>RBKR01000019.1:0-1221271 GCA_004835665.1 Phoma sp. XZ068
CTGGTCAGTGTTAGCCATGCTACGTTGACAGGTCAGAACTGACTTACATTCACGTCGGTACTGAAGATTTCGCTACGCCACATATCTTCATTGAATAGTAGGTCGAAGTCAAAAAAAGCCTGGTCCATGGTGTATGGTGATTTGGTCAATTCCAAAAGCACGGTGGTGACTGACCTTTTATGGTCAACGTGTACCAGCCGTGGTCGCCTACATAGCACGTGAGGTTGTCTGTCTCGCGAGATGTGGGAACAACCTCCTACCCACCCGAGACACCGATCGCTATCCACGCCTCAGACTGTCGTCGGACTTCACCTGAAGGATGGTTCGATTCGTTAACGTATCTGCTTAGCCTCCCCCCTAGGCTCCTTTTGCATGAATATCGTAGCTATCGGTGATCTGAATGAAACCTTTGCCGCCGTGGCAAACATCTGCCAGAGCCAATATCCTCTTCCAGCCCGTAAACAGGCTGTGCCATGGCCATTAGGATACATAAATTGTTGGCGATTGGCTTTGTAATTATAGAAAGTGACATCCGCATGAATCTTACGATGCAACGTGCTATCACAGGGCGGCAACCATGCCATGCTGTGGGCTTCAGACAGCCAGTAACGAAGCCCCTCCTCCTCTTGCATAGGGCCAAGATGCTTTGTGCCCTGGATGTTGATGTGGCTGCGTACATACAGATGACGCTGTGCCATCGTGCGGGCTTGGATAGCCAGTGATGAGCCATCTCTTGGTTTCGCATACGTCCGAGATGCAACTTTCTCTTGAATGGAAACGTGACTGCGGACGGCTGGCGGCAATGAAAGCCTACCAAGGGCTTCAATTCGCCAGTCATGAGATCACCTGCACCCTACGCATAATACCGAGATGCACTGAGCCACGGAGTGCGATACAGTTACACAGGAAGAAGCCAACCCTGCATTATGCACTGAAATCGATTGGATGTTGAGACAGGAGATCAAAAATAGTGCCGTATTGGTTTTATTGAGGCGGTATTGACAAGCACGGAAGTGCTAGGAATGGACAGTCCGATGGGGCGTGAATTGCCACTGAGATCAGGGAGAAGTCTTAGCTCAATACGACGGCACATATGGAAGACCGAAGGGACTGGGTCACAGGCATATATAGAGCAGCCAGTCTTCCAAAGCGACTGAGCAACCAGCACAAATGAGTTCCCTCAACGCAAGCCCAAAGCCCCAAGATCTCAACACGTAAAGTTTCTTCTCCAAAGAAAAGCTCTATATGCTAATCCTCACCAGCGCTGCCCCTAGCCTGTACTTTTTCCTGGTCTACACCGACGAACCTGAGGATGGAGTATTCTTTGTTGACCTCGGTAACCTCTCCCCGGCCTCTACGTTCTGTGATCAGAACACTGCGAAGCAATCCGAATGCAGGCAACATGATGGTAGCATTTCGATTTCTGGATCTACCACCAGGTACGTGAGGCAGAGCTGCATCAACGAAGCTTATCTAACTGGTTTCACAGACATCCGTAACCTCATTTACGAGCTTTGCCTTGGACTCATGTCCATCCGGATGAAGAGCCGCCGTGCTGTCCATGTCGAAGGAAGTGGGTATCGCAGCCTCACGCAAGTGTCTCGGCAAACTCGTGCTGAGTTCCACCCTTTATATCTGATTAAAACCACATTTTCACTGAGGGCGACCCAGGTGCGAAGGTTTGTTAAGGATCTTGTTCCAAGATCGTTAGACCTAAAAGGCACTGTTACGCTTGTAATTGACATAAGTCAACGTTTCCGCGAAACTTTGGATCTACTGCCAGTCCTTCGGTCTATAGCAGGCCGCGAAGAGATTCAAGTTCAGTTCGAATTCCGGAGCGGAGATTGGCACCCAAAGATGGCGGAAGTGCTAAATCAAGCATATCAGCAAAAGTCACAGTGGCAGGCATTCATTTCCAGAGTGAAGCACATATACATCGTATACAGACACCTATCCATTGAATTTCAAGAGAGAGGATTTGTCACATGGAAGGCAAGAACAGACGTTGCTTCTGAGAATTTTTGGGGCGATCTGGGTTTCAGAGTGGAAGAGAACAATCACAATTGCTTGGAGCTGAGTTGCGCAGCGCCCCAGGTCTGGTCCTCGTCATAGGTGGTCAGTAGGTCGGCAGCTCGAGTGGGTGCTGAGGTTCAAGATATCCGAGTATTTTCCGATGCCGAAAACTTACCGAAGGCACGTGATGCGACAGTATGTTGAACTGTCTGGTGCTATGGATACCACTGAACGAGGGGTGGGGGAACGCAGAACCCTCAACTGCTGAGCAGCAGTCACTACGAGCGTTCCGTTCCTGTATTCAGAATGGCGTTCCCTGCAAGCGCCTGCTGTGCCACCAACATGCGCCCACATAATCCCCCCGCGCCTCCACCCTGCATCGCTTCGGTTTAGTGGGTCGTGCCTGCCGTCAGACAACAGTCTCCAGGTATTCGACGATCGCAACTGAGAACAGGAAGCTGTAATTTGATGCCACTGAGGTGCTCGCACTACCAGCAAACTGCTTACCGAGTCTAATTCCTCTTTTTCTAACTGATGTCCTGTCTCTCGCAGGCATTCATCAAGACCTCTCACTATTGTCCATGCTCGCATCTCTACCTTATACAGCATTCTTTCATTATGGACAACGCTATGCTTCCATCTGCTGCTTCTCCTGCGTCTCCTCTTTCTGTAGCTCTGTCTCTTCCCCCACCTGCATATTCAGCGCGTATCTCTTCAGATCAGTTGTGGAAGATCAAGAATGCTAAATACCAATCCACTTTCGTGAAGGAAGGCGAGCCGAGTTCAGAAGATTTCCAGAATCACGTCAAATACATCAAGGACCCGCACTTTACGAGCGCAGTTAGTGTCCATAATAGCACCACGTGACCGACATCTTACAAATCCTCACAGTACGGCCCCAATCATATAGCGCCGACCTCTGAGCTACCACGGCATATCAAGATACAGTACAGCCAGGGCTTTTGTCGCCTTACCGAACTTCTTGATAAATTCCAGGACTGCATTAGCGAAATGGGTCCTCTCCAAGAAGAGGACCTACTGTTCCTTCTTCTTCGTCGATTTGCGGATACCTCCGATGCGACCGTTTATGCGGAGATTAGGCGTTCTAGAGCTGTCCAAATTTACGATTCCTCCATTCAAGAACCGCTAGTAGGTAGAGTACGCGCATTTGCGTCGCAACCGTATTGACAGAATTGCAGGAATCGATGATACTAGAAGGCGCTCTAACCCACGATACCAGTGTTGTTCATGCTGACCTGAATATGAATTACTCCGAGCAGACGCAAGAGCAATCATTAGACGACACAGCCTACACTCTCCTACCCCAGACACCTTTAGAAGCAGATGCTAACTGTGCTGTAACGGTCAATTTCCCCGCGTCGTTATCTATCGAATGTCCAGACAGCTCAAGCTTGTCTCTCGAGAATCCTCCAGATTATTCAAGCCCACACGATTGGATAGATATTCGACCAGAGCATGACTGGGATCAATTGCCAATCAAGTTCCAGCCTCCGAGCTTTCGCATACATCGATGTCACCATGGAGGAGTTGAGCGTGGTGAGGAAGATGATGCCTTCGAGCTACCTATGGGTTTTCCAGAAGTGTTGCATCATATAGATGAAACTTGCAACGACGTTTGTGATAACCAAATGATATATATTTACCGAACAGCTAATTCATGTAGATATCCAAGGCTACGTTCCGAATCCACAGTCTGCCAGGGCAGTCTCTGCCTCTAGAAGAAGGAGGCACACAGAGCTTTGAATGCGATTTGTTCGCCACTATCCCTTCGTTGTACATCACAGTCAAGCGGGATGGAAAGTTCTTGGTGTACGATTGCTTCAAAAACAGAGAGGTTTGATATCTTCACATAATATTTTGTGCCGAGACTGACAGTCACCTAGGAATGGATCTCATCTCATAACGGCCATGAGGAGTGTTCTGGGTGCTAGGAAGACCCGATAACAATGCGGTGGCGAGATTCTCAACTAGGTCTTATTTTAGATGCATATAACTCAATCTACTTCTAAACTGCTATAATCTGCTATAAGAATCACGATAACTAATTGAAGCTACTCTAGCTCGCGTGCGTGTTTTATAATTACTGAACTGTGTCTTCTAAAGTTTGACTTCTGTTTACGGGAAACAGTTCCTGGATTCTGCTCATATATATGTATTTACATCCCCATCTCCCAGACATCTAACTTGGTCCCTATTCACAAAGCATTTGCTTTTGTTGCATTGTCTATTAAGAAACACAATTCAATCAACCTACACCATGTCAACTACTTCGCCACCTTCTCTCTCATCCCAATCGACTATCAGCGAAGCTTCAGAGCCAGTCGAGCTTGCCTACAGCCCAGTGTGGTCAGCGCAGTTGTCAGGTTCAGACTATAACGGAATAGAGCAACCAGAGCCAAATGTATATCTACAGCTATCCCAGCTCCTTGAGTGGGAGATATGGACACACAGCCAAACCCGGGCTAAGCTCACAAGCGAGTGCCTGAGATCTGCTGAGCTGGTAGCTCAGGTGAACAGGCTTGCCAACGAACTTGCACTTTTGCGAGGATACTGCCAGCAGAAACCCAGGCAAAGGGGATCTTCAGCGACCTTTCATGGCAATAATAAGCAGGAACGCAAGGTCTGAGCTACGTACTATGCTCTAGGGAAAATACTAACGTTAAATAGACGCCCGAGCCATGGCCTACTGAGCTAATTCAATTAAAGAATGACATTGGGAACTAGAACAAGCGAAAGATAGAATTATAAAGAACATAGGAGGGTAAGACTTAAAGTTATAGTTACTAAAGAGCCACATCCTATTTGTAAACAGATTATATGTTAACTTTGTTGGCTGAATCTTTATAATACGTTTCGAGCAATTTTGGAGGGCTACTAAACACCTTGAACTGCTCTTAGACAATCTTGTTCCCTAAGCTCTAGGACTATCAGACTTCAATCTTCCCTGCATTTGTCGCCAACGATGTTAACAGATTATGAAAGCTACGGGTGATGATACTAATATAATAATTATTACTACTACTCTAGCTAGCAGTGACCTATTTAGTGCACTATTACTAGAGCTTCTTGTAGAGGCTTGCTTCTGTACTACAGACACTAATCTTCCTGTTAACTTAGGCTCCTGTAAATAGATAGTTAGAATCCCTTTCTATACTCTAATTATAGAATGCTTACTATAAGGCTTAGCAATTCCCTAACTGCACAAATCTATAGCCTAAAGGTTTGCAGTTGCCTTTCTACTTAGACTCCTGTACAAAGACAGTATTAGGGTTAGGTCTAGCAAACTAGGACAGCACACTATAGACTAACTTATATAGAGGAGGGTGTTCTGTAGGCAGGGCTTGCCTCCTAGGCTTTGCAGAGAATTTAACAAAGACACAGTTTAAGGCAATATAGCACATTGCAATAATATTACAGAGATTTAGAAAGATTGTTTATATAACTAATACAGAAATTATAATTAGCAACACCTATAAGCTTCTGTAGCAGCTTTAACTAATACTAGAAACTGTCTGCAGTCTCTAAGGCTTAACATAAGCCCGTTTCCAGTAAGAGTGTTTATAAACAGCTGTCTGTTTTATGTTTGCAGTTTTCTATCTCCCTGACCAACACAATTGGCCTGGCTGTCACAACTTCTTGGTATCCGCGACAACGGAATGCCATAGCGCAGATACTACTACTTTGCTTTCTTGAACAGCCACTACCTTGGAAGAACACTGTATCTCTTTAACAGGTCAAATAACCAGCGAATATCCGGGAGCCAAGCCGAAGCTGCTAGAGCGTCTCATATGTATCCCACGGAGAGCCGTCTACGAAAACCAGTACCATGATCTAATACCTAGCTCAGCGGCCTCCACGGTTCTGAGCTTGCGGGGTGGCCAGTCTGAAGTTGTGCGAAGCCTGTGTGCTGGATCGGTGTCACGTGGCAACACTGCCTGCGATGATCGTTTGACAAAGCCAGAGTCCAGAGTCGAATCTGCGTTCTTTGGCTTGTTGGATGACGAGGTTGTTGCGGGTGGTAAGACTGAAGAGACTTCTGCCTCGGACTGCACGCTAAAGTCGAAGCGTGTAGAACGACTGGAGTGTTCAGAATTCGTTTTAGAGACCCTTTCTGCGCGGGATTAGCGAATCTGACTCCGTAACCAGTCAAAGAGCTGTTGTGATCATGATAAGCACTGCGAGAGGTTTATGGCGCGTCGATGGATCAAGAAACAAGCAAGGCTTCGGGGGACGCGTCATTAGCCATGGAAAGTTATGGCATGAGCTAGGCATCGTTTGGAGAGGGACTTGGTCAATGTTAGACTTCTCGCTCGATCTTCTGTGCACTGCTGTTGTTGTGCTAACGTTACCCCCATTACGTGTTTATTCTACGTCTTGTCATTTAAGCGAGGTGACCTCCCACATGTACAGACTCAGATTGATTTTATTGCGATCAACTGACAACAATGTAATCAGGCTGATTCAGGAGCTTTCGCCGTCTTATCTTTTGTAGCTCACTAAATACTGTAAAGCACAGTACCGTATCATGTCGTACTGTGTTGTACTGTATGAATATCAGGACCATACTTGTAATCTACGCTTCTACAACTCTGACATGCCGGCGTGCTTTCTAGCACAACGCCAACCATACCTCAATATAGTGGCATGCACTGTCCTGGTAACCCCTTACCGTTGTCTTGACATCGCTGGCAGTGATTCTTGCGAGAGCACTGGTTAGGTCAGCACGAAACATGCACAGTGAAGGTAGACGATGATGTACTTTCAGCTTTGATCTTCTACATGACACACCTGGAGAGCAATGTTAGCTGTGACCAAGGTACAAGTGTTAGTTGCAATGCTGCATTGCATTACTCGCGAGCGACCATGGCGGAATATTTTGGAACGGTCGCAAGGAACCAACACGGGCAGTGTACAAGGGTTCAAGACGCGACATACATGCTTTTGGCGCATATTTCTGGCGGACCTTCTTTCTCTTAGGCGAGGATGATTGATCATTGTCTTTTCGATCCAAGGGCGATGTCTGGTTGTTCATAACGCGGTAACATGGACGTTGGATGGGGTCGTCGACTGACCAACGCTCGAAACGGACGCGCCGAGTTGGTCCAAGCGCGACCTTGGCAACATCGACGCGCCAACGCGCTCTTGCCGCGCCAACGCGCTCTTCCATCATCGTCATTGCCGCAGTGGAGAAGTCATCAGCGCGAGCATGGGGGGCTCTTGCACAGTTGAGATCTGGTTTCCTTGTCTAGATACACCGTTCAGACATCTTGTTTTTCTGCGCTTATTCGTTATCTGTATCTCCGCCTCCAACACTACGTCCACATTGGCACCTGTACGCATATGCAGAGTTCAAAGGGGTCCAAGGACAGCCTCAAGGAACCCAAGATTGCAGCTGCACCCGTCGCCAACATTGCGTGATTGTCGCGTTCTGACTCGCCACTCGCTTCACAGGAATTCAATGCCCATTCATGCTCCCGCGTAGTTACCCGAACAACGGCCTTTCTCTAGCAAAAGTAAAGCCACTGCCCAGTTTTGCGTTCGTGCTCTAGAACCTTCACTCGATTTGAGGCGACTGACCAATCGGCGCGCGTTCTCCCCGTCGAGCGACCTCTCCCTTCCTACACTTTCTTCATTGTACAACCAGAGCATGGCCTGGCGACTGGACCAATCAAGAGCATCTGAGGAGAACGCATGCTCAGTGAGCGCGACAGCTTCCTCCACAAGGGATCGAGGGACTGCCGCTCCCCAACCGTTACTATCAAACAGAATTCCCAAACAACGGATCTAATCTTCGCGACATACTCAATACCAACACTCATGAACATGCTATGATCATCAAGCTTCAGGTTTTGATAAACTGCAGGCTTGAGACACCAAAGATAGTCCGTCAATGTTGTATGGTCACGCTGCCGAACCTACATTCTTTTGACACCGATGCCACTTCGAAGCCACCTCGACTACGCACAGCCATTCCATCAGTCACCATCTTGGCATCCAGCTACGCATTCTTGGCACAGCGTTTGGTATATCGGACTTGGAAAATTACCGACAGCCGCCGTCGCCGCATGCCTCAAGACGAAAGATGTTGATGCTGGCAATTTTAAATGGCCCTCTGTTGATACTGCTCCACTTGCAGGAAGAATGAACACAGAATACGCGGGTCACTAGGTAGGGCTATTACACACCCGTTGCCAGGTAATCGGTACAAACGATCTTAAAGTGCCATAGACAGCCCTATTGGCTGAAAACGAGTTATCTGGGTCCAAATGCACCCTCTTCTTTTCAAGCTCTTCGCCGCTACAGCTAACCCTTTGCTACACCTACTATCATTTGTTTAACAACGCTTACTATAGTCTACATAGACAAACAGCCTATCTAAGACGAAGTCTCTGTCTATACCTAAAACAAGGTAGAACATTTATACTGCCCAGGACTTACTAACAAAAGATTCTAATTGCACAGTCCCCCAGTATGGGACGTGTCTACCGACATGTGCTCTCTATGAGCTTGATCCTTGCAGTCGTGGGCGCTCTGCCTGCCCCAAAGCCTGAGATTAGCCTTAGAGGAGCGCTTGAAGCAGGACTCTCGATCCTTGCAGCTGCTCCTCCAGCTGGCCCTGCGGTTCCAGCATCTCCAGCTAGTCCTGCGGTTCCAGCATCACCAGGTGGCCCTGCGGTTCCAGCATCTCCAGCTGGCCCTGCGGTTCCAGCATCTCCAGCTGGCCCTGCGGTTCCAGCATCTCCAGCTGGCCCTGCGGTTCCAGCATCTCCAGCTAGTCCTGCGGTTCCAGCATCACAAGGTGGCCCTGCGGTTCCAGCATCTCCAGGTGGCCCTGCGGTTCCAGCATCTCCAGGTGGCCCTGCGGTTCCAGCATCTCCAGCTAGTCCTGCGGTTCCAGCATCACCAGGTGGCCCTGCGGTTCCAGCATCTCCAGCTGGCCCTGCGGTTCCAGCATCTCCAGGTGGCCCTGCGGTTCCAGCATCACCAGCTGGCCCTGCGGTTCCAGCATCTCCAGGTGGCCCTGCGGTTCCAGCATCTCCAGGTGGCCCTGCGGTTCCAGCATCTCCAGCTGGCCCTGCGGTTCCAGCATCTCCAGCTGGCCCTGCGGTTCCAGCATCTCCAGGTGGCCCTGCGGTTCCAGCATCTCCAGCCGGTCCAGGCCTTCCAGCATCTCCAGCTATCCCTGGGGTTCCAGCAGGCCCGGGTCTTCCAGCAGGGCCAGGTGCCCAAGAACCAACAGGACCTGGCGTTCCAGCAGGACCAGATCTTCCAGCAGGCTCGGGTCTTGTAGCAGGGCTGGATGTCCAAGAACCAGCAGGGCCTGGCGTTCCAGCAGGCCCAGGCGTTCCAGCAGGCTCGGGTCTTGTAGCAGGGCTGGATGTCCAAGAACCAGCAGGGCCTGGCGTTCCAGCAGGCCCAGGCGTTCCAGCAGGACCAGGTCCTCAAGAACCAACGGGACCTGGCGTTCCAGCAGGGCCAGGTCTTCCAGCAGGGCCAGGTGTTCCAGCAGGGCCAGGTCTTCCAGCAGGGCCAGGTCTTCCAGCAGGACCAGGTCTTCCAGCAGGCCCGGGTCTTCCAGCAGGGCCAGGTGCTCAAGAACCAACGGGACCTGGCGTTCCAGCAGGCCCAGGTCTTCCAGCAGGGCCAGGTCTTCCAGCAGGGCCCGGTCTTCCAGCAGGACCAGGTGCCCAAGAACCAACAGGACCTGGCGTTCCAGCAGGCCCAGGTCTTCCAGCAGGGCCAGGTCTTCCAGCAGGGCCCGGTCTTCCAGCAGGACCAGATGCCCAAGAACCAACAGGACCTGGCGTTCCAGCAGGGCCAGGTCTTCCAGCAGGGCCAGGTGCTCAAGAACCAACGGGACCTGGCGTTCCAGCAGGCCCAGGTCTTCCAGCAGGGCCAGGTCTTCCAGCAGGGCCCGGTCTTCCAGCAGGACCAGGTGCTCAAGAACCAACGGGACCTGGCGTTCCAGCAGGGCCAGGTGTTCCAGCAGGGCCAGGTCTTCCAGCAGGGCCAGGTGCTCAAGAACCAACGGGACCTGGCGTTCCAGCAGGCCCAGGTCTTCCAGCAGGACCAGGTCTTCCAGCAGGGCCGGGTCTTCCAGCAGGGCCAGGTGCTCAAGAACCAACGGGACCTGGCGTTCCAGCAGGCCCAGGTCTTCCAGCAGGGCCAGGTGTTCCAGCAGGGCCAGGTCTTCCAGCAGGGCCAGGTGTTCCAGCAGGACCAGGTCTTCCAGCAGGCCCAGGTCTTCCAGCAGGCCCAGGTCCTCAAGAACCAACGGGACCTGGCGTTCCAGCAGGCCCAGGTCTTCCATCAGGGCCAGGTGCCCAAGAACCAACAGGACCTGGCGTTCCAGCAGGCCCAGGTCTTCCAGCAGGGCCAGGTGCTCAAGAACCAACGGGACCTGGCGTTCCAGCAGGCCCAGGTCTTCCAGCAGGGCCAGGTCTTCCAGCAGGGCCCGGTCTTCCAGCAGGACCAGGTGCTCAAGAACCAACGGGACCTGGCGTTCCAGCAGGGCCGGGTCTTCCAGCAGGGCCAGGTGTTCCAGCAGGGCCAGGTGCTCAAGAACCAACGGGACCTGGCGTTCCAGCAGGGCCAGGTCTTCCAGCAGGGCCAGGTGTTCCAGCAGGGCCAGGTCTTCCAGCAGGGCCAGGTCTTCCAGCAGGACCAGGTCTTCCAGCAGGCCCGGGTCTTCCAGCAGGGCCAGGTGCTCAAGAACCAACGGGACCTGGCGTTCCAGCAGGCCCAGGTCTTCCAGCAGGGCCAGGTGCTCAAGAACCAACGGGACCTGGTGTTCCAGCAGGCCCAGGTCTTCCAGCAGGGCCAGGTCTTCCAGCAGGGCCAGGTCTTCCAGCAGGACCAGGTGCTCAAGAACCAGCAGGCCCAGGTCTTCCAGCAGGACCAGGTCTTCCAGCAGGGCCAGGTCTTCCAGCAGGGCCAGGTCTTCCAGCAGGGCCAGGTCTTCCAGCAGGGCCAGGTGCCCAAGAACCAACAGGACCTGGCGTTCCAGCAGGGCCAGGTCTTCCAGCAGGGCCAGGTGTTCCAGCAGGGCCAGGTGTTCCAGCAGGGCCAGGTGCTCAAGAACCAACAGGACCTGGCGTTCCAGCAGGCCCAGGTCTTCCAGCAGGGCCAGGTCTTCCAGCAGGGCCCGGTCTTCCAGCAGGACCAGGTGCCCAAGAACCAACGGGACCTGGCGTTCCAGCAGGCCCAGGTCTTCCAGCAGGGCCAGGTCTTCCAGCAGGGCCAGGTCTTCCAGCAGGGCCAGGTGTTCCAGCAGGGCCAGGTCTTCCAGCAGGGCCAGGTCCTCAAGAACCAACGGGACCTGGCGTTCCAGCAGGCCCAGGTCTTCCATCAGGGCCAGGTGCTCAAGAACCAACGGGACCTGGTGTTCCAGCAGGCCCAGGTCTTCCAGCAGGACCAGGTGCTCAAGAACCAACAGGACCTGGCGTTCCAGCAGGCCCGGGTCTTCCAGCAGGGCCCGGTCTTCCAGCAGGACCAGGTGCCCAAGAACCAACAGGACCTGGCGTTCCAGCAGGCCCAGGTCTTCCATCAGGGCCAGGTGCCCAAGAACCCACAGGACCTGGCGTTCCAGCAGGCCCAGGTCTTCCATCAGGGCCAGGTGCCCAAGAACCAACAGGACCTGGCGTTCCAGCAGGCCCAGGTCTTCCAGCAGGGCCAGGTCTTCCAGCAGGGCCCGGTCTTCCAGCAGGACCAGGTGCTCAAGAACCAACGGGACCTGGCGTTCCAGCAGGGCCGGGTCTTCCAGCAGGGCCAGGTGTTCCAGCAGGGCCAGGTGCTCAAGAACCAACGGGACCTGGCGTTCCAGCAGGGCCAGGTCTTCCAGCAGGGCCAGGTGTTCCAGCAGGGCCAGGTCTTCCAGCAGGGCCAGGTCTTCCAGCAGGACCAGGTCTTCCAGCAGGCCCGGGTCTTCCAGCAGGGCCAGGTGCTCAAGAACCAACGGGACCTGGCGTTCCAGCAGGCCCAGGTCTTCCAGCAGGGCCAGGTGCTCAAGAACCAACGGGACCTGGTGTTCCAGCAGGCCCAGGTCTTCCAGCAGGGCCAGGTCTTCCAGCAGGGCCAGGTCTTCCAGCAGGACCAGGTGCTCAAGAACCAGCAGGCCCAGGTCTTCCAGCAGGACCAGGTCTTCCAGCAGGGCCAGGTCTTCCAGCAGGGCCAGGTCTTCCAGCAGGGCCAGGTCTTCCAGCAGGGCCAGGTGCCCAAGAACCAACAGGACCTGGCGTTCCAGCAGGGCCAGGTCTTCCAGCAGGGCCAGGTGTTCCAGCAGGGCCAGGTGTTCCAGCAGGGCCAGGTGCTCAAGAACCAACAGGACCTGGCGTTCCAGCAGGCCCAGGTCTTCCAGCAGGGCCAGGTCTTCCAGCAGGGCCCGGTCTTCCAGCAGGACCAGGTGCCCAAGAACCAACGGGACCTGGCGTTCCAGCAGGCCCAGGTCTTCCAGCAGGGCCAGGTCTTCCAGCAGGGCCAGGTCTTCCAGCAGGGCCAGGTGTTCCAGCAGGGCCAGGTCTTCCAGCAGGGCCAGGTCCTCAAGAACCAACGGGACCTGGCGTTCCAGCAGGCCCAGGTCTTCCATCAGGGCCAGGTGCTCAAGAACCAACGGGACCTGGTGTTCCAGCAGGCCCAGGTCTTCCAGCAGGACCAGGTGCTCAAGAACCAACAGGACCTGGCGTTCCAGCAGGCCCGGGTCTTCCAGCAGGGCCCGGTCTTCCAGCAGGACCAGGTGCCCAAGAACCAACAGGACCTGGCGTTCCAGCAGGCCCAGGTCTTCCATCAGGGCCAGGTGCCCAAGAACCCACAGGACCTGGCGTTCCAGCAGGCCCAGGTCTTCCATCAGGGCCAGGTGCCCAAGAACCAACAGGACCTGGCGTTCCAGCAGGCCCAGGTCTTCCAGCAGGCCCAGGTCCTCAAGAACCAACGGGACCTGGCGTTCCAGCAGGCCCAGGTCTTCCATCAGGGCCAGGTGCTCAAGAACCAACGGGACCTGGTGTTCCAGCAGGCCCAGGTCTTCCAGCAGGGCCCGGTCTTCCAGCAGGACCAGGTGCCCAAGAACCAACAGGACCTGGCGTTCCAGCAGGCCCAGGTCTTCCATCAGGGCCAGGTGCCCAAGAACCCACAGGACCTGGCGTTCCAGCAGGCCCGGGTCTTCCAGCAGGGCCGGGTCTTCCAGCAGGGCCAGGTCTTCCAGCAGGGCCCGGTCTTCCAGCAGGACCAGGTGCCCAAGAACCAACAGGACCTGGCGTTCCAGCAGGCCCAGGTCTTCCAGCAGGGCCAGGTCTTCCAGCAGGGCCCGGTCTTCCAGCAGGACCAGGTGCCCAAGAACCAACAGGACCTGGCGTTCCAGCAGGGCCAGGTCTTCCAGCAGGGCCAGGTGTTCCAGCAGGACCAGGTCTTCCAGCAGGACCAGGTCTTCCAGCAGGCCCAGGTCCTCAAGAACCAACAGGACCTGGCGTTCCAGCAGGCCCAGGTCTTCCAGCAGGACCAGGTCTTCCAGCAGGGCCAGGTGCTCAAGAACCAACAGGACCTGGCGTTCCAGCAGGCCCGGGTCTTCCAGCAGGGCCAGGTGTTCCAGCAGGGCCAGGTGTTCCAGCAGGGCCAGGTGCTCAAGAACCAACAGGACCTGGCGTTCCAGCAGGGCCAGGTCTTCCAGCAGGCCCAGGTGCCCAAGAACCCACAGGACCTGGCGTTCCAGCAGGCCCGGGTCTTCCAGCAGGGCCGGGTCTTCCAGCAGGGCCAGGTCTTCCAGCAGGGCCCGGTCTTCCAGCAGGACCAGGTGCCCAAGAACCAACAGGACCTGGCGTTCCAGCAGGCCCAGGTCTTCCAGCAGGGCCAGGTCTTCCAGCAGGGCCCGGTCTTCCAGCAGGACCAGGTGCCCAAGAACCAACGGGACCTGGCGTTCCAGCAGGCCCAGGTCTTCCAGCAGGGCCAGGTGTTCCAGCAGGGCCAGGTCTTCCAGCAGGCCCAGGTCTTCCAGCAGGGCCAGGTGCTCAAGAACCAACGGGACCTGGCGTTCCAGCAGGCCCAGGTCTTCCAGCAGGGCCAGGTCTTCCAGCAGGGCCAGGTCTTCCAGCAGGGCCAGGTCTTCCAGCAGGGCCAGGTGTTCCAGCAGGACCAGGTCTTCCAGCAGGCCCAGGTCTTCCAGCAGGGCCAGGTGCTCAAGAACCAACGGGACCTGGCGTTCCAGCAGGCCCAGGTCTTCCAGCAGGGCCCGGTCTTCCAGCAGGACCAGGTGCCCAAGAACCAACAGGACCTGGCGTTCCAGCAGGGCCAGGTCTTCCAGCAGGGCCAGGTGCTCAAGAACCAACGGGACCTGGCGTTCCAGCAGGCCCAGGTCTTCCAGCAGGGCCAGGTCTTCCAGCAGGGCCCGGTCTTCCAGCAGGCCCAGGTCCTCAAGAACCAACAGGACCTGGCGTTCCAGCAGGCCCAGGTGTTCCAGCAGGGCCAGGTCTTCCAGCAGCCCCGGGTCTTCCAGCAGGCCCAGGTCCTCAAGAACCAACAGGACCTGGCGTTCCAGCAGGCCCAGGTCTTCCAGCAGGCCCGGGTCTTCCAGCAGGCCCAGGTCCTCAAGAACCAACGGGACCTGGCGTTCCAGCAGGCCCAGGTCTTCCAGCAGGACCAGGTCTTCCAGCAGGGCCAGGTGCCCAAGAACCAACAGGACCTGGCGTTCCAGCAGGCCCAGGTCTTCCAGCAGGGCCAGGTGTTCCAGCAGGGCCAGGTGTTCCAGCAGGACCAGGTGCTCAAGAACCAACAGGACCTGGCGTTCCAGCAGGCCCAGGTCTTCCAGCAGGGCCAGGTGTTCCAGCAGGGCCAGGTCTTCCAGCAGGGCCAGGTCTTCCAGCAGGCCCGGGTCTTCCAGCAGGGCCAGGTGCTCAAGAACCAACGGGACCTGGCGTTCCAGCAGGCCCAGGTCTTCCAGCAGGGCCAGGTCTTCCAGCAGGGCCAGGTCTTCCAGCAGGGCCAGGTCTTCCAGCAGGGCCAGGTGCCCAAGAACCAACAGGACCTGGCGTTCCAGCAGGCCCAGGTCTTCCAGCAGGCCCGGGTCTTCCAGCAGGGCCAGGTGTTCCAGCAGGGCCAGGTCTTCCAGCAGGGCCAGGTGCTCAAGAACCAACAGGACCTGGCGTTCCAGCAGGGCCAGGTCTTCCAGCAGGCCCAGGTGCCCAAGAACCCACAGGACCTGGCGTTCCAGCAGGCCCGGGTCTTCCAGCAGGGCCGGGTCTTCCAGCAGGGCCAGGTCTTCCAGCAGGGCCCGGTCTTCCAGCAGGACCAGGTGCCCAAGAACCAACAGGACCTGGCGTTCCAGCAGGCCCAGGTCTTCCAGCAGGGCCAGGTCTTCCAGCAGGGCCCGGTCTTCCAGCAGGACCAGGTGCCCAAGAACCAACGGGACCAAGCGTACCTGGTACGCCAAACACGCCGAACATACCTGGCACGCCAAATACACCAAACGTGCCTGGCTTACCAAATACACCGAATGTACCTGGCTCTCCACCAAACATACCTGGCTCACCAAACGAACCTGGCACACTTCCAGGGGGTTTGCCTAATCAAGCGCCTAACTCGGCAACCCTGGATCCTATTTCCAATTTCCTCAAAGATCCCGCGACTGGCCAATTTTTTGATCCGCGGACAGGCGATGCACTACCAATTGACCAAAACACTGGCTTTCCGATTGATCCTCTGAGTGGCTTCCCCAAGAGCCCAGAAGATGGAAAACTTTACGATGAAGTCACTGGCTTTCCTCTCTTGATTGATCTCGCGACTGGCTTCCCAATCGATCCCAACACCAATCTGCCATTTGATCCTTCCATAGGCCCCGGTGGTAATCCCGCTACTCCCGGTCTTCCATCTACCCCTGGTATACCTTCTGCACCAGGTGGTCCTGCTATCCCTGGTCTTCCTTCTACCCCCAACCCGCCATTCCCAGTCAACCCTCAGGTGCGTATACATGTCTCCTTTGTTAGAAAGGCTTACCCACAATTCTCTGTTGCGGAACGCTCTATGCTCTGTATCATCTTTGCTCGGGATGTTGCTCTTTAAAGGTAAAGTAATGTTATGCGCTACGTGTGAGTATCATGCTCTGCTCTACTGTGATGTTCCTCCTCGCCGCCGTCGTAGCTCGTGTTCTCCGGCCTGCGAGTTGAGCTTTCCCTGGGTTCGACGGAGCCCTTGTTCGCTGTCGATGGGCTGACGCCGCTCAATATCCTTCCCAGAACCAGAACTCGTGCTTTCTGGTTCTCGGCCGTGCTAGAGCTTGTGTTCTCTGGCCTTCGACATTGACTGTTCTGCGCCCAAGATCTCGTACTCCTCTGGCTACCACGCGTCGACATGCACCCGTGATGTAGTTCTCGGTGATGGATGCCTTTTCTGGGGTGAAACTTAGCGAAGTAAGTCATTACGTTATTCATGTTTGACTACTAATGCCACTATGGGACGTCGAGACTTACGTCCATGGCATAGGTACTCGCAGCTGTATATTCACGTCCATCTGCAGAATAGTTAAAGATGCATGTAGGTAACGTCTAGCAAGGATTTATAGTCGGCAACTATCTGTTAGTAAAGTCTTCATCCTTGCCTCAAAACATGACCACCTCCCTAGATGTGCACCATGTCGGCACTACCCCAGCCCAAACCGCAACAATTCTCTCTACCCATATTTAGTTTCATCCCCAGTTCTCAGCGGCTGTGCCTATAACGTATCTCGGCTTACGGCCTCACGGCTGGTATCCACACGTAGAAAAATAGGATTTGGGTTGAACTTAGTCCCTATTCACAAAGCATTTGCTTTTGTTGCATTGTCTATTAAGAAACACAATTCAATCAACCTACACCATGTCAACTACTTCGCCACCTTCTCTCTCATCCCAATCGACTATCAGCAAAGCTTTAGAGCCAGTTGAGCTTGCCTACAGACTAATGTGGTCAGCGCAATTATCAGGTTCAGACTATAACGGAATAGAGCAACCAGAGCCAAATGTATATCTACAACTATCCCAGCTCCTTGAGTGGGAGATATGGACACACAGCCAAACCCAGGCTAAGCTTACAAGCGAGTGCCTGAGATCTGCTGAGCTGGTAGCTTAGGTGAACAGGCTTGCCAACAAACTTGCACTTTTGCGAGGATACTGCCAGCGGCAACCTAGGCAAAGGGGATCTTCAGCGACCTTGCATAGCAATAATAAGCAGGAACGCAAGGTCTGAGCTACGCAATATCCTCTAGGGAGAATAATTACTAACGTTAAATAGACGCCAGAGCCATAGCCTACTAAGCTAATTCAATTGAAAAATAACATTAGGAACTAGAACAAGCGAAAGATAGAATCACAAAGAACATAATGTCAATCCAAGCGAGACGGGACGCACGGTGTAACGGGACACCTTCTCTTCTGGAAGCTCGGAACGTGCTCAACGCGCTTGTATACCAACAGACGCAGTGCACACTCTTTCTGCAGCTCGCGCTCTTTCAACACATTGGCCTCCGACGCCGAAAAACGTATTGTTGACTATGCTGTCGCTCGTTCTAACATTGCCGTCTTTCGACTCGCCTCGAATACCCCCCTGTGCGTTCGCGCCAGCATCTGATTATGGAGTGCTCGGTGGGCTAGAAAGAAACCCAAGATGTGAGAGGTTAAGATTGCAGACTCAGAGGGTCCATTTAAAGTAGGGAATGCGCGTCCCGGCAGTTTCTCCGCGCAAACGGCAGGATTTTCAAAACGCGTCCCTGCGTCTTAACCGAGATTTGGGTGCAGTAGCGTGCTGAGATGTCTCCAAGGGGCAGTGCACGCTGTGGCTAAGGCCTGTGGATTCCGTTGATCACCTGACTTTAGATAGCTCTTATTTCCGGTCCGATTCCTAGTTGCGCTCGTCTGCATCGCACAGTCAGGCGAGACGCTGCAGCGACAACTTCTGCATGTTCGCTGCATTTGGTGGCATTCTGCCTACGCGCGTGTCTCTTCCAAATGATACCGCAAGGCAGACAGCGCCTCAGCAGATGATGAAGGAAGTCGGCGCAGCGGGGGAGCGACACAGTCCCTGAGGCCAGCATGTCCTCGCGCAACCAGCACGCTATATCAACATCCAACAATGTCCCTGACGTTGGCCTCTGCATCGCGTCTTCTGCATCACCGCATTGCCTTCCTAAACGAGAGCTGTCTTTTGCTTTGCAATAATTCAGTATCGCACAATCATGTGTTGTCAGGCCTGCTCGGCCAGCCTCGCGTCAGATGGCAGGCTGACTGCGCCTCCCGCTCTGGGTGTTCAAACCGCAGCCTGCTTGCCCTGACAGCCCTCTGCACTGTCACATGAAGACTGCTTCATTGACGACTGATCTAGCAGACACCGCTTGACACTTATAGCGAGCTCAACAGCTGCACTCGACGACATCCACGCCCTTTGCGAGCGAGCCGCAGTACGCTATCGATTCCTCCAGCCTGCTTCGACGCCGGGCTGACCCACTTCTACCACGCGCGCAAATAGAGACACACACAAACCTATGCGACTTCTGTACGCTGCAGACGATGGCAGGCTTGGCTGGACCGATGACTTGGTCGGCGACCAGATCCCCCCCTATGCGATCCTGTCACACACTTGGGATGGGCAGGAGGTGGCCTATAAGAATCTCCAGAACCACAGAGACATAGAGGACGTTGATGCAAGGCTTAAGGGAGGCTATCAGAAGATCTTCTTCTGCGCTACGCAAGCTAAGCGCGATGGCCTGGATTACTTCTGGGTAGACACCTGCTGCATCGACAAGTCAAACAACACAGAACTGTCGAAAGCGATCAACTCTATGTTCCGATGGTACCAGAACGCTCAAAAGTGCTATGTCTTCCTTTCAGACGTCGAGAATGATACTCTAGAAGATGGTGGCGAGTCGGCGTTTAGGCAGAGCAGGTGGTTTCGCCGAGGCTGGACCCTCCAAGAACTTCTAGCTCCCCACTCCGTCGAGTTCTTTTCCAAAGACAGAGCGCGGCTGGGTGACAAGGGGTCGCTTAAGCACCTTATACACGAGATCACGGGCATACCTGTTGAAGCGCTGTCACGGAGCGACATGTCCGAGTTTGACGTCGCCACGCGGTTCTCGTGGGCAGCGAATCGGCAGACGACAGAGGAGGAAGATGAAGCGTATTGTCTGTTTGGTATATTCAGCGTCCACTTACCGCTTATCTATGGCGAAGGCAAAGAGAACGCACTCGAGCGGCTAAGAAGCGCGGCTCTTCTGAAGCATAAGGGTCGTAGCCATGATCAAGAAGAGAAACTTGGCAAGATCTGCAGCTGGCTCTCGGCGCCTGACCCGTCCACCAACTACCAAAAAGCGCACAAGCAGCGGCAGGCTGAGACTGGACTCTGGCTGCTGCAAAACGCAAGGTTCGCAGAGTGGAAGGAGGGTGCTGCGTCGCGACTGTGGCTGCATGGGATCCCAGGGTGTGGGAAGACCATCCTGAGCTCTACCGTCATCGATCATCTCCTGCAGCACTGCCATGATGACGCCAGTATGGTGACGGCGTACTTCTACTTTGACTTCAACGACGCGCAGAAACAGAACCCAGAGCTGATGCTCCGCTCGTTGCTCTCCCAGCTTCTGCAGCGCTCGTCCACGATAGCCAAGGGCGTTGATGCATTGTTCTCGTCCTGCAACAACGGAAAGCGCCAGCCATCACTGCATGCGCTTCTGGAGGTGACACCACAGGTGATGCGAGAGTTCACGCACGTCTACCTCGTTCTTGACGCGCTTGACGAATGTACACAACGGCCAGAGCTGATGGATATGCTGGAGACCGTGGCCGGGTGGCAGCTTAACAACATGCATTTGCTCATGACCAGCCGCAAGGAGCGGGACATCGAGAGCTCTTTGGAGAGTTTTGTCAAGGAAGAGGACACCATCTGTCTTCAGAGGGATGTGGTGGACAAAGACATCCAACGATACGTTCAGCAGAGGCTGTCTGACGACAAGAGTTTGGCAAAATGGAACAAAGATGCAGCTGTCAGGCAAGAGATCGAAGGTGCACTGATGCACGGAGCTCGAGGGATGTACGTGCTTTTACCCAGGTTGCGCATGGTTGAAGCTAACAAGAGCGTAGGTTCCGGTGGGCTGTGTGTCAGCTCGACGCCTTAGCGAGGTGTCGCAATCGAGCGACGCTGCGCAAATCGCTCGCCACTCTGCCGCAAACGCTAGACCAGACATACGACCGCATTCTTACTGCTATCAGCGAAGAAGATTGCGAGTACGCCATGCGCATCCTACAGTGGCTGACCTTCTCTGCGCGGCCGCTGTTAGTCGAAGAGGTCGCGGAAGTGGTTGCCATTGATGTGGCACGCGATCCAGCGTTTGACCGCGACGAAGTGCTAGAAGACCCTTTAGAAGCGCTGAACATCTGCTCAAGTCTTGTCACCGTAACAACGAACAAGACGAGAAGAGGTTCGAGCCCTCCACAGCGAATCATCGCTCTAGCACATTACTCGGTCCAAGAGTATCTTGTGTCAGACAGGATCAAGCAAGGAGCGGCAAAACAGTACAGCATGCAAGAGGACGAATGCCACAACGCGATAACAAAAGGCTCTTTGATGTACCTGACCCAGTTCCAGCAACCAGTGTCAAGAGAGGAACTTGAGGCATCCGCACTGGCAATGTATGCAGCAGAGTTCTGGAGCAGCCATCTTCGAAAAGCAAGGGACGAATCAGAAGGGAATCTACTGGCATTAAATCTAATGTTAGCCAACAAACCCGCATACCTCAACTGGATCAGATTGCATGATCCGGACCGACCTGAAGAAAAGCCAGATTTAGATAGAAGTCCAGAAGGCATAGCCACGCCGTTGTATTACGCGGCATTGCTGGGCTTGACCACGACTACAAGACGGCTGCTCGACAAAGACGCCGACGTCAACGCGCAGGGTGGATTTTACGGCAGCGCACTGCAGGCAGCTTCAGTCAGAGGCCACGAGCAGGTGGTTAAGATGCTGCTTGACAAAGACGCCAACGTCAACACGCAGGGTGGAAGGTACGGCAACGCACTGCAGGCAGCTTCATTTGGAGGCTACAAGCAGGTGGTTAAGATGCTGCTCGACAAAGACGCCGACGTCAACGCGCAGGGTGGAGAGTACGGCAACGCACTGCGGGCAGCTTCAGAACAAGGCCACGAGCAGGTGGTTAAGCTGCTGCTCGACAAAGACGCCGACGTCAACGCGCAGGGTAGAGACCTCGGCAACGCACTGCAGGCAGCTTCACTAGGAGGCCACGAGCAGGTGGTTAAGATGCTGCTTAACAACAACGCCGACGTCAACGCGCAGGGTGGATACTACGGCAACGCACTGCAGGCAGCTTCATATAAAGGCAACGAGCAGGTGGTCAAGATACTGCTCGACAAAGACGCCGACGTCAACGCGCAGGGTGGAGGGTACGGCAACGCACTGCAGGCAGCTTCACTTAGAGGCTACAAGCAGGTGGTTAAGATGCTGCTTGACAAAGACGCCAACGTCAACACGCAGGGTGGATACTACGGCAACGCACTGCAGGCAGCTTCATTCAGAGGCCACGAGCAGGTGGTTAAGATGCTGCTTAACAACAACGCCGACGTCAACGCGCAGGGTGGATACTACGGCAACGCACTGCAGGCAGCTTCACTTAGAGGCTACAAGCAGGTGGTTAAGATGCTGCTTGACAAAGACGCCAACGTCAACACGCAGGGTGGATACTACGGCAACGCACTGCAGGCAGCTTCATTCAGAGGCCACGAGCAGGTGGTTAAGATGCTGCTTGACAAAGACGCCAACGTCAACACGCAGGGTGGAAGGTACGGCAACGCACTGCAGGCAGCTTCATTCAGAGGCCACGAGCAGGTGGTTAAGATGCTGCTCGACAAAGACGCCGACGTCAACGCGCAGGGTGGATACTACGGCAACGCACTGCAGGCAGCTTCACTAGGAGGCCACGAGCAGGTGGTCAAGATGCTGCTTGATGCAGGTGCTTATCAAGCCAAGCAACATGCTGTTGTAGCAGGGCTCAAATAATTAGCAACATTCAAACACCCAATTGGGAAGCAATTTGAGTGAGTGGAGCAAGCAAAGAACACAATAGAATGTGACGCAGAGCCGCTAACACACGCCAGGTCTGTTCTTAATTAACGTGGTGCTGGTAGAGCGCCGAGTATAATTGTTTCAGAAGAACAAAATTGCTCTCCCCATGCGCCGAAAATCCGAATAGCTCTGCATCAGGGATTCCCCTAAAAGCTCTGTTCGCGACCGGGAACAAGCATTGAGCCACACCCTCACAGCCACATTGCCCGATTCGTGTCACAGATTCTTCAGCACGCTACTGCACCTGAACCTCGCTTAGAACGCACGGCCGATCGGATATGGGCTTGGCCATCTTGCCGTTTGCGCGGAGAAACTGCCGGGATGCACAATCCTTACCTTAATTTGACTTTGTGAGGCTGCGGTCTTATACTTTGCGATCTCGACTTCCGCTCTGGACATCCGAGATCATCACAGAGATGGCTTGTCACAAACTGACATGGGGGTGCCAGAGAGTCTCAGTTGAATGCACTGACAGAACGAGCGACAGCGGGGTCAACAGCGCTATTCGCGTCGCCGGCGTCTGATTAGGTTGATGGCCGAGAGCCACAGAGACGATGCACGCTGGAACTGGCATTTTACAAATTTGGTATGGGTATGCCGAGCGTCCGGAAGAAAAAGCGTCCCGGCACACCGTGTGTCCCGGCTCGCTTGGATTGACATTAGGAGGGTAAGACTTGAAGTTATAGTTACTAAAGAGGCACATCCTGTTTGTAAACAGATTATGTATTAACTTTGTTAGCTAAATCTTTATAATACGTTTTAAGCAATTTTAGAGGGCTACTAAACACCTTAAGCTACTCTTAGACAATCTTGTTCCCTAAGCTCTAGGACTATCGGACTTTGATCCTCCCTGCATTTGTTGCTGACGATGTTAACAGATTATGAAAGCTACAGGTGACGATACTAATATAATAATTATCACTACTACTCTAGCTAGCAGTAACCTATTTAGTGCACTATTGCTAGAGCTTCTTATAGAGGCTTGCTTCTGTACTGCAGACGCTAATCTTCCTGTTAGCTTAGGCTCCTGTGAACAGATAGTCAGAATCCCTTTCTATACTCTAATTATAGAATGCTTACTATAAGGCTTTGCAGTTGCCTTTCTACTTAGACTCCTGTATAAAGACGGTATTAGAGTTAGGTCTAGCAAACTAGGACAGCACACTGCGGACTAACTTATATAGAGGAGGGTGTTCTGTAGGCGGGGCTTGCCTCCTAGGCTTTGCAGAGAATTTAACAAAGATACAGTTTAAGGCAATACAACACATTGCAATAATCTTATAGAGGATTAGAAAGATTGTTTATATAACTAATGCAGAAATTGCAATTAGCGACACCTATAAGCTTCTGTGGCAGCTTTAACTGATACCAGAAACTGTCTACAGTCTCCAAGGCTTAATACAAGCCCGTTTTTAGTAAGAGTGTTTATAAGCAGCCGTCTGTTTTATGTTTGCGGTTTTCTACATCCCTCACCAACACAATTGGCCTGGCTGTCACAACTTCTTGGTATCCGCGACAACGGAATGCCATAGCGCAGATACTACTACTTTGCTTTCTTGAACAGCCACTACCTTGGAAGAACACTGTATCTCTTTAACAGGTCAAATAAGCAGCGAATATCTGAGATGGCCAAGAGCTCCTTCGTTTACCGATCTATGCGCATGATGTGCGGAACGCCCGATTTTGGAGACCAGCTTTTTGAAATGCTCACTCCTGTGGATCTGAGCGCGCTACTATATACGTTCGACATATCCATTACCACGAAACAGTCGAGGAAATACATGCAGTTCTGGAGGCAGATCTTTACAGACAAAGGCTGGATTTCATGGATAATCTCACATGGTATCGAGGTCTCCCTTGTGGGAAATGACATGATAACGATGATGGATTGGGTGAGGAACCCAAGGTTGATGGACGCTGGGAGAAGAAAACTGTTTATAGACCTGAACCTGGTTAGCTGCGTTGCGTCACGGCGGTACGCGCTTTTGTCGGAGGATAACTTTGAATACGTTATCAGGGAGACGAACAAGCACTCCAGGGAATTCATGAGGAACGATAACTTCACTCAAGCGTTGCGATCAGGGATCGATCCAAGGTACTCCGGGCTCGTTATGCGTAAAGACCTTTCTGAAGACCGTTCTATGCCCTTTGTCTGGCTCGAACTCACAATTACAAGCGCGGTCAAGCATCAACAGTTTAGCGAAGAGTCATATCACAAGCAAGTAAAGGTTGACCCTGATACATCGATTGCGCTGTGGTACGGAGAGAAGAGTATGCAGAAGTGGTGCTGTTCGAACGGGTCGCAGCCCGGAAGCTCGGAATTGGACACAGGTGTGGTGCTGAAGATGGACAACGCCAGCATGAACATGCCGATGAACATAAACTTGTCTAGGTTTTGGTGTATTACGAAGATTGTGAGCAGAAGCTCGTTCACTGGCGCGTATCTCTTTCAGCAGCAACGCATGTTTGACTGTACAGAAATGCTCAGAGAAAGGGGCCATCTAGTTCCCTAGTAACATGATAGATTGCATACGCGCTAGTTGCAACGATTATATAAAACGTCCAGCTAATTGCGTGCTAAAGCTCACTCTTGCCTCGACGTGATCTAACTCATCTCGCAGGTGCGAGAACGTCCACCTGTTTCTGAAGAATGCATATCTTCCTCCTAGGTATCCTATAAATCTGGCTTGCCTTCTTCATTAAAAAAGACCGTTGAATAGTGATAAGAAAGTCTTACGGAGGTTTGGAGGCGAACATTTGGTTTCTGATTGGCGCGATAGAGGTGCTCTCAGAAAATTTGGGTCGCAAGACTTCTCATTTTGCTCGATTGATGGCTCGTCCAGGTTTTGAAGCAATTCAAGAAGACGAGATTGCAGAAACTCGCGCGAGGGGCGTGGTGCCAGTATGAGCGGTGGTTCGGTCGGCTGCGGAACAAGCGGACGGTAGAGTGCATGCGCGAGGGCTTGATGCGCCTGGACTTGCCGCCTCGTCGCTACTTTGGCCTGTCGGCGCCCAACTCGTTGCGAGCGCATTATTTGGGGTTCTGCAAAGTTGGGTTTCGCAACATGGACAACATGGACAGGTGCGGGGGATTGCAGCATTACGAGTCGGTAATGGTTTGGCTGGAGGATGTTCATCAGTCATATTACTTCGTATATATCTATTTAGAGAATCCATTCTGCGCAAGCTCCGACCGATTCCTGGATTATGAATACTGTTTAACATTGTGTACGTATGCTGTAAGCGCTCATCCGCGCAATCACCGTGCCAATGCGTCGCGCTAGGTTCAATCCTGGTAATCGCCGCCCGCAGGCGTTTTGCGCTTTCCAGTGACCCTGCGAGGACCGAATGGAGGGATGCCATGAACTGAAGTTGCATGATTCCAGAAGTCAGAGTCCGAGGACAACTCATCTTCGCAGAGTGGGTGGGGGCATTTTTTAAGAGCATTCTCTCGAGCCAAATGTTCCTTAATGTGTCTGTGCAATGAAAAAACGTCGCTGAATTGTGCGAAGCGCACTGCCAGTGGTGCATCAGCGCCAAGGCAGAACAAGCAGTGTGCAGCAACCACTACAACTCCACACTCCTTGATCAAACCACAGTAGTCGTTCAGTTCTTCAAGGTGTCTTCTTTGTAGGTGCGCGTTCCATATCTGGTTCGAACGACACCACACATCATGCTCGTAGCAATAATGCATGCTCGTAAGCATTGTCCAATCGTTCGGGACACGATGATGTTCTGAGACGTGATATGCAAGGTCCTCATGGCTTTCGAATTTTTCGCAACAGCCGGCCCACAGGCATTGATGTGACCTTGATTGCTCGAGATGGTCGGTTACATGGCGAGAGTACGACCCACATGTTTTCCCGTTGAAGCGGTAATAGCAATCATTCCAAAGACACGTATGAATTCGCAAGAACTGTTCCGTCATATGATCCCGCTCGCGGTTGACGCGCCGTTGCCGTGCGCACTGTAGCAAATGGCCGTGGACACGATCTGGACGAAGCCTAGAAACATAAGCAAAAAGCTTGAATAGAGCAAAGATATACACACTTGGTCAAATCCTTACGGCAATCAGCACAGCAGTTCTGCTTTGTTGGCTCTGCAGTTTTGTATGCATAGCGTTTCCTCTGAGACCTGGCCAGGCTAATAAGCGGCTTAAGGACTTCCGTGAGAGAAAGTGCAGCCATGATATTGTCAGTATCATCGTCTTTGCGGAACATGAGGTCTACTACGAGTTGCCGTTCAGGCTCAAACTTGAGTAGCGCTAGAAGGTAACGTGACGGCTCGCGGGAGAGGACTGTAGTTGGTGCTGTTGCCCGAACTCCCTTGCCTTTCCCATCGAGGTATTCTCGACGGTTCTTCTGATACGCTTTTTCCCGTGATTGTCGCCTAAGTTCGTATCCCTGCGTTGCGGACAGTAGCATGGTTGATACCACCTTAGAACTTCCTTCTCCCTTTTCTTGTGAGGTCTGCGTTGCTCTTTCGCACGGTGGTTCTGTGAGTGTTGATCCTGGCGGCCTGGGCGCAAGCAGATTTCGATTTGCCATCATGGAGCTGGACTCCTTGTACAGGTCAAGGCACTGCTCGCGTTCATGAATGATCGATTGGCTGTCAATACCGATGAACCCCGAGACATAGTACTGCGCTGTATCTTCATATTTGTGCCCCATCAGTGTCCTTCGCTGTGTAGCTGTAGCTTCACCTAAACACATATTAGCTTTGCTCCACAACCTTGTGTGCTTAACTTACCTTCCACAGCATGCGCAAAGGCGCGTCTGAAGCAATATGCGCTGAGGTTCTCTTGATAGCCAGCCCGTTGACCAGCGCCTTTTAATGCGGAGTTGAAACAATCGTACGTCCATATTCTGGTCTCGGACATGGATTTATCCGCGCGCATGCCTCTCATGACAGGACGCTCTAGTGCCTCAGATTTATACTTGGCCCTGTAAAGCATATTTCCTGGGATGGGTTTCACGGCTTGTAGGTCTTCGGAAGATGTCATATCCTGGAATACACCATCTGCAAACGCAAGCGACAGGAACCATGTTACGGGACACATGTACCTCATGCGCGGCTCCTCATACAGCGTCATAACAGGTCTGTTCAGCGTTAGTCGTGTGCGTGGGGATTGATAATGCCACCAAGGAGGGTCATACGCATGTTTCTTGTATTCTCGATGGCCCTTTCGGTTTCTGAGCTTGACGTGAAGACGCCATCCGGGATGGCTGCTGCTCCACGAGCGAACGAGCTCAATATCCTTGTAAAGCAGGCCTTCGTTAGTCTGATACCATGCATCTGACTCAACGACTTCTCCTGGACGGACGCCAACAAGAAGCATGAGCTGTATTGCAAAAGCCATCTGGCTACGTATACGAGGATGCAGATGCCTGTACTCGTCACTTGCAAACAGGAACCTAATAATGTCTTTCGCAACAGCAACAGGTGCAAGTGGCTTAGCCCGAGCGCATGTTGACAGAAGGCCCCGAGGAATGAGATCTTTTGTGACAAAACTGATAATATCCTGGTTTTGTACTGTAGTATATTGGTAGCGCGTGTGGATCTTGATAGCACGCTTTAGGCTGTTGAAGCGGTTCAGGAGGGTTGTGTCAGTAATACATTCTTCTAAAAGACCTGTACGTGTCTGAGCAAACCACTCAAGGAAGAGCTTGATCTGGAAAGGTGTAGGTGCCTCTGCAAAGCGTTGCTCGGCTAATGGCTTCTCCAGAATATTATCAGAGAAGCTAAGGGGCTAGTTAGCATCTTGGTCACCGATGATATGCGCTTTAAGACTTACTAAGACCATTGCTCCATTGTGAACTTGTAGGAATCATGACTAGATTTAATCAAGGCTCTCTTGATATCCTCCGAGCTGAGCGGTTGTGGCGCGACCTCTTGCCGGGCGCGTTTTTTTAAATCTTCGAGATTGACAATTTTAGCTGCCTTGCGCATTCTGTCTTTGGCTAACGGAAAGGGGGAGATGTTGTAGCAGCGGGGTAGACTTTGCAGAGAGGGAGCAAGTAGCCATTAAACTATGACTACCGGAGGGTGGGCGCAAATAAGATACCATGACAGGCGGCGTGGTCCACAACATGGCTTTGACGGCAGTCGGCGTATCGCAAGCCCACAGACCAGAATCTTGTGTCCCGTTTAGTGTTTATTTAGAAAAGAAAGAGAGAAAATAGGTCAGGATGCAGCCTAGCTCCTTTGAGGCGCGCTTACCAGAAACAGAAATACGAATAACTGACTTCTCGAAACGGTACCACGACAAACGGCGGACCGGGCAGGAGAACTTGTTTTCAACGTCCTATGGTCGTATGTGAAAGATTGGTTGAGTAATACAACATATTATCGGGATAATAACGCATCCTACCTCCCCGTCGGGAATTCATCGACAACCTTCTTAATCGCGCTTCGCGCCCGCAGTCTGTCCAACCAACCACTGGCCTCTTTGAACGGAGTCAAATCAAACTTGTCCGCTAAAATCGTCTCAATGATGTGCTGCCATGGCACGAATGCCAGATCCGCATACGAGAACCGCCCCCCCACCAACCAAGGCCCATCGGCCCCCTTCTCCTGCTTTTCGAGATACGTGTTAAGAACGCCAGTGACGCGCTCTATCTCACGATAGTACCGCTCCTGCGCGGATTCAAGCTGTTCGGCGTGGTACTTGGTAAACCACACGGCCTGTCCGTAGTACGGCCCCTGGCCGCTGACTTGGAAGAACAGCCATTGACGGGCTAGCTGTGCGTCGTTGCTCCCGGGCTCAAATGATAGTTTACGCTCGACATCGTACTTTTCAACAAGGTACTCGATGATGGCGCCGGACTCCCAGAGGGTCAGGCCTGTGTTGGGGTCGTGGATGGCAGGCATGCGGCCATTTGGGTTGATGGCGAGGAAATCGGGTTTCTTGAGGTCGGGGAATTGCGTATCGACCAGGTCGTAGGGGATGTTCAGTTCTTCGCAGAGCATGCGGACCTTGGGTGGGTTGGGGCCATGCTTTCCATAGATGGTGATAGGCTTGATGGATGAGTTGGAAGACATATTTGACAATTGGAGGTTTGCGGTCTACTGGCTGTTTTTCGATTAAGAGATTTGGAGCTGTTAATTGTCGTCTGCGGTGCTGACGGTTTGGTATATATAACTTACTTGATCAAGTCATGACGTTACCGTCTCATTGCGGGTAAAACTCAATGCACAATGTCGTACACCGTCGCGCATTCTGAAGCACCGAACATGACCTTCATCTGTATCTTACAAATTGGATTTCTAAGCGCGGAGAGTAGCTGCTTATGCGTCGATGTCAGTCTAACCTTACATCGTAGCCAGCCTAACCTTACATCGTATACTCAAAGCCAATCACACTGCACACAATGCTACACTAGGTCTATACAATCCCTTTTTCCGGAATTAGGCATACCGTTCAGATCAGCTGGATATTCTACACACTTCTTTGGTGTCATATACTTAGTGCCTCAGGCGTTGCAGTATTCTCGTCGAGCTGACAAACCCGCTGACAGTTGGACGCGCTGACCGGAATGTCGGAGCGTTCACGTGCCGTGACTTGTCCGTCGAGGCGGTCTGACTTGCTGCAGAACGAAAATACCAGCGTAATGTAACATTACGATCAAGAATCAAGCAGGGAAGAAGCATCTTGTGCACTGTTTGCTGGAGAATGTTTTCGAACCCTGAATTTTGCGTTGAAAAGTTGTTGCAATTTTACATTCCTCGACACATCCGTTCAAATCATCCGTAAGTCTCCCCTTTCTTACCGGACACAAAACCGAACGCGACGTCCTGTGCCCACCGCGGCCAGTTCCGAACTCCCATGCTGCTCTCTTGATTCCGCGGGACACACACTCTCCCACTCCTCCCCGCAAGCACCTGCTCCAGCACTACATCACTGACCTTGCTAGGAGGATCAGGCACAATGCGATGTTTCTTCAGCCAAACCTTGGCTTCTTCATTCAAAATACCAGTCTGATGCCAGCTTGGGTGGATGGAAGTGGTGCAGATAGATGAGCCGTTGGGATAGCGAGAGAGGCATTCAGCACGGAGACCTTCATTGAGATACAAGGCGCCGACTTTGCTGATGCAGTAGTCGATCAAACCAGGAGCCGCAACAAACGAAGCCATGGAGGCGATGGATACAACGTGGCCTTTCTTTTGCGCCAGCATGCCGGGCAGGAAGGCTCGGATGAGCACCATGTGCGAGAAGAGATTGACTTGTAGAAGTTTCTGGCTCTCTGCATTGCTTGTCTGTTTCCGGTCAGTGCTATCCTCTCACAGTTCACACTTGGTGGATCTCGAACCTCAAGCAATGTCTTCCCAATTCCGATCCCTGCGTTATTAACGAGCACACTGACATGCCCATGCTCACTCTTGATCTGCTCGCACAGATCTTCAAGTGCCGCCGTGTTAGTGATGTCGCACTGGTAGTAGTACACATCAGGCAGTCTCTGCAGCTCAGCAGGAAAGGGGGAGATATCAATTGCGATGACACGGGCATGTTTGGCGAACGACTTCACCATCTCATACCCAAATCCACTACTCCCGCCCGTAATTAACACAAGTTCCTCTTTCCGCGGGCCAAACTTCCAGGGCGCCCCTGGGCGCCTCAAAGTCCAGTTGTTCCATGCAAGTCTGTTCAGCGCTTGGTTGATGCGCCGGAGCACCCCGGCAGCAACGAGGACTTTGAGCGCGGTAATCAGAGCCGCGAGTCTGGCAACGCCTTTGGGAGTATTGGCGAAGAGGGGAAGTGTAGATTGGAAGGGTGCAAGGATGCGGGCACGTAAGTGCGGAGGGCCGCGGGTGAGGAGGTATAGCAAACCACCAGTCAATAATGGCTCACTGGCGACTTTCGTCACCCCAGAGATGGCAGTGGAAGCCATATTGTCTTTGTTACTTTTAAATGACCTTGTAAGAGACATACGGGTAGCAGTCTGAAGTACTGTTGGGATTGAAATGGGAGAAAGAGACACGCTACGAGCGGAAGGCGTAACACCTCCGACTTATGCGAGTGAGACATCCGGATCCGCCGAGGCAGAAGACAGAGTCTGAGAGAGTCGCGTAGGTCGACCCCGCAGAACTGGGGTAGAGCATGCATAGGCTAACTTCGCCTATTGGTTCCGTTCAACCTGCAGCCGCCTTTGTTGCTAGTGTAGCTCCCACAACACGTGAAAACCCTTCGAAGCAATCGAGCTCGTAGTTGCGTACCTATTTGAGAATGATGTCATGGTTGATAAGTGAGGAGAAGGAGGTTATTGCTAGAAGATGCCGAGGTTCATGCGAGTGCACTTGCTTTCACGGATGAGTGCGGGAACTTGAACAGGAGACTTTCCGAGTCTGCTACCAAGACTATCGAATGAAATTTAGAAATGACGGCAGTGGTGCTCCCAGCACAGTCAATCGAAAAGGGGTGGCTGAAGAAATGCTCAAACGTCTATACACGTCTAGGAGGGGGGGGGGGGTTATATAGCCTTTGCCTTTCCATCAACAAGGTCACTCCCACCGTTGAACACACTCTGTCTCTTGATGCCCACCACCCATTCCAGCACCGTGATCCATACCTGCACAAAAACAACCACAGTCCTAACCACCCAATCCCTCCATTCGAGCTCCGGCTTCAAGCCGCGACTGAACTTTGCATCTTGCGCTTCCCAAGGCACGCTCCCACCTAACTGCAACCCTACCCTCATGCCGCTACTAAATCCATCTTCATGGAATCCATACCCTGTCCAGGCGCCCGCAAACCAAACCCCCTTCTTACCCTGAATACGATGCAACTCTTCCTGGGCAGCGACCATGCGAGCATTGTACAGGGGGTGGCGGTACTCGAACTGGGCCTGTGTCATGTCTGGATTCGGGGGTGTTTCGGGGTTGAGCGTGACGAGCACATTATCGAACTTGGAGACAGGAATATGTTGGAGGATGTTCATGTTGTATGTCAGAGACACCGTTTGTAGATTGCCCGAAGGATTGGAGGCCGCAGCCACCGAATCGGTCGATGTTGTCAGGTAGTTCCAAGCTGACCATGCCGCGCGGCGTTTAGGCATCAAGGAGAGGTCGGAGTGAAGATATGCGGTATTGGGCGTAGTCTCGAAGGCGCCAAGTATATCGCTTTCTTCGAGCGTCGCGGATGAGCCGAGGAGGGTACGAGCTTGGTCACCGTGGCAGGCGAGAATTACGGAGTCGAAGGTCTCTTCTGTGGGGCAAGACTTGCTGTCAAGGGTTATGCGCACGCGTTTGTCTTTGCGTTGAATCGATGTGACTGGTGTGCTTAGATGCACATGCACGTCTTTGCATTCTTTCATCACGGCATCAATATAGGTTTTTGATCCACGATGCACTGTCAACCACGGTGGCCGCTCGCTCACTGTGGTTAGCAAATGATGGTTCCACATGAACCTCACAAGTGTAAGCGCTGGAAACTCCAAAGCGCACTTATCAGCTCCAGTGCTCCAAACACACGCCGTCATTGGAATCAAATAGTCATCTCGAAATGCATCCGAGTAGCAGTTTCTCTCCAGATACTGGCCGATGCTCTCTTGATTTGCTCTTGTCGCGGTAGCGGATCCCGGAGGTATTGAGAGTAAGTCCAGAGCAAATTGATTGAATCGAACAATGTCAAAGATCATGCGCCAGAAGGAGGGTTTGAGGATGTTGGAGGACTGGGCAAAGAGCGCGCCAAGTGATGTGCCTGACCACTCAAATGCGCCCTCGTCTCTCGAGATGCCGAATGTCATTTCCGAGGTATTGGTCCTGACATTTATAGCTTTGAGAAATTGGATGAAGTTTGCTGAAAATAGGTCAGCACTTTTCTAAGCTGGTAGATGCCAAGGAAGCGCACGGTAAGTCGCCGTATTAAGAACAATGAAGCCAGTATCAACAGGCGTCTGAAGGCCGTTATGTGTCCAGTTCACAGTGTTCGTGTGGCCGCCTAACCGATCTGCTGCTTCGAAGAGGTGGACTTCGTGACCCGCATTGCGGAGTGTCCATAGTACGCTGATGCCGGAGATGCCGCTGCCAACGATTGCTATACGTTTTCTTTCCATTATTCAAGAGTCTTAAGCACTTCAAGTTTCGAGTGGCGATTATACAGGTGCACTAGGGTGTGCGTCTGGGAGTGTGGCAGAATGCCAGTATCACGGAGGAACGCACATTGCAGCTAGGAATGCAAGTGTTGATGTCATTGACTCGCAAGCGAACTCGGTTTCAGCTAGTACAAGGCCGAAATTCAACAAGTTTGGCTCTGTTAGTAAGTGTGCATTCGAGACGTTCGTCTCTTCGGCCGTTTCGAAACACCAAAGCTTCCTCATAACTGCGGCTCTGCGGGGTTAGTTCTTGAAGGTGGTTCAACACATAAGATCCACTTGCAACTATCCGCTAGTTTGTGGATTGCCAAGCAGGTACTTCCCACTATTTGAGCAGGTTATCCAGATAATCAATGAAGTCTCGGCGGATGGGTAGTGAGGCAGTTGCTGGAACCAGAAAGCCAGGCGTGAAACACAACCTCGTAGTTCCAAATCTCCGAGTGTGCCAGATTGAAGCTGAGGTGCAGTCAGCATGCCACGAGAACACGACAGCAACCATCGAACGCATGGCCATGTCGTTGGAAGACGCTGAAGGAGTTGATGTCAAGGCATCATCACTCAAACCGAGTGTAGCTTGCGAGACAGGTTTGAATGCAGGATGCACACGTGACGTGACCAGGACACCCTTGCCTTGGCAGTGCGTAATGCCGCGACCCGGACTCCGCAAGTCAACAGCCAACAGCGACATCAACACCGCTCGCATATCCCTCCCCCGTGTTCTCCACGACGCACGACCTACACAGACCATATCATCTTGCTGCCACCGCGACCATGTCCAATCTCATCGACACAGAAGCCGGCACCGAGCGCTTCGGTGGCTATGAAGCCGAGTTGAAGCTCGTGCAAGCCGACCTGTCGCAGCAGATCGAGCAGATTAAAGAAACCACCGGCGAGCCGCGCAAGGCCGCAATCAGCAGAGCGGAGCGGGCGCTGGAAGAGGCCGACGAGCTGGTATGCTGGAGCCTAGATACCAGCACTGCGCAACTACGATGCGCCTCATTGAAGAGCGAAGGCTAATGGATGCGCCACAGATCGGCCAGATGCGCCTCGAGAAGAGCAACATCCCCGTGAACCTCAAATCCAAATACAACGCCAAGTTCCGCAATTTCGAATCCGACCTCGATGCCACCAAGCGCAAGCTGCAGCAGTACACCAACGACAAGGCCAAGCTGTTCGGCTCGCGCTATACCGACGACCCCGAGCAGGGCGACGCACAGCTGGAGCAGCGCCAACAATTGCTCTCTGGTACCGACCGCCTCAACCGATCGTCCGGCCGCCTGCGCGAGTCGCAGAGGATAGCGCTCGAGACGGAGCAAATTGGCGCAGGGACGCTGAGCGATTTGCACAGGCAGCGAGAGACGATTGAACACACGAGGGAGCGGCTGTTGGAGAGCGAGAGCTATACCGATAGGAGTATCAAGACGCTGCGGGGGATGGCGAGACGGTACGTACCCTGCCCCGCCCCATTATGCGCCTCGTCAGCCGTTGATGCTGCGCGCAGATGGATGCCCTTTGGATGAGAGATGATGTGCTAACCCTATCCAGGATGGCTACAAACCGCATCATTACCATTGCCATCATCACCGTGCTAGTACTGCTTATTATCGCTGTGATCTGGAGCAAGTTCAAATGAGCATCTTTCACATTAGCGTTCTCGTTTGGCGTTTGGAGCACCTCGTATTGTATATATCCGGTCGACGATTCCATATGATTCACTCAGCATCTCCGTCTTTCAATTTCAGCCACGTTTGCAGACCTCTTTGGCATATTTCCCCCTAATACATCAACATCACAGCAATATGTGTAGATCGACAAAGTGTGTATATCCGAAGTATCGGTGCATGCGTCGTTTCGTGATCATTACTACATCTCTCTAGGCTATGACTACTTGCCCAGTAAACATTACCGCGCCTTGCAATCGAACCAACACGAAATCAATGCAATCTCGCATCCTTAACGCGACGTGTTGTAAAGAAAAGGCCGCAAAACGCCGCTGAAAGCTGTAAATGAATGTAAAACATGAGATCTGGGGTATCGTTGTTGCGCCCGTCTATGTGTGTCCTGTTGGCCCGTCTTCGTAATCATATGATGTAGCGCAAGGCTGCATCGACTTGGGGGTGTCGATGGAGCGGGGCCGTTCATGTTGACAGCCGTTGATGTTGCTGGTGGGTCATCGCGATGATGACCCTGCAGCAGTCTTGTTGTGCGTCGAGGTACGCACTGTCTGTATATGCGCTCACCTAATAGTGCGACGGTAACGTTGCTCAGGCCGAGGACCGCGCAGACGTCGCAGACTTGTTCGACCTCACATCCCCGTACTTTGAGTAAATGCTGACTAGTCAGGCATCCTCTGCTGCTCTTGTCTCCGTCGGTCGCGGTATCGCTGTAAGTGGCGAATCCCACTCCACGCTCCCTACTGGGAATGGCGTCAGCGGTAATGGCTTCGTGCTGACCGGTGTCCTCGGCGGCCGTCTACTGTTCGGCAGTCGAGTCAAGTTGATGCTCGACTCGCTCGGTCGTCGACTGTACGCACCTGGTGCCAATGTTGTTATGTCGTCTTCTGAAAGGCTCCCGAGGCGCAGGGTGATGGGCGGTGCAAACGGAGTTACGGGGGACATGCGAAGCGGGTTCAAAGCTTTGCCTTGGAATGGAGCGGCGGTGGGACCCGTAGGGATGTTGACGGAGAGGTTGCTCCCGTTACGAGAGTGCGCGACGCTGGTGTTTCGGGACTGGGTGCGTTGGCTGGCCTGACCAGGTGTGTGAGGACGCGTATGATTAGAGACTCGACTGCTTCCGGCGCGGGAATTGCTGGGTCGGAAAGACTGAGCGGGTGTGTCGACTCGTGTACTGACGGATAGCCCGCGCAGGTCCTTAGGGCGCTCAATGTCATGAGCCGATACAGTGTCATATGCGAGTGCCGAGGAGAAGTATTTGGGCATCATTACGGCGAATAGGGGCCGCATTGCTGGGAGGCACGCGCAGATGATGCCTACGTTGACTTCGACAGCGGATAGTGTGGCCTGGTCCGGGTTGTCGAATGTATAATCATTCGAGTCTACAAGGTTGTCCAGGCTATACAGTCGTACAGTTGAGACTACGATGACACTGTCATTGCTATCAGTCCAGGTCTGAATGTTCGACGTGAGAATTTGAGCCTACCTGGCACCAAGAGCAAACATGGTGATCAACCCCTTCTTCTGGCTTCTACTGATTTGGAGACTCCGAACGACCCGAATCGGAAGTGCCAGAATGACCACATCTTGCCCAATGTTCAAGCCCGCTGAAGAGAACCAGATGATGTAATCGTTCATACAGTGCCCGTCCTTCGCAGACTTGTCCCAGAAGAAACTGATAGGGTAGCATAGAAAGACATTGCCGCAGATTCCCCAGGCGCCACACGCAATGACAACGCACAGCACAGCATAACACGCGCAACGAAAGTGGCGTGGAGGGAAAATACGGATGTACTGAACGAGGATAGATACTTTGACCATAGTGAGTGTGAGGTTATAGATCCAAAGGCTGGCCCAGAACGTCTGTCATCGAGTCAGTAGTGTTCAGACCGAACGGTATGTGCTAGAACTGAACAAATCCACCACAGCGTGCGAATTCGTTAAGTCCTTGCTGCTGCGCCGGTTGCTGATTCATATGGCAGATCAAAGGCTGCAAGGTCCAGATCACCGTGTACAGGTGGGATGGACGATCCAGCGCTGGTAGTGGCCAGCCCGATATTTGAGTGATGCTTACCTTCAACGCAATAGTGGCATCTTCTGCAGAGAGCTCAACTATATGCTTTCCGAGGCCATGCATGACCTGCTCCGAAGTCACAATGGCAAGAGCAATCGATAAAGCCTTCAGTTGTTAGAGTGAAGTGAGGATGGTTAATGAGCTGCAACATACCATGGCTACTGCAATGCAGACATCTTCTAACCCAGCCCCCTTTGTCAATACCAACCGGGTGAACAACCGCAAAAACACAATGGTTCCAGCAACGAGTGTGAACGCAAGGACGAGAGTGTTCACCCGAATGCCAGCGGGTGAAGCGTTGTCGAGCATTACGGTTGGGGTTCAGGTTGAGTGAATACACTCAACGTATTAGAACAATTAAAAGGAAGTAGTACAGTGGTCGTCCAGCATGTCACCCTTCTCATTCCATGGTGATGATTTCGAGGCTGCTGAATGGGAGCCTCAGGTGAGGGGAAGGTAGGTGTAGGGCAAGGTTAATGGACGGTGGACTAGGGCAGACCTAGGAGGAAATCGACTGGCACTATCAGACGGCTGCCACAGTGGAAACGTGCATGCACTCCTGGCGCGCGAGTCGTGAACTCAACGCTGCATCCATTGGTGAGATCACAGTGCCCTCAGAGTTAGCCCGACTTAGCCTGCAGATACCTGTGGGTTCCAGAAAGTTTGCCCCATATTGGAACGCGGAGTTGTCAGTCGAGAGTTCGAGCACCTCCACACCGGACCACGTTTCTGCAGCGACTGTCATCGTGTGCGTGACGAAAGTCGCAGGCTACATGCAGGAACAGGAAGGATCCATGTCGCTATACGATGTTGATTGGAGGGCAGCCGAAAATGGCACTGAGCTGCTAGTAGCGGTAGGTACCGAAGGGGTATAATGTCGCAACTATAGTCCTAGTGGAAGTCTCGTGGCAGCCACTGCAGCGTCCTTTCAAGGCCAGTATTTGGGTCCTAGACTTGGCTGTTGCGCCGATCCAAGGCTGTGGCGTCGCATGTCACAAGCCTAGGGGCAACTTTTGACAGGCACCGGTTGAAGGTTGCATGTAGCCGTGTACCGAGAGGACACCTGCCCCCTCGCCATGACATTGTCGTAAGTCTCATGCCGATGGCCTCCGATGATTTTCTTCGTCACCTATCAGGCTGAGGCACTTGGCGTAATAGTAACCTAGAGGGTGATCAAACGGGGGTGGTGGGCAGGAGTTCGTGACAGGATGTGACTACTGTAGTAAGCTAAACGTCCCTGATGCAGATCATAACCGAGGGTGGACCGTGCCCTCAGGGTCCCTGGCTTAAAAGTGGGCTTCGAACATATCGCACAACTTCTGAAACGTTACTCAGCCTCCCGGCTTGGACTCCATAATTTAGCATTCAAGATCCTCCGAGCTTTCCGTAGGCATCACAGGCAGCAAAGCATCATTGGTGTGATGACATCTGGATCTATTGAATCATAGGGCAATATCAAGATTTTGCACTCTATCTACAATATTTGATTTAGCTCACGTTGAGCTGCAGATTGTAGGTCTCAAATCAGTCGCATGTCAAGACCCTGAGTTTCGGGTAACTTGCTGCTACTTAGTCGGTCTTAATACGGCCAATATAAATCTGCGGGGGCTCGTTCTAACGTATAGGAAAAGCTTGTACCGATTTTAGAGCAAACCTTCAGTTGATCCCTGACTGTATTCCTCGCATACTCTGACAAGCTGGAATCTTTAGATACGCGATACGCCACGCTACACGTGGACGCACGGGGGAAGTAAGATCGACGCACGATTCAACAGATATAACGATTGAAACGTAATCACCTCGCGATAATGCTATGTGACTGCTGTTGACCGCAAAGGTCTGAGTCTGGTAGCTCCTTCTCCACTGACTGTAGCAACACTTGACGATCACACATGCTAAATGAACAGTTCGATATATCGGCCCTGCTGAGCTCGCCACTGTGCGTATCTGTCATGCAAGTCCAGAAGCGCGAAGGAGCCGGAGGCTTCGCGGCACAACAGAATTGAGTTGTTGCAAGTGCCGTAGATGTTGTACAGGTGATCAACATCTTAGGTGCCGTAGGTGTTGTGCAGTGAAGTCGTAAGACACCTTGTCCTAAATTAGTAGGTTTATTCCAATGGCATGGTAGGTTTGCGTGGTCCAGATTGGGAGTGCCCTGATTTCAGCTCCTGCGACCGCTCGAGCCTGGGGTTTTGTGATGCACGTACATAGTACTTCCACCTATAGTCGAGAGATGGCCGGAGCTTTGGCTCCGACCTTACAACAAGGAGCCGTAAGAAGCCAATAGGAGATTGTACCGGACAGACCCCGGACCCCAGAGACCTTGCAGGAATGAGACTTGCAGTCGACCTGGCCAGTCGTTCCTATATCGTACGACTGCATTCTACCGTTCGCTCGCATACGGACTGCAGGATTTGAGCCCAAACCGGAGTATGAACACCCGCTCGCTACCCTATCGATGTCGCAGCCCGGAGATATTGCTTTCGTGTGCCGCATACACGTGGGGGAAGCACTATTATTGCCTCACGTTCAAATGGTACGCAGCTGCGGAATAACAAGTTGCAAACAAGGGAAACTGGAATGAGTGTCAAGCCAGCGCCTGAGCCGTGCAGAAGCAGTTCATTCGAGCATCGATTTGACCTCTGCGACACCTGACTCTGCCAAGCATGCCTTCAAATCTCATATCCAGCCTTCGTTTCCTTCCTTACGCGCCTTTCCAATGCTGGAACCATATCGTATACGGAGGTCGATCCTGTCGCACATGTGAGAAAGACAGAGTTGCTGACGTGCAGGTCGCGCCAATTCGTCGCCAGACCTCATGCTCAACGCTCCCAAATGGATACGCTTCCGTATTCGTGTTGTGGACCGCTGCTTATATCAAGGTCGAGACGCTCCCAAAGGGAGAAACGGGAGCAGAGCATACGGGCGTGTGTATTGGTCTGTCTGTCCGGCACAAACTTGGCGTACAATGACACGCTCAATGCAGTTAAAGAACGAATCTTTCTTTCATGCGTGTCTTATCCACGAAGCATTACTGGACGATACGTGCTTGATGGGCCTAACAAAACTGAAATAACAACATCATGCGACTTGATGAGAGTTGACGTTGTCACGTCATGTATCCGTATTCAACTCGTGCCACCCCCCGTCAAAGTACCATTTAGCGTCGACGGTGTCACACGTGTCGGTATAGGCTTCGAGCGTGTAGGAGCTCGCATTGCAGAAACACGTACGACACATGCTGTAGTAGCGGTAGTCGGCGCTATCATACGTGTGCGAGTGGCACCCTGGTCTTGTTGGTTGTTGTTGGTCATTGGGCGGGGCGCTAGGCGGCAGTGTCGCGGTGTCGTCGCGATGGCGTGTATGTTGCTGATATACGGTGTTGCAACATCACTTGCGGCGCAAGTGGCGCGAACGGTGCGGACGGTGCGAACAGTGCGAACGATTGTTGGTCGAGCAGGTCGTGGGATCGGTTCGGGTTACAACATCGTCATGGTCCTCGCTGCTATTGTTGTAGTTGTCGATCGCGTCGTGGGGCCATTAGTAGCTGCGTTGTTAGATGAAGCCTATGTCTGTTGATTCTTCCTCAATCTCGTGGCAAGCCACGGAAATCAATGAAAAGGAACTGACAGCAGTAGATGGGATACAAAAATTCCCAGCCGATCCGAAGACCAACTGGAGCGGTCATAGTTGTAGTTTTCAACTAGCAAAAACGCTACCTCAGACGAATCTTCACTGGTAAGCGTAAAGCCCTTGCTGGATAAAAGTCAGTAGCGCTCTTGGCTAATAGTAGCGGGCGAATGATGGGAAGGGAGATTGTGCAAAGTGTAGGGGGTGGGGGAGAAACATACCACTCAGATGAGGTGGTAAGGTTGGGCGCGCATCAGAATAAATACTCGCGCTGCGCACAGGCAGCAGCTTGGCACGCTAGTATCATGTGACCAGGCACGGTCCGCTGATGGTCCTTGCACGCTCAGATATTCTTGGCATTGGAATGCTCGTCCGGCTTGAACTGTACAACACTTCGTGTCGAGGTACCGTCTCCGCAGTAGACCCGTCTGGTTCACACGCGAAGAGGTTATTATGCGGATGCATTCGGCCGTGAACAAGGGCGTCAAAAGAAGGACATCGGTCCACCAATACCTTGGTGATTGTTGCCAACATGACACCAGATGATGAATGGGGATTTCTGGCGTCTTGGGCTGTAGTAGTCATCGAGTTTGAGTGAGAGCTCCACAAGAGCTTTGAGTCCAGCTTTTGGCTTTGAATTCCTAGGCGTTCCCTAAAACTCAACATTCGAAAATCACCTAAGTACCTAGGTAATGCAGCACCCATCTCTGCGTTGCCATGGTAGAAAACTTGTAGTCAACAGACAGCGTCAAGAGGTTCCAAAAGTGTATTTTTCAAATTTTGCAGAATTTCCTCTCAACGACTTCCGAGGCGTATGGAGAGCTACCTTCAGAAGAGCTATGCTCGACGATCGTAAAGTCGATATTTGCAAGCTGATTCAACTACGCCGTTATAAGATCAAGAGAGAAGAAAGACCGGCGTGGAACTCGGGTACCACAGAGCGCCCTGGGTCAGAACGCATCGCGCTTGAGCAGACTCTGAGTTCTGCATTCAGATGAGAACTGCAAGCTCGAACTCACACTGATCTGAGACAACGCCCTTGCCCAAAAATGTATCAGTAATCTCAAGGGAAAGTTGATGGCGTAGGAAGAGAGGCAGTGTTCAACACAAATTGGACGTGAAGGAGGTAGCAGGACGTCCTACAAAGGCTGAGCTCGCGGAGACGATGGACTGCCGGGAAGAGGTTCGAAACATAGGTTGAAGGAAGTCATGGATAGGAGACCATTTAGGTTGGGCGTTGAACTCCCTGGAGACTGTGACGTCCCCGACGAAGGTTGAACTGGCGGAGGCGATTCAGTACCTGCATTTAGTCAGGTACCGTGTGTTAGGCTGTTGTGGAGTGCCTTTTTGATGCACTAGAAGAGCTATGGTCGGAAATTTTGGCTGCATTTCACGAAGCCTTGGATTTTGCCAGATAGGAGCAAGATTGAATTAGCGTCCGTTGTTGATATTGGTGTACTTGAATCAAGTGGCGGACGTTGATTCGAGTGAGGTGAATTGCTGAAGAACGTGAACTCGATGAAAATATACTTGATGGTCATTTAGTCTCGACGTGCATCTGCCTTGTCAAGGACGGGATGTCGCCCATCACACAACCAGCATCTAAGTTAAGAGAGGCATTTACCAGGCACACTACTTCGCTCCTCTCAATTCATTTACATCCTTCTGTTGTGCAAAGCCACGGCAAAGGCCTACCTGATAGCTGGTATCAGAGCCGTTAAAGTCGCACACGCGAGTGACACAGCACAGCGACTGCTTGTGAGCTGTGGATTGCGGGCAGAGAATTATCTGCACCAACACAACTACCATCAGGGCCGACTTAGAGGTTTGTGTTTCATAAAGAAGTCAATTGTATCTCCAACTATCTGGCCGAAATGTTGACTACTCATCGATATGTTGACGTCGAGCAAAACGTCCGATCTCAATTTGACGTGTCGCAAGCACATGTTGGTTGTACAGTAAGTCGATCTGCTCCTGCACGTCAAGATCTTCAATCGCCAAACAGTTCGACACCATAACTTTACTGACATTAATCTAGCTAATAGTAGCCAATTACTAGATGCAACGTTCCTAGGAGATGCTGCTGCCCTTAAAACAATCATACTTATCACAGACGTGTTACTCAATAGTACAGCCAACAACAAGTGAAATCACTGTATAGTATGGCAAACTACATCAACATAATCGCCCTGATCGTCCTATATCCATCAACAATACAACATATCTAGCAGATGTTTGGCACCTGCTATCACACTCACGGTAAAGGCGCGCATGGGCATTCAACGCTTACTATTGTCCCCACATAGTAAAAGAGCGCGCCGAACGTCTGCTATTCAACTCACGGTGAAAGAGCCTGAGCCAATCGATCGAAGCTGCCGTTTGCTCACCTCAGGCTCACCCACACTCCAACTTCGTTTCTCCAGCTTCCAACTACGCTATCACTTTCCTCGCTTCATTGCTTCTTTTCCTGCCTACTCTATCGCCTCGCCGTCGCATCGTCTCACCGTTCGATCTACTACTGTCTTTGTTGTCACCGCATTCGCCGTCGCTACATATCAACATGGTTGGCATCGACAACGCTTACCTCAGTGGTCGATACGAGACGCTCGATATATTCAACAACCTCGCCCTCGATCCGCGCACCCACGTCATCAGCTCTATTGAGGAGCTAGTGGCCAGGTACCGCAGGGTGTCGTTGGCCATGCACCCCGACAAGCTTCTTGGGAGGCAGGCACCAGACGGCGTCGATGTCCCCAGCATGAATGCCTTGATAAGTGAGCTGAAGCCCAAGTCGCATTTCATCAAGACCGGCATCGTCAGCTCCATCAATTCGAGAGGCAATACTGGCTGGCAGAGCACCTGGCGTCTCGACAACGAGAAGACAGGTGCATGGTCACCAATTTCGCTGTCATCCGCCCCCCCGCCGTCCACCGCCCTGCCGTCCACGCCGTCCAGGTTCGATCGAGTCCCAGCGCCATACTCCAACCCATGGCATGGGTCTTCGTCAAGCGGTGGCAAGTTCACACCCACGAAGTTGTCCAAGTCAGAGGCGTTCTGGGGGTTTACTCGCAGCCAGCACGAGGAATCGCCGAGTGCTAGGGCAGAGCGTCAACGAAACGTGCCTCCGACCAACAACACGACGCCCAACAGCAATACGGCGCCGAGTCCCCAGGCCACCGATCCGATCGACATCAGCGACAACGACGATGATGACGACGACGACGACCCAATCAATATCAGCAGTGACGATGATGACGACTGCGAGGAGATCAAGGAGTTGCCCCGATACCAGGTCAACGAATTCCTCCGCCGCACGCAGACCTTCCGCTACACGCTCTCCATCAGCGAGCTTCGCACCCTGGGCAAGCAGTTGCTGAACAAGTCCAGTGCAGTCGCCATTATCGCTATTGGCGTCGTTCGACAGCGAGAGAAGATTGGCGTTGGCTTTCCTGAGTATGTGGTGACAGCGTCACTCAGTAACGTGTACAGTAATAGCGTCGCGGTTCGAGTCTGTCGCTACGATATCAAGTGCGTAAAGCTGGGCTCGTGGGCACGTACACCAGCGAGCTCGATCACCCGATCAGATGTGAACGCACTTGGCTACCAGTTCCCTCCATTCGATATTATGACGGATCAGGTGTTCAAGGCTTTCATGATTAAGATGGTAGAGCGTAATGGTCGTATCCCTGCTAGATACTAGGGTTGGGTTGTGAAGTAGATAGGTCGCTAGCAGTTCGTTGAAAGGTCCTCTAGTTGTTTAGTCCAAATTAGGTATATGTAGCGTAGGCGTTATTTGATTCATTCTCAGACAGATACTGTTGATTCCTTCGCTGTGTATTCGTGAGACTGTTCCGTGTGATATTAACAACTCATGTGAGATTGTAAGCTCGATCGACTCGCGTTTTGTGGTTACTATGCATACAGACACATAAGAACATCAAAACATAATTGTGGTTGGATCTGAACGATTTTTTCATATAACGGCGCACCAATGTCCCTTGGACGGCAGGGGCTTTGGTGCGCTGCTGCTAGCCTCTTAATACTATTGGCCATGTTGCGTAAGCGCGGCGCTAGACCAATACCCCTGCCGTCTGAGCTTGCTGAGATAAGCAGGCAGCTACAAAATAATTTTCTACGGCGCGTCAGGCTTCCTTTCACCAACAGCCTGTGCCAGTTTTCCCGTCCACCTCTAGGGGTGTGTTCGGTCGAAGGCTGGCAGTTCGTTCGTGACCATGGAGCCGTCTTGATTAGTGGACGTCAATGTCTGAACGACAGGCTGGAGAGCAAGTCGGTGCGTTGCTGGAAGCCTGAGTTCGCCGAAAGGTTTGAGCTCGGTGGATGGTGCGTGCCAGGCAGACTGATTCCTGTTCCCTTTTGCTAGACCGTCGGTCCATGACGCTTGGGACAAACCCAGTTGGCTACATACTGTGATGCATTCCAACTCTTGCGTGTCGAGCGCCCGGTGCTAGAGGCTGTTCACAACATTCACGGCATGGACGTATGGATACGTGCTCTAGTGGACTGCCGTCTTCCTTTGGCTTAGTCTCGGGTCATGCAATTGGAGTGAAATCTAGCTGAGAGTGCGGTCATGTCTTGGTAGTACTCTCTCGGTCATGTCTTGGTAGCACTCTCTCGGTCATGCCTTGGTAGCACTCTCTCGGTCATGTCTTGATAGTACTCTCATCGCGGTCATGTCTTGGTAGTACTCTCTATGCGGCATCCGTTCCTTCCTCACAACAGCTTCAGGTGTCCAGTCACCTGGTCAATCACTCCCTTGGGTGCAGGCCCAATGCCCAGCACCGTCGCACTGCCGCTCGCAATCTGAGTTCGGCCTGCGTCATGGATGATGTGCGCGACCAGCCCCAGGCTCACCGCTTGAGCCTGCAGCAGCTCCAGCTCGTCTTCGCCCTTGACCTGCAGGGCTACCTTGGCCTGGCCCATTCGTTCCCAGCGCTGGAGGATAGTCGAGTTCGGTGCGTGCCGTAGGAAGTGCTTGTAGCATGCTAGCGTCGCGTGACCGCATTGCGCGCCAATCTTGCCTGGACAGGTTCAGCATACAGCGAGCTGCAAAAGGTGCGCAGAGAGTGCCATACCCTTTGTCATGCCCAGGTCGGTCCGCACCACCAGTACCATCTTGCACTCCTCGGTGTGTCCCGGGAACTCGGCTGGCGCTGTGTCGTCATCCTCGTCGTCGCTGGACTCGTCCTCTGACTCTTGTGACTTCTCCCCCTTTCGCTGTGCGGGCTCGGAGAGGGGGCTGCCGCCAAAGAGACCCAGCGACTTTGCTGTGCCGAGGAAGTAGCCCGTAACGCCAGCAAGTATAGCGCAAGCGGCCGCAATGTTCGCCGTCGAGGGCTGCGTGCCTTCTTGCATATTGTGTGCGTGTGCGTGTGCGGCGATGCGGGTGCGCCAGGGCTTTGCCGCGGGACCCAAGGTGGCTGTGAATTGGCGGCCTCTGAGCGTGGAGTGCCTGCTCGAGTAATGTTGGCGTGGTTTGTCGACTGCCCGCGCTGCGCGAAGTCAACGCGGTGGTGAGCACGGACGTCTCCGCCATCTCGAATTCTTTCAAGTCGAAGCCATCGGACCTCCGTGTCGCTGCCGCTCCCACTGCCACTGCCAGCCACAACACCGCGGCCACATCACCACCGCCGCCTGCCGGTCCCACCATGCATCCCCGCTGTCAATTGCTGTCGGGGCACTTGGCCACCGTCCTCCGCAGCCCCCAAGCCGCGCAGCGATCCTTCACCACCTCTGCCGCTCTCTCCAACAAAAACCCTCTGCAACGGCGAAAGGGCGGTGACCTTGGCTCCCATCTGCCCAAGCACGTCATCTCGCAGGATGCTCACATCCCCGACTACCCGTACGGCGACTATGCGCTCTTCAAGCAGGCGAACAAGGGCCTCTACGGCGAGCAGATGATTCAGTTTGGCAACAACGTCTCCCGCAAGACCGAGACCAAAACAAGAAGGAAGTGGACGCCCAACGTCCTGTCCAAGAGCCTTTACTCGGTTGCGCTGAAGAAGAGGATAAAGCTGCGGGTCACATCAAACGTCATGAAGACAATCGATCGCGAGGGCGGCCTCGACGAGTACTTGCTCAAGGACAGTGTCCAACGCGTCAAAGAGCTGGGGCCCACGGGCTGGGCTTTGCGATGGACTTTGATGCAGAGGCCGGCCGTCATCGACCGACTGCGCGCCGAAGCTGTTGCATTGGGCATTGACCAGGCTACTATCGACAAGCAGTGGCCTACACCCGAGATTCTCTCTCAGCAAAAGCATGCCGACCGTGTACTGGCTCGTGAGCAGGCTCTTGCTCATGCACCAGGCGTCGAGGATGTTGAGCAGGGCATGTGGGCCGGAGAGGAGGGAGCAGAGGATGAGGTCAACGGCACCGAAGCAACAATCAAGGACGCGCTGGAAGAGCAAGAGCTCGTCGCTCGCAAGAAGGCATACGGCGAATATGTCTCAGCTGTCAAAGCCGCACAACGTTACCTGGAAAGAGGACTAGTCGATAGTGAAGAGGAAGGTTTGAAGCTCGCCTTTGTTCGCCAACGAGAGCGTATGGACGCACGACACGAGCTCAAGGCCAAGTTCACAAAGAAAACCAAGGAACTGTTCAGCGCCCAAGACCTCAAGGAGCTCAGGGCCCGCTTGAAGCTCCCCAACTTGCACATCGACCAGCTTCGAAGAATTGCGTTCAATCAATACAAGCGCGCGCAGGCTCAGGCAGCAGGGGGTTGGGAAGCATGGCAGGAGCTTCAGCAGGCAGCGAACGCAGAAAAGGCAGCCGAACGACAGGCCACCGTTGACTCGCTCGGTGGTCCGGAGGCGTTCTTAGCAAGCAGAAAGGCTACGTACGCAAAGGCTGTCGCGGAAGCCGAGACTGCATCCACAAATCAGGAGCTTGACGAGAAGACACGGCAGTACCTTGAGAGCGCGATCCACAAGGCGGATATGGCGATTAAGGCCATGACTGCGGGCGGCGCTAGCGAGTATGTTGAAATGTCAGTGGAGGAGATAAAGCAAGCGAGCAGCCCAGGCTTGAATGAGCTGTTTCAGGGATCGAGCAAAGAGAAGACTGCTGGTGGGGATGCATGGGCGGCGCTGGTCAACTCGAGTAACAAACCAGCAGAGAGCAGGCCGACTGCGTAGGAAAGGACGTGTAGTGTAGACTTGTCTGTATAATCCCTGTTCATTATTTTCTTGTAAATCTACAGCATTGGGTAGAGTAATGAACTTCACAACCCTGCTCCCATCTTGTTCTGCGCTTAGATGTGCTTGGCTTGGCTTCAACCAGTGAACACTGGAGCTCTATCAATTGCACGAATCAAGACGTAGCCTCTTCTAAGCATCTGGCATTTCGCTGTTTGCATTTGCTTCAGATCTTAGTGCCGCGATAGGTGGCGTTAAAAGCCACGGGTATCAATCATATCCTCCTTCTCAGTCTTCGTAGTACAAATGAGCCTGTTGACACAGCCTCACATCACCATCTGAGGCTAACCATGACCCTAATAAGAATGTCTTGCACATTGACCGTTGCCAGAGTCCGTCTCTTCAAGTGCAGCGCGGTCTGACCTCAGCTCTCAGCACGGCAATGCATTTTGCTGCGCAGCAGCCGCGAAGTGCCTCAGCGGCAACCTTGCTTGACCAAGGAACTACCTAACCAATCATAATATTGAGTTTTAGGAGATTATTTCGCAGCAGTTGCATCACATCTGATGGAACGGATAGCTGATACGCAAGCGGCGCAAGATCATATCAGAAAATCGCGACGACTTTCAAATACGCTTCACTGGGAAGTTTGAAAAAATTCAGCAAAGCAGCACTAGGAATTGTCGCCTCCTCCAGACATGCCCAATACTGAGGGCCGTCTGGAACTATTATCGGTACCGGTTGGCGCAGGGTCGGAAAGCAGTGTGACATGTGAGGTTCATTATCAAATATCGTCGCCAGACTAGATACACCGACATGGACTCGCTTTCATGACAACTTTCCAGAAAACAGATTCAGAACGCCAGCTGTACCACTCTGAGGCTTCTCTAGTATGTGACGTGGCATCTCCCACGTCGTCACAGAACAATTCCGGCATACGTCTTGTTATTGTTATAAGCACGATGACAATGGTCGAATCTACTTAAATGACTACTCACTGGTGTACGATTCATGTGAAACGCTGAGAGCTACTTATTGCGTTTGCCACCCGTGACAGAGATTCATACTTCCAGTTGTTCCTTTGAGTCTCATCGGGGCACAGTGACATGATGTCTGGACCAATTTCAGCCATTGGATTTACAGATCAGATCAAGGCATGGCATGAACCAACCGAGGCCGCGTGAGGAAGAAGTGCCGACTACGAGTCTGGGTTGACCTCGTGTGCGCGTGAACCTGAAGTCGTAAAATCTTTAATTCCGTATGAAATGCCATCTTGATAAGCGTTCACGTATCCAAACCATGATGCTTTTCCCGACGCACCATCGCGCATCGCAACAACGCATCCACGCAAGCATATCGTAATGTACAAGAAGTGATTATATAACTCAGATAGTGAGCATCGAGGATATGCGCACAGAATGCCCTTGACGCCAACAGACAGATGGATGACAAGAGAATGGATGAAATAGCGACAACAGGTATTCCGCCCAAAGTTCGAAATGGCAAACTTGCGCCGAGTAAGAGATGATGTGTGGAATGATGATGAGTATGTGAGAGTCGAAACGCCGCGCTGTACATGATCAAGAACGTGGGCTGGGTGCAGAGCAAGCTGGGATAGGAAACCCTCATGTAGTTTGAACTTGCCATCCTCAGTTGTAGTCTCCGTATTAGCAACCGTGACGTATGTGGCCATTCAGGACTCTAGGCCTTCAAGGCTAAGTGCACGCACAAGCCCAAGCTACATCGAGCGGGACCCATGCAGTCTTCAAGAGCACGGCGGGGCGCAGTCGAAGATTGGACTGGAGGAGGGAAGGAATCGCCGGAGACGTTTAATTGCCCGCCTTCATTCTCTTGCCGCCTCCTACACGTGGACTTTGTTTGATCTTAGGCCCATCATCGTCCTGATCTATCTTGACTGTACTCCGCCGTCTCTTCCCGGTGATGTTGGGCGAGGTATTGACACTAGCTGTGTGTGAGCTTGTGCTGTGTTGCTTAACCATTGGATGGGAGGCAGGGGATGGTGTGTGCATCATATGAGGCGATCCGTTCATAGCTCCGTTAGGCAGGAGTTGATTCGCCAAAGCTGGTGACATGAAACTCGGGTGTCCAGGCTGTCCAGGTCCCTGTAGTCCGCGTGTGCCAGGCGGTATATTTCCTTGTTGCTGTCCAGGGTTCGGCGGGCCTTGCATCTGTGGGTTTTGTTGGCCCATGACGGCAGGTGTATTTTGCATCATGCTGTTCCAGGACTCCAGTGCTTCGCTTGGCTTCATGTTGGAGTTTTCAAGGTAATGCGTCATTAAGCTCGACATGTTGTTCATCGTTTCGTAGATCTGGTCCGGTCAGTGTCGGTACACAGGTTGAAAGTGGTGAGAGATGCTGACCTCAAGATAATGCTGCAGCGCAGGAGGTATGCCAAGGTCGGTTACGCCGGTACTGAGCAGCTTAGATAGAGGCATGTATGGTTCTGGTGGCTCGAGTGCGTTGCGCTGTTGCAGTTGTTTATTCTTGGCTGCGTTCTTGTTCATGCGCGGCGATTGGTTCGGGTTCATCGGATTGGGAGACGGCTGTAAAAACATCTGCTCGAGAGCGTTGCGTGGGATGTACTGTTGATGACCTGTTCCTTCGAATTGCAGCCATTCCATCTTGTCAGAGCCTGACCAGAACGCAGTCAATTTTCCCGTGTATACAACCTGGCAAATAGATCAGGATAAAGTTCAAAGTGGATGTTTGTGAAAGTACATACCTGACACTGGTTCTCGTATGTGTATATGAACTTGGCTCTGTCGCAGGTAACTTTGGTCTCGGCAGGTCCGGTATTCTCCTTGGCTCCATCCAATGTGATCTGGATGTTCTGAATGTCTGTATTGAATACAGTATAGAAGTACCGCGGTAACGCAGCACAGACAATCTCGAATTGTTTCGTGCGCTCTTTAGACGTGGAATAGAGCACGTGGATGAAGGATCCACTCTCGTTGAAAAACTTGTCTACAAAGCTTTGCCACAAGGTGACCTGGTTCTGTTCTCCACGAGACGACTGGGGATATTAGTCAGAGTTCTCACGAAGAAAATGTCATACTTACAGTAAACTTCCCCAACTGGTCTACAAAGTTCATCAGCTTCAGCGTCCCCTGTCCGCCAGATTGTGCTTGGTTCTGCTTCATCATTGCTAGGTTTCGCGCTTGCGCTTGAGCTTGTGCAGCTTGAGCCTGGCTCTGTACCTGTGCCTGCTGCGTCATTGCAGCAGTGCGCTGCTGCATCTGAGCTTGGTTCTGGGGCTGCTGGCTGGGTTGTTGAGGCAAGTTGGCAGGCTGGGCTGGTGCCGGTGTCTGTTGCTGAGGCTGAGGACCAGATTGTTGCGGCTGTTGCTGCTGCTGTGGCTGTTGCTGTTGTTGCTGGGGCTGTTGTGGCTGTTGAGGAGGTTGTGGTGGGGGAGCTGGTGAAGCTTGTCCTTGATGGCTCATCGCGGAAGGCGGGCGTAAGGGCCCTTGCTGAGGCTGCGATGTTGTCGGCGGTCCTTGGTTTCCAGACTGGCTGTGATTACTTGACTGAGACTGCCCATGCTGCATAGCAATTGCTTGCTGTTGTTGCTGTAAGTGCTGCTGTTGCTGCTGCTGATGTTGTTGTTGTTGTTGTTGTTGCTGCTGCTGTTGCTGTTGCTGCTGCTGCTGCTGCTGGGCTTGATGTGCGGCTTGAGCCTGCGCCATGGCAGCTGCTTGCTGTGGGTTGCCTCCTTGTTGGCTTGCCATTTGCTGCTGCTGCTGTTGCAATTGCTGCAGATGTGGCGGCAGTTGGACAAACGGCTGTCCCATCTGCTGGGCACGTAATTGGTGCATTTGCATTTGCTGTGGAGTCATGCCGCCCATGGCGTTTGGGAATCCCATACCCATTCCGCCCTGCTGCTGGGCCTGCATTTGTTGCGATTGCTGCTGGCGCAAATAGGCCTGTTGCTGAAGAGCAGCAGCCCGTTGTTGCATCAGTGCGGGATTCACTGTCAGACACGATTAGCCATGAAAGGATACAAACGAACAGCAGACGTACTCATTCCTGGATGCTGCTGCTGTTGCTGGAACATCTGTGCTTGCTGAGGCTGCAGATGGGAGAGCGCATGTGCATTGGGCCCCAGCTGGGGTTGCATGCCCATCATGGGCCCGGCTTGGCTGACGGGACCATTGGGACCTGATACGCCGGGGTGCATGCCTGGTGGCATATGCTGGCCGGGAGTCGGACCACCGCCTGCCATGGGGTGTCCCGGCGGTAGCCCTTGGGGATGCATGCCGCCGTTGTGCGGGTAGCTCGTTGTCATCATCTTGCTAGATCAGTGTGCGCAGCCTGGAGGTGGGCGTGTTGGATACCGCTACCGCTCACAGCGCATGCGTGCCCAACGGGGTCGAGTTCACGCGGAGGGGCGCGAGGAGCAACGCGGGGCCGACAGCGCAGGACGGCTCTGTGAGGGCGTCCCACGTGCAGTGCGCAGGAGCGCGGCGACGGCGAGGTGTGGGCTGCCCGCGCAAAGGTCGTAGTCGGGGCGACGCCGGCTGCGTCGGTCGGCGGCGAGCAGGGCCGTGGGGGGCGCGACGACAGGCAGGCCGGGAGGGCGTCGCAGGCGCGAGGATGGGCGGCGCAGGCTCTCAGGCGCGCTCGACGGCGGCGACGGGTGGTGGTGTCGAGTGGAGGAGTCGAGCGGTGCGGCCGGTGCTGGCGCGAGATGGGGGCGTGCGGTCTGGTCGTGTCGCATCCGGTCCCGCCAGCAAAGCGATGTGCAAGCGAGCCCCGTGAACAGGAGGGCGGCCGCAATGGGCGCAGGCGTGTCGTCTGTCAGCGGGCGAGTATGCGACAATGCATCCGCAGTGCGCAGAGGGTCCAGGGCCGGGGGTGGTGCCAGGAACGCGGGCGTCGATGGTGGTGGTGTCGAGGTGATCTGCAGTAGGAGAGACGGGCTAGGGGACGCCCGTTTCGGTGGCTGGACAGCGTGATTTGGCGCGCCCGCTGCACACGCCGGGCGGACTGCGAGAGGCTTCACGGCGGGCCACGGCCACGGCGATGGCGCGCTTCCTTGTGCGGCGCTGCCTGCTGCGCTGCCTTGTCCGCCCTCGAGCATGCCTGTGCCCAGCACTACCGCACCCACACGCTGCCGCTGGGAAGCCCTCATGACGCTGGCTCCGTTCGGCCTGTAGCCTTGGCGCCCGGCCGCGCTAACGAGCGCCTACTTTTCTCCTCGCACTGTTTCTGCACCTTCTTCTCCGACAACTTTTCGAGCACCGCCCAACACTGCGTTTTCCACCGCTCCGTCGCGCTCTGCATGCCGGCGCTGCGCAGGAAACCACGGTTGGGCTCTTGCGAACCACGCTATGAGGTATGTCCCTGCACGCTCTTCTCTGCTTTTCGCACACTTGGCGAGATGATCCTCATGCAACTTCTTTTCCAATCCGATTCGACCTTGAAGAAAGCAGCGCTGTTCGGTTGCCCTTCGCCGGGCGACTGCTACTTGCCAGTACTGTTGTCTGACCTCCATATCTACCCCTTTCTGCTGCTAGATATATGGCTTCATGTTGCTGACAGCCACACACAGGACGTGTTAAACCTCGTCGACCTCGACTTGCTCGTACACTTGATAGGCGTGAGGTGACGCACCACAGTCTGGCTGGCTGCTGTCTACCACTTTGCGAGTTTGCAGCACATAGACGCACCGTCTGAGCTGCCTCGCTCTTGCTAATCTCCAGTCTCGCCCAGCCTGCGTAGCTATAGTCTATGGTACGTTATACATATTTCTTTCATTGCACCCTATATGATGAAAAACTTCCACAATTCGCAGTTTCCACGCTAGCCTCGACTGAACCTAACAGAGGACAATGAGCGCGAATACCTTCCTTGGATGTCTGATCTTTTGGCACAATCCATACTTTGCTTTTTGACCTGCTCTTTTCAAGCATCTGCTAACGAGCATGATAGATGTGATGTCCCCACCGCCCTTCCGTACCGCATCCTTGCAACAGTCGTTGACATGGCCTCGAATACTCAAAGCTTGCATCAGTGAGGAGCGGACTTGCTGTCAGCGATACACCTAGGTGTACTAGTAGCTTTAATAATACCAACTATTGCTCTGTGTTTGACCAAACTCTTTTCTTATATGCGATGTGTGGACCGTGACCCGGATGCGAGCGTTGTATGTGGTAAGAGCAATGGGCAGCGACCTCGCGCTTTGAGGTGTAATAATATGAGCAGCCGTAGCTCGTCAGTATATGCACTGGCGATCGACCGCCCATGGTCCGATAAAGGAGTTGATGCCAAAAACTACCATGCGACAGCCCTTTGGCGTTGGATGGTGCTGATGTGACGTGCTGTAAAGTGCGTGCAGTGCCGTGCAAGCTGTGCTGGTGGGTTATCGTCTTGTGAACGGCAACGGCGTCATGGCGCACTGACGTTCAAGCTGCTGCGCTAGCTTCCCGCCCACCACCTACCACCTCCAACTTCGTCACGCAGACCAGCAAGGACCACCGCCTATTGCGCCCGCCGAACTCTCTGCCTTGAGCGACACCCACCTTCTCGACTCGCTCATCACCACCGCCAACATGGCCAGCCTCGACCCCCGCATGATGTCCGTCCAGCCACGGATACGGTACAACACCATTGGCGGCGTGAACGGTCCTCTGGTCATTCTTGACAACGTACGCAGCCACCGATAGCTCCAACGCACAGCGACGAACGCTTACATGGCTGGTGGATAGGTCAAATTCCCCAAATTCAACGAGATTGTCTCTCTCACGCTGCCCGATGGCACAGAGCGCTCCGGACAGGTCCTCGAGGCTCGAGGTAAGCTGGCGCAGTCCTGCCTCATGGCGCAGAAGCTAATCTACGCGCGCAGGTGACCGAGCCATCGTCCAGGTACACCGCTACTGTAATACACACCCTCGTACACGTTCCTAATTGCCACGCAGGTTTTCGAAGGCACATCCGGCATCGATGTCAAGAAGGTACATGCAAACGCGAGGTCGCTGGAGGGAACGCATCTAACAGCAACAGACCAAAGTCGAGTTCACAGGACACAGCCTGAAGCTCGGTGTCTCCGAAGACATGTTGGGCCGTATCTTCGATGGATCTGGAAAGGCCATCGACAAGGGCCCCAAGGTGCTCGCTGAGGACTACCTCGACATCAATGGCAGCCCCATCAACCCGTACTCTCGAGTAAGACAACTCCTACAGCAGCTAATCACAGCGACGAGACTGATGCCTCCAGGTTTATCCCGAAGAAATGATTTCCACCGGTATCTCGGCCATCGATACCATGAACTCGATTGCCCGCGGTCAGAAGATTCCCATCTTCTCCTCGTCCGGTCTTCCTCACAATGAGATTGCCGCTCAGATTTGCCGACAGGCCAGTCTGGTCAGTGGACCTACCAGGGTCGACAAGGGCGTTCACGACGGACACGCAGACAACTTCTCCATCGTTTTCGGTGCTATGGGTGTCAACCTGGAGACAAGCCGTTTCTTCACAAGAGATTTCGAGGAGAACGGTAGTATGGAGCGTGTCACTCTGTTCTTGAACTTGGCGAATGACCCTACGTAAGCACAAGCATGGCAGATGCGAGCAACCTTTACTCACTCAGAATAGCATCGAACGTATCATCACTCCTCGTCTCGCCCTTACCACAGCCGAGTACTACGCCTACCAGCTCGAGAAGCACGTCTTGGTCATTCTTACCGACTTGTCTTCCTACTGCGACGCTCTCCGTGAGGTGTCTGCCGCTCGCGAAGAAGTTCCCGGTCGCCGTGGTTACCCCGGTTACATGTACACAGATTTGTCTACCATCTATGAGCGAGCTGGTCGTGTAGAGGGCCGAAATGGTTCCATCACCCAGATTCCCATTCTGACCATGCCCAACGACGGTAAGCACCACCTGACAGTATACTCAAATCGTGCATTCACTGACTGAGTTAAGACATCACACATCCCATCCCTGATTTGACAGGCTACATTACGGAGGGCCAGATCTTTATTGACCGTCAGCTGTACAATAAGGGTATTTACCCACCGATCAACGTCCTGCCCTCCCTCTCCCGTCTCATGAAGTCTGCTATTGGCGAGGGCCGCACACGAAAGGATCACGGTGATGTTTCCAACCAGCTGTACGCCAAGTACGCCATCGGTCGTGACGCCGCCGCCATGAAGGCCGTCGTCGGTGAGGAGGCCCTTTCCTCGGAAGACAAGCTGTCCCTTGAGTTCCTCGAGAAGTTCGAGCGCTCTTTTATCGCCCAGGGTGCTTACGAGTCCCGCACCATCTTCGAGTCCCTTGATCTTGCGTGGTCCCTTCTCCGTATCTTCCCCAAGGAGTTGCTCAACCGTATTCCCGCCAAGGTCCTTGACCAGTACTACCAAAGGAGTCGAGGCCAGGGCGACAACAAGAAGGCTGCGGCTGCAAAGGATGCGAGGGACAACGCGACTCAGAACGAGGGCGAGAATGGGCAGCAGGGCGAGAACCTGATCGACGTATGAGATGTAGAGAGTGTATAATCGATGATGAAGCCATAGTCAGCGAAATAGATATTTTGAGTTTTTTGAGTACATGCACATTGTTCATCAGCATGTACAATGCCCCAGAGAATGACTGCAACCGGACGTGATGGCAACCGTTGTCACCATGACATTTGTCGTCAGATCAGATGAGACCGTTAGGCTTCATTTCACATCAGCTGCAAATTGTCACCAACTACTGTGGACGCTCCCATTCCACGTAATCTGTCTGTTTTGCTCTAGTTGCCGTCACTGTCATGTCTGCGGTCTTTCCGTGATCAAGCAGGGGTGATCTCAGGCACTAATTGATATGGCCTTGCTCGGACGGTGGTAGGTTGTCATGTTGCCGCTGTCTGGCCTGAACAATGTCATAGACTACGAAGGGCTGTCATCCACACGAGCTGTGCACTCCTGCACACGGCGTCGACTTAACAAACGTTTAAGGCTGTGCCTGCCTTTCTCTCACACCATGGCCCCTCTAATGGGTACTGAAATGTGCTTGTGTCACATGTGGCACGAGAGCAGCATCGGGCATAAGTTTGAGGCTGATCTAGGTGAACGAAGACATGTGGATCTGAGCCACCTCCACGTCGTAACAATGAAACTGCACTATTGAAGGTGTAAACCGATACAGTATAGACGATGATTATGCAATCAATGTGAAAATAATTCATATGGTTCGGAGTTTGTGGATATCGACAGGTTACATTGGTCAAGAAGGTTGGCGTGAGGATGTGGTAATTTTGGTCGGTTAAGCTTCGCGACACGGAAATACTCTTCAACAAGAGAGTTGACGTAGTGTAGAGGAGGATCTTCGGCCGGCAGCCAGACTTTGGTCCACTCGAACGCCAACACTTGAGCATGAGAAGCATCATCGTCGAGTCTGAATCCAGGCCATGTTCTTAGAAGACTTCCTGTCGTTCTCACTTGAGTTCTCCTTGCAATTCTCAATTTCCGTCGCTGCCACCAACTGCAACCTCAAGTGCCTCTTCCTCTGACCGTAGACCATCTTAGCCCTCGAGCCTTGGACCTTTCTCAATGCTGGTCCGGCATGTTCAGTATTGTACATTCTCTTGTCCTTGTTGTTACATTCCCAGAACGCCTTTCGCTAACATGCAATAATATGGTCGTCTCCTACTTCACTTCGCTTTGGAATTCGCGTCGTCGAATTCCTCTACGCCAGCCCGAGGACTGCCCATTGGCTCCACCCTCCTCGAACCTCGGCCTGGCACTCCTGCTGCAGATGGACTTTGCGTGTAGAAGTTGCCGAGTATCGCCCACATCTTGTCTCGCAATCCCTGGAACGGCTGCCTGCCTTTCTCCGGATTCATGGGGTCGTTTGCGAAGTCGTAGAAGAAGACGCCGTGCACGACGATGAAGCTGATCATGCTCCACTGCACAATCTTGGTCCACTTGTTCCAAGTCGGCTTAATCGACTTGAGCCGTGTGCGGCGCTTGAACTTGCGCTCGAAGTAGAATTGTTGCTTTTCGGTCAGAGAGCTGAGGTTCGGCGGCCAGGTCTTCTTTGCGCGGAATCGATTGCGGGCGAAGTCGAAAGGCGGGAGTTGGCTCTGCTTCCGGCCAAGCAGGCGGTTAATGAAGCCCATCGCCGACATGGCGTCGTTTGTGTGTGCGACAGTTGGCGGCGGAGAGGCTCTGAATGAGGCGCGGCGCAACCTTCCATTGCTGTACGTTCGAACAAACCTCCAGTCAGCTCGCGCAGGGCGGCACTAGCCAGTCTTGGCATCGCACTTTTGCTGAAAAGGTACTATGACTGGTGCGGCCAAAGCGCCTGTCCAGCATCCCGCCCTGACACATCAAGCAGGCCACTTCTTTCTCACCCTCCCTTTTGCCACTTCAAACATTCGAAAACATGGCGGAAGCCGCAGTGCCCAAGGACGTTCCAAAGGACGCCGTTACTGCGACAATCGACTTGCTCAAGCCGCAAGAGTCGCAAGACAAGACGCTCAAGATTGAAAACACAGAAAAGAGGGACACTTTGATCGAGGCCGAGAAGCGCTACCAAAAGTTGTGGGAAGAGCAAGGGGTTTTCCAACCGGACGCACCATCTCTTGAGGAAGTACCATTCGACACCAACCCGGAAGACCTGCGCGCAAAGCACCCAAAATGGTTCGGTAACTTCGCCTACCCGTATATGAATGGCACCCTACACGCTGGCCATGGTTTCACCGCGTCGAAAGTCGAGTTCACTGCTGGTTTCCAACGGATGACAGGCAAGCGGACTTTGTTCCCACTTGGTTACCACGTGACTGGCATGCCGATCAAAGTGAGCCACTACAGTCCACACAACACTGGACGAAGGTTGCTGACTGAATAGGCATGCGCAGATAAGCTTGTAAGGGAAGTCGAGCAGTTCGGAAAGAACTTTGAGCGATGTCCTGTCGAGGGTGTCATCGACGGTGGCGCACAAGAGCCACCTGCGCCTACACAGGCTGAGGCCAAGACTGACCTCACCAAGTTCAAAGCTACCAAGGGAAAAGCCGCCGCCAAGACTGTCAAAACCAAGTACCAGTTCCAGATCATGCTGGCACAAGGCATTCCGGTTGAGGAGATTCACAAGTTTGCTGACCCGTACCACTGGATTCAGTTCTTCCCTCCCCTGGCGAAGCGTGATCTCACAAACTTCGGCGCCAGGATAGATTGGCGACGACAATTCGTTACCACGGACGCTAACCCATACTACGACTCCTTCGTCGCATGGCAGATGCGGAAGCTCAAAGAGCTAGGCAAGATCATATTCGCAAAGAGGTACACAATCTACAGTCCCAAGGATGGCCAAGCATGCATGGACCACGACAGGCAGTCTGGTGAAGGTGTCGGAGTCCAAGAGTACACTGCGTTGAAGATGAAGGCACTTCAGTGGTCGGATTCGGCAAAGGCGATAATCAATGGCAAGCTACCAGAGGGGGCCAATGCTTACTTCATCCCCGCTACTCTAAGGCCTGAGACCATGTACGGCCAGACCTCTTGTTTCGTCGGACCCACCATCGATTATGGACTCTTCCACGTCAAGGACAATGAATACTTTGTGTGTAGCCAGCGCGCGGCGCGCAATATGAGCTACCAGCCTGGCACACCCGGCACTTTCAAAGAGGAGGGCAAGATCAACCAGGTGGCCAGCTTCAAGGGCAAGGATCTGGTTGGTACCATCGTTAACGCTCCTCTGTCAGTCCACAAGGAAGTCTACATCTTGCCTATGGAGACTGTTAAGGACACCAAGGGTACAGCAGTCGTTACCTGCGTCCCATCTGACTCTCCCGATGACTACATCACGTCGTTTGACCTGGCAAAGAAGGCCGAGTACTACGGCATCCAAAAGGAATGGGTCAAGTTCGATGACATTCTTCCCATCATTGATACTCCTACCTATGGTAACCTGTGCGCCAAGAAGCTTGTTGAGGACCTGAAGATCCAGTCGCCCAAGGACTCCGCAAAGCTTGCAGAAGCAAAGGATAAGGCGTACAAAGAGGGCTTCTACAAGGGTACTATGGTGTACGGTGAGCAGAAGGGCAAATCTGTTGAAGAGGCTAAGCCTCTTGTTCGCAAACAGCTCATCGACTCTGGCGATGCGTTCCCGTACGCTGAACCTGATGGCAAGGTCATCAGCCGAAGTGGTGATGACTGCGTTGCTGCCTTGCTGGATCAATGGTACATGAACTACGGCACTGCAGAGAACGGTGGAGATGGCGAGTGGGCCGAGAAGGTCCGCGCTCACATCGAGAACGAGCTCAACCTTTACTATCCCGAGGCCAAGAACCAGTTTTTGCGTGTCGTTGACTGGCTCGGTAATTGGGCTTGCGCACGTTCGTACGGCCTTGGGTCAAAGGTCCCTTGGGATGAGGCTGTCATGGTCGAGTCTCTGTCGGATTCCACAATCTACCAGGCATACTACTCTTTCGCCCATCTCCTTCACAAGGACATGTTCGGAAAGGAGCCTGGTCCTCTCAACATCAAACCTGACCAGTTCAACGACGATGTCTGGGACTACGCTTTCGGCCGCCGCGAACGCACCAACCTCCCTGAGTCGGACATTCCTAAGGAAGCTCTTCAGACCTTGAGGAGACATTTCGATTACTGGTACCCGCTTGATATGCGTACCAGTGGTAAGGATTTGATCCAGAACCACTTGACCTTCAACCTCTACGTTCACACTGCCATTTTCCCTCAGGAGAACTGGCCACGTAGCTTCCGTGTAAATGGTCATCTGCTCCTGAACGGTGATAAGATGAGCAAGTCCACCGGTAATTTCCTTACCATCGCCGGTGCCGTAGAGAAATTCGGTGCGGATGCCACACGTCTCGCCCTAGCCGATGCTGGAGACGACATGAACGATGCCAACTTCGAGGAGACCGTTGCCAATGCCAACATTCTGAAGATGTATGAGCTCCGCAAGTGGTGCGAGGAGCTTGTGCGGGAGAAGATCACCATCGCCGACGGCTCCAAGTACACGGAGACCAAAGAGAAGGAGCGCGTCAGGAATGCCGACGTTATCCAGCGCCAGAGCGGAAGCGAGCGCGTTCTCCTCGACGACCTGTTCGACAACGAGATGAATGCTCTCGTCGCAGAGACATACGGTCACTATTCCGGCACAATGTACAAGGCAGCCCTCAAGTCTGGTTACCATGACTTTACCTCTGCCCGTGACTTCTACCGTGAGGCCACAAAGGCTGCCGGCATTGGCATGCACGAGGATCTTGTCAAGAAATTCATCGAGCTTCAGGCTTTGATGATTGTCCCCATTGCCTCTCATTGGGCCGAACATATCTGGCTGGAGGTCCTCAAGAAGGACGAGACGATCCAGAAGGCGCAATGGCCCAAGGTCCCCGAGGCCGATGCTCGCCTCTCTGCAGCCCGTGACTTTGTGCGCACAACGCAATCGAACATCACATCCGCTGAGGGTGCAGCGGTCAAGCGTCTCAGCAAGGGAAAGGCTGCAAGCTTCGACCCTAAGAAGGACAAGAAGATTACCATTTTCGCAGCGCAGGAGTTCCCTGCTTGGCAGAAGAAGTACGATTCACCATTCAGTCGCGATCCACTCCAACATGCTAATGTATAACCCAGGTACATCCAAATGATCAGCGACAACTACCCCAACCTCGACATCAAAGCTCTCAGCAAGCAGATTGACAAGTCCGAGTCCAAGAAAGCAATGCCATTCATCAATGCTCTTAAGCGCCGTCTGGATTCTGGCGAGCCCTCCGACGTCGTCCTCAACCGCGAGCTCGCCTTCAACGAGCTTGACACTCTTCGCTCCATGGTTCCCGGTCTCAAGCAGACGGTGCAGAAGTGCGTCGACGTTGAGATCATCTCTGTTACCGATGGAGGCAAGGAGGGTGTTGTGATCACGGAGGATGGCAGCAAGGGTGAAGAGAGGAAGGAGTTACCTCCACAAGCGGGCAGTGCGGAGCCAGGAAGCCCGAGCTTTGCGTTTGAGAATGTTGAGAGCCTGCCTGTCAGGTAGAATTCGGACACGAGTAAACGATATGGATGAATGTTCACGACGCATACGATACAACGTGCTTGGGCATGATCGGTAACACAAGGGAACTTCATAGATAGATGATATACACTCAAATGCATTGAGGCTGTGCGTGAAGAGCATGATTGTACACTTTGCCGATGTGAAGGTTTGTGGTTCACCATCTTGGTCATATGGGCCGATTGGTCTGCCTGTGTTTCCTTGGGAAGCGTGTGTTTCGGTAAGATCTTCATGCACGCACGATCGAAGTTCGATACGTCAGCCGTGGGCGATGTCGACAGTGCGGGAATGCATCCGGAGGTTGACTTTCAAGCATCTCGACCTGTCGGTTGAACTGGTATGAGACGAGGTAGCAACGGCTGGCCTTCGATATGGGAATCAGTACTGGGTGTGTTCGATTATTGTGAACCACAAGGACTTTCAGTATACGTTCTGCAAGTTTCGCCGTTCATGCTAGGGACACATGGGGACACATATTCACTTGATGATGTGGAGTTGTGCTATTTCATACAGCGGACTAAAGCTTAGAACTCAACCTGATGTAGGGTTTATTGAGGGGAACTTGTCCAGGGGTGGATGTTCCTGTCATGCGATCAACACTAGCTTTCGGGAGTGGGCTTAAGGTGGAAGGAAAGACAACATTGCCCAGGTTCAAGTCGCTGTGTGTACTCTCCCCCGAAATATACAATTTTAATTGCTCCCAAAAAAAGAGACGCCTATACAGATAGAGTTGCCTCTCCGCACGATGGTGGTCGTCACTGCTCCCACACCATGGCATTACAGCACCTCCTCGACATCAGAACTCGACATCAGAACTCAACACCAGCACTCAACATCAGCAAAAAGAAAGCTTGCATCGGCCGGGAATCGAACCCGGGGCTAGCCGAAACTGTCTTGTGATGGATGGCAACGGCTAATTTTACCACTAAACCACCGATGCGATGGTGAGTTGTGATTCACTTCATTTGATGTAAGATTTGAAATTTACATCGTAAATATAATCCAATTCAAGTATCCAGTAGGCCTTCCCCTATTTGCTTTCTTCACTTCCTTTCACTTCGTCGTGAGTGTAGACGGAGGTTTGTTTGAGAAGTGAAAAGTTTTCACAAGTGCGACTAGTGCATGTGGGCCTTCTCAACCCGATGTATGACGAACATCTGCAGCTCCTCCCCGCATGGTTACACACCGAAGATCTTTGACGTATCATTGATTGAATTGGTTCATCTGAGCACATGTAGTTTGCATCCATGGAACTATATACAAATGTAGTATTTTCTCTACGCAGCGTTGAACATGCTGAGAACACCAGCCCATGTCTCCCTAACTGTGGGTTGAATCTGGTTTGCCGGCAGAGAGAAACCGTAAGTGCCCTTGTCACGGAGCTCGTAGGTGTAAGAGTAGGTAGCGCCACCGGTGACATCCGTGTAGTCAGTTGAGGAACCAGTGGTAGCGTACAAAGTTGAACAGCTGGGGCCGATAGTGTAAGCAGTACCCGAAACAGCGCGGATGGCAGACGCGGCGTTTGTGGCCAATGTGCGGTGTTGGGCATCATTCTCAGGGCGCGCACTGCAGTCGTAGCCGTATGGCCTGGAAAGAGATTAGCCCATGGTGGAATCAATTGCATCAGCAGGTATTACGTACCAGAGAATGTACTGTCCATAGGAGTGAACGTCAAGGTATAAGCGAATACCGCGCGAGTTCTTCAGGGATTGAACCTGTGCAACAAGACCACGGTTCTCAGGAGTGTCTCCGGCAGCCTGACCCTTGTATGTCTCTGCGCAAGGGTTGGTGCTAGCACCGTTAGTGAGCTCCCACTTGTAAGGCCAGTTGCGGTTGATGTCAGTGCCGACGCAGCTGTTTCCACTGACGGTCTTGCGGTTCTTGCGCCAGAGACGATCAGTAGTCTGAGAGTAAACGAATCCGTCAGGGTTGACAATGGGCATGATGTAGAAGTCGAATTTGTCGACGACAGCCTTGATGCTCGCATCCGAGGCGTACTTGGTGAGCAGCTGCCAAGCGAAGTACTCTGTGGTCATCGTAGTAATCCATTCACGAGCGTGAACGGTGCCGTGGATGAGCACTGCGGGCTTCGATCCTTTGCCGCCGGAGCCCCAGATGTGAATACCAGTGATAACACGTCCCTGCACCGATGAACCGGAGGTGATGATCTCTGAGTTACCCGTGTAACCGGCTTGGAGATCCCGTAGGAATGTCAAGTGGTCCGCGTAGGGGTGGTACGCTGTGAACCAGCTCTCGCTAGGGACTAGTGCAAGTTAGCACGATGTGTGTGAAGAGCCAGACCAAACCTTACCAGCATACACGCCCATCTCGCCCTCCTCAGCCAGAATAGCGCCAACATCCTCGTTAATGACCTTGCTCTCCGTCAACGAGCTTATCGCGTCAACATTATCGGGCGATACAACGACATCAAGCTGAGCAGACTTTCCGGGATTGAGGATGTGGGCGGAAAGCTCCTCGATCTTGGCCTCGAGGCCTTTGGTGTTCTCCAAGCGAAGAAGCTTGAAGCCGCTGTAGTCGACTTTCTTGTTGTCTCTGGGGACAACCGAAGCAAATACTGAAGAGGCGAGCAACGCGGAGGTAAGAATGAACTTCATCTTGGACGATGGAGCTGAGATTGGCGCTGTTGCACGATTGACATCGTGGACAGGGCTACCTTTTAAGTTATTTACTCTTCCCGCAAGTAATCTCCCACCTGCCCATCGTGTCCTGTCGCCGACACCTCAAACGACCATCACAGTACCTATGAATTAGGCAGGTGTGCGCTTTCCCCAGCTCTATGATGATCTCCTGCAAGCGCCGGCAAGGTACAAGTGAAGGAAGTCGGAAGAAAATACGATGCTCTGGATGGTTGTTTCATTTACTCGAACGTGCTTGGTGGGTGCTTGGCAGATTAGCCCGTTCGTCGCGGGCAACGGACGATTGGCTCGGAGAGGTCTTGGCATGCCGAATCAGGAAGGAGATGGGAATGGCGGAGCTTGGCCATGCGTAAGAACCGACTCGAGGATCAGCCTGGCTTCAGGTACTTGTTCTCGTGATAGGCTTGAAGTATGACGTGCTGTATTTCGCTATCTGACAAGGTCGAGGCGAAGTTCTGTTCAGGAAGGTCCGGAAGATAGCTTTGAAAGCCACAATATAAGTGCATTGCGAGTATGGTAAGCCACAATGGCTCATGTTCAATAGGAATGAACGGTCGAACGACTACATGTGTAAAGCCGGTGGGTTCTTCAACAGATGCTTCTGTCCTAGGAGGACCTACAGCTCTCGAGCGTTCTGCTTATGAAGCATTGTTGGACTAGCAGCATCCCAGTCAGTGAGGTTCATCATTTGAACTCCTGGGTTCCGTCAGCTATACACCCTAGATTTCTTGGACATAGACGAGAACTTACCCCAGCCCATTGGTTCCTCGATAGCTGCTGTTTTCACCTCCACCGAGACAGTCTCAGTTGCATCTTGGAAAAAGTATGACCTCGAATCCCAGCTTGATGCCATCAATAGGGGTTCCAAGGATACAGACATTGGTTTTGAGGCCAGTGACTATCAATTGTTTCGATACCGCGAAGTGTTAAGTCCGAGTCCAAAGTTGTGGACTGGTGGTATTGGTATCTGAAAAAGCTGAGTAAGACTCCACAGGGTGGTTTGCGCTTTCTTGATATAGTTCACGGTCATACGATAACCTTATCGATATTGCAGAAGCGTCTTCACACCATGCTCAATCTCCGCACCCCAAATACCTGCGATGCAATGGACCGCAAATAGACCCTGACCCTTGTTTCACCGGACTACCAAGGAAAGTGATGTTGATAGAATCACCAGCCTCAGTTCCGGAGTGCGCGGAAGCGAAAGAGACATAACTTTCAGGATGCCAGTCCTGCAATGCAGCGATGAAAGGCCACTGGTGGTCGTCCAGTAGATCAGAGACTTTGGGCAAGATTGCTGGTGCACGAGGGATTCCGAGTGACCCATTGATGAAGTCGTTTTGAATATTGTACGCTTGTGTAGCGTACTGCCGGACTTTGGTAATATAATTTAGTGTGATGGACAACTGAGAGTGCTTTATGCACTAAAAGGAACCACGGCCGCTACTGCCACTACAGTAGAGCAGTTGTAAAAGCCAGCAACCGACCGAACATGATGCTGATGGTTTAGATTTAAACAAGGTCAACTCGAGAGTATAGAAAACATCGCACAATTTGTAGCACTCATTAGACGGAAACTCTCAAGGACATGATAGCAAAAGCGGGGTGCATCAATGGTAAGCAATCACGCCTGCGCAGTCAAGTTATCACTAAGTGGAAATGGCTAGACTATCAGATGCATATCACGTTGGCGACAGCGATATGTGATTAGGACTCTTGTTTAACATTAAGGCTATTTATACAACCTCTGGCAACTCGAAGGTCTTCCCCTCCCGCAGTTTGAAACACAGAAGACCATTTACACAAGGCCTCAATATTTGGACACCGTTACGAGCACCAACCACAAGGACACCCCACGAAATCTAAAGTTTGTAATTATCAACAGCCCATTTTTCCCACAGCATCTACCATGACCGCGCCGTTTTGTATTCTTGCTAGATGCTGCCACTCCTAGTCACGACCTCAACACTAACCACAATGCCGTCACCATACCCTCCTCGGTAGACTCATTCCCTTCCTCCCTGTTTCCATCTCCCGAATCTCTTCTTCCCCAACCAATACATTACCCTTACCATAAATGAAAACATCCCTACCCTCCACCTCAGTCCTAACAATGCCCCTCCCGGCCTCCTCCATTGCCTTCTTGAGACTCTCCTCTCTTCTTTTCCTCCTCAACGCACATAGCTCGAACACCACGTATACAACAATCCCAAAAACTACACCAATACCAATGCACAGCACCGCGACTGCAGTGGACGAAAGCTGGGGTCCTGCAAGAGGCAGTGAAGGCGCGGAGGGAGAAGCGGGGGCGGCGGGCGTGGAAGTGGTTGTTGCTTGATTGACGTTTTCTTTTTCGAATTCGCTTGAAGGTAAACCAGGCGCCGTGGGAGGCGTAGGCGCGGATGATGTATCAACGACTAGACTTGGATGTGGGTCGCTTGCTCGTTCCGCAAGACGATCCTGAATGTGCGTATCAGTTGGAGGTTGATTTGAGGGAACGAGCAGAGCCACCTACAAGGTTTTGCATCTCGAAAATCTCTTCTGGTGTGGGCTTGATGCCATACGTAGCCCAAACATTGTTAGATATAAGCATGATGGGTGAGAAGTACGCAGTGAGCCCGCGGTGCATAATGCTCAAAGTTGGACTTGAATGCAATCGAAAAGCCGGTCGTGAACAGAAGTGGACGGGAAGAACTATGAGGATGTGTAATAAACATATGCACGACCTTGAAGGTTGGGTAACAAACAAGCTCGAAGCGTCTTGCATGAAGTAGTGTAACAACCTGCCGTGCACCGATACGAAGTTTTGAGGGGTTCGGCAACAAGGGTTCATGGAGTGGATTCTCGCAACGACGCCAGAAATGTAATCTCATTGGCTCTCGCAATTCTTCAAGTTCCCATAGAAGTTGCTCTTCCCATCTGATGTGTACGAGGCTCAGTAGTGTTGATGCCCTCTCGATAGTCTTGAAACACAACCCCCCTGCTGATGCACGTACAGTACCTGCCGTGCAACCTCAGCATGCAGTGCGAAACACTCAGACAACGGCCTCACCCAGCGACGAAGGTCAACAAATAATGGACGAGCTCAACCGTATCAAGCCAACAACCAAGTTGTATCCGGCTCGCCAGCGTGTTTTCAGCGTGGTCACGATTGAGTTCAAGTTGCGCTTAGATCGAACGAACTCGATGTGTGTGCCTCTGCTACCAGTTCCTCATGCACACTCATCGGTCCATGCAATTTGCACCTCAACCCATCGAACGGTGGGCCGAGGAGGCAAGTGAGGTAGCTTGAGGGTTCGTGCGGGTCGTTCGCAGTAACAGCCACTTCGCCCATCAATATAGTCTGATAGACCCTACAGTCGATCGAGTAAGCATTGATAACCGACTATAAAGACAACATGACACTTACGGCACTCTATCCACCCTGAAGACCTGCAGGACAAAGCTGAGTTCCTTTCTCCTCGGTCCAAGAGCCGTATACTCTCTCATCCTGAACCTCACTCTGCCACCCTCGCCAGTGCAAGCAGCAACATCGTCCGGAAGCGTACCATTTGCAAACTCGGCATGGCAATGCGCGCTCTGGTAATTTGGCATGTTGATATCAAAGTCGATCGTTGAAGGATATTTAGCGCCTTCGGGCCATTCGCCGCCGCCAGGCAGGCCGGAATAGCGACTCATCATGTGCAGCTCCATGCTAGAAATGCTCCATTGCTCTGTGGCCCTACGAGGACGGAGAGAGGAGGGCCTGAAGGTTGGGGACGCGATGATCGATGCGGCGAGGAAGATAACCGAGAGCGCACGGTGTATAGATGACATGGTGTTGATTCCGACGATCGGTAACAATATTCGCGCGGAGGGGATGGACAATAGTTCTTGTGTGTTGAGGTGAGAGTGCAAGGACGACTAATCAAACCCTATTATACGTCTTGAGAAAGAAGGAGCGGTGCAGCGGCTGTAATGACGCTATGAGCTCATCTGTCCCTGCTATCCAGTGACTAATTGTTGGTCACTCTCATACTATTTTCTTTGAACAGTGGTCTGCTGTACTACCTTAATCATTTATTGGGTCGTACATGAGGTTGGGGCTTTAGTACCCAGTAACAGCCGAAATCCTAAAGCCGCAAGTGCGCCGCAGAGGCTGAAAGGCTCATGTTCGAATGATAATGTTGTTTGTCAGTGTGTGCGTTACCTATAGTAACACTGCCATGTTAAGCAAAGCAATGCTGACGTCGAAAGGGTATTCGTACACAACACAAACGCTAACATCCTCGCCAGTGTCCGAACGCCCCGACTTTGGTATCTGTACTCATGGAAACCGCAGAATTAACCTCCCAACCGTTGACGCCTTTGCAAACCATCTGAAATTGTTCGTCTCGGACATTAGGCAATAACACTAACGCGTCCCCTGACAGCAAGCGCAACCTTGGCCAGATCCTTTAGATTCCACTCATCCTTGGAAGTCGTACTCTTCGGGACATGTTCACCGCTGTTGATGACATGGACCTTCATCTTAGGGTGGAACTTCAGGCCCGAGAGCAACTTTGGTGTGATGAGGAAGTATTGGCTCGTACGCTCTTGGCAAGCAATGTCGACCATTCGTTCGTGCACCATACGTTCGTTGCGCGGATCCATACCTTGGTTGATCTCATCGACAACGCGAAACGGTGCCTGTGCGAGGTCTTGTAGGGCCATCAGGTAGAAAATTGTCGAGACAGCGCGCTCACCGCCAGATTGACGGTTGGCGTTGAGAACGGACATGGTTTCACCCTCGCTAATGGGACGTTAGTAGTGTCCAATGGAGAGGGAAAGTATGCAATAAACTTACCGGAAGCGGACCGATATTTGGATGGACCAGGCATTGAAGTCGTCCTCATCCTTGTACACCGATACTTCGCCAGCGCAACCAATCTGCTCGAAATTGTGCGCGAAGGCAGCACTTATCTTCGCAATGAGTGCGTCCAGCTCTCTCTCGAAGGGTCCTTTGATCTCTGCGATCTTGCTCTGCGCATCGTCCAAGGCTTGTACGTGTTTTTCCAAGGAGTCTTGCGTTTTTCGGATCTGTGCCTCGCGGCTCTCGAAGGTTTTAACAACGGAACCGTCTCCTGCAGACATCATCTCCAACCTGGCGTTGACTGATTGAATCTCGTCGTCTAGCGCAGCAACAGATTCGAGGTCCTTGTACGACACAACAATCTGGTTCTCCTCTTCTGTGCAGCTATTGATCAACGTTTGAGCTGCTCGATGCTCTTTCTTGATATCTTCCTTCATAGTATTCTTAGCCTGCTCCAGCTGCTTGACCTGAACCTCACTCGACCGGAGGCGCTCAAGAACCAACTTGTTCTCCTTTTCGAGCGCCCTACTTTCCGATGCAGCTTCGATCAGACGGATCTCAGCTTCGACGACGTTCTCGTGAAGGCGACGAAACTCAGTCACAGATTTCTGCTCTTATAAGCAATCATATGACAATGGAGAGGAATGTACATACAGCGTAATCGAGTGTGAGGCTAGCAGCCTTTAGTGAACATTGTCGTGACTGAGCCTTGATCTCACGGATGCGATCGCTCGTTTGTGCGTTCAGGTCGATATACTGCTGCAACTCGACTCTGTTTTGGTCTCGATGGTGTCAGGAAGGGCCAGAGAGTAGTACATATTTGCACTTACCAATCAGGCGCGGAAGACCCTCCCATTCCGCAATTGCCTTTCTCCTCTCCTTTTCCTCTCTCAAAATTTCATCCTAGGGAGGTGAGCATTGCAATCCGGAATGTGATGCACAAGACGTACCCTTCTTTCCTTTACTGTTTTGGCTTGCTCCATGAGTTTCTGAACTTCAGCCTTGGCCTCGTCGTGTTCCGTTTTCATCTCATAGCCTTCGCGATCCATGTTGCTTAATTGTTCATCAAGTTGTAATTTCTCATCCGAGTTGACAGGCTGGTCCACAAAGTATTGTCCCCGCTTCAGGTGATTGACAGAGGTAGACGAAACGCCATACTCTCTTCGCGTTGTGATCCTGTATACTTCTTTGCCACTGACCCACGCCTGAATCGGGCTGCTTGATGCAGCTGCATGCTGCTGATCCGTGATGGGTTTCGTAGCAAAGGCAACTCTGTTAAGTCTTACGTTATCGCAAAGCATCGCAACAACCGGGTCGGGTCCTGTAATGTAGTCACGAAGGTAGCCTTCAAACCCAAATTGTGCCAAATTCGAGTTAGGTACCGGAGGTAAATAGGCAGTCAGTGGCCTTGGCGATGTCCTGAGGTAAATGCCATGTAACCCAAGCTTATCCTTATCAGTCAGTTCACGGAGTAAGAGCCTTTGATCGTCATTGTTGGTGCACGTAATTGCGACAACATCGCCCAGTCTCATCTGACTTTCTATTGCGTCAGCGTATTTGGGATCTGTGATTGAGCATTCCAAGATTGGTGGACCGTAGACCTGGCCCTTGAGAGGCAAATGCCCCCGGTTCTTCTCGAACCACTCCCAAGCCTTGGCTGTCTCTGGAGATATCTTCTGAAGCAGACTGGTTTGTTTGCCACTTTGAGTGTCGAGACGTTCTCGTTGTTGCTTTACTGCGTTCCTCTGAGCTCTGAAATCTTGAATCCGAGCTTGGATAGATGACATGATATTCCTCAGCTCAGATATTCGGCGTTCGGCTGACGATATTTCTTGACGTAATTCGTCCTTTCGCTGCTGATATTCTGCTTGATCATACTCGACGGGGGGTTCCTTCTGCTTTCGCTCGAGGTCTGCGATCTTCTTGGTGAAACGAGCAATGTCCTGTTGGCGTCCTTGCTTGGATCGCATCTCACCAGTGATTTGAGCTTTGTGTTCCTCGACGATCTTGTTCTCCGTGCTGATCGCTTGAGCGCTTCTTTCTACCTGCTTCCTAACCATGTCCATTATTTGCCTGCGTCGCTGAACAACTTGGTTGATTTGATCTTGATACGTCTGCGCAGCCGCTCCAGCTTCCCTGATAGGTTCGACTTCTTCGTTGAGCTGAGCCAGTTCTTGCTTTGCTGCTTCCCAATCCTCCTTCACCTGTTCAAACTCCTCTTTGTGCAGCCGTAGTTGGATGATTGGACGGACTTTCTCGAGGGCAACTGCTGTGGATGCGAGCTCTTGGCGCTGATTCCATCTCTCAAGATCGCCTCGTGTAGAGTTCTGCAAAGCTTCCAGCTTCTTGAGATGCTCCTCATCGTTGTGCCGCTTGACCTCAAGTACCTTTTCCTCTTCACGCAAGTCTTTGAGTTGATCATGCCACTCGCTCATTTGCGGCGGAGCTGCAGCACCTAGAGTTGCTCGCAATCGCTCTGTGTCCTTCATCTTAGCAAACTCCACAACTCGGTCCTGGGGCAAGAATTGACACAAGTTGTCGATCTGGATGGAGAAGCGCTTGCACATTTCCATGACAGCGTTCTTGGTCGAATGTTTTCCGTTGAGAAAGAAAACGGTCTTGTTGTCCTCCCTGCGCAAGACACGGGTGACGACTGGGTTTGCCCGTTCGCCGTCCGCTTTAGCCAGTTCAATCTCAATCTCGGCTTCAGCAGCACCATGCTTGACAAATGCACTCAACTCCTTTGCTCTTCCCAAATGCTCTGATGACCACCCAAGACCCAAGCATATTGCACAGACAAGTGTGCTCTTCCCCGTTCCGTTCGGTCCGATGATCATATTCAAGCTAGGCCCCAGGTGAAATTCCGCAGCCGTGTACGTGACGAAGTTCTTGAGTTTGACTCGTACAATTGAGCCGGGTTGGAATACATCCTCATTATATGCACCGTTTGCCGAGAGGTTCTGGGTGTGTGGGCGGCTCTGGACGCCGTTCGTCGAGTGAAGGCCGTCGGACGCGTCGCGAGCATACCGAACGCGTTTACCGTTGACAGAGACGGGTGTGGGAGGGTCTGACTCGGAGGAGTCTTCGAGTTCTTCGGGCGAGCGGCGCTTCTGCCCCCTCCGGACGAGGCCAGGCATCTTTGCGCTGTGCGAATGTGGAGTATACGGTTCACAGGTGTTGCGGTTCAAGAACTGGGTTCCATGGCTCACGACGAGGGTACCGCGCTAAAAAGGGTACCACGTGACAACGCGTAAGCGCGTAAATCCGGGCGGCGCGGGGACATCAATGTTGAACAACGATTGAATATCATCATTTGGTCATTTCGTCAGACACCTCGAATTCCTACTAATACAAGGCAGCGTCCTTCAAAAGACACTACGCGTACCGGACCATAGTTCATGTCCAAACTAATCGAATGCAGCAACGCCAAAACCCAACGTAGTGATACCAGCCATTCTCCATGCATTTGGCTCCTTCCGCGTCCCAACATCAAAAATCGTATGCTTCAAATATGCCTAGCTAGGCTCAGAATCGTAGATTGATACAATCGCAGCCAGTGCGAGGGTGCGTACCCGTGAGCGACCCTAGAAGATGGTGTCAAAGTTCTCGTCGACAGCATTGAGAGGCTTCCTCGGGCTGGCAGGCTTGCCATTGTCGTCCGCTGTCTTCTTGTGACGGAAGGTAACTGTTTTGTGGTCAGTGTTGTAATCTGGCAAACTTGGCGTGCGCTTACATCCAACGAAGAGGCCCTTGTTCATCTTCTCATCACGCTCCGCCATAGCTTCCAATGCCGCCTGCTTGTCATGTACCTCCTTGTACTTCGCCATATCGGCCTCACTTCCAAAGTCGTCAAAGTATCCTGCATCAGTGTCACTGTCAAGCTCTGGCACAAACGGAGCCTTGTTCTCTCTGAGCTTCGTCCAGTCAACTTCGGCAAAGTATTGGTGTGCGTGGATTTCGGAGATGCCACGGAAACGAGTGGACTTGGAAGCGACGAGGCGGATAATGAGGTCCCAGGTACGCTTCGACAGAAAATATGATGGATCCTCATAAACAGGCTTGCGGAGCACCTTCTTCCACTGCTTCAGGTTCTGCCATGTCTCATCGACGGTAGCACCAGCGAATGGTGGGTATCCAGCCAAAGCCTCGAACAGCATGCATCCCAAGCTCCAGTAGTCGACAGTGAAGTCGTATTCCTCGCCCTTGAGTACTTCCGGCGCCATGTAATCGGGGCTTCCTACAATACTCTTCGCGTAGTTGACGTCCCGCTCGCGTAGAGATCGGTAGTTATCTCGGCGCTGGGCCGCGCTTCGCTCTTCCACTGGACGTCCGAACGGTGAGATGACGTCGCTCACTGACTGCAGTTTGATGCGCATTGACTCGATCTTGATAGGAGCAAGCATGCCGGCTGCCAAACCGAAGTCGGTCAACTTGACGTGACCAGTGCTGTCGATGAGGAAGTTCTCTGGCTTCAGATCGCGGTGAATGTATCCAAGTTGATGCAAGGAATCGACACAGGAGAACATTTCGGCAATGTAAAACCGCGCGTGTCGGTTGTGCAGAACACCGGTATTGTTTAAAAGTGTACGAAAGTCGCCTCCGGGAACATACTCCTGCATTTTGTTAGGTTATACCCTCAAGTGCACGCCAGGTTTAACGTACCATAGCAAGGTAGATGCTCTTCTCATCTTGGAATGCATACAGCAGTCTAACAAGCCACTCGCTCTTCGCTGTAGTCAGAATGTCACGCTCAGTCAGAACGTGGCGGACTTCATCCAGCTTGAACAAGAGCGTTTTGCTCATGACCTTCAGAGCACACACTTCCTTGGTATCCTTCTTCTGAGCCAGAAACACCTGTCCATAGCCTCCCTGGCCCACTTGCGTGAGTATCTGGAAGTCGCCTTGCCTCAATCGAGTTCGTCGCTTGCGAAGATTGGCGCGCTCGCGGCCTAAGTATTGTGTCAGAGCCTCGTTGTATTCGGCTTCGGGTGTGTCGGGCGGTGCAGGGTTCTGCGCCTTGAATTGGCTCAGGCGGTTTTGCCGGGTGTGCACGTAGGTGAGAAGATCGTAGTAGTAGTCGAGGAAGTCTGACGTTATATGAGTTACTGTGGGCAAATTTCACAGTCAGGACTTACACAGCTGGGTCACGTTTGCCAGGCGCTTCACAGCCGGCTTTCTAGCTTTCTCGAGCTCCTCGGCTGAGAGGCGCTGTGGTGCCGGATAGTATCGTTGTGAACCCTCCGCGTCTCGTGTGCGGTACGGCTCCTGTCGAGATTGCGCGGCATGCGTGAGAAAGCTAGATTCCTTGTGTGCGGCTGGCCGAATTCCGGGTGGTGTGTTCTCCTGATTCGACTTGCGCGTAGGGCTGCCTGCTGAGAGCGTTGTGACGTCGCCGGCTGACTGGTCCACATTGGTACCAATCTTCAGCCTGCTGGGCGAGCCTGGTGTGTCTGGCTTTTGCTTGGTGGGTGTGCCCATCATAGGGAACAGCTTCATGGCATTCTCAAAGACATGGGGAAGATCGAATGCGCCGGGTGGCTGGTGGCTTTTGCTTGGACTGCCTTGAGGTGTCTGGCGCGGGCTGATGAATGCCTCTTGAGAGGGGGTACCTGGCCGGTCCATCTCACTGGAGCGAGTGTGAAGTGGTGGTGGTGGTATGGGGAGCTGAATGTTCTGGCCGTTGGTGTCCGAAGCCATATTGCTCGTCAGCTGCGTCGACGAGCAAACACTCAATGACCGCGGGGAAGGAACGTTGGCAGTTCCGATCGTAGCAGCTGTAAACAAATATACTGAGGCAGGCGACGAAGCAAATGCAAGGAACCAAACGTCTACGACAGCGACAATGCAACGCAGAGACGGGAGACTGTCGTGGTCAAGGGGGGAGTATTTGGTGATGTTGCTGCCAGCTTTGTTGGTGGTTGCGGGTTGCGGGGTGTGGTTTGTTTTGTGCTAACGCTGCTCATGGCAACCAATGGGCATTCCAGGATCAAGCTGGACCATCGTCTCATCACGGCTCAACCACGACCTCGTGCTCTGACGTCTCGATATTATTGCTCTTGTCGCTACAGAGTACCAACGTATCATTCCAACCTCGATCAGACGTCCTTTGTGGATTCAAGGAGTGCGCATGCCCGCAACCAAACTCCAATACCAATCCAGCAAACGCCGAAAGGGACCGCTGATAAGCTCTGATAGATACCAGGATGCACAACAATGATATCATAGCGCAAAACAGCCGCACCATTAAAACATCAACGCCAAACCCAGCCGCCCAGCTCAATATGCTGGCAGGCGGCATGCTCCCAGAGATTATCTGATCATGCCATCTTATGCATCTTCAATCTGAGCATCTGTCGTCAATCCTTCGTTTAAATTACTCACATATTATGCGTGCGCATACTGCGCCTGGAGCTCGTTTGCCAGCAATTCCTGGAATGCTCGTGAGTTGCGGGCGGCGTACAGATACGGGTTCGTGTTTAGGTAACCTGCCGTATATGGTGACGATGGAGGCTCGATCAGCTGCTTGCGGCACATTGGACAAGTGACCTTGTTTTTGTGTGTTTTGCAGGTATTGAACTAAGTGCCGTTCAGCTTGAAACTATCATTCAGAAGAGCCGACGTACCCATTCACCAATGCAAAACTCTCCAAAGCTGTGACCACAAGGGAGTTTCACGGCAACCTCTTCCTCTTCTGAAGGCTGCACATGTGTCGCAGAATAGTCTTTTGCGCAGATGTCACAGGTTGGAGATGTGCCTTCTGGCAAGCCACTGAGGAGAAGTTTAGGGAGACTTATCTTGAGCTCTTGGATCTGGCGAGCGGTGATCGCATTGGGATCATAATTTTGGCTGAAGAAGCGTGGCCGCCCTTCCCTTGGTCGATGCCTTATGCGACTGGAAGGTGGCGATCGAGCGGCAGCCTCTTCTACATCAGAGGAGGTGCTAGATTGTGGTAGATCTCCTGAGTATCTATCAAAACTTCGACGTGCTGAAGTGCGTGGAGATGAGCTACGATCTGAACGGCGGCCTTGCGTAGGAAGATTGCTGGGTGGCCGTCGCTCTGCATACTCCACATGGCGGGGTTCTGGGTTGTAATCATTCTGTCGCGGGTGATTCTGGTTTGATTGCGGGGTCGAGTTTGGTTCCGAGGGTCTCGAATGCAACGGAAGTGTATGACGAGATTGTCCAAACCCTCCATTAGTCAATGTCTGTACAGGCTGACCCCTATCTGATTGCTCATTCGGTGCATTTTGCAACATTTCGGCTGACTGAGATGGCATCAGGTGTGGGGAGTGTCCGGTTGCTGAAGGCGATAGGTAGCCTGTGTGATAATACCCAAAGATTGCTGGTGCTCCACGGTTTACCTCAGGACCAGATCTACTGGAGTCCATAAGAGCTTCCACATGACCGCTTCGTATAGCTGGAGGAGGCCTCGGTTGATATGATCCAGTAGAGAAGGTCGACTGTGAATAGTACATTGGCATGGGAGGGCCGCCATAGACAGGATACGGAGAGTGTGTATAGTTTGGTTGAACGTATGGCTGACTGCTTCTGTACTGTGACGGCGATGGCAAGAATGGATGATAATTCTGGGGGTGGAAGGTCTGATACAGTTCCTGCGGCCACCCTTGTTGCTGTTGGAACCGCGGAGCAACGGGAGCGAACGGGCCAGAGACGTCTGCGCCTCGAGCACCCGGATCAGTTGACATTGCAATATATTGGGGAGCTGCACGTAGATTAGGTACAGCCACGGTGTACTGGACACGATATTATACGTTAGCTGCCTGGGATTGGATGTGGTCCGGTGTGAGTGGGCCTCGTCGTCGACCGCCGGTAACTCGTACTTGCGGAGTATCGACGGAGGTTGATGGTCAGGCTGGAATGGTCGAAATATACAACTGAGATTCCCAGAAGCTAGAACTTTGGTACCGCGGACAGGTGAGAGTAGAGGGGAAGTGGAGAAGTTGCGTGAGGCGGTGGGAGGGTTCAAGTCGTCATGCGGGCGGACGCAGGAGGTGCAGACAGTGGTGGGTGTTTGATGCGGCGATTCACAGACGGAGCACGGGTAGCAGAGTGTGCAGCAAGGGCAAAGGGGAGGAAGGCAAGGCCGTTTGTCGTCAGCGAGGTTGCTAGGTTTGAATGAAGACGCAAGCGGGGTTGAGTGACGCTGGGCACCATGTATGGCTTATCCGGTGCAAAGAACGGTGACGAACAACGGGCGGTCAAGTCAGGTGGTGGATTCGACTACTTGCTGAGTCGAGTCCAGCTTGCGTCAATCTAATCAAGGCCTCGCGCCACTTTGTTCGGGAGCGAGCTCAGCACAAACTTGGGCAAGGAGCTGGCAGCGGCGGCAAGCTGGACCCGAGCACTGAGCAGGGTACTGCCTTTGGTGGGCGTCACGAAGCGTGCAGCGCCCCATTCCGCCTGCACTTTGTCCCCCAGACGCAGCTTGCCTCGAAGTTAGCAGTGCTGGAACAGCGAATAGCACGAGTGCAGATTACGAGGCTGCCAGTGGATTAGTGGAAGTGCGTGCCCATGGATTAGTGAGAGTGCCTCAGCCATCACGACGGCTGGGACTGTCAGGCACAGCCAAAACAAAGACCAGCGGAGCGGGCAAGTTGAGGAAAGCGATTCACTCTATGCTTGCGGATAAGGAAACCAGGCCGATTGGGGACCAGCTTATGCCGCCGAATATTGATTCAGGTGCTGGGACGGCCGTTGGAGAGGGCCGGGCTAGAGTGGTGCAACTCTGCGGACCGATGCATTGCTGATGCAAACGAGCGAGGAAAGTCGAGAATTGGCGGACACGGCGCATGAGAACAACGCCTGGCCGGAGTGCCCTGTGGCTGCGGGCAGGCAACGCAGGGCGAAAGAGTTAGGAAGGCGACCGGCCAAGCAAGCGTCTGTCTGGTTGGTAGCGAATGTGACAGACGTCTGAAGGGGTTATTGTTTTCAGTTTTCACGCAGCCACTGCCCGAATTATTCACAGGCTCCATTTGTTCGTGTTCCCCAGACTCGCGGGTGGCAGTGGGTGGGGCACGTGATTACGTGAAGCCGGCTCGGCACGCAGTGGCATCCAAGCTCCGAGTTTTTCCGCAGCGAGGCGCTGAGCTCTCGAGAGGTTGAGGTTCTGTTTTCCATCGCCGCCCCTTCGTGCAGAGCATAGCAGACATCGCACTCTGTCAATTGGCACGCCCGCATCGCCAATTGCCCCCTGCCGCCCCGCTGCACACACCTCTCCACCTCTCCACACCCCCCGCGCACGCCTGCCATGTTCAGAAGCGCGCGTACACAGCTCCGGGCTGCCGAGGCCGGCTGCATGCGCTCACTGGCACATGCGAGGACCAACCCCTCCATGCTCCGCACCGCACGCCCTCTCTCCTCCGTCACACGCCAGACGGCCAAGTACACGCCCTTGACCGCGCAGCGCCGCCTGTTCAGCGCATCGTCGACCATGGCCAGCACGCGCATCGAGAGCGACGCCTTTGGCGAGGTCCAGGTCGCCAACGACAAGTACTGGGGCGCCCAGACAGAGCGCTCGCTGGAGAACTTCAAGATCAACCAGCCCCAGGACCGCATGCCGCCGCCCATTGTGCGCGCCTTTGGCATCCTCAAGGGCGCCGCCGCCACGGTCAACATGAAGTTCGGCCTCGACCCCACGCTGGGCAAGGCCATCCAGCAGGCCGCCGCCGAGGTCGCCTCGCTCAAGCTCGTCGACCACTTCCCCCTCGTCGTCTGGCAGACGGGCTCCGGCACCCAGTCCAACATGAATGCCAACGAGGTCATCTCCAACCGCGCCATCGAGATCCTCGGCGGCACCATGGGCTCCAAGAAGCCCGTCCACCCCAACGACCACGTCAACATGTCCGCCTCGTCCAACGACACCTTCCCCACCGTCATGCACATCGCCGCCGTCCTCGACTTCGAGGAGTCGCTGCTGCCCGCCCTCACCAGCCTACGCGACGCCCTCAAGAAGAAGAGCGACCAGTGGGAGAAGCTCATCAAGATCGGCCGCACCCACCTGCAGGACGCCACCCCACTCACCCTCGGCCAGGAGTTCTCCGGCTACGTCACACAGCTCGACTACGGCATTGAGCGCGTCAAGTCGTCGCTGCCCCGCCTCAGGATGCTCGCCCAGGGAGGAACCGCCGTCGGCACCGGTATCAACACCTTCAAGGGCTTCGCCGAGGACATCGCCACCGAGGTCTCCAAGATGACCGGCACCGAGTTCGTCACAGCCCCCAACAAGTTCGAGGCCCTCGCCGCCCACGACGCCATTGTCGAGGCTCACGGCCAGCTCAACACCCTGGCCGCCTCTCTCTTCAAGATTGCCCAGGACATCCGCTTCCTCGGCTCCGGCCCTCGCTGCGGTCTCGGCGAGCTGAAGCTGCCCGAGAACGAGCCCGGCTCCTCCATCATGCCCGGCAAGGTCAATCCCACACAGTGCGAGTCCCTGACCATGGTTTGCACACAAGTCTTTGGCAACCAGGCCGCAACCACCTTTGCCGGCTCCCAGGGCAACTTCGAGCTGAATGTCTTCAAGCCCGTCATGATCCGCAACCTGCTTCACAGCTCGCGCCTGCTCGCCGACGGCATGAGGAGTTTCGAGAAGAACCTTGTCGAGGGCCTCGAAGCGGACGAGAAGCGCATTGGCTCACTCTTGACTGAGTCGTAAGTTTCCCCTTTTTACCACCCGCACACTCTATGAGCACCTTGCTGACACCTTGTAGGCTCATGCTGGTCACTTGCCTCAACCCCGTTATCGGCTACGACGCCGCGTCCAAGACCGCCAAGCACGCACACAAGAACGGCCTCACACTCAAGGAGGCTGCTATGGAGCTCAAGGTCATCAGCTCCGAGGACTTTGACAAGCACGTCCGCCCTGAGCTCATGATTGCCCCCAAGGAGGCTAAGCTATAGATGGAGAGAGGACGATGCAAAACTAAAAGATCTGTGTATATCTCTGTACTATGAAAGCAAAGCGAGCGCCGTTCCCAAGCATCCATTTTGTCGTACATGTACTCCATGCGTTTGGTGATAGTGTCCAGTTTCATCATTGCGGCGACTTTGTGTCTGACAAGTATAATCACCTTGCGAATTTGGCCCCGCCGTGAACCATGACACGATGGAAACTTGACGCGGATAAAGTGAAAAACTGATGTATTTGCTATGTATCGGAAAGGATAGCGCAGTGTGAAGCCCTGGAGATGCTAGCTTCAATGTGGCGCCATATATGTTCCACCTCAAACCGTGCAACGTGATGCACGTCTCACTGCCGTCGTTCCAAGTCGCAGTAGATACACCTTTGTCATGCCTTCGACGTTTCCAAATACTCAGAAGATGGCAAGGTGCCTCCCCTGACCTGAAGTACCAGAGTAACCAAAGACATGGGGAATGTAAATCAGATAATCAGTCGACTATGGTCGACAGCTCGACCGAGAGATTCACATGGCCGAAAATTAGACTCAGCTCATCATGTTGCTTAGAGGCTGGTTCGGATGCGCTTCACCCCGCCCATAGCATTGCGGAAGATATCAAACCCCTTCTCAAGCATCTTCTTCCTCTCCTCCAAGAACGCACGCTGCGCAGTCGTCTCCGGCGGCTCGCCAGCAATAAACTCGACCTGCTCGTCGCTCATCGCCGTCACGACCATAGGGCTGAGCAGCTTGGAAGGAAGCACGTCAATCATGCAGCGCTCAATGACCTGCTTTGTGATGGCGCGGACAAAGTACTTGAGCTCGTCCGTGTAGTAGGCGCTCTGGCTCTCGAGGGCTTCTTCCGCGGCGAAAGTCATCATGTTCCGCTCCACCGCCTTGGTCATGAATTGTTGGAAGATGTCGGGGTCGAACTGAGTGGCTGCAGGCATGCCTCCTTCCGCTGCTGTGTGGGTTGTTGTGGCTTCGCGGCGGGCGGTAGCTGAGAGAGCGGCGTACTTCTTGTTGCGCTTCTTCTGAAGGATGTCAGAGTAGCAATGGTCGTAAGTGCTACAGAGGGTTAGTCAGAAGCGGGCAATCCGAAGAACAATGACATACCTGGGGTGGCGTGCATGGTCTTTCAGTAGCTTCCAGAACTCTTGCTTTGCGTCTTCGAGGGTCTGCTCAAGCGCTGAAGTGATCAGCAAGTCTTCGAGTGGCTTCTTGAATTCAGTCGGTGCGGCGTGCTCGAGGATCTGGTGGATGAACTCTCTACACACATCTCGTACTTTCTCAATGTGATTCTGAGCGATCGCAGCCCAAGGTGCAGACTGCTCCCAAAAGAGGTGGCTCGTCACTTCAGGGTTGACACTGCCGGGGAGTTCGTGACCACGACAGCGAACAATCGTGTCCTTGACCCAGATCATGGCATCCTCATAAGAAATGTTACTCGGCCTTGGAAGACCATCGTCCGTGTCGTCGCTTTCGGTCGAGCCCCTCTTTGTCTTGCGCTTCTTCTTTGAAGGTTCCTTCTCGCTCGTGCCACTGGACTTCACACTGGGCTTTCTGGCTGACTTCTCACCTGGCTTCCCACTCGAGTCTTCGTCGGGGCCAGGAGGTGAGCTTGAATCGTCGGGCTTGTTTGTCTCCTCCTCGCTCTCGAAGTTGTATGTGTGACCACGCAGTCGCATAGTCTCGGCGAACTCATGGTTGAGGTTCTGAATAACGGCACGGAATCTGCGGATGTTGTTCCCAGAATCAATGGAACTCTCAAGGTCGACGGATTCGAAGAAGTCGTGCAGGTAGTGACCGTTGACGGCTGACGATATGATATGACTAATCTTCATAGCAATCTTCATCAATACCATCCTTTGCTCAGCCGGTGTCTCTCGCTTATCTCCGAGCTTGAGTAGCTGGGTATTGGTGCTGTCGAGCTTCAGCTGCATCTCGTGCTGTAGAGAAGGTAGCTCTTGTGTGAGATGATGGAGTAAGAGCTTGCTAAGTCGCCTGCAGAGGGCTTCGATACCGACCATGTCCCGTGGCAAATCTCTGAAAGCACCTCGGTTGAAGAAGGCCGCCTCGTCATCGTTTCGTTGTTTCGCCGTATACTGTTCGCCTGTGTGGTTCTTGATCATGTGCCAGCCTCTCTCAAGAAAGACTTCCTTGTTCTGTACCAGGTCGAACCATTGTTGTTGGTCCTCGGGAGTGATGCAGTCGGGCTTCGTTATGATACCAAGAGTGCGGGAGCCTTTCTGGTCAATCTCTTTGAACATACCGAGGATGCATTGGTTGGCAGCATCATTTTTGGCGGTCACTACAGCCAGAATGATCGTGCGAGGATTGGTCATGTACTCTCGAACGAGTTGATGGATTAAGTCCTTGTCGGCTTGCGTGGCTTGCTTTGTCGGAGCCTGGATCAAGCCTGGCAGATCAACGAGGGTACTGATGAAGATCGTTAGCAATACTGGTCATTGGAGTTGGATGGAAAACTTGCAGTTGGGGTCGGTCAGGTCCGCAGATAGTGATACTCAGCACATCTCGAGTGAACGCCTTAGAAGAGCCAACCTTACCAAGTCCCATCTCTTGAGTGGCAGCATCCACGATATCTGGTAGTTGACTAACATCAGTAAGAGCTTTAGTGAAAGCAGAGAGCTTCTTCTTTTCAGCATCTGTTCGGTTTCTGCCTGGAACGATCTTTACGTTGACTGTAGTCTTCGACTCGCGGCGGAGGATGATCTCGGTTGCAAATCGTGTACACAGGTTAGCTTTGCGGGGAAACGGGATCTCAGTGATAGCCTCGAGCAGGGAGCTCTTGCCAGAGGACTGATCACCGCAGACGACAAGCTGGGGCAATTCGATGGTGCCATGGAGACCTGTACGGCGGAGCTGGTCCACAACGTCTAGCAAACGCCGTTCGTCGTTCGACTGCAGTTTGGCTAGTGCGGCTGTAGAGAGGGAGTTAGGTCCCTGAGAGTCATCATCGTCATCTTCAGGAAGAGAGCGCTTGTTATCCCTCCTTGTAGTTACCCCCATGTTGGCGATAATGATGTGTGGTGAAGGAAAGATGGAGTATGAAGTGGATGAAGTTTAGGTTAAAGTTTGGATTTAAATAGACGATACGCTGTAGTTGTAAGGACTGTGTAGTATATCTCTCACCTCTTCAAACGCCAACGCTAGGCGAATCAAGTCTCAACGAGGTAAAGGTGAGAGACGCGAACCAAGTCACAACGCACGGGCGAGATCAGTCTTGTGGAAGGAGCTTTCAAGAATCTTCTCAGACCAGTAAAGGGATTGATTTCAATAAATCTCGACCTGTGCGTAGTGCATGGGCATGAAAAGGTCCAACTCGACATGAACGCCTCAATCCCTACAATAAAGTCAGTCAATTGTCACGATGATATAAAGAGACCGTTGAGACACACCCTACTGTATATAAAATCTTACATTGCCCATGCAAGTTGAAACCGCCCATACGAGCGAAAACGCTAAGACGACAAGAAGCTCTACCCAAAGAAACAACAGAGAGCAAGCTTACAATTTCGCCTCCGCACCACCAGCGCTCCCTCGCAGGCGATCCCAGTCCTCCATCGCAAACACAACATAGCCTCTATCTTCTTTGGCGGGCCCCGCGTGCGCACCTAGCGCCGCAGGATGCCAGTATAGTGTATCGTATTCTACATTTTGAACACCCTTCTCGGCTGCCTCCTTATCTGCGCGTTCCTGTAGCTTTCTCAAATCAATTCCGTCGTTTCTTAGCGGTACCTTGTTCTGCTTGTTATTGTGCATGCTGGTCTGATACTTGAGCACTCTCAAAAACACAGGCACTGCGTACTTGGGCAGCTTGCTCTTCGCATGCGCCAGCAACCCCTCAAAGTCAAACGACCCATTGTGTGTATCGGCAATGTTGATAGCTGCACAACCAGCCCGCCCATCATGCCCAGGGATTTCAACACCATAGACGTTCGCCTCGCTGATTCCTGGGAAGGAACCTAGTGCCTCTGCAACTTCTGCGGTTGACACGTTCTCGCTCTTCCAGCGGAACGTGTCGCCGAGTCGATCCATGAAGAACCACCGCCCGTCTGCATCGCGGCGCAGTGCGTCGCCGGTACGGTAGTACAAGTCTCCCTTCTTGAAGACGTTGCGCTCGAAGCGCTTCTCTGTTGCTTCAGGGTTATTGTAATATCCCACGAAAGCGGATTCGTGGGGCATGTGGACAAAGATCTCACTGCCTTCCTCGTACGACTTGCGTTTGCAGAAGCCCGTCTTGGGGTCGCGGATCAGCTCGCCGGTCACGATATCGACGGCGACAGGAACGTAGGTGTTGTGGAAGCGCCAGCGGTCGATCAGGCCTTGGTGGCCGACTGAGGTGGCGGTGAAGGGGCCGCGGGAGTCATTGAACAGGGCCATGACGCCTTCTGTACTGTTGAAGAATTCGCCGACAACCTCGATGCCGAAGCGGTCCACGAAGCGCTGCCATACGTCTGGACGCAGACCGTTGCCGTACATGGCGCGGACGTTGTGCTGCTTGTCAAGGGGGCTGGGAGGCGTGTTGATGAGATAGCGGGCTGTCTCGCCGACGTAGACAATGGCGGTGGAGCGGGAGTCGCGAACGTCTGTCCAGAATCGCGAGGTGGAGAACTTGGTACCGATGCAGCATGTGATGCCGGTTGCCATGCAGACCAGGCCTGTGGTGCCTCCTGTGCCGTGGTAGAGCGGCATGCAGACGTACCACCTATCGCCGTTGGGCCCGGATTTGAGGCCCATGGTACCGACTCTGCCGGTGAGGCCTGCTGCGCGTTGTGTCTCGAAGGGACATGCTTTGGGGTGGCCGGTTGTGCCGCTGCGCATGTTAGCTGGGCCATGTTCAACGAGACTCCAGACCAACTGACCTTGTGTAGAAGAGAAACAGAGGGAACTTTCCCTTGGCGCCGACTCGCAGCTCGTCCCCCGGCCGCTTGGGCTCCAGTCGTGAGATCTCGCCCCTTTGCACCTGGTCGAGCACGACAATCTTCATGCCCAGCTCTCCCTCCAACCGGTCCCTGACCTCCTCTATGCGGCTCCTGCAGTCGGCGTCCTCGTCGACAACCAGGACCTTGGCTCCGGCAATCTTGAGACAGTGCACCAGCGCATCGCCAGCCAGGTTGTAGTTGATCCATGCCGGCGCCGACCCAATCGCCCAGCTGCCGAGATGTGTGAACAGGAACTCGGGCCTGTTCATCATGTACATGGCCACCAGCTTCCCCGGCTGCACGCCCTGCTGCAGCATGAACTGTCCATAGCGGCACGCATTCGCATATGTCTCCGCCCAGGTGTAGCAGCCCGTGCGACTCCAGATGGCTTCTGCGTCGGACGGTAGCCGGTGGACCTGCGCCTCGAACTGGTACCACAGCGACTGGCCCTTGCCTTGGGCGTTCGTCTCGAGGCCGCGCTGGCTCGCGCGGGCGCCGAGAATGCCTCGAATGTCCTTGGTGATGTGGTATTTTGCGTCGATGTAGGCTGCGGCGGCTGCGGTGCCCGCAATTGCGCCTGCGACGGGGACTGGTGCGTGTCAGTGAGGTCGGAATGTCGTAGCCGTGATGCTCGGCAAGCCGTAGATATGCAGCATTGGAGCTGGGGCACACGAACCGAAAGCCATGGCAAGCTTCCTTCGCTGAAGATAATCGAGATACGAGCAGCGCTGGGAATTCAACACAGGAGGTGCAGATATACAACGAACAATACAGCAATCGCACGCGAATACAACGATGGGCCAAACCTCAAGGGTTCGGCAGCTCTTAATCCATCTGCAACGGCTGCGCAACGTGACTGATTGCCGACTCCCCTCGGTCTATGGTCGCGGCCGCTATTCCGCATTCGGCTACGGTGATCGAGCTAGACCCCACACATCTGCCTTGGTCGACACCCGAGCTGGGAGGCGCTCGGTACTTGAGCCTCCATCATCGGCAGCGGTCGCAGTGTTGCCAGGATGATTTTCGTTGAAAAAGCTCTCTCTGCGTCCGTCAAATGACATCGCAGTAAACTACTCTAAACTACAACTCACTCTGAACTGTATAATTCTTCAAAACTTGATGTTGAAAATGTTGCACACTCACTTCGCAGGATAAACATTAAGGCGGGACTGATTACATTTCATACATTATTCGTATCCACTTGAGATCTGCGTCTCTATAAACCACCATTTAAGCATAAGCCAGCCTCTCCTTGGTCCACCCAGGCCTAAGATACTCCGAGTCAAACCTCGACTCCCAGCTGCTCTCAATGGCGTACTCCTGCACAATCTTGACATCAATCTTGGCACCCTCCTCCGACTGCGACCACACAGACAGACCAATGACGTTGTCACCAGCGTAGTTAAGCACACCAGCAGGGACCGGGAACTTGACCTCGTTACCCACCCAGGGGTTGAATCGACCGTACTGGTATCCGTTGACGAAGAGCTGGACACGGACCTGCTTTGATGCCGCGGCGTTCAAGACAAAAGCAAACGAGGCATCGACCTTGGCGGGGACATCGAGCGGGACAACGGTGCGGTAGAAGTTGATAGTAGCGCCCTTGAAGCCCGTGGATGGGGAGCTGGAGTTCCATTTCGAGTCGTCGAAGCCAGGCAAGTGCCAGCCGAGACGCTCAGCAGTGAGACCGCCCTCAGCCAGGGGACCACGGATGGGGTCGAGCTGCACTTCCTCACCACCTGCCTCGCCGGCAATCTTCCACTTGGTGAAGTTGCCGCCGCCGACAAGGCTAGCTCCAAGAATACCGCGGGGATCGGTAGCACCGCCGCGCAGGTCGTGACCGCTGTTATCTTGGGCCACGAGCAGAACATTAGTCCCGTTGGCGTTCAGAGTAGCGTTGTTGAAGGAAAGGGTCTGGTTGCCCTGGCCGAGAGTCGTGTTACCATACCATGAGCCGATGAACTCGCCGTTAAGCCATGCGCTCCAGCCAAAAGCAAGACCACCCTGGAGAGCAAGGTTAACACCAGTGGCAGCACCGCTGAAGTATCCACGGAAGAGGTGGAAGGTATTGTGGAAGCCGTACTCATCGACGTACAAAACAGGGAGCGTAGCAGGCTTGGTAGGGTTGGGGGTGGTTACGTGGTTAGCCTCCACCCAAGCAGCACCAGAGTCATCGTAGCTGGGCAGCTTCTCAGGTAGACCGTCGGCAACCTTCCAGTTGTTCAGCTCGGGGACCTTGATGGAACCGCTAAAGGCCTTCACGCTAGCCTTCAGACTGCCGTGGGCGGTCCGGTGGGTCTTCAGCTCCTGGCCGTTCCACGAGAGCTTCTTGAAGCTCTGGGAAGCGAAAACCTCGATATCAGTGGACTTTAGGATGTCGCCCTTGAAGGCAAGAACGCCGTTCTCGTTGGAAACGTGACGGACCAGGTAAGGACCCTGGATGAGAATGGACTGGTCAACAGGTGCGAAAGGATCCTTGGACAGATTGGGTGCCCAGAACAGGTAACCGGTTGGCTTGTCGACTACAATAACCTTGACGCCGTTGTTGAACTCGTAAACACTCTGGGCAGTGACTTCAGGAATGTTAACTGAGACGCCAAAGCTGTCGGCCTTAACAGTAGCATTGGCCGACTTTCCGTTTTGAGCGATGGAGCCCTTCTTTGCGCCCTTGATGTGGAATTCTGCAGATTCACCAGCACCCGTCCAAAGGACGACGACGGGATTTCCGTCCACCACAGAGTATGTGAGGACTTCAGCAGTCGAGTATGTGAGGGTGTTGTTGCCAATGGCAAAGTCGGTCGCGAGAATCTTCGATTGGTGGCCGTTTAGAACAATTGAGCCAGTCTGGGGAATGGTCAAGTTACCAATAGAGGTACTGACGCGTAGTTTGAACTCCTCCCTAGTACCGGAAGGCGAGTAGTCGTGAATAGTGACGTAAAAAGCACTGTTCGTCTCAGGGTTTCGCAGCTCGGAGGCCTTCACAGCGGAGTTGGTCGTGTAACTGGTAGAGTCACCAAGACGGTCAGTAACCGTCAAGTCCTCAGCAATACGGGTGAACAGAGCCAAGTTTTTGGTCTCGTAGTACTTGCTGTCGATCTTGCGGTTCTCGCTAATGGGCGAGCTGTAGTCGTAAGACGTGGCAACGACAGGGCAAGCCAATGCACCCCAATTTGTGCCACCAAACATCATGTAGAGTGACAATGCAGTGGAGCGCTGCGAAATAAGGTTGCGATAGAATAAGTTCGCAAAGTCTGCACCAATGTCACCGGGACAGCCGCCCTCGGGTCCGCCCCAGGGATTGTAGCTACCACCCTGGAACTCAGGGAAGAAGCTAGGCTGCGTAGGTGAGACCTCAACAAAGTGGTCGTAGTAGTTGATGGTCTGGTAAGCAACGTACTTCCCGTTTGTGCCAGTGCACTCGTTCAAGTTGCACGACCAACAAGAGGGGTAGCTATCAAGACCAGCCACATCAACGTTTCCCAAAGCACCTGGGGCGTAGTCCTTCGACCAGCTCTTAGTGTTCATGTTAGGGTCGTTGTGAATTAAAGGGACGTCAATACCGTTGGCGCGAGCCGACTTTTCGAGAGCATCCATGTAACGTCCAGACGGCAGATCCGGAATTTTCTTGGCTCTGTCTTTCCATTGCTGGCCATACTCATTCTCGATCTGATAGACAAGATTATTGCCGCCTTTGGTTACGCCATGCTCAGCGGCGAGTTTGGAGAATTCGGAGAAGTAGGGATCCAAGGCGGAAAGGTAACGTGGATCATCATCGCGAAGCTTGCCATACGCTCCAGTCGTAAGCCACCCAGGAAATCCCCCTGCTGTCGTTTCAGCGTTGACATATGGCCCCGGTCTGGTTATAACATAGAGGCCAACTCGTTCCGCGATCTCGTAGAGCTTGGTGAAGTCGTGGGCTCCAGTCTCGAAGTCAACGGTACGGTTGGTCGCACTGTGGTAACCCCAGTGACCGTAGAAAGCGAATGCAGTGAATCCGGCCGCCTTAATCTTCTCCAGGAGGTCCTCCCAGATCTCGGGTACTGGAATGCGCCAGTAGTGGATCTCTCCCGAGAAGACGAACAGCCTCTTGCCGTTAACCTTGAAGCTGTAATGGTCCCATTGAACAACATCATTCAAGCCATTATCGTGAAGTGGCCATTGCCCCACCGAATTGTTTTGAGCATTAATGGCTGGAATAGAAGTTGTTAGGGATGCCAGAACGGACAGCCATGAGAGGCTGTTGATGGACCGCATCTTTGCCGGTGGTTGAAGCGTTCAAAGTCGAGGCTTAGAGACGATGCTATTAGATGATCGGCCATGATGTTACCTTTGTATCTTACGAGGATGCCGTAGCCACGGCCTGGCAAATTGCACAGTATGCACTGACGTGATGGCGAGCTTCTTGGTTCGCGGGGCTCTCGGCCTTTCGAGAGCCTCATGTTGGTGGAATTGTGAATCTCCATGGGCGAACATCAACCGACAAATACAGCGGGGATGACAGGGTGGAAGGTCTTCCTATTGAAGCTAGCTATGCGGAGATCGCCCAGGCACACCAACGCTCGGAGACATGAAAACAGGCGGGCGGGAGAGCGGCCTGGGGAGAAAGACGGGGGACTAACGGGGTACAGATGACGATGGTAATTACAAGGGTAGAGGTGGTAGTGTGGTGGCTAACGGCGGCCATGCCGACCTCAGGACTCTCCACATCGGAGCAATATTCCTTTTGAACACCAACTTACCCGCCTTGACCAAACATCATACGAGCCGCATGATCGAACAAATTCTCCGCGGCAGGTCCATTTTGCAATTGTTCTTCGGATATGGCCGGAATCAGTTTAGTGTAATGTAACAGCAGTGACCCTTCGGTGCGATCAAGAAGCGGTTGTCCATCTCCATCATCTCGTCCCGCATGAAACCGCTAATCTTTGCACCGCGACATTGCTTGAAGAATAACGCTGTTGCCAACCGGAGCTCCATGTACGCAAGATGGATTCCAAGGCACGCGCGCGAACCACCCCCAAAAGGCATAAATGCGGCTTTCTGCTGGGCCGAAAGCTTTGATCTGTCCATGAAGCGGTTGCTGTCGAAGCTGTGAAGCTATGTCAGATACGATATGCCCGAATGCGAGACCGAAATGAACTTACCGGAGTGGCTCTTGGAAGATTCTAGGGTCCCGGTGGAGCGTGTAAGCTTGTGTGCTAACTTCAGTGCCGGCGGGAAGTTGATGGCCAGCGACAATCATCCCTTGGGCCGGTACGATGCGTGGCAGGGCTCCTGGCGCAGCTCCATACAATCTAAGCGTCTCCTCGATTACACTGTTGAGCAGGGGTGCATTCTCCAGCTCTGTCAGGTCCAGCTGATCACTTAGTCCAGCTACCTCTTCTTCCAAGCGAGCCTGCAGCACAGGGTCCTTGAGAACGGCCCAGACCAAGTATGTCAAAGTTACAGCAGTGGTATCAGATCCCGCTACGATAAGATTGCCGGCCTCTACCCGGACCTCTTTGTCGGTGAGCCCTACCTTCTCTTCAGCGTCACTGGCAGCCAGCATCTGGCCGAAGAGATTCATGTTGTTGCCCTGGCTGCTGCGCATGTTTTGGATAGCAAGAGCGCCATGGTTGTATACCACCTCATCAGAAGCGACCATTTTCTGAGCACCCTCAAGAGGGAGGTATCGGAGCATTGTCCACACGAAAGGCATCTCACCTCGGAGCACACCAACTAGTAGTGCTGCCTGTAGTGCATCAATGTAGGGCGTTTGCTGACACCAGAAATTAGGTATACTCTCTTATGAGCGGTGTAGTGAAGGCACTCACCTTGCCTTGCTCAAGCATGCCAAAACTTTCACCAAAGCTCAGATGGGTGATCACATCGGTTGCCAGGAGTGTCCACCATTTGAGAACATCAGCCCCCTTACCCGGTTGCACGGCAGCGCTCTTGATCTGATCGACGGCTAGTATTGTCTTGCGTCTAATTTCGGCCTCCCAGTTGCCTTTCATGCTCGTGTTGCTGAATGCACGTGCAAAGAGCTTCCTCCGGGCAGCATGATCATGAGGGTTTTGCATGGCGAAGATCCCAGGTTCACGGGTTGGTGTGAGATTCGGGTAGAAGTCTGACTTCAGAAACCCAGAACCAATCTTGTGTATCTGGGACACGCCAGCAAGATCTGCGACGGCAACTTCGTTTGGTCCAATCCGGACAACGTCGCCATAATTTCGATGGAGATCGTCCACGTAGAAGATTCGACGGCCTGATAAGGTGTGGAAGCGTAGGACTTGATTAGTATATTTCGAGTGCCATGGGCCAGGCAGTTTCGAGAGCGGTGATTGCTGGCCCGTCAAGACGATCTACCGAATTCAACGTGATTCTTCACTAGAACAGTGTCAATATGATTTACCTTCAGAGCATAGCCAAGCACAGCGAATGCGACTGCTGTGAGAAGGTAGATTGACACCATGCTGGTGGACAGTCAACCAGGTCAGGTAAATGGACAAGAAATCAATTGCGACTGCAATAACGCTCGAACATAGGACCCAACTCTGGTGGAGGCATGCGTCATATTAAAAATAAGAGTCGGTATGTGGAGTGAAACAGAAGTCATCATTTACGACCGGAGCGCGGGTTGTACGACACGACCTAAGTAGTGGGTGGTCACTTTTGGATGAGGATCATCACGGGAGATGTCAGATATTGTCGTAGTACTTCTAGTAATGCATCCTATTCGATACCAGTGTTTTGGTTCCATCAAAAAAGTTGTTCAAGATTCATATATTTTAAGAACGGGTTCTTATGCTTTTAACCTTCCCAGCGGTTTCTTGGCACACCAAGCATGTCGAGAGTGGAAAGTAGAATCCAATTTTGCGTGGACAGGCAGAAGGGAATCAGACGAAAATCGAGGCTTGAAGTTTATGGGGACGAGCTGTACTTCGTGGGGAGTCGGTAAGGCGTCCCCCACATCACTACCCCGCACTGCCCGAGACACTAAATTATCACTTCGGCCAGCGAGCTAACGGACCCCGTAACTTCCGCAACCGACAGACTGTAAAGATTCCAGCCATGTTTTAATCCTCAGGTTGCTTGCTAGATAACAACCACCAACTCCATCTCGCCGGCAGTTGCGGACGGCTTCTATCGATACGAGTGCAATATCTTTTATGATGACCATGATGAACGGCACAACAGTCACTGCTCTCGGGGAGGCAGCTGTTCAGCAACGGCTCGAAGTATATACTCTCGAATAACGGCCTTACTATACGTGGCCATGGTCTTGCTTCATAGATGCTGCGGAATGTCGTGCAATGGCTCGATGCTAGGATATCTGGCTTGCGCAAGCATCTTCACGAAGCCCGTGTTGGGGAGACAGCGAACGCAGAGAATATCACTGCGCTGGCGGACTGGAGAAAAGAAAGCGGATAAGCCTCTGCCTGGAACTCACGGAACTAACGAATGGTAGGAGTGTGTAATCAACAGTGCAGTGCGTTCGACGGCTTTAGATGACATCAACAGCAGTTATTTCACCACCCCTGGTGAGGCACCAGCGATAAGCTATCGAGAGTGAGCCCTGCAGTGTTCAATGTCGAGATAAGCGTGTTATGGTGTTCTGGTAGCTCAGGCTGTTCCCGTCGGGAAGCTTCGATCGGAAAGGGCCGATTGACCCGGTATCGCACTTCCAACCCCAAGATTCCGTCAGGAAACGAAGGTTAGAGGAAAAACATGAACTTTCTTGGCGATTTAAAGATTTGGAAAACCTAACAGGAAGCACACTCAACTCCTTAATATTTAAATCTAGCCAAGAGACGACGTTGTAACCTTCGTGTCATACACAATGGCTCACCACGATCCAATCGTAGACGCTAAAGCGCAAGAAGCAACCCACAAGTACGCTTTCCGACCAGCAACAATGGAAGACATACCTGGTTTGCAACAAATGATTGGCGAATCGTTACGTGCGCTTGGAAAGGGTTATTACACAGACGCCGAACTCGACGGATCGATTGGGTACCTATTCGGTCCAGATACGGTGTTGATACGTGATCAGTGAGTGCAGTGCATAACCCTTCTCTTATCCTCTGGCTTGTTGCATATATCGAAGCCGTGTGAAAACGCAGGGTCGCGGGAACCACTCATGAAAATGTGGCACAACCATAGCTGTTGAGAAACGAAGCAAAAAAAGCAATATGTGAGATTTCAACACTAGCATGATCGTACAGGAATACGTTTTAAAAATTGAATTTGGCGAAAGAGTTCGAAATGAAAGAGCATGGAACAGAGCAAGGGCTGTCATGTACTAGCAGAAGCAAAAGCAATAGCAGAACAAGTACAGGGCCTTTCATCTAACAACCCTCAGAACTTACTACATTCTCCACCCGCTCTCGTCCCCCAACACAATCGCTGCCTGCGGTGGTTGGTCCTTCCGGCAGACCTTGTACGGCGGCAACAACGCACCTTCCACGCTACGCATGCCCGCGAAACGTAACCCCTCCAGCGACCGCGCTAGCATTAGGGCAATCTTCACCCACCCTTCATTCGCACGCCAAGGACTTGGAACCATGGTGATGCGGTACTGCGAAGCCAGAGCAGCAGAGGGAAATACCGAGACGGAGGGTTTCGAGAGGCTCGAAATGGGCGCCACGTTGAGCGGAGTTGCATTGTATGAAAGGTGTGGGTATACGAGGAGTGGGAGGCAGGATGTCGTGAAGTGTCCAAACGGAGAGGAGATTAGGATTTGTCATATGGTCAAGGATTTGCAGGGCGAAGAGCCCTAAGGGTGGAATGCGTGGGGCAGATTGTGGAAGGGAGTCAACTTGGACTCGAGGGCCTCAATCCGCGAAACGTATTGTAATTGAAACTTAGACATAGACATCAAGATCATAGACTGAGTTCTTGTCCAATTCATCGTCGAGAGATAGAGACAGCGCGAGATCTGAGAAATCAGAACGACTGATCTTGGTACAACGTTCTTTATGGAAGATTAAGACACCGGTGAAGGGCCGCTTTGAACAACAATGACTGTCAGAATCGACAAAACGAAACACCAAACGAGAGGGTACATAGAGAACATGATCAATATGTGCTCTGCGGCATCAGGCCCGCTGTTGCATTGATGAGCTGCTGAGGACAAGGTGGGTATCGAGAATGCTACGCTGACGCCCCTCCCAGAAAGAAAGAAAGAAATGTAACTTTTGTGAAAAATCGCGATGATGCAATTTCAAATCCTCCGCCCAATCCAGTTCGCGGTGCCTGGTGTGCTGTCCCAATTTTGTGTATCCAGACCAACTCTAAGCGCAGATGAGAAAATGACAAGTCACTTCAAGAGAAGACGTAAGTAAATGCAAGCTAGCGAAGTTGCAAGCATGACAACGTATAACCAAGCAGTAGCTGTTGCCCAATGGAGCCTGGACGTGCAATTTGCCCTAGGACGTGGCTGCGGAAGCACTGGAAGGCTGCCAGTTGCTGACGCCGATATGCGGCGCTAGCTCCTCCGGCTTTACTGCCGTCTGCCGGGCATCGATGGTAGTGGATGTCCGCGGAAGACCGGGGTTGTAAAGAAATGGCGGAACCGAGAGCGGCATGGGAGGCCCTGGTTGCGGTATAGTGGGGCGGGCGAAATCTTGTGAAGACACATCCCGCTCGAGTGCTTGATGCTGTTCTTGACGAAGCTCCTGAACAGCAGCATTGGACGCTACCTTCGGATCGTAGTATTTGTACTTCTGTGAGCCTTTCTTGCCAGGCAGACCTGGAGCTGTATACTCTGCAACTCCATCGTTGTACGAATCGTATGTACTCACGAGGCGCTTGCCACCGCCGCCAGGAAGATCAATCACGAATGCTGGCATCATGAACCCTGACAATGTGCCTCGCAGCTCCTTGTCGAGCTGAATGATCTTGCTTAGGGGAGTACGAAGGTCTTCGATGCCGCGTACCATGTCGCACTGGTAGATGTAGTACTGTGAATGTAAGCCAAATTTTGCTTGGGGCGACTCTCGCAGAGACCAAAGTTTCTGAGCTGGTGAAACCAAAGCACCTCGGAGTCAGGAGAAATAATGCAGTACGTACTGGCTGGATATTCATACTTGCGAGCGTCTCTACGAGGTTCGAAAGATCTTCTTTGGTGTCGTTTACTCCATTGAGCAGCACTGATTGGTTGCGCACAATCACGCCGTGTTTGAATAGACGGTTGGCTGCTTCGCGAGTGACCCATGTAATCTCATTGACATGATTTATGTGTGTGTGAAGGCAAACCTGTTTGGCCATGTCTCGGCCTTTGTTAGAAAGCTCGATGAGCACGTTAGTCCACGGATCAGTTTCGTCAGTTATGCGGCATGGGGCCACTGCAAGGCCTTTCGATGCGAAGCGAATGCGCTGGATGTGGGGAATGCTAAGCAGTCTGCTGAGGGTTAAGTACTGAATGCTGAAATGCTTGGTTTTACGGACCTTTCGCCAATCTCTCTGAGGTCATCAGGCTGGAGGTAGTAGGCATCGCCGCCCGAAACGACAATGTCATGTAGGCTTGGGGTGTTCTCGATGTGCTGGAAGACAACTTCCCATCGCCTACGACTGGGCTTCTGTGGTGACTTTGCGACAGTTTCCGTGTTGGCGCCAACTGCATATGAGCGAGTGCAAAATCGACAATATACCGGGCAAATCGAAGTCGCTGCGACAGTTAGCTTTGAGTTCGTAATCACGAAGACAGAACTATGCAGCGTAGGGATGAACAGCAAGGTCGCAAGCAACACCCACCTAAAAACAAAGCTCTCCCAGGATAGCGGTGGACTAAACCGGGTACAGCTGTTGGCGGTTAGAAATTTGTTCTTCCTCACTGGTATGTGTGACAACGTACGCGAATCATCCTGTTCGTTCAGTGAATCAAGTTTCAACTCTTCGTGATCTGGCACAATTCCACTTGCCAATGGTAAGAACTGTCGACGGACAGGATCATCCAGCGGATTATTCCAATCAATGACTGATAATAAATGTGGAGTCAATCTAATCGCCATTGGCGCTAACTTCAGTGCAGCAGTTGCATCATCGATGAACTGTTCCCTTGTCTTGATCTTCTTGAGCAGAGGATTCGTGGATTGACCAAGCACCGGCGGTAGTACATCTGACAAGAATCGATGCAGTTTTCGTGTGTCTGGGACAGTGTTCGCGAGCTATACCGTCAAAAGTTAGGTCGGCAATTATAGCGTAAAATAGGTTCACGTACCTGCCATCGATACGACTTGAACTCTTCGACAGGAACATCTTTCCATGGCTTGATCTTCTGCCAGTATGGATCTTGCTCGGCATATGTTGACTGCGATCTGTACTGTGCAAGCGAACAGAAACGAGTCCGAGGCCTTGACAGCAACGCCAGGTATTGCGCTCTAACAATAGGGATGAGCATTGTTCTGATATTTGAGGAGGTCGAATAACTCCCAGCTGAGCTTAAGATATCAAAAAGCGAAGGACTAAAGATTGATGAGACGCAGGCGAGTAATTATATACTGCAACATTGAAGTCGATCGGAGAAGCATGCTTCAAGAACCCGCCTCGAGAAAGGCATGTGGCACAACAGATGCAGGCCCACTATTGTGCTTCAATAGTGAAGGAGTCGATTAATTCCCGGCCCTGCCGATATGAGAGGGCTAGCAGTACGTGTAACCATGGCTGGCGTCTTTGTTTGACTTGTGGTGCTTGATAAAAAGCCCAATCCGATCTGCCGTCCGGAAAGCCGTTGCCTAATCTTGACTAGTGGTTGATAGACATCTTCATATTGGACAGGTTGACAAACAATTACAGGAGACTTTTGAGAGACAATGGTTCCCAATGGAGCTTGAGCTCCAAGGCGAGGAAACCTACGGATCGAAGGATGACGATGTGGCAGATGGACTTGTCCGAGTATCGACAAGATTAGCTAGGTTTAAGACTGTCTTTGATGAGAACGTCATTGGTCGCTCTTCGCATGGTTGGTTAGACTGGTTCAGTGATCGTTGGCCTCGTAGCGAGCCTCTAGCAACAGACCAAAGCAGAGGCCCTGCATCAATTTCGAGCGGAAGGTTTTGACAGAAGACGCTGTTGTCGACGACGTTGTATCGCTGCAATTGCAGGGGCGCGGGACTAGATCCGTTGAAGCTGTTTCGACGCCTCAAACCCGGGGACATGGTCAGTGAAATCCCAAAGGACTGTGTTCCCAACCATGCACCACAGAGGCGGTGAAAAATGCCATGTGTTTGTGGTACACTACTCAGCACCCAGTTCGGGAAGGATTCGGACCGTTACAAGGTTTGGAAAAGCAAGACGCACAGGGGCCGAGGTGTAGACAGGCGAGATGTGCGGTGAAGCCATTGGCGTGGGTAGGCCATGAATGGAGTGCATTACGCGGCTGCAGTTAGTGGATGGAATTCTTCGGAAGAGCGGGAGGAGCGGATCCTCCCAGACCAATGTGCAACGACCCCATGCAACCCGAGTCGAGAAAGAGAATGACAGAGCGCCGATTCTCGAGCTCGTTGTTATGTATCACAGAGAATGGGTGGAGGTGCTGGAAAAGCGGGCCCAGGCTAGCGTAGCGTCTCGATTGGCGCTGATCCCTGCGTCCGTGCCGCGCTAACGTGCGTGTTTCCCGATGACATCGCCTCAGAGCTCAGCGCCCCTCCAGATCACAGCTCATAGCTCACCCCCAAATCAACCGTTCCACCCGCCCTTTTCTGTCGCCCATCTTCGCCAGTCTAGAGGGCCCCCTCACTACGCAAGCATGGCTGACTCACCCGCGGGCTCGCCAGGACCTGCCGGCGCAGAAACGCCTGCGCAGCAAAAAGCACGTCTCCGCAGAGAGCGGCTGGCTGCAAAAAGTGGTGCTTCTCGACTGCAACAGATCTCGGCACTACAAGGTGGCCCTCCCAAAGAGTTAAGCGAGATACAGAAGGACCTCCCTGGTATGTACGGCCGGTGATTCAGCCAATGTGTGGGCGTGCCTATATCCGTGCCTGCATCTCCTTCTTGTGGCCTGCACCATTCTAATAGCACGAGTACACGGCTAAGTGCATCTCTAGTCCAACCTTCCCCAGCCCCAACGCCTCGAGCATTGTCTGGAACCGCGACGCCAGACCCAGATGAGGTAGACATATCGCAACATCACTATACGCCTGCATCTCAACCACGTCTCCCCTCGCCATTTGCCTTTGATGGCAACGCTTCGGGTGCCATGCCGCAGTTCCCGTCGGGGCAAGGCGGCCCGTCACAGGACCCCATGATGGCTATGCTACAGCAAATGATGGGTGCTGGAGCGGGCGGAATGCCAGGCAGTGCTCAGGGACAGCCGGCCGGCCCGGGCGACCTCCCTCCGGGACTCGCCAACATGTTTTCAGCAATGGGCGGTACTGGTGGGACCCCAGAACCGTCGCCAGAGCAATCATCAGCCTGGGTTTGGCGCCTGCTGCATTCTCTGTTCTCCCTAGGCCTCGCCGTTTACATTGTTCTGCAGACACCATTCACTGGGTCGAAGCTGTCACGTAACACCGCCTTAACCGCTGTCGATGAAGACTGGACCACCGAAAGCACGTCTGCACAGAATTTTGCGCACTTCTTCTACCTCTTCGCAACTTTCGAGGTCATTATGCAGTCCTCACGCTATTTCATCGAAAAGGGCCAGTTGCAAGGAAGCGGTATTCTGAGCACAATCGCAGGGTTCCTACCACAGCCTTACGGTGGGTACGTCAGAACCGTTGGCCGTTACGGTGTTATATACACGACAGTTGTCAGCGACGCCATGGTCATCGTGTTCGTACTGGGCGCTACTGTCTGGTGGAGAGGTGCTGGTGTCGCATGAGCATTGTACACCATCTTGTACACAAGATATGTACTCTGGTAGACTAATGGTACAATCACCAGCGAATTGCACGACACAAGACATGCAGCTTGAAATGGGCACTTATCCGTCACTCTGATCGACGTTTCGCAGTAACTGTCGTGTCCGCGACCCAAACACCTGGTTTCAGCTTGGCTGCTGTCTTTCCCAGTAAGGCACGTGAGCGTCAGCTGTGTCACGCTTCCAGCTGCTGACTGGAGACTCGACGTCAAGTTTCCACTGACATTGGCTTGGAAAGACTTCCCCCATACATCGCAGAATACACACAGCGACCAACAGACCAATGCTGTCCAGTGGCTTCTGCGATAACACTGACCGTGGTTGCAGCACCTGGTGGTACTACCGACTGTCGTCGTCAACGCAGACACAGTTTTTGTGACCACCTGAAATGGGCTCGTCCAGTGACCGATAAGCGACATGCAAGCCACGCGACCACTTGCGTAGCGTATCCTGCAACAACGACGTTTGCAAACGCACATACATGGCGAGAGAAATACAGCGGCTACTGCTACATGAACAGCAGTGTAATGTCCCTGTTTCTCGAGCAGTAGTGCTTTCAATTGCATCGTTTTGACATTTTGCTCGCGTACCATTAACCATTATACTACTAGCCCTGATCCAGATCTCGTACAATTCCTATTTTAAACAATGATTTGTCTTTTTGGACCCCTTTGTTCCCTTTTCTTTGCAGCCACACCGTCTGCGATTTTCATTTGCGTGAAAATGAGCAAACTCGCTGGAAAGAACAACACCAACACGAACGTGCTCGTAACGAACCTCGCAGCAAGGCGCATAACGGAGAAAAGCACCCGTCATTCATGTACATTGAACAAATCACTCGTATCCAACGGTCCCACATACTTACCTAGCTGCACTACCCATGCGCGCAGCCACCCAACCGCACACGCCTGATCGACTGCTGCCGAGACCCGTGACAGATCTCCCGCGCCAACAATTGTCACACAAGCGGGAGAGGTTAAGAGCGAGAGACACTAAGGTATGACTAGTTGCTCCTGTGTTTGTATTCCTATGCAGACACGTACCTGTACGTTGTGTCACGTACCTCGATGCGGGCGCAGTTAGGTCAATCGCAGCACTGTATGATTATCGTATGGTAACGGAAGGCTACATTGCATACTGTTAGTAACGAGGTGCCATTGTGCAAGACTATTGAGTACTGTTTCTGGCACAGTGATCTGCTCTGGCTAGCTCGTAATTTGTGTCGCGGTGGTCGACGGATTGTGATCCATGAACCAGCTCCACGCTTGAGCCAAGCGGTTTACGTACCCTGCATCTGTCATCATCTACACTCATATCTGCGATTCATTGCCTCCCCGTTCCCAGGCGATGGGCTTGTCATGTACATAGAATGTAGACAGCGCCCTCTGATCGGAGGATCAAAAAAGGTTATAAGTCAATATACCTTTGGGTTTGAGGACAACAAATGGTAACTAGGCAATTGCTTTCGCAACCATCCGCTTAAAAGGCGAACACCAGCTTGCAGGCTGGAATCAACATGTCTGGAACACGAACCTAGATGAGTGAAGTTAATAAATAGAAAGAACTGTTTTGCACACAATCAGGGGTAAAACGTCACTGTTTTTCTTAGATAGACCTCCGTTCGTTTGCTGGTTTAATTGCAATACATTCTTGCTGACACACACTTCTCTTACCCCAAGCCTTAAAAATTGTGGTGTTGCACTGCATATTCGGGGTCCGGTTCGATACATGCACAGACGCGGTTTGCGGCAAATCTTCGGGCGAGCGCGGTGAACGCCCAGCGAGATTTCTCGATGCCATGCAGACCAAACCATATCGTCACAGCACAACATGGTCAATATAGTAGCGCGCGCACGGAAGCTGCAAAAGGTACAATCATATTCACAATCCCAACAAACGCCCCCTTGAACGCTACTAACACCGACCACAGCAGGTACGATCTCCTCCGAAACCACCCCCGAAAGCCAACGACATTCCCCGAACGACGATTCGTGAAGACTGCGCCGACTTTGAATGGATGTGTACTGATTATTGGGATAGCTGCTAGGGATAAGATGTGGGCCAGGCGCACTTGTGCTGCCCAAAGAGGTGTCGAAGATTAGCATGGAGTTCAACACCAAGATTTACGGAGGACACAGAGGCGCAAGGTACATACCCTCCTTCACCTCGGTTCCACGGCAAAGACCCGGCGAAACATATTCGCGGAGAACGGCCTTCGTGTTATCACGGCCAGTGCAACTTGCAGCCACTTCGCCCACGACAACCCATCTCGATCTCAACTAACACCACCCCAAGGAAATTCTGGCGCGAAATGCTGCCCCGAATAAAATACCGCAACCCCTCCATCCCCATTCAAATTAGCCGCCATACCTCCCCCGACGGCCCCGCGCTGCTACACATCTACACAAAGTCGACGCCCAACACGCCCGACGGCTCCTCCAACACCTCAATCCCCTCGCTGCAAACCCAGTCCGGCACGGCCGCCACACCACCGTCCGACACACCCAACGCACGCAACACACTCGTTCCCGACGCGACGGCGCCCACCCACACCATCAACATCCGCGACCAGCAGCACTCGGAGATTCTGGACGCGCTGCTTGCGAAGCTGCCCGAGAGCGTGGTCATACGCGCGACGCCCGAGGAGGAGCAGCAAATGGCCGAGATGGCCGAGTTCAACGAGCGCAGCGAGGCTGACCGTGTGCTTGTGCGGGAGAAGCTGATGAAGGAGCGCAAGGAGGCGGAGCTGTTGCGTTTGGCGAGGGGTCAGGCCGCTACGGCTGCATAAATGTTGACGAGAGGGCAGGCAAGTCCAAGTGATGACAGGCAAGACTAAGGCGCGCTGTATGGCTAGAGAAGTAGTCGCGTAAGAGCGGCACGGTGTATCATATCAACATGTATATCAGATGTAATCTGTTCGGCATATCTCTGGATGCAACGATCCAGTACTCGCAGACATTCGCATTTTACGAAACAGGTCTTTGTGATTGTGCTTGAATATTCACAAGAAATGCACATGTCCTGTCTATGTTGTGATGGAATGAAAGTCTACTCGTTCACTTAGCCGTCCACGCTGGTTGCTATCGCTTTGGCATACGAAGAAGCTGCATTATAATATTCGTGTTGTCGTATTATCCTGACTACATTCCACGCTATATAACCCCCAATTTTGTTCATCCATGTAGAGCGTGCGTCGCGCCAGTGAAGAAGAAAAGCCATTGCAGACGTCAAAAGTACAGAGTGATATCTAACAGCCCAAATTCCGTGCCCATGTATAGTAGTCGCGACAGCCAGTTCAGGCTGCCGCTGTGTTTGCCAGAGACATTCAGTCTTTAGCGAGCGGCTGCTGGTGCGGCACCACCTTGCTGAGCGGGAGCTCCAGGGTTCATGCGCTTGCTCCTGTATACGTATTAGCATCATTAAGAATCTATCGAGGGATGTGCTTACATGAAAGTCCTGCTGAAGAAGGAGATGAGGATCATAGGCAGCCATGAGGGCATCTTGGAGAATCCCCAGGTGACGTAACCGAAAGGAATAGCAAGACCGTACTGCTGGAGCAGGCCGTTGAAGGGGTGGAAAAGACCTTCATAAGGAGCAATGTCGTCGATCTGCTTGTCGACAATGAGCTCCTTGAAGGTCTCGGTGGTGGTCGAGGTGCGGTTCAGCGGCTTGTAGCGGAACTCAGGAACGGGCGCAGACTGATCGGCCAGGGGCTTGGGGATGCGGAAGTTGATCAACGAGGGCGCGCCAACGGACCACGAGTTGCACAGGATGTTCTCCCGTTCGCAGTCGAGGAAGCCGAGCTTGGGTGATGATGGCTGGGCGGCGATGATGGGGGTGGATGCCTGCTGCTGTTAGTCGTGTGGACTGATAGGGGCTGTTGTGAGTACATACGTTCCACGCCTTCTCGGCGGGCCCGCAGAAGCCATAACATGTGCTGTTGCCGCCAGTAACGAAGATAAGCCACTCCTGAGTCGCAGGCGCGCTGACGGTCGGGTCAACTGTCAGGACCTCCTTCCAGTTCTCGAGCGTGAGGTCATGCTGGACTACGGCAGCCGCCTTGGCTGCTGCGGCCTCAACGGGCGCAGAGGGCACAGATGGCGCAGAGGGGATGACGGACGCGACGGACGCGGTCGCCTGGTTGAAGAAGCCCTTCACCTTCTCAAGCAGGGGAATCTGCTGCTCGGCGAGAGCGAGCGCCGGTAGGGCAAGGACAGCTGTTGTCGAGAAACGCATTGTGATGTGAAGGGTGGTGTTGCGGGATGCGCGAGGAACAGGGAAAGTTGTTGTGTGCGTCGCTGCCTGTCGGCCGGTTCAGGGTCCAGATGACGTTTGTGGGGCGGGGCACGGAAGGAGTGGTGGACGAAGCAGCAATCTGCAGCGAAGCAATTGGAATGAATTAAATCAACAACAAGGGGAATGCTAGATGGGCTTGAATGGAGGCAGTACGGGGAAGAGATGGAAACGTCAGCCACAACGCGATGGACCCTACGCGTTGGTTCTAGCGGGCCAGAACTGCGAAATTGGACGAAGCTTGGACGCTGTCTGGAGCTCCATCCATCAGCCCACCGCATCCCCGTCCCGTTTACTCCGATTCGCCGTTGCGCCAACAGGAGTGGACTTTGAGGTTTGATCGACCTTTTCTTGTCGTCGAAGGTCAGATTTACACCGAAAAGAGCTTGGAATGCCAGTTGGCAGCAGAATCTTCAGTCCTGGCAGGAGCAGCTCCCATGACGCCTTCCATATGGCCCACCAAATTAATACACACAACATCACCGATGCCATTGCCTTCACCATCCTGCATCGTAGCCATTTGATCCGCCACCATCTCTTGCCACGTTACTGAAGTCCCAGCTTGGGCCAGATTGCCAGCCTGGTCCAGCGATGTTCGCAGCCAGGCTCGTAAACACATCAGGCGCAGGAGTCTCTACTCTCGAATGCATCTGAGATGCCGTCGCTGCTGAACGCATATTAGCTTCTTCGCACATGTAATATCAAGGGATCCAATCGTACCTGTTGGCGATTGCGGGCTGTCTGCGGACAAAGCATTGCCCAGGTTTTCTCTAAACGCCCTATTGGGCTCATTGTATCCTTCATGTTCCGAATCCACTGTGTGCCATGTCTCATGGGATGCACGAGGCTTGAGCACATTTGGTGTCTGTCTGGTCCTACCTTCTGCTTCACTCCACTTGGACATCCTGATACCGCGTAACTTTGCTGCCAATTCATCCTGGATGCTGTTGAACATCTTCCTTGGCTGTGGTGCTGTGAGTGGTGTTGCACAACGGTGATCATTCACTGCTGTCGATAAGTCACCAATCTTGTCGACAGGCTTATGGAGCACTCACCTTTCGAATCTATTTCCTGTCTTCTCTCCCTCTCCTCGACACTCTGAGCATGCTCGAGTGCTTCAACGTCGCGGCTGTGAGCTGTTCCTTCATACACGGGCGTTTCTGTGGAGACATCTTCGATACGAACCTCGTCTTTTCGTGCTGCGCTACCATCCCTCTTGTCTTCTTCACGGACTTTTTTGAGCTTCACGCCACCCAGGATGCTTGTAAGAAGCGCATCACGAGCTGGAGTGACAGGAGGACGTACAACAGGAGGTGGTGGAGGAGGTGGTGGTGGTGCCACAGGTATCGACATGGCAGGAGACGGTGCCACGGTTACAGGTGGTGGACTAGGCATCGGAGGCGGGGGAGCGTGAGGAACAGGCGCGCTCCTGAAAGGAGTAGCACGCCCATCAAGCTCTGGTGGTTCGGGGGACTGCGCACGTATTGTAGGAGGCTGACTAGCGCCACGACTGTCTCCTGCTTCCCAATTTCGACCAGTTCTGACCGAAGACGCGCTTCGAATCGATGGTGAGGATGCTGTATCTGAACTCACAGACGAAGATGGTTCTGGTGAACGCACAGGTGCTAGGTGAGGTTGATGAGCACCTCTGCTGCTTTCGCCAGCTTCAAGACCTCCTGCATCCCACACGGGTACAGCATCTCTATTACGGTCGTGACGACTACTTCGCTTTGACGGCTGCAATTGCGGTGGTGTCCCTTGAGTGAAAGGTATCGGATGCGACCCAGATCTTGAAGGTTCAGCCCGTCCAGAACGCTCAGCATGTACATCAGACGGCTGATTAGCATCTTTCACAATCTCGTAAGTAGGGTACTCGTTCATCTTCGATCTTCCTCCACCTCCCCGGTTTTCCGACTTGCGATGACTTCTTCGACCTGATTTTCTCACATTGCGTTCGTCAAGGCCATGTCTGTCCTCGATCAGTGGCTCTTCGTTTTCATCCTCCACGATGTTCTTTGCAGTCCTCTTCTTCTGCAAGAACGCATTAATTTGGTTCTCAGCAAACCCCTTGGTCCGATGCCCAGCATCCTGCTCGGCCTTGATGTGTCGATATATCGTTTTGGCGTGTGGCAAGAAACCTACGCCCTTGCTTTTAGTAGGAAGGGAACCAAAAGGCGTTCCGTCTGGGCCGAGCAAAGCTTCTGCGGCATGGAGGGCGCCGGACATTAAGCGCTCTGCACTGGAAATTGGCGGTTCCACAGACCGGCTGTGCTGATTCTCATCCTGTTGATGGCCTTCGCGAGTCGCAGATTCCCTACGGCCCTCCCCTCCTCTCGAGCTGTGTCGATGTCTTCTGCGACGATGTGCCTCCGTGTCGTCTGTAGAACAATGCCGCCGCCGGCGACGATGGGTATCTTCGTCTACCTCATGCGACTGATGTCTGTGGTGTCTGTGACGATCCTCTTGTTCACGCGAGCCATCTCTCTTATGATGCCGCCGGTCTCTCTTCCCCTTGCTCTTTCTCGCCTCTTCTTTCTCCTTCGCCTCCCTCACTTTCTCCTGCTTGTGCAGTCGGTAAATTTTTATATTCTCGAGGACGCCTTCCAATATCAGTCGACCTGTACCAGCCCCACTCATCCTTGGATCACGGGGTCGACGACCTGATGACAGGTCTTGAATGCTTGCTGCGACTTGCTGGTGATATTCTAGGGAATTTGGATCCGGCTTATGGCTTGCGCTCGCCATGGACGACAGCGCAAGCGTAAGCACGAAGCGCAGCCATTTTCGTACATAGCAGGCACTGTGAATGAGAAGCAAGTGGCGGATCGTGAAGCGTGGACTGATTACTCGTGTGTTTTAAGGACAAACGGGTAAGTCATGTGAAGATTGTGGGCAGGGCGGTGACAACACAGCGCAATCCACGTGTTCGACAATATCCACATCAACCCAAGGATCAGCAGGTTTGCCGCAGATAAAACATACTCATTCAATGCAAAGCAACTGATGCAAACTATATAAACGCAAACTTCCATCCCAGCTATTGGTCCAAGTAAACAACATATCATTTGGCTTTTATCCACGCTTCGTAACATCATGCCTCATCATCATCCACCTATTGCGCACCCTCATCCCCATCCACAGCCGGAGGCACATCGTTCGTGACCACCGGCCCCGGCATCGTGAACCACGGGAACGCATCCGCAACACTATCCAAGGTACTCGGATCGACCGTGACAGGCGCCTCGGGGATGGTAACGCCGGCTTCCGCCTGGTCTGCGGCTTCTTGGAGTGGGTTCGTTGCGTCGCTTGGCTCAGAGCCATCATCCTGCAGAACTTCGTCGACGGAAGGGGGTTCAAGGAAGGTGGGGTGATTGATAATCTCGCTGACCAGCTCGCCGAGCGTCTTGTCCTCGTAGGGAAGTAGGTCTACTGGCGGGTCTGTGTCGTTCGTTGCCGGTTCTGTGGCGTTCGGAAGAGGGTACGGCGCCTCGGTTGACGAGTTGGAGGGGTATGGGCCTGTGAAGTTGTCGGGCAGTGGGTAAGGAATGAGGGGGTGCGACTGTCCTGGACGAGGGCGGCGGCCGCTGGCGTCTGGGGCTTCGACAGGCGCGCTGTCGTCCGAGTTGTCGAACTCATGGTAGATGTTGTGAGAAGGACCGGAGGAGGTGATGGCGTCGAGCGCTTCGTTTGCAATGCACTCTTCGTATTGCTCTTGTTGTTTTGCGAAGTTTTGAAGATACACATCGTGTGCGGCGATCTCTTCGGCGGTGTGATTGCAGCCTCCCCAGCAGGAATTGAACCCAACTTGTGGAATGGGCTCGACGCAGGATGAGGAAAGGATGGGGAAATCTTCACCGGGGTAGATTGGAGAATCCAAGTCATCGGTGGGGTCGATTGAATCGATGGAGATAACAAGGATCGGATCGTCAGAAGTATTAGGTTCTCCTACCGTATCAGGTCCGTCGCCGACCCAGATTGGCCCATTAGGTCCCTCGATATAACCAGGCAGTAACGTTGGGATGGGTGGTGGTGCGAAGATTTGCGGGGGGAACGTGTAATGCCCATCTAGATCCGGGATCTCAAAGTCCGGGAAGTCGAAGTTTGGGGGCTTGTCAGAAGGCGGAGCAAGGATCATGTCGTTCAAGAGGTTCCAGTCGGTATCAAGATCTCCATTGAAGAAGGGAGGGTCCACTAATGGAAGAGTCTGCGGCTCAGGCTCGGTCTCAGGCTCGGTCGCAGGCTCATCCTCAATCTTAGGCTCTGTCGCGAGAGGGCCAAGCTCAGGCTCGTCGCCATAAATGTTGAAGGGGTCGCCGAATACCTTCCAAAAGCCAGCAAACAAAGCGTCGAAGAAATTGATGCCGTCACCTGCATTGGCACTCGCCGGGCTCGTCACAGGGTCGACAAGCTGCCTCTTAGTCACCAAGCCCTGCACGAGTTGGGGAAACCACGCCCTGAAACCTTCATCAGCATCCGTGGCTTCACCGGACGCACTTATGGTGCCAATGCTGGGTCCAGGGTAGACTATAGGCATGGGTGAGTCATCGATAGCCATAACGGTGGTACGAAGGGCTCGTCTAGCGGGCCTGGGTACTGCACCTTCATCTGCGTTGTGTGTGTACTCTTCTTTAGAAGCTGCAGTGGAAGTGTAGGTGGATGCCAAGGGGTAGTACGGAATGTTCACAGTTGATGCGGCAGCATACTTGACGAGTGAGGCCATGTTAGAGCTGAGCTCAACCATGCGACGGAGAAAGGCCTCGAATCGCTCCGCATCGGACATTTCACTCCAACTCTTCTGCACGGGAGCAGCATCGGATGTCTGCGTAGAGGCTTCCGCAGATGCTTGTGTAGAGGCTTCCGCAGACGATGGTGTGGAAGCTTCCGCGGGTGAAGAGGCTTGCGCAGGTGCTGGTGAAGAGGCTTTAACAGGTGCTGGTGAAGGGGCTTGAACAGGTACTGGGGAGGAGGCTTGCACAGGTACTGGTCGGGCTTGCTGTTGATAGTATTCACGCTCATCACCGCGATGGAATTGTATCGGTGTACGTGGTGGGCCGTCTGCGCGCTTGTTGTATGATGCCCATCGCTTCTCGCGAGTTGTTCGCTTGTACGCGGAGTCTGGATCGGCATGGTACTGTGAGTCTTGAGTGTGATAGAGGTTTTTGTTGGAGTAGTCTGTTCCATCCTCGGGATATGGATCCAAATCCTCCTCGTTGTGGTAGTGGGAGCCTGCGGGGTAGTCGGTGGAGCCATGCTTGCAGTTCTTTGTATGGATGTGCGGTCGAATTGGATACTTTTGCTCATAGTCTTCGTCGTAAGAGGTTAGAGGCACTATGTTCCTGCGTTCTACGCTCCTACCGTACAATGACGCCAGGTACGCGTCAAGCTCCTCCTGCAGCTTCGGATTCTTTGGGTTTGAGTTCTTCGGATCAGGCCGAGGTGCATCCTCCTTTGGCTGTTGAGGCTGCTGCTGTTGCGCCGGTTGCTGCTGTTGCTGAGTTATGCGAGAACTACTGCCATAACACTCGGGATGCCATTGCCCGTCCCTAATCTTTGCTGAACAACCGCCCTGCTGTGGTTTACTCTGAGCTGGTGGAGTCCATTGACCACCACCCCCTCCTCCTCCAGAGTTACTCGGCGTTGCATCCTTGCTGCCAGCATTCTTGGACCCGCTTCCTGTGCACTGGCCTTTGGCAAAAGTCGGTTCCATTGAGGCATTGTCACCGTTACCAAAAACAACTTGTTTGCCAGGATTGTCGAAAATGACGTCGGTAACCTCTTGTGTCCTGCAGCTGTTGATATTGGCCAGGTTCGCAACAAAAAGGTCGGGATATTTTGACAATGCCTTTACGGCCGCGGCCTGGGAATCGCGCTTGTTCCTGCTTCTTTTGTTGGTGATGTCGACCACAGCACAGTTCATGTACATCTCTCGGTTGCCAATTCTGTTGAACCTGTATATTGTCAGACTGAGCCCGCCCTCCTCGACACGTTGAGAGGACTTCATAGCAAGGAATTCTCACCATGTCCAAGCCACAAGACACTTCTCCGCCGGTGGTATATCGCTTGGCACTCTAAAACTGTAGCTGTCATCCAAAGGACAACCGCCTATGAAGCTCTTGAAAACATGGAATTTCGACCCGCCATCGCAGCTCATGCTGATCTGACAACTGCCACCTCCATGTGTTGCGCTTCCTCTCAACCTTATAGTTTGCTTGCTACCAGCTGCAAACGTTGCAACTGGAGTTAGTGGTGTGTTCAGGTGATAGCCTTTGCAGGGAAAGTTGCTGCCATCAGCGTTGAGCGGACTGAGAATGTTGTAGTCCTTGGGCTCGTTAAGCCGGTCTGCGTGTGGGTCTCTCAAGGGTGATGGCGATGACATTTGCATATGGGCAAGAGCGAGCGGAAGGGCGCTCAGCGCGCCGATGATAGAGAGCGGTGTCATGGTGGGTATGGCCAGCATACACTGGAGTGCAGAGATGCGCGGAGAAGGGGACGGCGTGTTGGACTGTCATGGTGGTTATATGGGGACAAGCAAGGGATGGTGGCAAGTGGGCCAGTTGCGCGTCGAATTCCTGGTTGTCGCGTGGATCTGGTCAGGCCTGGCTAGTGGCCAGAAGGAACTTAGAAGAAGGACGAGGGGGATCGTGGCAAGGGAGCAGATACAGAAAAGTGATGGAAGGTGGCTTGAAAAAGGGAGATGTGCTGTGATAATGGCTTTTCTCCAGCCCCTGGACTCTGTCTCAGGAAAGACCAACGAGTCATCTCAGACATACTGATGTCGTCTCCGGTCAGTAAACAAGGCGCTTGCACCAAAGAATGAATCGAGTATGCTCGTGCAAATGCTGCAGCTTCCAGCTTCCTTGTCGCATTCCATTAGATATTTGTGCGCCCTCAAAAGCTTCGCAAAGCTTGTAGCAGACCCAGTAACGCCTCGGAATGCAATGCCCGTGTCTCTCCCTCTCATCTCAGAGTCGATCGCTGCGTCAGACCCTCATCGCCCGTCTTGGTCTTTTTGCCGCCACGGAAGTCGTTGGCTGACAGCTCGGTTCCCGCATCGAGACCAAGGTCCGCGGCCTCCTTGTCGGCGCGGCGCTTGCGGCTGCGCTCGGCGTGCGCGAGCAGGTAGGGGCGGACGAGCATGTATGCGCCCACGATGACAACGATGCGGAGCCAGCGCTGGGCCGTCATTTCCTCCCAGGACTTGACTGAGTTGTTGACGAGGCGGTCCTTCCATTCGACCAGATTGGCGACAAGCGCGTTCCAGGAGACTTCTTCGGCCATGGCTGCGGTGGTGGGGCGCTGAGCGGTTGATGTGAAGGTGTGGATGGGTTGGTCGGTCTGAGTTTATGGCTCGATTGGAAAGGAGATGTTGCAGTGCAGAGCCTGTGATGTCACAACAGACACGTTCTAAGGGCAGGCGTATGCGAGGGTGTTTGTATGCGGATGACACGAAGCAAGGGGAGGATGGATGTGCAAAAGTCCCAAGTTCATTTCACGCTTCGGCAGAATCGCGGGCGGTGAGAGGGCAAAGCATGGGAAGCCCGCTGGTGCAAATGTCTGTAGAGGGTGACTTGGAACACCCTGGACAGTACCTTTGGCGAAGTGCTTGCGTTGAACATGCTTGAAATACGCATATAAGCTACAACCTTTCTAGGCAGTCCAAGCTCAGCATGTAAAGTCAATCGGTGCGAACACAGTGAATGCTCGCTGATTCAGCGCTCCGGCCTCCCCCGCTATTGGCTGTCCGCGACGCGTCGCGTCATCCAGCATCAACTAGCTACATGGTCGCCTTCTCCGTGCACTTCAACAACCGAACACGATGGCCTCTGTTGACGGCGAAGCTGCAGAGCGAGAAGAAGTGAGCAGATGGCATAGCCTCTAGGACTTGCTCCTGCTAACACTCCCTGCAATAGCGCCTCAAATCCGCCCTCTGGTACTCAATCGGCCAATTCGTCGATGATGCCCTCCTCGCAGATGACCTCAATGCCACACCACAATTCATTGGCGCCTTGACTGAGCTGGTATACACCCAGATAGGTATGCCTCTCACAGCTCGCCCACCTTGCTCCTCATACGGCACCTACGCATCCGCTCAGAATGCAGCCTACTAACGCATCACAGCCAACACATCCCGCGACCTCGAGACCTTCTCCCGCCATGCTGGCCGCAAGGCAATCAGCACAGACGACGTCATGCTGCTCACACGGCGCAACGAAGCTCTCGAAGACATCTTGCGGCAGGAGCTGGACCGCCTGAAAGCTGCTGAGGGTAGAGGAGAGCAACAACAAAACATTACAACAGGGAAGAAGAGAGGGAGACCTCCTGGCGGCGGCAAGGGAAAGGGCAGAGCATGAGTGGTGTGTGATCGTGCGAATGAGGCGGTGGAGGTTAGTAGGAGTTGTGGGGCGTTCTGCTTGGTATGATACCCGTGGGCATGCGTTGCCCATATGCAAGATCGAGTGCAACCACACTTGAAATACAAATGAATAGCATGTACAACTAAACACACATTACGACTTGTAATTGTACTTATGCGCGTGCTGTCGCCTGCGAGTCACCTGTGTAATTCATGGTCAACACTGACCACATAACACTTGTACGTCCTATCAAAATATATCAGTCCCGGCCTACAAATCCATTCTTGCACTTCGGAACTCCACACATCCTCCACTCTCACCGCTCACGTGCAATCTGCCGCGAGGGACCAAACCGCAAGCAGAAAGCGGGGCGCTTTGCCCCTCCAGAGCAACTACGCTAACGGCCATCGGCGAGCTCCTGCACGCGACCTGGAACGCGCCGCGGCCTGGCACGACGATAACGATGATTTCCAGGCCGTCTCATTCGCTGGTCAGCTTCTTACGACTAAGAGCTGATCTTTGAAGGGTCCAGTGACCGTGCGGTTTGGGGTTGGATCGCGGCGTTCTCCACACGCTGCACGGAGCTGGTGCATGTAGCTCAGTAGATGTTGAATACCGCACCTTTTGCCTTCCTCTCAGCTTTTCGGCTAGTTCCTTTCTTCAGCTTCTGACTTCTGATACCCTCTCCTTCTTTCCCATTTTTACTCACCCCGTGTATATTTGTCGTTGTGGCGAGAGAGAATCATGGCGCCCGGGCTTATCGAGACAGCAGCTGCGCCTGCGGTGCCGGTGGATGCGCTGCATCAGCTTCAAGAGGTCACGGCGGAGTTTGACGATACGCTGAGGTTCTACTTGAACGGCACAAAAGTTACGCTGGACAATGCGGATCCGGAAGTCACAGTGTTAGAGTATCTGAGAGGAATCGGACTTACGGGCACGAAGTTGGGGTGTGCGGAGGGAGGATGTGGAGCTTGTACAGTGGTATGTATCGCCCTCCACTCTCACAGAAGCTCTGCCTAGAACACTCGATGCATGCTGGACGTCTGTAGGAATTGAGATTGAGGCTAACTTTCAAAGGTCGTCTCACAGTACAACCCCACAACGAAGAAGATATACCACGCCTCCGTAAACGCATGTCTAGCACCGCTGGTCAGTGTAGACGGCAAGCACGTCATAACAGTCGAAGGAATCGGCAATGTCAAGAGACCACACCCAGCCCAAGAGCGGATAGCAAAGGGCAATGGTAGCCAGTGCGGTTTCTGCACTCCAGGAATCGTCATGAGCTTGTACGCTCTCCTCCGCAACACCGACGCACCCACCGAACACGATGTCGAGGAGGCCTTCGATGGAAATCTTTGCAGATGTACAGGATACAGGCCCATCTTGGATGCCGCACAGAGCTTCAGTGTCAAGACAGGGTGTGGCAAGGCGAAGGCCAACGGTGGAGGTGGTTGCTGCATGGAAAAGAATGGTGCAAATGGTGCATCCGGCGGATGCTGCAAGACCAACGGGGCCAACGGCGATGACCAGCCCATCAAGCGGTTTACACCTCCCGGCTTCATTGAATACAAGCCCGACACAGAGCTGATCTTCCCGCCACAACTTCGCAGGCACGAGTTCAGGCCGCTAGCATTTGGCAACAAGAGGAAGAAGTGGTTCAGGCCAACGACATTGCAACAGCTTCTCGAAATCAAGAACGCATACCCTTCAGCGAAGCTTATCGGTGGATCTACAGAAACACAGATCGAGATCAAGTTCAAGGGCATGAACTACAGCGCCTCCGTGTTCGTTGGCGATATACCCGAGCTGCGGCAGTTCAGCTTCAATGATGACCATCTTGAGATTGGCGGAAACGTAGTGCTGACGGATCTCGAGCGGATATGTGAAGATGCTGTCGAGCATTATGGGGAGGATAGGGGACAGCCGTTCGCTACCATCCTGAAACAGATTCGCTATTTTGCTGGACGACAGATCAGAAATGTAGGCACGCCGGCGGGAAATCTTGCAACCGCCAGTCCCATCTCGGATCTTAATCCTGTCTTTGTTGCTACCAACGCGACGCTGGTAGCCAAGAGTCTGAAGGAGACAACGGAGATACCAATGTCGACATTCTTCAAGGGATACAGACAAACCGCTCTGCCTCCTGACGCTGTCATTGCCGGTCTTAGGATCCCTGTGGCGAAAGCAAAGGGTGAATACATTCGTGCTTACAAACAGTCAAAACGGAAGGATGATGACATTGCCATTGTCAATGCTGCGTTGAGGGTCGCGCTTGATGATGACGATACTGTTACGGATGTGAGCCTTGTCTATGGTGGTATGGCGCCTACAACCATTGTCGCGAAGAAGGCTACAGAGTTCCTCCAAGGGCGAAAGTTCACAGACCTTCAAACTTTAGAAGGTGTCATGGCCAAGCTCGAAGAAGACTTCGACTTGCGCTTTGGTGTACCTGGTGGCATGGCAACATACAGGAAGACGCTTGCCTTGGGTTTCTTCTACAAGTTCTACCACGAAGTGCTCGCTGGTCTGAACACTAAGGAAGCCGAGATTGATACACAAGCGATCGGCGAGATTGAGCGAGATATCAGCTCAGGTTGGAAAGATGGCAAGGCTGCTGAGGCTTACAAGCAAAGCGAGGTTGGACAGACGAAGAACCATGTTGCTGCTATGCAACAAACCACAGGTGAAGCCCAATATACAGACGATATCCCTCTCCAGCGAAACGAGCTGTACGGTTGCCTGGTCTTGTCAACGAAAGCTCACGCCAAGCTTGTCAGTGTCGACGCGGAAGCAGCTCTTGAACTACCAGGTGTTGCTGCTTACGTAGACCACAAAGATCTGGCCACTCCAGAGTCGAATTGGTGGGGAGCGCCTTCCTGCGACGAACTCTTCTTCGCGGTCGATGAGGTTTTCACTGCAGGCCAGCCCATCGGAATGATCCTGGCAGACACAGCGAAGCATGCCGAACAGGCCGTTAGAGCCGTCAAGATCGAGTACGAGGAACTGCCAGCCATATTCACAATTGAAGAAGCTATCCAGAACGACAGCTTCTTCCAGCACTTCCGTCACATCAAGAAGGGCGACGTAGAGAAAGCTTTCGAAGAAGCTGATCACGTCTTCACTGGAACAGCGCGCATGGGTGGTCAGGAGCACTTTTACCTCGAGACCCAAGCATGTGTGGCTGTACCCAAGCCCGAGTTTGGCGAGATGGAAGTCTTCAGCAGCACTCAGAATCCGGCAGAAACACAAGCATACGTCGCCAAGGTCCTTGGGGTTTCCGCGAACAAGATCAACGCTCGCGTCAAGCGCATGGGCGGTGGTTTTGGTGGCAAGGAAACACGATCGGTCCAACTCGCTGGTATTGTAGCAGTTGCAGCAAACAAAGTCCGGAGACCAGTTAGATGTATGCTCAACCGAGACGAGGACATCATGACCTCTGGTCAGCGTCACCCCTTCCTTGCTCGCTGGAAGGTTGCTGTGAACAAGGATGGCAAGCTCCAGGCTCTTGACGCAGATGTCTTCAACAACGGGGGCTGGAGCCAAGATCTTTCCGGTGCTGTCGTTGAGCGCGCCCTCTCTCACATCGATGGTGTATACTCCATTCCCAATGTTCACGTCCGAGGAAGAGTAGCAAAGACAAATACCGTCTCCAACACTGCATTCCGTGGTTTCGGTGGACCTCAGGGCATGTTCATCTGTGAGACCTTCATGGAGGAGATCGCAGACCACCTCAACATCCCTGCTGAGAAACTGCGCGAGATCAACATGTATTCGCCTGAAACCAACATGATCACGCACTTCAACCAGGAGATCAAGGACTGGTACGTTCCACTCATGTATAAGCAAGTCCAGGAAGAGTCGGAGTACTCTCGCAGGCGAACGGAGATCGAAGAGTTTAACAAAACTCACAAATGGAACAAACGCGGCCTTGCCATCGTTCCTACCAAGTTCGGTATTTCCTTCACCGCGCTGTTCCTCAATCAAGCCGGTGCACTTGTTCACATCTACCACGATGGATCGATTCTCGTCGCCCACGGTGGCACAGAGATGGGTCAAGGTCTACACACAAAAATGACTCAAATCGCCGCTGAAGCGCTGCAAGTACCGCTCGAAAATGTCTTCATCAGCGACACATCAACCAATACGGTCGCGAACGCATCTTCCACCGCCGCATCAGCGTCGTCCGATCTCAACGGCTACGCAATCTACAATGCCTGCGAGCAGCTCAACGAACGTCTGAAGCCGTACCGCGAGAAGTTGGGCCCCGGCGCTACCATGAAAGACCTCGCTCACATGGCCTACTTCGATCGCTGCAACCTCAGCGCACAAGGCTTCTACAAGACCCCCGACATTGGCTACGTCTGGGGCGCCAACACAGGGCAGATGTTCTTCTACTTCACGCAAGGTGTCGCAGCTGCCGAAGTTGAAATCGACACGCTGACGGGCGACTGGACGACAAGACGCGCAGACATCAAGATGGATGTTGGTAGGAGTATCAACCCTGCCATCGACTATGGTCAGATTGAGGGCGCATTTGTACAGGGTCAGGGACTGTTCACGACAGAGGAGAGTCTATGGCAGAGGAGTACGGGTGGCATTTTCACGAAGGGGCCTGGCAACTACAAGATCCCGGGTTTCAGGGACATTCCGCAAGTCTTCAATGTCAGCCTGCTCAAGGACGTGCAATGGGAGAACCTGCGCACCATCCAGCGGTCGAGAGGTGTTGGTAAGTTCATCACTATTCCCATCATCTTGCGTTGAGATCTGTTGCTAACATTTATTAGGTGAGCCCCCGCTGTTCATGGGCAGCTGTGTTTTCTTCGCCATTCGCGATGCGTTGAAGGCGGCGCGAGCACAGTTTGGCGAGACGAGCGTGTTATGTTTGCAGAGTCCAGCGACACCAGAGAGGATTAGGATTTCTTGTGCGGATCCGATTCTGAAGAGGGCTTGGGTTGAGCCGAAGGAGGGTGAAAAGAGCTTCTTCATCAGTATCTAAGGGGTATTCATGTTGTGATGGGGTTGGAATTGAATCAGGATATATTACATTCTAAATGAAGCATCGTTATGACAAGAATTGTAGCATTGCGATGGAAGTTGTTGAGTGACCATCTTTAGCGCAAAGATATCAAGGTAGGTGACTGGATATACAGCCATTATCCTCATATATCGACAGTGCCTAATGACACTTGTTCTCCTCTTCAAAATAGAGATCAAATCGTCGTGGTGTCTAAGAAACAAATAGTGAGCCGATTCTTTGCGCAAATTATATCGGGACAATCGACTGAATAAGCAGCCATCATCCTCGGACATGAATAAAGCCTAGTGGGAATTCTCTTCGAGATAGAAATAAGAACTTCGTGATACAGTCGTGATGTTGTGGCGATTGTTCCTGCCGCCAGGATGTCTCGCTTATCGTCAGATCGATCGCGCCCGTTGATCTAACTCGATTCAAACTCAAACTTCAGTTAACATGACATCACCGTCTGTCGCGATGCGCTCAGAGCTCGACGCGTTTCTCATCCAACATGGCCTGCAGAAGCAATCGCACGACTCCATACCCGCGTAACTCTGAGTGCGTATCATCTCCTTCTATCAGCAAACCTTGAGCTTTCTCCTTTGATGATACGTTCTGTACAAAGGATATATCCTTGCGTTGCACATCAAACAGTACAGCGAGCGCCACTTGCCTTGCAGAGGTTTCGCGCAGTTCCTTATCTTTTCACCATGGCTCCAAAACGCAAAGCATCAACAACAGCTGCGTCACCATCGGTCGCTGAAGCATCCTTAGACCGTTCGAGGATGCGCCGCTCTGAAGTCCCTGTGCCGTCGAGCATCGCAGGAAAGGACAAGAAACTGCCACGCCGACAACCTTCCCGCGGGGGTGCCGCGGTCACAAATCCAAACATTAATCCTGAGGTTCTTGATGCCCCCACTGCTCTGCGGGCTTCGCCTGATGGGCATGAGTGCGCCGAAGCAGAGGCCCACCTGCATCAGCACGACATTACCGCCGGCAATGCAGTAAACGGTGTCAATGCAGCATCAGCTACGCCCTCGACCTCGCAGAATGCAACCACGGAGATCAAGGCAGTTCCATCGACGGGTACCGAAAGCATTGACAAAGCTGGAGCCACTTCTGCAGCACCAGCAGCCGGCAGAGCCAAGAGAAAGAAGGCCGGTGCGTCGCATGTGAAGATAGAAGGTGGAGATAGCAAAATCGCGCTCACAAATGGCGTTCTGGGAACCGTTGATACCCCTGCAGAGGATGCGGGTGTTACTGGCGATCCTGAAGCCGAAGGGTTAGACGGCGAGGAGGGCGATGAAGTGGACCTCAAGGAGGCCCTAGCACGGCCGCCTCCTGTAAACTCTGAATACCTTCCTCTTCCGTGGAAGGGGCGTTTAGGCTATGTACGTCCCCTGCATGACCCCGCGCAATCTGACCAGGCTAACATGCACGACAGGCTTGTCTCAACACCTACCTTCGAAACGCCAATCCTCCCGTGTTCAGCTCCAGAACGTGCCGCATCGCGAGCATCATCGAACATCGCCACCCCTTGAAGGACCCTTCTCAGCCCGAGCATGCCACCAAGAACCGCCCTGATAAGGACCAGCCGGCTGAGCATGCACGAGGACAGAAATTCGTTGAGGAGCTGGGCCTGGCCAACGTGCGTGATATTACCAAGATGATTCGATGGAATGATAGATACGGGATCAAGTTCATGCGACTGAGCAGTGAAATGTTCCCTTTCGCGAGTCATGAGGAGTACGGCTACAAGCTGGAGCCCTTTGCTGCAGAAGCTCTGACTGAAGCTGGTAAAGTCATTGCTGAGCTTGGCCACAGAGTCACTACACACCCGGGCCAGTTCACGCAGCTTGGATCACCACGGAAGTCTGTTATCGACAACTCCATCCGCGATCTTGAGTATCACGCCGAGATGCTCTCCTTGTTGAAGCTACCGCCGCAACAAGATCGCGACGCTGTCATGATCATGCATCTGGGAGGTGCTTTTGGCGACAAGCCAGCAGCTCTTGACAGGTTCCGTGAGAACTATGCGAGGCTCTCAGACGAAGTCAAGAAACGTCTCGTCCTTGAGAATGATGATGTTGTGTGGAACGCCCACGAATTGTTACCAATGTGTCAGGAGCTTAATATACCCTTCGTGCTCGATTTCCATCACCACAACATCCTATTTGATAACACCAAGCTTCGGGAAGGCACAAAGGATGTAATGGACATGTTTCCTGCAATCCTCGAAACATGGGCAAAGAAGAACATTACGCCAAAGATGCACTATTCTGAGCCATGTCCAGGTGCCATCACTGGAAGAGACCGAAGGAAGCACTCACCGCGTGTGATGACCTTACCACCTTGTCCAGACACGATGGACTTGATGATTGAAGCTAAAGATAAGGAACAAGCTGTCTTCGAGCTGATGCGGACATTCAAACTACCAGGTTTTGAGCGCATCAACGATGTAGTACCGCATCAGCGGCCGGATGAGACTAAGCCTTGGAAGCCAAAGCCAAAGAAAAAGCCAAAGAAAGGTAAGAAGACTGAAGATCTTGAGGATATTGACATGAAGCTCGAGGAGGCGGACGAAGAGGACGTTCCACCTCCCATCATTCCTGACGAGGAGGTGGGCATGGGCGGGCCTGAGGGACGAGTTTACTGGCCGCCAACTATGGAGGATTGGCTTCGGCCACCGAAACGCATCATCAAGAAGAAAGAGGAGGGCACCGCTACACCTGCCAGAAAGAAGCAGAAGACTGTAGCCGCCGACAATACAGCCGTCACTGGTGAAACTGCAGGCCTTGACGAGATCAAAACTCCAGCCAAGAAGTCAGCGCCCAAACGGGCGGCTGCTAGCTCGACGAAGAAGAGGGCACCGAAGGCCGTCCCTACGCCCTCTCCAACCGATGACGAAGATGGCCTCAGCTCTTCACCGTTCAGCGACTTGGACGATGAGGACGAGGCTCCTGCCGTGCAGAAGCGAGCTGCACGACCCGTGCCCACACGGAAGAAGTCAGGCAGGGCTGCTGCGACCAAAGTAAGCTACAAGGAGGATGATGCCGATGAGATGAGCATGTAGCGGCACATCAGTGCAACAACCGACATTCGTAAAAAATTTGGGACCGGTAATTGAATTTCGGGCCTTCACGTGCATCATGATTAGTTTGTCACAAGCCGCTGAGCGTTGAAACTGGATAATAGATGTCACTGACTTGGAGACGACTAATGTTCCTATTTTCCTATATCCTGGCTCCTTCTCGCTTACGCTCCCGTACCGCTGTTACCCAGGGTTTCCCAGCCTCCTCCGCAGCTGTCCGCCTCTAAACTTGTCTTAGCTAGCAACATACCAAACATTTCCTACCTTCCTAATCTAGACAGCTCCGGGCTTCATACCTCAGGAAATGCACTCCTACAATCGAACAACCAGCACACTAGATGGCTCCTCAACAAGAAGCAGAGCAATATAGGCAGGCACTTGATCACGAACGCATTCTCGATCACGAGCCAAAACCATCTCCCAACATGGGGGGCTTGATAACATCCTCTTACACTAACATTGCAGCCCTGCTCTTCGAGAACGTTATCGAAGCACGGCTCGCCTCGCGACCCCTCGTCCCCAATGAGAACCGAGGCATTCCGTGTCCTTCTTTACGACCTTCCATTGCATATCCCACTTGCGATCACCAATAAGGACAGCCACGCAACACAGACTATTGAAACATGCACGACATTCAGACAAGCTATTGATGCGTCAATCTGTACCTGTCACAGTACAGTATGTGGTGCCAATCCTGCACGAGCTATCACCACCATCGTGCGGAGAAATCGAAGAAGTCGCCTTCTAGCTGGTGCCCTGCTCTGGAAGCTTTCTCGTTACAGTTAGTTTGATTTCAACTTTTGCCGGCCATGGTGATAGGATATTCGGCACCACTTGTTCTTGGACGGTCACATCATCGGATCCTCCACTCGAACAGGTCGGAAGCCCGACCGTTCGCTGAAACGAGGGGTCCAGGGAGGGAAGTGTACTTCCGCACACAATGCGGCCGGTGGAGTATCACGGGCCTTGCAGTACGAGCTGTAGAGGTACCCGCTCAATACGAGGCTGTGATCTACCTCAACGTTTGTTAGAGCATCCTCACAGCCATCCACCAATAAGGCAAGCAAGCACGCAATCAGTGACCTTGGCCAGTATTGCCTGACAATAGAGGGTCAATGTTCGTGTTAGGCAGACCGTCTCCACTGAGCTTTTGGCACTAACATCTCGATCGTCGCCCACGCTGGCGCTTCTGCGTGGGCCCCTGCAAGCGAGCTGCAAGAGCGGGAACAGAGCTTCTCCAGCCTGGCTTGCTCGTGCAGGCCACAATGCTGGTGGCAGGTGGCACATGCTGCGACAAGGCAGGAACAAGGTCGACCCCCGAAGCTAATAGTTTGCATGCCTGCACCGAACATTCCGCCATCCGTTCGAGAAGACAAGACAACACACCTTATCACGATGCAAAGCATCACATGCGGTCGCTGATATGTAGACGCGGGCACTAAACTGTCTAGACGCTAGGCCCAGATGCATGGGGGTGGTTCGAGAAGCGAGGCGCAGGCTGAGAGGGGTTGTGGTCATGCCCGGACATGGGATGAGTGGAGGTGAGCGGGGCAAGGCACCACAAGGCAGTAATAGTGGGATGTAATAAGGTCAGGAGGGCGGACCATGGACTATCGTTGCTCCGGGGAGAGCGTCGCAACGTATCGTGAGGTTTGCTGTTTTGGGACCCTGATAGACATGGGAAGTGGACGAAGCCGTGGCGTGGAGTGTGGCCTGATGCATGAAGGTCAACGAAATGAGAGCTGTAGAGGGCGGGCCTCGAACCATCACTGTGCTGCGAGGGTGAGGAGATGACTCGGGATGAGATCATTGTGGAAAGGAAGGAGTCAAGATCCGCATGGCGAGAAGTGCAGCTCATGAAGGATTGCGGACGTTGGCGCAAAGCGGGCGGGACGTTATCATCGTTTGTCGACGTTGGGCCAGATGGAGATCCTGATGTTTGTGCGTCGCTGATCTAGGGGCCATCAAGCAGATCCATATCTGTTATTCCAGAGCGAACGAGTGGCCAGGAGTACCCACTTTTTGCTGCTGCCTTCGGAATGGCCAATCATCGATTATGTTGCACCAAAGCAGAACTTCATGCCTGTTGCCTTGATCAGAGCACATGCACAGTGACAAGATGTCATTCTCTCTCATGGTACTCAGAGGAAAGACGGACATCGAGTGTCTTGCCTGCTGCTTGTTTCGGATTGGATTCTAGTCCACAATGAGAGCTGCTTTACTCCTGAGTGTTGCAGGCGGACATTTCCATACTGTTGAGCATAGAAAACTAGAACAGAAACACCAACAAAACAAAATGCCCCCTTCAGACAGATTTCGAGTCTTACTCTTCTTCAGCAGTAAAGAAGAGTAGCATGCTTGCAGATCGTGTTACACACATGCATGAGCGTACTGACTTGCCCTACCAGCACCTCAAAGCGGCTGTGATCGAAGCTGGCTGGTACCTATCACGTTTCTGACCTATCACGTTTCTTAGTCTCAAAGATGTTTGAGATCTTGCTCTACACGTCTGGCGTGAACAACGGCCTACAAGTGTAGGCTTGAACGGGTGAGACCTCAGTGGCGAGGTGCTGGATGATGGTGCTCTTGAGTCAGACTGTAGGAACACAATGCTCATTGCAGAACTGGCAAGAGTATTAGAAGGTCTTTATCAAGTCTCATATGCAGTGAAGACCTATTTCTGTCGATAAATGTACATCCAGCCTGGCTAGTTTAGCTACTTGAGAAGGTTTACATTCAGCCCAGGGTACAAAATAGCCACATCGACCGCACTGAAGTCACTTCACTGTTGCCAAACTCATTGCTCCTTTCAAACAGCCTACTGTATACGACTTTATTATCCTCATACCGATCGATTGGATCTTGCGCTATTCAATCCTGCATGTCAGGGTATCAGTTCATTATATCGGTCTTCAGCTGGGTTGGCTGGTATCAAGCACCCGCAAGGTTTAACGCTGTAACTTGCAACATCGTTCTAGACCCTTGAAGCTTCGTTGGTCAAAGAAACTGGAGGCATATCAATCGCTTGTTGGGAATTGATATGTAAGCTGATGTGTATATGCCATGGTTGGAGGAAAGTACCTTTGGCATCCGCCACTGATGGCTCAGGGAGTGAAGTGGGATCTAGAACTAGAAGACGTGGACTATGTAATTGAGGATGAAGAGTATTGAAACCAGAATGGTCGAGAAAAACCAATGAGCGAGCAGTGATGAAAGCGATGGAGCGGCGAACGATACAAACTTCTCTTGAATAACATGGGATCTGAGTTCGACCGAAGATAGTGTTAGCTACTCGAGACTTCGTACGAAAACCATCACATGCACACATTTGTGGCACCTGAAAGCAAGAATTACTTCGGTGGTTCGCGGCTGCACTGTTGTCTCCTACAGATACGCATCTGCGCGAAACTAGCCAATCACTCAATGGCGAGCCGAGTCGGCCGAAGCGGCACTTTCACTTCATAGCTTTACCCAAAGCAGCAACCTCATCCGAAACTCCTTTGCCTCCTTTGCCACCTTGGACGATGCACTCTCAGATTCAAAGACGACACGAAACTATCAGCGCCACCTTTACGGCGGAAATGACAGCAGCGGCACAACCGCCACTCCGCTACCCCTTGATACGCGGGTACTGCTTCCAGGTTTGCGTTTCACACACGCACACAAGACAACGCGTTCGTGCATTCTGCTGTTTACGTACAGAACCATCCCCACATAATCACATGTGCGGGGTCTAGATCGGGCAGATATGCCGACATATAGTCAAGGTAAGACTGCAATTGATAGATCGCAGTCGCAAAAAGGGTCCTGCAACGCGGTCATACTGCTGCATGTAAGAAGCGCGCGCGTCTCCTGAAAATCCTTTCTGGTGCGTGCTTGGAACTCTTCGGACGACAACCGGGCACATGGACATGTCGATCTCGAATAGGCTTTGTGTAGTCGAACTTGGATGGGAACTAAGCACGGAGGTGTCTAGCCGCATCACGTTCTTGTCTATCATTGGATCCCTAGTCTGAATGTGAAATACCACCGTGTGGTTAGACTATTGTAATTGACCGGGCGCTTGGAATTTTACGTCAATGCCGTGTGAGATCCGAAAACCTCCCTCCAAGAGTCATGCAACCACGGAAATTTGACACTTCGATGCATTTCAGGCGAAGATAGAGGCGGAAAACATGATGGATTTCCCCTGAGATCTCGTTTCGTCTCAACGAAACAGTGGCGTTCTTGCATCGAGCGTGGAGTAAGCTATCGTTCCGTTCCCGTGCCGAAGTCTCCTTCCTCCAGATTACATCTGAAGGCTTGTCACTACTTTGCGACTACTGTTGTGGGTACAGTACGCCAATAGACGCACCGGCACCACTCGGTAACGCTTGAGCTCCTGGCTGCAGCAAGCACCAAGCCAGCTGCTCGCTCACCCAACAAAGTTGCGCGCGGACTCACAAGTGTAACCAAGAAGCAGACACTGCAGGAACCTGAAAGTCCTACAAGCTTCACTGTACCTGACAGAGATCTGCACAACCACCAGACGGTAAGCCGGAGGGCGCCGAGCCAAAGAACTCCTTCACCAAGACACCAAGACTCCAAGCACTGGCTCTGCGCCGACGCGTCACGCTCAAGAAAGCTAAAGCCACGATAACGCAAAGTCTTCACAGCCACAGATCTCATGGTCCCTTTGTTTGTAGAGTTTGGGAGGCGAGACATGCGCGCATCCTGCGAACGCTCAGCACGGCGTGGCCGAATCCTGCCGCTTACACATCTTATTCCCGCCTTCGCCGAGCCAACCACACGCAGCAGAGACCGTTGCTTGGCAAAGCGCGCAACGTAGTGGAACATTGTCTGGGAGATAATTGCAGGGCCGTAGTGTGAGCAGGTGGCTGAGGGGTAGTTGCAGAAGATCAGCGGGCGTTGAGTAATGTGTGCATTGTGTGCATGATAACTGGCTGCAAAAGAGGACGCTGACGATTAGATGAGGCTGTGTGTCGACGAGTTAAGGACATGACCGAGGAGGCTCCAGATACGCGGTGATGCTGTGGTGTGGTGCACGAGGTCGTTGTTGTGGGACCCCTGGTTCACCGGTGGGTAAGCCCGTGCTACGAACCCAGGGTCCCTTGGGACTCAGACATCCTCCAATATTGCTTTTTGTGACAGTCAGTCGTGCAACAATGAACAGTAAAGGTGAGAAATCACATAGGGGAACTCGGAGGAACGGATTCGTAGAGTTGAATATTGGCATTTCATACATTTCGTAAATCAATCGCATCATACATCATCATCCTCAGGGTATTAAGCCCATAAACCTTCGCGATATATACAAAACAATCAACATTATCGCTTCAACGCATCATCATTTTTGGCCGAACCAATGCAAACCCCAGCCTTCATGCAGGTTCCCAATAGATGCAAGATCCCGCTGCACCCCAGCAAGAAATCATATGACAATATACTCCCCATCAACGCGATCCATAGCTTTTCTCCACCGGAACGCCTGTTGCAATGTACCAAAAGGACCCCGGCGTGCGCCCTGCATGTCGCCGTCGACCCACTCGTCATCGTCCTGCCAGACGCGCTCAAGCACTTCAAGACCACTGAGGTTGTTGAAGAATCCACTCTCACGTTGGATTTCGACGCAGCGTTGTCGCACGACAGCGCGGTGCTCAGGGTCTACGCACTCAGTGCCGACGATAAAGAGGGGCCAGAGTAAAAATTTGTTAACGCAGCTTGTGATGCCGATCTGTGAGATGTGATAGAGGCCTTGCGCGACGAGGTTCTGGAAGTTGAGTGCGCCGGCAGGCAATGTCGGGTGAGCAAGGCGTTCAATGTAGAGAAGCGCCGCGTAACGGAAGCTCTCACTGATGTGGAGGAGTGCTGCATCGTTGGGAGACATGGCGAGCATCGATGATGTTGCGTCGCAAGAGTCGGCAGCGTTCTCACCAGGCGCGCCAAACTCCCACTCCTGAAGGCGGATGCGCACATCATTCCACTCAACCCAGAATGGAGAGCGGGGGTCATCCCGCGCTGAAGCGAAGGGATCGTTGAACTCGACGATAGGTGTGCCCCAGCCGTTGCCATCAATATGGTCAAAGTTGAAAGAGTAAAAGTCGTTGACCTTCTTAGGTCGTGGAGATGATCGTGGTGTGTCGTCATTTTCGCGTACAGGTCGGTTCTGGCTTAGTAGGTTGAGCCTTCCAAGTCGAGCAATAAGCTTGAACAGTCGTCCTTCGCAGCCGGAGTGGTGCTCCAGCGCGCCAAGGTTGGCAGTGAGGTTCATCATGTCCAGCGAGTCGCCACGAACTTCGATCTCACGGTCGTTGACAGCAGCTGTCATGACATCAAACCAAGTAAAGAACAGCTCGATCCATCCAACAAACTCTGACTGGACGGTTCTGTCTCGCATAGCAAGTAGCTTCTGAACTCCTGCTAGTTGAGTCTTGAATTTTGTAAAGCCCGAGTCGCAGACGTGGAAGAGACAGAGAATAAGAAGAGTTGCTAGTACCGAGTCGTCCTGCGAGCCGTTGATGTCGACTAGCTTCCTATTCAGTAGCACTATAGACTGGGCCTTGTAGTGCTTCTCCTCGCTGGTTGGCTCGCCGTGCATCTCCCGTAGTTCTTGTGTTGTCATTTGCGAGTACGCGTGCTGGGGGATGAGGCGGTAGTCTCCAGGTGCGCTTAACCGACGGCCCTCCAGGCCTCCGCGCATGCGCATGTTGTTTGTCGCTAACGCAGCGATAGCGTTCTGGAGTTCTTCGTTCTCCATGGCCAAATGTATGATATGCATCCGGTATGGATTCGAGGGGCCATCAAAAGCCACCAGTACCGGGCATATAAATTTGTCGTAGTAGTCCATGAGGAATAGCATCCGAGGGGAAAGGGGCGAAGCGATGGCAAGACTCTGAGGAATAGATGTGGTGAGCGAGAGTACGTCGAGAGACAGGGGACCGGAACCGTAAGAAGACATAGACGTACCCTCCGAAGGAAGAAAGGAGAAAGCTGGCTGATGCAACGCAGTATAACTCGAGCTAACGTCCCCTTCCCCAAACACATCGTGAAACACAACAGGACCCATGCTCTGCTGTGCTGAGCTCACCTCGACATAGTCCTGGAGGCTTTGATCTGAGCTAACGCTGGAGCTCATGTCATCAGCCATGGGCAACGATCGCGGAGCCTCATGGAAGAAGCTGTCCATGGAGCCCATCTGTGCCTGGTCGTAGGAAGGCATTGGTGAATATCGTGGAATCGCAGGGTCCGCAAAAGGGAACTCGTCGGCAGGGGTATGCGGGTACTCCCCAGGCGATGGGAAGTCGCTGTCACTATATGTGCCGAGTGACGCAGTGGAGGCTGAAAGGCCACCCTCGTCGAAAGGCAAATGTATTGAGGTGTGTAACCTCTGTAGGGGTCCTCTGCTGAGATGAGACGGTCTCCTCATCTTGGAAGCAAGTGGGTGGTGCATCATATCGAAATGCTCTCCAGGTGATTGCATGTGAAATCCAAGTGGCGTGGAAGGTGAAGGGATTGGGATCGGGCTTGTAGGGCCAAAATACTGGTATTCTTGAGGGGCCGAGTATATGCTGCCGGGGCTCATGGGACTTGTGGGCGAGTGGATACCAAAGTCAACGCTGGCCCGGCTGTTGAAGCTGGAGGAGTGATGGCTGGCACTGCTGGAGTTATTTGTTGCGGAGGTTGAAGCTGTTGACTGGACTTTCGAGTTTTGTGTTGTTGTGGTGGTCGTCGTCGTAGTAGATGGGGATTTCGCAATTGGTAGTGACATGCCTCGAAGCTTTCCACGGCTGGCGACTCCCACTCCCCAGGTTAGAGTTGTACGGTACCCAGTGCACTCCTTGCCGATCTCGACACATTGTCCACAGTACGGTCGTCTTCGATCACATTTTACGGAACGCTTTTTGCAGGAGAAGCAGTCCTCGGTAGCACCAGTGGCCGGTGCTCTTCTTCTCCTCTTCTTGGGTGCGGCAGCTGCGTTGTTGCTGTCATCCACCTTCTTGACCTCAATAGGCTGAGTGGTAGGCGAAGCGACAGCCATGTTGGAGGCAATGAAGAATGATGGTTGGTACAGGTGCTAACAATGTTGCATCTGTTGGCAAGGTATTGAGTAAGGTGTATGTAAGAAAGATAGACAAATGGACGAGGGGCAATTCTCAATGGAGCATAGAGAGGCGCATCAAGGTGGGTAAGTATTATTTGGCTCACGACGGGTAAGGGTAAGGAGCTTGGTCCCCCAGTGTGATAAGGTCAGGGCCTCTAGTGAGCAGGGGGGTCGGTGTGCCAAGAGTAAGGATGCAAAAGACCGCGGCAGACTGGACGCTAGGATATTATGAGCGGAGGGAGGTCATCTTGAGATGTGCATGAAGCTTGAAGCCTGCAGCGAGTCGGCCAGGTGCCCGCATGTTCGAAGCAGCCGCTACGAGGCTTTGGTCTGTGGCAACCCCTACCGCACCCCACACACGGACGGCGAATTGCAGTCCCGAGTGGATTGTTGGTCGGGTTACATCGTGGAAAAGGTGTTGCACCCCGGTCAGAAGCTTGGATTGTGGATGGCGACAGTGGTTCGCCTGCAGGACGGAGAAGGCTGGACGCCACGAACTGTCCACCAATCAGTACTCGCGCTGGGTACGATCTGCTACCGGCTACTAGCCTCGGAGCAAGTGACAACTTCAGCCATTCAGAGCTTGTGTCGAGTACGCTGGTAGGGAAGCGCTCAAGGGCTTGCTCGGCTGACGAGCTTCTGCAAAGCTACCGCTGATAGCGTCAGGTCCGCCGTGATCAAGATGTGGGCGCCAACGAATGACCAGCTAGCAAGTGGTCAACGGAGCCGACCGAGGCACCGTTTCGAAGCTGCACCGAAGCTGTGTAGAAGATAGCAGCGCCTGATGCTCACCACTTGGAGGGCGCAGCGCAAGCCGCCCGCTGTAAAGCATCTGCCAAGCTGAAAGCCTTCCGGGAGAGCAAGGCAAGGTTAAAAAGACGGCTGCTCTTGACCATCGTCGACCACCCGCGCGAAAGCACGGCCGCTGATTTTCGCGAGGTGAGGATCTCTGCAGCCATGCTGGCGGTGGTCGCGAACGTGGTGCAATCTGCGTGAGGATGCACGCGAGCGGCAGCACGCGCGAACAGATGTTGAGCGATGCACCAAATATCCAGATGAGGATATTGCGATGACATCGAGGGGCTGCGGGCACCAGCAGGATTGATGCGGACGATGCACGCAAGGCATGGGGATGCCAGTCGCTCGTCTGCCAACGATGTCAGTCGCCCGGCCCTGCGTGTGCTGTTGTCTGCTCCGCAAAACCTCTTGGCGAACCGATCCCTTGGGTTTTGCTGACTTGATAACAGCCATACGGGCCTGATGTGAACGAGATATGACCATAGCAACTTGTGCACGCAAACCGCGCCCCCACTCGACGCTTTTGGCGCCAGCAGCAGTGGCTGCGCAGGAACAGCGTCACTGCTAGGGGCGCGCACTGCCTGCTGTCGTTGCAGACCTCGCACTCCTGAATTGTCTCAAGTCCCTTAAACGGTTTGCTACTGCCGTGGCTCCGCCCGACGATCTCTGATCTAGCAGCCAATGCCCGCAGTCTCACTCCGCTGCTCACGGGTGTCTAGGCGGTGCTCATCTCCTGTTGGTGAACAGCTGATTCTACGCATCCCTGGCGCATGGCTGCCCTAACCGTGCCTAACACCAATCTCCATCACAACGGCGTGTTTAGCTGCGCCATCTCAGAACCTTCTTTCGGCTCGCTCCACTGGCCGCTGAAATGAAGCGCTGGTTTTCCGCTTTGGTGCTCGTGCACGTGCCGGTAAAGCCAAGGGCCACTCGCATCGGCCTGAGGTACTACTTTGGCGCCTCGTGTATGCTGCGGTGCAGCTCCACCCACTCAGCAGTTTTTCTGAGGTAACAAGCACTCCAACATGTCCCGTCAGGAGGCACATCATGTCTACTAGACAAGGTATTTTCCCCAGGCGTCCTGCTGCTAGCCGTTTGTACCTGGAGAAGTCTCACCTAACGGCACTGGCGCACTCAGGTGTGCGCGGGGTAAAGCCCAAAGTCTGGGGAAAGAAGAGCCCTGCCGGCCATGTTACTCCAGAAGCTCTCAATGCTCTTCTCGAAGCAGTCTACAGACTTAGGATTGGATGTACCTTGCGTGCTTGCCACGACGGGAGGAGTCGCCCTTGGACGCGGAGCCTACCCTCACAGAGTTTGGCTCCATGTGAGCCTCACGGGGTTATGTCGGCAGCCGCTGATGACTTGGGATGCCGACGTACGCAATGAAACAGAATGTTCGCCGTTGCCGATATTCCTTATCGTGGTCTGGACAAAGATCTCGGACGTTCACTTAGATTACCAGACTTGCCACGATCAAATGACGATCGAAAGCTCTGGACAAATTACTAGATTCATGCTGTGTGGAGACCCACGCAGATATTTCGTAGCGAGGCCAAACGCGCCGCGGACGGATCCTGAATCTGACCGAAGCAATTTTGCCGGCATTACTCAAGAGTGTTTCGAGTCACTGCGCGGAGCCGCGTTCTCATCTTGCCAACTATCCGGCCTGATGTCAATAACATGCCAGTTCTTGACCGAGGCACACGACTGCATGTAGGATGCTCTCCGGTATCGAGAGCATTTGTTGGGGGTCTCGTAAATGGGCTCGAAATTGAATGTGCGAGCTGCCGGGTTATCACAAGCCCGCTCTCCGGCGTTATGGCAGCGAGAGCTATTTTTGCACCCCACAAATTGGTCTAAGATTTAGGGGAGGTCCGCGGACAGCCTTGCACTTAGCGTCGATACTGGACCACTGTTGAGCGTATTTGGTGGTTGGACACGAGGGCAAACGCGCGACGAGACACAGTTGGTTCTGCCAGCGAAAGAGCGGTCAACGTACCCGGAGGCTTCATGATTCTGACGATGTCAGTCAAAGTCTGTGCTGCCGCATATGACGGAAGCTAGTGGATGTCGACATGCGAAGAATCCATTGGGTGCTTCGACAGGCACATGCAAATGGCCTCTGTAAGCAAAGTTTGCGCCAGCCTTCTCTAGGCTAGGACTTGGCTTGGTGGCTTATGTAACCTTTAAGCTTCAATTGACGGCAAGTTGTCAAGGAAACTGCAGAACTTGCTCTTTCGTACCTTGACTTGCAGCGCACAATTGGTTTCGTGATTGCTTTCTGAGGTTGAAAATGCCAAGCGCTATCTTTTGTCCATGACATTGGTACGCGGTACCGAATGCTTAACTAGCCTGCAACAGCGTGTACGTGCCCTCGCACAAGACTGCCGAAATCTGGGGAAAGGGAGCACTGTTGAATCCGCCTGTGCCTTCCAATCAGCCAGATTCCATTGTGTAACAGTTTGTTCGGATGCATTGTTGATGCTGTCGGCTGTTGAAGGTTCAAGGAAGGTCCCAACTCACGGTTCCTGGCGAACGCGGTCCAAGCTCCCTCGGCTCAAGCAGCCCTTCCCCACATCCTGCGTCAATAGCTTCGCGACAGCTCTCACCACCACGCTATTACCCCAGACTGCTGCCGCACCCAAGCTTCAATTGCCCTGCTTGCGCCGTGATTACCCCCGCAAATGTCGTCCAAGTTCATTTGCCTGCGTTCCGCGCGTCTCGCTGCACGTCACCCGTGTCATCGCAGGACCTTCGCTTCCGCCGCCGCTAGCCGTGATGCTGTGCGCATTGTAGAAGTCGGACCCAGAGATGGGCTGCAGAACGAGAAGAAGGCGATACCTCTGGCTACCAAGATAGAGCTGGTCGAGAGGCTGGCGCGTACTGGGCTGAGAACCATCGAGGCAGGTTCATTCGTGTCGCCGAAATGGACACCTCAAGTAGGTCGAGAGCTCGTGGAATGCTGTGGCGTGATGCTGATGGCTGCAGATGGCAAACTCGTCAGAAATCCTCGAACACGTCCTCCGTAACACACCTCAGTCTCCGGTACCAATAACATACCAATGGCTCCTTCCAAATGCAAAGGGTCTCGAAAACTTTCTCAAGATGTGGAACACCCAGTCATCCACAGGCCAAGACGCATACCCAACACCGCCGCCTTCGCCAGGGCTGAATGAGGAGCAAGCATCAAGCTCAGCCGGCGCACCAGTTCACGAGATCTCAATCTTCACCGCAGCCACCGAGACATTCACACAGAAAAACACAAACTGCTCGATAGCAGAGTCCCTGCAACGATTCGAGCCCATCATGTCCAAGGCAAAAGAGCTGGACCTGAAGGTTCGAGCATACATCTCTGTGGCACTCGGGTGCCCATATGAAGGACCAGACGTGGATCCACACAAGGTAGCAGAGCTGGCAGTGAACCTGTTAGAAATGGGCGCAGACGAGATTTCGGTGGCAGACACTACCGGTATGGGCACTGCGCCGAAGACTGCAGAGCTTCTGAAGACTCTAAACGCCGCTGGCATTGACAAGCACGACCTGGCGTTGCACTTCCACGACACATATGGAATGGCTCTCGTGAACTCGGTGGTAGCTCTCGAGCACGGCATTCGCACTTTTGATGCAGCAGTAGGTGGACTTGGAGGCTGTCCATACAGCCCAGGTGCGACTGGCAACGTTGCTACTGAAGATCTGGTGCACCTATTCCACAGCTTGGGCATGAAGACCGGCGTAAGTATGGAAAAGCTTTCGGAGATTGGTGAATGGATCTCGGCCGAGCTTGGAAAGTCGAATGAGAGCAGCGCTGGAAAAGCTACGTTAGCACAGATGCGAAAGTGAGCGTAGTAAATGACGAATATAGCTCACTGCACGATCAAACAAAGCTTCGCAACGCCTCTCCCGTTTCACTCATCCTGCACATGAAGTTCCTGCTAGGATAACAACCCTCAGCGCATGAACCGCCGGTGCGAGTTCCTGTGGTCGTAACCGTCGCATCATTGGTGGGTATGAACAGTGTTGACGTGCGTCACAGCCTCGTCCGCGATTTCCTTCGTCGTAGTCGTCAGGGTCACTTCTCACTTTCTCGTCCCATGGCGCCTTCCTTCTTCACTTACCAGCTGGGCGGCTCCTCACCATCGTGGGGTAGTCAATACGTTTCCAGTGTCCTGATACTGTGACCAACCTCTGCGTTTGTCGTCCGTATGTAATGAGAGACTTGCATACGGCTTTGGCAAGAAGTATCTCAAATACAACAGCTTGAAACTGAACAAGCATAGCAACCTGACTTTCCAGCTTTGGTTGGTGGATACGTCACTGTTTGTCTCTGCTCGTTGACGATTGAAAAGAGCGAGACCAGCAAAGTGTTGAACTGGCATATGCAAAGAGAGAGAGTCGTGCCATACGAGAGCGATACAAGATTTGTTGATCCTGCATTTTGCCATGAAGACCTCAAAATAAACTTTACTGCGTTTCACACGGAAGTCGGCCGGACAATGATACTCAAGTAACCGATGTTAAAACTTCCCGAACAACTATTTGCGTGGTTTTCCGTCTCTAGCGCAAGATATCAGTTTAAACCAAATCCGCTAGGTCATGCTCCTCAATAATATGCTCGCTCAGTATATGGCCAGCATGAGGAGAACCCAACATGGCGGAAGATTCTATCTCGCCATTAATTCCCTTGTCTACCATTGATCTCCTTCAGATCTTATCGTATTGTCCTAATCTTGCTCTCTTGTCTCGAAAATGACGCTAGTGGTACTTTGGCTATTGACTATCTATCAATTGAATATATTGCTGACCCACCTGAAGCCCAATAACATGTCCACTTAGGTATTGACAATATCTTTCAGCACACCGCAGCGCTAACTAAAGCAAATCGCCCACCATGTATGCTGGCCCAGCAGAGGAGCAGAGTGCTATGTTCCGCCTCCTTCAAGCTGGAATCTTCTTCCGCGGAGGAGACAATCGTGACACATGGATAGTCCCAGGAGCTCTACATTCTGGCCCGAGAAGCGCTGGATAACACCGGTAGTCGATAATCGAGAAAAAAATCGGTAATAGTACGCCAAGGACAAGAGATGGAATCGGTCAATATAGGAGGAGTGTACAACCTCATTCAAGGACTGTGGAGATCGATTACAAAAATTGCGTGCGGTCACGAGTTCGTGGATAGTAGTGATAGTTACAGCTTTGAGGTTGTTCTGCTTGCGATACATCTTCGGCATCAACTGAAGTTTGGTTTTCGAAGACAGAAACGTACACTGCTGCAACTGAGAAGCAAACCTAGCCAGACCCAGAACGTGTATTATAGTTAAAGTTGGCGGTTTTGTTCCGATTGACAATGTATCTTAGAAAGCTACGGTTCTGATGAGTTATATTGTTCCCACGCTGCTGGTAAGTAAGAATCCAAACCTCACCGACGAGTTCAACGCATATATTTGAGTAAGTAGTCCGATCTTCTCCATGGGCGATCTTCCCAAGATTGAAGCAATGTTAGAGACTCATTGTACATATGGCCCATCACGTGCAAAGTGAAATTGATTATGGTAACGTATTTGACATTTATTACACGCTCGTATTAATCGTACTTGTCCCTGAGGCCCATCCTCGGACGCTCCCTCCCATAACCAAACGCCGGCTAGGCCGGCCAGCTCCTACTAATCGATAGACACAATCGCCATCTGGATATCCGGTCCAACTAAGTGCTTGTGCAGACACACGAAAGCAGCACGCGCTTTTGGTGATATATTTCGAAAAAATGATGGGAGAATGTGGTAGATGAGTGATGACAAACACCGTACGTAGTACTGGACAGTCTAGTGGCGGATGATGCTAATGTTCAAGCGATCGCTGTGACTTCGAGCATTGTTGATGGCAGCATTGTCATAGCATCGCAGGCTGATATCGTAGACTCAAGCGCACTGATCATCCAGAAGGCAAGCATAGCTCAAGCGAGGTTCAGCAGATACGCGCACTAAGTGACGAAATCGGTATGAAAATCCAGTTGGAGCAGCGAGTCAAGCAATCCATATACGAGGTCGACGTAGGCGTAGTCATCGTGTAAGCATCGCATCGCAGTGCAAGTCAGCGGCGATCAAAGCGTTATCGTGGTCCGCATATCAAGAAATGTCGAGAAAATCCAGAAAGTCGGGTATAGTCATGCCACGCGAAGCATAGTCCAAGCATCGATCATGCAAGCAAGCAAGCATCAAGCGGCGGTCTCAGCATCATGTGCATGATCACGGACGGGATGCAGCTTAGGCACCAGGTGGGCCTGGTGGCGCACCTCCCTGCTGCTGTTGTTGAGCAAACGATGCATACCACATCGCCAGGTAATTCTGGTAGCCACCGTAAATGGCGTACGGGTCAGCTGCACCTGCTGCCGGGGCACCTGCTGCAGGCGCAGGGGGCTGTCCTTGAGGGGCAGCCTGACCATAAGATTGTTGAGGCTGCTGCTGTTGTGAGTAACTGTTATCTTGGCCACCTTGGTCACGTCGCCTGCTGTTGTTCTTTTCTCTCTGCACAAAGTTAGAATATGCCTGGCGTAAATTGTGATGTGGACGACCTACCACTTGATCAACCTTGTCCCAGATAGCTTGTTTGGCATCATCGATGGCTTGACGAGAACCAACAAGACCGATCTCACGCTCAATGTCCGCACCGGAGGCTTGTGACACGTTGATCTTGCAGCCAGTCTCGGACTGCATTTGCTTGATGGTCTCTCCGCCTGTTGTACGTTAGTACTTGTCACAGTTGTCGCTTAGTGTGAATCTTACCTTTGCCGATGATCATACCAACGGCATCGGAAGGAACCATGATGCTGTCATTGATCTTGCTGCCGCCAGCTGCACCTCCGCCATATGGGTCGAAGTCACGCCTCTGATTCTGCTGCTGGTGATGCTGCGGTTGCTGCGGGTTAGAGCCATCCATTTGCTTGGTGTCACTGTCGACAATTTCCATGATCAACTCCTTAGCGTGGGCAGCAGCAGCGGGGCTTCCAATGAGGTTCACAGGACGAAGACCGTTCACGCTCTTGTTTTCACCGACAATGTTGACATGGCAGCCACTGCGCTCTTGCAGGTCACGAATGGTCTCGCCACCACGGCCAATGATTAGACCAACAGTACGGTCAGGAACCATGATCTGAGATGACTGTTCACCTTCACGAAGAGCAGGTTGTTGACTCGTCGCCTTCTGAGGAGCGCGAGCATTGCGACCAGTCTCACGGGCAGGGTTCCCTCCATTCTCCTCAATGATGCGGTTGATCTCGCGCTTCGCGCTGATACGGGCACCAGGAGGCCCTGTAATGCGACACTGGCGCTGCGGTCCGGCCTCAGGGCCGTTTATGAACTGGATCCTAGTGCCTGATTCTTGTTCAATGCGACGGAGACTCTCACCTTGACGTCCTATGACCAAACCAACAAGCGAAGAATCAATGAGAATCACCTCAGAGTTGTCATTGGGGGGAGTGGCACGATCAGGTGCGCCATACTGCTGGCGGGGTGGGGAAAAAGTGTTGCGCCTAGGGGGAGAACGAGAGCGATCGCGACCATAGCTGCCCGGTGCGCCGCGACGCTCATCACGGCGCTCGTCTCGGTAAGGGTTATAGCTATCACGAGGGTTGTCACGGCGCTGCGGTGACCTTGAGCGCGATCGCGAGCGTCGGTACGGTCGTCCACTCAGTCGCGGATCTTCTTGATGAGCTGGCATAGCGTAAGTCTGCGGTGGTCCGCCCATACCAGGCCACTGGTTGTCCATACCTGGACGCGCATCAAAGGCAAGACCCTTCTGTGCCGCAAAGCCGCGCGCTTTTGCGAGCGCGTCCTGGATACTGACCGAGCCAGAGCTGACAGGCTTGATCGCACTAAGATCGAGGCTTCCAGAGCTGGTGGGCTGGGGGAAGCTGAAGCCAGGAATCTGCGGCGGCGCTGCCGTGGGCATTGCGCCAGGGAAGCCGGCAGGCATGCCTGGTGGAGGGGGCTGGTGCGGAGGAGGATGCTGTTGTGGGGTCTGAGAAGGAGTAGTAGATGGGCCTCGTCCTGCGGCTGTTTCAACGGGTCAGTATGCGCATGCAAAGTGAGTGGAAGTCTGCTTACCAAGAGCCGCCAGGATGGCGTTCAGATCTGGAGGTGCAGCCATGGTATCGGCTTTGCGGTTCGGAAACCGGATTGCAGATGGAGATTGGTCGCGAATACTTCACAAGTAATAGGAGGAGAGCGATGGCACTGCGGTGGGCTTGGCTGCGCAGTGGTTGCGAGGTGTCGTGTTGCGACCTTGGGCGACGCGGGCGGAAAAGAGAAAGAGTCGAGCGGCTGGTGCGCTAAGCTCGACTAGCGCCACTGGCACGTGCGGCTTCCTGCACCCACCCGCTCCCAGGAAAGAGTGTCTAGTTTCACCTTGAGATCGCGAAGAAAAGATTTGTAGCAGTCACACCTCAAGCCTGGCTAAGACATGATATCTAATTTTGTGTTGGATATACGATATTTATCAACTAAAACTGTAGAGACTCCTAGTGAGTCGTAAGGATGACTTCGTCCCCAAGCGCTTCGTGCACCTACACCTCCAGGCCACCATCTACAGGCACATTATCCAGAAAAACGAGCGCAAGGTGAACGTCAAATGCCAAAATGAGTTGTGTGATCCATCCGTGGGTATACATTGAGGTTCGAGCTAGTCGTAACTGTGAGGTGTCGAAGCATGTTTGCTGGAAAGAAGAAAGACGCCAGCTTTCTGAAGTCTCTGCGACTGTGGCGAATATGAACACGGAGAATCGAATTACTTCGCGCTCGACGCGATGAGCTAGGTCCCAGATAGATCTGATGGCGCCGATGTGCTATATGCAAGTCAACCCAAACGCCTGCAATGACAAGACAAGACTCAGAAGCTGAGGCTACCTCATCATCTGAGAAATGTTGTTCCATTTCTGCTTGAGAGACTCGTGTTCCTCATTGATCTGAAGATTGTTAGTCGTGCCAGCAACAAGCTTCTGCGCGAACTTACTGTCGCCCACTTCATCTTGGTATCCACCAATTCCTGCTCCATCTCGGCCATCTGCTCCTCCAGAGCTCGATTCTCGTTGTGAACTACAATGTTCTTCTGCATTACGGTTTCCATCTCGTTCTTCAGCCTCTTTTCAACCTCTTCGGGCTGCGTATCGACGATCTTCTGGAGCTCCTCGACCTTAGTCTTGAGCGTCTCGTTCTCTTCAGCGAGCTGCTCGTTCTCGACCTTGGTCTTGATGAGCTCAGATGCCATCTCGACATGCTCCCTGTCCGATTGTTCGGCGCGATTCTCAAGTGACCTGACCTTGGTCTCTAGAGTTGCTGTCCTTTCCTTCAAGCCTTGCAGTTCAGTCTCGCGATCTTTTTCTATGCGCTGTTGCTCTTTCCATTCAGCTGTGTATGCCTTTAGCATCTCTGGTGTGATCTTAACCGCTACTGCGTCCTTAACAAGCTGATCTGCGCGGTAAATTTCTTTGTCAACACCGCTGGTTGAACCGAAAAATCCGTTTTCGAGGATGGAGTTGGCCGAGGGAGCTTTGTCGATATAGACATCAAATAGCTTCTCTTTTAGGAAATTTGTCAATGTCGACATATCCTTCATGGCGAGCAGTGTTTCCGCATTCTTCTGCATTAGTACAAGTCCAAACTTTAGGATAGCTGCTTCGAGACCATCGGAGAGGATCAAATCGTAGATCCGGACAACGAGTTGAAGGGGGAACCGGTATGCGAATAGAGTGAGGAACCATTGTGTGGCGTAGAGTTGGGGTTTGACCTCACGGCGGCGTAGATGGCAATATAAAGCTGGCTCGAAGTCTTCCAGTAGTCTCTCGAACTGGTACAGATGCAGGTGCAGCCCTGCCATGTCTGCAACGAACAGGTCTCGCAGGCCATACTTGTTCATCAAAGTGACAAACAGGCTAAAAGCCTCCTCTTCTGGCATGTTGAAGAGCAGCGGCATGGCAATGAAATTCATGCCTTGAGCGTAGCCTACAGCTTCGTCATAGAGAGCGTACGCTTTGCAGATGCCGAAGAGTCCATCTTGTAGACCGGCTGCCATGAGATACTTCGAATAGCTTGTCCGTGCGCCAAGGTCACGCTTGATCGTCTTCTCCAACTTGACAATGGCTGCAGTCTTGTCCTTTTTCTCGGCAGCTAGTCGTGCCTGGTGCTTGAGAGGATCCTCGGAGGACTCCGACAAGATTGATGGCGACACCAAAGGGGCATTCGTGCTTCCAGTCGTTGTAGCTGGAGTCGAATAGTCTGAGTGGATCGAGGACGCAGATGAAGCAATAGAGTCCCTCTCTTTGCTGTTTCCGTTCGTATGCGCAGGACCCTGGACTGACATATGCTCCTTGTCTGTACCTCGAGCCACAAGCTCCCTGTATTGTTGCTCCAACGCTTCGTTCTTGCTTTGCGCCAGGACCTGCCAAATGACGCCGCGAATGATCTGTGGGATGCCGTTGGCAACAGCACGATTGAGCTCTTCTGGACTAGTTTGGGCAATCACAGTGGGCCCTTCGTTCACTACCGACTGCCACAAATCCCAGTCAACTGGCTCTGATTCCTCGGCTGACGGACCGGTTGCAAAGCCAGCTGCGGTACCTGGAGCCAGCGCCGGGTTGATGGTTGACTGCCGAGCGAGGCTTCCCGGTCCAGGACTTGTCACGGCCTCTTTCTCAACAAGGCTTCCGGGGCTTGTTATCCCAAGACTTCCCTCACCATTTGTGTCCTCGGTAATCGTAATTCCAGCCTCCTCCCTCATTCTCAAAGCCTTAAAGCGATCACGCAAGCTCCCTTGGCTCGATCGGTTATTGCCCTTCTGGTCATCCTCGTCATCGATTCTGCTCAAGGTGAGCTCTGGGTTGCTACCTAGAGATTGGATTGAGGCATTGGTGTTACGGCGATCTGCGAGTGGCATAGGCGGAGATCCGGGCTTCTTGTTTGTGCTGTTCCGTGACAGCCATGCGAACGGGCTTGTGAGCTTTCTTGTTACGGGGGCAGGCTTTTCCTGCACAGCAGGGGGAGGAGGTGGCGGAGGAAATTTGACAGGAGACATTTGGCCAGAGAGGCCTTGCAACCCGCTTGCAGAGGCTGTCGAGTCTCTTGAGTCTCGTGGGGGTAATTTGGGTGGCGGGCTGGAGTCTTTCGTGCCTTCTGTACCAAGTTAGCTAAATTGGGAGCACTCCGCGACAACAGGTACACGTGCCTTCTTCGAGCGACACGTCGTCCATGTCTGAGGTCACTGATATTCTGTGTGCCGTGAGCAAGGGCGACTTGGCAGGTGGTGCATCGTCGATGGATGTCTCGGTAGCCTCAGCTTCGCCCTTGGTCTGCTCTGCTTCATCATTGGCTTGGGCAGGCAGGTCCGGTACTTCAGGCGCAGGGGAGTCGACCTTAGGTTCTTGCACTGTAGTGTCGGAAGATTCGCGCTTGCTTAGGAGCGACCGTGATCGTGATTGTGAGCGCTCTGATTGCGATTCGGGGCGAGGGGTAATCTCGGATGCATCTTCGAAGCTGTCCTGCAATGGCCCTCACATGTTAGCTTGGGTTTTTCTGGGTGTGCTTGCTTGCTTTGGGTATGTAGAGTGCGCACTCACCCCCTCCTTGTCCGAGCTGTGTGTGCTTGTAGGCCTCTCGGGCTTCTTGTCGTCCATGTTGCTAGGGCAGCGCGTTGCCAGATATCAAGTTCGAAGTTGCCGCAGGCGATGCCGCAGTCGATGCAGCAGTGTCGAAGGGTCGAAAAGTTGTACAAAATAGCGATTAGGGTGAAGCAAAAAGTCGGTGCAAAGCCCTTGCAGTGTACGTGACGGGCGTTTGGCTGTGGTGTCGAAGTGAATGGTCGAGAGAAGCTGAATTGACTATGTTGGGTGGGTACCGGTCTCTAACGCCGCGGCCTTGACTAGACTAGCAGGGAGCTGCGGGTGAGCCACACTTGCCTAAATATATCCGTCGCTCATCAATCAACTCTAAAATCGCCGTTGAGCTGAGCAAGACCTGAAGGCACAGTTGGTTCGACTTATCTTGGGACGTTGATGATCGCGCACGAGCTTACTTCACCACCTGCAGGCCATCAGCTGTCCGACAGGGTCGTGGGGCAATGAACTGCTCAACAGCTCAATGTTTTGCGGTCAACATGAAACGAGCTAAACCAGGACGGACCGCATGCCGCTAGACATACACCGCGATCCTGATACACGCGACAGCACTATTATTGTATGCTGCTGCCTCCATGTTTTTTGGCTTGCGTTTTATTTAATCTGTAGCCATCATCTTGGTGGGTGCTGCATTGTATACATGTTCTGTAGCATGCCGTCATGTGCGCAAGGGGGAATGCGCGTCATCAATGCAACCACTTCCCCTGCAAATTTGGAATTGCTTCATTAGACTGGCCAGGTGTCATCGTCACCCATCATAGTTGCGGATTCACCGCTCCGCACCCTGGTTGTAAGGCGCCGAGGGGAGTGTTAAAACATGCATTCAAACGGTGACATTTCCCTATCGAAACATTGCTGCCGGTGATACACGTGATGCTCATACTGGTCACACTTTGGTATGGTCGCAGCTCTGGCAACATGTCTATTGACTTGATTTTGGTGATCTAAAATCATCGAAAGTAAATTCACGAATTACAAACATACTTAGACTAAAAAGGTAATGGTGACAGAATGAGCAAACTGGAAAGAATGACAGTGCGAGGGATTATACTCTATAAAGAAATTGAACGTCTTTGATATATCCAGGGGTATCCTCAAGCTTGTTCAAGTGAGCAAAGCCAATTGCAGGATCCAAAATAATATGCGCCATCGCTATGCAGTTCGTTGCTTCGTATCCAAACAACCTGTGAAGGTGTGGTATCTTGTAAGTGCGCCCTCCTAGTGCCGTGGACAGGCAATTCCCTAATGAAGGTGGCCCAGAGGATGGAGACCATGAAAGAGAAACAAGGTAAACAACAAAGGAAATGTTTGACAGAAGAGAGAAGAAGTGATCAGCGTTCATGCAGATCGTCGCTGAAGCCGTCAAGAGCCTCGTAGAGAGCAGCCCAGAAACCACGTTGCACGGGTTGTACAGGTTTGCGGGCAGCGATGAGTCTTCTATAGGTATCGGTCTGCGTACTGGATTCGACCATTGTCGATTTGGGTGTAACAGCAGCCTTTGAGTTGTCATCATGCTCGACATCGTCGACTACAGTCTCGATCGACTCCCAGCTACTTTCCACGTCTTTTCGGCCTGGACTGCTCGCTCTCCTTTGGGTTTGAGAAGTTGAGACAAGCGAATTCTGCATATTCTGCTGCACTGCGTTCATGTCTCTCCGCAGATCGTCGATGATGGCGAGCTGGATCTCGTTCAGCGCTTTGGCTTCATCGAAGCGCCTCTTCAGGTCTGCGGTGTAGATCTGGACGCCCTCGATGTACTTTCCAACTTCAGCCATGTAGCTTCCGTCCTCTGTAAGCGTGGCCTTTGGTATGGGACTCGCTGGTCGCGGTGAGTCTCCTCCAGAGAATAAATCATCGGTACCCTTCTTCGTCTGCGCATCTGGCGCAGCAAGGTATGAAGTCATGTTCTCAAACTGACCCACGATGTACTCCATCTGGTCGTCGGTAAGTTCTCGTGTCGCGGTGAGGTTCTCAAAGTGCGCGATGCATGATGAAAGCGCATTCTGCACTGGAGACGCAGAGTAGTGCGAGTCGGTGTCCCATGGTATCGGAGATAGCGAGCCTACTGTGCTTGCGCGCAATACGCGCGAGCTCTCGGGTGTGTACGGGTAACGCAACGCGCCATGGTGTTCGAGCAGACTGGAAGTCTTCGTCGGCGTGTATGGCGCAGACTCAGTGACGGTATGGTGAGGCTTTGGCCTGGATACGCTGAGTGGCTCGTTTGGAGTGTCGCAGCGTTTGCTCTTCTTGCCGGGGGTGCCTGGGCGAGGCTGTAAAAGCGGCCAGCGGTGGTCCGTATCGGATGCGCAGCTCGATGCTCGCCTGAAGGGATCTGAGAAGTAGGCAGACTCAGGGCTCCCATGCGCTTCGGTCTCGGGCGGCGTCCATGGTCGCGTGGAATGCATCGGTGGTGAGTCCATGACCTGACAGTGGCTTGGGCGATCTCTTGCTTCCAGAAATGCGGGTTATGCGCGTTTATATGCGCCGGCGAATATTGCGCGACAAAATGCTGTTGTGCGCGCGGTGATGTACGGTGAAGGATATGCGACAGGTGCGGTAGTCGTTCGAAAGCTGGTTGGCGTTGGTGACGTCCTGCGGCGTCGCGACGACATCTAGGCGTTTGGCTAGCAAGGCCATTGGCTGGGGGTGGCTGCGCGCTGGCAAGGCAGGGCGGGGCAGCCTTCTCGAAAATCAGTGTCGCAGGGCGGACTAACGAGGCGACCGATTGGCTCGTCGATAAGGCTGGAGATAATCATTCCGGGTCTGAATAGGAAGAGCCTCGACATTGTGTGACTCTGAGTTCCAAGCACTTTCTTCACACAATTAGCAGTCGTGCACAGCCTTCGTTGCTGCACCCTCACAACATGGCCCAACAGGTATGTTTTGTCGCACCCCCACCTCCATCAGAGACCTGTAGAGCTGAGCGCATGACTACAATAGCTAGGAGTCCAGCCATCTCTCGACACGGTGCGCGAGGTGTTGGCTGCCGCAGTCAATTCTTCAAACCCGCCCAACCTCGTGCCCGTCTTCTCCTCCATCTCCGCCGAATTCCTGACGCCCTCGAGCATATACCTCAAAGTTTCCGCAAAGTGAGTGCGTGACTCATGCGAGGGGACGCCAGCAAGGTTGACAGGCGCGCAGGTCGAAATCGAAGCTCTCTTTCCTCTTTGAGAGTGCAGCAACAACAGAGACAATTGGGCGATACAGCTTCGTCGGCGCAGATCCTCGCAAGGTCATCAAAACTGGCCCCGGCCATGGCGAAGAGGCAGACCCTCTCCCCAACCTTGAGAAGGAGCTCGCAAAGAGCAGAGTCGCAACCGTACCCTCAATACAGCTTCCTCCTATGACTGGTGGCGCTGTTGGCTATGTTGGATACGATTGCGTCAGGTACTTCGAACCCAAGACACGGCGAGACGACATGAAGGATGTTCTGGGTGTACCGGAGAGTTTGTTCATGCTGTACGATACCATCGTGGCCCTTGACCACTTCGCACAGGTGGTAAAGGTCATCACATACGTCAAGGTCCCGGACAACCTCGACGACTTGGAACAGGCGTACGAGGATGCCAAGACTACACTGAAGAGATATGTGACAATACTCAAAGATAAAGAGGTGCCAATGCCGGAGCAGGGCCCGATCAAGCTGGGAAATGAGTACAAGTCGAACATTGGCAGGGAGGGCTACGAGGGCCACGTCAAGGAGCTCAAGAAGCACATCAGCGTTGGCGACATCATCCAGGCCGTACCTTCGCAGCGCTTCGCACGGCCTACCTCTCTGCACCCTTTCAACGTCTACAGGAACCTGCGAAACGTCAACCCATCGCCATATCTCTTCTTCGTGGACTGCGAGGATTTCCAGATTGTGGGCGCCAGCCCCGAGTTACTGGTCAAGGAAGAGCAGGGCAGGATCATCACACATCCCATTGCCGGGACCGTTAAGAGGGGCAAAACCCTGCAGGAAGATGCAGCCCTGGCCGAAGAGCTTTCCAACTCACTGAAGGACCGGGCCGAGCACGTGGGTCTGATCCAATTTCTACGTCAAGTTCAATATTGACTGATCCCACAGGTCATGTTGGTGGACCTCGCTCGAAATGACGTAAATCGTGTTTGCGACCCACTTTCCACTCGTGTGGATAAACTGATGGTTGTGCAAAAGGTATGGACAACCAAAATTGTCATTGCTTTAATGCGAAAGGCCATCCGATCGGACGCGACGTGCTAATCGATACAGTTTTCGCATGTGCAGCACCTAGTTTCTGAGGTGTCAGGCGTGCTGCGACCGGGCAAGACACGATTTGATGCTTTCCGATCCATTTTCCCTGCAGGTACGTCAAGTGCTCAATAACATGGCCTGGTATTGAAACGCAAAACAGGGACCGTGAGCGGCGCACCCAAGGTGCGGGCGATGGAATTAATTGCAGAACTTGAGAAAGAGAAGCGTGGTGTCTATGCTGGTGCTGTGGGGTATTTCGGCTACGGCAGCGTCGATGGTGATGAACAAATCGAGGGTGCTATGGACGTGAGTTGGCCCTTGAGGCGCACGGGTTTACGGGTTGCTGATCTCCAACAGACGTGCATCGCGCTACGGACCATGCTTGTCAAGGACGGTATCGCGTACCTCCAAGCTGGGGTAAGTTCAAGAAATTCTTGCTGGCCACATTGGTGCTAATTATTGGCCAAGGGTGGCATTGTGTTCGACTCAGATCCGTACGACGAGTGGATGGAGACGATCAATAAGCTAGGTGCGTTCATTTGCTCAGTCTCCGTGAATCTCCCCCGTCAAGCAGCGATTCGCTGACCGCTGTTTGGCATCTAGGTGCAAACACACACTGCATCACTTCAGCTGAAGAGAAGCATCTGGCCGAGCAGACTGAAGGCGAAGTCGACACTGACGCGTCGCAACCTCTTGAGGGCGACGCGAAGCCGCGCATCAGTGTGGCTGCGTAGATAGTAATCAGTAACTGCGCCACACGAGGCTGGCGTGGTCGGTGCGTTCAGCTCTGAAGTACCGGGCCTGGGCCACGATCGAAGCCATGACAATCAAGGGCTTGTTAAACGAGATGACTACCGATTGTGGTCGGGCATACAGGTCTCGACACTAGACGGTCGTCACATCGATAGGCGCTCCTTTGATGAAACAAGGTTCGATGGTAAATTTCACAATTTATCCTGCCGCCGAGCGCGGTGAAAACGAGATTGTGCTACGGCACAGGGGCTGTCCTGTTTGAGTCCAACGACTCGTTCTCGTCGTGACACGGTGACCTAGATCGACTATGCAGCAGCAAGATGAGCGCGTTGTTGGTGTGGCAGGTTACTTGGACAACAGCGCCTCTTCGTCTTGGTGCAGGACCGTGAGTTGTACATGCAGGCCGAGCTCGCCTGTGTCCGTTGTCGACATCATAAAACTGGAAAGTTGGTGCTGCTAGTCCTGATCGCGCTGGGCTCGGCAAGCGTGACCAATTGACCAATCAGTATGGGGTGCGTTCCTTGTTCTCGCAGCGATCGTGCCTGGGTTGCGGCGCTCAATCCCTGCAGCATTTGAGAGGAGGTTGCCTAGTGCGAGATGGCTCCGCAGCTCCGTCACCGCACCCAGCCATTTGATTGCGGAGCGACCAGCCGCTGTGTAAGGTATCAGGGCAGGAGCTTTCACTCACGGCCAGCGCGACCATTAACCGTTTGCGCGCTGCAGAAGATAAAGCCTGCACCTCCCTCGTCCCTAAATTCTTCACCCACCTCATCTTCAAGCAAGCATTCCACAGGCCTAGCATCACTTCCACACAACACCTATCCCAGCATCAGCCTAGCAATTTTTGCTCTCCACCACCATCAAGATGAAGCAGTCAATGATCCTCCTCGCCGTCGCTGGCGCTGCCACCGCCCAGTCCCTCGGATCCTGCGCTGTAAGTTCTTCATACTCCAGCCTCACTTCATGGTGATGCTGCCGTCGATGCAAACAAACGCTAACCCCTGGCAGCAAATGTGTGTCAACAACATGAACCTGATCGCCAACACCCAGTTCAGCTGCGCTGCCGGCGACACTGGCTGCTTCTGCACGAAGTCCAACTGGGCCTATGGTGTCCGTGACTGCTCCAGCCAGGCTTGCTCTTCGGAGGAGGCTGGCCAAGCCGTCAACTACGCTGCCAATCTCTGCCAGGGTGAGTTCACCACAAGCCCTCAATTGAACAATTCGTGCTGACTCGACTCAAGGTGTTGCCTCCACCGCCTCCTCTGTTCCTGAGGCGCTGCCCATCCTCACTTCGGCTGCTGCTGGTGCCTCTGGCGCTTCGGGTTCCGCATCAGGTCAGGCTTCTGCTACTGGCAGCGCTTCCCTGTCTGCTATCACCACCGTGCCCCTGGTTGCTACCGTCACCAACTCTGACGGCAGTGTTGTGACCACCACCTCTGGTTTCAGCACTGTTTATAGCTCAGGAGCGCTAACAGAGTCTGCAGCAAGCGCGGCCTCAAGTGCAGCTTCCTCTGTTGCTTCCGAGCTCAGCTCCGGTTTGTCTTCGGTCGCTGGGTCTGCCTCGTCTGCTCTTGCATCCCTCACTGGCTCCCTAGCCTCTGCTGCCTCCTCTGCTACCGGCTCCGCCGCTTCTGCCGCTTCCTCCAGGGCTAGCGCTGCCAACTCTGCCGCTTCCAGCGCTGCCTCCAGCGTCGCCTCGCAGGGTTCCGCTCCCAAGGTCACTGGTGTGCCCTTCGCCGCTGGTCTGGCTGCCGCTGCCTGGTTCTTCGTCTAAGTGTCTCTTACGCTGTCCAAGGTCCTACCTCGATGGAGTAATGCGCATAATGGATAATGAGGTGGAACAGTAATGCGGGGAGGACTTGGATATATCGCTGTGTACTGGCGGCGATGGATTGAATACACAAAGTGGTATTCGATTTGAGTCGCAGGACTCAATTTGTTACGAAATTTGCGCGATGGTTCGATGATTACGACTTGTTACGCAAATAACTCTTCATGTATACGCGTCTAGGCGCTTTGATACCCTCACTCTAGGCTTATGGGAAAGCGTTCCGGTGTTCGGGCGCTGGTAAAGAGCAATACCTGGAATACGATAATTGATGAAATCCAAAAATTCACTCACACTCTGATCTGGTCCATTGGCGAACTCAAACTCCCTCGTGAAACCTGTGCCTACTGATTGTCAAAAGTCGAACCATGATGACCGTTGGCAAAGGAACGAACCATCATGCCACAAGCGTTTACGAGCTACATGTTGTGACGCCGTTCCCATAACCACGTTGAGGTAGTGCAACAGAGCACAGGCGCTTTGAAAACGAGGTTGCCGTGGACGACAGGGATGGAGAACGTGGGGACTGACGACTTTAAGAGACAACTACACTGTTATGAGAAGTGAGCGAGAGGTGAGGTCGACATAAACTTCCTCAGCCACAGATCATCACGCAATATGAGCTTCAGCATGGATCCACATGTTTTGCTGACATGTAGCAAATTACGAACTCCACACCCACTGCCACTGGGCGTCCCGGGCCGCTGCGGATGGGTTGACCACCAAATCCCTGCGACGGTTCTCGTGTCTCTAGCAGATGCACATAGCGATGCATGCTGTGGCTGTCGAGATGCATGGTCGGGGTACATGCGAATACCATGCAAGGAGGCTGGGATGGGCTGGGTGGTGTGGGGTCTGCATGGCCATTGCAGAAGGCGGGTGCAGCACAACACGTTGTTGAGGCATGGCGAGTATGCAAGGTGGTATGTTGACCTCGTGAGAATTTTGTGGGCTGATGCAAGGTCGACCAATTTTCTCTTCCTCAACTTCGAGTTTTTGAGATGGTCGTGGAGTTTTGTTTTCGTGGAGTTGAAACGATGCTCGTCTGGTGATGCCCCTGCCCGGAGGCACAGCCGCAGGGCTGAGCTGCTGCCTGTCTCGAAGCCTGACGTCTGCCTAATGCTTTCTGAAGCCTGGTCTTGCTTCACACAAAAGCGACATCTTGTCGCGGGTGTATGCCCGTCTGTTCACCATTTACTTTTTCATCCATATCGACACCTTTGAGCCTAGCCAAGAACTGCCCGTGTTGCTCACTGTGTTGGTCACGTTTGTACGCGTTGGCATCCGTAAACTGGCGCAGCTGGCTCTCTCTTTCCTTTGTGTCTTCGTGTATCTTTAATGCGCAGGAAAGTCCTTGTAGCAGCCATGGCCGATGCCAATGTCAGTAATGAAAGTCAAACGGCGCAAGGTTCGCAGGAGAAGCGGGAGCCTCTTGGCCAGCTTGCAAGGCGCCTCAGTCGTCTGGCCGGTAGCACCGCGCTGGCCTTGTCTTCAGTTGTCTACCTGCATAGATCTCCATCGAAGGCTGAAGAGAGAAGAGAATTTGCACAGGACATCTTCGCCCTTGCCGCAGTCCTTCGGGTTCTCGAAGTCGAGCTGCTTCTGATGAACACAAAGCTGACGTCCCGTGAGAAGCTTTTGTGGACCAATGAGCATCATGAGAACCTCCTGGACTCACTTTACGAGTGTGATAACACCCTCACGGCCATTGGAAGCTTAGTGACGAGGGGAGACTCGGAGATCTTCCTGTCGACTATGCCGACAAAGGGAGAAAAACTCCATGTTGATTTTTTCACCTTCGACAGTCAAGACGAAGCGAAGAGTATTATCAAGAAATGCAACGATCTTGTTGTTCAGACAATTCTGGTGGCCAGATGCAAAGCTCTAGCCCGAGAGGGAAATCGGTAAGTCACACTGAGACCATCCCGGCTGCGTACGATTAACACTTTTCATAGTAATGACGACGAAATGTCGGAGACCTGGCGTCTCGTCCTGGCGCTGAATCATCCAGTGCTCAATAGCATTCAGGAGCAGCCGCAGACATCCCCGATGCCGTCGCAATCAACTCCTGCACCCTCTGTTGATCCCCCTACACCCAAGCCAGAACCCAGTTCATCAAACACAGCTTCGTAAGTGATTATGTCGAGCCACCCAAAGTCAGACTTAGCTAATACTACCCAGCAAAGTCGAGGGCCCGATACTCAGGCAGCTGACCCCTGTCGCACTATACAATCAGTGGCCACCCTTCAATAACCCTCGACATCCAGCGTATCTTGCCGCCATAGCAAATAAGCGGAAGGAAGCAGACATCCCGACTATTGCAACTCAGTCCTCAACAACGCTTGCCTCAAGTTCAAAGGATACTGCGGAGTCTGGCCAGAGCGCTGTGTCTCCAGACCCTACACCGAAAAGAAGTGAACCGGGAACCGTATCATTTGGGCAGCCCAGCGTCATAAAGCCCACGCCCTCTGGCAGCTCGTTGTTTGCAAAAGATCCTCCATCTAGTATATTTGCTAACTGGAATACGTCAAACTACAATGGATTCACTGCAACCCCGCATCTGGAAGCCTATATCCTCCGCCCAATCGTCAAGTCCACCGAAACTACCAGTACATTGTCCTATGGAGTTGAGTCACTGCGACTGAGCGAAGAATCCATGCAAGCTCAGGTCGGCAGGTTAGGTACCAGTTACTCCATCACGGACGCACTTCTCGATCTTCAACCGCAACAGTTGCATCTCATACAACTTCGCGCTACTCAGCGTCAAGGAAACATTGTGTCTGTAGAGCACGGCAAACCTGTTGATATGTCGACACCAATGGGTTCTTTGCAAGTCAAGCCTGCCATATTCATCATTTCTACGACAACAATGTTTCCGCAGCATCCCTTCGGAGTCCCGGCTCCAAAGCAGGCAACCTATGATCCCGCGCCAACGATTGGTGGAGGCCTCTTTGGAAATACACCCGCCAGCGCTTATGTATCAAGCAACTCCAACCCTGCATTTGATCCCAGCCGCCACCTCTCTTCGCCAGAAGCATACTCGACGCACCTGCAAGAGCGAGGTGAACTTTGCACCTACGTTGAACCCACTGAACGCAAGGGTCAGTTCCAGCACTTTCAGACCATCACGATGAATAAAAGCTGGCACAACACGGATCGCTCGTTGGAGGAGATTCGACTTGCCGACTACGAAGCTGGACGTAAGGGGCCGATGAAGACCAATGGCATCTTGTATCCTTGGGACAAGACACTTCCAGACCGTAGCAAAGGGCTATTTGGAGTTTTTGGAGGATTTGGACAAACTCAATTACCTCTACCTACTGAGAACAAGATCTCGCTATCCACCGGATTTCCAATAACTGCGACTCCCTCGCTTCCTTTGTTTGGTAACCAAGAGCCAAGGAGAGGCCTGTTCGGTCAACCCATAGTAGCAGACAAGGCTCCTTCTACGCGCGCAGTACCTCCAACTAATGGCCCATTTGGCCACATCGCACCAAATCTGCCACCTTTCGTTCCACCCAAAGACTCGCTTCCAAACCCCTTTGGCCAACGATCGACTTTTGGATCACCATTGTTTGGCGGCAATGGTAATGCACAGGGATCATGGACATCTTCAACAAAGGCATCAAGCGCAAAGGAACCTGCACTCAACTCCAACTCTCTCTTTGGTCCGCCCGTCTCAGCCAACAACCCCTCGAAGTCACCATTTGGAACCCCTACCAACCCCTTCTGTACAATTCTCCATAAGCATACACTCTTTTGTCATTTACCACCACCGCCGAAACATAAATTCGCTTCCGGTGGCATGTATCCAACACTGAGCGACGAACGCATGAGCAGCGCCGCCGAGCCTCCGTGTGGATTCTGTCAATTCGAGGCCACAGTGTGTCATCATCGTCCTTCTTCATCGGTTGTTCCAGCAGCTCCGCTCAGCAGCAGTGAGAAATCTTCGTCTGCTGCACCACTCTCGTCACTGTTCAAAGCTGCTTCCACATCGCAGCCAGCCCCACGACCGAGTCTATTTGGCAGTTTAACAGCCACAGATCCGTGTGGGAGCCCATTTGCAGCTCTGGCAAAACCTTCAGATAATCGAGCCTTTGCTTCAGAACCTCCTACCCAATGTCCACAGGGCAGTGGTCTATTCGGAGCAAAGCCGGCCGCCCAACCATCCCTCTTCTCCCAAAGTAATCTATTCGGAGCGCCAGTCAGCAAACACACCTTCGCCGCAGCACCTTCCGATCCCTCGCCAGCTGGCGGGCTGTTCGGCAGTCATGGCTCAACCTCGTCACAATCACAACCCGCAGGCGCCAGTCAACCCAACCCTCTGAAAGATTACCAAACACAACTACAAGAGTTTGAGAAGCAAAAGCCAAAGTCACCCGGGGCCGATGTCCTAAACTCAAAGAACCCACACGACGACGCAGCGCTCGATGCGCTTCTGAACTCGGGGAGAATACCCACGCCAAAGAAGAATAAGAAAAATGATGTCTCCCCATCTCCTGCACCAGACCAAGGCGATCAGCCTAGTGCCTTTCCGACCAGGCCGCGCGCTGCTAGCAATGCCTCCGTTGATCCTTTCGATGCTCCAACGGCAACAGAGAATCCGGACGCATCTTCCTCGCAGGAACCGACGAAAGAGCCGACGTTGTCGTATTATGAGATCTTAGGTGTTCAGCAGGATAATAAAATGAAGATAGTACAGGGTGCTCTGATGCGAGGTCGTGATTAGAATGAAGCATTTCTCTAATAGCTTAGGTCTCATGAGATTATGAATTGATGGAAAGGTAGAATGAATTTTCATGATATTTAACATCCAACTTTGCTTTCCTTGACTCGTGAACGCACAGTTGTTTTATTATTACAAACAATTGACCAGTGGTGAAAAACAGTAGTTGTCTTGTTCGTTCATAGTAAACACCACGTTGAGTTAAAAGACCGATGCAATCATAATTCATACCCTGTCAAATGTTGATACACGGCCATCACCAAAAGAATAGACAGTAGTAAGAACAGTATACATTGAAAGCCCGGGTGGTCGTAACCGTTAAATCCTATCGATGGGCCTGTCCTGAGATCCTATGGCTCTAGTCTATATGACTCCATCTATCGTGAAACGCTAATGTGAAACGCTTTTCGTCTACAACTTGGACTTGGTCTGAGGCTCGTCGGTCTGGTTGCCATTGCGGTCGAACCAGATCTTCTTCTGGCTCCTCAAGCTCTCCTGCAGCGCAACACCAATCCTGACAGCCTGGTACGAGCTCTCAATGTCAACAGGGACCTCTGTGTTGTTGAGGACGGCATCTGTGAACTCATTTGCCTCGGTAACAAAGGCCTGCTCGAAGCGCTCGTAGTAGTTCTGGGGAATGTTTCGCTGGACGCCGTTTGTCAAGTGCGCCTCCATGAGGTCAGTCATTGGGTTTGAGTTGACGGCAAGCTTGCCCTTTGTGCCGATGATCTCTGTCATATCGTGCTGCCCAGGCGCGTTCATGCGCGAGCTGTAGAAGTATGCGATCTGGCCATCGTAGAACTCGACAATGCCCACTCCGTTGTCGACGTCTCCGTACTTGGCGAGATCGGGCTCGAGGGCTGTCACGCCAAAGGCAACGACCGACTTGACCTTGGGGAGGTTCTTGCCGTTGGAGTCGGCGCTGAAGTACCACAAGGCCAGGTCAATGTCATGAATGTTGCAGTCGACAAAGATGCCGCCGGAGAACTTGGCGTACTCGACGAAGAAACCCGAGGGATCGAACTTGTCGCAAGTCTGGGAGCGGAGGATGGAGGGTCGCCCGATGTCACCAGACTTAGCGATGGCGTATGCGTTACGGTATGAAGCGTCGAAGCGGCGGGAAAAACCGCACATGACTTTGATGTTGGGGTGGGCAGCCGCGGTCTTGAGGAGGTCCTGGCACTGCATTTCGTTAGCTCTTCGTCCCATAATGGGTGAGAGGTGAGACACGTACGACTTCAAGCTTTGTGCTGAAGGGCTTCTCGCACAGAACGTGCTTGCCGGCCTTGATGGCCTTGATGGACTGCTCCGCGTGTGCTGTTGTGACGGTTGCAACAACAACTGCCTCCAGCCCCTCGTGCTTCAGCATAAGGTCGTAGTCATTGTAGGTCTTGACGCCAAACGGCTCAAGGTTCTCCTTCGCCCATGCAGCTTCCTTGGGGTCTGGTGTGAAAGCTGCCACGAGCTCAGCCTTTGGTGTGCGATGAAGGAAGTGGAGGGCGTGACGGGCACCCATGCGGCCGAGGCCAGAGCAGGCAACCTTGAGTCTTCGGAGCTCGGTCATTGTGAAGGACTTGAATATGTGAAGATGTGAATCAGGGAGGAAGATTGTAGAGAAAGGATGTGAGATGGTTCGAGTGTAGAGCGAGCAACGATGAAGTTATGTCTCCCCGACGAGCTGCGAGTTCACCGCCAAAAATGTTGTTGGCCATAGCTTTAGGGGTCCAAAACCACCAAGTCCGGCACAGGAACATCCATCTCGAGCCGCATTTTCTACGTTCAAGAACCCGAACATTTCCACTGGCAATCTCCTCCATATTTTCTTAGAGTTCAAGTAGAATTCGCGCCGACTTTCTCCAGGATGTCATCACGTCTACACGTCGGCTCTCCACATGTGGAAGGATAAGAAACACCAACTAAACACACTGAACCAGACAATGTGAAAGTTACTTAAAGATGCTGAGGACGTCGGTGTGGAGCAAATGTGGAGCTGCGGCGCCCCAGATCCGGGCGGGACCTGGCCGAACGGGGAAATCTTCTCCTTTGAGAACGGCACCCCCGCAAAATTCCACCACATCAAGAACTCTTCGGCTTCTTCACGCAAGCGAAGAAAGCGAATCAATACCCGTTTCTTGTCTCGCCAAAACTGCTGGTGGCACGTCTGTGTGGCGGTTGATGAGATGGCTTGCAACTGTAAGCGTGGTAACGGCTGGCATGTACCTGCAGCATAATCTAGAGCGACGACTCAAAAATTCCCCGCATACGTCATTGCTTTTGTTTATGATGTATCAACAAGCCTACTACAGCAACAAGGTCTTCAAACGCCAGAGATATCTACAACTACAATATGCTCACAAGTTCGCCTTGTCCTCGCCAGTCTCAAGTACAACCTTGATGACTAGGTTACCATTGTCATCCTTTGTCTTGCCAGCCATTTCAAACGCTTCGTCCGCTGCCTCAAGACCCTTGTACCTGTGTGTAACAAGCTTCGAGAAGTCTGGGTAGTCTGGTCCCGTCTTCGATACAACCTCAATACCAGTCGGGTATGTGTTCGCGTACCTGAATACACCGAGAATATCGACTTCTCGAAGCGCAGCGGCGGAGATGGGCAAGGTCTGGATGGGTGTTCCCATACCGATGAGCAGCATCTTGCCTCCTGGTCGTGTAGCCTGTTGCATGTTAGTAATGACTTGGTCGCGAGTACTACCTTACTTACATATATCGATGCTTGCACACATGACGGTACTCCAGTGCATTCGAAAACTGCGTCAACCTCACCCACCTCACCAGCACTACCTCTTGGAGTCTTTCCGATTGCTGCAGCTGTCTCCTTCGCGATCTCAAGCTGCTCCTCAATTGTGCTGCCGCGCTTCATTGGTACTGTGAAAGCACGATCTGCGAAGTTGTTCGTGACTGCGAAATCGACTCGCCCAGCGTCGATATCGGCGATCACAACTGTGCCAGCACCTGAGATCTTGGCCATGGCGGCGACCAGCAGACCTACAGCGCCTGCACCAAAGACTAATACTGTCGCACCAGCTTGCAGCTGCGCTCTCTTCGCCGCTTGGATCGCTACACTAAGAGGCTCCAAAAGCGCACCTAGATCGAGCGACATGTCTTCTGGCAACCTGACTTATTAGCGTATATCTTTTCCACATCGCATGAGTATACTTACTTGTGACACCAAGCTGCTGGGTGGTTGATCCTATCTTGCAGCGTTCCCTGCGCGTGCGGAAAGCTCTTCGCACTACTCCTAAACCTCATACCCTTGCAAATGTTGTACCTCCCCTCTTTACACCTCTCGCAAGTCTCGCATGGCAGTCCTACTTCCAGTGCGACTTTGTCTCCGACACTGAAGTTCTTGACTTCTGAGCCAACACCAACGACTACGCCCGCGGACTCGTGGCCGAGCGAGAGCGGCTCCTGCACAAGGATGTCACCATTGCGGTTGTGCCTGTAGTAGTGGAGATCTGAACCGCAGAGACCAGTGGAACGAATGCTGATTTGAAGGTCTGTGGGGCCTGGAGGGAAGATAGAACGAGATTCCTGGAGGTTGGGTTAGCTGTTGCTTTGTGCGGCTTCGGAAGCTCTCAACTCACAATTCTCAGGTCTTTTGCGCCGTGCAAGACAGACGCACGAATCTGCTGCTGGCTTGCAGAGACATCTGGCTTGCTCTCTGTCGCCGTTTGACTGTGTGTTGCGCACATGGTGAATTGAAGGTGCAGGACAAGGTGGTTCACTGCAGATTACAAGGCTTTGTTGATTCAAGGACTCAAAAACAGAGATTCTGGTAGAAGTAGAGTGAAGAAAGATAGTTTACGACTAGAGTCATCTCAACATCCCACGTAAAACTATTCGCGCATGCGGCGAGCATTACCTAGAAGCTTACGATCGTGGAGGTAGCTTCCCACTTCGGCATTCGCTGTACCGAATCATTGGTGCGTCGGCGTTTGAAAATGTGGGGTTGCGTTCCGAGCAGCTTCCGAGTGTTGACGAAGCCCACAGCACGATGCGCTGGGACTGAAGTGCCGCGAGCTTCTCCCGTCAGATAATCGCTCAATCGATAGTTTTGCCTGACTCCTCTATCTTCCTCGAAGCTGAAGCGTGTCGAACTCAGATTGATCTCGCAGCATAACACTGAGCATAACGTCGTCATTCCGATCACAGACGCAAGAATCACAGGTTCGACCAACACAATGTCTACCGTACAGCAGCTCTACTCGCTCGAGGGCCAAACAGCCCTCGTCACAGGAGGAACGCGAGGAATTGGCCAATCTATGGCCATCGCCCTCGCTGAGGCAGGAGCAGACATCCTCCTCGTCCAGGTGCGTTTAGTTCGAATCCAATCACCCCTCCAACCCAACTAACAACTGGCCAGCGCGATGAGTCCAACCAGCAAACCAAAGAAGCAGTCGAGAAACTCGGCCGTAAGGCAACTATCTACACCGCAGACCTGTCTTCGAACGACTCCGTAACCCAACTCACGCCCAAAATCCTCGCCGACGGCCACAGAATCCACATCCTGCTCAACTGCGGCGGTATCCAGAAGCGCCACCCCGCGCACCAGTTCCCAGATAACGACTGGAACGCCGTGCTGCAAGTGAACCTCACCAGTGTCTTCACACTGTGCAGAGATGTAGGTGCGCACATGCTCGAGCAGCCTGCAGACCTGCCTCTGAAGAGGAGAGGTTCAATCATCAATGTAGCCTCGCTTCTCACCTTCCAAGGCGGCATCACGGTTCCTGCGTATGCAGCCTCGAAGGGCGGCGTGGGCCAACTCACTAAGGCGTTGAGTAATGAGTGGGCTAGCAAGGGCGTGAGTGTGAATGCGATTGCACCGGGATATATCGCGACGGATATGAATGAGGCGCTGATCAAGGATGAGAAGCGCGCGGAGAGCATCCTGAGCAGGATTCCTGCGGGGAGGTGGGGTAGCCCTGAGGACTTCAAGGGTGCAGTGGTATTCTTGGGGAGTGCGGCAAGTGCGTATGTGAGCGGAGAGGTGTTGACTGTTGACGGTGGCTGGATGGGTAGGTAGACGAAGAGCTGTTGCAGATATTGGTACACATGTAGATTTTGAATCGTGGTAATTGAATGCTTAAGTTCAACTTCGAAATTCACCTTACTAGACACGAGACTAAACAATCTTCTCCAAACTACACACAGGGCAATGTTCGTAGTAAGATATGTCACAACAGAATCATCTCAGAAATGCACTCAGTATGGCGTAACACATGTTTCATTTCAGTCATGATCTTTTGTCTATCTCGGGTATTCCTCTCACAACTTACTCTCAGTAAGTCAACCAGAAAGGTCAATGCCGCCGGGCTTGTCAGCAAAGCCGACATCGACACCGAAAGGCGGGTAGACGTATCTTGTAGGGCCGTTCTTCTTCTGGACAGCCTCGAGGTTCTCAATGTCCTCCTTGTCGAGCGAGATCAGCTTGCGGTTCTCGTCAATGCGCGACGGTGTCACGGACTTGGCGAGAACGGAAGAGTTGCGTGCAAGGTGGTAAGAAAGGAGAACAGTGGCGGGAGCAACGTCGTGCTTCTTAGCGACGGCAATGACGCCCTCGTCCTTGAAGAGAGGCGAGCCTGTGCTGCCGAGCGGGCTGTATGCGGTGATGTGGATGCCCTTCTCCTTGCAGAAGTCGACGATCTCCTGCTGAGGCAGGAGAGGGTGGTTCTCAATCTGGTTGGCGGCAGGGATAATGGCGGCCTTTGCAAGCAGCTTCTCGAGGTACTTGACAGAGTAGTTGGCCACACCGATAGCCTTGACCTTCTCGGGGTGGGCCTGGATCAGGTTCTCGAGATTCTTCCATGTGTCAACGTGCGTGATGGAGTGGTCGATGTCGCGGCTGCCGTCCTCGAGCTTAGGGAAAAGGGGGTGGTTTCCTGCAAAAGTCAAAATACGGTCTTGGTGAATCGATAACAGTACTCACCCTTGGGGTTCATGGGCACCGGCCAGTGCATGAGGAAAAGGTCAACGTAAGGGGTCTTCAGCAGATCCAAGCTCTTCTGGAGACCCTCCTCAGCGCGAGTGTGGAATGTGCACCAGAGCTTGCTGGTAATGAACAGGTCCTCGCGCTTCACAATGCCCCGCGAGATGACATCCTGAAGAGCTTCGCCGACCTCATCCTCGTTCTGGTAGCAGAATGCACAGTCAATGTGCCTGTAACCACCCTCGATGGCGTGGATTACGGCCTTCTTGACCTCACCAGGTGCAGACTGCCATGTTCCCAGGCCGAGGGCGGGGATTGTGGCACCGGTGTTGAGGGGAATTGCAGTGTTCATGTCGGGCTGTGGATTGAGAATAGAATCAGGGGTGGCTTTGAGAATGAACTTCGAGAGGGCGGGATTCATGGCGGCACTGGGTATATGTGTCTAATATGGTGGGGTGTAGTATGGGGGTCCATGGCTTGGTACACCCACGCCGCAGCTACCCTTCTCCGTTCTGGGGTAGCTAGCGGCCTACGTCAGTTGTGATTGATGAGATTAATTCTTCCGGAGACCGAGCTGCGGGCTCTGCTTTACCGGTGGGGCAATTGGGGCGGGGCAAAACGCTGGAAGAACGTTGATGCGCGCCGATGCGGCTTCAATTGCGGAAAACTTTTCAGGAGGCTGAAGAGGGCCAAGGATATGGCCTGCCCGTGTCATTTCTGCCGGAGTATCTGTCGGAGAATCCTCGACCGAAAATGCCACGAGAGCCACGTGACCTGAATCGGCTTGGTCGCCGTCATCATGCAGCACTCCCGTGTGATCACCAGCTTGCTCAAACAGCCGACACTAGCGGCTGGGCGTTGAAAAGCGGCGAGAATTACTCTGTCTGATCTCAAAATGGCTGCTCCGCGCCGACGATGCACTCAGGGTCCACAAACCGCTCGAAGATGTGAGGGCTAAGAAAAGCCAACCAACCATCTGCCATACAATTCTGTGGCACATCCGTCAGCGTTGGTTTCCAGAACCCCAGATCTCTCGTTTGCGATCTGACGCGCGGGCAGAATTTCCCCGCATTCTACTTTGGGCCGACCATCGCGGGGAGTTCTCGTTTCAGTGGATCTGAGATGAGGTTGAGAATTCTCTGTCCATAGAGAGGCTGCTTCTAGACATGGTGATGCTTCTAAACATGGGAAGAACCTGCCGATGGGCCTGGGGTTACAGAGGATAAGTACTTCCACTCTTCGCGTCACCGTCACAGCATCAACACTTTTGTCAATCCATCCCATTTCAATCTTTACCATCACCACTTAAAAGATTCAGCGAGAGTACACGCTTAACAACCCACCCACACGTAAACTTCACGATGGCACCAGGCGCCATCTTCGAGGAGCCCAACGTGGCTGAGAACTTCAATGACCACCGTGATGGTCTTGCCCTCGAGGCTACTTCCGACGCAATTGACGAAGTCAATGTCCTCAAGGTCGCCATGAAGGTCAAGCAAGGCACCGCCACACAGGATGAGAAGGACATCTACGAACAGTCCCAGTTCGACTCAGAGAAGGACAAGACACAGTTCCGCCAGTACGAGGAGGCATGCGACCGCGTCAAGAACTTCTACCGTGAACAGCACGAGAAGCAGACCGTAGCCTATAACCTGCGCGCCCGCAACCACTTCCACGGCAAGACCCGTGCTGAGATGACCATCTGGGAAGCTATGGAGAAGCTCAACACACTGATCGACGAGTCCGACCCCGACACATCCCTCTCACAGATCGACCACCTTCTCCAGTCCGCAGAGGCCATCCGTCGCGACGGCAAGCCCCGCTGGTTCCAGCTTGTGGGCCTCATTCACGATCTTGGCAAGCTCCTTTTCTTCTACGACGCCGAAGGCCAGTGGGACGTCGTCGGCGACACATTCCCTGTGGGCTGCGCGTTTGACAAGCGTATTATCTACCCCGACACCTTCAAGAACAACCCCGACTACAACGACGAGATCTACAGCACCGAGCATGGTATCTACATGCCCGGCTGCGGCCTGGACAATGTCATGCTGTCCTGGGGCCACGACGAATACCTCTACCACATCATGAAGGACCAGTCGACTATCCCCGATGAGGGGTTGGCTATGATCCGCTACCACTCGTTCTACCCTTGGCACAACCAGAACGCATACAGGTGGATGATGAACGAAAAGGATCACAAGATGCTGGAGGCCGTCAGGGCTTTCAACCCTTACGATCTGTACAGCAAGTCCGATGATATCCCCAAGGTTGAGGTTCTCAAGGAGTACTACCTTGGCATCATTGACGAGTACATTGGCAAGGACAAGAAGATCAAGTGGTAGACGTTGGCTGGTATTGATATACTTTTGCATTATTGATTATGTTACATAGCGGCACGGAGAGCCAAGAGGCCCGTGAATGATACTCTTTTTTAACTTCATATCGAAGGCTTCATGTCGATTTGGTCATTGCATCTCTTAATGACCTTACTGCTGATGACACGTGATATTTTGCTCAGCCTTAATCGCCATCGCCAAGGGAATGTGCAACTGAAAATCGCAATGCTGCACCATGATCGAGTTAGCCTCAACTTCCGCTCAACCAAAGCTTGACAGCTAGCACACAGCCACCCTCAATCTCCGATCAAGCCTCCTCCAGTATAATATTTAAAGCTTAAATTGTATCAGCGCAAGTACTGGCTCTGCAAATCAAGGCCACCCGAGATTTAGCCCGTAGGCGAAGGAGATAGTTATCCAGGTAAGTGTACGTTGGAAGGAAGGAACCACATCACGTGCCCTACCTACGTTCGTCACATTGTTTCACTGTAACCACTTGGCCAGCGCGCGCTTACTCTATGTATATAAAGACTGTAGCGCCCGGTCTGTAGGAACCATATCTATTGAGCTTGTTCAACAATAAGCATTGACGAGTATATGAACTCTCTCAATTATGAGTAGCATTCCTGGGCCCATGATTGCTCACCACATGTTCACTGCACAGAGACATCGAAATTTTAGTTGTGAGCCCAAGCCTCTGATTGAAGCTGTGATGTATGTGATTCTGTATAATGGATATTTGAACGCCTTCCTGTGCTGATTTAAGTAGTGAATGGGTTGTAAAAGCTTCCTGTCTCGTCCGAGACTGCCTTCAACTTTTTGTTCTGCCTTCTCAGGTATGTCTTTGATGTGAATGCCATACAGAAGGTCAATCCAGCGAAGACAATCTGCAAGATCATAGCCATGGTGTAGCGCGGTGCATCACTATCCGGGAAGAAGTATGGTGACATCTAGAATAACGTCAGTCTGTAAAATGGGCTTCACTTGGGAACATAGCTTACCACATTGCCCAAATGACCGCAGATATTGACGATAGCGCCTCCAGCAGCTCGTTTCTCCGGCGTCTGCCCAAGTGAGCTTACTGCCCACGTGTAAACGAGGGCGTTCGCCGAGAAGCTGCCTGAGGTGTAAAGGAACGCTGCGGTGTAGCGAGCAGCAGTGTTGAGTGTAGCAACAGAGATGATGAATCCAATGATTGCACAGCAGTTGTTGATCATGATGTGGAAACCTCGTTCCTTCTTGCGATCAGAAGACCAGGCCACGAAGAAAGATACCGCTGTACCCAAGACATAAGGCGGAGCGGTAAGGAGAAGAGCGATAGTGTTGTTACCAATACCAAACCCACGAACCATGGTAGGGAAAAAATTATTGAATCCGTAGGAACTGGTCATAAATATGTTCATGAAGATGAATATCTGCGTATGATATCAGCAAAGAGAACGTTGTGGCAGCTAGGAGGTGTATTTACGTATGTCTTGGCGTCGGTAAGAGCGAGACGCAAGCCTTGCCAAACAGTAGAGTCGGTGTACTTCTCGACACGATCGGCTTCGATGCGAGCAACAGCGATCCTTCGCATATCTTCCGTCATTGACCACATCTGACCTCCAGTCTTTGAGTGTGGGTAGTTTGGAAGGATGACATAAGCTGTTAGGGCGAAGAAGGCGCTCAATGCTGCTTCCAGGATGAACAGCCACTGCCAACCTTGCAGGCCACCGGCTCCAACCATGCCGGACAACACGCCGGCCGCAATCAAGCCAGAAAATGCTTGAGCTAAGACCAGCCCAGAGTAGAGGAGGGCAGTTCGTAGGGCGAGTTCTCGACGAGTATACCAACATGACATGAGGTATACAGCCTGGCTTGATTAGCAACTATTACGACGCCTAACTTTCAGGCTGCTTACACCAGGGAAGAGAGGCGCTTCAATAATTCCCAACACGAACTGGACTGCAAACAGCTCTCCAGCACTGGAGACTCCGGCGGTTGCGGCCGACACACCAGACCACAAGATTGCACAAGTGGGTAGATACAGTTGTGGGCGGACTCGAGTGATCAGCATATTGGAGGGAAGCTGTGCAAGCATGTAGCTGATGTGGGTCAGCGTTGTGACCGTAATATGGAACACAGGGGATTCTACCCAACTGTAAGCAGAGCTACAGCCGTACTATAGTCGGTGTTTCCCAGGTTAAGTGTTTCCTCAAAGTCATCGTCTAGGCGAGCTTGACTATTTGGTATGGTCAGTGGCAATACAATGTGATTTCCTGAAGATAGCTTACGCAATGTTCACGCGGTTGAGATAGTTGAACACTGGATCCAGGTGTCAGTATAGGTACACCTTATCACTGAGAGGGCAGGTGTTAAAACTCACTGTACAAGATCCACAACTGCGGGAGCAAGGTCATGTCGAGTCTCCGGACGACCTTCTTCTCCTTAGCCTGCCAGTCCTCAATACCCAGAGCCTCGATCGCATTTTGCTTCTGAGCCTCTTTGAATCCTTCAGACTGATTCGTTGGAACTGTCTCAAGATAATCGGCATCACTATGTTTTCTCTTCTCGATAACAATGTGTGGGGCGACGCTTCCCATAGTGCTGCCGTGCACAATTGGCTCCGAATTTGGTGTACTTGGGGTGCCCGCCATGGTGCAGATGTTGTAAGAAGGAAGAAGGAGAAGAAGGAGACACAAAGACGGATATTGTAGCAGTGAGACAAACAACGACATTTTATAGATCTCAACCTACTCCGCACTACCCCAGTTTGATCTGCGACATACTACTCCACGTCCGATACACTTCTCCACGCTTCTGAGAGTCGGAGATCATCTCCCACGAAGACAAGCTCTTAGACATTGGCGCCGGAGGTTCATTCGTTGTTCCACATTGGCAACTTGGCATGTACACTCGGTCTTCAATGTGCGACTTCAAGCCGTTGAAATTGTCTCAGAGTCAAGCCGCTAAAGTCGTATCATTGAGTAGAATGGTACGACAGGGCCGTATGAGGCAATCCGCTGGATTATCGCCCAGAGGAAGACAAGAGCCGGCAAGTGAATTACTGGCTACTGGTCAGGTATTGTTGTGGATATCCGCTCTTGGTGTTCTTCGGTCAGCCGAGACTCTGGGGTTGTGTTAAGCAAGCCAAGCCGGACTGGGTGCCGAACGACGGGAGCGCCGCTGACGCGCAGCATGACATTTGTGAGAGAGCGAGTTTTCCATGTTGTGCGAACCGCTTCAAGCCCCAAGTATGTGAGTTGTTTGCGGTGAAAGGATTGCGCTACCTGAATTACTAAGGTACGGTATCTACCTGCCTAGGAGGTAGGTAGTGAAGGACAATACCTAGGCAGCCGCTCTTAGATACTGCTTCCCTGTCGCCGCCACGAAGCTATCGTTCGTGACACTACCTGCTAGAGCGAGTGGCCGATGCTGTGTCTTCTGCCTCCAAGTCGGTGTTTTGCTGGGTTAACGAGCCATAGCGCCTGGGCATGGTCCCGATGGGCGAAACAACCCGATGCGTATTGGCCAGTAAGCACTCTGTCGGCCGGTGAAGGATCATCTTCTCCAGACCCAAGAGACCCTTTCAACGCTAGAACACGGAGGCTCAAGCATGAGGCTCTTGGACAGCCACAGGGGACTCACATCTACCGCCGAGGAGCACCCGCGGCGCGCTGTAATCTCAAAGCCCAAGCTCTTCTATATCTCCCCGCACGCATATTTAGCTGTGCTCATGACAAATTGCAATAACCTCCACGGAGCTTGTTCAAACAATGTCCCGAAGTTTTTGCGCAGCTTGAGCAGGCACTTTCCTCCCGTTTCCATATCTATGTGTAAACCACGCCCATTAAGATGACCACGAACTCGCGAATGTGACACACCCTGACCAATTAGGTCGCTCATTCTGCTTCTAGAATTTTCTCCTGAATTTTCCTGAATAGCGAACGCGATGACGCAGAGAGCTCTCAGCAAGATGTGAGGTACCGTAGAGTGAGATGTGTGAAATTGGAACCACCCACCCACTACTTTCATTATCCTTGAAGGGGCACTTAACATCTTGTATGCCTCGCTTCGAATCTTGGGAATTCTGAAGCGTACCATGGCTTCGTAAGCTGCTGCGCATCGCCCAAGACCGACCTCCATCGTCGAGAACGTTCAAATGGCTGCCAAGTTCGCCGTGTCGAAGGGTACGCATTTCGGGTTGTCTTTACGTTGTCGCTCCGGAAGGTACCCGCGGGACTCGATTGTAATGGTGATTCTTTGACACGATATGCAGATACTCCGTATGACATGGCTTTCATATCAAATCGGTCGTTGGTAAGCTTGAATCCTATTATTCGAAGATTTGTCCTTCTAAAAGACCCAAACATTGGGTTGTGCCCTGGATCCGTCAATCCGGGGTTTAATGTAAACTTAGCAAGAGAAGAATATGACATTGGATAGTCGATAACTCCGTGGTGGAGAGGCTCAGGTGGTCGGTGTCGGAACATTGTAGTGTAGATGAGCCAAGACACTTGTATTTGTTGGACGATCACCAAAATTGTGGAAGATCGCATCATGAGTGAGAGCCTGGCGCACGTCGTATACACTTGACACAATGGTCTACTAAACAAGACCTTGTATACCTCAAGCTACGCTGGACTGAATCTCTCTTAATGGTGAATTACCATCAGGTTAGGCACACAGGCGTCGGCACTAATACCGGACATCGTATGTCCTATGTCTAGTGTGCTCAAAGCTCAATTGAGTACGGACCGGTAAACTTAAGCAGGATTGAACGTTCAGAGTGGGAAAGCCCAGCTCTTTCTCCCTTAGCAGTCCTATCAGCCGCGTGTAAGTTCTTAGCGGTCATGACATACTGGGTGACAGCTACAACTAGGGCCAGTCACCTTGGGTACGGAGAGGGACCTCAGAGAGTACTTGACAGCTGATGTTCAATTTCTTGAGATCCAGTTTCTCTTGAACATATAGTCCCTTAGGCTTGGCAAAAATGTTTTTCGCCATGTCCAATACCGAGAGACATTGAAGTGACAATGGCATGGAAAGCCATATAAGAGGGCGTTGATGGTTACAGAGAATCTTATTGAACTTATTGAGAAGTGATTTGACCTACATCTTGGATTTTTGAACCGACTTCATCGCCGGTTGTAGGCCAGATGCTCGGCGACGGCAGGGTAATGTCAGACATTGAGCGCAAGTAGATGCATCGACCGTGGCAGTCACGTAGATGTGTCCTTTCGAAACTGGCGCCCGAAAGTGTGTATGGACGGCATGGCAACGCGCCTTGTGTTGGAGGCCGCTCGTGCTGGATCCCTGGGATATATCAAAACCCACTCAAACCGTAAGAATCTTGCACAGACACTTCCTGATCGTAGTACCCAGCTTTTTAGTGAGGTAAAAAGTCCTCGTGGCTGAAATAGACGGGCGTGTGTAGTTGTAGAGGGGTAGCGTAGCATGGGAGGCAGTCAGAGGTGTCGGGGGGATAGTAGGCTTGGCGGGCTGACCTGCTCTGATATATTTCGCACCGCCCACCTCCCAAACCTACCTCCTCTTCCGTCACCTCACCACTTTACCACAGCCACGACCACTTTGTACCACGTTTCCATCTCACATCAACTCGTACTCATCAAAAAGCCATCTGCACAGTCCACCCCTTTTCATATCCAGCACCTAACTCCCCTACACACCACTGATCGTCTCTACCATGCCGTCGCTGCCATCATCAACGCCAACACGAACTGTTGTCGTCAATAAACGCCGTGCAGCAAAAACCGACAAATACCGAGAGGTCTCGTACCATCTGGATAGTCAAGGTCGATATGTCGCCCAATCGTATGAAGTTCAGCCTCCGTCCCGCCAGCCATCAACAGCAGTCCCGTGCGTGCAACATATACAACCAACTAAAACCTCTGTCATGCCGCGGGTAGTCAAGCGGTCGAAGTTGTCTTCGTCCAGGACAACATCCGATGGTTCGATTGTCATCGTCCAATCACGTGAAAGCTTCCATCAGGACCAACCAGATAGCAAAAATGGGATTGTCGAGCCCTTGAGGCCAAAAGGACCTCCGTCGGCGCCACGACCACGCCGCCTATCGACGCCGGGGCTCTCTGACTTGGATGAAGAAAGGTCTTTCTGTCGCTGCGACTTGAAGAAGGATTGCGCCAAGTCTTGCGTTGGTTGCCACTAGTGGACAGGTTTGGCTTGTGATATTGATATTCCCTTTCACGCACCTGCAAGTTCTCCAAACGGCACTCGCAACTCTCGTTGGACCTTGGCGTTTCTCTTGCTTCCCCATTACTTTTCAGTATGATACCATAACACTCGGCGGATCCTCTCCTTATATTCGGCGCTTCGTCTGTAACAGATGTGCCGACACATTTTCATGATGTAGACAGAACTGGGCAAATACAAAGCATTTACGATAGTTAACGCTGTGCAATTCTTCGGTGCAGTGTTCATTCCGGTGGTCGCTCACTGTCAACAACAAAGTATTTGCCGACCTTTTTCTCCGCGGACCCTAGAACGTCCCAGTCTTCGACATCTTTGGCGTCTACTGGCGTGGTGTCCCTCTGTATCCGCCTGTGCCATTTACCAATGACATTCTCTTTAGCCAGCGCTTCCTTCATTGTCTCCAGCCCAATCATTTGCTCTTGCTCTGCTTCTATGGTCTCATCACGTATCGCTCGGAGAGGCTTGATGCCTGTAGTATCCACTCGCTGTATTTCGCCCACAAAGTGCAGTTGTGCTGCGAGAGTGTCGAGCATATTCTGCTCTTGTTCGGGTGTCTCGGGTAGCGGCAGGGCTGAGAGTCGGAGAAGGTGGTGCAGTTGTTTCGAGGAGATTTGCGGTGCGTCTGGAGCGCGTGTCTTTGGCGGTAGGAGAGATTCGACGGACCAGGTGGGTTCTGCAAGGAGCTGCTCAAGGTCGTCTGGGTGAATCCCCGGTCTCTGCTGGCGGCTTGGTTTCGGAATGGTATGAGACTGGCCTGTAGATAGTCTTGACACCGTGTGGAAAGGACGGTGAGAGTGGCGCAAAGCTTGAATAGGTACTCTGGCGCAGAGTAACGCGCGCCTCGAAGCCATCGTGGCAATTTACTCGTTTGGTGAGGATTAGAGGTCAGTGGTGTCGCTCGTGGTGGATTTATCGCTTCGTCCGCAGAGAATATTTACTTTTAGCACTTCAAATGCCTCCACGCGCGATTGGTAAGGAAGCTGTTACTTCCAGTAGTGCGTCGTCGTCGAAGCTCGAAAAGTCACTAGCCTGTTGTGGCCAAGTGTCTTGGAGTCAGCGGGAAGCCGCACGGCCATCAAGGGTCGTCATCGCCTTTGAAGCAGCTAACGCAGCCACCTGTCTCGATCAAACCCAAGAACTACGCTCCTGTTACTTTCTTACTTCTTTCTCCAGTCCACGGACAAGAACCACAGCCTAAAACACCCTCACAAACGGAAATATGGCCGGCGACCCTCGAGCGCTGCTTCGTCAGGTGGGGCATTGTCTCGAACTCAGCCACAAAGCAGATAACTGATATTGAGGTGCTACAACAGGCGGAGACCTCGCTACAGAAGGCGTCTGGCGGATTCAGCTTTTTCGGTGGGCGACAAGACAAGTGTACGATCGACATCGCAATCTGGAGTTCAAAATACAAACAGGTACTAACGCACGTGACAGACGAGGCAGCAGCAGAGCAGTTCATCGCCGCAGCAAATGCGTTCCGCATGCAAAAGATGGGTACGACACATTCATAAAAAGACTTGCATGAGCGATTCCGTACCGGATAACTAACATCTTGTAGGCAAGGAGGCTGGCGAAGCATTCGAGAAGGCAGCATCAGTCCAGTGCCAACAGCTGAACGAGCCCGATGACGAGGCCAACACACTCACAGAAGCCTTTAGTACGGCTATCCTTCGAAGTTCTTGGCAAACTACTAACGCTTAGATAGAGGCCTACCGCAAAGATGATCCAGAAGCAGCAGCAAGATGCTTAGACAAGGCCATCGCACATTACTGCAGCAAAGGTAACTTCCGCCGCGCTGCCACTCACAAGCAAAATCTTGCAGAGCTGTACGAAGTCGAGCTTGGCGACAACGGTCGCGCAGGTGCAGCCTACGAGGAGGCTGCTGGCTGGTACGAGAGTGTAAGTCATGCTGTCAAGCTCTAAACCCAGACGTGAAAGCTAACAACCAATAGGATAACGCAGAGGTACAAGGTGCACCCTATCCTTCATTTTTGGAAAAACCTAACAACCCCCAACAGGCACTGGCAAACAAGCTCTGGCTCAAGACCGCTGATCTCGTAGCCCTGGAAGGCAAGGACTACTACAAAGCCATCTCACTTTACGAAAAGGTCGCCAAGACCTCTATCCAGAACAACTTAATGCGCTGGTCCGTCAAAGAGTACCTCCTCAAGGCCGGAATTTGCCAGTTGTGCACTGGCGACCAGGTTGGTGTCAATGCCGCGCTTGACAGGTATAGAGAGCTAGATCCGAGCTTCAGCCAGCAGAGAGAGCACCAGTTGCTCTGTGACTTAACGGCGGCGGTGCAGGAGGGTGACCAAGAGATGTTTGCCGATAAGCTCTTCCAGTATGATCAGATGAGCAAATTGGATAAGTGGAAGACGACACTGTTGTTGAGGATCAAGGCGACAATTGAGGAGACGGGCGAGGACTTCTCTTAAGCGTATGCCAACACGAAGCCTTTGAGGAGCCAGAGAAGTGTATGAATTGGACTGGAACATATTTGAGTTTTCAGGTACTCATAAGATTTCGTTATTTGTGTTCCGATCATGTGTACTTGCTGGATACTGTCTATGTTTGCCAAACCAGAAAACCCCTGGCAGATCTTAGGCCTTCTTGAGCTCCTTTTTCTCGCTAGCTGCAGCTGACGCTGGTGTTGGCACCTTCCCATTGTCTTCCTTCGCACCGAAAAAGCCTCCGATGTCCAGATTTTTCGTTTTGTCTTGCATGACCTGCCACATACTCTGCTCACTCCTCTTCTGCACCTCGCCTTCCAACTTCTGCTTCTCCTTTTCGCCGTCTTTCTCCTCGTCTCCAGTCGCCTCACCCTCGTTCTTTCTTCTCTCGGCCTCTTCCTTTTCCTTCTGCTTAGCCATCTCACGCTCCGCCTTCTCGACCTCAGCAATATCGACATCTTCGAAGCCAATTTTGCGCAGGATAGAGCCGGTGATAAAGCGGTACTGCAGATGTCCGTCCACGAGTTCTGTAACGTCTACGTTCTGAACTCCACGGACTCCCAGAATGGGCTGCAGACCAGCGACACCGAGTTGTATGGATGATGTGCGATACAAGAATCCGAGAATGTAATCCTGTGTGCTGAATACGTTGACTACACGGCCGCTGACCACGGAACGCATTTGGCGCCAGTCTGCAGTATCTGACGGGCAGGGTGCACCGAGGAGTACGACGTTTTCGATGAGTCCGAACGCTTTGCGTTCTGCGAGACGCTGGAGACACGAGTATATCAGCCTTGCGCCCAGTGAGTATCCCACCAGTGTGACAGGGCGCTCGCCTTGGACTTTGTTAACAAGAGCATCTGCGAGCACCTCACCAGCCTTATCGGCGCGATACTTTGCCACACTGAACGGGTTGTCCAGTACACTGGCGACCTTGAGTAGACCGAGAGGCCACATTGCCGCGCTTACAGCGGCAAAGACGGTTTGCTCGATGATCTTCTTCTTTGCGTAACCCCAAGCTGCACTCGTGATGAATGTCTCGAGACTGTGTCCAAGTTTGAGAAGGGCTTCAAGCTCCCAGCGCAATGCAAAGCCTTCGGTGCCCTTGCCGATATAGCGCCATGGCGCAACAACCTCCTCGGGTTCACGTAGCCAACCGCTTATGGCGATGGCCACGCGCAGACGGCGGGTCTCATTGTCTTTTTTTGAAGGGTCCTGTGAGCGGTGGATGTTCAAAAACGCAAAGTCTTCAACCTGTCGTGCGTAGGCGTCCATTGCATCGCCGGTCATGCGAGCGCCGTATGCGCCGAACAGGCCGCCAACGATAACTGAGGAGCCCGCCAATGTACCCAAATAACCTGCAGCTGCTGTGGCTCCGAGGCCCAGGCCTCCCATAACGGAACCTACGCCTGCTGCGAGGAGAGGGGCGGCGAGACCACCAGTTACGCCAATGAGGGCTGCACCTGCAACGCTGGCGAGGCCGACTTTCCATTTACGTGCGGTCTGGGAGGCTTCCGCAGCCTTCTTCGTCTCGGAATCGGCATTGAGCTGTTGAGAGGCGGCCTCAAGGAGACCTTGAGCGACTGTTTCTTCGTCCTTCTTAAGAGTAGACAGATTGAGCTGAAGTGAGCTAGTAAGGTAGAGTAGGAGAATCCGCGAATGTGCTGAGTAGTGCTCCAGACTGAGAAGAATTAGGACCAAAGAATGCAGGATGAGAGCACGTTTAGCCTCATCAAGTCGAGCTAGTTGCGAGTCCACAGCTGGGTAACGCTCTTTGAAGGCAGTCTCCTCATCCCTGTCCTTGTGTGAGAGGTCCTTGAGACTCGTTGTTTCTGCCGCGGACATCTTGACAAGTCCTTCGACTTCCTGAGTTTCGACGTGCTTCGTCTGCTCTTTCGCCTCTCCCCGCGAATTCACCAACTCGCCAATACGGCTGATGACTTTGCCTCTCCACTCATCGAAGTACTGCAGCATTTCTTTCTTTAAAGCCTGCACTTCTGGTCTTGCAAGTTCTTCTTTTGCATTTTGTTCTCGCTTTTTCTGTTCTTGCTTTAGCTTGTCTTCCTTCGCTACGTCAACATTTTTGAGCTCAGATGGTGCGTCTTTGAAGGTCTGCTCTTCTGACTTGGCAGCTTTGGGGTCAGATGGAACTTCTGCAGCAAGAAATGTCTCCAGAAGTGATTGCCGCATGGTTGCTGTGATAGTCGCGATCAAAAACGTGAGATCGGCGCATTGATCTGCACTCAGTAGGGTGGTGAGGGACTGCTCGTTCTTGTGCGATTCTGCATGTTTGGAATGCCCGAAGGGCAATTTAGATGCCCAATCCATGTTGGCCAAAGTAAAAAGAGTGACAAGTGTTGTGTGAACTGGGACTGTTGTTGGAGTGCTCTATTAGATCTGTGATTACACAGTTTTGGTGACGTCAGTGGGGCAGGTGCTGGAGTACGGCAGGGATGATTAGGTAGCGCATCATTCTAACACTATCAGAGACACGAGTCACAAATTCCTGACAAAGATATTGGAGCCAATTATTGTGAAAGAAAAATATGCTTTGTATTGCACATAACACGCACTGCATGATTCTTACATTCAACTCTCGCAAAATCCCGCGTCCCGCATCTCAATCCTCGATTTGATGGATCTGCTTGAAACGTTCGAGCTTAAGGCGCTTAACTTCGTCGTCCATTTGTGGGATTGCTTCTAGAACCAGCTTAGAAGCCTTGGGACGAGAATGAACAGGTTTCCATAGCTGCGCATACCAATATCCGAGTCGTGCACCATACATCTGATAGTCTGGCATTTCCCATGGTAGATCGTATTCTTTCTGCAACACGGTCAAGGGAACGTTAATCGGCCTAAAGACGGTAGGAACACGAGTCCGCCAACGTTCCAACATCCACTCACGCTCGTCTTTAAGCTCAGGGTGCGTCTTACCTTGCGCTTTCCGGCTCTGAATAAATGCCTCTCGCGTCTGGATCGGATGGATTCCCAATGCCATGAATTGCAACGTAGCACCGAGACCCCAGATGTCCGCCGAGGCCTGGACAGGAGCGATTTGTTCAAGAGCCGGTGGCGCATATTCAGGGGTACCGTCGAAGCCCATAGCTTGTTGGTCCTTCGGGGTGGGCCAAGGGGTGAGTCGAGCGAAATCCGAGAGCTTGAAGATGGGCTCTTCAGGTAATGCATGACCTCCATTATGATCTGGCGACGTCACAGCTAGGATGTTTTCTGGCTTGAAGTCGTTGTGGACGTACCGGATACCAAGCTGGTGATGAAGGTAGTTCAGAGCAAGCACCATGTCTCGAAAGAGCTTCCACATCGTGATCTCTGATACACACTCAGGCTTACCTTCACACACTTGTTGCATGCACCAAGACTCGCGATAAGCGACCAAATCGCCCAATTCACAAACAGGGAGAAACAGAGCCGGCCCGTAAGGATACCAGTCTTCGGTAGCATCGTAGAGGTCTAGGATATGCTTGTGGTGGCCAACTGTGCGCATATTCATAATCTCTCGTTCCAGATCGTTGCGCGTTGAAGAACATCGAGGCACCTTAACAGCAATGAACTTACCTTGTAGTTCCCGTCGCTGGTAAATATGCACCACACCATCTCCACCTTTGCCGAGAACTCCTTCCTGACGCCAGGATTTGTGAAATAGCTTATGAAACGTGACCTCTTTTAGCTCTTCTTTGGTCGCTCTCTTTCCAACATGGAACTTGGTTCGTTTGGGGAAATTGTTCGGGGAGCGTAATTGTATGGTGCAGTCTTGCAGTTTGATGTTGAGCTCTGGGATCTTGGCCAGTTTGATGTCTTCTTGCCGTTTATGTGTTCCTTCCTTGATCGTCCGGCGATCCTCATAGTCGGCGACGGCAGTTGTTTCATTGGTCATTTCCATTTCTTCTGTTTGCTGGGAGTCTTTCCGAGCCACGATCTTCTCGCGATTCGTAGGCTCAGGGCGGACTTTGAGCATGTTGAAAACGTCTTTGATAATCAAAGCTGCGAAGAAAAACATGTGCCAAATTCCAGCAGTTGACAGTCACGATTGCATAGTCTTTTCTCTGAGGCCAGCGGAAAAGTTAATAGTGCTCAGGAACGTTGTTCACGGCTCTGATGAAGCCGATACACGTTGTGAAGACACGTTGCTTATCAACAGCGCTGCCGATGATACAGGAGATGCTGCGCCTGAATTTTTAAACAAGAGGCGACATATCTTGCACAATGAGACATGCTTTTGATCACAGTAACTTCGTGGTAGATGAATCTCTAGTAGATAGACTTGAAGCTTATGTTATGGTTGAGAATACTCTATCTCATTGTTCCGGCGTGTCAAAATCCTACAGAATGAACAATGTTGCTCTATACCTAGGTAGACGAGAAACGTAGGGAACTAATGCCAAAGTCGTGACTTCTGGCGTTTGAGACATGTGCATTCGGAACTTAGTATCGTCTTCTTTGTTCTTCCAGGTAGAAAACTTCAGAAGTCCATGATGAAGAAAGCCTGGGTTTGGTCTACAATGACGGTGATTTTCTAGGTGTCTAAATTACTGCTTCCGCAGCGCTGCCAAGCCAGGAGATTGCCGCGCATTACCCAACCTCCAGCACTTGACCACTCTCTTAGCTTCCACGCATTGCCAACACACGACTGATTTGCGAATTAAAAGGCAGCCTCATCAGTGGCAAGTTATGGTCTTATTGCTGTCGAGACCACGCCTGTCTCACTCCAATCAAATACGCTTTCACAATGTCTTGGTGCTATCGAGCCAGCTGCCGAGACGATGTTCTCATCTTTCAGAAGTGGTGGATTTAGCATACGACAACGACAGGCACGAGTTTTTCCGGTACACTTCTGGTCGTTGGCTCTGGAACGAAAAAGAGCAGCTGCGTGAACGGTACCGCCGATTCAAAGTTCTGGAACTTCAAAAGGCCGCCGTTGACGCTGTCGGATCGCGAAGCTGCACAAAAATAACTAAGATAGGTGAAGGCAACTTCAACAAGATTTTCAAGTTGACCATGGACGACCAGTCTGTGGTCATTGCGCGGATACCGCACCCCAATGCTGGCCCGCCAACTGTCACAACTGCATCCGAGGTGGCAACAATGGATTTTGTATGTTAGTATCTCTTTGCTGTTTTACTTTGAGCTAATTTGTTGCAGGCGCGCTCCGTTCTAGGCATTCCAGTACCTAAGGTTCTGGATTATAGCGCTGATGCCGCAAACCCTGTAGGATCTGAGTTCATTCTGATGGAAGAAGCGCAAGGAGTGCAGCTGTCCACTCTTTGGGACGATATGGAGATCGACGATCAAGCGAAGGTCGTGAAAAGCCTCATAGAGATAGATGCTAAATTCTTGGCCACCTCCATGGATCGGTACGCTTTTCTAGCAGGCATCTTTGCACGTTCAAACCGCTTACCATCTCCAGATTTGGTGCAATCTTTTACGCAAAGGACATGCCGAACTATGCTCCTGCAGAAATTAGAGGACAAGTTTCGCCGGATGTTAAAGAGGATGTACGACGCCGGTTCGTCATTGGCCCAACTGTCGAGAGAGAGTTCTGGGAAGATGAGAGAGCAGGATTGGCTCTCGATCGTGGCCCTTGTAAGTGTACATTTTCCACCATCATCTCATCTAACCCGAATGAAGGGATTTCTGCAACCGCCTATGCCGAGGCGATAGCTCATCGCGAAATTCGATGGATTGAACAATATGCGAAAGCAAAGGTGCCTCCTGTTCCCTCATCAACATCTGAAGCCCAGAAGTCGCCCGAGGCGCATATCGACCTGTTGCAAAAATATCTCAGCGTGGTAGGCAAACTCTTCCCAACTGAAGAAGGCCTGCTCCTGCCGACACTATGGCATCGGGATCTCCACAGAGGCAATGTCTTTGTTCATGAAGGCCAAGTTTCCAGCATCATTGACTGGCAGTCTGTCTGGGTTGGCCCCAGGAACCTTCGCGCCCGTACACCTCAGCTCGTTGATTACAACGGAGAGATCCAGACGAAGCTACCAGAAAACTTCAAAGAGCTGGACTCGGAAGAGAAGGGTCGCGTGCGGGAAGCGGTCCGCCGATCTATACTGTTATATATCTACGAAACTTCGACGGCTAAGCAAAATCCTTCGCTGTACAAGGTAATGCGGTATCCTAACGGCAAAACATTAGAGCAGCTTGTCGAGTTTGCCCATAACTCGTGGTATGGAGACATTTTGCCGCTTCGGGAGGTTCTCATACGGATACAAAGGTTTGCCTCTGTCACATAGGGCATAGCCAACTTTCTGACAGAAATAAATCTAGGGATTGGCATTTCATCGACGAGACATCAAATTGCCCGTACCACTTTTCCAGCGAAGAAATCGCGCAGCATCGAAGGGACGGCGAGGGGTTCAACGAAAACGCCGACCTTTGGGATAATCTCGAAGGTCGCGTTCACCGAAGCGGATACACGTCGCACGAATATTTTCAAGACGCGGTGGCCTACTTCTCGGAGCTACGAAGGGTCGGGTTGGAGACATTAGTTGGGGAGGAACGCGAGAATTTTGAGCTACAGACAAGATGGATGCTTGATCATCGGGGGGACAGTGGATGAATTCAGTTCCTAACATCGCGAATCTACCGTCACTGGGATGCCAAAACGGCATCAGTCCATAGTGGCATTCAGGTTGTGGATGGTACCACTCAGTGCGAAGCCGTGCGACGCTACTTAATCACCTTCATCCTAGTGGTTCGTCACAAGCGACGAGACGAGCGTTACACTCTTGCTCCTTGCCTATTGTGACTTCATCTGCGGCACCTACCTGATGCCTGCTGCCTGCTGCCTTTAGTTGCGTTTGCTCAACACCCAAGTGTGGTAGTCAGTCAAACGGTCGTATCCATGAATAAGATATATCCGTCCAGGCCTTTCTCCAGAGTCACACTGACCAACTTCGCAACTCAATCTCAATACATACAACCATCGACAACCAAAGCGACTCAATTGCCACGATGCAGCTCACCATGGTCATTCTAGCTGGGCTGAGCATGGTTGCGCTCGCCTTGAGTGCACCTGCTGACCTGAGCAAATCAACGAACCATCCCATCACTTTCTGGAAGAACACAAAGATGGGGAAGTACCGCTGCGATGGCAGGGACGTGCTCCGCTGCAAGATCAATATCACAGGAGTCTGTTTTCCAGTCAATCACTGCGACGCATACTGCTTCGACCATGACAAGGGCGCAACATGTGTCGACATGGGTGATGGTATCGTCAACGCTTCCAACAATATCAACGCTCCCGTTCCCAAAGTTTCAACTTCAGCATCTGATGTCAACATCGCCGCAAGAGACGCTTCACCTCAGGAAGCCAAGTATTATACCTGTTCCAAGGACCGCACGGGCGTTTTGATCTGTAAATACGGCTTCTGCTCCACGGATCACTACTGCGGAAGCAGTGAAGAGTGCAAGGACAGCTCCATTGCCTGTGAGAGCAAATCCACATCTGCGCCAGTTGAGGACAAGCACACAGCTATCAAGCTCATCGCACGGAATGATAGCCCAAAAGGGGACACGACATACGTCTGTTCCAAGGATCGCGCCAGCGTTCTGAAGTGCCTGTATGGTTTCTGCGCTACCGATTACTACTGCGCGAAAGATCACCCATGCGTTGATAATCCTGCTCGCTGCAAGAGAGCGCTCAACACCTGCGACTGAGATCAGCAGTTGGTGTTGCTTTGAGCATTGACTTCGGCTCGAAACAAATGCCCATAATAAGCATTGCTGACAGCCATGTTCGGAGGAGCAGGCACATAGGAATCGAGAGGTACTACAGAAAAATGACAACCCAAGCGAAGATTCAGAAGGATTGAAGTGGGGCAATATACTAGAGATGAAAGAATTCAAGAATGTGCCCAAAAGAAAAGCATTCAGCTCTACGAATTTGCCCTCCGGCCAGCGCACTCTCAACGTTGCAAACATTTCTGCGTATTCAATGTTAGCACGAGGAATGCGAAGAAGCACAATCGCGGCGGCACAAAGACCAAGCTAATATGAGTGGCAGCCAAAGCAAGTCGGGTAACAGAATGATGTATGAAGGTCATAATCATGAAGCGAAGTTCAGGTGCGGAAGGCCATCGGACGAACCGGCTCTTTCCCTATCAACCAGCCTCAGACCCACTACCTTCGTTGACCTAGATTTCCACCAGTAGCCCTACCCCGCAGTGCCTACCAACGCATCTTTCATCAGTCGCTCATGCTGTTGGTGGCCCTGCAACCAAATCATTGTCCATCGTTCCACAATGCAGTTCTGTCCGCTTGTAGCTTCATTTACCGCCCAGATGCGGGAACGCGGCGGAATTCAAGACGGCACACTCGCCTAATGACTGACCGCAACTCTCGCACGTTCCTGCGCCAATTCCCATTTCACACATATAGCCCAACAATCGCATCAGCCATTCGTTCTCATATACGCGCTGTCCGGCGTCATGCACAGATGTCCAAACAGCGAACGGGGCGTTGGCTTATGGTTCCTAGCAGCGGTCGATCCCGGCTCCACCAGTATCTACATTTCACGCCATCTCCACTTACACTGATTGGCCTAGTTGAAATCGTAAGAGATGGCGCGTAAAGCTTACCGAAGGGTCTTAGTCAAGACATTGTGGACGCATGTTGATAAGGCTACAGCAGCACTTGCATCCCCCGTCACAATCCTCCGACGCTTTGCTGTCAATCGAGTTTAGGTCCTCATGCAGGAAGCTTTACCCGTCCCGCCTGTATTTTTCAATGGGTCGAGGCTTCCGCGATTACACCGGTAGTGGGCCGTCATCATGAACTGTCATTAGCATTGTCTTCCCGTTGCTCCAGCGTCCACATCGTCGCGGTTGGGAAATTGAATTGCACGAAGTGCATGGCGCTCGGTCGGTCTTCCTTGTTGCAGAAGGAAGCGACTCCACCATACTCGAGAACTTCTTATACATATGGTGGTCGCCTCCGACTTCTGCACGCAATTGCTCTGATTTTGTTACTTTCTCGGCCTACCCCACCATGAAGAACGAAAGTAAAAATCGGTCTTGGGTTCCGAGACTATTCAGACCGATTTCGACTTCAAAGACAGATGCGGAACCTGATGAGCGGTCCGCTCTTCTTCCTCCATCACAGCACGAAGAATGGTCAACTGGCGAAACATATGAGCTTGAAGATGGACCCAATACTAGGCTCCAACTTGTACTGCAAGAGTTTTGGGTATTACTCAGAGGTTCTCTGCCAGTGGTTCTAGCATACGCTCTCCAAAATTCCCTCCAAACGGTCTCAGTGCTTATCGTCGGGCGCTTATCTCCTGAAGCCCTTGCAACAGCTGCTTTCTCTTACATGTTTGCCATGGCCACAGGGTGGCTGGTCGCTCTTGGGGGTACAACGGCGATCGATACTCTTGCGTCTGCAAGCTTCACTGGAAGTAAGAACCGCCACAATCTGGGTATCATCCTACAACGCGCTTTTGTCGTACTTCTGCTGTTCTATATACCAATCGTCATCCTCTGGATATGCTCGGCACCACTTTTCAGGGCTTTGGGTCAAGAAGAGTATATTGCGCGAGACTCGGCGAAGTTTCTCACAGTTCTTGCCCCTGGAGGTATTGGTTACATCTACTTTGAGGCTCTGAAGAAGTACATGCAGGCTCAAGGTATGCAGTCATTTCGCATATAATAACAGATATGCTGACCAGCACAGAAATTATGCGACCCGGAACTTATGTTCTGCTGATTACTTCTCCACTCAGTGCAGGGCTCAATTACCTTTTCGTGTACACCTTCAACATGGGTCTTCTCGGTGCCCCGTTCGCCACTGGAATTGCTTATTGGGCTTCCTTCCTGCTCCTTCTCGCATATGCGCGCTTCGTTGACGGATGGGAATGTTGGGGAGGATGGAACCGCAACTGTCTACAGAACACCTGGATCTTCGCACGCTTAGCCTTCCTTGGTGTGATCCATGTTGGAACTGAATGGTGGGCGTTCGAAATTGTCGCCCTCGTCGCTGGGAAACTTGGCACAATACCGCTCGCCGCACAGAGCGTGATCATGACTACCGATCAGGTCATGAACACAATTCCGTTTGGAGTTGGAGTCGCTACATCCTCACGAGTTGGTAATCTACTCGGAGCCCGCAATGCAAAGGGCGCTGCAAGAGCAGCCAATACAGCAGCGGTCCTCAGCATGGTTCTCGGCGCAGTCGTGCTAGCCGTTCTTATGGGAGTAAAGGACTTCTATGCCAAGATCTTCAATGACGACATTGAAGTCATCAAGCTCACTGCGAAGGTCATGCCTTATGTCGCTCTCTTCCAGATTGCAGATGGACTCAATGGAAGTTGCGGCGGTGCCCTGAGGGGTATGGGCAGACAACACATCGGAGCGACCGTTAATATGGTCAGTTACTATTGTGGAGCTCTGCCGCTCGGTATCTGGCTTGCATTTAATGGTTGGGGTTTGGCTGGACTGTGGGTCGGTCAATGCATTGCTCTATATCTCGTAGGCTTTGCTGAGTGGGGAATTGTAGCGTGGAGCAACTGGGACTACCAGGTCAAGAAGGCGTTCGAGAGGATGGACTCGGATGACCGAGCCGAGCTAGGTGTTTCGGAGGAAATCGCGGCTGATACGATTCACAGCTAGAGAATGTAGATAGATCGCAGGTGTTGGCACATGAATTGGCGAATCAGAAGATACCCGGGCATTAGCAACGCATCTTAGACATTAGAGGTAGATAGGAGCGCCGGTGTCAGCATGCAGCCGGCGTCAAGTACCAGCCTAATGTGGCTAAGCGAAACCTTTATCTAGACCCCTGTCCTGTCCCGTTCAAACGACACTTCATCCACCTCCGCAAGCTCCACTATTTTCCCCACGGTTCACTCCTGTCGCTGACTGGCAGGTCAATGATATTCTTTGCGTCTGCACTGTGAAGAATCCCTGCCTCTGCATATCTCTCCGTATTCTGCGCAAGTCTAACCTCTGCTGTTGATTCGGGACGTATTCTCACCGCCCAATACCAAGATGCACCAACGAACCGCGTTCCAGGGAGGTCATCCGAACCTAGTTCTCTACGACCTAGGATTTGCTTTCGTGCTTTACAAAACAACGTAACGAATTGGAGCATTATCGGCCGTATGTAAAGCCCGCACTAGAGGCTGTCAGTGTATACGAGCATCCCAAGCGAACGGCTTGCATGCATACTAGTCCAGCCTCCGATAAGGCTATCTTCAGAGACACATTTTAATGAATTGCACGTTTACGGCACCGTCTGGGTAACTTCCCATTGGTGAATTATGTGATCTCAAGCGTCATTGCACATGGCGGGGTAGAAGCTGCCTCACTGCTGATGGATCTGGCGACCAGCTTGATATCATTCCGCAGGAAACACTTAGTACCTAGATGGCCTCAAGAGGTACATATTCATGAACATATCCTCAAGTGGTGCCATTGGAGCCTTCGGTCAACTCCAACGCTTATCGCAAGGCAGTGTTTCGCCGGCCAGCCATTGAAGATCTCAAACAACACCCCCATATAAATGATATCGATACCGACGTCTCACCGGGAGCTCCTAACCAGATATAGGTACAACAGTGCCGAACCTGCATACACATGTTGCCAGGGTACCTTTGAGCTGTTTACCTAACAGGACCTCGTCAAGAGCTGATAGTACGGAGGGGTATGAGCGGCCACAAGTATTTACTGCAGCTTCCGCCCCATTACTTCTCTTATCTCACCATCTCACTCTTACAATTCATCGTCTTCTTTGAGTATTTGCACAATGAAGCTTTCCACAACTCTCCTCAGCTTTGTAGCTACTGTGGCCGCACATGGCAACCATGACGGTGACCAGGAGCCATTGGCTGGCCCCCATGAGGGTCTGTGGTACAATACTCTGCCTGGAGATGGTGGTACACAGGTTTGTTATCTTGGACTGTTCTTAAGCTTTCGCTGCATCAATTGACCTTTGTATAGGCCGACTCCATTTTCAGTGGAATTTCCACGTTCGGTCGCCTTCCGTACCATCCATGTCTCAAGAGCAAAGTCGATTTTGACATTGCTTTCATTGGTGAGATAACAAACTAATACTACATACGGAGTCGCTAATTCCCAGAAGGTGCTCCATTTGACACTGGCACATCGTACCGCCCAGGTGCCCGCTTCGGCCCCAGCGGGATCAGACAAGGTTCTCGCCGCCTCAATCTTTAGTACGTCTCTTCAAAGCAGCACATGCTTACTTTTGGTCCGCTTGGGCAAAGGCTCACGCAGGATTGGATTTAGTGGCGGATACAATGTCCCATTGAAGGCGAACCCTTTCAATTCATGGGCGAAGGTGCTTGACTGCGGAGACATCCCGGTCACATCGTAAGTATAGATCAGCTATTGTAACAAGAGGATGTCAGTCCTAAGGTAGTACCAGATATGACAATGCCTTTGCGCTCCAGCAAATCGAGGAAGGTCACAACCTCCTCCTAAGTCGTGCACCGCACACCAACGCCAACAAGCCTGGCCCATCTAAGAAGGGAACAACACTGCCTCGGTTGATTACTCTTGGAGGTGACCATACCATCACTCTTCCTCTCCTTCGCTCCATCAACCGTAACTACGGCCCTGTTAGTGTCATTCACTTTGACAGCCATCTCGATACCTGGAAGCCCAAGGTTTTCGGCGGCTCCCCTAGCGAGCAAGCAGCCATCAACCACGGCACTTACTTCTTCCACGCTGCTCAGGAAGGTCTTCTTGCCAACGACACTAACATCCATGCTGGAATCCGTACGACGCTGTCCGGGCCTTCAGACTACGAGAACGATGGCTACTGTGGCTTCCAGATCGTTGAAGCACGTGAAATTGACAAGATCGGAACCGATGGTATCATCAAGAAGATCAAGGACCGCGTTGGTACCGAGAAGCCTGTCTACCTCAGCATTGACATCGATACTCTCGACCCTGCCTGTAAGTCTCTCTACCATCCAACCCTCACACATCAGTTACTGACCTACATGCATAGTTGCCCCTGCAACCGGAACCCCTGAGACCGGCGGCTGGACCACTCGCGAGCTGCGCACCATCATTCGCGGCCTCGAGGGCATCAACCTCATCGGCGCCGACATCGTCGAAGTAGCTCCCGCGTACGACACCAACGCCGAGCTGACCACCATGGCTGCCGCCGACACCTTGTACGAGGTCATGACCCTGATGGTTAAGAAAGGCCCTCTGAGCGAGCTGGGCAAGCCGTATGAGAGCATTGAGCTCTAGAGAAAACCGACAAGCAATGGTCCTGGCTCTCGGACCGACCAACTAGGCAAGCTGACCCCTCCCCTTCCCCTTCTCAGGTATAGAACTCTGTGTCCTAGGCTGATTTGTAGCGCAGGGGTATGTCGATCAACAGTGATAAGAAACTTAGGTGTAGAGCGTGACTTCAAGGTAAGATCAAAGTCAAGTCAAGTCACGCAGAGTATGGTAGTAGCAGTAGAAGTGCGATGCAAAGTATGCTTGATAGTATAGAATCTCTAATTATATTATTAAGTAGTTGTTGGGTATTTCTTCCTCCTCTATGCTCCCTTTCCAATCCATCAATCCTCCCGTCAAATGTGTATGTGTATATAGAAACGCCCAGTTCCCAGACCAGACAATGTCAAATGGTATATCGCGGAACCGTAGTCCAAATCCAACGCTTGCAGTAAAAAAGCACTTTTCTTCTCAATTTCAATTCTTCGAGTCGCTTAGAAACCATAGGCGGCCTTGTAGGCGGCGTTGACGCCCCTGTGGTGCTCGACAACCTTGGTCTTGAGCTGCTTCCAGTGCTTGGAGAGGTTGGTGGGCTGCTTGGGTGCGGCCTCCTCGCCCCTGGGCTCCTCAATGGACTGGCGGGGAGACTGGCGGGGAGTGGAGGAGACTGAGCCGCGGGGAGAGTTTGCTCGCGAGGAGCCGGGGGAGTAGTAGGCGCTGTAGGCAGCGTTCATCTCCTCGTGGTGGTTCTTGATGGCAGTCCACAGCTTGCTAGCGTTGGTCTTGGACCTGGGAGCCTCAGCCATGCCGGCAACGACGGAGTTGTTGCGGGATGTCTCGAGCGAAACGGGGGCAGAGTTGGCGGGGGTGGAGTTGGCGGAGCCGTAGTAGGCGGAGTAGGCCTGGTTCAATCCCTCGTGGTGTGCCTTTGCGTGAGCGGCGAAAGAGGAGAGGATGTTCTGCCTCTTCTGGGTGTTTGCGGTGGAAGACATTGTTGTGGTTTGGTGGGTTGACTTGATGTAGTAGTCGGTAATTGTGGTTGATTTGTTTGATTCGAGGTAGTAGTAGATCGAAGTCGATGCTGTGAAGTGATGCTTGAGCTGTCTGATACCTCACTCAGACGAGCGACCCACCCTATTATATACCAATGTACCACCACAGCGCTCCCAACATGACACCTGCCAAGTATCGTCAGTCATACGGGGTTACACATCATCTTGCAACAGAATTTTTACTCAGCACGCCTTGCGCATGTTGCAATTCATCGAAAATCATTGCCCTATGACACCCTTTGTCATCTCGTAGCCAATCAGATGGCGCACGCGCTTAGAAATAAAGTGGATTTCTCAGCAACAAGGCGCAAGTGGGCACGTGCGCCGATCGAAGAGCCTCATCAGGTGTCATGCAACCCATGGTTTTCCGCAGGGCGTGTGTCGATGCCAGGGCGCAACAGACGCCCACACACGTCCGTGCCCTTTCCCGCAAGCGCTTCTCCGTCGGCGATCAGCCGTCGCATCGCAAATTTAGCATCGTGTACGTAAAGACCAGTCAGAGCCTTCGTGGGAGTTCCTTTAGAGGCTTAAAGACTTCACTTAACGGCATCGCGTTAGAAATTTCTGCTCTCGCACGCTCATTGCCTGCCACCCTGGCTGTTACAAGTTTCCCGTCGCTTCTCATCGGCCCGCCGACCGGGTGGCTTCTAGACTTGTTGGTCGACACGTTGTTTGCGGCGCAAACTTGTTGTTGCAATTTTGAGTGGGTAATTGTACGTAACTTGAGCGTTAGAATTATGGGATGCTGCCTTTGGAGGTATAGAGGGTGCCTTTGGAGGTTAAGGGGGAAAATTTGCTGTCTCACCGTTACACGTACGGTGTGGATTGCGTGAGGTTGTTGGGAGAGGATCGTGAGATTGGATGCGATCATGAGATTGCGCCTTTTCCGTCGAAAATTTGGTCAGTCCACGCCCTTGCCGTTGTATCGTGAGTTTCTTTCCGGTACTAGGGCTTCCCCAGATTGTTGTTATGGCTTCATTTCGCATTCTCGGATGATGAGTATATCACCTGCGCTCCATTGCAATGTCTTCATAGTCGCCACTTGCTTGCGACGCACACGGTGAGCTATATTCACGATCCTCGCTCCGCTATCGTCATACTGTAGGCTTTGCATTGCTGCGTGTATGTGCCTATTTCGTTCAGATGCTACGACCATTACATGAGCCTTCTACGTGCGTCTACGAGTAATCCTAGGCACTCCATCTCATGAAGCCAAAGATCGCGTTGATCAATACTCCCATAACAACGGCCAATTGCCTCCTTCTCGACCACACTCCATCTTCCCTAAAGCCCCAAATCAGCGCGCCCAGCGGCCAGAAAAAACCTGTCATGTAACCCCACAGCATATCATCCAGACCGCCTTCCTCCACGGCAAACCCCGCTCCCCATCCCGCATCCGCCTCCCCAGTCAAGGCTGGTGATGGGTCTGTGGCTGTGCTATCCAGCCATCGGTCCTCGAGGACGCGCATCTCAACAGGTGAGGGCATAGTGTCAGGAGTATGGGTGAAGGAAAGGTTGGTCTGGAAGTGCGAGCGTAGGCTTGCCACTTCTTGCGCTGTGAAGCCAGAGGTGAGGAGGCGGTCGAAGCCATGTGGCGCAGGAGTGGTGGTGGAGGAGCCTCGTCGCTGGGTGGCATTGTTGCTGCTACTCTGTGCACTACTGCTTGAGCGGCGATGGCTTGCTGAGCCTTTCGATGCTTCGTACTGCGACTTGAGGGATGTCTCCGTGTTTTGCGCTAGGGTGGCTTCGCTGTCCAGCTCAGCAGGAGTGAGCACATCACCGAGCGAGCAGTGTATATAGTACTTCTTCGCTTCTGGTGGTGCTGTCGCGCCGTATTCCACAGCTGGCGCGTCCCGGACTGGCTGCTTGCCCTTGCTCGTACTGCCTGGCCCATCATCCTGGTGTGTGCGCGGCGGTGGAGGTGGTAGTTTTAATGATGTCGACAATGGCGCAGTATCAGTGAGTACCTTGCCGGCGTAGATGAGGCGCAGACGTGCAGAGGCTTGATCAGGCGGTAGGTGCGATCGAATGAGCTGCTTCAAGGAGAGCGTGGGCGTGAACCTTGGCAGACGTATGGATATCGATAGGTCTGGTATCGATGCAGAGAATCGTATGATGAGATACACGAGCTGCTCCGGGAGCAGCGGGACGGTCGTCATGTTGGAGCTCGAAGCGGTTCGTTGTGAGCTATGCAGGAGGGAGGTGCAGCGTGGTGGCTGGGCTGCTGATCAAGTATGTTGAATGCATGAACACGCATGGTTGGTGATAACGAGCGGTGCGCGCTATGGCTTTCTGGAGATCATGGTGGAGAGTTCGATGGTCAGATGCGGAGCTGCCATGAGACGGCAGGGCTGCGGAGCCGGAACGTGGAGGTCATAGCTCCGTGAGCATCAAGTACCCCCATCTTAGCCTGACAGACTATCCTCTCTGCTCTCGTGTCATCGTTCCTCTTACGCTCGCCATGGCCATCATACATATTGTTTTGTTCGAGTGGAAGTCTTCGGCAAGTCACGCTCAGGTGGAAGAAGTGGGTTATCTCCAACAACGATACGATTCACTCTGGTGCTGATTTGAGATCACCCACAGGCATGCAGCCGTATGCTTGCATTAAAGGATAATTGCTTGAGCGCGAGCTCTCAGACACCATACATCAAGTCTTTCTCCGGCGGTAGGAACAACAGCACTGAAGGTCACGCAGTACGTATATCGCTGCCATGCTCAGTTCGTTGATACTGATGAACATTCAGAGTCCATACACGCATGGGTTTGTAGTGGAGTTTGAGACCGAGGGAGACCGAGACTACTATGTCAGCAAGGATCCTGCACACCAAGACTTTATCAAATTCGCTGGAGAGCTGCTACAGAACGTCAAGGTTCTTGACTACGAGCCGGGGAAGCTGTAGATTTGTGTGATGCATATATGCTATCTAATGCAATCTATATAAAAGGCCCAAGCCTCCCTAGTCGAACGCCATACGCAATGCTATGTCATGCCGCCCAATGCCGATGACTGAACATAAAATAATGAGAGGGGTATCATGATACACTGAAAGACTCGCCACAGCCACATTGTTCAGCTGTTGTATGTTAGCCTGGTTCGTGGAACCGTTGGTGGGGTTACTCACTAATATTTGGGTTCTTGAAGATGAAACGCTGGTTCAGTTTGTCATCCAGCCAATCCATCTCGCTCCCAATAATGTTCAACAAAGCCTTGTTGTCGATCAGGACCTTGACACCATCCTGCTCGACCTGTTCGTCCAACTTCGAAGGCTTGTCCACATATTCCAAGTGGTATGCCAATCCCGAACAACCCTTCGCCTTCGTTCCGATTCGAATGAGCTTCGGCTCTGGCTGGTTGAGCAGATCGCGTAGATGTTCGACAGCTGATTGCGAAATCTTGATAGTCGCCTTCCTGGGTCCAAAGTTGTATCTCCTCGGCCGGGCGGACTTGGTAGGTGCTGGCTGTGTCTTCTGCGCTTCGCTCTCAGGTAGACTGGCATTTGTTCGCTCCTGTTGTGGTGCTTGACTCCGCTGCTCTGGAGCTAGCCGCGACGGTGTCCAAGATTTTACCTCGGATGCGCCGCCCGCGATCGATGTGTCCAGAACACCAAAGTTTCGCGGAGGAGGCGGTGGGGGCTGTAGTGTCGAAGGTTGGTAGGCAGTCGCAGTTTGCATCTGTCGCTTAGACGATTGGCGGTACGATGTCGATGAAGAAAGGGCTCGCGAGCATTGTAGACATGGGCGGGGAGCGAAGGATGATGCGGCGAGGCGTGAGGCGAACGCCGATGAGCGTGCCAGTGTGCGACTTGTGTGGGGTAGAGACATAGTCGCAGTGGTAAGCCTAGGAGATTACTGCAGCTGAATATGGTATGGATAGGTGTGTGGTGTTGTTGTGGGCGTGACTGACAAGCAATCGATGTTTGTCACCCAAAGTTCGCCCAGACTATGTCATGAGGCGGCGGCATATAGTCGGCACAGCACAATTACCAAGCACTCGCTTCTCATTGGCTCGGCCTCGATCAAGGGTCTTTCGGAATTTCGGAACGAACCCGAGTGAATCTCACCTGTCAAGCACGCGATATATGTTGGGAGGAGTATTGTCTCTGATCCAGTGCATTGAAGGACAGTGAGGCCCATATACTCATTCGAATTTGCTTGTAGTATTTGATGACCACAGTGCAATGTATGGAACATCATGAGAGCTCGCCTTGCTCGTAGATGGAGGTACATGCTAAGGCTACGGTGCAGCAATCAATAGTGCAATGATTCAACAGACGATCACCCAAGTCATTGGTCCCTCGAAAACTCCTCGTCTTTGACGCTGACCGCGACGAAGTTCCCCAGCTGAGGATCTGTTGCTTACGTGCTTGGTGCACACAAGCACCGCTTCAGCTCCTTCTGCTGCAGCAATTAGCCTCAGGTGGCTTTCTAACTCCAATCCGTCAACGCGAAGCTTCGCATGTCAGACAGATGTCGCTCATATTATGCCCCGACGCCTTCCCTGTGTTTACACTTCCATACTGTGCGCGTTTTCCACGGTCCTTGTGCTTGGATCTAGATGACAGACGCAATCGCGGCGTCGCATATGGCTGATAGTGTCGCTGATTTCACACTGGCCCCAAGCAATGCGTAAGTTCCTTCGTCGCCTGCACAGCGACTACTTTCATGAAGCCTACAGCCTGTCTGACAGCGGTATAGTGATCTTCGTCTTTCGGTTGCCGGACGCGTCGACGGTCGGTATGATATCTTCGTCGGGTAGGAATGCTTCAGGTGCACTGTCATTGACTTCGATTTGGTTCCTCCTTCGCGTCTTCCACATAGGCCGCTTGTCGCCATTGTCTGCACGGCCAACACCCATCTCTCTCCACTTCTTCGGTGGCTTGATACCCATTTCTACCAGGTTTGACCATATCCTCTCGCCGCGCTTGTCCCACCTCTGCATACGCTCTTCGTGTTCCTCGTCGCTCGGCCGCCACTTGCTCTTAAGTATGCGCCGGATAGCTTCAGACGAAACTTTGAAATGGTCGGCCAGTAACGGTGTTGTGAACTTTTCGGGCTGCGTCTGGTGCAAATGTCGTATGCCCTCCATTGTATCAGGCGACAGCTTCTTGCGTGGGTTCCAAGCTTCTCCGTTGAGCTTTCTTTTCATAGCATCCTTCTCAGCCTGCCATGCAGGACGAGTCGAGCGCCCTTCTGTCCATTCTGCTGTGCTCTCATCAAAAGTCGTGGTTGCAACAGCTTTAGGAGACCTTGCAGGAGCGTCGCGCGCTCGTTGCGACGGACGGGCGTCGGGGAAGGGATCTGATGGCCGGCTGTGCTTGTTGTGCAGTTGTCGTGTACCGAACGATGGCTTAAAGTCTACAAAAGACCGGGTAAAAAGACTGAGCGTCCGTCGGGCGCAGGAGTGGCAGTTCATAATGGACGCTGTTGTTTACCATTCAGAAGACGGTTCCATCTCGAAGTTTAGAATCTCGCGCACGGACTCGAACATATGGGCAGGCCCAACCAATCGGTGGTTTGAACGTTCTCGCCGCATCCACGCTGAACGGTGACGCAACACACTTAGCACCAAGACTTGCAGGCTTCAACTGTCGCCACGGAAGCGAACTCTCCCAGGATCCGATCGGTCCACAGAGAGTACCATGTGCTCAGATCTGCAGTCAACGGCGGCAAAATGAAACCCCCTCCAGCGCGCTAGCCGCCTCGGTTGCACATGACGGTATCAAGGTAGGGTAACGGTTCAAAATACCATACTCTGATTGTTTCCTTCGTACTGTCGTTCCACTTGTGAAACTAACAGCCTTACTGTATCACATCAAACACTCGAGCAATAAACATGACTTGGCCAAAGCCGTTCCGTCAGCGCACTGAGAACACCAGAAGGTATGCCCCGATTAGGAAGACCATTCAAAGTATCCAAACTCACCAAACAAAGCTCCTGGGCCTATGAGTTCGAGTGGACGGAAGACCACCTCACACCTGAGCAGGCTGAGCCGCTGAAACACTCCTACGACGTGCTAGCGGAGGAGTGTTTGAATCGGCTCAATGTTATTTCGCCATCTCAGCAGAGAGTGCTGCCAAGGAACAGCAATACACAGCCACTACCTGTTCGAACCGAGGGAACGGATGAAGAAAAGAAAGAAGTCTACCCGGTACCGCAGCGAGACTTATACGCATTGCTCAAGGAACACCATGAATCAGATCCCAAACTCGATGAGTTGTGGCAACAGGTCAACACCGTCCCGGACTGGGTAGACTGGGATCAAATCGAAAGAGGCCAGGATGTGTTCTACCGGTACGGAGGACCAGCGCTGACTGGACTCACATTCCAGTCTTTACTAGGTGGCATGGGCGCAGCGCGAGTTGTCGAGACTTTGGCCCGCACAGGAGGTTTCAACACGAAGGTCGCACGCAGACGGTTGTTCGAGACCACACAGCATATTCTTCAATGTACTAGGTCTCTGGAAGGGATCAAGCCTGGCGGTGAAGGGCATGCCTCGTCTGTTAGGGTCCGTCTGTTGCATGCAGCGGTGCGCCAACGCATCCTGAAGCTCGCAGAGACAAAACCAAGCTACTACAACGTCAAAGAGTGGGGTATACCAGTGAACGACCTAGACCAGATTGCTACCATCGGAACCTTCTCGTCGGTCCTGATCTGGCTGAGCTTCCCACGCCAAGGTATTTTCCTCCGCAATCAAGAAATCGAGGACTATCTTGCTCTGTGGCGCTACATTGCATATATCCTCGGCACGCCGGACACCTTCTTCACTACGACGCCGAAAGCAAAAGCCATTATGGAATCTCTCTTCTATAACGAAGTTCACCCCTCTGAGATGTCGAAAGTTATGGCTAACAACATCATTCTTTCTCTGAAGGAATCCCCACCAACATTCGTGTCTGCCGATATGCTTACTGCGAGTGCACGATGGCTAAACGGGAACACTTTGTCTGACGCACTTGGCCTTAGACAAGTGTCTCTGTACTACTGGGCACTTATGGCCGGTCAGTGTCTGTTCTTCGCAGTCTATTGCTACATGTGTCGCATAAACTCTTCCTGGGACCGCGAGCGTGTCAGAAGGGCAAAGATTGTGTTCTGGGATGTAATAGTGAAGGCGAAATGGGGGCTTGCCAATGAAGAGACCATGTTCGACTTCAAGTATGTACCAGAGTACGATACTTTGACGGAACTGGGCAAGCACGAGGAGCGGAAGTTGAAGAAGTCAGGCATCGAGTCAAGGAACTTGAGAGCCTTCGCTATCTTCGCTGGCGTTTCTCTAGCTTCGTTGAGTATTGGCACATATGCAGCAGTAAAGGTGGCGTCTCGCATACTGGGGGCTTTGTGGTAGAGTTGCTACTTGACTGCCTTTGGGCACTTCGATGCGCTATATTCTCATTCATGACAAGTTCTCGTACATCTTTCAAACTTTTCAAATACTCCTTTTCACCGCATTCCTCGCCACCACGTATCCTTGTACAAGGGTCAACTCAATCATCTCTGATCTGAGGGCTAGCTGTTTGTCGGATTCTTTTACTAGGAACGTCGCTATTACCTCACGCTCCACATGTACACCGCCTTTGCACGTTTGCAGCCACGTGAGGACCCAGCTTATGGTGATAGACTCGTCAACTCGCGAGTTCTCGGCGTTGGTACTTCCATTTATCTGCCTCGATATCCAGCTCACTATCTCTACGGCTTTCCACATCCCGACCACTGCTGTCGAACACAACTACCACAAGCACTGAACATGGCCGGAAAAGAGAGCCGCCAATGTCCACATTTCGACACCCATAACGGAGTCTGCGGATGCCCTGAGTTCTGGCAGCCTACGCAACACTTGCAGCATGACCGCCACTCATCATCACTGCGCGAGGTATCCAGCACGCGTTGTGACCAGAGTGTGCCCAGTAGCCAGTTCAGCTCAAGCATCAAGGTATTTTCACTGCCTGATCGCACAAAAGTCCCGCCATCTACTCCCGCTCCGCCTGGTCCTCCCAAGGAAACATGTTTCTTCTGGTATCACAGTCAATGTCGGCGCGGCGATCAATGCGATCGAGCTCATGAAGCCCACCCAACCTGGCCGATCCCACCGCCTCCTGGTTACCGGCACTTCCAGCCCTGTACACTTCCCTTGTGCCCTTTGAGAACAGATATGGAGGCTGTGACTAGGCCTCAAAAACATCAACAACGCCGTCGCACGATGGACGGTCAGATGGACGGCGCAGCATTCTCTATTGCGGCAACTACTGGTGAGAGCTCGAACGCCAATGACGACACCAACACAGATGCTGACATGAGTGAGGCCGGTGACGACCACTCCATAACATCGAATGAAGAGAAGGTAGACGCACCAATGCGGCAAAGTATTGCCTCTGAGGCGTTTGCTAGTAATGCGAGTGAAGGCGGAACGGACCAGGCAGGTGAGGTGAAGGTGCAGCAGGGACCAGGAATGAACGAGCATGACGACTCTAACTACATCAATCTATCGCAACTGGTCTCCCCTCCATCAACTTCGCTTGCGCAAGAACTCCCGGTGTCCATCAGCCATTCTGGTACACTCAGCAAACACCGCCTGTCATCTGCAAGACACTTGCAGCACAACAAACATATCAAGCTCGAAAGGAGCAGTCTCTCAGACCTTTCCAATATTGTTTTATTCCCCGAACGCCCGCGCAATATGTCACAATGGGACACCAAGCTGCCAGGTTTGAACCTTGACGACCCATATCCTGAACCTGGGACATCCTACTTTGTCCCTACACATAGCCTTTCAACACAATCGAAAATTGCGTGCGCAACCAACAATAGCCCAACGCCATTCGAGCCACCAAAGGGGCCTCGTGGCATGGGCGAGTTTCCACCGGTTTGTTTCTTCTTCTACCACAAGGGTTACTGTAACCCAAAGCGAGGACGGAAGTGCGAATATCTTCATAATATCAATACATCCCAACAGACAGTGAGCCTACCACATGGCATCGATAACCACGATCCAGAATGCCCACTAACTCTATGCCCTGTGCGCTTGCGCAGTCTCGGTCAAGTGAGGCAGGAGCCAGGCTCGTTCACATCCATTGTGCAGCCCGAGCTCAAACACGAGCCGGCGACACCCCCCAGAATCAACCCAAGGTCGGTTTACGAGGCTCCTGAGGCTTCGCCGCGCGATGGGGCCATGGAATTCCGAGGAAGATATCTGAAAGGAATGCTGGGCCAGTCACTATCTGATCCTACGGATCTCGCTAGGCAGCAGCTCAAGGAGCGGAAACTTCAGACAACAGTGCAGAATCAAGCTGAGGGAAGTATTATTCCTGTCGGTTTAGCTGTTGCCATGGGGGCAGAGGACAGTGGCAAGGAAAGGAAGAAGACTCGCCGATGGAAGAAGGCTGAGAAGAAACAGGCAAAGCGATTACGCCGGCAGATGGAAGAGGAAGATTCAATCCAGCAAGGACTCAATGTACGCGCAGACAACTTTCGTGTGCAGAAGCCTCTGCCTTTTTTGTCCCTCGAGAATGCGACACGCACTCCTACAATCATTGCCCCCGTCGACAGCCCAAACAAGAAGCAAGGACGGCGGAAGAAGAACAGAAGAAAGAAGACGCCACTTCAGCGGACTGAGGGGCTGCAGTTGGGGGATTCAACCCCAAAAGCAGCAACGCGGGAGTCCGAACTAGAGCCGGTGCGAGAGACACAGCCTTTCTGGGCTTTACAAGGTCTTCCCTTGTTCCCTCAAGCTCCAGATTCTTTAGCGGTGTGTGAAGAGAGGCAGAAAAACGTCGATGGTTCACTGCAGATGTTGAAACCGATGACCGATGACACTCGTAAGTGGCACTTATTCACTACAACTCCAACGAGGATGCCTTCTGAGAGGATTATACCGCATGAGTATTCGCACATTTCCTTGGGCTTCACATCGGAAGACAGACGGGCAGAGGTGCGCAAAGACCAGCGTGCAAGATCGGATGTGTTCTACCAGATGCAGAAGGCGAATCAAGAAGACAAGAGAGCAGTGCGAGAGGGTTGTGTTGACTGGAATGGTCGCCGTGACAGAAGGTTTGCATTTGACGAGCCTGTTATTACTGCTGATACCGCGGCTGAGTACCAGCTGCCTGAAGGTGATCAGCGGCTCGATTGGGATACTGATATGATACGGCGCCTGTTCGGTGAGATCGAGTAATAGGCTCTACCATGTCCTTACCAGACATTTGAAGCACTGACAAAGTTCAGTCAGCTACTCGATGCACGTTAGGGTTCTGAATTGAGGATTTGATTATTTATGCTATGCAGTCTAGTAGGGTATCATCTCAATGGAGATTTACCGAAAATATGCAATTAGTAGTAGATGCAATGCCAAAGATCATTCACCACACGTACGGCTAGATGATGTCAGTGAGTACGCAATATAAACCGTGTATGACTTACCTTATTCTCCCACGTCCAAAACGTCCCACTATGTTGAATTCCCTTACTTTTGATGACCTCAATCATCTTCCCCACACTCTCCTCCGGCGTGATGATCCCATGCACCTCCCACGGCAGCTGTACGTTCGCCATGTCCGTCGCCACCTCGCCAGGATGCATGCACAGTAAGATGGTATCATCGTCCTTTCTCTTCAGCTCAGCGGCCATATGACGCACCGCCATGTTCAGAGCTGCTTTTGAGGCAGCGTAGGCCGCAAAACCGTCCTCCATCTCTCGAAACTGGCCTGCCGAGCCGCTGTCAGAGGACATGAATACGATGGTGCCGACGGGGATGTTGGTTTGCAGCAGCTTTTGGGCGGTTATAATAGGCCCTATTGTGTTGGTGTGGAGGTGGAAGGCGAATTCATCGAAGGAGCTATGATGCGCGTTAGCAATTGCCTACAATCCACATCGTGACCTGGTACGATGACAACTATGATGATAATTGACAGTCAAAGACGGTTGCAGCCAGTGGACAGTCATGGTTGGCCCATTTCCTGTTGTACTTGACAACGGCTTCGGAGATTTGGACCTCAGCTGCGCACAAAAATACGAGGATTGTGTTGGGACCGTGTACTGTGTGGCTCGACAGCCAGCTGAGGCCCAACGAGGATGCACGCTTTAAGCCGGAATGGGTATGGTGAAGGAATACGTACAGCTCAGTAGCTCTCTGAACAAGTTAGCACGGCTCAAACACACATAGTTAAGTCGCGATCCCTTACATTCGGGTACCTCAGTACTCCGGCATTCAAGACTACATAGTCGATCTTCAAGTTCGGTATGGTGGTGAGGGTCGAAACGAATCTCTACGTCTAGTTAGCTGACACGACGCCACGGTCCTATAATTGAACAACGTATATGCGGAACATACTACAATGCTCTCTTCAGACAAAATGTCGCAGATCTCCATTCGACATCTTCCGTGATCGCCGCCAGCCTGACCCCACAAGGCTGAAGCATGTGCGGCAAACGGCTCTCGCACCGTAGCGATTATGCGCTCGTTCTTTGCCAGCAGCTGCCGCACAAACTCCAGCCCAATGCCTCTGCTAGCACCAAGGATCAGCCATGTTGTATAGTCTTCGTCGGCATATAATATGCTGGGGATCTGGTCCATTCGTGCTGAGCAGCGGGGTGCGGGATGACAATGAGGTCAGATATGGTACATTGACGTATGGGCGGGCACCCCGGACAAGCCCTGAGGAAGGATGGACGAGTATCACAGGTAAAGACACTGAGTTGGCGCTTGATTGCTATCACGATGACAGGGCAGAAGCAGGAATTCGGTCAGTGGACGTGGATTATGCATACGCTCGCGCAAACAAGTTCCAACGCCTGATCGTACACGGTTGGGCGAACCAACCTTGGGTACATTGACAGGGGTGTTTTGCTGACTACGGCTCGTTCGCGTGCAGTTGCTACGGCTAAAGTCTACTTGCGCAGGGCCAAACGGACAGCATGCAGCAGTGCAAAGTCTAAAAGGGCCAGACGGAAGTCAGACTGCACGTGATTGCATGATTCCTCACCATGCAGGTCATCGGCAAGAATGCGCTCATCGGCAGAGAAAGCGGTATCCCGCGGCAACCCAGCACAGCCATGTCGGGGACAGGCGGCGAGAACTCCCGAAGAGTCCCTTTCGAGATCAGTTGAGCTCACGAGATGGCAAAATTGCGAGCTGTACAAGGCTTTGCAGACGAACGAGAAGTACAGATATGTCCTACAGACATGCTAGTCACTTCTGAGCGTGATGCGTGCTTTGGCTGCAAATGAAAGACGATCCAAAGTTCAATGCGAGAATTGCACGTGATCCTCAGCAAAATATCACTTACCTTCCAACGGGCTGTGATTGGCCGAGCCTGCGATGAAATCACCCGTGCACGGTCGCAACTGCCCGAACTGCGCTTTTCCAAAACCACGCTAGCACTTGGGATCTTGGTTGTGAAAAGCGCCCTCAAATTTGCCAGGCTTTCCTTTTCTCCTTCTATCGCCATCAAGCTCATCCACAGCTCCAGCTTCCATTACCAAACCTCATCTCTACCACCACCACCAACCACCACCAACTTTATTCACAATGGGTTACGAGAAGGGTACGTTTCCACATTTTCAAGCCTCGGACGTCATCGCAACTTTCTCCCTCACGCCACGGCCTCCCAGCGTCCATTGAGCATGCGCATCACGAACATCGTCATCGACAAGCCGCCAGAGGATACTGGCAGCTACTCAGACGAGCTTCGGGCATCTCAACGGGCGCGATCCGCAAGGTGCGAACTTTGCGATCAAGGGAGGTCGGGCGGCGAGTTTCTCGGATGCGGCGGCGATGGCTTCATCACTTGGACATATTGCTGACAGGTCACAGGCGATGCTAAGAAGGGTGCCAACCTCTTCAAGACCCGCTGCGCGCAGTGCCACACCCTGAAGGAGGGCGAGGGCAACAAGATCGGCCCCATGCTCCACGGCCTCTTCGGCCGCAAGACCGGCCAGGTCGACGGCTACTCGTACACCGACGCCAACAAGCAGAAGGGCATCACCTGGGACGAGAACACGCTCTTCGAGTACCTCGAGAACCCCAAGAAGTACATTCCCGGCACCAAGATGGCCTTCGGTGGTCTCAAGAAGCCCAAGGACCGCAACGACCTCATCACCTTCCTCCAGGAGGAGACCAAATAAGCGCTCAATACCCCGACCGCTTTCCTCTACCGACCCATCATGACCCTTCTGTAATCTCTTTCGACCAAACCTTCTTCCGATTGTACCAACACCCACGATAGACGTACGATTGCGGCGATGAAGCGCGCCTCTGACGCGCCTCGGCCCTGTGTAGATTATGTTTGGAATATCATCTGGCGCCTTCTGATTTCCGGTGCTGCATATTCGGTTTGGAATTAGCGGCACACTCGAAATAAAGATCTTCTCCTCTTCGTCCTGAATGTCTTCTGTGGATGCTCTGAATGTTGTGAATGCTCCGACTGTTGCCAATGTTCCGAATGTTGTGAACGCTCCGAATGTTGCCAATGCTCCGAATGCTGTGAATGCCCCGAATGTTGTCAACGCTCCGAACGCTGCGCTCGCTGCCGACAATGCAGTCGTGAACACTTATGAATGCAGTCGTAAACACTTTATAAACGCTGCTCTATAAACACCGTTGACCTCAACTAAAACCCTCGTCAACCCATCACCCACAGATCCTAGCTACGTGTCACAAAGTCCTCTACTTCATCAATACCGAGAATCGCAGCTGTGTCAAATGCCTCTCGGAATCCACCAATGACAAGCGCGGTAAAATCTCTGACGCGCATGCGCAGGACCCACTGAAATGGTGGCCGGACGTGCGGCTCCATGTGGATACTTACTGTGTTCCCAGCGTGATCCTGGTCTGCGTGTTGTCGGGTATTGAGAAAGTGTATTTTTCTTTGAGAATTGAAAAGCTGGGGTATGGAGTCTTCAAGGTCAAGAATGATGGATTGGGAGGAGTGTTGAGTGTATGCATGAATGGTTCGTGGGTCTGGATTGAGGGATATGTGGGTTAGGGTGTTGGTGTAAATGGTATTGAAGCTCCATATCTCGCTCATATCTTCTCACCTCCTCGGTGGTACTTGTACACGGAATGAATCTGGCGAATGCCTTGTATCTCGAGATAGCATAGTATCAGTACATCCCGCTGCAGCCAGTCCATTGATATGCGTAGGTTCAATATCGTACTAGGGCGATATTGAGTTACAGTCTGTCGTACGACTGGTCATGACTGGTGAAGTGAGTGTATGCTGAGATCTTGGAGCGAGAACATGTACTGCAGCACGAGATACGTACTGTTCTTGATTACATGTGACTATTGAAGTCTTTATCTAATCATCGGAATCCCCATCTGACCACGGGGTCTACATCAGTGGAATGACCATTAAGGGAAGCTCAGTATATGGCTACAGTCCCCATGCGTCGTCTTGATATTGACGTCAGATCTGTCCAAGACTAATATTGGGACTTGTTGTTATGCATGGTCATGGATATGTGTGGCTCTACGTCCATTACACACAGGAAAGATCATATCTGTTGATCTCCACATGCAACAGCAAGGATGCAATCGGAGATCCAAACTTGTCCAGAGATTAGGAGGAATCTAGTTTGGGTCGAGGGCGTTGCTGAACCAGTAAGTGGAGGCGTGACGGACTTCACATGGTTGCTCTTCGTGCGGGCTGCAGGCACTGTAATTGGAGTGGTTGGGGGTGTACACAGCTGGAGGTGAGCAGGGCTCTTGTATCAGTACTGAAGGAGTCAAGAACTCGAGGGCGTTGTAGTCTTCAATCATCACTTTACAAAATTGATGCAGTATGTACTGAGCATAATTATCATGTGAAGGTGCTGCCGGAAACGTGCTAGCCATTCAGCAGACCCACAGAGCGAGTATCCGCCAATCACGGGGAACTGGCTGGACTGGCGGCTGTATCTCACGCGACCTCGGTGTTGCGGAAGGCTGGACTGGAGCTTTGTGAGCCTCGGGCGCATTGCTGGGCTGACGCTTGAGGTGCAAAGGCGTGCAAGGAGTGCACAACGAGAGCTTGCGCGGGCAGCATTGCATGAGGCTTGAATTAAAGAAATAAGCATCGGTGACACAGGGCTCCTGTCACCCGTGGGGTGCTCTGCAAGCGTGCGGCTGGTGGGCACACGTGAAGTCGATGTGTGGGGAGTAGGCTCGGATTGCATCCGAGTCAGTTCACTGGTCCCATCGCGATATCCACCCACGTTACTCAATTGCCTCGTGCACCGTGGCCGACACACATTCACGCTCCTCTCCACCTTGTCGACGCGGGAGTCTCGAATTGCACCGCGTGCGCCATTGCTACCTCGGCCTGTCGTTCGCACACCTTTCTGAGGTCATAGCGGGGCGGCATCGAGAGCTACGACGAACGTCGACCGGCGAGCGCACTTTGGCGACCACACGACCGACGAGGCCCGCCAGGCCTTGAACAGCTGCCGTCATGTCGTGGAAGCGGTCCGAGAAGCTGATGGAGACGATCAAGGTGAGCAGCCCGTCGCACCGGCGCGGCCACAAGCTAACGCGCGGCAGCACTACAGCAACTTTCCAGCCACTGGTGCGTATCACAAGTATACCTGTCTCTGTGCCGTCTGATGTGCGTCCAGGTGTCTCGCTGCGGCAGATGGTGCAGTTTGGCGAGAAGCCGTCGACAGGAACCCTCTTCCGCGCGTCGCAGTTCCTTTCCGAGGAGCTGCCCATTCGACTCGCGCACCGCGTGCAGGAGCTGAACGACCTCCCCGACGGGCTCAATGAGATGCCCTCGATATGCCGGGTGCGCGATTGGTATGCGCAGTCGTTTGAGGTGCGCCCATTCACATCCATCACCGGACCTTGACTCACACCCACAGGAACTCGTCCAGCTCCCGCGACCGAACCTGTCCAGCGACGTCAAAGACCGCCTGCTGAAGCCGGCGAAGCGCACGCCGCCGCTGATCAAGGCCACGCAGAACCCCAGCGTGCAGCGCGGCCAGTACCGCTCGGCGCCCGAGAACGGCAACGGCAACGGCAACGGGAAAGAGCACAAGGGCGCCACGTCGAGCCGGAGATACTTTGCTGCGGCAGACGACGGCCTCGAGTGGCCGCCCGAGCTGAGCGCATACAACACAAAGTTCGCAGACACGCTCGAGAAGATCAAGAGGCGGCACGACAGCGTCGTGACCACCGTCGCCCAGGGCATCCTCGAGTGGAAGCGCAAGCGGCAGAGGATGCAGATCGACCACAACATCCAGGCCTTCCTCGACCGCTTCTACATGTCGCGCATCGGCATCCGCATGCTCATCGGCCAGCACATCGCCCTCACCGACCAGCGCTCCCGCTCCGACCCCAACTACGTCGGCATCATCTGCACCAAGACCAACGTCCGCGAACTCGCCCAGGAAGCCATTGAGAACGCCCGCTTTGTATGTGAAGACCACTACGGCCTGTTCGACGCGCCCAAGGTCCAGCTCGTCTGCAACAACGACATCAGCTTCATGTACGTCCCGGGCCACCTGTCGCACATGCTATTTGAGACCCTGAAGAACTCGCTGCGTGCTGTTGTAGAGCGCCACGGCCAGGACAAGCAGGACTTTCCCGTTACCAAAGTCATCGTTGCTGAAGGCAAGGAGGACATCACAATCAAGATCTCCGATGAAGGAGGCGGTATCCCGCGCTCTGCAATCCCCCTCGTTTGGACATACATGTACACGACTGTAGACCAGACACCGAGTCTGGACCCTGACTTCAACAAGAGCGATTTCAAAGCGCCCATGGCTGGGTTTGGCTACGGCCTGCCTATATCGCGGCTGTACGCGCGGTACTTTGGCGGCGATCTAAAGCTGATCAGTATGGAGGGGTGGGTCTCATCTTATACAATTTCTACATTATCCAAACTAACACGAACCAGCTACGGCACAGACGTCTACCTGCACCTCAACCGGCTGTCCTCATCCTCGGAACCCCTCCAATAGCAATTACCCGTCACGAGGGACGGCGGCTGGGTCTCCAGCGAACTGATACGTTCTGGATCTGGGTCGCCGTCTCGAGGACTGGCGCGGCATAGCGGAAATGGCGGCACCAGTTTCCTGGCGCTCAAGGCCATGCGGCTCAAGCTCAGCGGCCAGGTCAGCAGGGAGGTCTCGGAGCGGCGCCAGGTCGGCGATGCAGAGGAGATGCTGGCTGACAAGGGCGCGAAGCCGTGGTGGCGGAATGTGACCATGGAGGAGGGTGTGTAAGATGATTGAGATGAGATGAGATGAGATGAGATGAACAGAGATTCAGGGTAAAGCAGAGATTACAGGTAAAGGGTTGTGTATAGCACGGATGTCGTAGCTCGGCGAAGCAGCGACGAGGACGGCGTTAGCAGCGCATGTTTGAATGAAAGAAATCACTTGCAATTACCCTCACTGGGGAATTCGTATAGTAGAAATCGTGATAATTACGCCGGGGTATAACGCTGCCTAAGATGCTGATGCTGTCACTCAACCACTCTCCCTCTCTCTCTCTTTTTGACGTCAAACATTCCCCTCCCTCTTCCTCCCCTTCTCCCTCTCCCTCTCCCTCTCCCTCTCCCTCTCCCTCTCCCTCTCCCTCTCCCTCTCCTTCCCCTTCGGACTCCTCCCCAACCCCCCCGCACTCGCACCAACGCCACCATTCCTCCTCTCAGGATCAACCTCCCACTCCTCCCTCCACACCCTCCCCCTCTCCATAACTCGTTGATCCACCCCCAACAAAACACCCAAATAATACGCCCTCGTCTGCGCAAAACTCTCATTCCGCGCGGCTGCATACCAAAGCAACATCTCTGTACTTTCTAGTATGGCGGCTGCTTCGTGGCGCCGCTGGCGGGAAGCGTAGGATTCTGCTTCTGCTGAGGCGGATGCTGTGGCGGATGCGGTTTGCTCGGCGCCGTGGGTGGAGAAGGGCTTTCCACGCGCTTGGGCGCTGCGTTGGGGTGCGGTGAAGGGGGTTGTGAGGGTCTGCGCTGAGGTCTGCCGGGGGCGCGTCGGCGTGGATGTGGATGTTGATGTCGAGGTCGAGGGGTGCGTGGTTGTAGATGCGGCTGCGGCGGAGGGGTCGTTGAGCACCGTGGAGAGGTATTGCGAGGGGGGGTTCCAGGGGTTGGGAGGCATAGTTGCGGAACGAATTGTAGGACTGCGTTGCGGACTTGCTCGGTGGATGGCGTGAGCGATGGATGTCCGCGGGGAAGGCTGGGTTGGGAAGGTGGGACCCTTGCACGCACAGCTATATAACCCTGATCAAGCTTCACCACACGTACAAACACACACGTAGACCGCGTGAGCAATGCAATCTATTTCCTTGGTATATGCTGTAGCAACAAAACGCTTAGATGATGTCGAGCTATGCCAGTACCCATGCGCCAGTCGTGCCCTCCCCCAGACCATCTGGGTCGATGCCTATGCCACTCGTGCGGTCAAACAGTGCCTAAGGAGCGTCATTCTATGCGTGTCCCTCTGACTGCTGGTGCTCGGCCTTACTGCCCTTTCCCCTCCACGTGCTGACCGCGGGGATATCTGCCTTTAACCTCTCCTCCTGTGTCGAGTATGCCTTGGGCGTGAGCTTGATAAGCGTGTGGAGCGGGACCTCCATCCAGGGGCTCTGCTCCTGCGGCACGTTCATGAAATACGCGTATATGCATCTCAGAATGGCCTGATGTGTCACGATCAAGATGTTCTCGCTGCGCTCCAGCTCCATGATGATGGGCTCGAGGCGGATGACCACGTCGCGATACGACTCTCCACCGAGGTAGCGGTAGTTGTACTTGTCCTCGTCGCGCGACACAAAGTCTTCGGGGTATTTCTGCTCGATCTGCGCGTATGTGAGGCCGTCGCAGACACCCGAGTCGAGCTCGTCGAGCGCTTTCCATTCGAGTTTTTCGAAAGTAAGGAATCGCGCGGTTTGGATCGTTCGTTTTAATGTCGACGTCCAGACCGTTAGTTTTCGGCCATCGCCCACGGACTGCGCAACAAGCCCCGGAAGCGCATGTGCATATGCGTCTCCGCGTTCTGATAGGTCTGCGTCTCCTCCAATCTGACCAGTCAAGTTATACTGCGATTCGCCGTGCTGCAATTGTTAGTACCTCAGATGTGCACGTGAGTGACGGACTTACTCTTGATAACCAAATCGATCGCGGCTTGATGTGCAGGTTCATCAGGTAGTAGACCACGCGACTCTGAAGGTAGTCCTGAATCTGGTTGATAATGACCTGCTTGCCCACGTCGATCAACTTGACGTACGTAAGATCGCGCTCGTCTTCGTCAATTGTCTGATAGACCTTCTCGTAGTTTCGGATGCGGTTGCGGAAATCTGCTGCAGCTTCTTCTGGGTCCTGTCCGACGTAGTCTGGCGACGTAGTCTTGACTTCGAGAATGTTGCTCATGATCAGATCCTCATCATCGCACTTCGACTCCACAAACAGAGTTTCAATGTTCTCCGCCTGACAACGCTCTTGTATCCACCTGCGACGGCTTTTTGTAGAGTTCGTCGCATCCAAAATCGCAATCAGACCCTTGCCCTCCGCGAACCACTTGCACATGTCGTTTACCGCAGCCTCGGCAGCAGCTTTTCGAAGTCGCTCTCCCTCGGGGTTCGACTGGTCAAAAAACTCGGCGGAGGGGTTCGGCGTGGCAGTTCGACGATATTGCCCCACATTGAAGGTTTTCGACTTGATAGACAACCAGTGCAGATATCGGACAACTGGTCCCGGTCAGAATCAGGGGCAATGAGCGATAGGGCACTCCCTACCTTTCTGTGCAATCAGACTCTTGCCTCTCGCAGGCAAACCCACCATGACGACGCATATCCGCGTGTCTTCAGCCTGCACACCGGCACCGTTAGTTCTTCTGAGCGGTTTTACAAATTCGCCAGCAGGCACAGCGCGCATATTTGGCGCATAGTAGCCATTGGGTTCCGTCATGTTGTGCAGTGAGACCAGCTCCTCGAATTGTCCAGAAAGGTAGGAAACAGCAGTGTTTCTCCAACACAGCGAATGTTGGACGGGATACGATTCGGAATCTCGCCGGCGGACTTCCGATGTGCGGCGTGGAAAAGCGGTGTCAACCAAATTCGAAAGTAATGCCAGGCGCGGGCGGTCAACAAATGTCCCAGGTACAGCAGAGCCCAAGGGTGAGTGAGCGCTGAAGCGGCAGTTGTATGGATGTGGGGTGTATCGTTACAGAGTCGTAGTTCGGCTCGGCAGTCGATGAGCCAAAAGAAAGGGAGCTTGATGGTGGACGACAGTTCCCCGCATTTAGAACGGCGGCTTTCTTCTTTTCACAAGCGTCCGGGCTGCGGCTCCGTGCTAAAAGGCTCAGTGGAGCAGTTGCGACACGCGATTCTTATTCGATGACAAGCGTTGGCTCGCAGCAGTTGTTCCACCTAGCCGGCGCTGACGATGGCAGTTGCTGTTTGTACTCCCCTGATCCGTGTTCCTGAATACTGGATCCGATATGGCGCAACGGGCTCTAGCGGTCTCGTGCGTCGAATTGTTCGTGTGCGCGTGCTGCTACACTGCTCTCCCGTATGACGACACTTGTTTGTGGCTAGTCGGTTTGCAAGCCTTAAGCCGCCGAATGCCGGAACGTGGTGACTTCAAGGTGTAGTGACCGTCATCCAGACTCGGCGAAAAGACCGCGAGCAATCAGGAACGCTGCAGAAAAAAAAGAGCCAACTCACCGTTGAGATAGAATATGTCCTAGCGTGACCCATCGTCGTTGGAGTATTGTTGGAAAGCGACACTGCTCGTTTGGCAATGGCGTTTTTGTTGGTGGGGCAGATGTGAAGGCTTTGTTGTCAAGTGTAGACAAACAGAATGTAGAAAGTACAGTCAAGGTGAAGGCTATCTCTATTGCCTGCGACAGGGAGATTGGACAAACGCAAGACTGCTCTTCCCGCTCTCGGACGCGCCTGCTGTCTAGAACGGCTTATCACGCACCGCGACACGGCAGAAGCACAACTTACCGTTATCTCTGATGCAATCGCTGTGACTATCGCTGCCACGTGCATGTGGCATGCGTATCTCCAGACCAGACACGTTTAATTTTCCAGGTGTACACAAAGTCAAAGATTAGATTTATCAACAGCTTCTACCAAATATCCATACATATGCAAGCCTTGCGCAAAAGCTCATGGCCATAAGACTACGGGTATATAGCAATGCTCAAACGGATGTCCTAATGATACAATCCTACGATGCTGAGAAACGGACGCTACGTAATGCAATATATCCAAAAGGCCGTTGCAGGTTTGGAAAACGTGATCAGGCATGCAGCTTTGCCATGCCGTTGACATGGCGAAGTTCATCTCCACCGTTCATAAGAGCAAGAAGAGTTGCGCTTGCGTCAAGTCTACGCTTCAGCGCTGCTGCTGTTCGCTCTTGCCCACGGCTACCGATACCTTCCTCGACCCATCTGATCTTGTTGATCATGAAGCTTAAGCCGTCCTGTGCTCTGCTTGGCCGGCTTGAGATCCCGTACTCGACTGAGCCAGCATACTCCTGTAGTTGCGGCAGTATGAGGATCTCAATCTGAAGATCCATATCCGCGGGAGGCGTCACAGGAGCTGCGGGGATCTTATTGAGTGTATCTTCTGCATCACTTGGGTCGTTCGGCGCGGTGATGCGCGGGTCGAGCATACCGACGTCAACAGTATCGTCCCATTCTCCTCGGATCCAGCCAGAGTGTATGGCAGCAGCGATAGGATCGGAGTCGTCGCGATAGACACGCGCGCCCCATAGATGTCGTTCCAAGACGATATGTTGCCTCTGTCGAGGTCTTAGATAGAACCGCGGCACTCTGATGGTAAAGGTGCAGTTGATGGGGTTAACTTCGAATCGAGGCAGTCGATTGGGCTTGGACGCGTACCCAAACTGGTCATCCAACGACGAGTTTGGCCTTGGTAGGTCTGTGGTGGCTTTGTATACGTGGGATCCAAGATGTTTGCGTGGGAGCTTGGCGGCTTCCTCGAGAACAAGTTGGACATCGTGGACCTTGGGAGGTAACTTTGTAGCTAGAGGTGCTGCACGAGGTGTGTGGTGATGGTGGTGGTGATGCGCTGCGCCTTGGACATGGTGATGGTGGTGCACAGGTTGCGCTGGCCCACTTCGAGGCAAGCTTGACTGCCGTCCGTTTATGGTCGCCGACGTCATCGTGGCTATGTCCTCGTTGTGGTGGTGATGGTGGTGATGATGACTGATATGTTAGTATGCTAGAGAAATCATGGGCCTGAAAACTTACTGATGATGCGGCGGATGATGGTGGTGGTGGCCAGGAGGATGAGTGTGCTTGTTGCGTTTGGCGCCTCGTATGCCTGTTGGCGTTCCTCTTCCATCGTTGCTATCATCGTCGAAAACATTGCTCTCATCCTTGACTCTTTTCGGCTTCCTACCCTGCTGCGAGCTGATCCTTCTCATCATCTCGCCAGGTTCTTGTCCATCATGACCATGAGGCAATGGGCTTCCGCGTAATGGTGTCGATGATCCCAGACCACCGAGACCAGAGAACATTCGCCCAAACTCGCTCTTGATACCAGGATCTTTGCCGGTCATGAAAGGCGGTGCTTGTGCGCCCTGCACAGCCTGTGGCAATGGGGAGGCACGACCTGTCCTCCTGCTCTCCTCCAGCCCCAACCCGATATGGGACTTGGAGTGTTGCATTGGCTCGCCCATGCCATACATGGACCGCCCTGGATATGAGTTCCCACCCGAGGAAAAAGATCGAGTGAGTGGCTCGGTCTGATGGCGCTCCTTGGAGTTCGGGTCTGAGGTAGGTGGCGCATGGTACTGCTCGACCACGCGGTTGTTCAACTGATCTAAGCTTCGTCGTGGTCCCATCTCGCTCAATGTTGGGGGCCCGTAACGTGGAGGACCCGGCACGGGAGGCGGGTAGGTGCCGTAATTGCGATACAGCGCTGACGGTTCTTCTCGATGGGTCTCGGCAGGTTCATGGGGAGGCTCGTTGGGCGCCGACGTCCTCCAGAGACTGCGTGAGGGCTCATTCGACCTAGCAGCGGAATGCTGTTCCCGTGGTGGATCGAAGGCGGATTGCGAAACAGGATGTACGGTAACAGGCCGGTTTCTGTCTGTCATCCCTTGACCAATCCCACGCAGAAGTTCTGCAGCATCAGGTCGTGATTGCTCTCCCAGTGTTCTACGTCGCTCCTCAGGCTGCCCATAAGCACGACGCCCACCCAGTGTGTCGTATGATGACGCTCCCTGTCGCTCGGCTGTGCCTGCAGGCCCGTTAGGCTGGCTGTTTGGACGTGGTGGAATGCTGCCTGGGAGCTGACGCGCATCTCGAGCTAGCGGGTCGTTTGGTGAAGGCCCAAAGAGGCGCTGTGATGGGAACCCCGAGGGCTTGTAAGACTGGTGTGAAGGCGGTAAGGACTGCCGACCTAGATTTGGCGAGCCATGGTTGCTATAGGGCCGGGTTGGTGGTGAAGGTGCTGAAAAGCTGTGTCCCTCTGATGCCCTTGAGGTGCTGCCGCTGTGCATTGACCTGTCTGGGGATGTTTGGCGACGGAAAGGAGCAAAGTCAGACCGTGCTCCAGATGGAAAAGCGCGCCTGGGTGAAGGTGGCTGCATGCTGTGGTTGTTGGGCTGCGACGCATTTGAGGGAGGTGACGTCTGTGACTGCGATGCCTGGGCAGAAGCAGCTGCATCGCCTCCACCGATGAGGGATGAGATGGACATGTTGGACCCCGGCCTATGCGCCTGACCGAGGCCAGGAAGGTCTCTGCTCTGACCGAAATTCGAGGCGTACGGGGGGCGTTGCGATTGCGAAGGGTGCGTCTGCTGCTGTGGCGGTGACGACGGCGGCGGCATCTGGGGCCGTGAATAGGATGGAGGTTCGTGAGAGAGGGCTGGTCGAGGTTTAGCATGAGACGGCGCATGATTCGCGAGCGCGGGGGCGTTAGCTTCCCGTGCGACACGTGGGGACGTACTGTTCAACGAGCGTCTGCGTGAGGCGTCAAAGGCATATGGCGACGAGCCTGACGGGGGACCTGACGCACTCATCGATGGCTGTGATGGAGGCCCAGATTGAGGATGCATGCTATGAGCTCCATAGGACAAGCTCCCGTGATTGCGCACTAGTCATGATCAGCCCGCTTCTTCCCGAAAGAGGTTAGGAGGTGCATAGGGCAGCTTTGGCGAGCCGAGTGTGCGGAGAGGCCATGACGGGAATCGCGCAGCAACCGCAGCGTCGAAATTGCTCGCCACTGCTCGCATGGCTCGATGGCGTCGGCCCATGGTGGCGTCGGGGTAGAACAAAGAATGCTCAGGACCTCATCGGCGACAACGCGTCCAACGACCGGCCCGGGGCCGCAACAGGCGGTGAAGTGTGGAGAAGTGCAAAGTTCCAGCCACAGCTCAGATCCTGGAGCGGCCGTGGTCGACGTGTTCTGCAGCACGCATGCAGGTGCGTTGTGCGCGACGAGTCCTCGCCTCTGCGTCTCCCTCGCGTCGCCATGTCCCCGCGCAGGCCAGCCGCCATGCGAGCTGTGCCACGGCCGTCTCAGACACACCCCAGCACGCAGAACGTGGGCGCATGAACATGCCCAAGACGCGGCCGTGGGTCGCGCTTCCTCCAAGAAAGTGTTGTAGCGGATTGCATACCTGTGTTTCCCCAGCCAGCGTTCCTCTCGGTGTGTGCCTGCGCGGCGCCCTCCGCTGCGCCATGGCTGTGCTGCCGTGCGTGGTGCGAGGTGTGTGGGAGAAAAGGATCGCGTCGAGACGTCGCATACGGGTCGGTCGAGGTCGAGAAGGGTACGTGCAGTTGCTGCGGCTGTTGTGTTTGCTGCGGCGGCTGAGACTGCGGCGGCTGGGTCGAGGGAGGGTAGCCAGGGTAGGACTGGGTGGCCGGCGGCTGGTGGTTTGGATTATGGATCAGAGGGCGATCTGGCGGGCGTGTGAACAGCGGCGCGGGCTGGCGGGCGTCCATGGTGCTGCAGGCCAGCTTGGGTCATCTAGCAGCCAGGCAAAGGCGCAGAATGCAGAGGGTGCAGAGGGTGCAGAGGACGCAGAGGGATTGCAAAGGCAGGCGCGCGGTGCGAACAGGTGCAAGAAGTGCAACAGCGCCCAGCTGCGGCCGCAGATTTGTTATTGCGGTGGTATTGCTGTGCAGGAGACCCGTCCAAGAAGACGGTGAGCGCAGAGCGAGCGAGACACAGCGCACAGAAAGAAGAAGGAACCCATGCGCGGAAGGTAAGCCAGCAGCCGCAATGCACTAATGATCCCTGTCGTCCCGCCCCGCATAGCACCCTAATTGTGACGTTACGAGATGGGCCGACATGAGCGCGTAGCTCGAGCGCCGGCCAGCCCATCCAGCAGCGCTGCGACGCGAGACACGCATGACGCTGCCATTTATTTGCGAGCGCCGTCTTTGTCGCCGGTGGGATCGTCGCTCCCTCACAAGCACGCACCCAGACTCGGAAACCGTCGCGACACCCCTGCATGTGTGCCTGAATCTGCTGCTTTCCAGCTCCACCGCTATTCTTCCGTGCCGATCGCCCGTGTGACGTTCGAGGCGCCTTGCCCGTCAACCACCACAAGCGTATCTCCTCACATGCCTTGCTGCGACCATGAGCACGTGCACATCATTTACCTTTGCTTGAACACCGTTATGTGATGTTGACGCTCATTGTGCATTCTCCTCCATGCCTCTCCCCATGCCGGGCTCTCCAGCTGCCTCGTGGGCCGTCTATCGTGCCCGCCTGAAAGCTGTCTTTGACGGCGCTGACCCCAGGGTGTGTGCTGCATTTTGGTTGTTTGGTGAGTACTCGTTCTGGAGGGCTTCAGTAGGCCTCGACCCTCAACGCTTGAAGTGCTAGCCACCCCAAAATCCTCCAAGACTAACAACTCAGGCCTCATCAACAACGTCCTCTACGTCATCATCCTCTCCGCCGCCCTTGACCTCGTCGGCGCCGACGTCCCCAAAGGCGTAGTCCTCCTCTGCGACGTAATCCCCTCCTTCTTGACCAAGCTCTGCGCGCCCTACTTTATTCACAAGATCCCGTACAACGTGCGAATATGCATCTTCGTCGCCCTATCAGCAACCGGCATGCTCATCATCGCCGCTACACCAGCACTGCAGGATTCTAGGACCATTGCTATAAAGATGTGTGGTGTCATGTTGGCAAGCCTGAGCAGCGGAGGTGGTGAGCTCAGCTTCCTGGGGCTGACGCACTACTACGGCCACTTTGCTCTTGCAGCGTGGGGCTCTGGTACAGGCGGTGCTGGCTTGATTGGCGCGGGAGCATACGCCCTGGCAACGAACACCCTGCACATCACCCCTCGCACGAGCCTGCTGGCCTTTTCGTTCCTGCCTCTGATCATGCTGGCGAGCTTCTATTTCGTGCTACCCCACGGCCCGCTCACAGCTGGATCGATCAAGAGCCACGACTACGATGCTATAGATAGCGACGATCAGCACGATGAAGACGAGACAATGCAGAACGGGAGGGAGCACGACGGGCTGCTATCATCGTCAGTCCACTCAGCGTCTGGGCGAAGCTTTGCCTCTGTCAAAGACGATGGCATCACTGGAGCTCTAAAGAGCTTCAAGGCCAACCTGAACCGCGCTCGTGGACTGTTCTTTCCATAGTAAGTTCTCCCTGCCTTACGTAGATCTGTGCTAACAAGCTGTAGCATGCTACCATTACTCCTCGTCTACATCGCCGAATACACGATAAACCAAGGCGTAGCTCCCACCCTCCTCTTCCCACTGCGCGATTCTCCCTTCACCGAATACCGCTCCTTTTACAGCACCTATGCCGTCATCTACCAAGTTGGCGTTTTTATATCGCGGTCGTCGACGCCATTCATACGCGTTCACCATCTATACCTACCTTCATTTCTTCAGGTTGCCAATCTGGCCCTTCTCACGTTACACGCCATGTTCGACTTCATCCCTAGTTACTACATTGTGTGTGTTGTCATATTCTGGGAGGGTCTGCTTGGCGGACTTGTATACGTGAGTACATTTGCAGAGATTACAGACAACGTGAAGAAGGAGGACCGAGAGTTTAGTTTGGGAGCGACAAGCGTAAGTGACTCGGGTGGAATCTGTATAGCGGGGTTTGTGAGCATGGGCGTTGAGGTTGGACTGTGCAAGTGGCAGGTTGACCACGGGCGGAATTTCTGCAAGTTGACGTAGAGAATCACTTGCAGTAACAAATGAATGAATACATAATTTCAAAGATTACTGTAACATGCCATGCAGTTTTGACTGTGTTGTTGTGGCTGTCAAATTGCGCAATCTGTACCTGCGGTGTCCAGAAACTAATTTACAGGATCACAATGAGACACCACCCCCTGCTCCTACAATTGGAATCAACTCATAAGCTGTCGGTATCAGAAATTGTATGTTTTCAAGTCTTCATGTTGAAGCAACCCAGCGGTCAAAGCTCGGGCCACCCCTGATCCCTTGATTCGGTTTAGACCGGAATGCCGAGCGAGCAGAATCTCGACATCGCAACCGCAACGCCCAAAGCCCTCCGAAGCTCGCCCATCCCGCAATCCATCTCCTCTCCACCCGCCATGTCTGCCGCACGAGCTTTCAGCACCGCTCTCCGAGCTGGTGTCCCCCGCGCCCCCATTGCCGCCCGCTTCGCCCGTGGTTACGCTGCCGCCGCGCCCAGCAGCGCAGCCAACAAGCCTCCGGTTGCCCTCTTCGGTGTTGATGGAACATACGCCAGCGCTTTGGTACGATTCTCACAATCCCAATTGGTCTGGGTCAGATGACGTAGGGATGGAACGGGACCGCAATGGCTGGGAACAAGCACAGAGATGATTCGAGAGAACTGGGCTAACAGCTCTGCGTCCAACAGTACACTGCTTCCGCCAAGACCAGCACCCTCGACAGCACCGCAAAGTCGCTCGAGCAGCTCTCCGCCGTCTTCAAGCGTGATGCCAAGCTCGGCCAGATCCTCCGCGCACCCACCCTCTCCGTCTCCGACAAGCAGCAGATCATCCAGGAGCTCGAGAAGCACATCGGCCAGGACAAGGATGGCATCGTCAAGAACTTCCTCGACACACTCGCCCAGAACAACCGATTGGGCGTGCTAGAGGGTGTTGTAAACAACTTCAGCATCCTGATGGGTGCGCACCGCGGCGAGATTGAGCTCGTTGTTACCAGCGCTGCTGTACGTTGAAGACGAAGGAAGAACGAAAGACTGAATATCTGACAATCAACAGCCCCTCGACAACAAGACCCTCTCCCGCCTCGAAGCCGCCGTCAGCAAGTCGCAGTACGTTGGCCAGGGCCAGAAGCTCAAGGTTGTCCCCAAGGTCAACCCCGAGATCCGTGGTGGACTCGTTGTTGAGATCGGCGACCGCACCATCGACCTGTCCGTCTCCTCCAAGATGGCCAAGATGAACAAGCTCCTCAAGGACACTTTGTAAATATAGCAATCTGATATACCGAGCGGATAACATTCAGCGAAGAGCGTGGATGTGGTAGGATTGTGTACTCTAGACGATTCGTGAAGAGAATTTAGTTGGTGTTCATCTACAAGACGTGCGAAATGCTGTGGACGTGTTCCAGGGCGCCCGTGTCTACCGCTCACAGTCGCAGCTCACAACTCCTCATTTCACATTAGTACCAGCATTTAGAGGCGATTCGCGCCAAACTCGCGCATTGAGCGCGTCCATCCATCGTTCAACCCCTCGTAGCCTACCAACCCCGCAATAGCAGGCTCCACTCTCCTTCACCTCACCATGGCTCGAGCTTGTTCGACGGTGAGCGTGGATATGAGTCTGGCGACACCTTACCTAGCGCAGAATACTGACTAGGCTTCACCCTCACCTTTCACGATATACCAACAGTCGATCTCGCTCGCTCGCCCTTGTATCAACTTCCTCGGCTTCCCAGCTCCACCTACAGACACGGCTTAACGTATCCAGTCCAGCGCTCGAACTACTCAGAATGGAGCTCTCAACACCCCGACCGTCGACGCCTCCATGCTCTGGTCTGGCGACCCCTCCATTTACTGGTGGCTTTGACCGAGCTCCATTTGCCCGACCAGAAGAACCTACCCGCGACAAAAGACGTCAGAACAAGAGCAAGGAAGGAGAGTCCTTGTTTGAGTTCTTTCAAGGCTATGCGGAGACCTGTGATGTCGAAGAAGCCCACGGTAGCGTCACCAGCCCAGTGGTATTAGACAACATCTCGACTTCTTCGGAGGGAGCGTGCTCAACTTCAGCAGCAACTCCTGAAGCAGCGACTCTCGACAGGTCCAACTCTCCGATTACTCCGACTGTAACTTCCCTCGCTGCCTCTTCGAATAAACCATTCCCATTCCTGAAGTTACCGCTCCTCATCCGCAAGAACATCTACAAACACCTTCTGGTAATCCCAGCCCTCATCTGCACCCGCCAAAACCACACCGTCTTCCACTCCGACCACAAATCCTACCTCTACACCGAGCCCCGCGCCCTCCTCCCAGGCATATCCTACGCCCTCGCCCAACCCACCGTCTCCGGTCCCAAAACCCGCTTCTCCCGTTTCCCTCACACAAACATCAACATCCTGCGCACCAGCCGGGAAATCTTCACCGAAGCGCGGGTAGTCATGTACACGCTGAACACCTTCGAAATCGTAAAGCCTTGCGAAGAATTAACGCCGCAGCCAGACTACAGCATTCCGCTTTTCCCGTCTGGATATCAGCGGCTCGTGACGAAGCTGAGTATTCGCATCCGAACGTTCTATGGCTTGGAGTGGTTGCTGAGCGGTGGGTATAATGTGGTGAAGAAGTATTATCGCGGGCTTGTTGCTATCACGCTTGTTCTTGAGTTGGATGGTGCTGCGAAGGGCGTGGGAAGGAGGTGTGGGAGGAAGGGGGGTGAGAAGTGGGTGGAGTATATCGTGCGTCTTCGCGATCTTTTGGCTGGGGAGTTGTTTGCGAAGATGAAGTCGGATACGGGTAAGGCTAAGATCCCGGCTTGGATTAATCTGCGGGTGCTGTTTGCCGGGGAGGCGTATGTTGGTAGCGCTCAGGCTGGTGCCAGTAGTGCTGGCATTGCAGTGACAGGTAGTGTGGAGAATGAGCGGGCTAAGAGGGACGAGCTGAGAAGGGCTCTTTTGGAGACGTTTGAGCTTTTCAAGAAGGGCGGGAAGTAAGTTGCAGTCTTTTCAGGGCTTTCCCTCATGGCAAACCATCACAACGACGACCGATACACACCACCCACTTTACGATATCATGCCGTCTCCATCCTTCGTTTTGCTAGGATGCATGCCATATCGTACCTTGGGAGACTGCCACAACTCAAGCATCGGTAGTCAGTGCTCATCACTTGCGCACACCTCCACCGACACCCTGGAAGCACTACACTGGAGACAGTTTTGAATGCCAACATGTTGGCCGGATTGGATATCATGAGCGCAACATACTGCACAATTTTGAACAGCAAGTATCATAGCCTTAATATAGCAGACTCTATAGGTGCAGAATACATGGTTTTCGCTGCTGGGTTTCAAGACGACTTGTGTACTGTGTTAAGCGTGACGCACGCGGGTTGGTGTAGAGTAATGGGCTGCGAAATGTTGTTTCTTACTTACTTATTCCTCGCTCCTGATATGTACCCACTGACTCTTCCAGCTATCAGCAGACCCTTGCCGCGGCAATCCGTTAGAGCCTACTGTACCTAACTCGTCCAACGTTGAGGTACAATCGATGCAACACTAGAACCTTCGAACACTAGACGGGCATAGGAACTCAGTGCGCAGTTACGGAAGCTTTCGGCTTTGTTCACGGACTGCTCCGTTAGTTTATTCTGGCGAGAAGAGTGAGGTGTGATTCAGCCAATGCAAGACGAGACGAGGTCATTCATCAGTCATGATTTGAAGCTACATAAGAGTAACATCGCTCAACCATCGCGAACAGTTACGCTCTCGACAGCCTCTGCAACCTTCTCTACGACACCGTTACCATTCTGCTTCGCGCCTTCCCTCTTCTCCAACTCTTTCCGCACACCCGGCAGGATATACCGTCCGTAGTCGATAGCATCGTTGAGGTTATCGTACCCGCGGATGGAGATAAGTTCGCACCCAAGATCGACGTAGTCAAGGATAGAATCAATGACAGTCTGATAACTTCCCACCAGCGCCGTCGACGCACCCCTCGCATTCGTCGCCGTAACAGTAGGATACCACAGCGCGCGATCCTGCACCTCGCCCTTCTTCGCAATATCCAGCAGCCTTTGACTCCCGACATTCTGCGGCGCAGGCGCATTCGCAGGAACCTTGCCCAGCCCCGCAACCCGATGCGTCTGCAGCGCGTCCAGCGTCTTATGCGCCTTCTGCCACGCCAGCTCCTCCGTCTCCGCGACAATCGGCCGGAACGTAACCCATATGCGCGGCCTGTCGGTTCTCCCCGCCTTCTCAGCCTCCGCGTAGATGCGGTCAATCTGCTGCTTTGTCTCCTTCAGCGGCTCGCCCCACAGCCCGAAGATGTCAGCCAGCGAGCCGCCAATGCGGTACGCTTCGTCGCTGCTGCCGCCGACGGAGATGGGGATGCTGGTTCCATTGACGGGACGCACGCGGTTGCTGAATTGCTTGAATTGGTAGTATTTGCCCTCCCAGTCGAAGGGCTCGGGGGACGCCCATGCGCGCTTGAGGATCTTGATGTATTCTTCCAGACGGGCGTAGCGCTCGTCTTTGGGCAGGAAGTCGCCTTCCTTGGCCTGCTCTGCGTCGCTGCCGCCGGCGATGAAGTGCACGACTGCGCGGCCTTTGGAGAGCTGGTCAAGTGTAGCGAGCGACTTTGCGGCTACGGTTGGGTAGACTGTGTTGGGGCGGAGAGCAATGATGACCTTGAGGTTCTTGGTGTGAGAGGCGATTGTGGCGCCCGTGGTGAATGGATCAAAGTAGGAAGAGTCATAGGGCTGGAGAGTGTAGTTATAGCCATAGTCATCCAAGTTCTGCGAATATCTCCTCAGGAAGTCTGGGTCGATGGATGCACCGGGGATAGGCTCCAGCTCGGTAGAAGCGTTAGGAAACGCCAAAGAAATGAATTCTGTAGGCATATTTGCGGTTGTGATTTGCAGTGCTTCGAAGCTTGACAGTCCCGAAATGCGTTGTCATGGTTGCCAATGTTGCTTCTCTTTATACTGTTCTCGTTGCGAGTTCAAGATGTCGACAACTACACGCTCGAGCACGTCAACCTTCAGTGGGCCATTGAACATGGTTGCGACCGAAGTCGCTCCAATCGGCTCATGACGTGCTGACGAATGTTTCTAGTCTACCCCTCCTGTTGGAGATAGCTGCGGCAATCGTCCATATGTCAGGCCAGCTTATCTGATGAACGTGAGGGAGGCGCTCGGTGAAGGTAGGTAGGTGGGTCGCCGGCGGTGTTCGGTGTTCACTAGCGCAGTAAATCCCTGCAATTTCGCACGATGGAAGACTGAATTACACAGGCGTTTTAGCAGGAAATTATAGCATGTAGAAACCTTTAAGTCAATGGTGATTGCAAATGCCAGTAGCGTAAGAAGGAAAAAAAATGACCACGTAACGTTGAAATCGAGATTCATAGACTCGTGGTATCTAGAGAAGTGGCATTATCATGCCTTATTCATTCGAAGTCCTGCGTTTGTGCAGACCAGATACATGACTAAACACCTTTTGTGACCTGACCAATGCACCGAAGAATCCCCAAACACGACCCTTACTTCCTGAGGAGACGCTGGTAGAAAGCGAGCTCCTCGCCCTCGAGGACGTAACCGTCGCAGCGGCCGGACTGGCCGGGGCGGGAAGAGACGACAGCGTACAGACGACCAGCCTCGAACTGCTTCTCGACGGCGGAGTCGACCTTGCCGGAGGCGGAGAGACGCTCAGACTGCTTCTTGGCGACGGAGTTGGACTTCTTGATGTCCTCGGCCTTCTCGCCAGACTTGGCCTGCCTTCTGCGGCCAAGAGACTGGCCGTAGTGGGCCTCGTACCACTGCCTGAAGGGAGCGGCATCGATCTGGACAACGGCGGAGCGGGTCAGGGTGTTGGTACGGACGAGCTCGTTGTTGGAAGGGTGGTAGACGACACCGATGACACGGGTCTTCTTGGCGATGCCCTCGGAACCCCAGGAGAAGTTACCGGCATCGAGACGGAGGGCGCGGAACTTGCGGTTGCCGCCACGGGTGCGGACGAGGTGGACACGCTTAGCGCCAATACGGGTGTTGGCAGGCTGGCGGCCCTTCTCGAAAGCCCTGAAGTCATGTTAGAAACATGACTTGAGATGCGATCGGTTTATGCAAGAAGCTTGCTTACCTCTTCTTGCGGTAGTATGCGCGCTTCGCACCGGAAGCGGAGCGCTTGTGGCGAGAGTCGCGAGAGATACTGCGAGGTGTTAGCCGTGGTGGACGGTGAAGCAGGTTGCGTGTATAGATACCCCATGTTTGCAGATTACAGAAGACTGCTGTGCACAATCTGTTAGCCGTTGTCCTTCCAATGTCAAGCGTTCCAGTGCCGCAGCAATTGCCTCGAGACCGCTGTTGCACACATCGTCCCTTCCATGTCCACCCCGCTGAGAAACGTATGAAGCTGTGACGATTTATGGCATCGCGTGCGCCGGTACGTTGCTGAGCGGTGTGCAGGTCGGGAGTGTGTTCGCAGGATGGTCTCGATGTCGCAATGCGGGCCGGCTCTGGTATCTCGTGGGTTCGATGGCGTGGAGCGTACCTTTTTGTCTGCGGGTTAGTCGATCGGAGTCCTTGTCGAGAGAAGTCGAAGATTGGAAAATGGGAAAATGCCCAGTGGGTAGTAGGCCTCGCTTACGACAATGGGCTCGAATAGTATTAGCGCAACATCGACTCCACTTAGTCCACTCTATCGTTGCACGTGACTAAACAATCATGAGCTCTCAAAACGACCTGCACCACGGCACCGGTCGCAGCTAATAGATATTATCTTTACATAACTATACATGCTCATTCTCCGTTGCCCCCGTCTTCAGACTCCGAGTCATCGCTGTCAGTCTCTGCTCCATCTGTCTCGTCACTGTTGCTGTAATCTTCTGCGTCAATGTCCTCCTCGTCACTCATGACAAGAACATCTCCGTCACTATCTTCTCCACTCTCTTCATGACTCTCAGTCCCTTCATCTCCCTCATGTTCCCCGTCAAGCTCATCAGACTCATCGCTCTCCATATCCTCATCTGTACATCGTTGACAGGTCCAGCCCTCGTCATCCTTAGGAACCCGCGGAAGCTTCGAGCACACGAGATGGTACCATTGTTGACATGTGTCGCACTGGATCATGGTTGGGTCGAATTCGTCAGGCTTGCCGCAGGGGCACCGTTCGAGATCAGACTCTGTATGCCGTTGTGCTTGTCCATCACACTTCTTCTCAGGCCGGCCGAGCTCTTTCCAAACATCTGATCCGAATCCACACCAGTTTTCCGAAATGTTGTGTCGGTGTGCCTGCAGAGCGTCAGCCCAGACTTTCCGAACGTGGCGCCCAGCTTTCCAGACACCCTCAAGCGCCAGTGCGTGTGCTGTGCTACCATGCTCTTCGTCAACAGGGCCCAAGCCAGAGACCATGAAGCGACTTCCGATGTCCTCCGTCAACGTCTCATACAGTATTGACCAGCTGGTGATATTTGTGTCATGAAGGAAAGTGACTACGTTCTCTGACGCATTCTCTTCATCGTGTTTCTGAGGAATCTTAACGCGCGCTCCTGGAGTAGCTGCTTCTAGATTAAGGTGTGATTCCGAAAGAGAAGGTTCTGGGGATGACTTACCGGGCGGCAACTTGGTACGTATGTCTGTTGTGAGTGCACAGCGCACCTCTGGCAGGCTGACATGATGTGGTCAGCAATATGTATGTCTAAAAAGCCAGAAGCATATAGCTTACCTCGAATCGTAGGCGATCACAATACTCGATTGATCCCCTGCCTCAAGGACCCATGAATCCGCTCGTGGTCCAAGAACGCGGATGAGCAAGCATGGCGCATTGACCGGAGGCATCTGGTAGCCCCCCCAACTGCAAGACCACTTCTCGAACCCAGAAGAGTTATCCCACATATCTTTGTCCTTTGCTGTCCAATGGTGGGGCACAAACACAAGGTCTGGAGCGGCTGCATTTAGATGATCGACAGCGAAAGCATACCATCTTCCGCTGCAAGCCTACAGCCATCATATCAGTAAATGCGTTGATTGGAAGAGGGCCAAGAAAGCAAACCTGCCGAGCCCTTCCATTGAAATAATGTGCAAGCTGGTTAATAGGGTGGCGGAAGAAACTACCTCCATCGTTGCTGAAGTGCACCCCGTCTTCGATAAGGGTTGGTAAATATTCCCATCCCACGGTTGCCTGTGATGCCGGCGCTAGGAACCAATCCATTTGAGTGTGGAAATTGGAGCAGAGTTGGGTGTGGGTAACAAGTGATAGCTCGGGACGAGGCGGACTCACTTACTAGAGGATCTTGTCTGAAGTGAAAGCCCCTGATCTGTTTGCGCCAGGCAAACGCACAACAAGCACATGATGCGCTCATACCATCCTGTGAGCTACCTCCGCCTTTCCCCTCCAGAACAAGCATCGTCCACTTACTTCGTTCTACTCCTGCTCCTTTACATATCGCGGCTGCGACGCGCTCGCGCCTTCGTCCATTGCAGGTCCGCCAGGATGTCTTCCCGCACGCTGGCCCTTAGCAGGATCGAAAACAAGGTGCTGGCTCTTGCATCTACCCGCGGTCTACTGGCTGAAGGCCGTTTATTTCAAATCTTATCGGACTCGGGCGCGGACTTCGTTCGGTGTCTCGAGAACTCCGTATGCGATGGCATTATACTTCACGGAGCCCCAACAGCTGAGCTCAATACTTATCTAAGGTTTTCAGAAGTATCTCAAGATGAGGAGCGCAAATGCATTGCTTTTGACGTCAAATCGTTTAATCTCTATACCAGGCATGGAGAAGTGCATATGCTTGCGGCTGGCAAGGTCGTTGGCGAATGGACAGCGCGCACCGGCCTCCAGACATACAGCTTCCAAGCGCAAGAGATTGATTTTCTGTTGCTAGAGATGCTGCCTGGCCAGGAATGGGCACTCATTCCGAAGTGGTACATCTGGAGGCTTTGGGCCATCCGGTCCCAACATGAGATATTCGGAGACAATCAGACGTTCTTACGGTGTGTGCGGTGCTTTCAAGGGACGCCTGACTACGCAGCATTTGTTGTGCAATCAAAAGATCTCAAGGAAGCATTCGAGAGGGTTCAAAAGTGCGCCGCGGATCCTTGTCAGAAGTTTGTGAACCCTTCCACCGGAGTCGAATACAGCAAGTGGAGGATAAAGCCAAGACCTACACAAGGTCCAACTAGGCAGCTGAGAAGCATGATGGCAGACTCCCACGCCCAGATCATCAGATTTGCAGAAGCTATTTCCAGAAAGCCGGACTGTGGCCTTACTCTCGACACGGTGAAAACGGCACCGCTCCTTGCCGACTTCTCTTTGACTTACAAGGGTGGTTTATTTCTTGTCGAAGCGAAGCGATCGTATTACCATTACAGACGGCGGGGTAAGGTCCTTGTCCACCAGACCGGTAGATCCAATCATGCTATCATGCACGGGCGCGTTCGCTGGCATTACCTTCTCACAGAATCCGAAAGGCGGCAGGAGGCCTACCTGGTGCCGAGAACACGGATGGAAGATTGGCCGAACTTTTCAGGGATTTGTCCTTCGATCGATATTCCGAGGGAGAGCTGGGATCCATACCGGCTAGATCTCACTACTCCTGGTTGGGTCGAAAAGGTCGTGCAGATCATCCTACAAACACGAGATGAAGTTGTCAGAACAACTGATCCGGAGCCACTGACGACTAACGACTTTGCATCCCTCTTCGACCAGGCCATGGCCGAGCATGAGATTCCGAGTGTTAATGCTGACCGTGACATTGGAATGGGGTCCTCGTCACAAAATTTCTCAGAGACGCATATATTAGACAAGATTATCCAGTCTTGCGCTCAACAGTAAGCTGCTTCTTCTTTCCGAATTCAAAGGCTAATGATTTAGGAAATTCGGGGCAGTGTTTCTTCAGCCTCGCAAGATTCCTGGCTTTAGTGCGCGCCCTTCTACGCTTGTTCCTTGTTTCTTCTTTCCGCGACCATGGTCTGATCGAGACGTTGCCACTTTCGCCATGGGTGGGCTTCTACCGAGCGTGCCAAGCGATTTATCGGCCTGTGAGCACGTAGTCCCATTCATCATTGCGAAAACCGACGAAGGTAGCGTCAACGGTCACGACCTCATTTATCTGTCTCAGATGCAAAAGCAGCTCGTGCTTTTTGACGAAGGTCTGCCACACACCGGGGAGATTTCATCTCTCGTAGCGTCGCAGCTGGTTCCCTCTGAACAGTTGGGTTTGTCTATCAGTACAATTGATCAACTGCGGTCGCATTCAAAGATTAAGCTACCGTTGCAACAGATCGTCCAGGGGACCCTAAGCCAGTACAATGTCTCCGCGGCTGATGTCGTGTCTGTCATGGCATGCCTCTTCCAGGATCCAACGTCATTCCTTATTAGTGACGATCCGCGGCTAGCCATACAAAAGAAGGACTATCGCTGTTCGTACCGCACAATGCTTCAGTCATGGATGACTCGATTCGAGACCCGCGAGCTTAAACCATACGAAAAGAAGAAAATTAGGAAAGCGAAGGTTCAGATTAAGCGTCAAGCTCACGCTTATGAAGCTGAAGCCCAGAGAAAAGTGGAAAAGGTAGCAGCCAAGCAGCGAGATGAGCGCGAGGCACGTGAGGTACGAGAGGCGAAATTGCAGGCCCGGGCTGAAGAGGCGGCGAGCAAACGTGAAGTACGCGAGGCGAAGTTGCAGGCCCGGCTTGAAGAGGCGGCGAGCAAACGTGAAGTACGCGAGGCGAAGTTGGAGGCCCGGGCTGAAGAGGCGGCGAGCAAACGTGAAGCACACGAGGCGAGGTTACAAGCCCGAGCTAAAGAGGCGGCCAGGAAACGTGAAGCACACGAGGCGAAGTTGAAGGCCAAGGCTGAAGAGGCGGCTGCGAAGAAACGCGAAGCACACGAGGCGAAGTTGAAGGCCCGGGCTGAAGAGGCAGCGAGGAAACTCAAGGCACAAGAACCTTTCGGGACATCCCAGGTACAGCATGACCCACAGAAGAACACTCACGAAGACAACTACCACAGGGTCCAGTTGGCGCAAACTTTGGCAGAGTACTTTAGGATCGGTCCAAGTATGCCGCCAATACATCTGCGTGACAACTTCGAAGACCAATGGTTGGATTCAGGATACTACTTATTCCAAGAAGGCCGTGCAAGACCATGTGTCGAATGCAGTCAAGATCCTGGGTTGTACGTCACTTGCTCGTCCACCCATGGCCATGGATACGCTTGCAGCAACTGCCATCAAGCGAACCGCCAATGCCGCTTCCAGCTTCAATCTAATCCTCAAATCAGTCAAATTTTGCGGGCAGCACTTGAAATCGAAATCGTGGGCAGGGCCTGCAGCAGTACAGCTATGTCGAACGCAATGGCGACGGTGCCATTGCACACTCACCAGTACCAGGTTGCCTTCGAAAGCCACCTCGCTCAGCAATATGCTCTAGAAGAACTACTGCTTGCACGAGAGATCGAACATCGCGCGACACGCTTTGCAGGCGGTGGTGGGACCATCCCAGTCACCAACGCACATCGGTCACGGGCTGCGTGTGAGATTGTTTCGGAGAGACGCCGAGTTTCCTCGGGAAGTCGTATTATGGAGGGAGGTCATCTTTTGGCGAATCATCATGGTTCATTGTAGTATCGATCATCGTGAAGGTGAAGGCGCGGTGGCTTGGCCGAGCAGTGTATGGCTCGATTAGATATCCGCGCTTCTGAATTTGACCGATTTTTTTTTTGATCCTCTTGCTGTATCTCACCTTGCTATAACTCCCTATACATACACTCCCACATACATCATGGAAGAAGCTTCGGTTGCAACTTACTTCGCATGGTCACAGCTTAGCTCGCAGGCCCTAACCTTGCCAGGCTTTGGCGACAACGACTTTGACAAGGACAACAATCTGGTCAAAGATCGTTTGCCTGGCGCGTACGAGCACGTTGTATGTGGCTTAGCCTCCGAATGTTTGCCCATCTGACCATTTTGCAGAAACAGACTGTGATTGACATGGGCGAGCACGCTGTGTACGCGAAGTGGTTGCTCCAGCCCAGAGATGGGAAGCAGGAATGGTTTCCCACATCCTGGCTGGGTGCAGAAAGGTAACGTCTTGACTCTATAAATCCTGCGCTGCGGTATATTGAGTCGTGTTCAGGATGGAGCAGCTCGAGCAGGCGGGCAGCAAAGGAAGGAAGCGCGGCGTGCCGCCTACGGAACAGTATGCATTCTAACGCGCTATTTTCAAACGAAGCTGAACTGTATAGGGAATCTGAGGCGAAGAGGATGCGCGATGCGGCCTCGGAATTCGACAAGCAGACAGTAGAGCAGGCGGAAGAGCAGGCGGAACCGCAAACCGAAGAGCAGACCGAAGAGCAAACCCGGACTGCGGAGGACGATGCTCCTACGGAGCCAGAGACTACTCTTGAAGCTGAGATGCGCGCCATTATGAGAAAGCTTGCGCAATTGAGAGCCCAGGATAACAACCTGTTTGATCAGATCTGGGAGTCGATACGCTCCAGCGGAGGGAACGAGTTGCCGAGCCTGAGGGCTCACGATGCTGTCCTCACCAGCACAAGGAGAAGTGACACGATTTCGATGTCTGTTGATGGTAAATGTGTTGTGCAGTTCAGAGACAGGGGGGGTGACTTCACATTTGACCATTAGTTACTTAGATAGGCACGCATACTACAAATGTTTTGAACACATCATGCTCTGGAAATTGAGTTTAGAAGCGTTACAGCGCGTGAAGAAGCGCATGAACTTTCTTCTCAGCACTCATCTTCGCGCAACAGGCGCAATTTCACGTGAACAAACTGCTGGGATAAAAATGCAAATGCGTAATACGGTTCACGTGCCCAGTGAAAGTGAAGTAGCTGGCGCTGGACTAGCTCGATGTGGACGGACAAACAACAAACGCATGGTCTGGACGAAAAGCTGCTCTTTCCACCGCGTCACGTCCACACCAGTCCCACCCGGCATGGATGACTTCGACCCCACGAACTACCGCCCACACGAAGATGACAACGCTATGCCCCGGTTCTATAACCTGCTATGGCACATTACGGCACTTATGCGCGACGGAAAGGCTACAGATGAACAGGTTAAAGGTTTGGTCGCAATTGTGTCTGGCTCGCTTGAGCTTGGTAGTGCAGCGATACACCAGATTCCTGAGCTGAAAGCTGCGAAGGTATGTCAGAGTCGCAGCCAGCGACAGTATCGAATAAACCTGGGCAACCGCCGATGTCATTGAGACGACTGTTCTCCTTCTAGAAAGTGCCACTGACAGGATGCACAGTCAAACGAACCTTTTCCGGATATGAGTGCGCAAATGATCCAATTCCTGACTGGAGTACTTGGCCGCGATCCTACAATCCCTACCGCTCCTTCCATCGTCGACCCCATCGTGTGGGAAACGAAGAAAATTTGGCGTGACATGACGGCAGAGCAGTTTATAGCGCTATTCAGACCACTACAGTTCTACTCCGTTGAGGACAAGCTGACAGCGATGGACATCATCAACAAACTTGTGTATCTGGCTGCTGGTAAGTCGAATAACGCCATTATCTATGCAGAAGCTGACATTACCTCGAGATCCAAGCCAGCGTCCACGTGGTCCAGCTCCGGCACTCAGTACCTGGACGCTCGCCTCCTTCGGGACAGGGGCTCCACCTGGTCCACTGCAGCATTTGTCTCGTTCATTTGGTGCACAAGAAGGAGGAACACGTCAACCTACAGGCTCTTTGACAAGTTTTCTGACAGGCGATGTCCTTACTGCCACCTCCTCGATCAATCTTGCCCTAGCGAATCCAGCCAGCGCGAGAGCTCCAGTGCCCCCAGTAAGCATTACTAGGAACACGGAACCATCTACAAACACCATATCGAAACCGAGTGCCTCTGCCGGCATACCAGTCTCCATACTTCCTGCGGGTTTGTTGGCTGCACATGGGTCCCGCGAGACTACTACTTCTGGGCTGCGGATTGGTCCTGCTTCCAGACCGGGGTCTGCTGCCATGACACAGACAGGTTTGATTAATGGTGGTAATACGTGTTACCAAAACGCAGTATTCTGGGCTCTTATGTTTACACCGGACTTCACCGACACGATTCGCCGCTCTACGAACAGCCTTCCTATTGCAAAAGAGCTGGTGCTTAATCTGGAAACCAGACTTCAGCTCACTGATGTCTTGGGCGGAAATGACCCTAGTGGAATGTTGCAAGAGAACAGAGCCACTTGCATTGAACTTCTCCAATCACTTTGGGATCAATTGTCTATTTGGGCCGTGACACCCAACCCACCAGATCTTGACAGAAGTCTTCCAGATCTTCAGGCCAAGTCCAAAGAATTCCAGCGTGAAAACTACATCCAACACGATGCAGCTGAGTGGATTCATTTCCTACAGGCTTTCATCTTACCCGACCTCAACAAGGTTTTCCCATCAGTGATAGTAGCCAACAACCATTACTGCCATTCTTGCGGAGCAGGGTATCCTCGATCTACGCTTGATACAAGGGACCGAATCCAGCTTTATGTCTCTGACGATCTTCCTGATAAACTAGAAGACCTTTTTGCCGAAGAATTCAAGATCGACAGACTTCCAGAATACAAATGCGATTTGTGCGGTCAGCGCGGCGATGTCGAGGTGGAGAGCAGTATTTTCGCGGACCCGCCATCTAACATCCTTGTGCATTTGATGCGGTTTAAGGGAGAGGGCCATTCGAGGCAGAAGTTCACGGGCCGCATCTCCTTTCCCAAAGGATCCTTTCCATTAAAGATCGAAGGAGGCAGCGTTGACTATCTCATCAATGGTGTCATCTGCCATGAGAGTCAATATATGACAACCGGACACTACTACGCTCTTACGCGGAAGAGCACCAAAGAAACTAGCGAGTGGACTCGCTGGGACGACGCGAATCGACGTAGGGCAGAATTGGACGAACTTGATGTAAGTGAACCGAACCAACCAGGGTTGTGGGATCCACAGCTCCACTAACAATACTAAACAACAGACTGAGGATGCTTTGATCTTCCTGCTGAGAAAGTGCGACGTTATCGGCAAGGGTCAGGACGAATCTGGTGCACATGCATCCGTGCAGGTGGAAGATGAGGGTGTGGCTGCACCAACTGACGACAATATAAACTGCGAAACTGATGGAGCCGCTCCTACTACGAAGCAGAAAGCGTCGCAGCCGGTCGGCACGGGCGACGAAGGTGTTGAGCATGCGCCTAGTCATGGAGGACAGTTAGGAGTGTCATTAGTTTCGGCCGTGCCTCCTGCTGCAGACACCAATGCTCGAGCCACGCCAGTCTCAAACCCTTCTACAGCAGACACACCCAACACATGCGACCTGGGAAAACCCTTAATGAGACCTGTGAAGCTCAAGGGAAAGTTCATCTACAAGCGTTTCTCATCCGATGTTACGATCGTGACTAGCAAATTAAGATCAGTCGAGGTTATCTTGGACCGATTGGAAGGCACCCTTCGAAACAGATCGGAAGATTATCGGGCAAAGGACGATGGAGCATACTCCGAACATGTGGGCCATGGACAGTCAATTGATGCTGCTGCAAGCTCCGGACTATCCGTCACGATAGGCGAAACACATGGTCGTCAAGACGGACTCTCCGCTAGCTCTCATATTCAGGCTGATGACACAGCAGCCGAGACAGACGCACTGATGGCAGATATTGCCGAAGCTGCTGATGGTTTACTGGATTTGGAAGATATCTTGGAATATGTTGCGCAAACGCACCCTACGGAGAGCGAAGCTGTTCCAACGTATCGAGAGAGCAATCATCGCCAGCTACAGAACGACCTTGCGACATTTGAGAAAAAAGTTGTTCCAGAGCCCGACATGAGCGATGATCGTCAGAGCCAGGATCAGTTACTAACTGAGGCAGCCGCAACAGGTTACCGATCAGGGCCAGTTCAAGGTACTTTCGTGCAGTCCCAAAAGCCTTCTCTCCCATCTACGCTCGCAGAGCCTGCTACGTCTTCTCCTTATGACGAATCAACGGATTTCAACGACGAGACAGAGTCGGAGGATTGGGAAGGTAACCACAAGTGACGCTAGGTTCTGCGATGGAGGAGCGTTGCAATAATGTAGGATTCGGAGGGATACATTGCATACTGGAGGGTAATGTATAAGGGCTTCCGTCCAAATGTGAGAGACTTTAGCAATCTATAAGTCTATGCATCCTCTTTGCTTATTGTGCGGGCGGGAGGGATGGCGCTACCGGAGAATCTTGGTGTTGGCCCGAGCCTCGCCCCACCGCCCCACCGCTGCTGCCGTTTCGAGCACGGCGCCACAGGCCGCGGCGAGCAGGAACGACAACAACATCAACACTCTTCCATGACCTTACACATATCGAGCGAACCAGCCCTTACTTCATCCCGGGCTGTCGCGAGCTCGTTCTGTTCAGTCTTTTCTGGCTGGTGGATGGTGCAGGCATTGAGCAGCCTACTTCGCAATTCATGCATCGCTTCTCGCTGTCGGTCAGGTCATAGCACGAATCCTTCGACCAAGCATCATGGGTTTGTGTGCTTTTGGAAGAGTAGCATCGCGAACCTCACGCAAGGTCTCATCAAGTTGGCGGCCTTCAAGACTGGATGCAGCCATCTCCGATTGATGGTACTCATACCTGCAGAATCCAAGCCATAGCACCCGCAGTCAACTCCGCATGAGCATGTTTGCATTGGCTCCATCTGTTCACTAAACGTACGAGGTATGAGGTATTAAGGTCAAGCTCTGCTTTCCATGACCTGACAATGTATTTCCCTGTCCACGCAGCTTGGCATTCGTTCGTGCATCCATCCCCGTTAACTTGGCCAAACTACTAGTGGCTTTCCGGTATTGTTCGCAGATCCAATTATGACGACCCATGGACTTACCAGGTAGTACAGATGCCCAAGCGTCTGCTTGTATGGCGTATATAAAGTTAATAACACAGGCTGCTCTCTCTATCGCAGTACCTTCCTCGAAGCCTCTACAATTACTTCCTCGGTCTGCACCTTTAGCACCTAATTTACCCATCATTACACTCGCTTTCATCATGCACTTCGCCTCCTCCCTCGCTGGCGTTCTCGCCTTTGGTCTGTCTGCTACAGCTGCACCGCTGGAGGCTCGACAGGACACCCTTCAACCTTTTCAGGTCACCTCAGTCAGCTCCTTGAGCCCCCCAGGCCGCCCTGGCTCAGCACCTTGTACGGAGCCCATCAAGCCCTCAAAGATCAAGCGCGTGTTGCAATTGCTAACAATGACGGTTAGGGACTTATATCCAAGCGAACGTCACGGATCCTAACTCGCACGTGGTCGACCGCGAGACGGACAGCATAACTATTGGGCCCAGCCAGGGCATCAACTGTGAGATTCGATGGTATGCAAAGGAGTCTCCACAAGGCCGTACCTGGCCTTGCGACTTCGTCGAAAACGGCCACTGGGCGGTGCAAGTACTTCCCGGAAGCGACCTCTCTGATAGAACTGTTATCAACGATTTCAAGTTGAGATTCATCCACGCCGTGGAGCCTGGCGCGTCGTACCCCAGAGCCAGGTTCGAGGCCGAGGCATCATTCAAGGAGAACCTGGCTGGCAGGTGTTCGTCAAGCGGCGTCTGCCGCTATCAATTGGCCGCAGCTGGTAAGTATCAAATCTACTTGGTCGAACTGGGACGGATGCTGACAGTCGATACGTAGCAACACCTGTGTTGGCACCAGCCAAGAAGACGGTTTAGAGGCTAAAATCATTTGCGCGTCATGGTCATGACGTTGAACGGCTTCGACAGCAGGATTGCTTGCCGGGTAAATCTGCAATCGTGTGTCATGGTTCAGATGAAGAACGCATTGGAGAAGGCAACGACCGCATCAAGCTTTAGCCCCTACTGAACGTCTACCGTAGGGATAATTCAATAATCATAATTATTGCGATCAAGTCGATACCATAAATGTTATACGTGACTCTGCGTTGCTCTGTTTGCTGTTTGTTCTTTGTCTGATCCTTTCCAGTGTACTACATCGTGGCAACGACATGACGTAGCGACGGACGGTCGCTTAAGTCTTGGTAAAATCTTTACAGTATAATTTCACAGTATAAATAGTAGATGCAGGTCGTGGTCATTCTCCGAGGAGGCCACATGCAGCCAAGCCGTACCCAGCTCCACACGTCAGCACATGTGCATGGGCAATGCTTGAATACGAAAGTGTGGGCCGTTGTATTCGCTCAACGGTCTGGCATCACATCCTACACCTTCCAAACCGGGCATTTAGTATTGGGTGCTTTATATTCAATATCGTATTCATGTGCTGCGAGAGACTTGACGGCGATCACACCAATGCGCCACTTGCAATGCGTCCGGAAGTCGGTAACCTTTGTTCTCGGCAGATGGGAGGCTTGCTACTATTTTTGTCCAGTCCTATATCTATACTTTCTCCTTGCTGGTAAAACTCTGAATGTTCAACAGAACAATGCTTTCCAAGGCAACGGCCGTAGCTGTCTAGTTTAGAACCACATCGACATCCACTTTGAATGCTAGGCGCAAATGTCTTTGCAAGGTTCAAGACAGTAAATGTATGCAGATACCTGCAGTGTGCTTGTCAGCTCCAGGGGTCCTGTTCTGTTTGAGTGCCTGGACTTGATGACATGACCCGACATTGCTGAAGCTGCACGCATCGTGGAGGCGTGATACCAAAGTCTTCTACAGTAAGCTGATATTTCACCGGAATGAGAATGGTGGTACGAATGCTGGCCACGTCCAATTCCATGATGTATAAAGGTCATGCTGCGAGTACTGGACTGATCACAGCACTCTCGTTCCACAGAAAGCCTGAGTACGATAAGACTTCATCAAAATACTAAGAACCTCCAGCATGCAATTCACCTTCTCTTCGATCGTTGCTACTTTGGCACTGCTCTATGCCGCAGCATCAGCTGCACCTCTCGAAGCCCGGCAAGCTGATTTGAACCCATTTGAAGTCTCTGCGGTGAACTGGTTTCAACCTAGTGGACGACCTGGCAGTTATCCTTGTATGCATACATCAGGGCCAATCCTCTGAGCACCCACTGACGCCGAGTTTATTTGTAGGGGTAACGATTCGTGCGAACGTAACTGACCCGAATGCGTATTCTTTCCAAGAAAACGACATCGGGGCCATTGTTTCAGCAGGTAGTAAGGGTATCAACTGTGAGGCTAAGTGGTACCTTTATGGCGGGTACACTGAGGGTCGGGTCTACCCATGCGACCCAGTGGAGCAGGGCCATTGGGCGATCCAGGTCTTCGCTGGCACCCAGGGCGAGTTCAACGGCGGGGATTTCAAACTCAAGTTCATCCATGTGGCCGAGCCTGGCATAGCGATTGCGTCGTTCCGAGCAAGGATCGAAGGTGAAGCGTCATTCCGGAATGCAGCCGATGGGAATCTATTTTACTCGTGCGGAGCAAGCGGTGTTTGTAGTTCATCTCTGAGGTCAGAACGTAAGTGCTCAGCAGAATCAACACAATGGTCACGAGATCGAAGCTGACCATCTGCAGTCAAGCCGTTACTGGTTCCAGCCAAGAAAATATAAAACAATATGGAGTCTCTAACGGATGCCGAGAAGCGCAACAACGAGTGTGACGTAGTCGATGGACGGGAACAGGTAGAATCTGGAGACCTGTACGACATCATAGTCAGCAATATGAAGTCCTCCATGATCGGTAATGCACACAAGAGATACTTTAACTGGCCCGCGCCATCACAGATCCTGTGATTGTGTTTTATACCTCATATACTCGGTATAGTATCATTGAATTCGAACTTCTGCTTTATGATTTCAAATTGAAGGATGCTTTTTCTATGCATTGAAACTTGTCTCGAACAGTTCGTCGCATGGACTGTCATTGCAATTAGGTGTCAGCTTTTAAGGTGACTCCCTGGCCTGGATCAATGCCTACCAATCAACGATATTCACAAAGAACCCGTAATATAACAGAAGAGCCCGAAAACGCACTGTAGCCCACGAATGACCTTTCACAGTGAGAAGCCAGACATCCTGGAAATCGGGTCAAGCCGTAGCGTTCACTTTACAGGCTTTGGCGCTCCTGCCCGCGGCGCCCGGCACGATCACCATGATATCCAAGCCATGTACGAGCTTGTGGGGCCGTTGTCGGTGTGTTTGTTGGACCCTGCATTCGCCATAAGGGAATCTTTGAATAGAGCGTCACGACGATCCCGATCTGTAAATTGTTGCAAAAGAACTGAAGATGGTCAATTGCGCTCAGCATAGTAAACATATCTTGAGTAGACACTGTCAGTAGACAAAAGTTGAATAATGTGTTTTACTAGAGGCCACTCTCACTCGGGGATGCTTGCCTCATCTGTAGTTCGAAGCAGGAGCTTTCGAAGGCCACAATAAGGCCACCACTCGGGACCTTTACGAACAAATATTCTTCAAAATCCACCAACAGTGCCGCACTTCCATCGTCTTTCATAAATCCTTCGACGAATCCAATCACATCTCGTGACCGGCCGAGAGTCGGACTATGTGTCGACACGTCCCAAAGGTGTGGCAGGGGGTGGGCCTGATTGAAAATTCTGATCTTATCTGATGGCGCTAATCGACCATCAGGACCATCAGGACCACTACCACTCCACTTTCATTGTAACTTTCCCTTTCCGATCGGCAGCCTTGCCTGCGAGAAGCATACCCGTTGGGCCGCCAAGTCCGTTGGAGCAGAAAGCTTGCACATGTCGATACAAGCTACGGAGCGCCACACAGAACGCTGAGGCTTCAATGGATAGACCATAGTGCCGGGAGCGCTTCGCATAGGTGAATTGTGGGTAGTGTAAGGAATAAGGAAGTGGTCCGACAGCATGTGAGAAGGAATAAAGGTGCAGCAATAGCAGCTTTGTATGGCCAGGGTCGTCTACTTTGATCAACTTTGATCTCCTTGTCAAGTTTCAGCACCTGAAAGTCACCATGGGTTTCCTTACGGACCTAACGCTTGCGAAGAGCAAGACCAAGGAGGAAGTTACCCCTGTCGAGCCTGTCTCCAACGTCGCGATCGATGCGGAGAAGGGTACAAAGTCCACCACTCCATCGGAGAAGGCTACTGATGATGCTACATTCACTGCCAATGCGCAGGCGGGTGTCAAGAGGGTCGAAGCAGCTACAACTGTCTGGACGAAGTGGCATCTCATTGGTGCCTACGTGATGTAAGTATTCGAACCGCGTGTGTAACGGTCTCAGCAGCTGACATCTTCCAGCATTTGGTGGATCTACTTCGTCACTGCATTGCAGGAGGTTGTCGTTCGCGCCATGAACCCTTACGTTGTCAGTGCCTTCAAACTGCACTCGCTTACTGCTGCCACCGGTATCGTGTCCTCGATCGTTGGTGGTCTGTTCAAGATTCCACTTGCGAAGTTGCTCGATACGTGGGGTCGCCCTCAAGGCCTCCTCGTATCCCTTTTCTTGTGGATCGTTGGTTACATCATGATGGCTGGATGCAAAAACGTTGAAACTTATGCGGCTGCACAGGTGTTCTCATCTACTGGGTAAGCCAAATTTTGAACTGCCAGAAGATCCCCCCAGCTGACTTTATGGTAGATCTCAGGCAGTCTCGTACATCCTCACCGTCTTCATTGCCGATACTAGCAGCCTGAGGAATCGTGCTCTCATGCTTTCGTTCGCGACTTCGCCTTATATCATCACAACTTGGATTGGAGGGCCTGTTGCGCAATCTGTCCTACATGGCCCTGGCTGGCGTTGGGGTTTCGGAATCTTCACCATCATCATCCCAGTCGTTGTGATCCCTCTTGCAGTCCTAGTACTTTACAATGATCGCAAGGCCAAGAAGATGGGACTGATCGATGAGACCAAGGTCCAATGGACGGCAGCCAACATCAAGAAGTTCTGCGTAGACGTCGATCTGGTGGGCATCTTCATTCTGACGGCTGGCATGGCTCTGTTCCTACTGCCTTTCAGCTTGTGGTCCTACCAAGGCGAGAAGTGGAAATCGCCTATGATCATTTGCATGATCGTCTTTGGATTCATCCTGCTGATCGCCTTCCCGGTCTGGGAGAAATACTTCGCCCCAGTTACTTTCATCCCATACGAGCTGCTACTGGACCGCACTGTTTTCCTGGCTGGATGCATGTTCATCTTCGTATTCTTCAATAGCGCGGTTTGGGGCTCCTACTTTTCCTCCATGCTGCAAGTCGTCTGGAATTTGAGTGTCACCGAGGCATCATATGTCACCCAGGTCTTCCGTGTCGTCCAGTGTGGATGGTGCTTCTTCTTTCTTGGCCCTCTCATCCGCTTCACTGGACGCTTCAAGTGGACCGTCGCGTACTTCGCGCTGCCTCTCGATATTCTCGCGATCGGCCTCATGATCCATTTCCGCCAACCCGGTACCGGCATCGGCTACATCGTTATGACACAGATCTTCACAGCCGTAGCTGGAGGAACCATCGTCATTGGTGGCGAGCTCGCTATGATGGCGCCCTCCGATCATCAGCATATTGCGGTCATCCTCGCCGTCCTCAACCTCTTCTGTTCCATTGGAAGTGCAGTCGGTTCTACCGTCAGCGCTGCGATCTGGACCGGGACGTTCTACGACAACCTTGTCAAGCACGTTCCGGAAGGCGTCAATGCTCGCGACATCTACGCGTCCTTGCCGAAGCAGTTGTCCTACCCGTGGGGTTCTCCTGAGCGCATGGGTATTGCGAGAGCTTATGGTGATTCGCAAAGACTAATGCTGATTACCAGTATTTGTATGCTGTCGATGGCACTCATCTGTGCAGTGTTCTGGCGCGATATCAATATCAAGAACAACAAGCAAGTTAGGGGTCGCGTTGCTTAGGCTGCGTTGGTCAGTCGGCACATATACCTAAATGAGAGCAGAGGTGGAGGCGATGAGCAGGAAGGCAACTTGGACGGACGGTCGTAAACAGGTTGTAATCATAATACATCAACCTACTGCTGCAAAATTGTGGTACAAAGAGGCGTTGTTAAAACTCGGTGATTGAACGTGAGGAATGAGCTTTGCGACGATAAACCTCAACGATCATTAAGGCTAGCCATGTAAAAAAACATTGTTGCCGATGTGCGGTGCCGGTAGCTATCTGTACCCTGCGCCATTTCCTTTACTCGATGAGGCTCTGTCACATTATCCGCACCAGCGACTGTCGGACATTGAATGCGCTCCAACGGTCCATAATGTGTAACCGGGAGACGCCGCGTAGGCCTCGGGTGGTCTCCCGCAAGCATCACGACTCCCTGAAATATCCGCGAATTGGCGCCACCACCCTGCAACATCCTGGGCTCCATTAAATTCGAGACTCTAGCTTGCCACATGCGATAAGCAGCATCGTCTCTAATGATTGGATTTTAATAGAATCTGGCAGCGTTGCTGGGGTTGTTGCGCTGATCGGGTCGCGTTATCCCCGCAATTGAGCTATGGCCTTGGCATCGTCACAAGCTGGGAGCTCTCTAATAATCCCTCCGTCCGAGCGCAGCGCTCGTTTACCACTCACAGTAGCCGGCCTAGCCTGCACCAGACCCTTTCAAAGAAGATCCTCGGTCCAGCTTCGAGATGGGTGACGTTGGTGCGATATGTTATATAGCGTGACTGCCCAGCCGTCTCCGCACGCATACATCATCGCATTCCTCATTTTCTGTACATTGAGTGTGCCATAATTGCATATACATAAGAATCACACAGAGACATAAGTCACAATGGCAGCCAGCGCTGACTCTATCCTCCGTGAGGTTAACATCCTCGGCGAGCTGAACGACTCGAACCGTCACATTCTTAGCAAGGACGCTGCTGTCTTCCTTGCTCTCCTCCACCGCACATTCAACAACCGCCGAAAGGAGCTCCTGCAAAGGAGAGTTATCCGACAGGGTGAGCTGGACAAGGGCAACCTTCTTGACTTCCTGCCCGAGACCAAGCACATCCGCGAGAATGATACATGGAGGGGCGCACCACCAGCTCCCGGTCTTGTCGACCGCCGAGTAGAGATCACTGGACCGACAGACCGCAAGATGGTTGTCAACGCTTTGAACTCTGACGTTTGGACATACATGGCTGATTTCGAGGGTATGTATACACTTCTCACAATTGCAATGAATTCTGGGAATCTAACAGTTACCAGATTCCAGCGCACCAACATGGGACAACATGATCAACGGCCAGGCGAATCTCTATGATGCTATTCGCCGCCAGGTCGACTTCAAGCAGGGTGAGAAGGAGTACAAGCTCCGCACCGACCGCACGCTCCCTACACTCATTGCCCGTGCTCGTGGGTGGCACCTCGATGAGAAGCACTTCACTGTTGACGGCGAGCCCATCTCTGGAGGTCTCTTCGACTTCGGTCTGTACTTCTTCAACAACGCACACGAGCTTGTCAAGCGCGGATTCGGCCCATACTTCTACTTGCCGAAGATGGAGTCTCATCTTGAGGCCAGGCTGTGGAACGACGTCTTCAACCTTGCCCAGGACTACATTGGCATGCGCCGTGGCACCATCCGTGGAACCGTTTTGATTGAGACCATCCCCGCTGCGTTTGAGATGGATGAGGTAAGTCATAGCTATCGATGTAATACGTTACCCTGCTAATCTGGCTAGATCATCTACGAGCTCCGTGATCACTCTTCTGGTTTGAACTGCGGTCGCTGGGATTACATCTTCAACACCATCAAGCGTTTCCGCCAGAACCCCAACTTCATCCTCCCCGACCGCGATTCCGTCACCATGACCTCTCCCTTCATGGATGCTTACGTCAAGCTCCTCATCAAGACCTGCCACAAGCGAGGTGTCCACGCCATGGGCGGTATGGCCGCTCAAATTCCCATCAAGAACGACCAGAAGGCCAACGACACCGCCATGGCCAAGGTCAAGTCTGACAAGCTCCGTGAGGTACGTGCCGGTCACGATGGTACCTGGGTTGCCCACCCTGCGCTCGCAAAGATTGCTTCCGACATCTTCAACGAGCACATGCCCACCCCCAACCAGATGCACATCCGCCGCGAAGATGTCAACATCTCTGCCAACGATCTTCTCAACATGAATGTCCCCGGAAAGATCACCGAGGCTGGCATTCGCCAGAACCTCGATATCGGCATCAGCTACATGGAGGCTTGGATCCGTGGTGTCGGATGTGTACCCATCAACTACCTCATGGAGGACGCTGCTACTGCCGAGGTCTCAAGATCTCAACTGTGGCAGTGGACAAGACACGGTGTCAAGACTGCCGAGGGCCAGACTGTTACCAAGCAATATGCTCTCAAGTTGCTGAAGGAGCAGACTGCGAAGCTGAGCGAGAAGGCGCCGAAGGGCAACAAGTTCCACTTGGCGGCTAAGTACTTCGAGAGCCAGGTTACCGGCGAGGACTACGCTGAGTTCCTTACATCGTAAGTCGCCCATCTAATTTCCATGTCTGAAAACTAAAGCTAACATCCCTAGGTTGCTGTACAACGAGATCACAAACGTAGGTGCCTCCAGGCCCGCCTCCAAATTGTAGACTCTCGCGTCTTTTCTTTCCTTAAAGAATCTCTTGTAACTATCATACCCAACATGTGAAGGTCCAATGAAGGCCTGTAAGCAGAATGCAAAAGCTTGATTACGTTAACTACCCGCAATTGTTTAAACCTCTTTGATTACATCACTCTGCACGTTTGCACTTCTTTGACGCGTATCACATGCCTGCATTATTCTCAAGCTAATTCTTGGTCAGCCTATTGCACCTACACCGGCCGCGAAGCTATAACACGTGACGTACCGAGTTTCAACGAGCCGAGGCACGAGTCGACCGGGGTGATTGACCCATGGGGATGGTAACGCATGCGGGGAAGACTGGGACGAGCATGGATGCGCGCATGTGAAGAGAACATGGTTTGGCCGAACGGTAAGCGGGACCTCGCGGAAGGCCCGAGCATGGATTACACTTTCGATCTGCATATTCAGCGATGTTTTGTGAAGCACAGCGTTCGTTGATTTGTGCTTGGTTATGCTATGTATTGTACTGTATATATCTATTCGCTTCAAATCTGAGATTTGTCAAACCGCAATTAGAACAAATCGTTAATGAGCCATTGTGCTCTCGAGTGCTGTCGTTAACCTGTGTACATCCCTGAGCTTTTCCACATGAACCATTAACCTTGTGCGTCCCAGACCATGACTGCTTTTCCGAAGTAGCCTGTTCAAATTGCCCCTCTGAAGAATCTCAAAACGCCACGCTGAAATGCAGGAACAAATCATCTCCTAATATCACACTAGCCATAACAGCCACCCAGCAATACCGATAACTAGGTTCTCAACCCACTTATCCACTCCTCCACCGTACGCCCAACTGCCTGCTCCCTTACTTCGACTCGACTCTCCAATTCCACTTGCAATGAAATCGCCTGCACCACGCTCACTCGTACTGGTTGTGCTCGCGCTGTTACTAGCCGGGGTGCTTGAAATAATGCTCGTCTTGCCGTTGATGACCAACGCTGTACCGCCAGGGGCTAGGGAGTAGGTTGTCCCGTCTATGATGATTTCACCGTTTGGACGTAGCGTGGTGGCGGAGTTGAGGACATATTCTACTGTTCCGTCGCGCGTGGTTGCGGTGAGGGTCTTACCGTCTACGACGATTGGGGCCGCGACCGTAATGGGTCCCATTCCTGAGCCAGGTGTGAGTGTGGAGGTTACGCCATTAATTACTACAACCGAGCCGGAAGCAGAGGCGACAAGGGAGAACGTGGTGCCTGAGATGGTGAGGACGCCACCGGGGGTAAGAGTTTCTCCGGGGCCAAAGATGAAGGCGGTCGTGCCGTGAGCTACGGTAGCGGTCACTGCTCCGCCATTCAATGGTAGAACGGGAAGGTGCGAGGGGTTGAGGGTGGACGTCACGCCATTGATGACAACAGTTGATCCTTGCCCATCGGTTGGGAGACTGTACGTTGTGCCACTAACTACCAGCACACCGCCAGGTGTTAGCGTCTGGCCCGGAGCGAGAACGAACTCGGTAGTACCGTCCCTTACTGTTGCTGTGATGGGTAGATTATTGATTGTCAAAGCTGGGAGACCGGCGCTAAGGCGTTGTGTCTGCCCGTCGATAACGATACTAGAGCCGTGGAACCCGGGTGGGAGACTGAACGTTGTGCCGTCAACAGTGACTGCGCTGCCGGGTCCGAGGGTCTGATCACCGATGACGAAGACGGTGGTTCCGCCGAGCAGTCTGGCGGTGATGGACTGTCCGCCGAATGTCACAGCTGGAGCACCAGCAGGGCCAGCCATGGTTACCAGGGTCTGCGTGGCACTGTTCCATATTGCGATTCTGCCATTTGGACCCAGAGTGAGTGTATGATCATCCAGTATCACCAAAGGGCCGCCTCGTTGCAGTGTTTGTGTGCCAACAACGAACTCTCCTTGTGCATTTGCGGTAATTGTGTTGTGTCCAACAGTGAGGATCGGCATTGATCCTTGGTTCATTTGAGGATTCAACCCAACAGTCTTCCCATCAACTACGATTGTAGAACCCCCTCCAGCAGTAGGTACAACGACAGGTACGCCATTGATCATCGTGGTTTGGCCCAAAGTAAGCGTTTTGGTTCCAATTATAACCATGGTAGGCGCATTGGGCTGTTGATTGGGTTCACCTGGGTTCTGCTGCGTTGGTTGAGGCTTGACAGTAACTATACTATTACCGATGGTGATAGTTTGACCAGAGTCTGTAGGTTGCTCTTGTGGTTTCCTCGTAAGATCGGGGTTGTTCGAGATAATCGAGTTAATGAAATCCGGTATGCTTGTCTTGCTGCCTGGGTTATTTTGAGGTGGATTCTGAGGCTGATTTTGAGGTTTACCATCAGTCTTCGGGTTATCATCGTTCTTCGGATTATCGTCGTTGACTTTGTTCGTATTGGGGTCTTGCTGTGGAGGCTGCGGAGTTTTCGGTAGATCGCCCGGGTTCGTGTCGCACCGCAGACAGCCTTGTCTAGTTATGTGCTTCGAAGTTGATGCGTACGTCGTCCGGAGGAAGGTATTTTGGCCTGGAGGACTTGAGAATGCCGGTGGTTCCGCTGTCGTCAGTGCCGGTTGTGTTGCTGTGGCTGGTGGTTTGATTGAAATCTCTGCTGGCGCCGACGGTGGTGGTGGCGGCGGTGGAGCACTAAAAGTTTTGCTCGGTTTGCCGACCAGTATATCTGAGATTCCTGCCAAAGTACAGGTAGCAATATCAGCGCCTTGGAATTGGAGCTGAAGATCTGGATCTTGGGCCAAGAAGCTCTGTAGTTTTGTGGGTACCGGCACAGGAGACATCCATACTGACGGCGTTGGTGTTGATCCATTTGCAAAAGTCTGAATGAAAAAGTCCCAGTCCTCTGTCCGAGTCGGTGCCCAATCGTTCAGGCTTGATACCCGCGGCCGACAAATGCTCTCGGTTGGCTTCAATTTGCTGTCCGTTGCGTTGTTTGATGCCGTTGCATTGAGTTGGGCATCGGGACCTCCGTACAAGCCCGTGTAGATCACATACGTCGGTCCAACCTCCAAAGTCAAGTCCAAGCCTGGGGTTGGCAAGTAGATATTGAACTCTGCCGCGGTGTCGGTAATCCAGCTATCAACCGTCTTCGTCTGGTTGACGGTCTTCGTCTCCGTGACGATTGTGTCAATTGTCGAATTGTTCACGTAAGTGATGAACTCTGTAAGAATTGTCTCAGTCACTACCAGGCTTGTCCAGTTTCCGAATACATCTGAACGGTACGATGTTGTCACAGGGTTCAAGGCGGCCAGCGCGCAACCTGTACATGACCCTCTAAGGATTGGGGTAATTGTCGAGAGCGATGCGCTGGCGGGTGCAGTGCTATTGCCGTAGGGGTACAGTGCTGCGGAGGGTGCGTAGGTCTTGATCTTTGGCGAAGCATTTGGATAGATTGAATCCGAGGTGAGAGATTTGACTATCGAAAGAGAGGATCCACTATGATCAGCACTATCGGAAGCGTCTGAATAAGACTGGATCGGTGTGGATGTAGGAGCTGAAGACGCCTGTACCTGGATCACTGTGACTGTCGTAGTGAGAGAAGAAGGCGCAACGTCCGCTACTGAGTAGCTTGAATTCTTTAAGGAAGCACTTTGCGATACTGAGCTCTGGCTATCAGACGATATGGTGATGTTTGAAGGAGACTCCACGTCCGCGACTGACAAAATCGGGGTTGGTAACGAGGGACTAATAGACACAGCTGGAATTGAGGAGTTGTCATCTAGTTACCATATTAGACGCGATGGCAATCAAGTCTATGTCAATAGACCTACATCCTGCGTTTGGTTAATCATATGTCGGAAAGCGTGGAGGCAAGGAACCCTACTCTTTGCTTCGTTCGGAGCGTGATTGGAGGCGGCTACGAGCGATGCCGTCCCCAACGCGGCGTACCTCCACATCCTTCACCTTCCGAACATGAACGACTGGCAGTGCGAAGTGCAAAAAAAGACGCGGCGGCGCACAAATTGTGGGTTGGGAAAGGGTCAAAACAATAGCTGAGAGCTGCGATGTGGAAAGTATTGCTTGAATTCAAACACGCAAGTCGGAAGACTGGACAGCCACCGGCCGCTATGAATAGACAGCTGTGTGATCCATGCGTCTATCGATTAGTGGCAGCTAGCGGATGGTTGAGCAAGGCATCAGCGAATGGGCTGCAGCAGACGACTGGAAATGTGGCCGTGCCTGTACGGCTGAGCTTGCCAGGCCGAATAAGCCCAAAGGTTCTGGTCTCTCGACGAAAACGCATCATCACGTCTGCCACCCATTGTTGTACAATCTGTCAGCTTTAGAAGCAGCGGCGGCTCTATGCTCAGTTCCGGTACGTTGACCTTCATGGGTACCAATCAAAGCCCAGTGTACAAGTCTGGGCGAGGGAGCGTGGAATGTAACCCTCGTTTTGGTGGTACACGACCATGAAAACGGTCCGCATCGGGCGCTGTGAGCGCTCGCCAGGCCAGGCAAACATCAAGAGCTTCTCACTTACGCGGCAAATGGTGCTGGCCTGAGCTGACTCTGTGCATTAAGGCGCGTTTCATGTGCAAAATCAGGGAGAAAATTGTTTAATGAGGGGCCGGCGAGCTGAGACGCAGGTAATGCCGGGATACTGTTGACGAGGTTGGTTGTTCGAGGTCAGCTTTCAAGATCGAACGCGTTGGCGTCCTGGGGGGCGCCTTCCCTCATTGGCTTTCATGATCGACATGACTCCACCCCTGAGCTCATCCCATCGTGCTGTCCGCGCCCCTACCGTGGAACCTCGTATTAGTCGCGAGCCGGCACACTGCACGCTCGCAGCATCGCCGAATCACGATGCAGCGGCCAGTATTGCCTGGCTCGCTAAGGCCCCCTAACAGCTGTTAGCCAAGCTTCTAGCTGGCAAAGAACCATGATTCGGAGCACTCCTCACGGTCCCGGAAGCTCCCCAGATCCCCATTTTCTTTATGCCGAGAAAGGCCCTCTTCTGGGTTCTGGACCTGGAAAAGTTGACCTCCAGACGTTTGGGACGACCTTAACGTTGCGACTTCATCGTCATGTTTGTCTTGTAATTTGGACCATCCACATAGGACCTAATATCTTTTGGCTTCTCTCTCACGTTCGCTCCTGCCATGTCCGCTGATGCGGCTGTTGCGCCGTACAGCGTCCCTCCTTCGCAACAGTTCGACGGCAACGACGGAAAATGGAGCACGTTCAAAATTAGTGTCGGAGTGCCAGGCCAGGACTTTCGCGTACTTCCATCTACCAAGAGCGGCGTCACATACGTTATAGCACCCGATGGGTGCAGTCAATTGACCGATCCACCAAATTGCGCAAACTTGCGCGGCGCAGAGATATTCCAGTCGTCGCAGAACACGGGTTTCCAGATCGAGAAATCAACACAATGGTCGACAATAGGACAATACGGTGTGGATCTGGAGGACGCGCTGAACAAGACTGCAGACGGTTTCTTTGGATTTGACCATGTCGCGTTGAGTGATGCTGTGGACACGACAGGGACCAATGCCACGTCGATGGATCATCAAGTCGTTGCTCTGATTGCGGACATGGATTACTTCATGGGTGTCCTCCCACTTGGTCAGGCAGAGTCCAGTTTCTCGAGCTTAAGCCAACCTCAAAAGCCACTTCTTTGGAATCTCCGGAATAACTCTCGAATACCAAGTCTATCCTACGCCTACACAGCTGGAGCACAGTATATGTATAAGTCGGTGTTCGGAAGCTTGATCTTGGGAGGGTATGACTCGACACGATTTACCCCGAATGATTTCTCCTTCACATTTTCATCGGATCCTTCGAAGCTGCTCACTGTTGGCGTGGAGAGCATCACGGCAACCAACACTTTGAAGGGAACTTTCTCGCTCTCCTCTGGATCACATTTCTCAGTCATTGACTCAACAGTAGCCCAACTCTGGCTACCAACCGACATATGCGCGCAATTCGAGCAAGCATTCGGCCTCACATACGACCCATACACCGACCTCTACCTCGTAAACGACACCATACATGCCAATCTTACAGCATTGAATCCTACCATTACAGTGAAGCTCGTCAATTCGCCTCAAGACACGACGACAAAATACACGAACATCCAGCTTCCCTACGCCGCTTTCGATCTTCAAGCATCGTACCCGTACTACACGAACGCTACAAGATATTTCCCCATTCGCCGCGCTGCCAACGACACACAATACGTACTAGGACGGACATTGCTGCAAGAAGCATACCTCATAGTAGACTACGAACGACAAAACTTCACCGTTGCCCAGGCCACATTCTTTGACCCGCTCCCGGTCGCACAGATGGTTACCATCCTACCACCCGGAGCTGGAGGGTCACAGAACGGCTCTTCCTCGTCGCTCGGCGCTGGCGCCATCGCCGGTATTGTGGTTGGCGGTGTCGCCTTCCTTGCCCTCCTCGGTCTCGCCGCCTTTTTCCTCCTCCGCAAACGCCGCTCGACGCGGAAATACGAACTTGCCGCTACCGAAGTCTCAGACACAGGCTCAAGACACGACTACGCTGGCGCGCCGAACGGGACCGCCATGAAAGCTCGTGCACCCCTCCAACCTCAGGAAATGAGCGGCACCCCGCTTAGTGAGCTTGCTTCGCCGGCCATGGTGGCATTCCCGTCCGATCACAAGCAGGCTGTCAGCGTGAATAGCGAACCAGTAGAGCTGCATGCTGAGAGCGCAATGCCTCAATCGCCTGCGAGCACCGCAAGATGGGAAGAGATTCGCATGCCGCGACAGAATGGGCAACAGACTGGCGACGTCGATGGCGAGAGTGCTGGCATTCCGACAGAGAACATGAGCTGGGCGCCGAGTGACGATGCTACCATGTTTACCACGTCGAGAAGTCCAGGACATGGGACAGGCGTGAGTCCGTTGACGGAGTCATTTGCGAAGCGTTGAGCTGCATATTTGGGATCAGGAGCACGGCTTCCGGGCGTTATTTGGAAGGGCAATCTTGTTTATTATTGTCGTCACCACTTGTATATATGGGCGGACATTCATCGGACATAGGTCATATCTGTACGCGTACTCCACGAATAATGACATGAACTTTTCACACGCACAGAGCAACGAGCGCAGCGTTTCACGGCGGCATTGCCATGACCACGACCAGGACAAGCATCAGATCATGCGGAGCCTCCATCATTGCAGGACCGCGGAGAAAGCGAAGAAGGGCCGGCACGTGTTGTGTTGGCAAAACACAGTCAGCACGCTTGGACCTGCCCAATCCAGACACCACACGTATGGCCTTCGCATTCATACCTCCAGAGGACGATCCATGCAGTACCACTGCTTCGTGCATATATGGAACGCTCACGAGGCTGGTCTGGCCGCGTCGTGGTTGTCAACCATTTCTGCGCGCGTAGTCAGCAACACCGATGACGCCCGGTGCCTTCTACACGCATCGACTCTCCATAAATGAAAGAAGCGGCAAGATGACAGATCATTTTGCGTTTGTTGAATTCGCTATACGGACTCCACTAAAGACAATTCACTATGATGAGTGATTCCGCATCCACACCCACTTCGACCAACAAGTCGAGCGCCGCGTATCTCAAGCGCCGCGAGCAAGTTCGGCGGGCTCAAAGGCATGCATCCTAGTGTTTTTTTTGATGGGCTTTTGTTGACGGTCAGCATAGAACGCACCGCGAGCGGAAGGAATCGTACATCCACGCCCTCGAGTCCGAGGTCGTTGCTCTCCGTACTAAAGCGCGTAATGTCGAGGAGCAGAATGGTGCGCTTAGTTTAGAAGTCGCGAAACTGAGAAGCCGGCTTGGTACACAGAGTCGCGGTGATGTGACTGGCTCGATGAGTTTGGGTGTCCAAGAAGAAAATTGGGTGAGCATGGCTGACGAGGGAACATTCTGGGAGAAAGAGTCTCTTGCAAGAATGGTTCCATTTGACACATGTAACGCGGTAGGGCGACCAAGTAGCGAGTCGAGGAGCTGGTCGATGTCAGTGAGCCATGCAGATATGGCAATGGAGTTTGTATTGACGTATGTCCCTGTTCTATTTTGGAGTCACGAAACTAAATCTGGTGTAGCCTTGAGAAACCATGCATACAACGTGCGCAATCGGCTGTGTTTGATCCTCTCAACGCCTACCCCCAGGATCATTCACCGAACCAATCCGAACTGGCACTGTACCATTCGTTTGTAGAAGAAGAGATTGTTGCACCAAGCCAATGCACACGAGCAGACGTTGCTAGTAGTTTGGACAACCTGTTGGCTCTGTCCTCAAATTTCTGTCTTGATAATGAAGTCACTCCTGTTCAAGCATGGCAACATTTGAGCGGGTGTTTGGAGATTGGCGCCGTCGATACGAAAGGGTTGAGGGCGCTTGTGGATGCGCTGCTGGAGCATGTAAGGTGCTATGGGTAAGTGAACAAACCTTATTGATAACCTTTGGGCGTACACTGACGAAAACAGCTTTGGCGCAGTAATCTCAAGAAGTGTCCTCGATGCAACCTGCAATAGAATTTTCACGATAGGCTCTCTGTGAGGAGCTCTAGATGATTAATTGGTCGGTAGGGTGAGGTCATATAGTACCATTGAATCGCTCATAATCCACTCAGACCCTTCTCCTGCCATGTTCTTGCTTGGCTTGAAAGCTTCGAGGCCGTCTAGCGGATGACAGGGTTCTGGCCAGCAGTGGCAGTTGCGCCGCCGAGGTTGGTCTGCCCAGCAGTCCTCTCAGCATGTTCGCGTGCCAGCTGTTCCTCGGTCCTCTTGTTGCCGCGTGCAATCAGCTTCTCAATAAGACCACCCTTCTTAGGCTCGCCGTGCTTGTCTGAGTCGTCGTACTCCTTGAGGTAGGCTACACGCTCGTCCGGGGCCATGTTTGCGAGCTCCTCATCGAAGCTGCCACGGTCCTCTGTAGCATAGTTAGCTCAAGCTCAACAACGAGTAGTGGTCGGCGTGTAGCTGCATGTTCTAGCTGCACGTACCGTAGCTGTCCTCGATGGTGTTACCAGTCCTGCCGTGGGAGGCAGTGGTGTCAGGAGCAGCATGGCCGGGGCCAGAGTTGAAGGTGGTGCTATGCGTTGTGCTGGACGTGCCAGCGATGTCGTTCTCAGGCTGCGACTTACGGCGGCTGGAGCCGATGTGAAGCTTTTCCTTGATCTTTTCCATTGTGTATTTGAAGTTGTAAGGTGTCTGTAGATCTGTTTAGTATCGGAGGATCAATTGTTTCGAAAGGTGTGTCCAGTGGTGAGGGGTTGGTAAGGGAAGGTACCATGCGTGGGCATGACATCATGGTTTAGAGCTTGGGCGGGGACTCCACATCATGCTTGCCAGCCGGCGAGCGTCCTGTGGCGACCAATGGAGCCCTTTTCATATTTGAATTACGCGGTATCAACTGTCATGCGGCAGCGTTAGTTTTCAATTTGGGGCGTGGCAAGGCTGGTGGGCGTCCGGCCTTGAGCCTTGTGTGAGAGCTGGCGCGGGGGATTGCATGGCCTTAGGTCTACATGTCGTAAAGGCATGGTACCTACAGTTCTACAGATGGGTAGAGGGGTTTACCTGCAAGCCTGCTCATAGGAACTGCGAAAGCTGCCTGTACAGTGCAAGAGAGAGCTGGGCGCGCCTTGGACTTTGATTGATGAATTGGAAAGCTCTGTATAGCAGTCGAAGAGCGTACCAGTTTAGTAAATCATGGCTTCAACCAAAATCAAGTATACATGGCCCTGCACATCTCAGAATGGCTGCAATTGCAAACACCTGTGTTTGATGGTCCTATTGTTCATGTCAACAATTGCACAGAGCTGCTGCCAACGCATCAAGGTCGCACCACGCTTCATTGAGACATGGAAGAGGTCTCACTGAACATGTGCTGACGTGACAGGGCTCGAAGTGCTCTCTGCGAGTTCTGCGAGGTCTGGTCAGGCCACGGGTGGATGCAGCGCCTTGCACTGCTGGTCTCGACGTGGTCGCGATGAACGAGCGTGAACCCGGCAGATCAACCAGGGTAGCCGCTAATTCGGGGCTAGTGACCGTTCCCGTGCGGACCATGGCGTCGGTTGCATGACGGGCCAGGCATGACCGCAACACCCAGCGAACCTCAATTGCGCTGCTGACACTCTTGGGAGCCTTGTGCACGACGACCGCCATGACGCTGGACAGACGCACCAGATGAGCCGCCTGCGAACCGTCCGCCGCCCGCGCCGCCTGCCCTCCCTACCATGTCCTCGTCGAATATCCGGGTATTCGTACAATGGAAGGACTCGACCGTATTCGCCGGCGAAGATGTTCAATGCACAATCACCTTCAAGAACATAGCCAACCCCGAGGGACGCGACCCGTCCCCCGCGCGCAGACATAACGGCTTTGCGCCCGGCGGCGAGCGCCAGCGCAAGCTGCCCCCTGTCCATTCCTCGACCAGACCGTCGATATCGCGCAACTCCTCCTTCGTCTCCCAGGCCCCAGGCTCGCCGCACCCCCGCGGCCACCGCCCAGCACAGTCCTTCCATGCCGCGTCTGTTGCGGGGGACACGCGCTCACCCATATCGCCAGGCGGGGCACTGGGCAACAACGGCAGGGGTCACAAGCATGGGAGATCCATATCCATCATATCACTGGGCACCGATGCTGCGACTGGAGGAAGCCACAATGGCAGTGCGACGCCTACACGGCCGACGCGGGGGCACGGCAGGTCTGCCAGTATGCAGGTCATGCCAAACCGGCCCTCGTCGTATCCAGGTACGAGCAGTGCAGACGATATACTTCAATCACTGACAGAGTTACAGTATCCTCCCCTGGCTTCCGCTCTGCTACACACCCCTCCCCTCTCGCTGCCGGGGCGTCGTTCCCCCCTACCCTCCACGAACCATCCAACGAGTTTGCCTTTCCTGCGCGTCCAGTAAGAAAGAGACCAGGCGCTACCACCGCACCGAGCACCCCGGTGCTTCCAACCACAGGGCGAAAGCCATCAGGCTCGTTTTCGTCCAACTTCAAGTTCCCAATGGGTCCTCCAACCAACGATCCTTCGCCAGAACGACTCGACACGCACGACATCACGCATACACCAACTGTACATACTTCACCTGTGCATGTGCCCACTCCGCCTGTGCAGGTACCTCGACCGCGAGGACACTCTCCACAGCCAACCCATGGCCCCCGCCGAAAGCCCACAAATCCCCACCTCGACACCCTTTCGCCTGTGGCCCGCATAATATCCGCGTCTAGCATGGAAGGTACACCGCGTAGTAGCGGCGAGTTTTACTCCATGAGCAACAACTCGTCCGAGACTCTGGCCTCCGAATATGTCGCTCAACCATCCGCACGATTGCTGCCACGACCATTGCATCAACGACAACCAAGCCAGCTGGCACCGCCTAGGCACCAACTACAACCGGAGTCACTCATGATGGGATACGCGCAGATCATGGGATCGTTCACCCTTGACGGTTCTTTGATCAATCAGGCACCATTTGAGGAAGTAAAGAGAAAGGGCGTGGTAGGCGGTCAGGGGAGCGGTGGCGTGGTTGGAGTCGAGAGACCGAAGCGTGAAAGCGGGCTCTTTGGCGCGCTTGGCTGGGGGAATATTGGAGAGTCTCTGGGAGGGTTGCTGGGCCCCTCTGAACCTTCAAGTATCCGTGAGATGAGGAGTACAGCCAGCTCGAAGACGGTTCCACTCATCACCACGCCGCAGTCGATCTTGTTCGTGGATCTCAAACTCGCCCCTGGCGAGAGCCGCAGCTACACCTACAGTTTCACTATGCCTCGAGGACTTCCACCATCACACAAAGGACGTTCAATCAAGGTCAATTACCATCTTACAATTGGTACTCAGCGAGCAGGCTCGACCAAAGAACAGCAAGTCAAGCAGGTCGATGTTCCTTTCCGGGTTTTCGGCAGCGTCAACGGTATGTAAGCATGTTACTAGAAGCAAAACTTGGCTAACATCGCAAAGGTCGTGGAGACATACTCGGTCACGACTTGATGTCTCCATACATTATACTTCGCGACCAAGCGCGGACTGCAAGTATCGATGCAGCAGCAGGACTTGCTTCAGCGTTGCACGCGAAAAAGGCGTCTACTGCCAGTAAAACAGCTCAGGACCCGTTCGCCGAATTCCTCACGTATGTCGACAATCTCCTGGAACGGCCGAGGCACAACTCTAGTATGGCTCTACTTTCACCTACAGATACGATAGCCGGGCGGTCATCCATAGCCGAAGAACACCATCCTCAATCTATGAAGGAATCCATAGACATGGCTATTCTCCGTAGCAACCTTACAGGTGCTGCGAACCAGAGCGCCAATCGTTTCGAGATCGCCCGTAGTGGTCGACGAGTCGCAGTAATAATGCTGGGTCGCCCGGCATATCGGTTGGGAGAGACCATGTCGGCTGTCATCGACTTCACAGACTCGCACATACCGTGCTACTCCGTACACATATCGCTCGAAACTTCGGAGAAGGTCGACCCAGCTATCGCACTTCGATCCAATGCATCCATTTACCGCGTAACGAAAAAGGCGCATGCTTCCTTCTCCGAAAATGCACTCTTTGCACAAAAGCTGGCTTTCTCGCCCACAATCCCCCCTAACGCTACACCAGAGTTCATTACCAGTGGCATCAGCTTGGAGTGGAAGTTGAGGATCGAGTTTATCACGCCACGAGTCACGCATGAGGAGGGAGGAGTTCAGTCTTTCGATGATCTGCTCGAGGAGATATCTAGTGATGATAGAGGCGTCATCCTGGCTGCAGCACAACGATTGCCAGCAGAAAGCTTCGAAGTACAGGTCCCCATCAAGGTGTATGGCGCTGTGACGGGAGCGCCTGACGCGCCTGACGAAGAGGGTTTGCGTGTGTGAAAGGCGCAAAACAGATGAAGACGGGGAAAAACTACAGAACAATGGTGCAACGCAAGCCCTACCGCCGCTCATTGAGTACACACACTCCATTGCACACGCATGCCGGCGCTCGGAAGAGGAGGTTTCCAGTCGCCCACGACCAGCTACAATGTTGGGTACATTTGGATATACACATGCTGAATACAAGGCGCCGAGATCTTAGAACGTGTACCTCATAGAACAGGCTTTGATACAGGAAGCAGTAATAGTACCAAAGAATAGTAATGAGGACGTGGGCAAAGTAACCCTTCCGCAGCCACGACTTCTTCCATCTTTGCATCCGCTTCTTACATTTCTTGATATTCATCACGCAGGTCCCACGTACGACATTTCCCTCAGGAAGAGTGAGTCTTACGAGCATCGCACCCAAGCACATGCGAGAGTGAAGGAAACTGCCCGGGCAGCGAGAAGCAAGGATAGTCAGCAAGGGTGCTCAACAACATGATTGCGACTCCTTCTTGGCACATGTCACGTCTTATTGAGACCGACTATCCAACTCCTACCACTTTGAGTGCACATGCCATAACACTGCAAACAGAACCATGTCAACAGCTTACGCGTCTATTGTGCTCGTTCGACGGCGCCAAACGGATGTCAAATGGCAAGTCCACGTACACAATGCAAACCACTGCAAGACATGTCAACACTGCCTGCTGGAGGTGACTTCCGTCGTCGTCGTCGCTCTTGCCTCAACCCTCAACCCTCACTCGCGGGCGCTAGCGCGGCGACAACGCCCTTTCTTCGTCCGGCCAGCGGGGTCCGATGCCACTCTTGTCTCTTGTGGCGTCTAAGTGCTGGTCTGACAACAAATCGACTTGAGTGCAATCTCTCTCGACGGATGGTCGCGGAAGAGCTCATCGTACGAGCGAGGGCACTTGTTACACCTCACCGCTATGATCGAAATTGGTGGATAGATGGAGGTCTTCGCCTGCAGGGGAAAACATCATGTGTTTGTGACGTGTTTGACAGGATGAAGTGATGTAGTGATGGTCGGTTCTGTGGTGGTCTCTGCTTCACTGTCTAGGAAATCCATCAGATACGTATCAGAGACGTACCAAAAGTGATAGATCGTCACGCAAACGTGCAAGTTGTTGTCTATACAAACGCTCGGCCAACACGTGCGACATTGCTTGAAAATTTAACGGCAGTGTTTGCGCTCTCGCAGTACAATGAGAGTTTGTTGGTGCAGTGACTTGAACTTCACTGAGGCCTTTGAAGAACAGGATGGCTCCGGCACCACCCATACTGCTCGTGTAGTTGCATCTCGGAGGCAACACCATGTCGGTTGTCCTCCTTTAGAGAAAAACCCCGTGGCCACGTTTTAGATGTGCAGGTGTTCCCTCGTCTCCTGGGCGGATGCTTCCTTCAGGGCTCTGAGATGACCTCATTGCGGAGAAGCTGCAGATGATCGCATGTCCCAAATCGAAGGCGTGAAGGCTTAGAGCAATGAGGTGTTGCTGACGGTTGCGAATCAGTTGCTGAATCTCAAGAGCATGTTTCAATTGTGCATTTCCGGGGTGGGTAAATATTGATGCAGATGTTTTGGTAGTATGTGGATCACAGAAAAAGCTTTCTTTTGGCATTGAATCGTGGTGAGAGAGCAGAAGGCAAAGACTGACAAGAGCTATTAGCCTGACGTGTACCTTCAGCTTAGAGCAAAAAGGCAAGCATGAAGGACTGTCGCCCGCGTAGTTCGGCTGGCGCACGTGAGAATGGACGTCAGCGCGCACAGACCTTCACAGCACCGCACCCAGCAAAAACTTCAATACCCAATATCTCGACAACCACAAGCGGGATTGAGATACTTTCAAGAAAAAAGAAAGCCCGACGTGGGGCTCGAACCCACAACCTTGAGATTAAGAGTCTCACGCGCTACCGATTGTGCCAGCCGGGCTTGTGTAATCACTAATTGATGAAAACGGCCGCAAATAGCGTCTATATTATGCTGTTTTTGTTGTGTTCCAAACCTCAATATCCAATTCATCGTTGCCTTTGACGCACCGACGTCCCGGGGATTGTTAGCTATGAGATCACAGCCAGCTGTTGGACTGCACGTGAATGTGGATCTTGAAGAAATTCTCTTGCTTGCGGACTTTGGCGGGGAGGGACCACATTCCTCGACTGACAATCTTCACACGCAAGCAATACGAGCTAACATGTGACAACATGAGCGCATAATCTGTACGTAACAAGTTCAGCAACTTCCACGGTCTTCGCCTACGACAATAATTGACAGGGGCGTGGTGACAGCAACTTCAATCTGCAAGGTCACTCAAAGTGGGGCTATCACGATTGTATACTGATCGACACCTACAACTCAGCGTAGCTACCTGCAGTTTCAAAAGACGACGCGTATGCAACCTCACGATCGACAGCTGAACATCTACAAACACCTCAGATCAACAACCAGGCGTGCAGAGTTACATGTTAGCGTGAGCCTCACTGGACCCTGATGTGGCCATTGCGCTCAACTCCATCTTTCACCTCCAAAGGTCACATCTCTACAGGGTTAAGATCGGCCGAGCTACAGGCTCACAAGCGTCTGGAACATGTGGAACATGTGGGACAATGTGGAAGGCCCCATATGCACCGCATCGTCAAACTCGCGGAGGCGGCACTTCTAAGCGGCTGGGAACGTTTCCGACTTTAGTTTTGCCACGACTCAAGGCTGGAAACTTTGCGGTTCACCGTCGCCGAACGAGGGCGCCGGCTGCCGGCTAACCAACTTTCCACATGCAAGGATTCTGCGCCGTCGACTGCCAATGCGAGGCCAACGCAAGGCTAACATGACTCCGGTCCTTCGTTCTTCGTGCCAGCTTGTGGAGATTCAGGCACACGACTATGGCAGGTACCGAAACTCTATTAGGTGCAGAACTTGGTAGTTCTGAATTTTAATACATGTCATTCAAGAATATTGGGGCTTTAGCAAAGCTACGGTCGATCTCCCGATCTATCGTTCACCGATCAATGTCGTCTCTCTACACTCGGGACAGACTGCAACTCGGTCAATATCGCCACCCAGTCGAGTCGCAACACTTACTCGTGGATCAGGCAGCCCAACGCCCTCGAGACGGGGCCGTAAGAGACTTGAAGCCGCGTGTGCATATTGCAACTTTTAGACTGTGTTGAGTCGGTGTCGCTTTTGACTTCCAAGGAGTGTCGCCGGTTGTACGAGGAAAGGGTTAGCCTTCGAGTCAATACGCCGAATTCCACATATGAGCATATTTGTGGGAGACATGGAACGATTAGCAATCAGTCGAGCTGTTCCGGTCGTTGTCAATGGTAGGAAAGGAAAGGTTCCGCACTCTTATGCTCATCTTTGCTGTATGTGCACGGAGCTGCGCGGGCATGCAGTCGCAGAAGATGTAGAGCAACACATCGACACTAAGGTCAATGTTTCAGGGTCAGACGGTCCGAAGATACGAAACGCCTGGTAAAGCGTGGGAGGGACTCGTCAATTTGAGTTTAGGAGAGAGACCTATACTTACAAGTTGAATGACTTCTAAAATGCTTTGAAACTACAAGACAAGGAGATGCAACACCTTTCCTATTCGGAGATCGGATGAATCAACAAGTCGTCTATCTTCTCTCTTCATTCCTGCTTCATATAGCTTCCTTTCGTTCTTGGATGATGTACCCCTCCGACGTCGGGCGTTTTCCCGTCTTTCGTTTATTTATGCTCCGCAAGTACTGGTGTTGTTCGGTACGTCGTAGTATTTCTTAAGCCAGGCAGCACCCGCATCTCAGCCCGTCGCACGTGGCTTTCTGCTGAAGCAAGTGCACATCAGGGTTGCCCCGGCGTAGATATGACGGCACCTCCGCTCCTGTTGTTAAAGGATGTCCCTGGTCGGCACGTATAGCCATGTCGAGCTTCCGTTACACGGAGAGCCCCGTTCCGCTCACACTTGTAGAAATGGCAAATGATAATTGAAGATGTGGATTTGACAGCTTGAAATAACATTCGCCATTCCTTTTGCGATTGCGCGAAGTCCCTATTGTAGTCGAGAGCACAGACCGAACATTCTCATACTCTGCGCCCCCTGCTATGGACATAAAGGCACCATCGCAAACATGTGCCTTGCCTGGAAATAGCTCTGTCGGTACGACATACCACTTGCGGTGAAGCTGTTGGTTAGCAAAGGACGAGATGATCAACTCGCCCAGTTGCACTAAATATACCTCCTTACTCCTTGAACATCGCTGACGGAAATCATGCAGACCGCCAGTAAAAGACTTGTCGGCAGACTCGCGGCTTCTCCCAGGCAATACTTTCTTGTGTCGAGTTGTGCAACAAACCTATCATACATTAAAACTCCCTGCTGCGTCTGCAGACTAGCATGTCTTCCATTAGTAGCATAGGGTACCACGACATGCAGTTAGCCGCGTAAGCGCTGAGAAATACACACCTGGTCTCTCATGCACAACACCGGACTCGGATCTTCCAATCGGACTCGTATTCAAGGTACCTGGCGCATGCTGACAGGGTACTGTTCGGACGATGGGCCCCTCAAAGTTGACCGGCCGAAGTGAAGCGTTGCAAATAGAACAAAACGGAGTAACTGAATCTCTATATGCATGGAATGCCAGCTAACATGGCTTTGCCAGATACCTCGGGTCCTTGTGAGTCTGCCGACGTGCCGTTCCGAGGTCTGACTTCATGGCAACACAAAGAAGCCTCCACTACCAGCTCTATACCGCCTAGAGTCACGCAGGGACACAACATTCGCATCATGCGGGTGATCAGTGACGCCAAGAGAGTGGAGTGCAGAGTGCATATGTATGTGTACGATGGGGTGCATGACCGGCTGACAGCGCGACCATCACCAGGTCGCCGTCGTGCAAGATACGCAAAACGGTGGGTCCTCAAGAACTGGGTCTGCCTGCGTGCGGACATTTACGCATGACGCAGGGGGGATGCGATTGGACGGGTTATTGATTCCGTGTGTTGATGCTTGGTACCCGGACTATTGACTGTTGTCGTTGAGCATCCACAGACTCGGGCCAGCTGTGGTGACTTGCATCGAAGAGGAACAAGTTCTGGATCAATTCCTTCAGGTGGCGCAGCTGCCATCAGAAGCTAGAATGAGATGAGAGACGGTGCGGAACGGAACGTGACCGTGGGCGACAGGCACGGGCTTGCAAGCAGGGCGTGGGCAACGTCGATCGGTGCAGGTTGCTCTGCAGCTTGATGTGAATTTTACCGCCAGAAGACGTTGCCGACGTTCTGGAACTGTCCCCGGTCGTATGGATTCGGGACGCCGAATGATTGTGCCGAACTCACATGCTGACGCCGTTGCGAAAGACTTCGATGTTAGTGTCGTGAATGAACAGGCGATGACACCTTCCTCAACGGCTATGTAGCGCGCTTGTCGCCCTGAGACATGGATTGGGCCTCATTCACGCGATGACAGCATGTTCGTGGCTTACGGAAATAACTCCAAGGTGGTGTGGAGCTGGAGTGACGATGCTGGGTATGAGAGGGTGGGGATGAAATACTCAGTGTAGGAATACGTCCGATTTACTGAAAGCACTAACCAGATACGGCAACGCTCGTTCCGTGCAGTCAGAAAGGTGCGACCAGGCATGATCCTGCATGAGCCAGGTGGGAACTCCAGTACTGGGTCGTGAGCACACGAACATCTCTCGATGGTGAGTTGTGCTGTTCTGGCATTCCCTGCCTACCAGCTAGCGTGCGGGCGCGCATTCCCCTAGCGCAGGCATTGCTGCGGCTGGAGCAGGTCACCCCAGCTATAGAACTACCCTTATTTACTGCAACTTCCGAGGACATTCATGTATAGATCCCTTGTACATTGCTTAAAGGATACATAATCTTCGTCGACGTCCTTACTTTAGACACGTTCATTTCGCGTCGCATCCTCCCATTATGGTAATTTTACCGGTCAGCACAACTTGCCGGGGTCTTCCGGTTCTTTGCGAATCGAGATGATGTCCACGATTCGTGACAGCGATCATCATCCACACTGTCATTCCCCGACGGCGACCTTACTTCGAATGGTATACGGCACAGCAATGACGGGCCTTCCTCCCGGCTGTGTGGTAGCGGGGAAATTTATCACGGGCATCATGTTGTGTCACAAACGCCTGAATTGGCGGTATTAAGGATGCGGATATTGAATTAAGCGCAGCTGGGCGTCGTACACATTGCTAAAGCGGGTCTTGATTTCCGATTTACGGTGTAGCTTGGGATTGCGAGAGTCTGGAGCACACAGTCGAATGACTGTCATTACACGTGCTGGGATACGTTCGTCGGTTGCACCTAGTCAAACGTCAAAGAAACGTTAAACCATAGCCGACGGAACGCCGTTGGAGCCGTTAAAATTAAAAGGCGTTCAGCGTTCCGGTTAGGTTCGGAGCCGAGGCAACCCATCTATACGACAGTTAAGCGTAGATTTACGCACGACTTTGTAAGAAATACGCTTTGAGATCTCCTCGTATTCGGGCAGTTCGGTGGTTCTTTTGTTCGCTGGCAGCCGGACCGCATCGCTTAAAATGCTGGAGTTGAATGGGCAACGACAAAGCCATGTGAATTCTTGAATCGTGTTTCACTCAACATGGATCGGATTCCTTTCCGGTCAGTGCGCTGATGGATAAATACTTGGATTGGAGAGGAAGTATGTCCGGTCAGCGCTGTGACTGGTCCAAGCTGCAGGATGTAGTTCCGGCGCATCGAGAGGATAGCTAATCTGTCTGTGGCTTGCTAGTTTCAAGTGGATTTGTTCGCGTATTTGCCAAAACCAAAATTGAAAGTGCAACCCTAGTCAAGCCATGCCATGTGGAGGCCATGTGTGTCGAAGATCCTAATCATCAGGCGAATACGTCAAGATAACGCGAACCAAGCTAAAAGAGTGCGGAAGCTAAGGTTGATGCCTAACTAAAGGGTAGCAACAGTGTTGTCGCAACGTGAGCTGATGTAGCTGACAGATCTGTGCTGAAGGTAGTGTCGGCGACCTGTGGAATCCGCCGTTGAGAGTAATTGGCAGTTTGGATAGTGCTGATGCCCGCATTGACAACGGACTCGGCACGAAACCATGCGGGTATCGGATCCATCCTGCGGCGGGGGTGCAACATCAGCACAGGAAACAATGATGCGCAAGCTGTGGGAAACTATCAAAGGCCATGAGATACTCATTGACCTTTTGCGAGTTCATGTTCGCTGTGTGTTTTACGCTACGGACATTGCCCGTTGACTCTCAGTAATGCCTCTCCCAATGAAACGACTTGAATCGGTACTGTCGCCTTATTTATACATGTGAACCTGAATCCGAATGTGAGAAAAGAACGGAAAAACAGATAATCGTCCAGGTAAATGGAAGTTGCGACCTGGTAGCGTGCTATCGAAAAGCGTTGTAGAAGATGCGCATGTGTCGTTTGGATTGCTCATCCGGCGCAGGCGTGCGAACATTCGAAAAAGAAGCCTTTCTCGTTTCTGTATGGAACCTGTAATTTTTCGATGCCAACCATTCCCAAAATGTTATTCTGCGCCTTTGGCTCCGTAAAGTGTACCGCCGATATCTCAGCCGTTGGTGGTGATGAACGATGTAAACTGCCAGCTTCTTGGATTTACTGGAAGAGCTCTATAACTCGGAATGGAGAAAGTCTTGTTGAGAGCCAGTCTGCTGCTGAAAAAAAAATGGATCTAATCTCGTAGATCATGCTCCAGAGTAGTATTGTGGTATTCCATGCTGGTTGTAGGCCATTGGAGGTCCGCCCTCTTCTTGCACTTGGTCCAGGTGCCCGGGCTCTGCATACCATTGCGCGCTCATTGATCGACCAGGTACTTGCATTGGCGACATCTGGGTTTGTTCGTAGGAGTTCCACGCTGGTGGGTAGAATTGGTGGGATTGGAGAACTGGTGCTGAAAGAGGTCCAGATGTTGATCCTCCCATAGTCGTTGTGTGCAGTGCTGGTTGGCTTGTGTCTATACTGGTTGGGTATGGGTACGGAGACGTTCGCCGCCCGAAGTCCTGCTGAATCCCAAGACCTTGGCCATGGTATTGTTGCGGTAACCCCTCAATGTTTCCGTATGACATTGATCTTGTTGGTGGAGGTTGGAATGAGGGCTGTTGTCCCCACGCATGACCCTCTGGGTGGCCATACGACATTGTTGAGCTTGTGCTCATCGTAGCTGGAGTATGCGCACCGGACACGCCCGACTCGCTTCCGTACACGGAGTTTGCTGTTGAAGGGGATTGCCGCCAGTATCCTGCGTTTGAATTGGGGCTTTCGGCGATCGTTGAGGATGGAAGGTAGCTAGTTGTTGGAGGCCATTGTGTTTCTATCGGAGGGGGATACGGGTAAGATGCATGTTGTACCGGCACTGTACATCTTAGTCAACCGGGTAAATCTTGGCACAGGAACAAACTTACCTCCACTTGAGGTTGGTGTGTGATGAGGATCAAGATCTTGTTCACCTGGGTATCCGTACGGTGCATTCGACGCGGCTGCTGGAACTCCGTGGTATGGCGGGCGGAAGTCGCCTATCTTCTCCCCTGCGTGTGGAGGGAGGTGTCGTGGAGACGAGGCCTGAGGTGTTGTTGGCGTCCCTGTGCTTAATTCTTTTACCGCGCCCGAAGGACGTTGTGTGTCCATGTTGTGTTCTACAGGGAAGAAGTTGCACTCTTTCTTGAGTCGAATACAATTCGAGCAGCGGCCCTGTGGGTCGTCTGGTGCCAGAAGACATCGAATCTTTCTCCGTCGGCAGTGACCTGCGTTGGTTCGTATTAGTCGTTGCCTTTGTGTTTGCGGTGTAAGAAATCAGTGTTGTGCTGACATACCGCATGCGACCGATGTTCGATGGTATCCTAGCTTGTTGCGCGCCTTGTTACTTGTTGGCGACAAGTCGCCAGATGTCCCGAGGGCCAAGTTGCGCATATGTGGCGTAGATGTTGATCGTCGAAGTTCTCCAGGTACCTTGCTCTTAGACGAACGCCTTTTCTTGCTAGGGTGCTGATGTGTTTGGATGGTGGACTCTGGTCCAGTTAAGGTGTTCTTAAAGTCGAGCTGGTCCGCTGGGCTCTGGACAGATGTAGATTCTGGAGCAGGAGCATCGATGCCAGGACTGTGAATCGGAGGATTAAAGGACATTACGTTACTGACGGGCTGTAGAGGCAACGGTTGGTCCAATCTGGAAGAGGTCTTCTTCGCGCGCCGATCCGTTCCCACAGCCATATGCAGTACAGTTGTGTCGCAATTCCCGAATCTGAATGCACAAGAACAGACAGTGCATTGAAGTGTACTGGGGATATGAGCATCAAATGTTTAAAGTTCGGGAGGGACCCACCGCGTAGATGTGAACCTAAGCGATATGCGTACCTAGAAAGTCAGGCAAGATGACTTCTCAAACGTTGGAGCCCGCACTAGACTTGTCTTAAGACGGGAGCAGTTGGCGGAGGCGATTGCGGGCGATCGACCATGGCATGGACTTTGAGGCGCAATGGGTGTTATGGGCGGGAGTCCGACGGGTTAGGGCCAAACGACAGTGATGGCCTGGGTTAAGAAGTGAAGACCAAGGGAAAGAGGATAGTGAAGCACTGGTGCACTGTTGTACTGTATGGAAGCTAGCTGCCACCACCGCAGGGGCCACTTTCACAACCAGCAAAACTGACAGGCGCCAAAAGCAAGGCCTGCAGGAGACGAAAAGATTTAGGGACTTGATGTAGAATTTTGGAACGCGCTCTTTGGCTGAATTGAGTGGATGAATAAAAGTGGCGAGGCGACACACGCTATTGCCTTAATAGGCCTGCTGCGTTCGAGTGCCCAATCATCCAATTCACCAGAGGATTTTGCAGGCATCCTGGTGGCTTGGCCTCCATAAGACGATCTTGTGCCAGTGTGGAAGGAGGGATTAACAGATCCCTGTACAGTTGGCTCAGACCAACTGATGTGCGGGATGGATGAAAGCTCGCTCTCGCTCAGTACGAAGTCCGTGCGTCGTGGTGCTGCTCCGACCCACGGACACTTTCAAACCCACCACTCCATCGATGGTTGACAGCTAGGCCGATGACATGACGGTAGCCGCCGCCTAGCGTCAGCGGCGGGCGCAGTCCACATTGTTATTAGCAGGACATGAATCCGTGTGCCCTATTATTGACCTTGGGAGCAGTTGACCGCGTTTTTGGTAGTCGGTCTTGCAGCTCCGATGGGTTCGTCTGCAAACGGGCCCACCTGGAAGCACGCTGCAGGAGCCGAAGACGTCAATTTAGCCCGGCTCTGTGCGTTGGAACGAGGCCTGGGGAACGTGGTTGCATCAGGGGTACCTTTTATCAACATCGCTGGATCTGAGATGACCAGGACGTTCGTGGAGACAGGGCCGAAATGCCTGAAGCCAAAGCTGACGCGCTTAGTGGAGACGCACGAATGACGGCGCTGGTCGCGTTCCAGTATACGGCGTCCCCAGCAGCCATGGCCCTTCCCACTGTGCAGGCGGATTTGCAGCTGGAAACCCGCAGGGATGTCGCTGGCGTGACTGGCTGGTGCCGGCACTTGCAGCGAGAGCGGATGCGCTGCGACAAATGGCTTCAGAAAAGGAGTCCTTTCTCCACACCCGTTCATCTCGCTAACACGGCCCTGAGAAAAGCCTCGATTCATTTCCACACGCGTCATCGTGATCTGAGACCTGCATTGTTGCTGCTACTGTTGCACAGCAGATATCACTGGCTGCTGCGAGTGTCGGTACCCGATGGATGAGTCGCCAGTATTGGAGCGCTGAAAAGGCCAACAGACGCCTGACCCAGCACAGTGGCTCTGAAGACGTGCATGACGTCCACCACACCGAAGCCTGGGCGATTCCATACATGGCAATCGCACGTGGGACTCGCCTGATTAAAAGCTAATCGGCCCTTCTCATCATGCGTCTCTTGCGAACGCAGTCGAGACAACGCTCATCAACTTGGGTCGCCGGTGATGGACGCTCCCCGACGGCATTTCCGTCAACCCCCCACATTGGCTTGATGGAGCTGCTCTAGTGTGGTGGCCTTGCAGCAAAGGATATTGCGGCATTGCGCGTTTCGTTTGCCTCTTTGAACTATGTTCTTGCAATCAAAAACGGGTTTGTGCATTTCATATCTAGCGAATGACTGCTACTTTGGACCACTTGCATTGCACGTGTCAGGTATTGCAGTGCAACTCTGGGGCATCCTTTGTGTCGTTCCTGCAGACCGAGTTAGCTTCTCCTACTGACTCAGCATTGGCTCCATCGATACCAGGTCGTTGGATCTCTACAGCCGAATCTTGCGAAGCGCGAAAGTGAGGCTCGATCTGGGCATTGTGTGGGTTGGGCCTTCGACTGCATCTGCCCCATCCGAACCGGTCTTGGCTCGCTAGTCTTGTAGCCACTACTTCAGGGATAGTACACACAAGACACATACAAACAATTACCACCAAGCTGACACACTACCTAAACTTGCTAATGAGTTGCGCTTTTGCAAATTGCATTCGGTATGTCACCGCGAAGTAGGAAGGCCATAACAGTTCTGAGGAACGCATACATGTGCTTCATTCCTGTCGGTGATTTGCAGAAGTCCGTGTGCATTAGCATAGCATTACCAATGCAAGCATACCTTCCACCTCGGCCCAACAGACTACAGCTTGTCCTCGCTGTGGTGAATGAGCACGCGCTACTGAAGACGCACCGATTCACATGGACCATGTCTTCACACTCTAACTATACCGACAAACAGCAATATGATACATGTCACAAAACAGCCATTCTCCCTCTACTCTGCAAGGTCACTCTTTCGGCAAGTACGAAAGGCATTTCGTTTCCCTAGTTCTTCGTCCATTACAGTATTTCCTTCAATGTCCGCTTCATATCTTCTGTCTTTGTTCAAGTTTGGCGTCACAAAAAGCTCGGACTTGAAGCGATCGTCAACTCTTGCGCATTCAGCTGCTGGGCTCAACATTAGCTTGGGTAAGATGGTCGGGCATTACTGCTGTCGTGCGCTGCAGCGAATCAGATGCTACAACAAGTTGCATTATTTGCAACGACGGAATACTTGGCATCCATCAGATCATTTGGACAGGTACACATTTGCACTAGTGACTAGCAGTGGCCAGCCCCTGTAGGAAGATTAAGATGAAAGCCCTCCTGCCTACCGGTATATGGAATCGGTGTTTGTTCTCTTTCTCTGCATTGCTTCATGGCGACTTACCAGAATACATAGAATATTAAGACCCAGGATTTAGGTCCGTCTGCGACATATTCCGGAACCGTCAAGGGGCCAAACCACATTGCTGGATCGCAAACAAGGACAAGTGCCTACCCCGACGACGGAGGAGCAATCACATCCGGGTTCTGGCGAGACGCGCAATCCGTCTCGACTAATGCCACACCCCTTACCATGAAGACCTTCAGTCCTCTCACTACCAACGATATTGCAGATCCTGCTATATCAAGTTATATCTCCGTTGCTTAACGTGGATGTCCACGCTAAATGCCCCTTGGTGTTTGCGTGAAACAGCTGGTGAGATCGGAGTATATTCCGAGCATATCTTCTCCTGCTCATTGGAGCGCCACAACCGATCACATCTCAAGTCACGCTCCACAACCGTCTGCTTTACTGATAGAGTTCTCGCTTTGATAGCGAGCCGGCAACTTAGACTTGGTCGGAGTGCGAATACCCGAGTACTTGTGGCCTTGACACCGCGTGTGGGCTTAAGGTTGCGCCGTTTGGTCGGGTCCTCGGAACCTAACGCTTGTATGGATCCGTGTACCAGTAAAGATCAGGTGCAACACATCGCAGTTATCTGGTTCTCTAAGCTGTTGATGGAATCCTTTGCGATTCATCACATGGTTCACTACGCAGCGAAGGTCGGTCCTTCCCACATCTCTAGGGGCGTCCTTTCACTTTGAACTACTCAGTGTCTACACTGTGGCTGAAACTTGTCATGGCAAGCTCCGTACGTTCCAATGAAGTCCGGCACTTTGTCGGTCTCGGATGATCTTGTCACTATATTCCGCGGATCGGAATCGTTTTATGTAGCCTCTTCGCCAAATTTGACATGCAACCGACTACTACCTGGCCGTGGAGATTGCTCCATGTGCAGCCTTATTGTCTACGAACCGCACCACTGCAGGCTTTCTTCATTTTGCAACACGAAGTATGCAGGTGTATCTGGGCGGGCCTTTGCATTTCTCAACTGCATTAAAGCCCGGTCTCGCGCAAGCCTACACAATCGCCACACACTAATTTGCACGATAGGCCGACCTCGATGGATATGATTCCGCCACTCCGACAAACGTGACGAACTTTAGGATCGCCGTTTCGCTACCGATCATCAGCGCACACGTCCTTTCAGACGTGCATGTTCAAACGCGATACCAACCCAAATTGAGATAGTGGGCGTCATAGTACCCAAGATTTAGACCTTTGGCGTAGACCCCGCACACCACCTGCGCTACTAAGCGCTCGAGATTCAACGAGGAATCTTCAAAACTGCCAACCTTCGGTTCGTGTCGGGGTTATATGTTTATTTTCAGACCTTTTTGTATTTACCTCGACTTCCGTCGGCAGTTACAACGGCTCCAAGCTGCGAGCCCACAGAATCTGTTGGGAACGATGCTCATGTGTTGTATTCTTCTTCCGAAGACTAACAGCCATGCTCGTTATGTGGCTGCAATCTCATCCCAGGATTCCGCCCAACGCATGCTTGGGGCAATTAGGGAATTTGAGCCCAATTGCGAACACGAGAAGCTACCGTGAAGACCTCGCTACTGAGCCTTTCAACGTGGAATTAGGTGGACATTTGACCGCACTGGTAGCCGTGTTCACCGCCAAAGGTTTGTTTGTGGAATGTATGATCACGGTAGAAGAAGGATTCTAGGAAGACCGTTCGTATGGATTCTACTAAGAGTGCACATCGAGGAACCAGTGACATCTTATCCTCGTATTCATATGACAACAGCAATCAAGAAGCCATCATAGCTCTTCTCACCGACCGTCTGGACCACAACCCCATCAAGCCTATCGTCCTTCCCCACGTTCTCGACCACGCGCCGCGCTCCAGCGACTCTCGGGTCCTCCGTCTCTTGTGCGAGCTGTCCCTTCCTCACAACATTGTCTACAATGATACACGCTCCAGGTTCGCATAGCCCGATAGCCGTATCAACGTAATTCCAATTGTTTTCCTTATCCGCATCAATGAAGACCAGCTGGAACTTGCCCAGCTTCCCCTGCTTGACCTCTTCCACGATCTTGGGCAAGACTTCGACTCCAGGTCCAAGACGCACATCCACTCTTTCCGCTACTCCAGCATGCTCGATGTTTGCCCGCGCAACTTTCGCATGGTGCTCATCCACCTCAATACTGATGACCTTCACATCAAGACTTGCATTTGCAAGCCATATAGTTGAATAGCCGCCGAGGGTACCGACTTCAAGCACGTTCGTTGCTTTCAACAGGCGCGCCTGTAATTGGAGGTACTTGCCTTGCGAAGGCGAGACAGCAATGTCAGGAAGACCTTGCTTTTCTGAGTTCGACAGCGCGTGCTCGAGCACGTCATTCGAGGGCGTGGTTCGCGAAGAAGGGTGTAGGTGGCCAAGCGAATAGGTATCGACCGCGGTCCAACGCGGATCTTTTTCATACGATTGACCTTGTCCGGACATGCTGGCTTTTGATGAGTAGAGCCTAATGATTGAAGTGAAGTGAAGTTTAATGTTCGGCAGAATTGGATGGTAATTTGTGCCCCTCTTCATAAGCGGGGTTCAGAGGCCTTTTATACATTGGAAGGAGACGGCAATGCTACACAGAGTGCATTGAGTTGATATATCTCGTGACTTTGGTGCCTATTCAGGATGCCAGCACAATTGGTCATTCTATCCACAGCAGGCGGCGAGCTGCAGAGCTTACATGGCTTGCACGCGATAAGCACATGTCCGAAGCCGCATCTCCGAAATCGCCGAGTTTATTGGCCCTTTATAATCACACCCACCTTTCTCAGCTCGTCAAGTCATTTACAAGATATATTTTTGCCTCGCCAGAAGCAATACACACTATAAGACCAGCCGGCCGCGGCCGAGGTTTACCTCCATGTTCCCGTCAACCTCTTATGACTGTTCGGACTGCCTAATTGGGACAAATGGGTTAACAACAGTGTCAAAGTTGTCCCTAAATGACAAAATACCGGCTTTGTAAACTTTAGGAATTGACTAAAAGGTTGCATGTGTTTCTAGATTCGGTCGATTACAAACCCATCACATTTTGAGACATGGTCATGTCTCCCCTCAATCAAGTCTGGCGCAGATCCTCGTCCTCCATCTCACTTTCTTGCGACGGCAAGGCAGGCAGACTCTTGTTCAGATCCACCGATAGATTTTTCTGCGCGCTGTCGCGTCTGATTGACTTTCCACCCAGCGCAGTTTCGTGACGTTCTGCTTGATGAACCGTGCTTGCTCTTGCCTGCAATGCACCTTCTGAATACCTGTTTGATGTGGAGGGAGCTGAGCTGTACTCACCGGCAGGCGCCAGGTAGGTACTACGCCTTCCTCTCGGTCCTGTACTGTTTCCTACCATGCCATTGGTCGGGACGACATTGGTGGGGCTGCTCACTGCTTGAGAGACGTGATTTCCCGCCGGCTCTTGACCTTTCGGGCCCACGCTATGCATTGATAGCCTCCCGGCTTCGATAGCCAGAGATGTTTGGCATGTCCAGTCTTGACTGTCCCTGTTTGCCTTCGCCTTCTTCATAGATCTGGCAGAGCGCTGGATATCTAAGCGCAATTTCCGAAAGTTTCTTGATGGTGGTTCAGACTCAGTCGACAATCTTGTCGAGTGACTGGAATGTAGCTCCTTGTAATCAAGTAGGCCTTCCTTCAGCATGGCGGGAATAGGTTGTGGGTATTCGTATCTCATGTCTAAGAGAGGCGGTATGGCTGACAGATCGAACAGTGGGGCGAAATGATCGATAAATGGCTCCGGGAGAGCGGTCTCTTCTCCATATGAAGCGGCTCTATCGGCGTCCGGAGGACAGTGCGTGTCTCTCGTAAGACCCAAGAGGCTTGCATCGCTGTCGTGCGCAGATGGGTCATCTCCTGCAGAGATCTCACGCCTCCTATTGTGTATGGGCCCTGACCAAGACTTTACGTTCGGGGCATCCATTCGGAAGCTATCACGATCGCTCTTTGACGTATGTGGGAGCGAAATATGACTGGTGTTTTCGATGAGGCTACTTCCAGCTCTTGTCTCAACAGGTTCACTCTTATCACAACAGATATTCTTTTGTGCCGTCTTGAATTCCGAATGAAGGTGTTCTTTTCCCTCATCATTAGTCAGGTAAGATGCGTCTCGCTGGTAAACTGCCAGCTTTTCGGTTGTTGTCTGAATAGGCGCATTCCAAATCCTTCTAGCTGGGACTGCTAGCCACTTGTCAGGGCATGCTGCAGCTTCGGTTTGAACTTCGAGGCGGTGAGCTCGATGTTCCTCTTCAGAAACGCGTGCATGAGGACCCAAGGCAATGTTGTTGACGCCAGAATGTCTAAAGTTCTCTAAGACAGTGTCGAATCCACGTTGGAATCCCGCACCAACCCTGTTCTTTAAAGTGGCCGATATTCCTGCCCGGTATGCTCCCAACGTTCTCTTTGGTCGGAAATTTGGGACTTTGTCGTCCTCTTCTTTCGCTTGCTTAGCGCAGTTCAGACATCGCGCCTGAGTGTACGTCGACCATTTCTTGAAATGTTGGCTGTAGTGTTGGAACATTTCGAATGTGACTAAGTTGTACACTTGATCTCCGTCATCGTGTTGCTGAACTTCGATAAACTCGTCCGGGTGTCCGCAAGTAAAGGTGCGGCATAAGATCTGTGGGAAAGGCGTGTGCCACTCGTTGCGCCGTTCTGCGCCTGCAGGTGAAGGTGCTGTGGAAGTTCCCATGGCGAATTGTATACAATCTGCGAGCTTTTGGATGAAGGGGTTGAGTGAGATGGTAAAGGTAGGGCTTGAGAAGAGATGCGGCCGTCTGCTTTTCATTGGTGCTGTGTTTGCTGTCTTCATTGAAGCAACCAATGTCACCATGCAAACGGAGTTTCAAGACAGCGAACACATACTTTCATGTTCCAATGGAGAGTCTTTCACTATGTTGCGTAACAGTCGCCGCATAGCACCGCAAGCTTACGGGTCATTTGCTTCGACGAACCTTTCACATCCCACAATTCGAATAATTTCGTTTAGAAAGACATTAGATGTTCTCAATTTCAAATCATCATACGCGAGAAGCACCTAACTTCACAAAGAGATAATCTTCAGTATCCCTCGACACTACGTTCCACTTTGCGTAAGTACCTATGCATTTCACCTAGCCTACTTTGAGCTGCGCGGATGAGCGCAGACTTCCATGCCCTTAGCTAGATCGTGAGTGCAGCTTTTGACGTGTGCGCTCGTGATGAAGATGTGGGCGCAGTCAAGATATGGGCAGAATTCTTCTGCGTATATATGACTTGCATTGAAGATTGCAGTACTCCACTACATGGGTAATTGATTTCATCATATCGAGGTGTTCGTGGAACATGTGAGCAAAAGTGTAATTGAGATGTGTAAAATTGAAGCCGTATAGTGGCACTAAATCTTAAATGCTCTTTTAGCAACACATTCATCTTCACAGAGTAATACCTAGGTAGCTGGCACCGAGCTAGATCACAAAAATAAAAAAAGCCCTTCAATTATAAACTACCCTAAAATGCCTTGATGGGAAATAAAATTCGAACAAGGCCTCGCTGCTATGCATTAACATTTCGAAATAACCGGATCTCCCCTAATCAGACTATATAGATACAGTTGTTATGATGCTTCCAAAAGATAATCAGTTCCTCCGTCGGCTATCACGAGCGTCCTCCTTGCATGAAGTCGATGATTATCGTCCTGCACTATATGTAGAGCTCCCATCAAGCTCCACAAGGAGGACTGGCTCCGATAGCGGTCGTTACTGACGATCGGTCTTTAAACACGTGGGTGGATGGTGCAGTGCACACATACAGGTAATGTTGCTGAGAATATGCTTTGTCGAAGATTGATTCGCAGCCGGAGAACAGCCTTTGTAGAAATGCTGCGTTTTCAATCTTTCGATGTATGTTCCTTCCGGTTACTCGAGTAACGCCTATCGCAGGACCTGTTTCCACATGCAGTCTCTGCACATTCCTTGGCTCCGGTCGATAACCTCATGGTCTCTTTGTGTTTCGGGACAAGCAAAGCCAAGACGTTCTTCCTCAGCCTGTCTGCATATTCGCAGAATATCTCCGTTGGGCCTTTGCGGCTGCGGGATCCAGTGCTTGCATGTGTAGATGATGTAGTATATTGTGCACATGTTGAGTAGCTCGAACGGTCCAAGTGGCTAAGCGTAATTGTTTGTGGTGGGAAGCGTGAGGGTAAAGGCAGCAGTGGTTTAGAGCAGTGAAAGCCGACTGGCGACAGCTGGACGGAGTTCGAATTGTATGGGCGATGAGAACGTAACAGCAGACGGGGTGGGATACAGGTATAGATAGCTGACGAGAGTAGTTGCAGTAGTTTGCGGCCTCCAGGTCATTTCATTTAAATATGAAGATATGCAAAACTCATATCAAGAAAAAGTAACCTTGGAACGCACCGACATGTAACACAGAGCACTCCCTCAACTAGGAACCCATCATCCCCACCCTTACCGCTGACCTCGCATATCCCTTCTCTTGCAAAGCCATTCATCAGATTACCATATATCATGGGCGAGCTAGTAAGAGGGGCTTGCTCAAATGGGTATTCTGACCGGGGATGGAGGACGTCCCAAAGGAGTGGTTCTTCTCGAACGGTCAGCAGCCGCAAAACCAGCTCCACAGCCGATCACGGAGCTCACCGCCACCACTGGTAGTATGAGCAGATGAGAATTCTTCTTCAAGCCGACCAGCAGGCATGTTGCACGAGAGAATCTTGTGGGGTCGAGTGACGCAGGCACAGGGCGAACCTAAACGTCCGAGGTGGGTACGATCAGTCTGCGCTAGTCAAGTTTTGTAATGCCTGCAGCCTACGCCAGCACCAGGTCACTGCAAGTCACCCGCGCCCACGAGTCTCCCGTGCCCACATATGCGGCCATCAGTAGTCCAAGGTTCGGCTCATCACAGTCAGCCAACAAATATGCACCGGGCTGTGGGAGGAGCTATTGGCACCCCATTCTCTGCGGATCGCAGGGCTGGCTGTTCAACGTCGAACGGCAGCTAGTTATACGACCGTTACACCCCCGGTAGCATTCCAACGCACTTCGACGTACCATGGGACTGGAACAACCAGATGTGATAGGAGGTGCATACACAAAGCGATCCTGGACCGATGTGAGGCCGCAATCGCACCCACCCAATCCCTTTCCTAAATGCGAGGCTCTCACAACAGGGAAAAGAGCGGTCAGGTACCGAAGTACTGGTCAACGATATTGACGTGCATCCTAGAATTTTGGTTCGGTTGATCTGGGCCGAGATTCCACCTGCGAGGGGTGCTCGATTCGTACGATACTGGTACAAAGTTGCACTTGACAAGTACTGTTCGAAGGAGCGTATCATCTGTAACTGCGATACAACGTACCATTCGCCCACGCGATGGCGTCGCAACGCTCACCGCTACCGACACCTCGACTCAAAATGACATAGAGCACCTGAATATTGAGCAAGCATGGCGTTTTGCTTGATGATGCTGCCAGATCGAAAACTGCTGACTTGAGTTTGTGCAACCACGACAATGCTTCGGTACCTGGCGATCAACACCCTCAAGCGCCTCTTCCAGAAACGGCAGAACCCGACTACCCTTTCCAGTACCTGGCCAAATTCACAAGGGGTAGAAAGGTAGCAGACATACTCACTATGGACTCGTTTTGAGACAGCCTCTGGCGTAGGTGAGGTTAGAGCTACAGGAATCGGCCGCTACGACCCAAGAGATCCACTGTGGTCGATCTGTGTACAACCCTCAACGGGTCTGACAGTATGCACTCTATCTGGATGAAGGAGGAGTGCATACTGGGCAACCATCACGGTACTCCTGCTACCCAGAGATGTGGTACATTGTCTCAGATCACAAGACCACATATCAACAACAGATCCAGTTCTACACCTGACGCAAGAACACATTGTCAACATATGGCACGAAGATAGGGCGTCTCAATTCTCGTCGCCCACACTTCTTCACGCTCTTCCATCTGCAGAACAAACATACTCAGCACCTGACCCCTTCGATCCCAGTGTTTCTCATTGTTACTTCCTCCCTACTACCACAAGCTCAGGCGTCCAAGACGGAACTTCTTGGCAAGATGTCATTCCCGGTAGAGTGGTCGTGTTCGCGAAAATAGATTGCATTACTTGGCTGGGTCCCTACCACATAACGCCGTCAGGCCCATCACACCTGCAATCTGAACTCGTCAAGATCGCTAAAGACAGCCATACCTTCAACCCCAGTTGCTAGAATATGGACTTGACTTGCCAAAACGTGATCATCCGACGAGTCAGCCTCAATTTTTCCTTGTCAGATATCTCCCACTGCTACTTTGGACAGCATGACACGGATAGACTGACCCTTCACCGCGCCGCTCTTAGCAGTGCACTTAACTAGTCAAGTCATATCCAAGCAACTCGAACCGCCGAGACTAACGTCATTGGCTGCAATCTTCTTTCACGCAGAAGGCGACTCGGCGCTTAACATCGACCAAAGGCTAGGTAGGCGAGATGCATTACTACGTCCACGTCATTTAGCCCTACCGGGAGACCTCTGAGATAAGAAAAAGGCAAAATCAAAGAGGAAAACAATGGAAGAGTAGAAGAAGGAACGCCGGTAAGATACTGTTGCACAGCTGTTGGTATACTGTGTTAGGCGCATGAGAGTCGCTACAGATGACGGTCTGTCGAAGATAGTTACACATATGGACTGCTTGAAAGTGCCGAAAGAGGTGCATGTTGTCTTTAGTCAGTACATATTGAGAAGTGCAGTCGTGCTTGAGGAACAAAAGAAATGTGAGAACCGCCAACGGCTATCAGAGTATATACTTGAATTTGAATTTGAACATGAACATGAACATGAACATGAACATGAACATGAACATGAACATGAACATGAACATGAGAGTTTCTATATTGCTACGCCGGAAATGCTCGACAAGAATATGCTCGCTAGTCAACGATACCGTCCGGATGCTATATCACTCCAGCAGTCCCTCACCCCCAAGACCACCAGTCAAGCCCTTCATCCGCCGACCAAGTAAGTCGTCTTCGCTTGCGAGACTGACGAGGCTCTTTCTTCGCCCCCTCTCGTTTCTTCTGACTCTGCCTCTGCCCCGGGTCGTGCGTTCGCTTGTACCGTTGATGCCATTTGCGTGCTCTTGCGGCGGTGTAAGCTTCGCTTTGTTCTTTGGCAGGACTGTCATTTCCAGCGGCCTGTCTTCGTCGGCCGAGGATGCCGTGCCAGAACGGTAGTGATGTCTCGTGCGTCTCGCACTCGGGCTCCTCAGTCCGTCGACAGCTTCTGCCAGCCCTGGCGTCGCGCCGCTGCCAAAGTAGTCGTCTCGGCTTCTCTGCCACGGCGTCACAGCCGCACTCGGCGCAGTACTGTAGAGGACTTCGCGGCCTTCGGCAGCTGCGAAGGCTTCGTCGATCCACTTGCCGCAGCGGTAGATGTACTTCCACCCCTCGGGGAAAACACCGACGAATTGGAGAAAGCCGTGGGAGATGCCAGGGACAAGATCGACGTTGACCCAGTCTTCTTCTCTGAACTCGCCTCGCGCCCAATCCAGACCCAGCTCTTTCGCGGTGGTAAACTCGGCACGTTTCGCCTGGCGCAACCTGCCCGCAAAGATGACCGTGTCGTCAACCAACGGGTCTCGCTCCCCGGTCAGCATCCATGTTCGAGGAAACTTTGCCAGAAGTGACTCCGGGGCCAGGAGAGGCGAAAGGAGGAAGTCGGTGCTGAAGTCGGGACGGTGATGAGGCCCTATATACAAGATGATCATAGCGCGCATCATTTCTGGGGTCAGGATTCGGTCGTTGAAGTAGGAGATCATGGATGACGTTGCAAGGCGGGTCTTGATCGCAGTGGCGGGTGGTGCTGGGCCAGTAGTGGGTTCTTGGAAGACGCGGGGTGTTTCAGGGGAGTTGCGTGTTGCTACTGGGGACATCTGGTCAGGTGTAGCAACAGGGTGGCTGTTGGAGAGGGTTGTGTTTATGTTGGGGAGGGCGGTGGTGTCTGTGTTGGTGTGGGCGGCGCTGAGCTTGATCATGGTCTGGGGAGAGGTGAGCACGCGCTCGCTAGTTGTTATATGGCCATTGGCCATGTGTGATTTGGGCTTTTCGTCTTCACTGCCAGAGTCATCGGAGCCGTAGGGCGTGTGGGGTGCAAGGTGGCGGTAGTCGTCGCTCTTGTGGCGCAGAATGGGCCTGTTGGTCTTCCTCACGCGTCGGTCGCGGATGAGAGCCATCTGCTCGTCTGTCATCCAATTGCCAATGTTCATGTCGAGCGCAGGGTAGATCAGTACGCAGCCGACGGGTGGCGGCAGCTCGAGCTCACCCTGCCATCGCCGCGTCGCCGTCGAACCGCTCTGCAGAATCATAAGCACCATGGCCACAGCCAGATTGCCCCCTGCCGAGTCGCCAGAAACCACAATCTTCGGCACCAGCTCCCCTGACAGCCCCATGCAGCGTCCCCGCGTTGCCACGATTGTATGGTACACATCGTAGCACTCGTTCAGGGCATACGGATAGGGCCACTCGGGCGCCTTCCTGTAGTCCAGACTCAAGACCGGGAGCCCCGTCTTGCCGGCCCAACCCATGAGCTTGTCGTCGTGGTTCCGGGGATCCATGGCCACGAAGCCGCCGCCGGGGATGTCCAGCACAACCTTGTCGTGCTTCTTCAGCGCGCTGATCGGGCCATTGAAGTACAGCCAGCCCACGACGGGCTCCTTGTAGCTGCTCTCCTTGGGGCGGGGGATCCTGATCTTGCGCGGCGGGTACCACATCAGGCGCGGGCGCATGAGGGTCGTCAGCGCGGCCAGGTACGGCGTGGTGCCCTTGTTCCAGGCGACGCGCAGGTGGTCGACGGTCAGGGTGGCGCGGATCTTCCTAACCTTCTCGTCGGCCTGCTCGGCGCAGATCAGGTAGTAGACGCTGAAGACCATGGACAGGAAGTCGCGCGGGCCCTTGCGCTTGATCTTCATGGCCGACCAGAAGCCGGCGTCGAGGGCCGTCGTGACCCATGTGGCGCGGAAGTACGAGCGCGAGTACAGCGAGGCCAGCGGCTCGGGGCATTCGAGGCCGACGAGCTTGCCAAAGTTGCGGGCGACGTAGAGGTACAGCAGCGTGACCAGCACCGTCTGCCACACGGTGAGCCTGGCCGAGAGCAGCGACGAGATGCGGCGGACGAGCGGCGGGCCGTGGCGGTCGCCTCTACGCGCGTGTCAGTGCAGGCCGGTATACATTGGAAGGGAAGGAGCGTGCCTGTAGAGGTAGAAGGACCAGAAGGACACGACGGCCAGCACTTGGATCTTCCTGAACTGCACCGACGGGCGGCCGAGCACATGGTCTATCATCGTCGGTGCCTCTTGTTGTGTCGTGATGCTTGTTCGCTGCGAATATCTATGTCCCTCCAAGCGGTCGGCCGTACAGCGTCGTTGCGTTCACACGTCATGAATTCACACTCGAGACAATCCTTCACGCTCAGACGTCGCCTACGCAGTCACAGGCGTCTTCATATGCACTCAAATCTGGGGCCGTCGTAGCGTCGTGGAAACAGCAAGTCAGCCGTGGTCCCCATCGTCAATTACCCACGACAAGCGCGATGTTTTAGCTCGATCCGGCCTGTGGTTGGTCTACACCTCGCATGTGACAACGGTGAAAGAGCCCCGGCGTGCCATGCCAGGCCGCATGTGAAAGCGCTATGATGACGCTCGGCATCGCTCTGGGGCCCCGGAGCCGAGCGGAGCCTGACGTAATCGTGGCTGGTGCGCACTGCCACACCCCACGTCAACACCAGTCAGCCTGCCTGCGAGGTCCAACGCCGCAGCCTTGCCGTCGTGCATGCAAGGGACATGCAAGGGGTCGGGTGTGCGACCCTCCCTCCTTTGTCTTGCGAGGCGCGTTGCACAGACGAGCGCAGATGAGCGCAGCCACGCCCGTCGCCATTGTCTTCTCAATAGAACAAGGCGGCGGCCAGCGGAAGACATGGCCGGCGTGGCATCCAGTACGGTGCTGGGGGTCGCAGATAAGCGAGGAGCAGGTTGAGATGCCTGACCAGCTGGCTTTTGTGTGACATGGCCGCGTTCAGGGCGAATATTAGGATCTCGTCGACTGCCGGCCATACGCCGACAGACTGGTACGTCTTGCACGCAGGTCGTGTAGCAGCACGACACCGAAACAACAGTAAACCGATGTTGCTCCGGCGTTTCAAGTCCATTACTATCACTAGTATTCCGTATATCCCCTGCCAGTCCTCATCTCATCCAATGTATGTACTGCAAGTCGTATGCCCATGCTTGCAACTGCTTCCATCACAATAACCGACAGACTCTTTTTCCACGACAGCAATCGACAGCCCGGATTGAAAGAGGAAATCCATCCCACCTCAACCTCCCTTTCACACCAGAGGAAACCCCCCACACTCGTATCAACCATCCCCACCCACTACGCCTCCTTCCTCGCTCCAATTCCCCTAACCCACTCGCTAACCTCAAATCCTACCCGTCTGAGGCTCGCATCCGCAAATGGCTTCCCCTGCGCCTTCAGCACCGTCAAACACCTGACCTGATCATCTAGCTCCACCATCTTGCTCTGGCCCGGCCCTTCCTTGCCATCGTAGCTCTTCACGTACAAGGTCAGATCCGGACCCACGATGCCGCGCCACAACGTTGCCATCCACTGCCAGTGATCGGTCGGGCTGTACGCGTCCTGAATTGGGATGCGGCTCGCGTACGCGACCGAGGCATGGAGTTGGAACGTGGGGAGGATCAGAATGGGCTTTTTAGACGCGCATGACGAAGTGTGAGTGGAGGTGAGCGTGGACGTGGTGAGGCTTGGGGACGCCGGTTGCCGCGGAGAGTCCGGAGGCGTGGCCGAGTCTTTGCGGTCTGTCGTGTCCATTTCCTCGTCCTTGGACAAATGCGAGTCGGAATGGGTAATAGGTGTCGTCATGTAGTGTTCCATCTCTCTGGATCTGCCGTGCCAATCCTTGATGAGATCGAGATATTCTTCAAACGCTACTTCTTTGTTGTTATCGGCAGGTGCCTTCGGCGGTTCGGCAATGCGGGAGCTGTAATCTTCGTCTTTGGTGAGGAAGTCGTTCAGCCACTCGGTGAGATCTTGGACGGCTTTCAGGTCGTCCCCTTCAACAGCGATGATGGCTCCTCGGGTCTGCACAGCCGGGCTTGTTGGGCCAGGATCTTTAAGCGGGCCACAGATGCGGCCGAGCAACTTAATCCTCGCCTGGTAGGGCACGCTGAGTACCATTGCTTCAACACTTCTGCTCTGATCGTGGTGTTGAGGTACGACAATGTTGATGTCAGAAGAAGATGAACTTTTGCGCGGCAGCTCGTGTTGAGGCATGCGTACTTCACGAGGCGTTCGAGCGGAAGGAGGGTGCATGCCAGCAGTGTTTGGTGGTGACAAACGCACGTGGATGGGCGGCAGTGACTCGCGACGGGCCGCACTCTGAGGATAGTAAGGACCTTCAGGCCTACGAGCAGAAGGAGGTGGCCCGTAATCATATCGGCGTCTCTTTTGTCCTGGGGTAAGAGGGCTATACATCTCCTGTTCACGAAGAGAGGGAGGGACCTGTATGGTACCCAGTCTCGATGGGCCAGGTCCCCGACGAGCGGCAACTGGTGACTCGAGCGAAAGGCTACTCATCATGGGCAGGTATCGTGTCGTTGGGGTGAGACCTTCAGAAGTATTCGGTGATGGTAAGGTGTGTGTGGCTTGGGGGTCGGGGGGATAGGGGCTAGTGGGTGTTTTGATACTACGGCCACCACACTTTGGGCAACGATACTTATCAACAGTCGTATGCTGACCACCAGGGTTTAATGGTGACGATCCAGGCTTATTGATACGGCGAGGCTGATACCGATAATCAGGATACTGTTCGTGGTGCCTGGCTTTCTCCTCCTAGGTGTCATGTTAGTCTACACGAAAGTGCAACGAGGGACGCTCGAAGATACTAACCTGAGCAAGGTCCTGCCAGACTTTTTTTTCTTCGTCTCCCTCCGCTTTCCACTGTTCACCAATGATTTTCGAAATGTCCGGATTGTTTAGACCCGGATTGCGACGGATGATAGTTTGCTGATGGTGCTGTCGATAAAGGATAAACGCTACAAAGAAGTCAGTGGCTGATCAAAATTGCGCCGCAACAAAGAAGTTGAATTTCTTTATCCATAAATAGGCTGTCCGAATTGGGTAGTGCCACCAACCACCCCAGACGATCCAGCCGCCGAGACAGTGAACAAAGAATGACGGACTCACCATTCCTTGGACGGGGGATTTTCGGTTCAGGCTGGCAGAGACAAACATGTGGTGAAAGATCCCCAGGTCCTGTAGAAACACCACTTGCTGGAGTCTTTACATCTGTCGGGCTCTCGCTCACGACAGACTCTTCTGCATTATCGTCGGCTCCGAGGGATGAATTCCTCTTTCTGACACCTCGTGGCGAAGTAGGCGTCGGCTGCTCTTCCTCCTTGGTGCGTTGAACGGGGCTTGAACTTGGCGCAGACCTTGGTATTTGGACTCTGGCACTCTTTCTCAAACTGCGACCAGGCTTGCCGTCTTCTATTGGTGGTTGCAGGCTGTCGTCACCAACTTGCATGTTCGACTTGACGTATCTCCTGGGCACGCTGAAGAACGTTGCAACAGGAGGCGGAGGAGGGGGTGAGGTCCGAATTGGCGGCAATACACAACTGGCCAACATCTTGCAGAAGACGACGAGGCAGCTGATCTAATGGGTCCCTTTGAGAAAGCTGTTCATTGTACCGGCGGATAGGAAGGGAGAGTCGGTCCGTAGAGACACCGAAGTATGTACTGCTCAATGAAAGCATTATGCGGCGCCGTCGTGAGCACTGAACCTTTCAGTGCTCCCCGCAGTATACTCCGTAATTTGATTGTCCCAGCCAGAAGCGGTAAATTGGGTTTCGCGTTCGACAGGAGCTTTCTTTGTTCTCACCCCGGCCCGAAGCGGCCAAGACAAGATCTGCCGACTACTCAGACATTCCTGCATTCCTGCAGCCAGTCATGCAAGGAGACAACAATGCCGCAACCTTGCACAACTCATCATAAACTCGCTGGTCCCGGAAACTGCATGACAGTGATGTGGCTGAGATGTCATCCCTTCCCCTTGGGGCACAGTTACCGCCATCTGCTGCTTGATTGGCTGGGTAGCAACGCTGTGTTCACCACGAGTCGCTAGTAACCTGGAGGGAACTTCAGTCCAAAACTTGGTGTGTCCTTTCCTGGGGCTTTCTTTTCATTATCAGAGCCTTGCGCTGAGTCTCCAGCATTGACAGTGTGGTTGCCGCGTAGCAGGCTTGCGGCTGCCCGTCCTATTAGCTGGTGTGCGGGCCCGCTAAGGTGTATATCGTCCCTGCGTCACAATTAGCTTGAGACAAAGCGTTTGTGTGCGCTAATGAGTTACCAAAACAGATGCTTGGGTGCATCGAAACACTTCTTGACGCCGGCTGCTTGCAGTACGCTTGCGCTATCATCCGCTACTGACTTCAAGCATGGCTCCTCCACGTAGTCGAATAGAGGTGCTTGTTTGCCCACACCGGAAGCATCAGATATCTGTTTGGAGTACAGTTGTTTGGTTCGGACTTGATCGATGATCAAGTTGTTAGGGTTTGGCATATAGAGCTCGCCATGTTTCCACTCTGATGCTGTACGAGACAGGACCGTGTTCCAATATGTCCACAGAAACACTAGGTGATGTTGCTCTTCCGCGAAGTGCTGTTTGTCGATGTCTTTCCTTGACTGGAAGCGTGGCAGAAACGTAACATCCACCAGTTTGGGAGCCACGATTTTTATTGGTGCCGGTACATGTTTCGCCAGCAGGTCAAAATTCTCAAACAGCCCTTCAATACTGTTGTCGATTGCCTTCAACGCATACTCTTTCTCCAGCGATGAATATTCCAGCAAGTCCCACAGTCCGAACGACACAGTGAAGATGGTCCATTCGTCAACCTTGCGCAGCCGTTCTGGAACGCCGACGCGATGCTTTTTCTTTTCATATTCTAGAAATTGTTGCACTTGTGTCTTGAAGTCAAACATAGCCTGGGTGTTGTTGTTGTTGTCTGTGATAGGGACGGCCTGGGCGCGGATATCTGAGTCAATGAGAGACCCAATGGTCGCAGTATCGGTCTTTGCCGGCGTCGAACGCGCAAAGTTATCGATGAAGTCGCAAGCGAGCTACATGGTGTCAGCAAATGCAAATAACAAATCGCAGTGGACTCACTTCTTTACACAGCGTCTCTGTCCATATTTCGCCACGGTCAGGATCTCGTGTGACGGTCTTGGAATTCGAGGGTGGAGAAACTCGATATTTGCCTGTGTCAGACCAGTCGTCGCCAAAGACAACAACTCGATGTGCTGTACCTCCCCATGCTTCATGTATGTTGTGCCCAAGGTGGTCATGTTGTAGCCAGACGAGGTACAGCACAATCAGTATGGCGACTGCACCAACGGCATGCAGGAGTCTCGGTAAGAACCTCATGCTTACCGGGAAGGCGTAGGAAAGAATGCGGAGAAGTGTGCAGAGACGGAAGGCAGCGACGAGGCACCAAGAAATGAACGAATCGCTCAAGAGAACAACAGACGAAAGCGCAACCAACAGCCAACAGGGCCAAACGGGGTCTCAGACATGTTTGTTCAGATATCGCAGGTCGAACCCAGTCTCACTTGGGTTAAGGCGACAGAAGCATGACGACGCCTTGCAATTAAAGCACCGCGTCGCGTCAAAAGTCGCTATTCGAACCCCGGGGTACCAGGGTCGCATACAAGCTGATACGCCCAGAAGTGGGAACATGTCGCGTGCGGTTCAGTGCGCGGCAACGCAATCCCAACTGTGGCATTTGATGCCAGTCCTTTCGTGGGCCTTCGGACAGTTCGGCAAAGGAGCGGGTCAGTCTTCATCACAGCCGTGGGGCCGTCCCGCTCATTCTGACCATCTCAGACGCAAACCTGCTACAGTTAACGCTGATGTTGGCTCGAGGACGAGATCAAGCTTTCTTGGACTGTCGGACAAGGCGCGGCAGGTGAGGACGTGGCCCGTAACATCCGGAGAGTTGTGGCGTATGTGTTCTAGCTTGGTTAGGGATGGCGCCACGTGAGCGCTTACGTAGATCCATGCCCAGAACAGCAAAATGCGGACAATGTTAAAACACCATGGCTTCGTTAACTTCATTGATTCATTAGACTACGATTAATTGCTGCGCCTGCTGCATATATTGCGCACCGACCTCTACCGGGCTTCATTTTGATGCTTGCGTCCGACATCTACGTGGATGCCGCGCATATGCATCAAACCACTACTGCCTACAACTCCAATGCCACAACGTTATTTCAGGTCTTGAGGATGCTGGCAGCCACCAGGATCGCATCGCTAGTCTTCTTGACCCACTCCTGCGCCAATTCGGCATCATCGTCGAACGTTATGCTCTCGGTGATACCAGGGAAGGTCACTGGCGCATATCCGGTGTCACGTCCAGGCGCGAAGATGGTGTTCTGATAGAACTCTCTGGTAGGAAGGCCACCCTGAGAGGTAAATCCACGAGAGAAGTCGCGCGCCTTGTGGTTCTGAACTGTGATCAGCGCGGTGTCATCGGCTGCGACAGCTTGGTCACGCAGATCATTGAATTGCTTTGCTGAGGTCTCGAAGGTCGCAATGGCATCTACTAGGGCCGAGAGGTCGACTGTCGCGTTGGCGGAGGCAAGTGTGGTGTTAAGTTCTTTCAGATAGATATTCAGCTCCTTGACATAATCGGCAGGTTGGAGAGGGACCACAGGGTCATTAACCATATGGTACAGGAGGAGGGTAAGGTACTGGCCCATTGCCTTGTGAGTGTGAAAGCCTGGGTCGCCGAAGGTGGCCATCCAGTGGTAGGAATCGTAGTTGGAGTGGTATGGATAGACGGGGTCATTCGGTCCACCTCCTGCGCCCATGTCAATTGCTGCAATGCCACGGTGGAGGAAGGCAGTGTAGTCACTGCCGCTGCCGAGAACACCGACTTTGCCATCGATGGTCGACCAGACATCGTACATTGTCTGGTTGCTGCTGCCATGGAAAGGATAAACGATCTTCTTCATGAGGCTGGTGCTAATAGCGTGAAGATCTGGTGTTGCCGAGATTCCGGGTATGGGGCCAGACACCGCGACGTCGATGTTCAGGTAGGAGACTGCGGCATTCTTGAGCCATGGGATATACTCCTCCATCCACTCGGTACTGCAAGAAATTAGTTTGTATTCTTCAAGCGTGTAAACACTCAGGTGTTCGTACCTTCCAACAAGTCCGTATTCTTCGGCATCCCAACTGCAGAGCACAATAGTGCGAGCAGGCTTCCATCCAGTCTTTGCAAGCTCACCAAATGCCTTGGCCAGCTCGATAAGCACAGAACTTCCGGAATTAGGGTCAGCCGCACCTCCAATGATCCAGGCGTCACGGTGGTTACCCACGATGACAACTTCATCCTCAAGTGTGCCGTTGATAATACCAACAGCGTTCCAAATAGTACCGTAGGTATCATTCATGACGTTGCTCATGTCAAGAGTAGCACCGGATCCAGCTCCAGTGCTGTAGTTGACCCCAGGAATGGCTCCGATCCAGCCAGTGCGGTTGACTTCTGTGCCTGATGAGCCAAAGCCATTCAGAGCTTGTAATAGAGGTTGTGCCTCGGCCCATGAGATTGGAAGAGATGGGATCTGAGGAGACGTAATCTTGCGGTCAGATCGAGGAGAATCTTTCTTGGACACGTATCCTGGGGTTGTGGGGTCTCCAGGGTAGGTGCTTAAGAATTGGACGCTACCTCGCTGGACGGTGGTAGGGTTTCTTGCTGGGCCATTGGGATACGCAAGGTGTCCCTTAGCCTCAGTCATGTTGCCATCATCACCCGGGTCAGAAAAGATGACGGTGCCAATCATGCCATGGTCCTGCGCATTCTTCACCTTCAGCCCACGGAAGGGACCTCCGTACTTCGCGAGAGCGATCTTGCCTTCGAGATTAACACCGAGGGCCTCCAGACGCTCGAAGTCGACCTGCTGACCTCTTCCAACGTAAATGTATTCTGCAGATGCATTGCCAGTGAAAGAGTAGCCATGGAAGGTGGAGATGCGGTCCGGGTAGCTGGTGGTAGGGTCTTCTGCAAGTACCGCTTCCTCGAGCGTAGGTGTGTAGGTGCTGCCATTAGGGTAGGTCAAGACAAGTGAATGCGAGACCGGGTAGTTGAGGAAGACATCTGCATGGTGTTAACAATGCACTAAGCTGGTGAAGGCGCCACGACAAGTAGGTTCATGCCACTACTGGCTCAAAGAAGGTAAATGTACGCAACAGGGACTGAAAGCTTACAGTATTCGTCCAATCTAGATGTGAATCCATAGCTAGCCCACTTATCCGCAGTCCACTCCGCCATTGACTTGTTCCGTCCGGCGATGTGGTCCCCATGGGTGTAGTAGTACGACCATGTAGAGATGGAGGTGTTGTCAAATGAATTGAGCAGAATCTGTTCATTGGCATCCAACACAGGTGGGAATGTAGCATTGGTAGCCTGTCTCTTGATATGGCCGTGAGCATGTTGCTTGAATACACGCTCAAGCTGGCAGGCTTCAGCGCCAATGGCGGCGAGCAGGAAAAGTGACGTTCTCATGGTGTACCACTCTAGAAGCACCTCACGATGGTGGGGAATACAGCACAGGGGTTTATATTCTTATGTATCCGAATATACTCGTCCATCGCACCCTGGTACCAAACTCTTGGTAACGTCAACCGCGTTCTGCCGGTCGTGCCATGGTAAGGCCGATGTGATAGCTGTCATAGCGGCATATCCTGCAGAGCTCTGCGTAACCTGGGTAAGCCTCAAGCTATATGAGGAAGGTAGCAAAATCACCGCTGCGGGGTGGGATTGATAGTTGCTTGGCGATAGGCAATGACGGTGTTGTACAGTGGGGTACATGGGTAGGCAAGGAGCTCCTGCGAATAGCCGATTGAAGGGAGTTACTCGCTTCCACGTTCTTACACAATAACGTGATACTCGGAACGTTTTTCCTTCGCGGATAGTGGTAACGGCTCATGACCTATCAGTGCGGGGATCTGATCGGCGGACGAGCTTTCCAGGATCCTGTCTTGACGACCTTTGTCTACCCGCCACCAGGTTCTGCAGAGGCATTCGGTAGACGCCATCCTTGTATCAGTGGGTGTTGCTGTTGGCTTCTTGTGATAAGGATGAAAGTAAAGAAAGCTCAGCCACAACGTCAGACGCGGACGGATGGCCCGGGACCCTGATACTTTCGGCTAATATGTGGAGACGGTGGATTGGGCGTTCGTCAAGTCCTAGGGTTGGTCGCAAGCTGGGCTGCTGCGTAACAAACAACATCAAACTGCAGGTGAATCGCCGTTGCCGAGGAGAAGAAACAGAGGGTGTTTGCACGCAAGCCCCAACATCGCAGAAACAGCAACAGCTCTAGCACTTGCACCACAGGGACTTTGCGACGTGGCAGAGCTCCGAAGTGCTCCTTTGTGACTTCCTCGCATATCCGTCCACCGTCCACTCCTTATTCATGTTTGCGCCGTCGCTCCTTCCCACCCACGCTCACTACCATGGCCGCCTTCTCGTCGCCAATGCGGCTGGCGCCTCCAATCACTCCGCGCCGCGTCCCCTCGCCCATGATGTCGCCCGGGACCCGCAGAGGACGACTGCTCGCCAGCGCCGAGGAAAAGCACCTGCGCGACTTGTCACCCGCGACCACGCTGCGCGCCTTCACCGAGTCGCCCATACCATTCGATACAACACGTGACGAATACAAGATGTTCGCCTGCATCGACACGCTCACCGTCGCCGAGCGCGACTTGGGCGCGCGCGTCGCCAAGGCTGCGCAGCGGCTGCAGAGCTGGTGTGCTGAAATCGAGCAGTGGGGATGGACTGGCAGCTTCGAGCAGCCGAGCGACGAATCCATAGAGAAGCGCCGCCGCAGCCTGGAGGCGCGCATTGCAGAGCACGTTGACAACGCCGAGCCGCTGGCCCCGCTCCAGTACTATGGCTCGCTGCTGTCGGTTGAAGTCGAACAGCACGAGGCGCGCCTGGACGATATGGGCGAGGAATTGTTGAAGCTGGACGTAGATGAGCTGAAGGAACACGTGCTGGACATGCACCCTCAGGGCAGGTCACGTCCTTCTTCAGCCGGCTTTGGCGCGAGTCGCTCCAGTTATCGACCTATGGACGACTTCTCCTTCCTCATCACCCAGACGCTCCTCTCTGCCCTACCTCACCATGCCCAGCTCAAAGACCGCCTCAACACGTGGACCGCCCGTGTTGCGATCCTTCGATCAGCGCCTCGCTACCTCGACCTCCTCAAGCAATCGCAGAAAGCTATGAACCTTGCCTGGGATGCCCTTGAGCCGCCGACAGATACATCAGATCCTGCCTTTAACCAATGGAAGGGCGCTATTGATACTATATCAGGCGTGCTGCGGAGCAGGGTCAGTGACTTGGGCCGCCGTCTTGATAGGATGCTGGATACGCTGGAAGGCCGCGACGACTGCCTACCAGAACGCTGGATTGATGTGTTTGAGGCCTTGGAAGCCGACTACAGTCGATGGGTGCATGACTCTACGAGAAGAGTGATTGACTTTGACATACGCAGGCAGTCGAGGCAGTCGAAGCAAGGGGAGCCGCAAATTGAGCAGGAGGCTCGCGAGCCAGACATGCATTCCGCGACACCCATGACGCCACTGCTGCCAATCGATAAACGCGTACATCAACTATCAAAAGAGCCTCAATTGCCTCGACCCAAGGCTCTCGAGGGTCGCTTGCAATCGCCTTCTGCCAGTGCAGAATCAACCCGTGTGCCAGACGATACAACGAAACCTTTAACAAGCGTTCCAGCACCTGAGCGCGTCCCCGAGGACGTATATTACGATATCTCTCGCCTACCAAGTGTGATTCCTGATGACACAAGCGTGACTCCTGGGAATGAAAGCGTGAGAGCTGAGGATACCTCTTCGCAACCCCACCCAAGCATCGTTGTCGACGCTGTCAGCCCGGAAAATATTGGCGAATCCTCACGATTGATTACAGGCATACTTCCCCGCAAGCTCAACTTCCCGTCTGCATCGCCTTCTACTGACGACGACTACGAATTCGATGAAGGTGACACTGTGGTACACAATGAGGTGGAGGAGGGCCCAAGAGACACCGTTCATGTTGTTGCCAGTTACGAGAGTCTCACTCATATCCCAATCAGCGAGGATGGCAGCCCTGCCAGTTTCGTGCACAAAATTGAAACCGAGGCCTTTACCCACTCTCCAACACTCACTTCTACGGATGGAGATGATGGCGAGGCACCCCAGACTCCACGGTCACGCCGGCTAAGCACCAGTTCAACCTCGTCCAATGCGTCCTTCGACTCAAGCCTCACCGGTACCGTGGAGGAATCGCCAACTGCACGCAGTGCTAGCAACCGTAACATCAGAGCTCCTCGGCCTGAGCTAAATGCTGCCATGTCGAAGCGCCGACCCGCGAAAGGAGCAGCTCCGTCCAGCATCGAGAGCGCACCATGGCCGCCAACACAGTTCAACCACAAGAGACCAACCACCGCCGATGATCTTGAACGAAAGATTTCAGACATTTTGACGACGATTCCTGCCCACATTCGTCTTACCTCAGGACCAGGAGCCGATGCACACGAAATCAGACCCACTCGCGGCGTTGGCCACAAAGGAAGTAGGGGTTATTTGCGTGCTGCTCGTTCAGCGAGTGGCCTGAAAACACCCCAGCTTACTTTGTCGCCCGTCAAGAATGAGTTTGAGAGTGCTAATCCTGGTGCAGGACGCAAGTCTACAAATGCAAGGATTGATAACGATATCAAGCTGTACCATCTAACACAGCCTGGTAAGGAACAACCCATCAAGCTTTTCATTCGCCGCGTTGGAGAGAACGGAGAACGTGTTATGGTTCGAGTCGGCGGAGGCTGGTCTGACTTGGGCGAATATTTGCGTCAGTATGCCGAACATCATGGCCGCCGGACGGCAAGCGAAGGCAAATTTGAGGTTCTTGGCCTTGAAGTCCAGAATCCTGACGCTGCTTCTGCGAGGCCTGGGAGCGCAATGAGCACAACGCGCCGCTTCAGTGGGGGCGGCCGTAAGACTCCAAATACAACACCAGACGGCAAGCTTACAGGTCTCGGTATCTCAACTGACTCTCCGCCACCTCCAATGCCCAGGTTCGAACGGGACTCTACGCCGGCTATCGCAGAAGAGCCGCCCACACCTACTTCGGATAACTCTCAGAACTCATGGCACGGTACCGAGGTTGGACTTGCAGGGCCAAAGGCGAAGAAGGTAGAACTCACGGGTGACAAGCTGGAATGGATAGAGGGCATGATAAAGCAAGCGCGTTCTGTCAGCAACAGCAACCTGCACAAAGCTATGAAAGAAGACGAAAGAGGCGAGGGGAGGAGTAAGAGCAGAAGCGAAAGTCGTTCGGCCAGTCGGTCGACAAGTCGTGCTGCTGCAAAACGGCCTGTTCAAGATTTTGTTGATTTGGGCAAGACTGGTAGCACGAGGAGGGTATTCATGAGGGGAGGTGGAGCCTCCAGCGAGCGCTTGAACGAGCGCTGAGTGCACCTGTTGGCGAAGGGAGGAAGTAGAAATCGTTCTGCATTTGTTGCCTGGTGGACTACCATTCGTATTGATACCCTGGATATAGATATTGTGGATTGTGGTTGTAAGATATAGCATGTTATGGCTTCAGGGCCAGAAAGGGCGTTTGGCATATATAGATGGGTTTGCCCAGGCTTTTTTTTTGTTCTACTAAGCATCATCAAAGGCTCAACGCCTAGCGACACAGATTTGCTGAAACATATGTTTTCTTTGTGTACTTGTCTTTCCAGCTCAGAGAGACTGTCTGCATGGCGAAACTATCGGAAGCAGTGTTCTAGTGACGGCTGACTTTACTGCTATGTGCTTACGCTGGCCAGGCTGGCGGCACTTATTTGAGGGTCTTTTGGGAAGCAAAGCACAGCCCAGAATTTCACCAACAGGGGGGTGTGGCACAACCTGCCAAGCGAAAGCATGCAAGGCAATTCTGAGCAGTTGGCTCATTCCTAGGATGTCTAGACTCCACGCTTGATTCGCCCTCCACGTTCGTCCAAGTATCCGAAACAATACATCGAGACATCGAGCTCTTTTGCTCGACCGCATGGCTGGCTTACCACCTTCCAAAGCCATTTTACTTACACTCACCCTTGCCACTCATGTACGAGCGCCACCGACCACAGCACCTGCGTTGACACAAGATATGCCTTCGAGTAGCAACTGGTCGACCGAAGCAGTCCTCGGTCTCATAGCCATCGTTGTTGCAATCCTCTGCTGCGTTATCAGCCTTGTTTGGCCGCGTTTCCAATGGCATACATTCTTGCGAAGATCTCGCGTTGCTTATTGTAAGTCACCTTTCTTCACCCGTCAATACCGCATACCTAGGTATCAAACTCACAGATGATGGCAACATCTTCGGCTATTTTCAAGACCACAATTTCCCGAGGTTCACCAGTCGCATCACCAGGGTAAACTGGACGTGCGTATATACGGTTATTTCGTGCCTGAACGATTTGACGCGGATGGGAATCTAAATCGTAGATAGTCTCATGGATGCTGTCTTCTATCATCGACATGGTATTGCTCTTCGTATGAGTGTTTCAAAATGAAATCTCCCCGTGGTTTTGGTCATCTATTAAGGAACACCAGTGCCATTCTCGATCATTATGCACACGTCACAATATATACATTGCGTGTGGGGCATGTTGAACTCGGGTCACGATGTTATGAACTTGGGTTTTATTTTGTACATAGAAGGGTATTAGAACTGTGCAAACTAGAACTGAAGAAATAGATATATTTGTATCACAGCCAAGCGTGGCCCTGACACTCTGGCTCTGTTGCCTGTGCCATGATATGAATAATCGGAACGCTAAGCTGAACAATTGAAAAAAAAGTATTCGCAAGGCATTATTCGTATATCATAATGATTGTTCACTACAATCTCCAATCACGCCCACCTCCTCGGATTGATATCAGTGAGCGACAGGCATGTATCCACCCGCACCGACCCTGGGTGTCATCGGCGGTGGACTTGGGCTGTGCAGTGGCGGGCTCTGCATTGCCTCAACGCCATGAGTGCTGTCCCGGTAGTTGATCGAGCTGTACTCGGTATTCTCCTTGGAGAGCTCGACAGGATCAGCATGAATGCTCCAGCCAGCCGACTTGCGATGGCTCTTCAATTCCGGCCTGCCATGATGGATGTTTCCGTGGTGTTCTTCATCACCTGTCATGTGAACTTCGCCATGGTCGTCGTGACCGCCGCCGTGGTGGTGGTGCTCCTCCTCCATCTCCAGTGCATATGGTTGACCAGACTTGATGAGGCGCCAATTGCACCAGAGTGAGGCAAGTTTGTCGCAGCACAGAATAATGAACAGCAACACGACAGCCATTGGAAGGATGGCTGGTGAGTTGATGAGATTGTACAACCGTTGACTGTCGGTAAGGACGGCCAGCGAGGCCGCGCCAGCTGCCAGAACCAGAAGGCGAATTACAACAGAGACGACGTCGAAGAGGTCAACCTTGTGGCGTCGGATCAGGAACAGGAAGACGATGAGTGAGATAATCAGGACGCAGAAGCAGCACCAGAAGTAGAGGTAGGTCAGTTTCCAGCTCTTCTCCGCGATGTCGATGGGCTCGTACAGAGCTTCCAGCTTCTTGATTGGCAGCTTAACACCCAGGCCTGAGTAGACACCGTTTTGAATGGCGTTATCGATGTACCAGAAGTCCTCCGGCCAAATTGCTGAGCTGTCGTAGCTAGTGGTGTTCTGCGGGGAGCAGATACCAGTGGCGTTACCAATGTTTTCGATATGCCACATGATATCTTCGTAGTATGCATACGTGTCAATCTTAGACTTGAACTGGTAGTAGTCGACCATTTTAGTGAGTGCGGTCTGTAGCTTGGCTCCGTCCAGATGTTCATGGCATATTTTTTGCAGGTCTGCGGTACCTTTGGTGACACTTTTAAGGACGTAGCGTGCCATCGCAATCTGCTGTGAGCCCTCGACCACACCGACAATAGCCAGTTGGAAGGGGAAGTGAAGCAAGGACCAGACCTGTTGTCGGATGGTTCCGTAGTGACCGTGAGGGAAGTTGTCAAAGTAAAGAGCCCAAATGAAGACCTAGCGAGACAAGATAAGCTAGTGTTCTGAGTGGGAATCAAGGAAGCGAACTCACCAAGATGACAATGATGGACATGATGAGGAAACATCCTTCAACATCAAGTCCTCCTTTGCCCATGATCCTACCAACAGTCTTAGTGACGCCGATAGCACCTTCACCAATGACGATGATGGTGAGCAGACTCATGCGCTCCATAAGATGCGTCTTCTTGAAGCTAAGCATGCGCCAGAAGCACGAGATTGTGATGACAATGATAGCTTCAGCAATCATGACACCGTACCATACCATGTACAAAGCCGGCGGTGCCTTCGAATGCGGCCTGTAGAAGGGAATCATGCCAGCAAAGACACCAGTACCGATGACGTATGTTGCAATCATCAAGCCCAATGGCAGATATAATTTGGAGTATTTAGCCCGCCATGTGTAGAACTGGGTCAATCAGTAAAAGCGACAACAAGAGGTTGGTTAAACTGACAAATACTACAATGTATTGGATCGCAAGGAGGCCTCTGCTGATCACCAAAACGTAGCAGAGAATCTCGAAATTCTGTAACTTGTTAGACTTCATCTATGTTAGGAAAGATAGGCAACCCACCTTGTTGTTAGTCTTGTCTCCTGTGGGGTTGAAAGACGAGCCAACAAGAGCTAGACCAACAAAAGCGATGAACTGAACTGTCTTGCAGATACGCTCATAGATAGAGTCGCGGGCAAAGCGGACATCGTGAAGTGTGATCTGGAACCAGGTTGCCCACAAGATACCGAAGAAACCGATGTATGCGAGGAGGTAGTCGAGATCTGAGATGGAGTGGTAGGCAGTAAAGGTTGCAAGATTCGCCACGAAGAACAAGTCGAAGAAAAGCTCGACAGAGTTGGCTTCGTGTCGTTGCGAAAAGACGAGGTTTTCTTGGTCAGCTCCAGTCAACGGTGACTCGATGAAGGGTGTCGTCTTGTGCAGCCGTCTGAGATGCTTCTCGGCATCACTGCGCACAGTCAGTATGAACGTGAATCACTGAGTCCATTGTCCGTGGCCTACACGTCTCTCTGGTCACAGTCAGCTGCTGAATGTATCGATGATTGGCGGTACCTGCCTTCTTGCCATGAAAGCTCCAACCCATTGTTGCGTTCTGAACGAGTCTCTACAGCAATGAAGTTGTAGAAATGAATGCGATCGTAGTTATGAAGATAAGACTCCAGGCTTGCAGGCTATCATGGCATTTAACTGAATCGCCCCGCAACGCTATCTCTTCACAAGTTCAAGCGTGGTCTAATGTAAGGCTGGCCCGAACATGCAGCAGCACCAATGCACACTCGCATATATGCCAATAACAGTCCACTGCGGTCTGCCCGCAGTCTGTGCTTCTAAGGAGAACGCCCAGTTAGTCCTGGGGCTGAGGATGTCAAGCTGGGAGAAGCTCCACCGCCAAGCAGGACTCGACCAGGTTTCAGCGAAGTACGAACAGCGCCACGATGCATAAAGAGATTCACCGCAGCCAAAGATCCAAAAGAAGGTCCGTAAAAGGCAGAGCTAGCGTCGGAGTGTACATACCGGACACTTCACAGCCACTGAGACCGACCGGTGATCTTCAGCTTGTCTTGGCAACAAAGCTTAGATACCGGCTCGATTCGGGGGTCAGCAGTGGAGGAACCACATGTGGCTTTGAGCACAGCGCGTTGTAGCCAGCCGCACGAAGACCTCATGCAGCAGTGCATGCTGCTACCATACACTCGTGATGCTGCTTCTGAGTTGGCGACACGCCTTCGTGGTCCAGAGGTGTACCTTTCAAAATTCGTGTTGGCGGGTGTAAATACGGCCGCCCGCTCCGGGCCATGGCGCTGCAAGGCTAAGCCCAGACGCAGCCCCCAAATTGTGCGGGTGTAAAACAGTCTTACTGGGAGGCCTGAGCGTCGTGAATATTCCGCGGTGCCACATGGTGTCGCTGGCGAAAGTTCATGACATGTTGTTGTTTTAGTGGTTGGCGAGGGACGATACGGCCCGCGTCGCAACCAGAACTCTGGGGCGTCAGCTGCTCTTTACTTGTTTAGTCTGCGCTAGCCCTTGTTACACCTTCATGGATGGCCACGATACGGAAATTTGCCAGATTAGGCCGAAAGCTTACATTTGTGCACTTGCTGCCCGAAGATCGAGACCAGAGGTGGAAAGTGGTCGGAAGGGGCTTGGATGAAGTGTCTCGCCGAAAACGATAGAGAATCTATGTGCAAACACTGCCCTCTACATACTTACAATCAACTAGCGCTGCGTTCAATCATGCCGACGAAAATATGCACACCCTATCTATATAACACACGTCTGTACAGTGCAGTGTGACTCTACTTGCGTATAAGGCCAGACCGTTCGTTCGTATCTTGCCTGCCATCACCAATTTCCTCCTCTTCATCCTCGTCTTCGTCTTCATCTTCATCACTCCATCCTTCAGCTTCAAGGTTGTCACCACGAATGCCAAAACTCAGGAAGAAACCCAGTAACGAGATGCCAGCAAAGAGGCCGAATGGTAGTGCTTCTCCTTTAGGCTGAATCCTGGTCGCTGCTGTAAAAAGTGATCCTGAGATAAAAGGACCAGCAGCGCGGCCTGCAGCTGAGAGCGTTTGGGCCAGCCCATTAAGCGTACCGAGTACATTGTGATTCGGGGCTGAGTTGGTGATCTATGAGGGCATTAGCTCGATGTAATCATTGTGAATACTGAGTGCAGAACTCACCAAGAGCAGCGCGGCTGTCAGACCACCGACACCCGCGATCGTCTTAATCACCAAAACTACACCAAGCTCGAACCATAACCAAGCATTCCCCTGCTTGCTCTTATAACCCACAAAAGGCATCAAGCAGAACGCCACAACGAAGAAAGCTAAGCTGGCCCTGTATGCTATTTTGTTGCCAAGCTTGCTGCGGAGCTTGCCAAAGATTCCTACCTGGAAGACAATCGTGATGGCACCTGCAAAGGACAACGACAGCCCAACTGCCTCAGGCTTCAGTCCTCGGCCTGTTGGTTCGACTTCCTCAGCGAAGATTGGATACAAGGAATTGTACGAGATGTTGGCCAGTTGAAAAATTGTGTACGTGACTAGAAGCAAGATTGTATCTCGGTTGAGAATCTCCTTCTTGGTTAACTCGCCGTTGGTCTCGGGAAAAAGGGCGGGTGCGATTCCGTCCGATTCAGTGTCTGATGTATCGTCCAAATCCTCGTCCTCCTCATCAATGCCGTCTAAGTGTTGGGAGTGGTGACTCTTCTGCCTGCTCAACCAGCGTGGTACATATGAAGGCCGTGTAGAGCTCGTGAATTGCCACATCCGTGTGAACAGATTCCCTATCCTCTTGCCAAGAGGTGGCAGATGCTTTGCTTCCTCCAGACTCTCTTCGAGGAAGATGATGCATATTATGAGATCAACAGCGAGCACAAGAGCAGAGAAAAGATTCGGAAGCAGGTACGGGAGCGGGTTGGCTTTTCCTGGGTCGAGAGGGTTTTTGTAGAATACCAACAGGCCTCCCACAATGGGTCCAGTTATTCCGCCGATGCCATATACCACTGGCAGGTATGTGAAAGCCCGGGATTGATTGCTGCGGTCTGTGATCTCGCCCAAGCAGGTAGATACAACGCCAGAGTTGCCGTTGACGATTCCCATGAATGCTTGTACGAGAATGGCCTGCCACAGGGTTTTGCAGAATCCAAAAGCAAGGAAGGAGACCAGAGTCAGGAAGGTGCCAGTGATGATGACAGGCTTTCTCCCAATCTTGTCTGATAGCCAGCCCCAGAAGAAGTTGGTTGTGAACTGCGCCAGCGCGAACGACGAGGCAATGAGCCCCACGTACAACCCTGTCTGGCCCTCCTTGACCTCTGGGAAGCCCTTTGTCATCTCCGGCAGATATGGGCTGATCGAATTGAGAGCCGTCTGCTCGGCAAGCGCGATGACGGCCAGCACGATGAGCTGCTTCTTAGGCAGTGGTGACTCATGGTGCTGGTCGTCTGGCTCTGAGCCGCTGGCTGGGCCATTTGGCGGTGAAATTGACGGTCGAGGGCCTCGCGAAGTTGGCGGTTTCGTAGGAAAGGTCTGATAGTGCAGCGTAGACGACTTGCGCTTGTCGATTGGTGGCCTTCTTCCGCTCATGGCGGGGCGGGCGCACGACGTCGGTCGAGGTTGGGGTATGTACGTTTCACCTCGTCGAGGCAGGACTATTCACGCCGGCTGCTGCATGCATGGAGGGGCTGGACAAAGGTGGAGGTGGGGCTGCAGGCGTAAGTGAAGGTCGACGCCGTGGGTGAAAAGACGAGATCCGCGTGCGTTCCCGATTTCGTCATACCAGCGCTTGCCCCAGCTGAGCTCTCGGCCTGTCGGCAACGGCAGGAACCCGCTTCCCGGATTGACGATCCAGGTCATGCCATTCGTCAACCATGGCCATGGATATCTTTTGCACTAGAAGATGCCATCATCTGTCATCTGTCATGCTGTTCCTTCCAACGCAACAGCTGCGCATGCGAACTGTTGTTGCTTGCACCTACCCGTGCTTCTATTGGCTGCCACTCCCCTCCTGCCAACAACGTTTGCAACACCTCTACATACCGAGGTCGAAGATTGTGATCAACTGCGCCATGGAGCAGGCTGCTCTGAAGCATCGCGTCTACCGTTCTGGTGGCACCAACAACATGCTACTGCAAGGCTGGCAAGGCTCTGTGTTACCCGAGGCTCAGCCTGAAAGGAAATGTACATCTGCGTTGCGGGATAAGCACAGCCTAGAACACACCCAAACACGACTAACGCCCGCAGGAGCACTGGGCAGTACTTTTCGATCATGCACCAACACCGGGAAGCAAAGCACTGGACTTATTGCCCATCTGCGGCGCTGACCTGTGGAACGGCCAATGATCGTCAATGTTGTAATTGAAAAACAGAGTGCGTATACACCTGACAGCTCGAAGCCAATACATGAAGCATAGGTGCTATTGACAGCAGATACAAAAGTGCGCGGCAGATCAAGAAGAACGAATTCCAGGCTATGACCATGGCAATGCCGCAACAACTCAAAATTATATCGGCGAGCGGCAGCCGTCCGAATGCTCTGACTAGCATGCTTTGCACTAGCAAGCAATATTACCACACCCCTGTCGACTGCGCCCTACTGTACATGTCGACTTACTCTTGGCTAATATGGCAAGCGAGGCTGATTGCGCCAGTTCATCTATCCAGCTCACACATTGACACTGAGCACATACAGACATCTTCTTCTTTGCGTACAGACTTTGAAGGAACCAAGTTGACAGCAAACATCATTGATTCATGTTGCTTCGAGCAGTCCTGAATAATTCGCTCATAAACAAAACGTTCCGGTCAGCCCTGGTCATGCCCCACAACAAAGACACGGTCTTGGTGCGCATGTTTCAAGATCTACAACTTGCTCACCGGGATTGCATTCCCATTGCCCTTGGGCTAGCACATGCACATCAATATGCATAGATTGGTGAAGGATGACCCAAATGTAAGGCTGCGAAGTGGAGTCGGATCCGGAGTCTGCTCCCCGCAATGGTCGAGGACAGGGTCATATTATCGGACATGTAAGTATAAAAAGTCGCCATACCGCTCTAGACATGCTTCAGTTATAGAGACCGCCTCGTCTACTCATATATACCCCTTACTATTACGTTGGGTGCCCTTGCGTTGGTGCCTATATGTATAGTACTCAGTACTTATCTGTCTGACTCCCACATACGCCGAGATCTTCGTTTCGCCAATACACACGACTTTCAACTCTGCTAAAATGCGTGTCTCAACTTTGGTGCCGCTCATCGCGGCCGTTCCTTCAGCATTCGCGGCACCGCAGCAGCCAGACTTCACCAACACCACAGAGCTGCCTACCCGTTACGGCATGATTCTGTTCCCTCATTTCCAAGCTCTCGACGTCTTCGGTCCATTGGACGTCCTCAACACACTCTCCATGGTCTACGGTAATAGAACAGGGATGACTCTCACCCTACTCAGCAAGAACATGGAGCCAGTAGGAACAACTGTCAAGGGCATGCACGGCCAAGGCAACTTTGGCGAAGAAGTCCTCCCGACCAACACTTTCGCCAATGTACTCGGCAAGAAGGCGAAGGCCGGTCCTGCCAAGGCAAAGGCTTTCACTGCTCAAAGCTACGGTAGTGGTGACGACGATGGTTGGGGCAACGGCTATGCGCGCCGTGACGAAGGCCACATCATCCCAAGATCTTCAAATACAGACATCGAAGTCCTACTCGTTCCCGGTGGAGGCGGAACACGACAGAACATGACCGAGGAGATTGCTTTCGTGAAGGAGATCTTCCCCAAGGTACGACGTTCCCTTGGCTATTCGTTTTTTGGCATCAAACTGATACCCCATAGTTGAAATACATCATCTCAATCTGCACCGGTGCAACCATTCTTGCCCGCTCCGGAATCCTCGACGGCAAGAACGCAACTACTAACAAGCGCGCCTGGACATGGGCTACGTCCACAGGCCCGAACGTAAATTGGGTGCCATCAGCCCGTTGGGTCGAAGACGGCAACATTTTCACTTCGAGTGGGATTTCTGCTGGTATCGATGTGACAATGGCTTGGGTGGGCAAGATTTACGGTGAACCGGTTGCGGATTATGTGGCGGCCAGTATGGAGTATGAGGTAAGTCAAGTCTAATCTACCACGTTTATAGGTTTCCTATACTAATGTATCTTAGCGCTGGACTGATCCCCACAGGGATCCGTTTGCGAAGGTGTGGGATGTTCCCGGTGCCGTTTGAGCGATTAACGGGGCGAGAGTGAAAGCAAAGTCGGAGTTTCGGATGCTAGTTCTGTACATAGAAGGTTATCTGTAGTTGTTAAGAATCGGTCACTCAGAATGCAAGGATGATGAGAGAGAAAAGGTCCCATCCGATGTCTTAGGATTTACTGCATGCTGAAACCGAGCACCTGATCGCTCGTACCTGACGCTAAAATGCCAACACCAGAGCACCGGAACTACCAACATCAACCGAACCCATAAATCATTGGCTACTAACGATTGTCGGGCCGTTTGCGACGTGCTGTTTCTCCTCATTAGCACCTCTCCTGTACACTCGGTGTTGTTGTTGCTGTTGGCCTCCACGGTACGCTCCTCTGCCAATTCCTCCACCACCTCCTCCCCCGCCATTGCCCCCTCTAGGGGGCCTTGTACCTCCGCGCCCCGGACCTCCTCGCCCTCTTCCGACAGAGAAGTTGATATTCACCAGCGGCCGTTCGACCCATTCAACACCTTTCAGACCCAAGCTTTCCTTCTCCCACTCTGTGAGCTTGCTGGCTTGATACAAGCCCATCAACCGTTGCTTATCAACCTCCTCTTTTCCTTGTGGGCCAACTTGCTTTGTCAACTTGACGTTCCGCAGCTCCGGAACCCACGCCTTGATGTATTCGCCCTGCGGGTCGTAGTCCAGCGCCTGCTTTACAGGATTGAAAACTCGCCCTTGCCGTGGGTCGTTTCCTACGCCAGAAACATATTGCCAGTTCCCCCAATTGCTCGGTACGTCGTAATCTGTAAGCATGCACTCGTACCATTCTGCGCCAATGCGCCAGTCGATCTCGAGGTGGGACGCGAGGAACGAAGCGACATTTTGGCGTGCTCGATTCGAAGTGTAGCCTGTAAGGAAGAGTTCGCGATTTGAGGCATCGATGAGACCGACGCCTGTGCGCCCGGAACGGAAGCGACCAAAAGTTTCGATGGTTCGGAGCGGGTCATTGTCTAATGTGGGCCTGTCGAGTCGCCGCCAGGTTTTTGGCGGCGGTGGAGTTTTGTTATTTTTGCTTTCCTGCGGCCGAATGCCGTAGAGGTGGAACATTGCTGGGCCAAATTTTCGCATGCACAGCCTCATGTAATCCCGCCACAGAAGCTCGAACCTGACGGCTGCTGTGCCATCATTTTCACCTTTCCCATACCCTTCGGCACCTCTGCCCTGTCCTTTCCCTTGCTCAAAATCCATCATCGCCCAATGCACTTGCCGCGCCGTACAATGCCCTTGTGCGAGGAAAGCGGATAGTTTAGTGCTGAAGTCGCGTCCGAGCATACCATTCCGTGTAGCTTTGTATGAACTCATAGCGCCACTGGATATGAGGAACAATATGCGATCCAGTGCGTGTGACTCGCCTCCTCTGAAAGGATGTGCCGACTCGACATTACCGCCAGGCCATTTAGGTGGTACCACCAAGCCGAATGTAGGGTCTTTCTCGAATGGAGCCTGGAGCGCTTTCAATATGCCATCGAAACTTGTGGGTATACGGAAAGGTGATTGTTGAGGAGGGACATCGGGTGGAAGGGGTGGTAATTGCGTAGGCGCCGGAAGGGTTTTTCGAGGCTGGTCTCGCAATGGTTCGACGGATTTGCGGAATGATGTGTAGATGTTGGGAAGTTCGGAGATGTCGTCGAATGGCAGGTCGCGGCTGTGCCTCGTTAGCTCTAGATTTAGGAGGTGCAGGGACAGAAAGAACGTACTCATCTATGTAGTACTTTTCATCGCTCCACAACTTGAAATCGACGCCGTTCTGCTTTGCAATCTTCCCCACAATTTTTTCTTCTTCCTTCTCCTCCACAGACTCATCTGCTGTCATCCAAATACCAGAAATCTCGCCATTTGCGTTACCGCTTTTCGAGTAGTATTCGAGGATGTTCTTGACGACATCCCCAATCCTGCCAACCCTTATTTGTAACCCAGACCCACACCCCAGATCATCAAGTCTCTGCTTCAGATCCCACACTCCTTCGGCAATAAAAGTCGCACGATGAGGTCCCGTACGCCATATTTTTGCAACGTGGCTGCGTGCTTCTGGATACGGCGATTGCTCTGACGCAGAGGAGAGGAAGCCAGAAACTTCAATTTGTTGTGCGGGGAACACGTAGACCGGGAGCAGATGGGTGAAGGTGGTGCCGCGGTGCTCCGAAGTCAAAGAATCGTCTCGCGCACGGGACTCTGAGTTAGACGGGGACGTCAAGTTTAATTGACGTGTAACGTGCCGCGATGCAGCTGTGAATACTGGGTTGTCTGAGAGGCGGACATCGCGACGCAGAATATAAAGCAGAATGCGCGGTTGCTCAGTAGGCATGGTCGAGTAATCGCTGCTGGTGTTAAGAGACCGACGTGGACACGAAGAACAACGAGAGAGGCTGCAGTGATTGCACAGCGGCCAAGAACTGCTGCGTCGTAACATCAACGAGAAGCGATTCATTGACGAATCGACTCGTAGCAATCGAAATCGTGATCGTTCATAGCGGTGGCCACAGGCAAAAGAGTGCCTCCCGGAAGCTCAGAAGCGGCCGTGATGCGTCATGACACGACGGTGGTGAGCCGAGCTGTGTTCTACCGAAAATTCTAGGGCACGAGGCCGCTGGCACTAGAAGACGACCTAGATTTCATCTGTCAGCTGCATCAGGACGCCTCAGCCCGAAGGAGCGCAGATGTATGGATCTGAGGACATCCGTTTCAGGGCTGGTGATGCTTGCTGCAGCATCTTGGACCAGGTTTATGACGTGGGCCCTGTCAGAACACGTGCGCGTCATTGGCTGCAGGGGCGCTCGCCCCAGCGAGTTTGGGACGGGCCGAGAATTGGTGTGAGTTTGTCGTGGCGATGGTCGTGCTGTCATGAAAGTGAGCTGGGGATCGCGAGAAGCTTGACTGATGTACCGATGCGCCATGCCTGAAGAAGCCTCGTTTCGTAGGCTAATCTAGATCTCCGATTGCCAAGTAGCCTGATACAGCCAATGATGCAGACACATCGCCGCAGATCTCACGGCGAAGTTTTGATCTCGCGATCCCTCGATTGTTAGAACAGATCGCGTGCAACAGACCCATGCAGGAACACCACTCGCGGCTACATCTGTCGTATCGGTGCATCCCGTTATCTGGCCTGACAACTGCGGGCTGTTCGGCTCACACGCTCCGGCAGATCTGTGCCGGAGATGCCGATCATGCTGCTGTGCATATGGGGATGATGGGCAGCAAATCAGCTGAAATTATTCCAGTTGTTCGTTCACCCAACCATATATTATTTCAGAGCATCCGTGGGGCATGAGAATACGATTTAATGGGCACGGGCTTTCTTTTTTGGTGTACGTGCATTTCGTCCCTACTTGATCACCTGCATAAGTGTCCCAAGATGAAGCTCACTAGCACACAGATCGGTGCACCCCCTCGTGCATCGGCCTCTTGGCTTTGTGCCTTCTGTGAGCCGGATGTCCGAGAGACGAATGTGTCTTCTCCGCACTGCGGCTCGACGGTTGCCAGGCTGCAAGGTCCGTTGCATCTGTGTTCTGTGAAAGGTAAGCAAGTTACCCTGATATAGCACATGTTCGGGGAGTGGAGCGTACCATCAGCTGTTCCATAACTTGGCAGATGTCCGTTACCAATCGATCAATCATGTCCAGAGACAAGCTCTCGCGTACAACGACCCGCAGAATCTCCGTCTTCTCCTCATTTGGTGGGAGCGGGTAGTCTACACGTGTCAGTCAGTGTACGCCACACCGTTGGAGTTACACTCACTCGGGATGATGTATTGCTTGGCGCGCAGTAGGTTGCTGACAGACCCTTGCTTCACGTGGGGGTAGTCCTTCTTGAAGTCGTCTGTAAGGGTGAATGCAACTACGGGGAGACCAGCGTTGTAAGCTGCACTGTCGTCTCCCTCGGTGTAGTGCTTTTTGCCCTTCTCGAATTTCAAGTCTCCCTTCTTACGATGAATGTCGCTAACACAGCGGAACCAGCCAGTGTGCTCTAAAGCCCTGCTCAACAAGCGTGCATTGGCAAGTGTGTTTTCCATAACGCTACGGAATCCGTTGAACCCCAAATGAATCAGGTTGTCTAGCCAAATTAGCTATGTAGCACGAGAGAATCGTGTGACTTACAATACTGCGCAATGATCTGTGCTCCGGGGCGCGAGAAGTTGAGTGTGTACGACTCTTCCGTGCCACCAAGATAATGCAGCTCGAAAACCAAGTGCTTGGGCAAGTAGCTTTCGTCTCTCCAGATGATCCAGCCTACACCAGCGTAAACAAGACCAAATTTGTGACCACTGGTGTTGATAGACTTGACGCGGGGAAGCTCAAAGTTCCACTTCTTGCCAGCCTTCGCGTTCGTGAAAGGCGCAATGAAGCCACCGGAGGCAGCGTCGACGTGGATGGGGATGTCGTTGCCAGTCTCCTTCTCAAAAGCGTCCAAAATTTCATGGATTTCTTCAACTGGCTCGTAGTGACCTGTGTAGGTACTTCCCAAGATCACGAAAACACCGATCGTGTTCTCGTCGATATTCTTCTTGACTTGCTCAGGGTCCAAACGGTACGATGAATCTTCAGAGACAGGCAATATTCTTGCCTCGACTTCAAAGTAACGGGCAAACTACAATCTATAAGAGAACTATTACCAAGAGCTTTTGTGAACATACCTTCTCGAGGGCGACCTGTGCGTTGGCACCCATGATAATATTGGGTTTTGATGTATCCTTGCCTTCGGCCATTCGCTTCTCCTGCCAGCGTCTTTTCATGGCTAGTCCACCAAGATGGATCGCTTCGCTTGAACCTGTTGTGGCGGAGCCAATGGCCCTCTCACCCCTTTGAACACCCCAAAGGTGAGCAATAATTGAGATACAGCGTGCGTGTATATCCATCATAGCAGGATATTCATCGGCATCCGACATGTTCTTCGAGATGTTCTCGATCATCAACGCCTCAGCTTCGCGCTCCATATACGTTCCAACGAACGAGGCCAAGTTCAAACTGGGTCGTCCATCCAGGTCAAGTTCATCCTTGAGCAGCTGATGGACAGTGTCCGCTGGAGCGCCATCCTGAGGGATCTTGTACTTCGACAACTCAACAGTGGCCGCGTACCTGCTTGAGTACGGGGTCGTGTGGCTGACCCCTTGGCGGTGGGCACCAGCTTTGTGCAGTGGGTGATCCTTCAGAGACTCAATAAGTTCATCGGGATCGACATGTCGTGCAAGAGCCATCGTCAATAGAGTTTCGAGTGGTGACGATTGGGTGTAGGAGTTAGATTGTTGCAGCCCCTCAATGCAGACACCCAACGTAGTATATACGCATCCTACCATGACGACATGGCGCGTTGATTCACGCAGCAGTCGCACTGCACACGTCTCCGGGACCTCCGTAGCATGACCAAAGATGCAATCAGACTCTCAAAAAGCTTGATCGGTGCTTAGAAAAGCTTGTTTTTACCGGGAATGGGGCTGCGGACCACTCTCCACCCTCATTGAGCGAATTAGGAGACTCCTATAATGGGCATTTGGTAAGGTACGAGGCTTAGGTGCCTAGATATCCAATGGTAGGTGCGGGTGGAACTGCACGATGTTTCCGGAGGCCCACAGCACCGTGGTTGTCTGGAGAAAATAGCGCAAGAATGACGATGCTTTCAGACAGTACCCAACACCTTGACCGTACTGCGAGAAGGCGCAAAGCCGGATGACGAAAACGCTCCGCATGCCTAAGCACGGGACCGGTTCCCCCGGAAGTGAGTAAGCATCCGGCCAATGCCTAAGGCAAGCATTCGCCCACGCGAAGTGACAAAGACAGTCACGTGACCAATGACAGCCACTTTCCACGGTCACTTCGCCTGTTGCATGCCTTTATTACTTGAGGCCATTCCCACCATTTCATCAAGGTCTGGAGTCTTCCATTCTTCCTTCGAAGTCTCAGGTTTGTTTCAATGCACCCCGCGCCGAGGCTGACATGGCAACAATACGCCGCGCCATTGCGTCATCCATTGTCGTCGAAGGCTTGACAGCTCGTCCCCGCGTCTGCACACGCGTCCCAAAGGTGGTTGCCTAGCTGTCAAGGTACGCGGCTTCGGCCATATGGGCTTGTATTCACGCAGTATCTGGAGTTTCAGCTATAGCTTGCTCTTAACTCGAACGTAGTCTTCCAATTATCAAGCCTCTTGCAAGTCCAATGAACAACCACATCGTACTGACCTGACCTGATTCGTCCGCCCCGCTTTCATCATTCGGCAGTTCACACACCACCGAAGCTCCGTATTGCCACGCCTGGTAGTGTAATCGACTCGTCTTGCCTTTTAGTCGCTGGCAGCTGCACCTCACTTCTTTCTTTGCCTTACTACATTCTCCGTTGACTTTCTATACCAAACACCATGCGTTTCTCTCGTGTGGTACCATTCATCCCATTGGCTTCGGCCTTGGTGATCACTGAAGCTGAGATCTTCGAGAAGTTACCAAAGTCCAACAGACATATTGAGAACGCGAAGCTGTCAGGCAAGGAGCTCCTCGATAATGCCCAGGAAATCCTCGATGATACCTTCAACAAGGTCAAGGAGAGTGCACAGGATATCTACGGCCGGATCCACGATGCTGGTGCCAACGTTGAGTCGTGGTTAGAAGGGTCATCGTTCGATGATGCTACTATCAACTTTGGTGGCGTTGACGACCACGATGGTCCACCCCATGATGGACCATCCCGTCCCGGTCATCCCCCCCACGATGGACCACCTCATCACGGTCCTCCACATCGCGGTGGACCTCACCACCCACCTCACCATGGTGATGACAAGCCCAACAGGACAGTCTACGAGCTCATCAACGAGAGCAAATATACCACTAGGCTTGCTAAGCTGATTAATAAATATGACGATCTCGTCAAGACTCTCAACAGCACGAAGGCCAACTATACCATCTTTGCTCCTACTGACGAGGCTTTTGAGAAGATACCAGATCATGGAAGGCACCCTTCAAAAGAGGTTCTTAAGGACATCCTTTTGTACCATGTCAGCCCTGACTTCTACCCTGCTGGTCGTGTTCTCCACAGCTACACCATCCCAACTCTGTTCGAGCCCGAGCAGCTTGGTCACAAGCAGCGTCTGACCGTTCGCGTAACTCTCAAGGGCCCTACTATCAACTTCTACAGTAAGCTTGTTGCTGTTAACATCTTCGGCACCAATGGTGTTGTTCACGGCGTCGACTCGATTCTTGTTCCTCCTCCCAAGGTTGCGTCTATCATCGCGCTACTTCCCGGCGAGTTCAGTACCCTGGAGCTCGCACTCCAGAAGACCGGATTATTCGACAAGATCAACAGCACCGACTACCCCCATGAGGGCGGCACTCTCTTCGCTCCCTCCAACTTCGCCTTCCAGAAGCTCGGTCCCAGGGTCAACGCCTTCCTCTTCAGTAGCTACGGCCAGAAGTACCTGAAGGCTCTGCTCAAATACCACATCGTCGTCAACCAGACACTCTACACTGATGCGTTCTTTGACGCTGGGAAGAACCACAAGGATGATGAGTCGGCCGCTGACCGTCCGCCGTACTACCACTACGACCTTCCCACCGCGCTTGAGGACAAGTACCTCGCTGTTGATGTCGCAAGATACGGACCATTTGTGTCAGTCCGCATCAACGGCTTCTCTCGCGTAACTGTGCACGACGGTGTCGCCAGTGATGGTGTCATCCAGGTTGTCTCTGATGTCCTGATCCCACCCAAGAACGCCAACGGCGAGCAGGTTATGTGGCAGGGTGAGGAGCTCAGCGTTGAGGAGTTCAAGGAGCGTCTCGACGCTTTTACTGACGAGAACATTGAGTTGTGAGTGTGTGCACGCAGATGGAGGTGGTGGAGGTGGTGGAGGTTGAAGGGCTGCGAAGCTAGCGCATGTCTACCTGTTTCAGTGAATCAACGGTCTTGAGCCGCTATGGCATTGTACAATCTTTATTAAGCCGACACTACATTGTTATCGTTTATGAGACTTTGCTAGCAGAGTGCTGCTTTTACATACAAGTTGCAGCGAAGCTGCAGAACCAACGGGCAACAATCGGCGTCCTCAGTCTACCCATCTCACCGCTCTTTAGCCGCTCTTGGTGAAGATTTCGCACGCTGCAAAGTTTGTTGATTAATTTGTTGGTCACTGCCACTTTGGTGCCTGAAGTTCTCGGTGTTGTCAAGTCAACATGTCAACGTATCCAAGTCAACAATGAGTAATAGTATTCAACGCTATAACGCGACAACTATGCAACAGACAAGGGTGACCCCTGAGATCCCTGACGCCATTCTACTATCACTACCTACACAACGCCAAAATAAAAAATAGATTTTAATACGGCATAGCATTCCTCGCTAGCCCATCACCAAGATAGCTTGGTCGTCTACATCGCAGTCGCGGGTGCCTCGAGTAAGTCTCGTAGGCTATCAGAACAGGTACAAAGGAATCGTAAGGTTGGGTGCCGTAGAATGGCTCGTAATCGGCGAATACGCGGTGGTGGCGCTTGAGCGCCCAGTTGGGGTCGTCATTTCGTGTGTCTTCGTGAATGCATTGTTGTGGTTCTTCCTCGTCTTCCTCTGGAATCTCTTCGGGAACAGGCATTATGCCTACTTCTTCCTGCAAGCTGCTTGCGCTGTGTCCACTGTCCTTTCTCCCGTGTTTTGGTGATTCCAGACCAGCTGGGAGACTTGAGTATGGTGTTATGGGTGTTGGTGCACCGCCAACTCGCGCACGGTAGATCTCGTCGTACTCTGCCCGGGCCTCGCCGTCTGCAAGCAACTCCATCGCAGTTGTCAATGCGCGGTACTTTGTCGCATCGCTCTGGAAGTATGCTACTCGTAAACGGCGGAAGGCAGCTTTGATCTCGTCTACTGTGGCCTCGGGCCCGAGCTCGAGGATGGCATAGTGGTCGACGAAGTCTGCGGGCTCGGGTGAAAGAATTCTTGATGGGTCGCTGGTGGGCGAAAAGAATGAATCGTAGGGTGATCGTCCTATGGGAGAAACAACAGAGTTGCGATGTGAGAGGAGTGTGGAAGCTTCGGAAACGTAAACAGAAGATCTTTTGCTGGGTGACATGGGCATAATGTTGAGGGATCGTGGGATGAATTCAGATTCGGTGCGGCCGTGGGTTGGACGTTTCCGCTGGGGACTAAATTGCATACGCAACATATGCGGAGACGGTTCCGGGAGGGGCGTGTAGGACATCATTGTGAATGTGAGCTTGTCTGCTTTGAGGGTTGTTCGGTGGAAAGCAAGCAGGACAAAGGAATTGTTGTGTGTAAGAATGACCAGCGTGTTGTGAAGAAAGAATGCTATGATTGCGCGGCGAGGAAGGCTGTCTTAGACAAGGTCCCGTGGCTGGCCGAGGCGCAGCTGCAGGGAGGCCCTGAGGTTGCCAGGGGCAAGTGGAGTGGATTCCAGTGCCAAAGCCGAGATGAACATCGTGTGATGCGCTGTTCGCATTTACTTTTGTGATAGGGCAGTCGTTCTGAAACACACGGCTGTCAGTGGCCCTGCATTATCACGAACTAGGCTTTACCCAAGTTGTTTGTTTGGGAGTTGTGCACCGGATGAACGGTGGATGCACGTGCAGACGCGAGCGCGCTAGGCCGCCAACGGGAGCTATGACTCGCTAGTTGTCAAAATGTCCCGAAACAATTACAGCCGTTGGCTATCACGGCGTCGCATTCCTCACTGATCCACACTGACCGAGGAACCATGGCCGACGCTTCAAAGAAGCGGAAGCAAACGTCGGACAGTGCGCCGCATGCAAAGCGCGCGCGCTTTCCCCAGAAGCCCCAGTACAACATCCCCACCATACCAACGAGGAACGCGTATCCAAATGGCGAGGTCAACGTCAAGAATCTGCTCAAATCCCACGAAAATGAAATCAAGTCGCTGGAGGGGGCCATGAAGGCGGCGAAAAAGGGTCTATCGAGAAGAGCCTTCCAAGATGTCCCCAGAGAATTGCGCAGGAGGACTGCAAGCCACAACCCAAACCGTGTACCCAAACGGCTAAGAAAGCGAGCACGTCAAGAAGCCAAGGAAGACAACACTCCGATATCAAGGGGGACAAGTGGTAGTGGGATTGGCAAAGGCAAGAAGAAGCATCTCAGAAAGGAGGGCATTGAGAAGAGCAAGCAAGTGTGCGCGCAGAGAGAGCAGAAGAAGGCAGAGAAGAAGGGCAGTGAGCAGACAGAGACCGAGCGAGCAGAAGAAGCTTCCAAAGCTGCGCCTGCACCAAAACCCAAGCCTAGATTTCCATCCCTAGCCACGCCCGCAACGCCGCCATCACGATTTCGCAGACGTCAGCGAGACAAGACGTGGCTACCTACGCACATATGGCACACGAAGCGTGCACGCATGACCGAACCAAAAACCCCGCTTTGGCGATTTGCAATTCCACTTGCGCCCGTTGTGAAAGCATACCGCCTGACCCATCGCGCCGCCGCCCAGCGCGGAGCCGTTGCCTGGGATATGAGCTACATGTCCACGATCGGACTTGAGGGCGTGGAAGACAGCATCGTTGGGCTGCTGAAAGGCTTACATTTCGGCGCCGAAGATGCTGAAGATCCATGGCAAGGGCGATCCAGGGCGAAGAAGTGGAAGCAAGGCACAAGAGTCTGGGAAGGCTGGTTGCACGAGAGAGAAGCAAAGCCTCTGAAGCGATTTGCACACGTCTCTGTCATCTGGGGTGCGCCAGAAACGGGTGTGAAGAAGAGGAGAGCATTCATCCGGGTTCACCCAAGTGCGTTTTTGCAAGTCTGGAATGAGGTTATTCGCATTTCGAAAGTCCAGAAGCCACCAGTGGCTGTAGAAGACCTTCGTTTTGAGATCGGCTCTATTGAGATCATGGGACCCGCTGCCGCGGAAACGCTCTGCTCGATACTATATCCAGCTCCGTCCGATGCTGCACTTGATGCGCCTCAGTCACTGTGGCCTTCGCTTGCTTCGATTACTGACCCTGGCGCTTTACCAGCTGGCGCGGTGCTTGCATTCGACATCGCAGACCCTCGCCTCCGAGACCCTCCAACAACATCGGTGATAGACCAAGATCCTTCCGCCTTGGTTGAGACACTCGCGGCTTGGCCAATTGACAGTACGCAACTGTCGTCAACCATCTTCAGCCGCACCGCTCGACTCGCAGGTCAAAGGACAATGCCGTCACAAAAGTCCATCAACAAGCGACAGAGTGCAAACACGCTAGGTGAATACCCGGAGCCGAGACCAACTGACCCCCGGATTCCAATGCTTATTTATGTCTCTCGAGAGAGCAACGCCTGGATAGTTCTCCTTCCGTGGAAGTGCGTCATGCCTGTATGGCGAGGCATTATGCGTTATCCGATATCCACTGGTGGCAACCCTCGCTTTGGCGGAATAAAGGAGAGGCGGCAGGTCACTTTCGAACGTTCAGTACCTAGTTTTCCCTATGACTGTCCTAGTACTGAAGCTGGCTCATCTTGGGAGCTGAAGCAGCAACAAGTGAGGAAGCACGAGTGGACGAAGCGGCCAAAGGGCAAGAGGATTGAATGGTCCACTATCGATCTCGGCAACGGAAGGAAGGGCGAAATTGGCGATCCATGGGCCTGCGAGTGGGCGCGACTGCTACCAGATGCATCTGCGGAGTCTGCAGCAGCGCAAGACAAGGCTGCGAAGGCCGTTACGCCGTTCCGTCAGCTCTCCTCTCGTCAAGCGACTGGGATTTTGGGGGACATCTCTATCAAGCCTAAGGTACCTTATCTATTCACTGCCAAGGTCACGGTGGTAGGACGAGGGTATCCCATTGACTGCTCTCGGGTGTACCGCTTGCCTACGAACAACCCCGAGCTCCGAAACAAGTGGTTAGCTTTGCTGCCAGGACCTGAGTCAAAGACGAACGGGGTACCAAGGAGACAACAAACACGCGGCGGTGATGATGTACCTGAGCACCTGAAGCGAAGAGAGCTTGCCCGCAGTCTGCTTGAGTCACCAGCACCGAAGAAGAACGCTTCGACACCCGCAGATAACAACTACCCACTGGTCCCGGATGAGGCCGATTTGATTGGCTTCGTCACTACGGGCAACTACAATCTGGCTGAGGGCATGCCGACTGCTGTTGCCAACCTCGCTCTGCATAGGATCCTTGGTAGTACCAGAGGTGAAGGTGCACGAAAAGAGGACCACATCTGTATCGTCAGAGAGCCTGGGCGAACAATAGGTAGACTTGCAACATGGGAGGTTGTCTAGGACGGACAGCAACACGTTCCTCTCAATGATACCAAGCTCTTCATAGCAGTCCTCCGAAATCTAGACTGCACATCTATAGTCCCATCCTTATTGCCGTGACATGTCCTGCATGAGATGCTCAATCGGTATTGCATTCCTTGGCACGCTCTTCCATACCGTGCATAGGAAACCGCGCATATATGCACCCCACAAGTCACATCCCACAATGAGTGCCAGTCGGTCAACGCGCAATTTTCCTCGAGCGCTCCGCCTAGCTGTCCAGACTGATGTTGTTGTTGGTGATGTCGCGCCTCGACCGCCCTCGCTTAGGTCGGTGAGGGTTGATCCGTCTAGAAGGCGCGCCCAATACGGCAAAGCGCTGCCAAGGATCCCGCTAAGGCGCTGCCCACACGATCGAAATTGACCGACCACGAAACTTTCGACTTCGTCAATCCCAACCCACACAACACCGCCAAAATGACCAAGCGTACGACTGCCCCAACTGCTCGAGCGATGAGAAGACGATATTGATTGCGATGTAGGCACTAAGAAGGTCGGCATCACCGGAAAGTACGGTACCCGTTACGGTGCTTCGCTCCGTAAGCAGGTTAAGAAGATGGAAGTGCGTACACACCAGAGATCCCGCGCCCGTTGAAGGACGAAATGTTGACGCTCTCCCCAGGTCACACAGCACGCCCGCTACGTGTGCCAGTTCTGCGGCAAGAACGCTGTCAAGCGCCAGGCCGTCGGTATCTGGAACTGCCGCTCCTGTCGCAAGACCACCGCTGGTGGTGCTTACACCGTCGCGTAAGAAATCCCGCACCGCACCGCACATGTCACGTCTCGATACGAGGAACTGGAATGCGCGATGAACAATGGAACGAGCACGACTAACAAGCGCCCACAGTACCCCCGCCGCCGCCGCCACAAGGTCGACCATCCGTCGTCTCCGTGAGATCGCTGAGGTTTAAGGGAACATTGGGCACTGGGATGGTGGAGTTCTTCGAGCGTGTTTCTCTGCATCAGCAGCCATCATACGATTGAAATGGCTTGCAGGAGCTTTCGGATACCTGTCCTGTAACGATCATGGAGTCTACAGGATTACACACAAAGAAATGGCACGATCATGAACAAACACTAAATCCTTGCCTGACTCCGTTGTATTCGTGTGGGAACTTTAAGGTGCTCACAATGCTAGGTCATCGCGCTGAACGCACTCTGCCCCCTACCCACTATGACGAAACTCCTGAGAAACAACGATCGATATCATCTCCAATCAAGACATGATTAACGAGTACACTTTCTTACACGCACTATTGGTCCCCATACGATCCTCGCGCTTAATATTCCAACTGCATGAACGTCCGTGTCGAGACCGCTTCAATCATCGTACAGCTAGCAGATGTTGATGTCCGCAACATGAACGTCCTGCGAATGGACCTGAGCATAGATGACTTGTTCGACCAACTACACCTTGGACGTACCTGGTGGTCGCATAACCACTCTCCGCCATTCCTGCCACTGCACGCCGCACTTCAACGACGCTGTTAGCACCATACAGTCACGTTTGGCGACTGACTGCAACGAGGATAGGCGCGACCAATCTCAAGACATGTGAAGCTCAAGCCAAAGACTGTCTTCCTCCTTTCTCATAGCTTCCAACTATCTTCCGAGTGCATGAGGCTGTTGTCGTCTTCTCCTTGCCCCGCTTCGCAACCTTCAAGGCTACTTCTTCCTCACTGCATTTATGGCATTTGCGCAATCTTCCCCTCCACGCACCTTGTCCATCCTTGTGCGACCACGTAAACTACCTGGGTTCTGCGCGTTTTCCTGCCTTCGTGTTCCAGTTGCACATCGTTCTGACACACTGACATCACGTTATGCTCCACGCCTTGCGCCTCTAGGCCTTCATCGCAAAGAGTTTGAAGCTATTAGAACATTCAAGTCGCATCAACCCTCATCCTGCGCATCGTAATCATATTGACCGAGTATGGTCCCCTTGCCCCGTCGTGAAGTCGCTACTCTCCCACCTCCTTGACCCTTCGAGGTAGTGCATGTGTCGTGCTTGCCATGTGTCGAGCCACCTGAACGTCCGCTATCCAAAGAACGGTGAGCAAATCTGCACACCTGTCAAAACCCTGGTCTCCGATATTGACGAGCCTATGATAATAGCTTGGTAGTCAGGATAGGCGTCGAGTAGATGCGTCGTACTTGCATTTGTGACTTCGACCCGTTCCGTCGCGAGGCTGAGAAAATGTCATTCAGAGTCTCTTCCAAGTTCGCAGACACAAGTAGATTCATCCCCGAGCTTTCAATTCCATCAACGATCGTTCTGTACCTGCTGAATATATAGTAGGAGCGAGAAGCGGTACAATGCTTGCACGCGTACGACCAATCGATTCTTCAATGTCCAGAGCGGCAGGATCAAAAATCTAATTCCCGGACGATGAGCGCGTTCAGGTCCTCAAACTACCTGATACAGTAGTTTGCAATAGCTGTTGATTACTGTCAAAACTTCTTAGAGATTACGCAACAGGTGCTGTACAACACTACGGTAACAACTCTGTGACTGGATTGGATACCATGATCTCAGACCCACTGGAGCAATGCACGAAGCCCTCAACCTACTCAATGGAGTAGGTTATGAGAGCTGTTGATTACTGTCATAAGAAGCAGTGACACAGCATCCTGCAATGCGCTTCCCACTGGTCGCCTTGTATCATAGGCACTTGTCCACAATGGAAAGCAGTCTCTTTGAAAATGCGGCAGCGCATCTGTGATTACTCGAAATATGAGTCAACCCACTTGAAGGCCCCATCCATCTGCTCCACTCGCTCTCTGCAAATGGGCTGAAGTTTGCTATCATGGCGAGCCGAAACAGTAACTACCGCAGGCCGTGCAGTGCGTAATGCGAAGTTCACGTCAAACCATGGCCAGGAACGATATGTTACTCTTTTAAATGTGTTTTTCAAATATTTGGATATGATCACTTCTACTCTCCATCTTGTTGCGTCCCCTGCCCTCAACCCCAGTCGCGATATCACCTCCCCACATGATCGCTATCGCTCCCAATATTACAAAGAACGCCCATCCATGTGGTAGTTCCGTTATTCGTAATTCTTCCCGTCGCAAACTCCAAGACTCGCTTTGTCTACACCAACAGCCAAACGTGGAAGAAAACAGAGCGCATAGAAATGCTGAGAAAAAGAGGTACCCAGCCCCAAGCCCAAATGCGTGAAATGCCCAATGATTTTTACAATGATGCAAATGCAATGAAGAAAAGAACAGCCATGATATACAAAGGCGCTCTATATGCAATGAGTTGTACGAGCCGAGTCTTCAAAATGCAAAAATGCTGATGCTCAAGCGGAGATTCTGTTTGAAGCAAACGGCCAGATGTGGCTCAACGTGAGCGTTCCAAAACCCGAACCCTGAAGTGTCCCCGGTGTTTCACCCAGATCGGTACCTGCTGTGTATTATGTCCAAGTAATTCGTCGCAATTAGATGGGTCGTAAATGAGACGTTGCAAAAACCCATCTGTCGAATCCAATATGGATGCGTCTTGCGTAGAATACTGGCAAGAAGATGCAGTACAGCTCGAAGAAAGAAATGTCTATGATTACGTGCTTTTGCGGTGGTCGGTTTGGGGTATTGTCGTTGGTCGTAAGCAAATGAGGCCGCCAACCTAGGAAAATCGCACTGCAGGACTATCCGGTAGTCCTTGGCGAGGTAGAAAGAAAAGAAGAGGGTCCGAAGGACTTTATTTGCAGTCGGACATAAACGAGTTCTTCGGCCAGTCATAACCGGTCGATTTCCTGCACGTTCATTAGTATGATGCGAGTTGCCTGGAATAGAGTAGTACATACCAGTCTGTGTGGTTGGGGTTCTGGTAAGCATCCGGGTGTTTCTTGATATAGGACGTGGTTTCATAGCCTTCTGGATCGCAAGTTATGCTCTCGCTGCCCTCCGGCTGGTAGATGCGGATGTAATCGATACGCATGATGGCAGGCAACATGGCTGCAATTTGGGCGAAGTCGATGGCGGCGAAGCTGTTGGACATGCCAAAGTTGCCAATGATGGCCATAGGCTCTTCCGGAATGACTCGAGTGCCGATGTTACCAGTGGGACGTGTAGCAGAAGCCTTCATCGTCCAGGTTTTGTCATCGCCCACATACCAGGTGATGAAACCGTTGCCACCTGTCTTGTACTCAAACGCGTACTTCTGGTACTGCTTGCCATCGTACCAATCGGTGTTCAGATTGGTCAGGCCTGAGACAGCCTGCTGGTAAGGGCCGCCCTTGTATGCGTTCATCATAGTGATCGAGTTATCGTAAACCTCCATTTGCTCTGTGGATAGTTAGTAGAGCCTGGAGCCTAGCTTGCGAATACTTACCATAGTCAGGCATGTACCAGGTATCGAAAGGCGCAGCTTGGAAAGACTGAGATACTACGCCTACAGCGTTGCTCTCACCGGGTCCTAGGAAGTGCACTGAGCCTTCCAGAGCATCGATTTCAGGAGCACTGCGAGACTTGCCAGGAGTAGGATGATCTTCACCTGAGCAAGTGCAGGCAGGAAGCCTCATACCCGGGAGGTAGCTGAGACCATCGTAAGAGCTCTGGTTGGGCGTAATGCCAACGTCACACTCGTCGTGGTAGCTGTATGGCCACAAGCCTTCAGTCGAACCAAGGTATCCAGGACGAGCCAGGTTGCCCATGGTCCAGAAACCAGGCCAGAAACCACTAATATCGCCTCGGCCAGGTAACGAGATACTAGCCTCCAAATGGCCACCCTTGTAGCACAACTTGTTCCACGACTGGACCATACCTGATCGGTAGTTAAGGCCGTGGTTTTTGAACAGATCGAACTTGAAGTTCAGAGTACCGTTCTCAGTATAAACCGCATCGGGGTCATACCACTGGAGAGTATTAGTGCTGAATCAAAATCTCCAAGCTTGTGTCACTCACCTCCAAATCCTGCGTGGCACCGTACCAGATATCCACGGCTTGGAAGAATGGATCATCACCGTCGTAGAAAGTACGTCCATCAGTATTGAACTCATCGGAGAAAACCAATTTCTGCGTGGAACCGTCGGCAGACTTGCGTGTCATTGCAGACTGTGGTGTGTCTGGATCGATTAGGCCCTTTCGCAGGTTTGTCAACAGCGGCTCCTTCTCTTTGCCCTTGATGCAGAGTGGGTTGTTCGTGCAGGGCCCGATTTCCTTCTCTGTCAACTTGTCGACGAAAGTACTAGAGACTTGTCAGTAGGTGTCAAACGTAGGCAGGGCGGTAGATGCTGGACGTACAGGATGGGGTATCCAATGAACAGGAAAAGTAGACCAAGCACCAAGATTCCAAGGCCACCCAGGTTGACCATTCCTCTTTTTGTGAAAATGTCACAATCGCGCTTGTCTTTCTCGCCCGGCTCCGGGTTGTGCAATGCGTCATCAGCTTCCACATCTTCGGGGAAGAGCAGTAACCCTGCAGACGGGTGGATGTTGAACTTCTCCGACACTGTTTGCGTGTTCAGATCATCCTCGCTACCAGCGCGCGACGGCGCTCTTGAATCGTCGAATGGCGAGGCAAAAGGTCCTCTCAAAGACATGTCCGACTCCCAACTAGTGCGCCGCGAGGACATGCCAGAGGGAGAGCCCACTGGCGACTCGTCTCTAAAAGGCTTCATCTTGGATTTTCTCGGTGGGAGCAAAAGGTCCCCAGACTCGGCAAGACCGACATTGGAATAGATGTTGGGAACTTGTGTCGCCGATCGGAGGCCGGGGCTCGGTGCGGTGCCAGGTCGAATGGGCGTCGTCAATGAACGCGCTGTGTGTGTTCGTGCTGTGCCCGGTCGTACTTGTGGCGGCGAGTTGTCGTCTGTGATTATGTCATGCGAGCCTGAGTTGAGGCGCAGATGCGGCGGTTGTTCCCCTCGAGGGGACAGCGGTTCCGACATGGTCAAAGGGCGTATGTGGTGAAGGTGCTAATGATCGTGTGCTGCTATAGGTCCAAGGAAGGGCGAGCTTGGGCGGCGAACGAGTGTTGTTGTCGGCTATGTGCGCGGCATGCAACTGGAATGCCCGAGAAGGGAACGACGTGCGTAGCGCGCTGCAGGTGGGTGTCGGGACAACAGGAACACCAATATGCGCAACTGAAGCCTCGTGGTGCTACGTCCAAAAAGAGACAGAGGTCGAAACGCTGCTCGAATTCGCTGGTGGAGAGGAGAAGGGACGCCGCGAGGAGCGAGAATGGAGGTGCAGGCGCTTGGGGGAGGTGTCTTGCTCCTGGTCTGAACGGGGGCGTCCAGGGTTGGAAGGTTAAGCCAGGTACCGCCAGGAACGACTTGGCGCACAATGTCACTACTCGCAGCAGTGCGGCAGTGAGCGTGGGGAAAGCCGCGGTGAGCACGGATTTGAGCAGCGTTGAGTGGTCTGTTGGGCGATCTCGTGGATACACAGGCAAAAGATTGCAAAGCACGCCGGTGTAGAGTAACAGCGTTGAGTGGTGTTGGCTTGCAGAGGAATCAAGATTCACCAAGTCCAAGTGGCGAGCATGGCTAAAGCTCAGGCACGAAGATCTCGAAGCTCGAACAAGGAGCCGACCAAGGAGCGGCCAATCACCCCCAAGCACTTCGACAAGGCGCTTGCGTGGAGGCGACTCTTTTCGCAGCCGCTTGCGCACCCACTATCCACGCCCGGGCTAAATTTACTCGGCCTAGAAGCTCAACCACAGGCAGCCAATTCAACAACAAGTTTCAACCGGCAATAGCTCTTCCCTGTGCTGCGACAGCGACAGCCACAGCCTGCCAATTGCCGGAGCGGCCTGCAAACAATCATTATGCCCAGCCTGGCTTATATTGCTGTCATGCGCTGTCCCAAGGCCGGCCTCCCCTGCCCCTTTCGCCCATGATCGCCTCCCTGTTCTCACCGAGTCGTCATGCGGCTGCAGTCCCTGTTTCCGCTGAAACATCGGTCTTTCACTTGTCTTTATCGTAGCCATGGTTCACGAACCCGCAGCACAGGACAGAATGCAGTGCAGCAGCGCCGGCTGTTTTCATTGTGCTGGCCGGGGTAGAGGCGCGTGTGGGATGGCTAGCTCTGCGATCTTCAACATCGACGGTGACGCGTCGCACCACATATAATATCCCGGTACAAGCGTATCAGTGAGAATCTTTGAACATACCCAGCACTGCCTCGTTCTTAGTCAGGACGTTGCGAGTGCAGTGCGATCTCAATCTCGTGTTCACGTTGGACTTGCGTATCGCTGTTGCGGGAGCGGCTAAGCTACCAAGCACTTTACTGATCCTTCGATCATTGGTAAAATTGCGAGGCTGAATCCTGTGGTCGAGGCTGCAATAATTCGTGTCTTAACAATACCGCAAGGGCCCTGCTCCAATACTTCTCGCATGCAGTAGGTCAGGAATGGCAAAACTCGCCAAAGAAAGGGGTGTCGAAGAAACTACGGTGACAGCCGCAGCTGCATGGCACGGGAAAGGCTGCGGAAGGGGAAGCCCTCAAGGCGCCATTCTGGAAGGGTGGCCAGCCGCGGCTAGTGCACGATTGGCTGATTCAAAACATCACAGCCAGCAAATAAGCGCTGTGCATCGGACTTTGGTGCATGCAATGAAGCTGAGGGAGATTTGGATGGACATGTTTGAGAAGGAATGAGAGTGGGGCGTACCTGAAGCTAGAGACACGCACATGAAAATGACGTCGATTTGTATGAAGCTCTCGTGCACTGATACGAGAAGGGTCCGCTGTTGTGCCATGGAGAAAACTGTCAGCTGTGGATCAAGAGCGATGTCCTGCGAGCACGTCCATAAATAACGGCCTTCTCGGAGCCGTTGTGTTATAAGCTTTGATCGCTTTGCAAATGAGATGAAAAGTCTTCGATGATTGCGAATCCCTTGTGAATACATGGTACGCACGTTCTGAACCGCATTCGAAGTACATGTTTTGAATAACTTCATATTACTATTGCGTAGATCATCAAACCTCATCCATAGATACCTACGACTCAACGCTCAATGCCTTCAACCCCACAGCCTTGTCTCCCTCCTTATCTACCGACACAACGTAGTACTCTGCTCTTGTGCCTCCCAGCTCCACGCGAAACACCTTGACATCGCCATTACCCGCCTTCTTCACCGCATCGATGACCTTCTTGTACTGAGACTCAAACCCCTTCCCCTTGACCTCCTCCACCTCCTCCTCACCCAGCAGCTTCTTTAAATCACCTAATCAAACGTCAGCATAGCTCATTTCCATCAGCACCCCTCACCCTCCCGAGCGCTGTCTCCACTCAAGCCGAAGCCCAGCAAGATTACTTACCAGCGGTAATCTTATCCCCACTAAACTCCAGCGCAACGGGTTCAAACGGTTCATCCGCATCACTAACATAATACTCCTCCACGCTCTCCAGCGCCTGCGGCACCGAAGTGTTCACGCTCTTCGTGCCGTATCCCTTCTTGCTTGTGTCCTGTTGCTCGGCCGGTGCAGTGTCTTGGTTTGCCTTGTCGAGGAAGGCTGCGTAGTCTGCGTCTGACGACATGGTTCGTGTGCGTGTGTATGGGTGTGCGTGTGTAGAGGAGCGCGGGGCGTGTGGTCGTGGGATGTGGTGGGTGGACAGCGGTCGAGGGATTTGCGTGGTGGCTGCTGGATAGCGGAAGCTTGCGATGTGTGGATAAGGAGAGGTATTAGAGGTTGGTGTAGTTCTGGTAGATGATTTTTGCGGCAGAGCGCGTGCGACACGTTGTGGAAGCTTGTTCATGGTTTCGCAACGGCCGATGACGCAACGGAACTGAGGTCCACGTTTTAAAGGCGGGCGGTAAGAGCTGCCCGCGCGCGTGCCCCGCCAACAGCTGCAAATACATGCATTCAAGAACAGGTCGATGTGATTGTGACAGTAATCATTAACGTGAACAATGTATTTAGCGTTAATATTGGCCATTCTGAATACTCAGTGTAGAAATTACAGATACAAAGCCTAAGCTACCAATCGCTTTTGGTGATCATACAAGCATGCAGCTAGATGAGGGTATCTCCACTTGAACACCATCTACAGAGCCTCCGAACCCGATCATGAGGATTCAAACTTGAAAGGAGAATGAATGACAGAAACTATGTACTAAATTCTGGATGGACGAGATATTGGTCGGACATCGACATGGTATTCTTCCAAAACTCATGGTCTTCGACAGTTGTGGTGAAATACAGCGAGTTCACGGGTTCTAAACGAGCCTTACAAAGGCTGGAAAAGAAACCCTCGAACGACTCCTCCTAAGATTTCTGCTCGGCCGGCGTGGCAGGGTGAGGAACCCCATTTATGGGAGCGGTGCGGGGGCTCTCCCGCTCAGACTTTGTTCCATTAGCCTTCGGCTCGTCACCTTCATCGTCGTAGTTCTCGTCAACTTCTACATGGCGAGCGGCTGGCTCATGGTGCTCAGGACGCTCAGGACGAGGGGTTTCCTTAGCGGGCGCTGGTGTCTCTGACATGCGAGGAAGCGAAGTTTGAGTTTGGGGAGCTCCGATCGGAGCTAGCGATGGTGGGTGGTGAGCAGCTTCTGATGGGTGGTAGCCATCGTTGAAGCGTCGAGCGTCAGGAGCGGCCTGCGGGCTCTGGCGTGGGACTTGTGGTGACGAGACATGGTGTGGAGGAGAAGGACGGCGACTGTGAGGCTCCTCGAGCTTCTGACGCTTCTCGTCATTGCTCTGCAGCTTCGGGCTCTCCTCCCACTCTCTGTGACGCTTCGGTGGAGCGGTTGGGGGGCGGTCCTCACGATCTCGCGCGGCTGCTTCCGCCGCAGCAAGAGCAGCCGCTGGCGGAGGTGCACCGCCGGCAATACCACCGCTGGCAGAGGGATCAGCGTGATGCTGAGTCTGGTAAGGCCCCTGGTATCCGTTGCGTGGAGAGCCGGCGCGGTTCTCCACAAGCGGTCGCACCTCCGGTGGTGGGCTGCCGCCAGGACGTCCAAACGGTGGTAGAGGTCCAGGGGTTGACTGACCTGGAGGTCCAGCCAAGCCAGCAGGTGGTGGAGGAGGCGGTGGAGGAACACTGCCAGCACCAGCGTGTGGGCCATAGTTGGGGTTAGAAATGCGGTTTGGCTGAGGTGGCTGCTGAGCCTGCGGCGCCTGGTGAGGTGGAGGCGGCGGTTGTTGTGCCTGAGCCGGCTGAGGTGTGAGCTGCGGCGGCTGAGGGTGGTACGGGCTGGGAGCCACATGATGTGTCTTTGGCGACGGTGACATGCCACGGCGCAGAGACCCTGGGCCTGGGGGAGGCGGGCCAGCCGGGCCAGATGGGCCAGGACCGTTTGTGGGAGGCCGTGGAGGCTCACCGTAGATCCTCGGAGGTTCTTGGCGTGGGCTTACTGGACGCTGAGTAGCATGTTGTGTTGGTGGGCGGATACCCTCACGCTGCTCGTAGGGGTTGAGAGACTGTGGTGGCAGACCCGGGTCCCTAATCTGAGCCAGAGGACGATCCCAGCCGGCACCTCCGAGAGCCGGTGGAGCAGGACCCTGAGGCGGTTGCGCGGGCTGAGAACCCCATTGAGGAGCAGCAGGCCCGTGAACAGAGGCAGGCTGGTAAGCTTGAGGATGAACGTCTTGAGGGACGGGAGCATTGCCTTGGTTGGGAGCGCCGGCTGATCCTTGACCATTCTGAAGAAGTTGCAGACGAGCCTTGATGTGGACATTTGAAGGATCAAGGTCAGCCGCGCGCTGGTACGCGTCAAGTGCATCAGCTGTCTGGTTGTTGCAGGACTCATACAGGGTTCCAAGGTCATACCAGACCTCTGAAATATTGGGGTTGAGCCTGATAGCACGCGAGTAGGCGTCCAGTGCATCTCGGTACTGGTTGATCTGGTAGTACAGCACACCGATGCTGCACCAGAATGTAGGGTTACGCCCGTCACGGTAGACGGCTTGTTGGTAAGCCTCGTATGCCTTGGGGTACTTCTGCTGGGACATGTAGCACCGACCGAGGAGGTACCAGCTCTGTGCATCGGTTTGATCTGAAGCCACAGACTTCTCCAGGTACTCGATGGCCTGCTCCTGGCTGGCATAGTTGGTACTCTGCTGGTGGTGCAACCAACCCAGTTGCTGAAGGACCTTGGCATGGTTGGGGTCACGCTCGAGCACACGACGATATGCACCCTTGGCAGCTTCGAATTCCTTCTGCTGCTCATAGACGTGACCAATCTGGAACCAAATGTCCTCTTCAGTCAGAGGGCGAGGTGGGTTGGTGACGATGTACTTGAAGCACTGTTGCTTGTTAGAGCGCGAATCTGAGAGTTAACATGCTGATACTTACGTCCAAACTCTGGTTGAACTTCTGCTGTTGCTTGTATATTATACCAAGGCGGAAGTAAATCTCGTTTGCCTTCTCGAAGTTGGGCTCCATGCGCATGACTTGCGAAAAAGCCTCTTCGGCGTGCTCGAGGGAGCCATAGCGGTCGTACAGAATGCCAATACCATACCAGAGCTTGGGTTCCTGCGCAGGTGTTAGTTGGGTGCAGACTGGTTGTTGGCATGATTGACATACTTTTGGATCAGACAGGTGGTAGAGGGCTTGCTGGTAAGCAGAGTAGGCCTGCTGGAGGTCGTCCATCATGAGGTAGCAGTGACCAAGACTGCCCCAAACGTCGCCGTTGGCGGGGTCAACCTTGAGAATAGTGCGTAGATATTCTACAGCTTGCGGGAACGCGTCTTTGGTGCGCAAGATGCACGCGATGCCCTGCATGGCTGGCACAGACCACTGGTTGTACTTGAGCGCAAGCTGATAGCACTCCATGGCGCCGTCAAAGTCCTGCATCTGTTCTGAAAGAGAGCCTGTACAGCGTTAGCAAAGGTCAGACACGGCAATGCATGCGCACATACCCATCTGCGTCCAGACAGCCTCGGTCAATTGGCCCAGATACTGCGACGGGGTCTTGGGCTGGTTGACGTGAGGCGGGTGGCCGTTGACCTGCGCATGTGCTGGATGCGGTCCGCCATGGTGCGGCGGGATGCCCGCAGTGGGCGACGGCTGCTGGTGGCTCGCCATGGACAGTGATCTTGGGGGAGCGCCAGCAAAGGCGGCTAAGTCAACGCGCTATGTGGCAGCGACGAGCAGCAGGCAATGCGCCGGCGAGGGGTGGAGGGGGCTATTAATATATCAGTCAGCGTGATGGGGTAGCGTGTGGGAGTGATGTGCTGCGTACCGTGGTTGCTCCTTCCCAAGGGACCGCGCAGACGAGCGAGTCGCGTATGGACGAGGCAGGCGCGGAGAACGACAGGAGTGTGCGGAGGGGGCAGGCCAATCAGACAGGGCAGTGTCTAGCAATGCAGATGCACGCAAGAGGGAGCAGCAGTGCAGTGGCGATGGCAGATGGGCGGCGTTGGGATGGATGGGCGCGCGCCGAGTGCTCACTGTGGCCGAGGGAGCGTGAAGAAGCTGGAAGCGCGGAGGAGGGCAAGAAGGGCGGGAGAGCGCGAACAACGCTCTTTGCGAGCAGCATAACCCTAACCCAGGCCAAGAGGTATCCAGAAGCAAAGTCCCACACTGCGCTAGAGCACTAAAGCACCGTGCAGGCCATGGGTCAACGCGGAAGCACCCCTGCTCGACCAGCTAACGCCAAAAAGCCCTGTCGCGCAAGCCACACCGGGTACATGCCAGTTTGGTGCGACCCGTTTGACAGCAAATTGCACCTCCTGCCCGCCAGCGCCAGGACGCCAGGACGCCCGCCAGCACTCTCCCGCTGCGCGCCTGGGGACCGTGTCTGCGGGAGCTTGGGTGCTGCCAGCCATGTTGTGAGCGCCGCCGTGCCCATCCCTCGGCCAGAGCAGCAGCCTGCTGCTCGGCCTGGCCAGCCAGCGCCCTGAAACGGGCACCGCGAGATTTGACGCCGACTCCCTGAGCCAGGCTTCAAACTCTATCTTGTTTGGCGCGGGTCTGTCACCGGAAGGAAAGATGACGATTCGGCACCGTTCGTCCCATGTTCGTGTCGGCTCCACCCTCGGCTATGATGGTGCAGCCTGGCCCATCCGCCTCACCCAGAAAGGACACATTTAAGCTCTGTACCCACCCACTGCCCATGCGCGTTGGATGAAACAGTGTTCCTGAACTGACAGCACGGTTTGCATCAAGTGTCGCTGGGTCATTTTGCAGTGTGGCCGTCGCATGCTGTCGCTGTGTGGAGCGGCTTTGCCGGCTCCTTCACACCAGCACGGCACGACGACCACAGCTGCGGAAGGCTGCTCTGCGATGATCTCGACATCCGTGGCATTCCTCCGTTCCGCAAACACCGTTGATCCTGCCTGGGCCCCCCAAGAAGTGGAGGCGCCTCTGACGGGGTTTTTCCCAGCCACCTAGCTCCGCCCAACACCATCATCAAGTGCATGCTTATCCCCTCTACCTTCAGTACGACTTCACTGACGCTGCCCACCCAAGGTCGAGGCTTGCAAACGGCACGTCGCAGGATTATAACAGCCTGCGCCCTGCACTACGCTGCCTGATCGCACGGCGCTGCAGTGCTGACGCCTTGCAGCAGACGGCACGCCGCAGGCGGCACAAAGGAGGTTGCACCGGCTGCGCGCACGAGGAGCCGGGACGTGATGGGCGATGGCTGATCTTCTCCACACAACCCAGCCGCGGCGAGCAGCAAAGCTTCGGTCGTCTATTTAGCGTCCCTTAGCCTTGGCGGCGACCAGGATGTGTGTGACGCAGTCCCGTCGGCAGAGACTTGTGTCACCCCCAATCCAACCCTGCCATAACAGCCTGTCATTTGCGGCGTGAGCGTGCAGCCGCGACTCTGTGCGACGCACGCTTGCGTCAACGTACCTGGCCTTTGGTGAGCGCATCCAGCCTGTCGAACCATGGTCGACCACGGCTACACCAAGCCACCCTGGTCCTCTGGCGGCTCGCGGTGAGCCACCAGCGACACATCAGTCGATGCCGCATTGGGACATGGCTTGACCAGGCGGCGTTTTGCCGAAAAGAGGTCCCGCGCCGCTAGAATGCCACAAATATTCTGGGCGCGCTGCGGTCCCTTTTGGAACCGCAGCCACGTGAGTGGGCTGGCCCTCCGCCACATCACCGACGTGTGGAGCCAGGGGTCTGCGCGTCATCGGGCAAGGTAGCCGAAAGCGGACTCCTGCATCTTGGTAGGGGGCCACAACTGTGAAGCAGCAACGAATATAATTCTTCATGAATCGTCGCATTTCGCACAGAGGCCGTTGAACTTATCCACTGCGACGATTCAGCATGATCGCCCTGATGTGAACCTGCGACTCAGGCCGGGCGCCGAGCAATAGGGCCTCCGTCAACGGACGGCAGCGTGCATTAGGCCGAAACACACCACCATTACTGCTCTCGTCGCCTTCCCATCAAGGCAAGCATTTTAAATCCTACGGTTTTGGACATTGATGCTTGTGCCAAAGGATCAAGGGCCTGGTCAACAGTCTCTACATCGTTATTTATCCGAATCAACATGACAGAATGGCGCTGGACAACTGCACCGCGAAGGAGATCGACGCGGCGCACGGCTTCACAGACCACAGCCGATTGCATTCCATCTTCTTGATCAGCTTTCCGACCGCGTGCTGCAGGAAACAAATGACCCGCGACACAAGACACATGCCAGATCAGACATATCTTGTCTGACAGCTCAGCCTCGCCTTGGCGCAATCTTTGAAATGGCTGACCAGCAGCCATCCGACAACCTCGACATTCCTTTATCAGCAAGGCTGTAGGAAATGGCGCCACTTGGTCCCCTGCAGCCCTTCCAGGCAGCCTTAAATGCATAGGCTGAGCCTCCGGTAACATCTCAGACTGATATCAGCCCTGTTGTTGTGTTGCGAGCCATGAGCAACAGTACACATGCGCGCACTAGTCAACGACTGTTTATAACTCTCCAGCACTCTGGCAGCAAGAAACGCACCCTCGCTTCGAGTGCACATTCCCATTTCAGGTCGTATGCGGTGACACAGCACCTCAGTGCTTGTGCTGGCCAGCCTAGCAACATGTCGTGCTCCGCGCAGCGCCATATCCGCTTGCAATATATGCAGTGACCGTCTTGTCTGCAGCTATGCGTCGAAGCTCGTGTTTGCCTATCCGCGACAATTCCGAACTCGCCTGCATCCTGCTACTGCGGCCCATCGGGCCCCGTGTGGAGACAGATGTATCGTCCAAGGCGCCGTTGGCTGACAGGCTGCGCGTAACAACCAGATGTGGAGGAGCAACAACGTTCATCACAAAGCATTGCACTTGATCAGCATCGGCTTACGCAGCACCTTATTTCCCGGTAACCGCGTTCTTATTTCGGAACAAGCCCCTTGACCGATCGGCATGTGCAAGCCAAACGGTGACTCTCGGTCGCGCTGTGAGGAACGGGAGGCCGCATCTGCATGGTGCCCAGCTGCATTCCCGATCTTCCCCGCCCTTGCCTTGTGGTCGCACGATTGCCCGTAGGTGTTGCCCGCAGGTCTCCTCCGCCAACGCCAAACGGCCCTTTCCGAGTGATTTGTCGATTGGCTAGTGCTTCCGGTGTACGAGGTGAGCATTCGTGGTCAACGCTTCCCGCACTGACGCGTGGGTCTTGCGGGGCGTGCCAGGTCGATCTCGGTACGAATTAAAACGATGGATAATGCGATAAACGAGGGTGTTGCGCTGGCTGAGACATCTGCAAGGCCGGCATGACCAAAAGGGAAGAAGCACGTATCATCATGAGTGCTCATCTGGTTTCAGTCGTTTAGGTATTGCTTTCCAGATCGGTTTCATCGATCTACAGTACACATTTAGAATCGATGCACCACGATTTCGATACGAGCTGTCTGTCTCTTCACTTAAAAAGGATAACAGGCAATTGGTGCGGGGTAATGCAATTACACTTCCCTCTGCCAATGGAAGCTCTAGTTTGTATCCAACCATATGTCACAACTCTCTCAACTTCTTCCGTCTTCTTTTAGTTTTATTATATTCTGCGATGTATGCGAAACCTTTTGCCTTGGACAAGATGCATGGTCCTGAATCTTCCTGGCTAGCAAGCGGTAGCCTGTCCCCATACCTATAGTAAATCCTGAGACGCTGTTTTTTTCGGATACTACTCTTGCGCGCAGATAAAGGTCTGTCTGTTGCCTGATGAACAACACTTTACTTCTAGCGCGATTAGTTCACAACAATACAGCCAGAGCTATCCACAGCCATATGTTCTTCTAAACAAATTCTTTCAAGTCACAAATTCGAACCAAAAGTCAGTCTAGGCGAGGGTATGCATCCGGATCCTCAAACGACTACCTGTTGTAAGTAGGCCCTATACGTAACGCAGTACTTCCCCCGAGCTCAACTTGATACGTGATATTCTCAACGGCAGTCGCTACATAATAAGCCTCATCCGTACACCTATGTAAGCCTAATAGCTGCAGATTCATCAGACTGCACAGTCTCATACTAGCCTCCAAGCTTAGACTCTTCAGTCGACTGAATGGGTGATCGTCATTTCTACAAGGACATAAACTGCCGAAACACTGACGCTCGCAGGACCCTTGATCGACAATTAAATGACTAAAGATCGACGGTGCAATGTCTCTATCATGGACGACACCTGGTACGTCACTCGTCTACGTGACTGCGGTCCCCCAGAGAGTCCTGAACCCCGTTTTCGGCTAGTTGAGACAAACAGTATCAATCTGCGCGGGCCTTGCATAACCTCCAGTTATTGCTATGGACTTGCAGATTGCCTCAAGCTCACAGTTGACAACGACACGTAACTGCTGGAGAGGTTGCCTTTGATTATACTCCCGCAATTATATCAAGGCGGAATGTATGTGACCCGAAGCCAAGGTCTTCGTCCTGTATCAATCGATTCCACAAGTATAACTCAGCAAGGTGCTCAGCTCGATGATTGAAAGCAGAGGCCAAAGCAATAGGTAAGTTTTATTCGAGCTTATTCTGTAAAATGCCTGCGGCATATGCTCCGGATAGTCTACAAAAATATCCACGTCCAATATTCGAGACTTCTTCATTCGCAGGTTACGCATCTAAATGTGACAGGTCACACAGTGCCATATCTGATGCTCGGCACTGAGATCTCGATCAAGGAAGTCTCCCTTGCCATATTATATGCTCATGGCTGGGTTCTGCAAGGGCAACTCATGCCTCCTCGTGTCTTGAACCTGAGCAAGCGCCAAGTACTTTCGGAGTGTCTCGAGAAGAATCAGGCCGAAGTATATCCAAGGTTTGGGTTGGCCGTTTCAATGCTTTCACACATGATGCCATGTGAAATCTGAAGAGCACTGGCGCACTTATCCTAAATTTATGTCATGGTTGCCCACGCTGCTCGCCAGCTGTCGTTACATAGGGACACAACTGACGTTCTCTCGGTGGCTGTAAATCTAGTGAGGTTAACTGAACGACGAGTGCGAGGTTGACATGTGGTGTCGGAACTCACGGATGTGAGCTACTTCAATTCCTGGTCAATATTAACAGGCTACGAGACCTGATCAGTTTCGCGCGCCAAGCTGGCCCTGGATGGCTATAACCAGTGAGATTGTCCATGGAAGTTTTCACTGTCATGTTTCATTGCAATAGTTGTATCGGGTAGTGAGTGGAACCGGAACACTCGAGAAGCGATAACACGGGCCTGGTGGACGACGGATGGCGACGGCTGAGTGGCGCATGAAAGCGTGTAGTATTGGTGCTTGCTCAAACCAACCTCTCAAATATTTAAGGCGCTTGTTGAATGATTTCTGATAGAGTGTGGGTAGGTGTGCGTACTCGGCCTGTTTCAATGGGCGCGAATTCTGGAAGCAATGTTAGATTTGATGTTTCGTACTGCATGCCTGAAGATGGGCAACTTGGTCAAAGAAGCACCCGTCATCCGTTACTCAAGGTTGTTAATACAGGAAAGAGAACTATCGATGCGTGGGTATCGCTTTGGGCGGGGATCAAAAGTTCAAACAAGAGTTTCGAGGGTGTAGCAAGACGGAGGATCGATTTTCATGCGAAGAGATCCATGATTGACAGCACACAACTCAAGCGGTATAAAGGGCCGAATCTTTTGGGTTGATGAACATAGTACATACTTCGTAGATCTGTCGAGTGCAAAGAGAGTAGGCGTGAAACGCGCTGAGAATGCACCCACAGTAGAGCATCATGTATGGTTCTTACACGCACACAACTTCAGTTTCGTTTGCTCAATCAACTCACAATACTTTCCTAATTAAATCTGCCTCACTGATATTTGTGCAACTTACAGACCAATCCTCACTCGCCCGGTTTCACTGCAACACGCCCTATATCCGTTGAGGTCCTTTTGTCAACAACGCGATGTGAGATAAATAACACATTCTCTATATACACCAATTTTAAGTTTTACCTTCGCTATCAGTGTCACAGAAGGATGATTGGACAGCATAGCAGATATTATATGCTTTCGAGCTGACCACAATACCAATATTTTCCTTCAGGCAAACCGCACCCAAACTATCGAACCAGGTAAGATGTGCTGCAGTCTTATTTGTCTGTGACTATTCGTTCCTCATTGACAGATCAAAAAAAATCCAATGCAGCATAAATTAAACTGTTCGTTGAAGGCGTTAAACGGGGAGACAAACACGCTCATCCTCCCGAATCTATACCCAGAAGTGAGCCCCAAGCGTATTCATCACTGGCGACGGATTCATTGAGCCGATAATGTAACCCAACAGAGTTTTCACTTCCAGCAAACTGTATCAACTTATTTGTGTTTGAAGACCAAGTCTGAAGTAAAAGTCTTGGAATCGAACAGAGAAAGGCCTCTATGAATACCTTTTAGATACCCCAATAGAAATTATATCACAGCACACTACCAGTGACTAGACAGTCCGATATCTGATGACGAAAAAGCATTAAAGTAGTAAAACAATGCAAGCTTGACCTCACGTTCTCATCATAGCGAGCGTATTCATACCTGTTCTCTCAAGACAGCGACCGGAGTGTTGGAGCAACTTTGCATTCAATCTACACAACATGGTGCTGGCACGTATATCTGGACGCCAAACGGAATGTTAAGGTACAGTGGTGCATGTATTGTGCACCCCAAGACAGATCAATATCATCAGTAATAGGATCTTTGCAAGCCTCTACACTCCGACTAGACAGTATGACTTCACGCAGACCTAGGTATAGTATAACACGCCCTTCATTAGACCATGGACTACCAACGAGACGATTACATGATAGCCTGCCTCACATAGAGTAAACACGCGTTATATTCGTAGACACTACTAATGCCAATAATAATAACGGTAGCTCGACGAGACGCGTCCGGCCTTGAAACTTAATCTGAAACTATGGCATTATTGCGCGGCGCTGGAGTCTGATGCATAGACAGCAGGCATCCCCTTCAAAAACGTGGAACATAATGTAATGCCCGGCACTTAGTTCTTGTAACGGCGATGAGAAACTTGGTCGTGCTTTTGATTAATGGTCACGAGCTTCTATTAATCGGGTTGACAGGGTAGAGCCAGGATGATTATACGTCTCCAGGCTTGAGCGTAGGTCGACCGGATATGAGTACTGCCGGCCGGGTCCCAGTTCTGGTGTCCGAACAAGTCCAACAGCCCCAAATTCAAGGCACACCGTTACTTGGTGTTTTCTGACCGATGTTTTTGCATTCACGCCCGATGCGCATTTAACCGGAGTTTGAGCGGGTTACCGCGGGCCAAGTTTGTTAGAGAGGATGTCTATTGGAGCTTGTTGTGTCGATGATGGGAACATTGCGTGGAGCAAAGATAAGGCAGATAAGGCGCCTCGCGTTCGCTTTTGGTAATCTATGTTCCAGAATATCGAAGGTCGTATCCAACGCGCCGCGCGAATGAAGAGCCGTCCACCGCTCCTGACCTTGCGATTCGTTCTGGAAGGGATGATCCTCGGAGGAAATATAGGACGGGTCGAGATGGTCCTTCCATGCTGTGACTCCGTATACGAGTCGGACCAGCATATTTGCATTCGACAAATGCAGGCGCACGGAGAGCCTTGCGCGATTCAGCCGCGATGCCGGCATTGTTATCCGATGGACAGGCAGAAAACCCTTGTAGGGGATAACGGAACGAAGGATGGCGAGATGTTGTGTCGAGATGCCGAGAACCTCGATTGTCCAGATCTCAATCGCTCTCCTTTGGCTGAATCCGTGCAACGACGCTTTCGTTGATGCTGAAAGAGGTCTTTCGCCGTCGTTACACTGCTCCTTGACCTGTTCTCATATCCAGTCTGCAGTGGCGACCAGATTCGTCCATTTGTTTGCTCGGCCACATCAGACCTTATTCGCGGCTTGAGCAAACTCGACCCAAGGCCTTATGCTGTCGACGAGAACAGCCGTTATCGATCCGAACGTTTCGGCATCGCGAATCCTATCTTCTTCCCTGCATTCTCTTTCATGTGCTCTTCCCACTTCCGCCGCTCCTCTCGCTGCCGCTCCTCCTCGATCGCCCTTAGCTTCTTCTTCTCATGGAACCCTACAATCTTTCTCTCCATCTCTTTCTTCTTCAGCACAAGGTCTTCGCGTGCGATTTCGAGTTGCGTGATGATCTCTTCGGGCGTGGCTTGTTGGTAGCGTTTGCGCTCCTGGGAGAATGTGAGCCGAATGCGTCAATGTAATTGACAACGGTACAGGTGAATTAGGGTTGGCAGGCCGGAGGTGTAGGGGGTATAGAAGGACGGCAAGCAGACACGCTGTTTTGCTGAAGACGTACCTTTTTGACGTCGCTCTCAGACTTCAATCCAGCGCCGTAGATGGTACCGGTGACGGTAATGGCAGTGACGGCGCCAGTCAGGATCCATCTGCGGACGGCTTGGACCGGTGGCGCGGCCATAATGGGTACAATTGTGTAAATATTTACACGAAGAATTCGTAAGGAGGAGATGGATGGGCCGCCGATGTTCGTTGTGGACGTGGTGTGGATGGAAAAAGCGCAGGAGCTTTGGCGGAAGGGCTCCGTTCGCCAAGACCGTCCTCGCCGCGGGAATCCCCACGCGGTCCCCGCTCTTTCTGCTTGACAACAAACACGCAAACATAGCAGAACGACGACACCAACGAAAACTACAGCGCGATCCCTTTCCAGAACTTACAATCTAGTCATGTCGCACAATTCCAGGCCCAGCACGTCACGCATCAGCAGCGTACCCTCACAGAAGCCCCGCCAGCTATCGCACCTCCAAGCCCAACTGGCGCAATTGACCGCAAACATGGCCGATCTCGAGAGTCTGATGCGCATGACAGCTGGTCAGGCGCAGGATATGCGCGCGCTAGGAGGCTACTCAGGTGCAATGTGAGCCGCATACTTTGTGTCGTTGTTTGGTCATTGGGTTAACGCATGTCGCGCAGGTTCATGGCAGCAAGCAAGGTGCTGGGTGAAGAGACAGTCAAGGGCGGCGAAGGCAAAGAAGGCCCTCATGAGCAGGAGAAGTGAGGAGAGACGACAACCTTGCTGCAAGACCTAGATCCCAGACGGAGACGACCGTCCCACGCGCGTGGCCGTCATTCCTGAGATACCGTATCTACGATGACATGGCACCAGCCCGTGTAGGAAGGAGGTAGCGAAGACAGTCGCGTCGCACACTTGGGGACCGCGGATGGGGAATTGTTGGGAGGAATGCTGGAGTTGAGCCGTCAAAGAGAAGACAGTCAACATGTGGACAGGGCCGACTATGGAACCGTTGCAAAGATATGCGCAAGTTTTCAATAGGCACAAATGGCAGTCGGCGCGATGGAAGGCACAAAGGCGTTGTCTGCATAGGTTGTGCCTGCACGTGCTTGGTTCTGTTGAGTACCTGTGGGGGTAGAGCAGTGATCAGCGCTTCGCTGCCCTGAATCACCTCGAATGAAGCATCTCCGTGCTCGCCGGCGGCCATCTGAGCAATGTTAGACGACCGTACAGTCAGTATCAAACAAATACAGTGCCTGCAGTTATTGCGCAGCGATCCAACCCTGCAGGAGCACCGCCCGCAAGACGTTATCAGTCAGCCATGTTTCCCCAGATTGCATCTCATTGGCGAGCCTTCTCCATGTTATCCAGTTGCTGCGCGTCGCGCTCGCGTGCGCGCACCTACCAAGATAAGATAGGTTTCACTTACTCCGCGATAGGAAGGACAACGCAAGAAAATGGTCCAAACGCTCACAGATAGTAACACAAACTCCTGTTATTGGTGTGCGTCTTCTGGCTCTGTGAGGTCCGCTAAGCAATGTCGCTATCATGGCGCAATGATAGCCGATAATGGTCTCACCGTGCTTTGCTAGGTGGACAATGTATAAAGTAAAGGCGTGCTCCACGACAAACCTTTCCTGGGGTAATGCACCACACGATCAACTTCCCAAGTCCACTCGCCTTTTCCGCCCCGCCGTCGATTGTTAAATACGCCATGGATGCCAAGCCAACGCCTTTGAAGCTGGACCGTGACTTCCACCCCGGGATCTCTCACTCATGAGGACGGTACGGAGGACATGATGAAGAACTGAAACACTTATTGTGCTATCAACACTGGGTCTGTCTAGTCAAGCAAACGCTACATACGCCGACTAGTCGAAGATACCAGTCTTGCTTCTGTCGCTCAGGTTGAATTTGGGCGTTGAGGCTATGCGTGCACAATACGGAGGACTCGCATCTCAACACGGCATGTACCGACTAGGACTCGAGATAGCGTCGCACCACCTTCCGGTCCAATAGCCCAAAGCGTTTGTCGTTATCGAACAGGCTGATTGAGGCTGACCAACGACGTTGCCTGATATCCAATTTGGAGTCCGCACACGCGAGCCTCCACGTCAGCCCAGAGGGAAGGCACACGAGCAGACCCTCTTTGTCCCGTTGCCCGCGGCTGGTCCGTCGACGCCCGTGTCTCTCCACTCGCCCACATGTTGATCGCAACGTCGCGTGCGGAATCTGGTCGTTCTTCCAACAATCTGCGTGCGACTCCAAATTGTATCACGTACCTTTGATCTTACCCCCACCAAATCCCGCGTGCACTGCAGGGATCGGATTACACTTGCATTCTGTGGCGGGATTGACTGGCTGAGAGGACCATGCACCGGAATATTAACAGCGGTCTCGGCGGTAAGTCTATTGTAGGATTCGACGTGCCCAACTTGTTGCATGCATTCTTCCGGACATTCTTTCACCCAGCTTGCATTTCCAGGATTCTCTGAATAAACCCTGACCGTAAGCCCGGAGATTTTGTTTTGGAGGCTGCATTGTTGGAGGCGAGGAAATGCGAAATTTGCAAGCATACGCAGGTCTACAGCTCGGTGTTGTGCATCAGTTGTCAGGCTAGGCTTGGTATTAGCGCACTGTTTTAGCTGATCTGGGCTTTGCATCCCTGCCTCGTCATGCAAGTCAGATGCAAGTGGCTTGATAGGCCTGCTGCAGCAGGGAGGTACCTTGACCACCCGTTCCCAAGACAGCAAGCGCTGTGGGGGCCACGCTGCTCTCAATCTGCTCCAAGCCTTGCCTCTGCAAATAGAATGCATGTCGGTAAGCCGAAACCGCAGGACACACGTTCCTGGCATTTATGATACAGTTGCAGTATTGACATCTAGATTATTATTGTAGGCTGGCGTTGTTCTTTGTTGTTGAGGTTTGGTCTGTGACATGTGAAAAGCCTCCCGGCGAATATGCGGCAGACAAGGGTCTAGCGGATGCGCGACGTCGAACACGAAGGCCGATGGACTACAACAGTACGAATGAGTTGCACCGTACCCAGGTACCGATACCGTGCAGTGCTGTGATGAACACGTATCTGGTCCTTCAGTACTTTAAGTAACATAAAGGATCGTCAACTCGAATTGAAACAATTGTCCACCACTCAGGGTAGTAGTTGCAGCTGGACGGGAATCTTATGAAATGATGCAAATCTCCGTGTAGATCTTCCGACATTGCAATGCTGTACGACATGGAGAAGATGTTTTGCGGTGCTGGTGAAAGTCGACAACGGTGCCGTAATGTAAATGAGTGTGTGTTTGATATGTTTAAAGATAGCGGTGGAGCACTCGCATCGAGTATGCCCCACTGTCCAGCTCTATGGTTCAAGATCCCGAACTGTTCTCGAACTAGACTTGACAAGAATGAAGCCATCATGAACCTCCCAGCCACAGGTGGATTGCTGTTGCATCCAGTGCTGGTTCTCAGTCGCGTCCTGCAGCTCTTTATTGAGGGATGCTCCACTCCATGCGTCATCTCCGCGACCGGGCGAGCGGCGTGTATACCGTTCGGGAGTTTGTGCTCAGTATTGAAGCCAAACGGTGAAGTCATGCAGACTGTATTTCTAGAAGGACCAGGAGATCGTCATGGTCGCATGTACGAATGCCAGAAGGCCCTACTCCGGAGCATATGCCGTCGAGTGAAAGCACTGCGGCGGCTGGACCAGTCACCATTTCCAGGCTGTCAGGAGCATCGTCGGATGTGCAGAAGCGCTGTCGGAATAGACTAGGTGCTCTGGGCACAGTTTGAAACGTGCTGGACGCCATGGGCGCATCCGGTGGTGGAGCAGTGGAGCCTCTTCAAAGACCCTGAGGCGGTTGAAAAAATCGGGTAAAGTAGGAAGTAGCAAAACGCTGTGACGCAGCGAGCGTTCCGCCCTGTCCTATAGTACCATGGTAGGCGGAAGGGACGCGCCTACTTCGGATAAATGGAGTGAAGGATCTGGAACGGGCGTTGGCGCTGCTTTCCTAGCAGGTTTGGGGCATTGGTGGTGTCGCAGACAGCTGTTGCGGCGTGCTAGGAAACACTCTCAGCGTTCCCATGCGACTCATGAAATGGCCGCTGTCGGGCAAAGTGCGGCCGCGGCAACCAGTCGCAAACAGATGAATTGGGATGACGGGTAACTAGGCAAAGTTAGCTTCGCACTGCGGCCTTACCGTGAGCGAAACCGAAGCATTTTGTATGGATGGGTAGCCAATCAGAGCTGGGGTTCCGGTAAATCAGTCTACCGCGAGCTCGAGCCGGCTGTTGGTGGATCTGTCGTCGTGCAGGACGACAGGTCCAAGTGGGAAAGCATGGCGCAGGTCGCAGGGTGACGTCCGAAGATCTGCATTGGAGGAAGGAGCGACAGACCAAGTGCAGCTGCCACTTTGCAGTGCTCTGCAGCAGCAAAAATACGTGACGAGGCGTGTTCTGGAGTGAGTGCAGCAGCTCAGCAAAGCAACTTTTCCTTGGTTGAACGGCAGGCGGCCGAGAAACTTTCCACATGCAAACGAACGCCTCCGCCAGCGATCTGTCTACGGTGGTAGGGTTCCAAAGTTCCATGCTGCACGGAACGGACGTCGTCTGCGCCTGGCAGGGATGCGTTCCAAGCGCACATGAAAGGGACTTGGATTCAAGCATTCCTGCCGCACGCCAGCCTGCCCCTCGCCGTGCAGCGTCGGCGATGGGCACCAGCACAGCACATGTCGCGCATCGTGAGCATCTCCAGCATGCCGGAGTTAGCGGCGGCGTGGGCTCAGCAGGCTGCGTGTGGCAGCGAGTCGCGCGTTTGACGAGGATGCTGAGGCCGACCGACCTGGCGCACCGGCGGTGCGTTCAAGCATCACCCTGACGTCCCGCTGCTGGCCAGGGCGCCCATTGGCGCTCATGGGCGTGCGGTGAACCAAGTGGGGGTCTGCGTGGGCGCGCCGACCTTCATTTGGTCTCCACCCGCATCTCACCAGGCCCATCTTTGCAGCCAGAGACCCGCCAAGCGCCACCGGCTGTCCGTCGCACGCTGCAGCGGTACGTCGCCTGTGAATTATTGCGCCGTTCGCTGCATGGCCCGAGTGCTGGTGTTCGAGGGCTTCCCCGTGGAGGCAGCGCCAGACAAAAGCAACCCATCTCCAAGCCGGCACAGCTGCGTATCCTCGTTCGACGCACGCCTTGCCCGCCTCGCACGCATTCACCCGCACATCCCCTCTGCCCACTTCTGGAAGGCGTGGTTGTGGTTGCAGCTGCACGGCTGCGGTTGCCAGTAAGTGCGTGGTCCACATCCAGGCCACACCAGGCCACATACCGCTACGTGGGGTGCGCCCGTCCAAATAGAGCACGCGCCGACCAGTTACTACATCATCGCTGCTCGCAGGCACGTTCCCTTTTGTGCCTCCGAGTCCTCCCCCTCACGCCCTCCGCAGCCATGGATTTTGATCAGCTGCGCGAGAGCAGCGCTGCGCCGTCGCCGGGCGGCATGCTCGACGAGCCCATCTTCCCGGCCTTTGGCAACGACGCCAGCGCCGTGAGCCCAGAGTCGCCCACGGAGCTGCAGAAGAACGACCCCTTGGGCACCCAGATCTGGAGGCTCTACTCACGGGCAAAGACGCAGCTGCCAAATGCAGAGCGCATGTCCAACCTGACCTGGCGCATGATGGCCCTTAATATGCGCCGCGCAGAGTTCGAGCGCAATAAAGGGTACGAAAGACGCCATGCTTCTAAGCCGTTTACAGCGCCGCAATTGCGCACGTTTGCCCAAGAGACCGCTAATCCTGACTGTTGCATACACAGGCCAAGCTCGAGTCCGCAGAGCACTGATTTCATGTCCCCGCCGTCCGCGAGCGCAAGGCCGCCGCCCCGGACTGCTCCCAGCGGCATTGCACAGCAACTGAGACGCTCCGCCGACCAGCAGGCGCAGGTCCAGCACCAGCAGCCACAGCAACCGCCACAGCCACAGCCCGCCCAAGACACCATGAACTTGGACGACTTTATATTTCCCTCGTCCGTCGGCAGTCCTGCAGGATTGTCGCCAGAGCCGTCGAATGGGCCCGAGGGCCCGTTTAATGCAGGCCCCGGGGTGCCGATAAGGAAGGCTAATCAGCTCAACGACCACAACCTCTCCCTCGCCCACGCCTCCGCTCCACCTGTTCCTCCTCAGATCAACAGAGAGAATGAATTTGGCTACGTCCCCCGCCACGTCCGCAAGACTAGCATTGACGAACGGCGAGTAAGTGGCTTATCTCTGCACCCACCACGCCCCTCTGCAGCCCTGCTAACTTCCTTATCAGCCTCCCAAGCGACGAGCAGAAGCCTCACCGCAGGTCCCTCCTGTCAACAGCATCATGATCCCCACCGACGCCCAGGCAGAGGCCGACTTGAACCAGTACTCGCTCGACCACTCCATGCAGCCACCCGCCTTCCCCGCCTCCCAGGCGCAGGTGCCCTTCTCCATAGACACGTTCCAGATGCACGAGGACCCCGTCATAAGTTCAGCAGGTCCCTTCCAGCAGAACTTTGGCTTCTCTCCCGTAGGCTCACCCATGATGAACCACGGCACCTCCTTCCCCAACATCTTCAACCCCAACTCAATGGCCTCCTCCCTCAACTCGACTGACTACTACTCGCCACCCAGCTCCGCCTTCCCCTCCGCCGTCTCGACACCGCAGCCCATGAACGACGATAGCCAGATGTACTTCGATCGTCACGGCATGGATATTCGTAGCCAACACAGTAGTGGTGTCTCATACGGATCTCACCGTCCTTCGACATTGTCGACCTCAATGCAGCCCCAGTTTGTCTTCAACCCCAACGGAGGAGGGCCAGACTCGGTCTTTAGCCCTGTCACAAGCGCAGGCTCGTCTCTGCCATTCTCGGCGACCTCGTTCGGTCACTCTGGTCACGTTGATCCCTCACATGTCCTCCACAACAACCTGCCCCTTCGACAGCAGCACGAGATGCAAATGTCCCAAAACGAGAACATGTTTACATTTGGTGCCGACTCAGATGCGGAAGATGACGAGGGCGGCGCCTTCGCGGATCGTAACATGCCAACACAAGAGTTCTCGCCAATGGATGATGGCTCGCTCGACTTCAATCCCAGTTACCAATGGGAGACAAACTTGTCCAACCAGTTCAATCCCATGCAGGCACGATACCCTGCAGGACCACCTCGCAAAACCGTCACCATTGGCCCCACGGAAGTCCATTCACCACAGGATCACTGGAGTCCGGGAGGTAGCCTTGGTCGCACACATGGCTCAGCTGCCTCCGTGAGCGACATTCGAAACCGTGGAAACGATCCGCGTCGTGGAAAAATACCCCGCACTACCTCAACACCAAATACTGCGGGATTATTACACCAAGCCATGCACAGTCGACCTCAGTCATCCCCTAACTCACCACCTGAATCTGGATTGCAGTCAGGGTTCAGTTCCGCTGCGCCATCTCGCCCTCAAAGTCCTGGCGGTACGAAGCCAGGGGAGGGTGGTGCTCCCACAACATGCACCAATTGCTTCACTCAGACGACACCTCTCTGGCGTCGCAATCCTGAGGGCGCACCCCTCTGCAATGCATGCGGCCTCTTCCTGAAGTTGCACGGCGTAGTCCGGCCACTATCGCTTAAGACAGACGTCATCAAGAAGCGCAATCGCGGCAGCGGCAATGCTCCCGTTGGACCGTCCACCACGAGAGCCTCGAAGAAGTCATCCCGCAAGAACTCGATCGCCATGACGCCAGTAACCACACCGAAAGCTGCAGAGTCAGAGTCTCCAAAGTCAACCGGGTCTGGTGGCGGTATATCCACTAGCGTCAATCTCGCTCCAGCTGCCTCGAACTCCAAGTCTGGTGGCGTAGTCCCCATAGCTCCTGGTCCACCCAAGAACACGAGCTCAGTAAGCACGATCCAACCTCGTGGACCAAGCATGGCGCCGAGACGAGCCCGCGCACAAAGCAAGAGTGGCACACAGGAGCTGGAGATGGCCGATGCAGACGACACAAGTGGAAAGACGCCTCTTCGTAGGAAAGATGCTCCAATTGCAGCTCCAAGTCCGTTCCCTGGCCAGAATCTGGGGGCTCTCCCTATGGGCGCAATGGGACAAGGGCTGCAATCTTCTGGTCCTGCAGAATGGGTAAGTTTGTTCATACGTCAATTAACGATCCCGCACTAACATAAAGACAGGAATGGCTGACCATGAGTTTGTAATCTCCGCGAAGATTCCAGTTCTGCAGATGTTATGAGCGAGTCTGGAGTCTTTGCACTTTGAGCATCACGTTCGGAGTTTGTTTTCGTATACGCCGGTGTACCACTTCTGGTTCGCCACATTTGTGTTTTTGTTCCGGTCTCTTCGACCTAGTTTGATACCTTTTTCTTGCTATGCGTACAGCAACGATTAGACATGGGCCGGCTCTTGTTTGTTGACATTCCACTTCGGTCTCTTTCCAGCAGCCAGATGGAGGAGGCAGGCGCTCCATCAAGCCTTACACCGCTCTAATAATGATATTGAAGAGGTGGACACGAGACGGAAATTCGGCCTAGATTGGCGTTCATCTCGACCCTATTAGGGGATCTGCATCCAGCACGAGCTTACGAGAGATATCCTGGGATTTGGTTGCAATAGAAGGCGCTTGCGGGGTTTTATCTATTTTTTGGGACTGTCGACGTCGAATTTGACGATCTGAATGTAGGAGCTGGGATTTGTAGCTCGCACGGATGTACATAGATGACACTGCTGAGCCGTTTCTTTGATACATTTCTCGAGGATTTCGAGCAGTCGGTGGCCTTTCAGAAGGAGCAATATCATATCAATACCTTCAAATCTTCAATCTGTCCGCTTACATGACCAGATACCGTTGGTTTCCACTAGGCCCGGCTTCAGCTTGTTAGGCGTGCGTTCTCAAGCCATGCGGAATTTTACCCGCAAATCAAGATCAGATCCAAAGATCGGCAAGCCACGATGTCCCGCTTCCTCAAGCCTTGCCTTGGCGTTCCCTCCAATCCCCACACCGTGCTCGAGCCAGCTACGTCATCAACAACTGTTCATCGAGACAGTACACTTAACTTTCAATTCGTAATTTTGACCATTTCCGAGTGCATCAATACGTAAAATCCAACAGTTAATATGCCGAAAGCATTGATTCTCATTGCGGACGGCTCAGAGGAGATCGAGTTCGTCACTCCATATGATGGTAACGTGCAAAAACTCAACCTACCAGCAACCCCATCAAACAAGGTGCATTGACACCCTGCAGTGCTGACCCGTGCTGGCTTCGAGATCCAATCCGCTGGTATCAACCTCAAGAATGAAAACTACGCGCAGTACGCCTTGCCGTCCCTTCCGCTTGCCTTTGTCGCTGCACATACTCACATGTCTCAGCATGACACGCAACATCCGCATCGTGCCTGACGTACCAACCCTCTCATCAATCAGCAACCCAGAGAGCTATGACATTTTGATTCTGCCCGGCGGTGCCCCCGGCGCAAAGACCTTTAGTAACTCGGACGAGGTGCTTCAGCTTATCGCTTCCTTCCGGGCTCAAGGGAAATTCGTTGCAGCCATTTGTGCAGGCACTACTGCGCTTGTTGCAGCGCAGAAGCTTGCGGCTTCGAGTAAGACGGAGAGCGGTGCGAGTCAGAAAGTGAAAGTTACGAGTCATCCGGGTGTGAGCGATGAGATTAAGGAGGCTGGGTGGGAGTATAGTGAGGAGAGGGTTGTGGTTGATGGGAAGGTTATTACGTCGAGAGGGTGAGTTGAAAGTAGCGGCTTGCAAGGCTATGTCTTGGATTATGATTAGGGAATCACTGACGATATTGCAGACCGGGTACAGCGATGTTGTTTGCGCTTACGATCGTGGAAGCGTTGGCGGGTAAGGAGAAGAGAGATGAGATTTCTGGGCCGATGATCGTGGCGCAGACACTGTAAGTGCAGACTTTGACAGTTCAGATTTTGAAAGTGCAGGACTTTGGGTCCATAGTGATACGGCATGGAGCACAGCATGGAGTATTGAACGGTTGCCTTTTCCCCCAAGAAGCAATACCCCAGGTCACATGGCACATGCGCTGTGTATGATGAACCAGTAAATGTGATACTCTATTCGACCTAGAATCACTGCCATACCCCAAGTCGAACAGCGAGCCTTCGTTGAGCTGGCTACCCCATACCTCTGCCAACTCCATTTACTACACACCTATACCACAACCTTCTTAAACATCAAGTTCTTCGTCGGATCGGGCGTGATAGACTTTCCAATCTCAACCTGCGGATACCTCTCCGTCAACCCACCCGGCATTTTAATATCGTAATCCAGAATCAGCTTCGCAACGATCATCTTGATTTCATTTGTTGCAAAGAAGCGGCCCGGACAGGAATGTTTGCCATATCCGAATGCCAGATTCTGCTCATTTGTACTAACAAACTGGTTGCGTGCGTGATCTGTCGTGTTGCCACCGCGACGCAGCTTGTAGTGCCGGAAGCCGTCAAAGTTCTCGCTTTCAGGGTAGAACGTCGAGTCGTTGTAGATGGCGTGAGAGGCTGCTTCGATGGTGACACCTGGCGGGATGTATTGGCCGTTGGAGAGTGTGATGCCTTTGAGGACAAGACGGCCAAAGGACGCTGACACTGTTAGGACGTGCATATTTGGAGAGTGTGGACATGACTTACTTAAGCCTGGTGGGTAGAATCGATTGACCTCTTTCATGTAGCTGTCGAGCTTCTCCATCTGCTGCAGAGCTTTGACAGTGATGTTTCCATCATGCTCGGCACTGACGGTGCGGATCTCCTCTCGAAGAGGGCCAATGTACTCTGGTGTTGATACCAGTGAGTACATGATGTTCGTGGCTGTCAATGAGGTTGTGTGAATTGCGGCAAAGATCAAAGCGAGTTGTGCTCGGGCCATTAGCTCGACAGGGTAACTATCGCCGTCACTTCGATCTAACATCCACTGTGTCATATCATCCGGCTTCTCCCAATTGGGATCCTTCGCAGCTTCCTTTCTCTGTTCAATGAGAGGGTAGAGATAACTTGCCAAGTCCTTCTCTCGCTGGCGAAGCCGGCGGACTTCTGGGGTTCGTGGCGCCATGATAAATCGAAGCCAGGGTCGCAAGTTCTTGACGGCAGTGACCGAGTCTATCAAGTCCAAGGTGTAGTTGGTAGCGCAGTCGAGGTACCCAGGGTCTTCACACAAGTCTGCTCCGACAAAGACACGGCCGGAGACTTGCGCAACAATATCGACTACAGCCTTGTAGATATTGATCTCTGTCCAGTCCTTGCATTCTGAAACATGCTTCTGGATGCAAGTGTCGATTTCTTCTCGTATGATTGAGTTCAGGCGGCCTATTTCTATTAGTAAGTTAATCCTTCCCAAGTTGACGAAGTACATACCAAGAGCAGGGGTCAGGTCCGCTCTCACAGAGTGGATCAACAGCGGGGACTCGGTGATGAGTCCGGTGTACTTAGCCTCCATGAGCTGGTCACTGTCAGACTTGCAATTTCTTCATGCGTCAACTGAGTACTGACTCTTTTGACGGACCCAGAAAAGCTAAGAACATCATCGGGCAGCCTCCGTAGTTCAGGCAAAAGCGCGACTGGTACAACAATATTGTCTTCTCCATCAGAGGATGCAATACGGTACGCAGCATCTTTGAACTATTCAACTCGTCAGCACTGCCACTTTCAGGCCAAGCATATACTTACATTCTTATATCCGTCAAGGTACATCTTCTTTGCAGTCTTGAGGAATGTCTGGCGCTGCTTCTCTCCAGTGGCTGGTCCGCCAAAGACGGGCAGCTTCCCCAGCTGCGCCTTGTAATTGAGTTTTGGCCACAAGGCACATACCACGAATATCAGGGCAGCGAATGCCGCTGTCTGCAGAGTATGTGCCACTCCTGCGTACTGTACTTCCATGGCTGTCAGTGAAGTGTGTTGTGTTCAGGAATGTTCGTCCACATGGCCATATTTAAGGAAACTTTATGACCTTCCGATCCGGTCAAACGAAAGGCGGGGCTTCTCAGCATTCCCTCTCCAAGATCAGTGAAACACAGAACACGGTCAATACGGTCTTGGAAAACAAGCAATGTACCTCGAAGCGAGAGATCGGTCGCGGACACTAGTCTACAAAAAGTAAGGTTCCCGTTGATCATAACGCCGCTGCCGTTCCTCGTCGTTAGAGCTTTAATCTAATGCTAGGAGGCATCTGACCAACTGCATGCTCGGTTGCTAACCGGTGCTGCACGTATGCAGGCATTAGTGTGGAGAAGGTTGCTGTGCGCTTTGACAGGGCCGTTCACGCTTCGAATTTAATTCGCTCGTCGACTCATTGTGACACTAAGTGAACTCTTGGTACCTCAATAGCTGGCGCAGGGTCATGGTATGAAGACGTTGTGCATGTGCATCGTTCAGGGGCTGGTGGATGGCAGTTGTTGTGTGATGCGCCAATCTCTTCCCCTGCCTGGCACGCCACCCTCCGAATTTGTAACCGCCCTTTTCTAATTCGAGTTTTGAACTCCCACAAGTACACGACAGATCGCGTCTAGGTCGGGTATATCGATGCGCATGTTATGGTTAGTGGGTTACTGCTGTAGCACCATGGAGGTCTGAGCTGCGGGAATGTAACAGCCGCGGAACATCGTACTGGCCAAAGTGGGGGTGCAGTAGGAAAGTCCAGATTGCTCCAATGCTGTTGGGTGTCGGAACCTGGACAGAACCGGGTCATATCCAAGTATGATCGGGTACGGAACCGCAACCTTGCCAAGATGCTGTCGAGTGAAGTCATAGCCCTTTACATTATGAAGACGGCATCAGATGTACTTGTTCAAATACCGCACCATTTCCGTATCGTGTTGCAACTATTACGATCTTTTGGTGGGACTCCTCTTTACTTGAAGGAAAGAGAACGAGCTCACACGGCTTTCGGAGATACAAGGTCATGCTTGACATCACCATATGAGCTGCACCTGTTAACAACGTCACCCATTGCGCAGGCCAATATCCATTTGTTGTTTCCTCTAGGACACCGGACATGCCTACCGTTACAAGACCGACATATGCATGGACACGACATGTCTTTGGGATGGGTGCGCTGCAAAACGACATCCAATAGCCACGCGTCAACCCCAATATTAGAGCACTTATTGCAAATAACAGAATTGAATTACCGATCAGTGTATACCACTCTCAGGTGATATTAGGTTGCAAAACGGAAGTCAAGACTATCAGGTATATCAGATAACATGCTCTCGACATCGCTAGGAGTGTACTTACCGCTTGTTACCCTCATCGGTTGTTGTCGCCCTGTAGTTGTCTTTCTCCTCTTCGGTGAATGCATCCCACTTCTTCGCCTTCGTGTTGTTCCTCCACCGATAGTAAAAGTAGGTTCCAGGGTATTGAATGAGCTATGTATGGTGAGCCTCCGTAACAAAAATCTGTAATCGGTCCTGAACGAAGAGACTACTTACACACATCCAGACGCAGATGACCAAAAGACCTTTGTTCGCCTTGAAATAACGTGGCGCGTCGGTAGGCTGATAGACTAGGAGTTGTCAGTTACATATCAATTGTGCAAGAGCAATTAAAACCCACTATTGGCACCGATCATTCCACTGACTTGGACAAACATGTTATAGAGCGAGGCAGAAACCGTTCGGTTCTGTACCGAGCCGGCGTTCCTTGACGTCCAAGCTACTTGTATCGGATGGGTGCTAAAACCAATCAGCCTGTAACCAGAGAAGCGCGTTCGGTGGGCTTACTATGGGAACGAGAGTAATACTGTCGCGATTGCGAAGTAGGCCCAGCCACTAATTGGATCTTTCATTGCGATCAGAGCAGCGAAACAAGGAAGTAACCAAGCATCTTCTGCCATCGACACGAAGCTCCTATTGTTCACCAACTCACTGAACGCAGTGATAAGTAGCATCGTGATGCTGGAGCCGACGATATACGGGATCGATAGTAGGTTGGACTGGATGACGTTGAACCCGAGGTCGCGGAAAGAAAGCGTCAGATACTGCGAAACTGGGTACTTTGGGATACCGAACAGTAACCCCAAGGCATACAGTGGCCACATGTCGTAGTCTTTGGAGCACTTCCAGATCTGGCCGACCGAGAGACCTTGTCGGTTGTACATGCCACCTTTGTGGGGATCATCTCGGATGACTAGGTAGTGCGTTAGAATGTGTGCTTCGATGCTTGTGTTAAGGCAGCTTACCCGAATTCACAATGATCTTCTGTTCCTTCTCGTCAAAATATCCTTTAGGGTTCCACCAACTCTCAGTCCTCGTTGGACACTGCGGCATAAGGAAGAAGGAAAACAGTCCAATGGTGAAGGTAAACATGCCCCTAGTCGATGCGAATTAGTATTGTCCATTAAGTCATGCTCCAAGAGGGGAACTTACTCAATAAGGAACAACCACCGCCAACCCTCATAGCCAAGGATGCCACGCATGGAAACTAAACCGACTGCTGCAAAACCAACACCAATGTCGACTGCGAGCAAGGTTAACAGACTGGCTGAAACCCAGACGGAAGGGGACATACCCAGCTGAGACGACATCCAGAACCATGCTAATCGAATGGGCAAGCTTTTGCCTGTGTAGAAATAGCTAAGGTAAAGAATAGTGTCACTTGAATTGAGTCAGCTTATTTTCCATTATCGAGCGAACAGTGTGACGGACGGAATGAAGCCACCCTGGAACGTGGCAATGAGATATCTTGTGGCAAGGAAGGATGCCCGGCCTTTCAAGAAGAACTGCATCGCCGAGATCAGACTGAATATACAGATCTGTATGGGGATCCATAGATCTGGACCTATGCTGTAGAAGTCAGTCATGCTGTTGAGTGCATCCTAGGGCTACCGACCGTTTTGAGATCAGCTGTGAGGGTAGTTCGGCGACTAGGAAACCGACACGCGAGATGGTTTGGCCGAGATTCTAACTATAGTCAGAATCACGCTATTCCAGGAGATGATGGAAGGACTGACGTAGTCGACTCGAGTGATCCCGATATCACCCAGCATGTTGTCTGACACTGCGTTGTTGATGTTGTTTCGATCAATGTTCAGCGCAGCAAACATAACGCAAACCCAAACCTGCTTCAATCAGTTGCTGAATCAAAGAATTTAATCCATCATCATTACCATGATCTTCCAGTCCACCTTTCGCCGAACTGCGTTTTCTTCGCGCCAACTCCAGCGGAATTTGGGGTCAAAAGCAGACCAGTTCTCCCATTGTGGATGTATATGAAGACTCTTGAGCTCTTCTACGTTCTCGGAATCCCAAATGCTTGGTTGAGTCGCAACCTGTACAGGTTAGAATGGCACAAAACACTCTTCTCTCGTAAGTTGCCACCTACTGCATCGAGATCATATATGTCTCTTCTGGGTCCTTTGCGGATCCTCAGAATGCGTAGAATGTAATCTCCCAACGCTGCTTCCATCCGTTGCGTCTCGGCCGTTGCTAAGTTGTTGACTGTAGCCGTCTCCTTGACAGGCTGTTTGCTATCGATGCCGCTCGATGAATCGTGGTCGTCATGTTCAGAAGTAGTTGATTTGGCGACTGGCGACCTGGTGGTTGTCGTTTGGTCGACCATCTTCGCTACTAAAACTGGTCGAGTCTGGCACTTTCGCTTCGTTTTCGTCCGCGGTTCTGGATGAACTGATTGACACTTCCCTCAATGAAGATGTGCGTTACCTTTATAAATCCGCAAGCGGGTATAAGGGCAGGTAGCAGGCCCACCCTTTGGCCTGGTCACTGACATCGCTCAGTGGCCCAAATCATGCCGGCGAGCCACACCATGCGATTTTGGTGGAGAATTGAATGCAGAATCTTTGCATCAACCCCTGTGAAACATGCCTAGTGGACATCACGCAAAGAGATGTGGCTATTTCGTATGTACCTGCCGTGGAGATGGTGGACAATGCGATGCGCCAAGCATATCGTCATTTGGATCGATTTCGCGCAATTGAATTTCTCCTCGCGTCGATGTGACTTAAGTAAGCACGTAGGCAGGCCACTTAAACAGTCCGTGGGTAATAAGAGTATAGATTTAGCGGTGACTCTCAGTGCCTCCATTGCAACGAAGCGTTATAGCTGGCGATTGTGCTCCGGCCCTTCAATAGCGTCACTCGATTGGGTTATAGCAGGCAGACCTTCTAGTTACATACAAAGGGGTTATTGAACATTCAAGCATCGTGCGGGATGGAAGCGCTACGAATCGCGCATTTGATTTGATGGTGTCGCACTTTCCATGGTGTCCTGGTGGATTCCGAGCGCGGAACCAAAAAAAAGATGGTAATTGGTGGGCCTTTGGCACTCACGCCTCATTGAATGTTCGACTTCGCACAAGAACAAGATTTGATAAGCTTACGCAGCGGCTACGGCAGTAGCGAAAGAGCTCTTTTTGAGATACCGGCGATGGATACATCGTCCTCTACCTCTAAATAGACCTCGGCAAGTCTCGCTCTCCTCGATGTCCTGGCTGCACACATCAAGTGGACACACAGGGCAGTTCAGCAGTCTCCTCCCACAAGAACGCGCCCGTGCAATAGCCTGGTACGTCTGTCTATTCCTCCTTCCATTCATTTAGCCGCTGCTCTCGATGCGATTGTTGTCAGCCTCGCTCGCCTCTTCCTCCGCCATGCATTTTTCCTGGGCGGCCTGTTGCGACCACCCTACTCTCCATGCATTAGCCCTAGGTTCTTGCGCGCTATTCCTTTCAACCTCTACATGCTCCTCCAGCAGGCCGCATCTCTTCATAGACCATGCAGTTCCCGTCTTCCCCTCTCACCACCGCTGGACAACAGCCGGACCAGAGCATCAGTGTTTCCAGCAACGCGCCAAACGGTATCTCGCTCGCTGATGGCGTACATAACCACGAGCCCTCGACCCACGACGGCCCCCAGCGCGACTCGGGTGCCAGCGAGGATCCCTTTGAGGGCAAGAGAAAAGCAGATGCAATCACGGCTTCCGCTGATGCCTATGTAGATTCGGCTGACAATAATGGCCAACGCCCGTCGTCTAGAAATGGCACTGTCCTGATGCGGAAACCCTCGCGACCCGAATCTCTCTCTTCGCATGAATCCGAAGACTTGCAAGAACAGTCCAGCAGCCAAACTGCTACCATGAACGATCAAGCACAAAAGATGACGGACCTCATCGACAGGGAGCTTGAGGAATGGCCACACAGCAGCACCACGCTCACACCGGGTCCTAATCTTCACAACATAAAACAAACTACTAAGAAGAGGTTTCCTGATCCCTGGGTGGCAGAGATTGTCCCCGGCCTACTTCTTGGAGACGTACCAGCCTCAGTATGCCCAGATATGCTCCGAGAAAACAACATCAATGCCATGGTATCACTGTACCAATGTTTATGTGGTTGGAAATTAGCGATGCTAAGAGCAGTTAAGCCAGCCGACCGCCGCATATTTATCAGGTGTCAAGACTCTTTAACTCTGGACGTCCTAGTTTATATGAGCGATATCTGTGACCTTATCGAGCGAATGGCTTCTCCAGCCTTGCAGCTATCCTCCTCTCCACTGGTTTCCGCTCTGCCGCCCTCGGATTCGATATTAGTGCATTGTGAAGCTGGACGGTCGCGTTCGCCAACTATCATTATTGCATATCTCATGCGAAAGTACTGCATGAGTTACGAAGATGCTCTCAAGGTTGTTCAAACGAAAAGAAAAGTCAAGCCAAATCCCAACCTTGTACGGCAACTTCAAATTTGGGAGGAGGTTGGGTACAACGTATGGGAGGATGACAAGAGAAGGATCCCGAAGCGCCATATCAAGCATATCTAGATGATCGAGCAGGCATAATGGACGGGGAACGGGATCTAGACGCGATTGCGAATGCGAAAACAGCTCTAGATTCGCCCTATCCGATCGGGCCAAAGTTTGAGCCCCCATATTGCTGCAAAATGGTCGACGATTGCCCCTGCAAAGATTCAGCACTGCGTCCGCCTCGAAATCAGACGTAATAAACTCACTATATATTAGCATCCCATCTTTTCTCTCTTCACGCTTAATAATTCTGTGGTGACTTCTGCTAGACGCTGCCCATCATGGAGAATGGGCATGTGCGGTTGGCACCATTGCCAACGCATATCACTGTCGCTTGCAGAGCAGTAAGAGCAGGGCACAACGAAGAGTCTACTCAACTTTTTAGATCTTTGTGAAAAAGAAAATTAAAGGTAGTTATCTTCGCTAAAACTCTGTGTAGCTAAAAGCAGGTAATATTGTGGTGGGAGCTGGTTAAAGGTGCTTCTCTGCTGTAGGTGTTTTGGGGTTCCGAAACCTATAACCCATAAAAAACGAGCTCCTTTGTACTCCCTGGCTTTCGCACTAGTTGCGGTCGACGTCGTTACCCATCTGTTCGCCGACTGCTGCCTACGTTAAGGCACAACACCAAAAATTTCGAACTTGCTGCGCAAGGCATTATTTTATAAAACAATAACTTTCTCGGTGGATTGTTAATAACTTTTTGAGGGCGCGCAATGTCGCTCTCGCGACTACCTCCTGAGCTCAAGCTCATCATTGCCGAAAACTTGGACCCCGAGTCAACCCTCAACTTTGCGCTTACCAGCAGAGATCATTCGAAGCTATGCGCGGACCTTTTACAAGAACATACAAGACTATTTGCAGAGCATTCGATTCTCGATGCCGCCCAGACTGGATCAGTTATATGGGATTTCGCGAAGCAGGTTTTACAAGATCCACGAAAGGGCTGGTATATAAGGGAATTGAACCTCGATGCCAACCGAAGAGACACGAATGAGGACATGCCAGAGGAGGATAAAAATTTGTTCAAAGCCGCCGCAGAAGAAATCTTGCTCCTCTACCCTTACGAACCTACCTTTTTCGCCACTGAGAGTGAGAGCGACCCGAGGGAACTCAATGCCGAGATGGGCAAATGTATCAGCGAAGGGTTCGAGGATCCCATTACCGTAATCTTGATTCATCATCTTCCTTGGCTTCACACGGTTCGAATGACCGACAACCTTAGGAGCGGCTGTCTCATGATGTTCATGCGACAGGTCGCCGGAGGCTATCAAAACCCTGTTTTGGCTCCGCAAATGCCACTGCAGCACCTAAAGACCGTTGCAATCGCCCATCACGATACAGAATTCAGTTGCAGTGTGGATTGGGCGGTCTACTTTTTATGTGTGCCATCGCTACGGACTTTTGCTGCGTTCATGATGGGTAGCGAAGGTGTAGGTGGCTACGATGATGATGATGAGGAGGGTGGGGACAGTGAAAACAGCGAGACATATCTGCGCAATACTGCAGGCGCACCAGTATCAAATGTAGAAGAGATTATCTTCAACTGCTGTCAGTTCGATCCGTCAAGCTTGAACCTGATCCTATCAATGATCAAAGACTTGAAAAGGTTCAGTTATAACGCTGGCGGCCACATTGTCGCCTATCAAGACTATGAGCCAAGAAGGGTGATCAAGGCTCTCGAAACCCATGCCGGCCACTCACTAGAACAACTAGACCTCTCAGAGTGTGAATTAGGTTTCCAGGTATGTTTGCTGACCTTTACACATGTTAGCCATACACTGACACTCTCAATACAGGAAGGCGAGAATGACATTCCTTTTGCTTCAGCTCGAAACTTCAAGAAGCTTAAAGCTTTGCACTGTGAATCACGTTGGCTACTACGCTTACCAAGCGATGACCTTGGTGATGACGAGGAGCTATCCGAGGGCTTTCACATCACAGAGGAACCAAGGGCAGATTTTGCGGACCCCAGAGACAATCTCCCTGAATCGCTTGAGTATCTGTATTTGGAGGGTATCTACGAAGATGAAGAATGGGAGCAGCTGGCCGAGACTTTTGGCACCACAAATGCATGCACGCCGAAGTTGACGCTCGACAACACATGCATAAGTAGGTCGACAGGAGCAGCATGGACCGGGCGGGATGATCGAGTGAAGTATGGACGTGCAGTCGAGCCTCATGTCAGGTTCGGCAACCCGCTTTACGACGATCTCTGGAGAGGTCACAATCATTTCCTCTGAAGTGAGGAAGAGCAGGTCATGGCACATACCAGTATTAAGAAGAAAAGAACCATCAAAGCCTCGAAACCCCGAAGTGAATAAAACACGTGTGATGAAGCTCTCTGCGCAGAAAAGAGCTTATACCTTGGGTTTTGTTTGAAGGGAATTGTGGCAGCGCGGTTTGCTAGGCTCACATATGTTCTGTGCGCCAACGACTGCTATGAGACCTCAGATGGATCGTGAGATGTTGCCACAGGACGATGATTGTCGCAGATACGCCAGATTATAGATCAACAACAAATATGTAGACTACATTATTCAGACTCCTCATCCTCCGACGCTTCAATCTCTGCGTCGCTCACAAGATCACTTAATGCACTGCTTTCCGCATCGCTCAGCTCACTAGCCTCAGCCTCACTCTCAGCCTCACTTTCGACTTTCCCTCTGCCCTTTGCCTTTGTCCTGACCTTCTTGCCTTTCGCAGTCTTACCGTTGGCCTTAACTGGACTCTTATCACCGCCCTTTCGCCCGCCACTCCTCTGTACGAGATGATCAATCGGACACCCTTTCTCCCACCCCTCACTACTCTCCCCTGTGATTGCCCTACACCTTGGACAACTCTTGCCATGCTTAATCAGTAGCTGGTGCAATGGATACTTGAGATGATCTGGCACCCTGACCTCACAGTGCGCATAGGTTGAGTTGCGTGTTGGCCCGACGAAAGTTCCCTTCGCGCCTGGTGCCAAACCGCGATCATCGCCAGGAGGAGGAACCCAGTTGAGCCACTTGCACAACCTAAAGACGTGAGTGTCTACTGCGAACGAGGGTCGTTGGAGGCAGAACAGGAGGACGCAGGATGCGGTCTTGGGACCAATGCCAGGATATGAAGTCAGGTGGGCGAATGCATCATCGTTCGAGAGCAAGTGTAGATGATCCAGGGATACGATGTCTTCATCTGCTTTCTGGATCTCCTTCTTTTTCTCCTCGACTGCTTCGTTCGCTTCTCCTGGTGCGTCGATTGTGGAAGTCTTTAGTGTGTCGCGTCGCGCCTGATTCTCCTCCCAGACCATTTGCAGGATCTTCTTGATGTCTTTGCTCTTTACATCTGCGAGGCCGCCAGATTTGATCGCTTCAAAGATCTCTTTGACGTCGGCTCTGCGCACTGCGTTCCAATCTACACTACCTTTACCAACACCGGATTGTAAGATACCAAAGCGTTTGACGAGACCTGCAAAGGCGCGGGAAGAGTTGGTACCGGAGGTTGCTGCAGACAGCCGCGTGCGGATCAAGGCGTCGAGAACCGAGGGGACCTCACCACACCCTGAGACTTCGAGAGATGGCAATGGAATTTCTTTGGGCATTGTGACGGCGCCGTGGACTTTTGAGAGGATACGCGTTACTTCCTCGCACTCTTCGGGAGTTGGATGTGGATAGTTGGGATACGGCGTTTGGCCGGGTGTCAGTCCATAGCTAGCTTTCTTTTTCGCTGTCTTCTTGTCGGTTGTTGCAGCCTTTTCAACAAGGTCGGCAACCTCTTCTTTCGTTTCCTTCCCAGCTTTCTTTGCATTCGTTACTTTCCTGGTCCTTTTCGCAGCTGGAGCCGTGTCCGCCTTTTTGGTCTCGAGCGAAATGTCAGGAACAGTGCCGAGATTGTGCGGCAAGTCGTTGACGTCTTCCTCCTTCTTCACTTTCTTTGCGCGTTTCCGGACTTGAGGCATTACTGTCGCTTTCTCTGGTGATATGACTTCCTCTTTAATAGCCTTCCTCTTACGTGACTTTGTAGGTTTCGGCGTTCCCGGTGGACTTGACGGGGGGCTTGAGAGCTGTACTGGCTCATCTTTCACGTCTTTCAAGGATACCGCCGTTGCAATACGCGCAGAGCCTCGGGTGGCTCTTACCATGGCGAACGATTGCGACAAACTCAGCCGATGGAAAGAACGCCTCAGCGAGGGACTGATAGTAGAGCAAGTCGAAAACAGATTGCAGGCGCTGGATATGTAGATTCAGAAGGATCGCAGGTGAACGTCGATTGATATGGCAGAAGGTAGAGAGAATGAGTTACAATTGTAAATTCAGAGTGAAATTAGACGTGACATCAGTAGAGATGGATGGTAAATGGTAACTGCTTAGTGCGCGATGGATGGCAAAGGTACAGGACGTCATTGATTGGCGCTTAGACCCCAGACCCTGCATTTCTAGCGCGACATGCTGCCTCGGAATTGCACGCGTTGCCCCGCGATTCTGCCTTCAGTATCGCGCCTCCCTTACAACCCTATACCCTCCTTAAATATCCACATATGTTCAAGAACATGGCTGGAAGAGCACCTCTTGTTGTTCCTGCTCTCAAGAAGCACACGGCGACTGTAATCGTTGCTCACGGCCTTGGCGACTCTGGCGCGGGATGGTAAGAGTGTTGTTTTCCAGCACCGAGCCATAATAACATTGCATAGGATTTTCCTTGCAGAGAACTGGCGCCGACGCAGCAAGTTTGAGGAAGTCTCGTTCATCTTCCCGAATGCGCCTAACATTCCCATCACCCTAGTTTGTGCTTCGACCTTGTCCAAGCTTCATAGTTACTGACAATGCTAGAACATGGGCATGAGCATGCCTGGATGGTACGACATAAAGTCCCTCAGCAGCCTCGACGCCCGCGACGAGGACGAAGCCGGCATCATCAAGTCCCGTGACTACTTCCACTCCCTTATCGACGCGGAAGTCGCAAAGGGCATACCCGCGAACCGAGTCGTTGTCGGAGGTTTCTCTCAAGGCGGCGCCATGTCTCTGCTGTCTGGCGTCACATACAAGGATCAGCTAGGAGGAATCTTCGGTCTCAGCTCCTACTTGCTGCTGCAGAAGAAGCTCAAGGATTTGATCCCTACCGAAAACCCGAACCAGAACACACCTATTTTCATGGGACACGGCGATTCTGATCAAGTTGTTTTGCACAAGTTCGGCAAGCTGAGCGCCGACGAGCTCACGAGCCACGGATTCAAGGTCGATTTCAGGACATACAAGGGGCTTGTGCATTCTGCAGATGCCGACGAGATCGACCACCTTGAGGCCTACCTCAAGCAGCAGATTCCAGCTCTCGGCGACGGCAAATCCGATAACTCTCTTTGACTCTCTCAAAGTACATCCGCTAGTCTCCCGACTGAAGTAACAACCTTCATGGTGTTGGCTGTATCTTTAGTTGTTGCATGGTGTGCTTGGTTTAAGACGCGCAATAGCGCTACCGTCGAAACTTCGAAGCCAACTTGACTGTTGGGCCGCCAAGTCGGTTTGCTGGAAGCTGGACGAGAGAATTTGGTGTTCTCACAGTAGCACAGTCGCGGAGGCATTTTTGATTGCACATTTCCCCCAATACCCACACCTAGTTTCATAGTATCTCCTCCAATATAGACCTTTTGACCTTGGCCTGCTGCACCAAAAGCGTGGAAATAGTTCTTCTTCTGTGGGGGAGTCTGCTAGATGGGGCTTTTCGTAACGATATACTCCGCATAACCAGATTTTCGTCTCTTGCTTGAGCCCATGCCAAGCCCATGTCCAAGCTGCGATAAATGGCCGAGGATCTACATGTTGCAAGAATTGTTACTTTGGTCAACAATAGCCGCCATTCGCCGATAGTCTAATTACATCGGCGAGAGCCAACCCTTGACTCGTCAACATACCCTGCCATGCCTCCTTTTGATGCCTTTACCATCCAGTACCCATTCGATTTCTTATGTTTTTGGTATATAATTGATTTACTCAAAATCACTTCCATCAAATCATCCAATCCGTTATGGTCTAGTGGCTAGGATACATCGCTCTCATTAGCAAGTGCCGATGTGGCCGGGGTTCGATTCCCCGTGACGGAATGATTTCTTTTGCCATTTTCTTTTCAAGAAACTGGCGTCAGTGTTATATTTTTGGGGTTCCGGGGGGGGGGGGGGTTGAAGGGCGCGAGACGAGGTTTTTCTCCAATGGCCCCACCACCATAACGCCAGACTGACAGTGGAATCGAGCTAAACCCGCAACTCAAATTAGCAGTGGTGGGTTGGTGTCAAATGCAAAGGCTGGAGGTTCTCGAGGCACCTTGGATGATGCTTATGAAGAAGCCTTGTTTCTGCCATTTTACTTGTAAGAGCTTACACAGATGTGTACCTCCATGACCTGTGGAGCACGTATTGCTCACCAAAACAATGGGTAAGGCTCCGTAAGTACCGAGGGTGGCACCTCTACTAGACACACGAAGCAGATTGAAGACTCAAGTGGAACAGGATGATACTTGATGTGAAATAACTGACATCTAGCTTTTCCTAGTACGCCACATTATGATTTTTATCTAGTTCTTCACATACAAATCAACATACTCATCAACGTCCATGTTGTCGATGGTCTTAGCATCCTGCGCCAGAGCAACGAGCTTGTCAACGTGCTCAGCAGGGTAGTGAGGGCCGAGATGCCTCTTGTACTTGGCGAGAATCTCAGGCTTAGCCTCCTCACGGCGCAGGCGGTGGCCCAGAGGAGCCTCAACAACCTCCTCCTCGAGGACTGTGCCGTCCTTGAGGGTGACGGTAAGCGCGTTGGAGATAGTGCGCTTCTCAGGGTCATGGTAATCCTTGGTGAACTGCGGGTCCTCAACACAGCTGATCTTCTGGCGCAGGGACTCGACGAGGGCGGATTGGGCAGCCTCGCTGTCATCGGGGTAGTCGGTAGCCTCGAGACGATTGAATACGAACATGGTCGAAACCATGTACTGGACGCAGTGATCACGGTCGGCGAAGTTCTCCATGGGCTTGAACTGCTTGTCGATGATGCGGATGCAGGCCTCGTGGGTGCGGTTGACGACGTGCTCGATGTCCTCGGCGGACTTGCCCATAGCCTTGAGCTTCTTGTTCAGACGCTGAGCAGCTTCGACAGCAGTCTGGGAGTGGAACTCGGCTATTCGTAGTTAGCAAATTGTTGAAACTTGTCATCAAAGTGCGATTCTTACCAGGGTACGAGACCTTGAACAGGACGTTCTCCATGACATAGCTGCCGTATGGGCGCTGGAACTGGAAGGGCTTGCCGCCAAAGTTGACGTCGTAGAAACCCCAGGTGGGAGCAGAGAGAACGGTGGGCAGACCCTGCTCACCCTTAAGCACCTTCAAGACGAGATTGACAGCGGTCTGGCAAGCATCACCAGCAGCCCAGGACTTGCGGGACATGGTGTTGGGGCTGTGCCTGTATGTGCGCATAGACTGGCCATCAACGAAAGCTTGCGAGACAGCGTCACGAGTCTGAGCCTCGGTGAGGCCCATCATCTTGGAGACGACGGCGGTCGAGGCAAGCTTGACGAGAATAACGTGGTCAAGGCCGACCTTGTTGAATGAGTTCTCGAGAGCCATGCAACCCTGGATTTCGTGTGCCCTGATCATGGCCTCCAAAACATCGCGAACCTTGAAGATCTTGCCGTTTCCGAGGTTTCCACCGTTCTTGTTTGTACGGTTGATCCAGTCGGCAGTCGCGAGGATAGCGCCCAAGTTGTCCGAGGGGTGACCCCACTCAGCAGCAAGCCAGCAGTCATTGAAGTCCAGCCATCGGATCATAGCACCGATGTTGAAGGCGCCGTTGATGGGGTCAAGCTGGTAGTTTGTACCGGGGACCTTTGTGCCGTTGGGGACAACAGTGCCCTCGACGGTGGGACCGAGGATTTTCCTGCACTGCTCAAACTGCAGACCCTCAAGACCGCAGCCCAGTGTGTCAACGAAGACCCAACGCGCTGTGTCATACTACAAAAGTTCAGGTTAGTTTGCGCTTCGAGTTGATTGTCCATTGGCCATACCGCGAGTTCAGAGTCGATGGCAACATTGTGAATGTAGTTGGCGATGTCCTTGATCTCAGGATCGTACTCGCGCGTGCCGCTGACGGGCGGTGCGGCGCTCTTGAGGGAAGTCATGGTGGAGAAAGAGCTTGCAGCTGCTGCGCGGGGAGCAATTGATGCTGTGGGGATAGCTCGGAGAGCAATTGGTCGAACAGCTCGGCTGAAGACGCTTGATCGTTGGCGGAGTGTGCGTGAAGCGGTGCTGCACAGATTGCGACTGAAGGCCGACATGGTCAGTTTGGCTTCTTGAGCTCAATGACCACAATGCAGCTTGAGAAGGGAGTGTCGTACTAGGCGTGGATTGAGGAGCTTTGGTCTTTGAGGAAAGCAGAGGAGCGACGCTCGGCTCTCAGAATTCGGGAGGAGGGATACCGGTACGCCGTGCTCAACCGAGGCTGCAGCTATGCGGTTTTGACGTGTCAGTGCCGCCAGAACAGGCGGCATACAATGTGGGCGCTAGATGAGGCTCAAACAACTGTAAATTCTCCTCGATGATCATATATATGGTGAAATCTGAAACTATATTCTATCTAAACCTACAATGACGGCGTTGACGCTCTTCCACGAGCATCCCACACCCCGCCTTAACCCGCACTCCACGAATGCACAGACTTTTTGGGCGTCCGTATAACCGAGCCTCACGGTCCGCCAAGGTATCTGACCATCTGATAACACATTGGCCGAACACTGCCGTGTCTCATATATTCGTCATGTTCGAGAGTTCACTCTCTAATTCAAGACTTCCCAGGTAACCAGTGTGCGTTCAATCGCTTGGTAGTCTAGCCGGTATTATCGAATTACAAGGTCTTCTTGTTGGGTCCAACAGTTCCCCTCAGCTTTCCAAGCTTGAAGACGTAGGTAAAGTACCAGTCGAAGATCTTCGTTGGCATCCACTTCCATCCAAACCACACGATCCAGCTCATCTTGCCCTCCCAGATCTCCCTCTGGCGGCCAAACCACCCATCTCCACGCAGCACCTGCTTCACACAGCTCCTTGCATATTGCTTGGTGTCCATGCCCAGCTGCTGGCTGTGTGTCAACCTTCGCTCATACTCAGGCGCCAGCGGCTGCATGTATGAACCCGGCGGCAGTTCGCGATGTGTTCGTGCAATGTTCGACTTCACTCCACCGGTAATCACATTCACTACGCGCACTCCGAGCGGTGCAAGCTCAACACGCAGCGTGTTTGTGTACGAGTGCAGTGCTGCTTTCGAGGCGTTGTAGGGCCCGCCCCAAACATAGGGCAGGATGCCTGCTACTGAGCCAGTCTGGACGATGGTGCCCTTTGCCTCGATCAGCAGTGGCGTGAACTCCCTGCACATGTGCATCACAGCGAATACGTTCGCCTCGAACAGCTCGTGCAGCTCATCGGTATCGTAGTCGAGCGCTGGGACGACGTAGTTCCGTCCAGCATTGTTGTAGAGGATGTCGAGCCTGCCGTTGGTGATCTCGGTGACGCGCTTGCCGAGTGCTCGGATCGATTCGATGCTTGTGAGCTCAAGCGGGAGGAAAGTAATGTTCTCGTGCGGCGACGTGTACTTTGAAGGGTCGCGAACAGTGCCGAGCACCTGGAAGCCTTTCTCTGCAAACTCCAGAGCGAGGAAGTGGCTTTCACATGTCAGTCGGAACATGTGTAGTCGGTAGACTGAAGTACCCAATACCGCCAGGCGTACACCCTGTTATCAGCGCAAACTTCTGCCTCTGTTGCTGGGCCATGATAATTGCTACGGCGTTATCTGGAAGACTCGTTCACTGCGATGGCCTTCATTTCCTTCAGCTGGGAGCTTGGGCCACATGCCTCGGTAGTTCCAGCCCCCGCCCAATCCACTGCCACATGCCTCTGACGTCTCAAGCCTATTGTAGCTCCTTCCGGACGCCGTTGCCGGCGATCCGATAGCATTCTCCAAAGTTTCGAGAGCTATGGAGCGCTTCCCCCATGTGACCAGTCTTCTGTTCTCAGCTCCGCAGGCAACACATCGTCTTGACAGCTTCCATCGTTTAGCAGGACCATAATCATCAACCAGAACATCGCCACACAATGTCTCCTTCAATATGGATACAGAACAACCTTTCATCGCTGCTGCGGCCTGCCCTCCTTCTTTTGACCGCTATCTATCGTACGTGTGTCAAGCACTTGCAGTCCATGAACAGATCTAATGAACGCAGACTTCTTCATGACTATTCTTGAGGTTATCTTTGTCGATCGCAGGCCTTTTACACTTTTCAACATCACCAAGCTGCGCTACAAGTCATTTGCCCGCCTTTGGACCAAGAATGGAGAAGCTATGTCAATCGAGATGCCCGGGCCTCTCACCGAGATTCTCTCAACTTGCGAAGGCGTCATTCTTGATATTGGCCCCGGCTCTGGTGAGATATTATCCCGCTTCGATGCAGACCGAGTCACAGCCATGTACGGCGCAGAGCCTGCTGAGGACCTCCACAAAGGCCTCTTGAGGAACGCACAGAAGAAGGGGTTCGGCGACAAGTACCACGCCTTACTTTGCGGTGGTGAGCCCGAGAGCCTAATTCCGGCATTGCACAAGAGTGGAATATTAGAGACCAACGGTAGGGCGGGCTTGGCCTCGGATGGTGTGTTTGACGAAATCTGCTGTGTTCGAGTACTGTGTGGTGTACCTCATGCGCAGGAGACAATCAATGGCCTTTACAACCTCCTCAAGCCCGGCGGTCGTATGATTATCTGCGAGCACGTCGTCAATCCATGGAGAACCGAGGGTCGCATGCTGGCACGGTTCATGCAATTCGTCTACACGCTACTCGGTTGGCCGTTCTTCATGGGCGGTTGTGAATTGCAACGACCTACCCCGGAATATCTCAAGAAAGCCGGCGAGTGGGACAAGTTTGACTTGAAGTACTATGGACCGAAAGATGCAATCCCATTTGTTGTGGGCGAGTTGGTCAAGAAAGGTGGGAAGTCATACGCTGAGGTTGTGCAAGAGTAAATGTACGCCTCAATGCTATAATAAAAGTGTTTTTAACATCTCTGAGCATATTCAGCTATGTGGCCTGGAACAACATTGTCCGTATCTAGGTGTGTGTCTATAGTGCAATGGCAACACCAGATGTACTATGGAAGGGCGCGACTAGCGTCCCACTGCATCGCTGGGCCGCAAATAAGCGAAAGCCCTTCATCAAGCACGAACAATCAGCCTTGCAAGGTACACGTTTGTTGTAGATTATCAATCGAACTCCGACTGAGAACTCCGACATTTTCGATACCAAGATTCGATACATATATCGTGTCTTAGATTGGAAATCATACTTACCAATCGCTGCTTGAGGCCTTCACAAGCAGCCATTGTGCAAATCTACAGCATCAGCTTTGATCAAAATGGCATTGATGACAGGGAGCTGTCATGCACTGAGAAGACAGTAAGTAAGTTTAAATATCTCGTACGATCCATGCTGATAGACATCAGGTTGGCCAACAGTCGACCCACAACCATCACAAGGATGCCAACAAGAATGAAGTCAACATCCGGGCCTATCACATCTGCAACAGAAGGACACTACAAGATCATCGACCGTGTCGTAGACTTTGAAAAAAAGCAAGCTTCGCGTCCGGACTTCAACGCCTCGAAACCAATCACAGTCACAAAAAGCCCCAACCCATCCTGGACCTATGGCGCTGGCATCAAGCAGGACGCCTCCGCTACATCTTCAAAACACATCGAAGTTGACCCATATGCGCCCGATAGACCAATGATCAACAACTACCGCCTGCTGATATCCGGCATCGCGCCCCGCCCCATCGGCTTCCTCAGCAGCGTCAGCAACTCCGGCACCAAGAACCTCGCACCCTTCTCGTACTTCCAAGTCATCGACCACGACCCACCCATGTTCATCGTGGGATTCTCATCGCGGCCCGCCAACGCAAAAGATACGTTTCTCAACCTCAAAGAAACGGGTGAGTGCGTCATCAACACCGTCAGCGAAAATATGATCGAGGCTGTGAACGCGACGTCTATCGATGCGCCGCATGGGGTGTCAGAGTGGCGTATCGCGGGCCTGACGGAAGCGCCTAGTTCGACTGTAGCTGCTAGCCGCGTGAAAGAATCTGTGTTCAGTATTGAGGGGAAAGTCGTGGATATCAAGGAGTTTCACGACTCTGAGAAGGATGGAATGAGTGTTGCGGCGAATGTGCTGATTAAGGCGACGAGGTTTTGGGTTAGAGAGGATGCGACGAATGATGAGGTCAGCCATATTGATCTTGAGAAGCTGAGGCCTGTGGGGCAGTTGGGGGGTATGTCGTACGGAAGGGTGAGCGAGACGTTTGAGGTGCCCAGACGAAGGTGGGCGGATGAGGTAGGACGGAGTGATGTGTTGGCAAAGTTAGAGGAGGAGCATGCGAGTGGTGATTCACGTAATGGCCAGGAGGATACGATCGAGGAGGCGCAAATGGTTAAGGAGAGAAGCAGTCAAGCAGGATGAGCCACAGAATCTGGAATGCCCTAGACATCACTAAGATAAGCTTTGAGTAGAGATATAGAGGTAGAATTTCGTGATTTCTTATAAGAATAGAGGGTATCAATAAAACAAGTAATATATAGTACAAGGTCATTTTACGAAGTCTCACCAGACCAGAACACCAGCAATGACCAGTAACTGTGCCACAAACGCGCCACGTTCAGCAATTGTGCCGGCGGCAGCATTTGCAGTTTGCTGTAGCGGACCACCGCTAGTTGTTGGAGATCCAGTGGGAATAGCTCGCACACTGCTGAGGGTGGCGATCGCAGCTGAGGTTGGCACTGTCTCGTCAGACTGCTGCACGGGTGAAGTTGCTTCTGGGACTGAGGTCTCGACAGCGCTCGTAGGCGTAGCAGCCTGGTCCCCATTTCCACCGGATCGCGCTGACGAGGATACCGATACAATTCCGGCACTCGAAGCTCGTGGTGATGCCGTTGCACTCGCCGCGCTCGACCTGACAGCGGTACTCGCAACTGCCGAAGTCGCAATAGCAGAACTCGATGGACCAGAACTGACTGGACCAGCACTCGATGGAACAGCGCTCGATGCAGGAGCCGCAGTAGGCTGTCCCGAGGGTACCTGGTTCGCACCCTCTCCTCCACAGTCGGCTGTTCCGCCGAGCTTGACAACCATTCCCACGCCAGCCACTGGATCTTTGAGTCCATTATCACCCTGGAACTTCTTCACATCGAAAGCTGCTCCCTCGGCCGGCAACTGCATCTGTGCAAACTCCTTTCGCTGCGGGTTTGTGTACATCAGAAACACATACTGTCTATCGTCTCCCTTCTCGCCGAGAGCACCAGGCGCCTTGTAGTCGAGAAGTGCGGCGGAATCAGTCTCTATGTTTGTCCCACCGGCGAAGGCGAACTTGAAGTTGGAGCGCGCATAGTGCAGTTTTCTGGCATTGGTACAGGTGGTGTCGACCATGATGAGGGTGTATAGTGTGGTGGGTGAAATGCCGTTGCTGTCACCAAGCGCAAAGGTTGGTTCTTTTGCTACTGCATCCTTCTCGAATGTGGTACCGGAGGCGAAACCATCTACGGCTTTGGTAGAGAAAGAGACTTGGACTTCTTTGCCGAAGCCGGCGCTGAGATCTGAGGGTATTCCATTTGTGCTTTGTGCGAGGGCCGTTGTGAACAAAGCTGCGACGACGGTAGTCCGTTGGAGGAAGCGGAAAGCCATGGCGGTGAATGTGTGAATACTATTAAACAATAGAGGACTGGTGAACGGTGATGACTACAGCTGTTATCGGCGTTGGAAATGACAGTACAGTCTGGAGATATCTGCATAGTAAGTAGCCTTACCCTCAGCCTCTTATACGTCACTCGACGCAGGTACTGCAAGTATCGTGAGCATCCATGCCGAGCACCGCCCCAAACGTTGTGTTCACTGCCTCAGACGTGCAGCCAGGCCTACATCCTGCCTAATAAGGCTTGTTTTCTGGCGATTTGCTGCTCTCCAAACGGTTGGCGCCTGAGATATCTGGATTGGCATGTTTGGCGTCTTGTCAGCCGTTTCGGTTTCAGCAGCGTTTCGGTAACGACAACTCCGGGCGCCTCAGGTATGGATGGGCGTTCAGGCACGCAAAACGATCTGCCGATCTTGGTTCCTTTTGTTCTATTCTTCTCTTGTGGTGGCTATGCGTGGAAGTGATGATGTTCACCAGGGTGCGTCGTGCCTGGATGCCGGATGTATACAATGCTGCAGTAAGTGTAGGCAGACCTAGCCATGCGTAATGATCGACAACACAATGTCAAGTTTGATCTCCAGAGACGGCAGCTTTGTAGGGCATGTCTATACGTGCTGCGGGCATATGCCGTCAGGGACAGGGTAGCTTCATGACAGCCCAATCTGGCAATGAAGATGCCGAAGGAAAGTGACAAACTCGATCGACAAGCTCGGCTCCGAATCGTCGCTGGGCAATCGACAGACAAGTCAAAGATTCCCCTTTGAGCAGGTTGCGATCATTTGTCGGAAGTTATGTCCGAGTCGTGTGAGGCTCGATGCAGGTGATCACGCGTTGAACGCGCCAAAATAATCTCAGGGTCCACCGGCCAATGGCCACCTTCGTCCTCGTTGGCAGCCATTGCGCATCATGGAGCACCTGGACGAGTACAGCACCTATGTGCTCGGGGCGGTCGGCGCGGCGACGCTCTATTTCCTGTATCTGCTGCTCCGAACAGACGTAGAGGCGCCTGTTCCGTACCATGTTGCGGCGCCCGAGCAAGCACAGGCTGGCTGGAGGGGCCAGGTGCTTTCGGAGCCCACGCTGAAGGTACGAGGCTCTGCAGGCCCTGTGAGGCTATCAATTGACACATACAGGTCTCCGGCTCCTCCCTCATCCAATGTTACGCCCCTGCCACCGGTGAAGCCCTCGGGCGCGTGAACCCATCCACGGCAGAGGGCATCGACCGCGCCATCGCCAAAGCCAAAGAAGCACAAACACAATGGGCGCGGACGACCTTCGCCGAGCGCAGGAAGGTGCTCAAGACTATGCTCAAGTTCATCCTCGAAAATCAGGAGACAATCGCAAGAGTGGCATGTCTGGACTCGGGCAAGACCATGGTGGATGCTGCCCTAGGAGAGATCCTCGTGACGACCGAGAAGCTGCGCTGGACCATCAGGCACGGCGAAGAGAGCTTGAAGAGTGAGCGTCGAGCCACCAACCTTCTCATGACGTACAAATGGAACGAGGTCATGTACCAGCCGCTGGGGGTCGTGGCAGCCTGTGTCTCCTGGAACTACCCCTTCCACAACCTGGTCTCGCCCATCATCGCCTCCATCTTCGCCGGAAATGCCATCGTGGTCAAGGGCTCTGAAGCCACCGCCTGGTCCTCGTCCTACTTCGCCTCCATTGTGACCCGCGCCCTCGAGGCATGCGGCCACTCCCCCAACATCGTCCAGTCACTTGTCTGCTGGCCCAACGTCGCCGACCACCTGACGTCTCATCCCGACATCAGCCACATTACTTTCATCGGCTCTCGACAAGTCGCCCACCACGTCTGCGCCTCGGCCGCAAAGTCACTGACACCAGTATGTGTCGAGCTCGGCGGTAAGGACCCAGCCATCCTTCTCGATGACCTGTCCGATAGCGACTTCAAACGTGTGGCTAGCATCCTCATGCGCGGCACCTTCCAGTCCGCTGGCCAGAACTGCATCGGCATCGAGCGCGTCATTGCCCTCCCCAAAGTCCACGACCGCCTCGTGGAATATCTGACGCCCAAGATCCGCGCCCTCACACCAGGCTCCATCCTCACTGCCTCGCCAGACACGCCCATCGACGTCGGCGCCTCTATCTCCTCCGCCAGCTTCACCAACCTCGAGGTTCTGATTGAAGACGCCGTAAAGCACGGCGCACGCCTCCTCGCAGGCGGAAAACGCTACACACACCCCGACCATCCGCAAGGCCACTACTTCACACCCACCTTCCTCGCCGACGTAACCCCAAACATGAAGATCGCCCAGGAAGAACTTTTCGCCCCCGTCTTCCTCCTCATGCGCGCCACCTCTGTCGCCAACGCTATCGAAACAGCAAACAGCACCATCTACGCCCTCGGCGCCAGCGTATACGGCTCGCGCACCGCCGACCTCGAGCGCGTGGTGCGCGATGTGCACGCCGGCATGGTAGCCGTCAACGACTTCGCCGTCACCTATATGGTGCAGTTGCCATTTGGCGGCGTCAAGGGCAGCGGGTACGGCCGGTTTGCAGGCAAGGAGGGCTTGCGCAGTCTGTGCAATATGAAGGCTGTGACGCGGGATCGTTGGCCGGGCGTCAAGACGAGTATCCCGCCGCCCATGGATATCCCGCTCCAGGGAAGTGGTGCTGGGTTGAAGGCGTGGAATATGGCGCAGGGTATTGTTTGGCTTGGTTATGCGCCTGACTTGCGAGGGAAGCTGAGAGGCCTGAGGGGGATTGTAGGGTTGTGATGATGGTTGATTGGAGTGTGCAGGGTAATGTAGATCGGTATACCCACGTTGTATCGGTATCATAATACATAATGTACTAAACGTTGTATCTGGTATCATAATAAGAAGCCACACTACACCGTCTCAATATACCGCCTAACTTCCCAATCCGTAACCGCTTCATCCCAAAGCCTGATCTCATGCTGTCTCGTCCCACCAAAGTGGTCCACGAAATCATCCCCAAATACTTCTCTCGCTACACTCTCCTTCCTCATAAACTTGTCCGTCGCCTCCTTCAGGCTCTTCGCCAGCCGCTCTCCCTTGTCAGCTGCACCGCCCACATCCTCTCCCTTGCCCAGCGGCGGGATCGAAATCTCCATCTTCTTCTCAATACCCCTCCAGCCCAGCGCTAGGATGGCGGCGAGCACAAAGTGCGGGTTGGTGTCTGCGCCGGGCACGCGGACTTCGAAGCGTGTTGCCTTTGCGCTCGCGGTGGGAGGCGCAATGAGTCGGATGGAGGCAGCGCGGTGCTCGAGGCCCCACGAGACGGTGACGGGCGCCCAGAAGTTCTCCACCAGGCGCTTGTACGAGTTCACGTTCGGCGCCAGGATGGGCATGATGTCAGGCAGGCCGTCGATGAGGCCTGCGAGGAAGTGCCGGCCGAGATCGCTCAGGAAGCGAATGTCGCTGTAGGGAGCGTTTGTGTCTTCGGTTTCGCGCGCGAAGAGGTTCTTGCCCTCCTTGTCGACAATCGATACGTGCATGTGGCCGCTGTTTCCGGGCAGGCCTTCGCGCGGTTTCGCCATGAAGCACGGCGTTATGCCGAATTGTGAGCCCAGAGACTTGACGACGAGCTTGAAGAGGGAGGCTTTGTCTGCCATGGCGCTGATTTCGCCAAACTGGAGGGCCTATCATGCTGTGTCAGTACATGGGAGGACAGAGTCGAGAGGAGATGCTTACGGCTTCGAACACGCCAGGGCCAGACTCGGTGTGCCACCCCTCAATTCCACAGTTGAACTTCTCGCACGCATCGAAGATACCGTAGAAGTAGTCCTGGTTATGTACGGTCCTGGTGATGCTGTAGCCGAACATGCCTTCGGTCAGACTGGGCAGCGCATTCACTGGGTTCTCCTTCAAAAAGGTTGCTGTTCCACTCGAGTTCCTCTCTGGCCCGCTGTGTGTTTGCGGCGCCCTGAACTGGTAGAACTCGTACTCAGCACCCGCCATAGCTCCATAGCCATTGTCCTTCAGCTTGTCCACGGCGCGCTTCAGCAGGCTGCGGGGGCATGCGTGCAGGGTCTCGTGCGTGTCCGGGTCGTGGAAGGAGACGAGGAAGAAGGGGACGTTGTTCTCCCAGGGAATGCGGCGGAACGACGACAGGTCGGGAATGGCAATCAGATCGCGGTAGCCGTTCTCCTTGTTGGAGACACCGAGCTCGCGGAAGTAGGTCTGGTCGTGCATGTCCCAGCCAAAGACGACACTGCAGAAACCGAAGCCTTCTTTTGCAATGGACAAGAACTTCTTCTTGGCCATCAGCTTGCCGCGTAGCATGCCGTCGACATCGACACCGGCCACCTTGACGGCGACATCATCTTTCAAGAGCTCGGGCAGAGACTCGACAGTCACAGGCTTGTCCTCGGCCATGGTGTTGGTGGTTGTGGAAATTAGAGAAAGCGAGGACGAGGGCGTGGTCGAAGGAGCCCGGCTGTGAGAAGTGAGACGAACGAAAGAAAACACCAGCAGGTTTCTGTACGGGTTCGGGCACGCGGGCGGCCAGCTTCAAGGTGGACGCGATAGCTGAGCGGGCAGGAGCGGGACCAATGACGTGGAGGGCGCGCCGGAAGGGACGCTGCTAGCGCGCACCACGGCTATGCAGACCGCAGCATCCTGTCGAGCCTTGTGCAGCCCGCATATAAAGCATCTGACATGCCTGCACGTCTGCTATCTACGAATCCGTACACACAATCCCTTGCAACAATCTGATAGCCACGCGACACCGGACTCCCCAAGCAACATCGTGATGCCCCGCAACACCTCACCGCCGTGAATGCCCCACCAGATGGCGGGGTACGGCTCGACACCATGTACCACGCCATGTAGACAGTCGTGACAGCATGGGAGCCCGTTCGTGCGCGTACACGAGAGCCACGCGACCATGAACGAGCCTTCTCGAACTGCTGCCGATGCTCTCACCGCTCCGTGATGCATTCGTCTCTGAGCTGCACGCCCCGTCACCGGCACTGGCCCTTATCGTCCTTTATCTATCAGCCTGGGGCCGATTTCGGGACCCCCGTAATACTACCGACCGTCACCATCCGTGAGCTTCCCATACACTTCGATTGACGCTTCAAACGCCGCCGTAATCACCCTCACTACGTTACAAAACCCCCCGTCCTTGACAGGTATGCGATCCCGACTGTTGGTGCTGCGCTGGCAAACTTTCCCCGTTGACAAAGAGAGATGACGCCGCCCGCCATGTTAATATGACTAATATCAACCATCGTGACTATAAAACTTAACCTCGCCTCTGACACCTGGCCAGAACTCTGATACCACACTTATACCCTTCCTACTTCAACATTGAGATTGTGCAGATTCAACATGGGCCGTCTTGAAGGAAAGAACGCTATCGTTACCGGCGCCGCTGGGTAAGTCCTGTCTTGCATGCTGGAGCCCTGCACTCTCAACGCCGACGATGCCCGCGAGCACACTACTTGAAGAGATGGTCAATTTCAGATTTCATGAGTTCCGAAAGTCCTGGAAGCCAGTTGTGGCGACACATCCGCCACCACCGCAACTTTTCAATCTCTTGGCAACAGCATACACATGATCCACATCGGCGAAATGGCTGGATTGAGCATATGCTGAAGTGGAACTAACACCACACAGCGGCATTGGACTTGAGACATCCATTCTCTTTGCACGTGAGGGTGCCAATGTCCTCCTCTCCGACATCTCCGGACCAGCGCTTGAGAAGGCGTTGGCCAAGCTGCACGAAGTTGTCCCAGCCGCCAAAGCTCTGAAGATTGAAACCAAGATCTGTGACGTCTCCAAGGAATCTGATGTCGAGGCCATAGTCGCACACGTCGACTCCTGGGGCGGTCTGGACATCATCTTCAACAACGCCGGCATAATGCACGCCGACGATGACGATGCCGTCAACACACCAGAGAAGATCTGGGATCTGACACAGGCCATCAACGTCAAGGGAGTATGGTTCGGCAGCAAGCACGCAGTTTTGAGCTTCCGCAAGCACGGAAAGAAGAAGGCCAGCGTTATCAACACCGCCAGTGTGGTTGGTCTTGTTGGCTCTGCCACACCTCAGCTGGCGTACACAGCTAGCAAGGGTGCAGTCCTGGCGCTGACGAGGGAGTTGGCTATGGTGCACGCTAGGGAGGGCTTCAGGTTCAACTCGCTGTGCCCTGCCCCATTGAAGTACGTCCCTTAGTTAACCTGAGTGCTTATGGATGCTGACTGTGACAGCACCCCTCTTCTCCAGGACTGGCTCGGTGATGACGCTGAGAAGCGCCACCGCCGCGAGGTCCACTTCCCCACCGGCCGCTTCGGTGAGGCTATTGAGCAGGCCCAGGCGGTTCTCTTCCTGGCCAGCGACGAGAGCAGCTTCGTCAACGGCACAGACTTCGTTGTCGACGGCGGTATGACAAAGTGCTACACAACGCCCACCGGCGCCCCCACCGAAGCACCCAAGAACAACGCCCGATAGACTCACCAGCACGGGGTTTTTGAGCGAGTTTCCGAGCCTCGGGTCAGATTTACCAGTGTTTGGCGTAACGGGTTCTGCTCCTACGATGATAATGACTAGAATATAGAATCAAACATTTAAACCACATATCCCATGCATTTAAAGACTGATTGCAGTGTGACTAGCCCGCCCATACACGTAGCAAACATGCGTACAGACTTATCTTTTATCATTTAACACACCTCCATACTCATGAACGCTAAACCCGTAATTTCCAGGTGACTCTTTAACACAAGACCTCACGCCAGCAGACATGTGACTTCCTGGTCTGATTTTCGATTGAAGGAGGAAGATCACAGGCAGGATGCAATGCCTCCTTCGCATCTTCGGGCTGAGATACATGTATACCTCTCAGCCTTTGTTTTTGGAAGAAGACAAGGCTGCCGAGTCTCTAGCGTTGATCGCATGGACAATGCACGATATATCTTGAATTGATTGTGGCTTGGAAGACATGGGCGAGGGAGTGTTGATTTTTCAATGCTTTGATTCTTTTCAGAACGAAAGGCTTCCAAGTCTCTCAGAGCCGATGACACGGAAAATGCACATGTGTTGGACTCAGTGTGTTCTGGAAGAGACAGGACAAACGCTCACATTGGTCAAGTGGGTACTTCTTTTCGTATTTTGCGCAGTTTGAATGAGGAGATGGAAAGTTCGTGTCGATTTTTCAGAGATGTAGACTGGTATATATGCAATTCATGCTGAGGAAGCACGGGCGACACCGAATATGCAGGTCGTCGCATAGCATTTTCTTTTTGGGTATATGAGTGTCAGAGTCTGCAAGATTGAAGTATGGTTTCAGTAGGGAGGGATGATAGCGTGTGAATGAGTTGGGGTTGTCTAATGTGTTGGCCAGTGTTGGTCGATTTGCTAGCCCTGAGGCTCTATGATCCATAAGTGCTCCACACCTAGAGCGAACCTGTTTTCTAGGCCCGAAAGACTCTGAGCACTTCCCAAAAGTCTATTTGCAACGCTAAATCCACTATCAAACGCTTCGACGTCACGACTGGCGGTCATCTTGTTCAACTGCTGTGCGTTAACTTTCGAAGGAAGGCAGTATGAAGAGGAACCTCTATTTTCGACACCATCAAGGCTTCTAGAAGCCAATCTAGAAGCCTAGGCGCAAACGAAGAAGCATTGCATCGCGGCCGGCAAGCCACGCACCAATGCATAGCGGGCCGTAGTTCCCACAATTATGATGTCGATCCTGTAGCTTCCGAGCAACCGCATCGCAAAATGTTCATACGAGAACTGACGTCAATAGCAAGCGCTGCGAAAAATGCTTGAACAAACTTAACGGCATGCATGCGGCTCTGCCTTCTCTTGTGTAGACTTCCTCGCTAAGTTTGGATAATCTTTTGCGCGCCTCCTTCTTGGATCTGATCTACAATGCCGCTCAAACGGCGCGAACATGACTACGACTTCGACATACCGTGGCGTCTTATCGACGGCGACGTAGCGAACGCTCCTGAAGACGACGAGGATTCAGAACAGCACAAGAGCAGAAGACACCAAACGCTAAAGAAACAATCGATTCGACACTACCGCCATGCAACAGGCAAATGGGGCGCAGCATTGGAGAGCTTCAAGCCCATCTGGGTGCGTAACCTCCGTTTATTTTAATAAGCAGACGTTCTAACAAGACTGCAGTTTGCGGTTGCCATCTCAACAGGCGGTCTCGCCTTAATCCTCGCCTCGCCCTTCCCCTATGCCGCTTCCTGGCAGTTGCGCCTAGCGTCCGTGCTGTACGTCTTCGAAATCGTCCTGTTCGCCATCTTCACCGCCCTCATGCTCGCGCGCTGGATCATATACCCACACGTCGCTATCCGCCGTGCACTTTCAGATCCGGATGAACTCTGCTCTTACGCCATTCCACCAATCGTGCTCATGACCATAGCTGGGTTGATGGCAACGCAGGTCTCGACGACGGCGTGGGGCGGCCACGCATTCACGCTTGTTGCCTATGTACTGTGGTGGATTGGCGTGGCGTGGATGTTCCTGACTGGTGTGGTGGTGATCGTGACGTGTATATACACTGGAAACCAGGTCGATCGCAGTATGACACCTGTACTGTTCATGGCACCCGTGGGTCTTGCGACCGCTGGCGTCGTGGCGGGGAGTATTGCCAACAACGCTGCTGAGATGAGTGCACGGCTTGCGGTTCCCATGATCGTAGTGGGCTACTTTGTAGTCGGGATTGCGCTGTTTATGGGCATCATCCTATACACGTTATTCTTCCACCGGTTGCTGGCCGCTGGGTTGAATCCACCGGCGCAGAGAGCTGCTTTGTTCATCTTGATTGGTGCTGCAGGGCAGCTGAGTTCTGCATTTCAGATCTTGGGCACTGCGGCGAGGAAGTATTTTCCGCAGTACAAGCCGCAGGCGACAAGTGCGACCTTTTGGGAGCAGGAGGCTGGTGCAGGGATCGACTACTCGAGTCTGCTGTTTGGTGTACTTCTGCTTGGGTTCGACTACTTCACGCTCTGCCTAGCAGTGGTTGGTATTGCTGATGTCTTCGTCAAGAAGCAGTTCTCGTATACGCTGACGTGGTGGAGCGTGGTGTTCCCGACGGTTACATTGGTGACCGCTTGGTTGCAGTTGAGCACGTCGATGGATTCGCCGGCTTTCAGAGGGTTGACAGCTGCGTTGTATATGATTGTCGTCGTTTTATACCTTATGAACTGGGTCGGTACAATCTGGGGAATCATTACTGGTGATCTGATATGGGCTAAGAGCGAATTACAGAGAGAGGAAGGTATGAAGAAGAAGGCGAAGGACATGGAAAAGTCGAGAGATAGCGGAGAGGTTTGAGCTAGTCAAGACCAGAATAGTCCCTGCATCAGAGGTCGTAATGGACCCACGTTCGTAAATTCTTCGTCTCGTCAATCGCTCTAAATCTGTTCGACAGTCGGGAGCTTTGCGTAGCGAGATAAAGGTCTGTACTGTACAGACTCATTGCTGTAGTCGACCTTCGCGAGCTCAAGAGAAGGTCGCACCAGACGCGCATGGGTAGGATCAGCGACGTCCAATGTCGCGAGTTTCTCGTCGGATCGCGTCACTGGAACAGTTCCGGTTGCGTTTGACCAATTGCCTGCACCCAAACTTTCGTGTGCAAGTCGCTGTAGTTGTAGTGTTGATCCAGCTTGCCATTCCGCGTAGGCGTAGCGCAATTCGTGATTGCTTTGGATCCAGTGGAGCTTGAATAAGCCGGCAAGAAATGGCTCAAGCAGCGTCGCTGCAACAATAAAAAGGCCTCCGACGGCGAGGATGATGCCAACTCCGAGAACACTGAATGAGTAGTGTTTTGAGCTTCGAGCTTTCTACGTATGATCAGTCCACTGCATCCTGGCTTTGGGTTTGGGTTCCGTCAACGTACCTGGCTATAGCATGTCCTCCGGCAAGGCTCCTTCTCGCAAAGAACTCCTCCTCCAAACCAAGACCCTCTGGAATAGTCGACAAGGAAATGCTGCATTGCAGCTAAAGAGGCCTGACCTACATACTCCATCTCCTTCTGCCATTGGTCCGAGGGCAAGGCTTTTGTCTGTAGTGCCGTATATTTACTCCTTGGATTGATGAGGTATAGTGTCTGTCGTGCCAGTAATGTCGGCACAGTTTTAGCCATGAAGAAAGCTTGCATACCTCCAGCGCCATATTGCTGAAGTACGGCTGAAAGGGGACGTAGGGCCATCTGATCCTGCGGGTCGGGGAAAATCTTGTGAAATTCAGCTATACCAGACGAACCCGAAAACAGGTCGAGGCAACCTTCGGAAGCCGGTAGCTTGGGATTGCAGAACCTTCTCTCGGACATACAACCCAACACTGTAGCAGGCTCGTCCGGAATATAGTATGGGCTCGCTTTGTTGAGCGATGTGGTTGCGGAGAACCACGGGTCGTCCGTGCGGTTCAAATATACAACACCTGACGGCACAAGGAAAAACAAGGTGGTTCTCGCATTCGCTGATAGAATCTTGGGTATGAAAGGTAAATCAGCATTAAACTGAGTTTGGGAGCTGCTATGTTATTAGCATGTGTTCTCATACCTATGCGTGATAGCCTTAGGCAAAGGTTGGGACAGACAGACTAGACCTCATAGTTACCCGTGCCTTCTGATGTATGAGACGTTGCGTTATTTGCAATCTCGAAAGTATAGTTGAACCAACCTCCTCCATAGTAATACCTCGTGAAGTTTACGTTAGAGCGCTCTGGATCAACAGAGGAATTGGAGAAACCGGTAGTGACTACTGGTGCGCAGTGCTCTTTCACTTGAACAGTCACATGTGGTCCCGTATTCAAGCCAAAATGAGTATAGCTGTCCAGTACTCCGGTGTCCAGAACCATGTTTCCGGACGGCTGCTTACACATGTCTGCCTCAAAGGGACAGGAGGCGTTGCCATCAAATTTGTATGGTAAAGCTGGGGTTGTCATTACATTGCAACTGGCCGATCTAGCGGCATCCTCAGTCTGATAGCATTGTGAAGCATAGGCCAGATGCTCAGCGGCTTTGCGGTTAAGGAATGGCGTGATGGACTGATCGTTGTCCACCATACTGGGAAGGTCAACATTGCAGTTCCTTCCAGCGAGGAGCACTTCATTAGCTGAGCTACTGGAGACTCGAGATGAGAATATACCTGCATGTATTTAGTATCTAGGACAAAAGTAGCAACTTTCAGCTATCACGAATACTTACCGGCAATGATGAAGCTCATCGCCAATAACAAAGCTAGGACCGTGGGTAACAGAAGCTTTCGAATCAAGCCGGCCCCCCTTCGACGCCATGCACTAAAGACCAGCGTGAGCTCGAAAGCTGCATCAAGTGGCAAGGATGTATTCCTCAGGATCGCCTGTCGCTGGATATGGGGTCCTCCAGAACGCCGATCTGATGAATACACAAAATGAAGTACACATCGGCATATCTTCCAAAGGCTGCGGCCACTTGTGCTGACGAATAGCGCAAGAAATGCAATGAGCAGACCTCCACGATTGCGATCTAGAGTGAGAGTCGCTCCTCGGACGATGTCGAAAGATCGGTTGATCCAAAAGCCGAGATATATATCCTCATCGAGCGAGTCTGGTATGTTGTTCGTCGTCATGTCTGCCACCTCACGCGGTATCGTTTCTGCAGGAAAAAGAGTGTATGAACAGCGGAGCGAATATTCATTTGATATGAAAATAGAGAAAATGCATTGGGGGCCGCATGTCAGCAGCCCCACAAGGTACATCGTCAGCGGTGAGCTGCTGCGGCTGTTTCGAGAGCCCTGCCCTGCCCTGCAGCCTTGGGCGCCTAAAGGGATGCGCAACGATTTACCGTCTGGGTTTGGGCCACCGTGGAATTCAAAGAAGCATGTTCGGTTCTGAAGGAGTCGTACTCTAGCCCGGTCGAAGGGCAGTAGAGCAGCTAACGATCTCATCTCGACACAATGTATAGCGTTTGTGTCTTAACAACGACCTTATGTTTTGGAATTGACAGGCCATATCGAGGCAAAGGGCATCTACTGGCGTATCATGTACTTTTTATTTTAGTCGACTAGGGTTGTGTGGGGACGTGTAAGCCTCATTTGGTCTTGGCACCGATCCGTGCTCTTGCCACAGGAAGGTAGTGGTTTTCGTGAGAAATGACAGAGACGACAAGAGCTTAATAGTAGTAGAATGCTCTTCGAAAGTTGGTGTATTGTTGGGTCTGACTTCGGTTAAATGATCACAAGCTGGGGACGAACACGCCTTACCAAATGGTCTCTAGCGTGTTAAGGCAATGCCGAGGCTGTTGGTCCAAGGTTCACATGCGCCATGAGCAGCTCGTTGGTCACACATCACCGCGTCTTGCATGCCACGAGGTTCACATGTAAGGCGCATGTGCGAGGTGGCTTCTACGAAGTCCTCATTCTCTGAATTACACTTACGAGCCTCCTGCTAAGCCATATCACCACTCCACACGACCATTGAGTGCATGGTGACGTTTCACACTCCTACGCTTCGAATGCCTCTTCCACGGTAGCTATGGCCGTCCTGTCGAAACCTTGGTCGAAGCAAGGCTTGTCCAGTGCTTCGATTAAGTCGCTCGTAAATGAGTTCACGTCCCTATATCTTCAGAATCGCACACGCATATCTCGCGCCGTCTATCTTACGCTCTTCGTCGCCCTTGTAAATCGCGTTCGTAATGCCATCGCTGAGCAAAAGGCCGCATCAATACGACGCGAAGCCCAACGAAAGACGGGCACAGGGCCAAGCGAAGGTGAAGCAACAGGGCGGAAGAAGGTTGAGCTGAACCGCGAGTTCTTCAAGAACCTCCTGCGGTTGCTCAAAATCTGTATCCCAGGATGGAGAAGTAAGGAGTTCAGATTGATCATCAGCCACAGTATCTTTTTGGTACTGAGAACAATGATAAGTCTTTATGTCGCTGAGCTCGATGGAAGACTCGTCAGTAGTTTGGTACGAGGAAAAGGCAGTGAATTCCTGAAAGGACTGGTATGGTGGATGACGGTAGCCATTCCAGCAACCTTCACCAACTCAATGGTTCGTTGTATCTCACTCGATCTGAAGATGGGCGATTAACTGATATGTGTAGCTCTCGTACCACCAGTGCAAACTGTCACTACAATACCGCACGCGACTTACGAATTACGTCCACAACAAGTACCTGTCACAAATGACTTTCTACACCCTGTCAGCGCTCGACGACCGAATCAAGAACGCCGATCAGCTCATTACGGTAGATGTAGCTAAGTTTGCGAACAGTCTCGCCGAGCTGTACTCGAACCTTGCAAAACCAGTGCTAGATATAATAGTATACAACTACTCGCTGTCACGGAGCGTAGGAGGAGAAGGCCTCTTCTTCATGAGCTTGCTTGTCCAGCTATCAGCAAACGTCATGCGCGCGCTCACACCACCGTTTGGCAAATACGTTGCGGATGAGGCTAGACTCGAAGGCGAGTTCAGATTTCAACATTCGAGGCTCATCGACTACAGCGAAGAAGTAGCGCTATATCACGGCCATGAAGCAGAGAAGGATACACTGGATAAGGGCTACTTCACGCTTATCAAGCACGTCAACAGGATATTGAGGAGACGTCTATATCACGGTGTTATGGAGGACTTTGTGATCAAATACTTCTGGGGTGCGCTTGGGCTTCTGCTCTGCAGTGTGCCGGTCTTCTTCAAAGTGCCCGGACAGAACGCAAAGAACATGGGCGATCGGACGGAAAGCTTTGTGACCAACCGTCGCATGCTGCTCATGTCCTCTGATGCATTCGGCCGCGTCATGTTCTCCTACAAAGAGATCACCGAGCTTGCCGGCTACACATCTCGCGTATCCACCCTTCTCGACGTCATCGACGATATTCAAGCTGGTCATTTTGAGAAGAAGCTTGTCTCATCCGCCGACACAGAGGAGAACGCGGCTGTCCTTCGCGGCCGCGGTACGGTCACAGAGGGCGAAGACATTGAATTTGTTGACGTACCCATTGTGTCACCTAACGGCGACGTCCTTGTGCGGAAACTGTCATTCACCGTTAAACCCGGCGATCATCTCCTCATCGTCGGTCCAAATGGTTGCGGAAAGTCAAGTTTGTTCCGCATCTTAGGCGGCTTGTGGCCTGTGTATGGTGGCACAGTACGGAAACCGCCATTCGAAGACATCTTCTACATCCCTCAACGCCCATACCTGTCTCGAGGAACATTGCGCCAGCAAATCATCTACCCCGATAACCTACGCGAGATGCGCGACAAGGGCATCACAGACGATGACCTATATAACATCCTCAGCGTGGTGGAGATCGAATCCATAGTCGACCGCCCAGGTGGTTGGGATGCCGAGCAAGAGTGGACAGATGTTCTGTCTGGCGGCCTACAACAGCGAGTTGCTATGGCGCGCTTGTTCTATCATCGACCTCGGTATGCGATTCTTGACGAGTGTACCAGCTCTGTGACTTTGGAGATTGAGCGGGTAATGTACGATGAGGCAAAGAGACTTGGCATTACTCTCATGACTGTCTCACATAGGAGAAGTTTGTGGAAGTACCACGAGAAGATCTTGCAGTTCGATGGACAGGGCAAGTACGTGTTCACGAAGTTGGATGCGGAGAGGCGACTAGAACTTGAAGAGTAAGTTGACCGACCTTGGGCTGTGGATGCTCGGATGCTAACAAAGCCACAGCGAGAAGGAAGATATCGAGCTGCAGCTACGAGCTGTCCCAGACATTGAGCAAAGGATTGCGGAACTGGAGGCCTCTATGTAATACGCCCGCGACAAAGAGCACAACGGATATGCAGTCAGTTGCGTCAGGGTTCTGTATGGTAGGCTGCACGCGTAGAGAATGTCACAATAGTAGCAATAGAAACGCATGTGAATGTGAACATGAAGCAATTGCGAATAGCTACGTCCATGTCAAGTGGGGCCACCCTGCATTAGCGTGCCTTAGTCGGTGAAAGCGAGCTCCGTGTCTCGAAGCTCAGGCGCGTCTCCCTGCAACTCCCCACAACACAGCTCCAAGCTGCCGAGTCAACACGCAACTGCGCCCGGCAGCCGCCACCCCACCATGTCACAATTCAAGGTCGGCCAGAGGATCGAGACGAACACCCATCGAACGGGTATTGTCAGATATGTTGGCCCCATACACGTTGCAGAGGGTGCTTGGCTCGGCATCGACCTGCAAGAAGCCACAGGAAAGAACGATGGCTCTGTCCGCGGCGAGCGGTACTTTGACTGTCCACCTCAGCATGGTCTCTTCGTGAAAGAGACAGACATCCTCCAGATCCTCTCACAGCCAGCACCGAAAGCAGCAGCACCGAAGCCCAAAGCCCCTGCGCCTACCCCCAAATCACGACCCTCGAGCGTTGTTGCGCCTAGGCCCACATCAACACGACCCTCCAGCGTCACCTCCCCTCCAGCTGCCTCAAGGGCACCCAGCCATGCGAAGCGCCCGTCTGTAGCACCTGCTGCCCCTCGAACCCCGCTACGAGGGCCCGCCCGTAAGCCCAGCATTGCCAATGCGTCCACCGCGGCCCCCTCCCCACCCCCTACACGACCGTCGGCCTCCTCGAAGCCAAGTACGTCGTCAGTCACGTCGACATCACAACCACAAAATCCATTGAGAACCTCAACAAGAGATAGCAACGTCGACGCGCTGCAGACGAAGATCAAGCATTTGGAGAAGCAACACTCTGAGGATCAGGCGCGCCTGAAAGAACTTTCGCAAGCAGAAAGTGAGCGCGATAAGTTTCATGCCATCATACAGAAGCTGCAGGCGAAATGCCAGACGTTCCACCAAGAATCTCTAGACGCCAAGGAACAATTGAAGAAGGCCCAGGAGGATAATGAGCGTCTTGCTAAAGAAGGGCAAGACCACGAATTCGATCTGGAAGATGCATTGCTTGAGAAGGAGATGGCGCAAGAGCGCGCTGAGCAAAATGAAAGTGAATTGGAAGCGCTCCGTGCCAAGGTGGAAGAGCGGGATCTTGAGCTAGAGATTCTCCGCGAAGAAGCAGAGGCATTCACTGCGGATATGTCTGAAGCAGAGAAGGAGCAGGCTGGCTACTACCGATTACAGCATGAAAACGATCGTCTCCGCGAGGCCTTGATGCTGTTGAAAGAGGTCACAGAAGAGGAAGCGTACAAGAACAAAGCTCGGATTGACGAATTGGAAGAGGATTCCTCTCAATTAGAGACGCTACAGTCGGAGCATGAGACGTTGAAACAGAAGCTAGTTGAGGCTCAAGGCATCGCAGAGCATCTGAAAGCGCAGGTCAATGACAGGAACGAGTTGGAAGATGTTGTGGAAGAAATGTCAAGCAAAATCCAAGATCTTGAGAGCAGGGTACGAGACCAGGAGCTTACGATAAACGATCTGGAAAGCTTGAAAGAACTGAACGAAGAGTTACTGGATCAGCAAGATGAGGAGACCAAAGAATTGCGGGTGGAGTTCGAGGCCAAGGAAGCTGAGCTCGAACAACTCGGTGAGCGTGCACTTGAGCAAGTCGCCACCATTTCAGATCTCGAAGAAACGAACACAAAGTTCAGGGACCTCGTCACTGAGCTACTCGCGCAAATCAAGGAGGCCGAATCAACAAAGACCATGACAGAAGCTCAAGTCAAAGACACAACAGGTCGCATCAACGAAGTCATGGATGTCAATAGGCGTCTCCGTGCTGCAGAAGTCAATGCAACAAGCAAGGAGATCACCTCAGAGCTCCGTCAGCTTCAGGTTGACCAAACCAATGAGAGGCTAGAGATCTTGAGTGAGACGCAATCCCAAGAATTCGGGAGGAGTGAGCCTATGCAGGCCTACTTCACAGCAAAGCGCATCACATTCAAATCCACTGTATTGAACAACCTTTTGGCGAGCGCAGACAAACATGCAACTCATAATGGCGGTGTTGAGGAGGCATCCGCAAGGCTGCTCTGCGTCGAAGCCAGCTACTATCTCGCGAATCTCGAGAGTGGAAGCAAACGGATCTCATCTGCAATGGCAGTGTCGACGCTCCCACAGTTCGCAAAGTTCAGCCCTGCATATGCGGAGCTTGTCGCGATTGAGAGAAACCTGGACCAAGGACTCGAGGCACTGAAGGCCGACAGAGTCAATTTCTCAGAGATGGCGAAATCTTTCGGTGGCTCGACAGAAGTGTACAAAGCTGTCATGGTGTCACAAAAAGAACCTCTGGCGGACCGACCTGAAGACGAGACGATGTTGAGGGTTCAATCAATTGCCGCAAGCTTGACGTACCTTGATTCCACGTGTACAGCCACGATCACAATGCTGAAGGCATTAGCAGCTACTAGCGAAGAGCTTACAGACGACGCACAGGATGTTGTGGACCGCTTCGCAGCTCCATCTATGATCTGCGGTAAGAGTATGTTAGCTGCCGCAAAACTGCAGAAGACATGCATCGATCGACGAGGAGATGGTCTGTACCCTCAATTCAATGGGGACCTTGGCTCAGTCATCGAGGCTGAAGAGTACCTCACTAAAGCTACTCGCGATTTAGCCCGATGGTCTCACACTGCTGTGGAGGTGTTGAGTCGATCAATCGACCCAGACGGAACACTTGTGCAGGCCGTTGACCTTAAAGAGCTCTTACTACCATTCTGGAATGACCACTCGAGCAAGCTCGGCAGTCTTGTCACCTCACTGAACAGCTGGAACGAGTACGCTTTGCTGCTCAAGGACAGTCTCGAGATCCAGCACGGCCCTGCGCCATGGACAGAGAAGGCGAAGGAAGTTGAGGCTACCAGAAGACAGGTTGATGAGGCAGCTACCAAACTCCAATCGATTACTGCGGAGCACCAAGCGACACTGCTAAAACTGCACGAGCGCGAACAGGTCATCGAGACTAAGGAACTGGAGATCGAACATCTAGCAGCCAAGAACCGCGATGCCACAAGCAAGAGCGAGGACGTTCAACGCTTGCAAGCCGAGATCGTGGAGGCCCAGACCGAGATCAAACAGTTACAAAAGCAAGACAAAGCTCAAAAGCAGGAGATCGAGACCTTGAACAACAAGCTTGCACACGCTGCACAGTACGAACCCACGGAATCAGACAAGGCACCGGCTGTTGCAACTCCTGGACCCGACCCTGCAGACGCATCATCGCGCAACGCACCAGCAAGTCTGATGTCTCTCCTCGACGCTCTTCAAGTTGAGAACCGCTGGCTGCGTCAAAAGAACTATGGCGACGCTTTTGGTGCGAAGCAGCTAGATCTCTTCAAGTCTATGCGAACCATTGAGAAGCGGGAAGTGAGCAAGCTGTCTGCTGCTACTGATAACCTACTTAGCTTGGCTTGGTTGACAGATGATTTCGATCAACCCGAGGCGCTCACCAGCATCTCCCAGCAGCTCGATGGCTCACAGGCCGATTCCAATCTTTACAAGTCCGTTACTCAACCGCGAATTCGGCGGTCTAGGAGGGCGCCTCTGTCCTTGGCCCCTCTCCAGACGCAACTCGATATGATCAAGAGTAAAGGTCGCTTCGACTGGTCTTGTCTGGACGACCTGAGCTTCGCAGATCTATCGCCGACAGTGGAGCACTTTGACAGTGAGATGATAGAGTTCCGCCCGCTGAAGAGTATCACGGCTCGTTGAGTGTCAAACGCGAATGTGAAGGAAGCCGGAGCATTGCGATAGAATTGTTTTGTTATGCAATATACCCCTCTGCGGCACGGCGTGCTGCTTGCGTTGGATAGAGATGAGCGGAATGAATGTTACCTGTCTCACAAATCTAGGCCTTTTATGAACATGCTTCTGTGATGTTGACGACTACGCACTGGTGTTGTCATGTATGCGGATTGAGTCCTGACGTGGCAGAAGAGAGCGCTGCATGTGAGATGGGCACAGCACTCACACAGTAAAAGTGTAATATGTGTTACTTCACATGCTCAATTCAATCTACAAGGCTTCGCTGGTCGATCTTCATTCAACAATAGGCACTGCTGAGTTCCAATTTAGCAAAGTGGGTACCCTTCGATAAGAGACCATACAACACCCCCAAAGTAAGTAATTGTGCAATACATCCGATGCAAGCGTACTGAGCCTAGTTAGATGTAGTCACCTTGAAAGTCTAAGCAGTACATCGCGCTCTAAACTGAAGACAGATGGCCGATTGCGGTCTCAGAGGCGCTCGTTTAGACGTTTTCATGTAATATCTTAGCGCAAGTGCTTTAGGGATATTCATACCTGCTAGAATTTCTCATGTTGGTTGCTCGGGTGGTGAAGGCAGAATGTGCAAGACCAGATTCGATTTATTGCTGCCAGAGTGTGGCGGAAGAGTTTCATAAGTATCTCCATCATTCCTACGTTAGATATATTGTTGGCGAGCGAATCTTGGTGGTTGCTTGGCTCGCTTGCTGAAGTCCAAATAACACGATCGGTATGGAAGAGCTGGTGTAGACTGGATCGGATGGTAGCGCGCCAGGATGGTTATGTGATATAGCGAAGTCACAATTCTTAGAGAAGGGTTGATGTTGAAGCTATTTTAGCAACAATGGTTAACGTCCACAGTTTATAAAATTATGATCTATATCAACTATAATCAGTCTCTTGACCCCTACTATATATTGAGACAGATTCTTAGTTCAAGTATATCAGTATCTGTTATCTCTCAACTATCAAGTTTGTGCTGTAATAGGGCTGAGAGAGGTTGTAGCTTCACCATCAACACTACAAATGCACACCCTATTAGTGTCTGTAGCATAACAGGATACATATATCTGCCCCATAATGCCCCAAACTACTCTACGCACGCATCAGGGTGCAGATGTAAGTGCAGGTGTAGGTGCGTTTCTTCCCTTTCTGCTTGACAAGCCCCGGACAGACCATTAACAGACCTAAAGGCCTGAAATAGTTAAGTTACAGCCTCAACGTTGAAATCAACTACAATTGAAATTACAATGACACAGTTTCAACTTCTTAATATATTTAAACTCTATTAACGACGCCCAGGGTCGGATATCACTGTATAAGAAATTCCCCTGGCGCGCTACAGTATTCGTCATCCAACTGCAGGAACTCTTTCAGCATCCTGAATACGTCCTGGACTCTTTCATCCTCTTTGTCCAACCTCAGCGCGTCCCGAACGCCCAACACAGTCGTCCATACAAACTCCCGTGACGATCGTGGAGGTAATTCTGTATCTGCCACGCCCTCGTAGGCCCTCAATTGTAGATTAACGACATCTTGAAAGATATCAATCGTTGTTCTGCGGTAGTCTGGCGTAATTCCGAGCTCTAGAATACGACCCTGAGCCAGTGGTATAAGAGCGTACACGTGGTCTCGCACGTCCAAGCAGTGTGAGGATGCGTACTTGGCCACCAAAGCTGGGAAGTTGAATACTGTCCAGTAGGATCCATATCCTCGCTGGTATGAGCGCTCGACAAAGATATTGACCATGGGGCTTTTAATAATAGCGTCCATTAAGCCTCGCCTCTCATCGCCATCTTCGCAAGACATATTGTGCTGCGTCTCCATCGAGCTGCTGGACCTCATAGCCTCGAGAGACTTTGTAGAGTCATCAGGTATATGAATATCGGTCAGAGATAATGAAAGAGCCTTGATCATAGTCAAGGCCTTGTGAAGGCTTTGAGCGTCCAGGTTGTCGTTGCCATAGCGAATATCGATCCTTTTCGCGAGGATGAACTCTTCTACAACCCACAGCCTTGTCCAATACTCCAACATAGATAACTCCCGCAGTTGCAGTAAAGTATCCGTGGTCCAAAACTTTATGAGGCTAGGCCGCATCAACCCCGTCCCAGTTGTATGCTCCTTGAAGGTCTCGAAGAAGACCGGGTCTACTATTTCGCCAGACCGTTTCAGGCTTGGCTCTATCGCAAAATCTTCATATTGCATGCTGAACAGCTCCTCTGTACTTGTACTTGACCAGTCCAACCCTCGTAGTCCTCGAATGAGCTGGCCAATACGCTTGTCGCCTTGCCCTAGCCACACAATTACGCTTGTTGCTTGCGAGTAGATCAGCCCCATGATACTAACTTGATGACTTCGTTCTTCGAGATGCTCTTGGTTGATACAAATAGCATCGATCCATAGCAGTCCTGTGTACTTCTCTTCTCTCATATGACGGAGGAAATGCCATAAATTCGAGTGGATCGTCAACGGCTCTGAATTGACCAAGATTGTCTCGGTACACTCAGGTGAACCCCAAACGTACGATAGGGCGGAATATACAGGTGCTTGGAAGAGTGAGATGTCGTGAATCATGCAGCGGATGGTAGAGGTGGATGTGAGAGACGACGTGGGGAGGATTTGAAGTAGACGTATGGAGTTGTGACGGTCGTGTCGTATGGCGAGAGATCTATAGAACTTATAGTTGCCTTTCGCAATGTTCGATGAATTGACTTTTAAAGCGGAGCCGCTGTGATGCAAGCGTACTCGCTGTTGGCTCTGTTGGCGTATGAACAATGGGCGGATGCTGCGGTACATAAACGTGGGGGCACTTGAGATCATTTTTCATACCTCACATCAGCGAATGCAAGAAGCTTCTGCTTTGAGAGATGTTGATAAGAGCCTGGAAGGATGTAGCGGGGATGCTGTGGTGGTGAACAAGGCAACAGCCTTGCAGCTGAACAGCTACATGTTCTTGGCGCCGGTCAATAGATACGGTACAGCAAGCGAATAATATAGCAGATGTATTCTCGACACGTTGAACCTATTATATAAGCGTTCTATTGTTTTGTGCTATGTAGCCTATTATGCATAATGCAAGACTACAAAAAGACAGGGAGATGCTAGTTTGCAATAATTCCTTAAGACTAAAGGCAGTAGGGTGCACGGATGACCATTGTAGAAGTGTACAATACAATATTGCAGAGACGATATTGTGACTAACATTGACTAACGAGGTGAGGGCATCATGTTGTCACTAATGTGTGAGAATGGTGTTTAGTGTGTGATGTGCTCGTTCTACTCCGACAGGCTTCTAGGCAGCTCCGACGCTCAGTCGCCATAACATATGCCTACCAAAGTGTGTGCCTACTGTCACTCTTCGTTCAAATGATTCACGCGTCCAATATGCTCTTACAGTCTTGCTTTGCAGCTAGATCTGATGAATAGTAGCTTTCTGGCACCATTATACATTGTTATGTGTATTGAAGTCGCGATGGAGTTTTTCGGGCGTGTTCAATGATGAGCTTCTCAATACCTGGCTCCTATATCACTCAACATTGCGACAACTAGGTACAAGCTTGCTCGCCACGCGCAAGAGCATCGAGCAGCCGGAAGACTTTGGTGCATTTGAGCGCCACAAGGCTGGTGATGAGCTGTGGTAATTACTGGATGCAGCAATATGCGCGACGAAATGACAATCACCCGACGTGACACTTATTGTAGCAAGCTCATCCATGCTTTCAATTCCACTAGTTACCGCCCAATCTTTACGCGGGTACCTGAACATCTTCATCAGTTCTCACGACTCGCAGCAGGCAATTCCCAAACACGTCGAGATTGCGCTGGCCAGCCCACCTCGGAGCGGGAATCCATCCAATATCGGAAAAGGAAGGGTGCTTAGGTTCAATAACGCCTTGTTTATGCCCTTGTCTTCCCCTCGTGGTCTGTGAGGAACTGTCCTGTCAGCCTCATCCTCTCCCAGCGTTGGTTGTTCCAGGATGATGCTGGCGCGAACTTCTACGCGAGGCCACACAAAACGCGCAGATTCGAAGCCAGTTTGGTTCCCGGTAAGCGACCCAAACTTTGCACCCGGGTGGATAATCGTCCGACGCAATACTGGTGAGACTTGATGATGTGCGCGCAATGACCATCCGCAGAGTCAGAAGATGAGGCTGGGCGCTGCTAGCAGGCCATCGAAGGAGTATTGCGTTCAAACAGCGCCGGTCCGGACCTCGGGCACGCAATGACTTGCCAACCAGCACACCGCCGAAACATCTTGACTCGTATCATTCCGCGTCCGCACAATCGCATGTTGCCAGGCTGGGACGTGCAGGGACGTCCCTGAACTTACCAGATCCCAGGATACTCTTGTCGTTGATGCTCGTGTTGAAGCTAGTGCCGGAGTCAAGCAACCAGGGCCCGCTTGTTCGCACGAAATGATGCCCTGAGAGCCACAAGGGCATAACGACCAAAGTTAACAGGGCGATCACAGCTGTCGTACCCGTCGCGACTGTGCGACTGAAGCAAATGCCAGACATTGACGTGTCTCGTGGGCTTCTGGAAAGACCCTCATAACCTATAGCGCTTGGATGAACCCTGGTATTGAGACTCACCGCTATGGTGTCCATAACAACGGCGGTGGAGTTCGGGGAATGGTGGTCTATATGGTCGATCATAACGAGCCGGAGTTATAGTGCAGCGTCAAGCGTTCGGCGCAAGATGTTCGTGGCAGGTGACTGAACCTGAGGCTACAGGTGCGACGACAAGAGCGCGCTCAAAGACTCACATTACAAAGGATGCCCCTGCGGACAGGACTCCTAGCAGCGACGGGCAGCAAAAGTGGATGCAATGCCCACGTTGCTGCTGTGCTCGTTCATCGTGTGTCCGCCAGAAGGCACGTAAGAGGGGCAACGATTTTGCATCTGGTTAATTCCGTAGAGCTGCATTCTCGAAGTCCCGCCTCCCAGGATTATCGTTGTAACACTGAAGGTGTTGCGTGAGACCATCGCGTAGGGCGGGAATTGTCAAAGCTACGAGCGCGGGAGCGAAGCGTCCACACTACCTTACTCAGACTTGGAGTTGACAGGAGTCGTTGCGCAAAGTGTTTACGAGGAATGAATACTTTTGTGGCTATTTTGAGCGCACGATACGATGTGAGGAGTCGCAGCGGTTCGGGTCACTCGCCCGCCTTTGGTGATAGACGGCCGCGCTAAATTATTGACGTAACAGACGTACCTGCCTACCGGGACAGACTTATCTCGACTACAACCAAAACATCGTATGATTCTGCCGTTACGGAAGGAAGCGCATCGAGTTGATCATGGCCGTTTTTCTTGTTTTGCGGGAGCAGAGATCTGCAAGATGACCGTATTGCGATCTCGCGAATTTGTCTCGGCTGTGGGGATAGGGCTGGAGAGGGAAACAGATCGCGACGGCAGGACGAAAAAGCAACAACGGTCCTCATAGCGTGTATACGGATCAAGCGCATGCTCCGAAGCCTCTGCTATCGTATTCTGCAGCTCACCAGGTTGGGTAACTCAGATTGCACCACGGACCACCAGGGGGTTCCCTAAGTGAGGTGCGCCTTCAAGTGCGCCCCTTCAGTGCATCATTGCTTTTTCACGCCTTTGGGTGCACCATCGAGAACAGTAATTCCAGCGGGCGCGTGTTCCAACGCGTGGCTTGCACAAGTGGTGTGGGTAGCGGGAAGAATGCTTTTTGCTGTTCCCCCGGTCGTGCAACCGCATCCTTCGTCCGTTGATCGAACGATATGCATTGCTTTTTAACGGCACGGGCGATTCAAGCCATAGGCGAACATGCTAATTTGAACGTCTCCGTTGAACAACTTTTCTTATTGTGATACGTACGATAGCAGCATGAATCGCATCTGTGTTTGGCGGCGTTAGAATGCATTGGGACAAGTGATCTGGACACCTAAGACTTTTCACCGGCGCTGGCCCGGGACAGAGGATGGCCCCTTACGGTTGGAGCGTTGATCGTGGTCTCAGATTGAGTGCTTTGCTGAAAAGCGCGCAGCAAAACCATTCACGCTCAATGAGCTGACAGGCGTTACATGTGGTCTCCTCTCAATGTGTCTGAGGTAGCCTATAGCCGATAAGTGGAGTCACGCTGGTGAAGGTGACCAGAAAGAAGCAGTCGTTGTACGGCATGCTTCGGCGCCTTGTGCTGAGCGAAATCGCAGAAGCCCCATGCCGACTTTGCACGATTGTTGGTCCACCAGTTTTCAACAAACACGCCATGTGAGAGTGAATGCAGTGGACTATTCACCAGACGCCATTGAAGAGCTTGACCCGGCCCCCCTGGACGAGCAAAAATACAGCCCACCTTCGCCGTTCCACCTTCGCCGACCTTGAGCTGCGGCCACTTGTGTTGCTGTGCTGATAAATCGAAAGGATCAAGGAAGACTGTAGATCATCTCACTATAATTTGCCTCGGTTCAAGAAGGTAGATCCACATAGATAGACCAGCTTTTGGCTACGCAATGACTGACAATGTCTAACGGGTGTCGAATGGTGGAGCTGTAGTAGTTGATTTGAAGAGTGGAACTGCTCTTCTTGCTGTCACGGTACTAAGTCACTACATTGCTACACCCAGTCAAATCAATCTCCCGGCGATGATATGTTCACTGCATCCGTGCCCTACAATTTAGCAAACACAGTAGCTAGTGATTGTTTTCATCGCGTTCCCACTCTTATGAAATGGAGGCGGTGAAGTCCGAAGCCATTGCTTGGGCAACTGTTGGTATAGCGAACTATCTCTCCATACCAAGGGCCACGTCTACCGGCATGAGATGTCTAAACGGGCGGCAAGGGAACGGGAGATGCGCATAACCATAGTGATTCCCATGGAGACGGGCATCGTGTCAGTGTTTTCAGGCATGAACCAAGCGCCACTGTTGATGTGGATATACGATCGTATCGTAGGCAGCTGTTGTTGATGCGTGGGCAACCAATTCGTAGGGGATGGAGACCTAGACAACGGGCCCTAGGCACTGACAGCATGCAATATAACGGGGTCAGCATGGGTGATCCTCAGATATGTTTTGATTGCATTGGGCATGAGAAGCTGCGACATTGCTGGATCTGGCGGTGAAAGTCATGCAAACAACTCATTAGACCCATAGTTCAACCACTAGATCGAAACACTCGATTACTGGGATGTACCCTGGAGGAGGAATTATCAAGAACAATGATCGATTGATTTGACTCTTGTCAAAGCACCAAGAGTGCTATGCAGTAATCCTACTATAATACAGAGAAAAAAAATGACGGAGCCGAACCAAATAACTGGTGGCGCAGGTAGACCAAAGTACTGAAAAGATGGCCACGCCATGTAGCGAAAGCCGAAAGATGTCACGACGCCGGTGTAAATGCTAGTGAAGAATAACAACGTCACCCAGAACGCCGATTCCAAGGCCGTGATTCTGAAATCGATGGCAACGCGCGCCAAACAAATGCTGCCTTGCTGATTCCAAGTATACATTATTGGCAACTGAGGCTTTAGCCAAACAACGCCGGGAGAGAGATGACAGTCGAGATTAGCTTTTGAGTCGTTATGTCGTGATGGTAGTGCTGGTCGAAGCGTGACACCCTCGCTCGTGGCGCTTCATGTTACTTCGCACGCTGAAGGCCTTGCCGCATCCTGCCTGGGGGCACTTGTATGGCTTCTCACCAGTGTGGCTGTGGCTGTGAATGCGCAGGCTGCTTGGTCGCGAGAAGGCCTTGTTGCAGGTCGAGCAGATGTATCGGTCCTGGGACTGAGGAAATGCTGACTGGCTGGAGGTGCTGATGTAGTGGTGGTGTTGCCATGGGTTTGCGCCATTGGCCGAGGCGGAGGGTTGAGGCATTGGCAGCGGCATCGAAGGCTGGTAGTTTGAAGGTAGTGGCCGTTGAGCGTACATGCCGGCGCTGTTGTATGAGTGCTGCTCAGGCGAGTAGAACGAGGTTGCTGATGCGTTACCTGGGGATGACTGGTAGGGCGACTGGGCGTACATTGAGCCATTGTAGGGAGACATGGAGTGCGACGGAACTGAGTCCCGCTTCATGGGCGGTATTGACGACAAGGCTTGACGCTGCTGGTGAGGCTCCATGTTGTTCAGCGATGCGCCCATGAAGTAGGCTGCCGAGGCGGCAGAGTGAGTTGAAGCGGACGAGGGCGATCGTTGACCGTCACCAGCGGCATCAGGGTGCATTGGTGGTGTGGGAGGAAGGGTCATGCGAGTGTTGCTTGCCACTGTTGGGGCTGCAACGTAGGCCGAGGGTTGCTGTGGTCTTTGCATTGTGCCAGTGTTCTGTTGTTGTGTTTGTCTCAATTGTGGCGAGGCTGACTGTCTGTGTTGTGATTGTGGGCTCTGCCCAGCGGCTACTTCCGTTAGGACGAGTTATGGGCAAGTCGCAGTGAGGCACTTACCAGCTTCTGCAGGCTTCTCACCGCCGGCAAATTCAAGGAGACTGGAAATTGAAGGCAGCGACGGCTTCTGCTCCTCTGCAGGCGGCGATGGCGGTGACTGAGGCCGTTGTCGCGGATACTGGTACTCGACCTGCTGTGGATGTGCGGTGAAGAGAGTGGGTGCAACGGTGGTTGACACCGGGTACCCTCGAGGCTGCGGTTGCTGGTAGTAGGCCGATTGCGGTGGTTGCTGGAACGCCTCACGCTCCCGTACGCTGCCGTGTACCATGCTGGCAAGATGCATTGCCATGGAGAAGGTTCAAGTCACGGGGCACAGCAGAGGCTGCGTAACGTTGAGGGACTTGGGTGCGTGGTGTTGGGGTGGTGGAAGGTGATTAGGTGAAGGGTGTGCAAGTGATGACGAGATGGAGAAGCGGGAAGCGTGGGAGTGTACCGCAATAGAGGAACGGGTAGTGGCAGATATGATGCGCCAGGACTCCGGGCGGCGTGCAGTGTCTATGTAAGAGTAGCGAGCGGTTGGCGAGATTCAGCACGACGCCCGTTCACACTGTAGCGTCGTCAGTGGAGAGGCCCGCGGCGACCAAACCGTTGCCAACGAGGTGGGTCAGACAGCGGTCGACCCCAGTCCTGTCAAGTCCCTGTCGAAATTGCAAGACCGGTCGACGAGGCGGCGGACCGTTGTGACAAGCAGCCAACCTCCCAGCACGGCTAGACGAACGCTGCCAGCCCTGCAACGGCAATGCAGATGACGGGTGAATTGGGACTAGGGCAGCGATGCGCACGCCTCCGTAACAATGCCTTGGCCGAGCGATCCGCCCACACATCCCAGACCAGCCAATGTACGCACCGCCGGCGAAGAGTCGCTTTTGGGCGGCGGGCACGGAGGCAGTGGAGTGCTAGTGAATGGCGTTGCAGGGGGCCCTGGCTGCTGTTCCAGGACAGGCCGTGATGCACCGCAGATCGACCCTCGCAGGAGAGACCAGAGGACAATCTGTCTTACGGAGCGCTCACGTACGGATGCAAGCACCCTGGGTGCTGGAGCGGCTGCGCTCGCTGCACTGGCTGCACTTGGTCTGGCAGTCCTGGTCACGCTCGTGGTGGTGGTGCCTTCCCGGCGGAGCGGATCAACCTGCTCCGGAAGCAGTCACGCCGCCGCGCCTGCAGTCCGTCGATAGTGACACAGCTGCTGCTGGTGGCCTCTTCAAGTAGTGCGCGAGACGCCGTGGTGCAGGCGTAGGTGAAGGCGGTAGGGGTGCTTTGGAGCGTGCCTGCACAGTCCGCTCGGACGCAAGATCGATCGACGGCAGGCTTCCCAGCACCTGGTGCGCGCTGGGCCGTGGAGATGTTGACGCAGCGAGGCAAACGTGACCGTCAGACCAGTCACCAGAGTCAGCCGCGAAATACCCGGTCCCAAATTCGGAGGCGATTCGCCGGGGTGGTGAGAAAGGCTCCAGAAAACCGCCGACAGCATGCGCCCTCGCGCAGTCAATGCCCGTCAGTGCCAGCGAGTGCGAGAACGACAGCGCCGCGAACAGGGCGGCGAGACGAGTACGGAATGGGCTGATGAGGGATCACGCAGGGGGGGGGCGGAACGGCAGACGCTGGGGTTCAGAAAGGGACAGACATGAGACGAAAGACGAGTCTGCACGCTTTAAACACCCCAGCCGTTTCTCCTCTCATGTCGCCTACACGCAAGTGCGCGGGCTGCTCCAGCCGTCGAGGGCGAGCGACGTTCACTAGGCACCATAGCACCATCAATCGTTCCGCGAAGCTTCGGTGGGAGAAAGCGTGCGACGATTGGGAACCAACCAGGGCGCAGGCGCCTGCCAAACGGGTCTAACGTCGTTCCCGCTGGCAGCCTCACCGACCAAACACTGGCGCTGAAACTCTTACCAAGCACCCTGTCCAGCCACTCACTGGCCGCCAATTCGAAAAGCCCACTGCAAGCGAGTAGACAGCTCCCGCACAGGTGATGCACATGGCGGCAGCCGCTGGCGAAGCGAGCACGGGATGATGTGACGACAATATTGAAAAGCGGCCATCAGCCGTCATCGTGCGCGCTCTCGTATCATGCTGCAGAGGGCTGCATGACTGTGTTACAGCCGCTGCTGCGACGACCTGTAGCACTGAGCGCTCCGCTCTTGACTCGCATTTGGAACAATTCTATGCCCTTTGCTGTCGAGCTGCTACCGGGCGGAGTGGAGGTGCTTCTCCATCAAGCATCCTCACCGCACCTCTGCTCGACGGGTCGACGGCAAGCTCCTTTGACTAACCGTTTAGGCCGCGTGGTCTGCAGCAGTTTCAGAGTGAAGGCAAGCGCGGGAGAGCAGATGGCGACGGCTGGCCGGACGATGCCCTGTTACAGCAACCATGTCCGCTCCTTGTACGCGAGGTCCTCACGACGCCGCGAGGACGGATCGCGGCGTAATCCAAAGTCTTGGCCTCGTTCGTCTGTGGAGGATCTTGAAAAAGAGGCGGGTCGATCAGTACAAGCGCATGCAGCTAAACCCTGAAGCCACGTTGGCCGTCTGCTCACTGTAGCCGACATCCCGCTGTCCAACCAAACCCTCCACCGCCGCTTCTTTTGAGCGGCTTCGAGAAGTTCACCACGTGAGTTGCATGCCACCACAGAGATCTTTTCTTAAATCTGCATCGATTTGCGCAGCATGCCGAGGCGGCACACCTTCGGAGTCACCACCCGCGTGCGATGTCCATCAGGGGCAGACTGCGCATCTACCGAAGGCCCGTCTGCGGCGGCAAGCAAGAGCCACCATAACTATCGCTGAGATGGGCTCGAGAAATTTACCCAGAACGGCGAAGCAGCGGTCTCACAACATAACTGTGCTTTGTGTTACTCCCCTACCACGTGTTGATAGCTTTCCACATGAGGTGAAAAGTTGTGCTCCGGTGCGACCAAATCACAGCGCCGACTGTGTCTTTCTCTACTGCGTGCACGACATCATGAACATGAGAGCGCACAGACGTCATGGGAGATGAACGGCCAGGGTCACTGTTGATGGAAAATCTCCCACCCCAGACATGGTCACTCGCGCGATTCGCGGAGCTTCTGCCACCACTACCCTGGATCTTGTGCCCGATGTGGGTATCGAATTTACCCGGCTTTCGGAAGGCACTGGTTCCACGATAAAGCAGCAAAAGCACTGCTATAGTTGTTGAGTTGCTGCCACGATAAGCCCTCTCGGAATTCATCTGCAGTCTTGCCAACCCTTTGGAAGGGCACCATGCACCTGTTACGACCATGTGTTTAGCCGGAAACCACCTGCATGATCTTCCGGCACAACACTAAACAGGGACGCTTCGTATCTCTTTGAGAGACCAGGGTTAGGCAGGGGTGTCGCTGCTTTGGCCGCGACGTGATCCGTTTTCCACGGGTCAATTCCACTGTCTGTGTTTGTGCCATCCTAGTGATCATCTCGGCCACTTAATGTCACGACTCGGCATGGCAGCGGCATCCCCACTAACATTGCCACCGAGGCTGTTCTATGGCAGCACGTGTGCAGGTCGCTGGGAAGTGGTGCCCACGCAAAGAACAACCCCCAAGTCAACCAATCCCATCAAAACAACACCGATTGCGTGCAACATAAAACAAGTATGGTTGTGGAGGGCCAAACGCCCTTTCAAGATTCTGTCCGAGTCCCAAGAGCGTATTCAGAGATTACGAAGACTTGAAAGGTCGCTTGCACGGATAGATGAATCAAGGACGGGAAAGTAGTCTCAAGCCAACCTGTATTGGCTGCGGTACTTAACATCATCTGGTGTTGGACGGCATCGTTCTGGAAGCGTGTTCACCAACAACCACAACATCGGTAAACCCAATCATCATCCCATCGTACGCCGATGACATGACAGGGTATCCCTATCGCTCAAGACCGGTTTCTCTCCAATTCTTGATTGTAGTCCGGTGGTTCTGTACAGTAGACTCCAAGGTTTCAAGATTCGCCGAGGAACTTGTTTCAGTCTCGTGAGTAACATCTGAAACACATCTTCTCCATAACACACGATCTAGACGACTGACAAAGAATGACCCAACGAAACAGTATCTTGGCTCAACAGCGTTCGTCAGCAGCAGTTCTTCATGATACCAATGCTGCATGCTAATCTCCTGCTTGGTCGGGATCATTCTTGCTTCCTTAGCTGGCGCAATGCGACACAGCATCGTATCTACTGCGTTGGGTATACCTTGGATACGTAGTGTAAGTGAGGCGTAATGAGCTAGTTGCAGTAACGTTCACTCCTGCAAGCAAACCCTTGTAAAGAGACCGTTTATTTCATCAGATTACAATATTCTTTAATAGCTGCAGCAACCAGGGTATCCATATCACAAACCGCGCTATTTTACCGCTTCAACCAACAGTCAATTTTTCTACCACGCAACGTACTGACTTGCATATCTGAAAGAAAGACCCCAGTTCGAATCATAATCTGCGCTGCAGTCCGGAAGTCGGCAGCATCGAATCCTTCGACAAACAGCGCCGCGATTTCGCCGGTCTAGCAAGGCTGCAATATATCATAACCTTGTATCTGTCCTCAGAATCGCCGCGACGTGCGCGACATCTCTGAAGGTCTCAGCGTAGCCGTGCAAAGACCACGTGGTTACTGGGATCGCTTCAAATTATCCCAAGCCATACCACTGTTCGCAAATCTTACGGCGCAGAAAGTCATATGCGGCACAGCCAGCCGAATGTATCGAAGTTTACCAAAGCCACAGGTGCTCGCCATTTCATCTAATTGAATGAGAATCTAAAGCTCTGGAAGGAACGAGTCGCACCCTGTTCTTGGGGCGCCCGGCCAGCATCCATCGCGAAAATGAAATGGGCTGTACGATCGCCAGGCCCTGGTCCATGTCCACCGCTTCGAGGTTATCCTCCGGAACCACTCCGCCACGACAAGGACTCAAGAGCGGCTGACGTAGATCCATCGCAGGTTCTGCCCACCATTAACACCGAGATGTGCTCGGCTGACCACCGACACATCCTGCAGGTATTGGGCTAAGTCTCAGATCAACCGATAAGCACGCCGGGGTCGCTTTACCTGCACCGATCGAAGCTCCAAGTCATCAAAATTGGTCTACTGATATGGAACGATCTGCCGGACGTACGGGTGTACCTAATTCGCCATAAACCCATGTCCATGGGACGCGCCAGTCCGCCATCTCCAAGGCCGTTAGAGCACTGATGAACAATGTCACCAATACTCGTAACCAGAGCGGCTCGCTGGTCTGTCCTGTCTCAGCTACCCTCGCAACCCCTTAGATCCACCCATGTGGCAGATATCGATAGTTCGTCGACCTTTCATGGTTCTCGGACGTCGCACAAGCACCCTAAGAACGGTCTTGCAGCTCAAACGATGCCACGGACGATCGTGATCTTCCACCCCTGATATATTATCCCTTGTAATCTTCGCTCAGGTGCATCTCGGTCGCGAGAGCCTACCGAGCCAAAAGCAAGAGCAGTCTGGCGGTCTCGGCAGACCGTATCGGGACACAGCCATTCTTTCGCTCTAGCCTTCTCAGGATGTACGGACGTCTCCACTCTCCACCAACGTCCGCGTCGGCCTGCCTCTACTCCCCTGTCATAGCTGAACGGGTCAAGCGCCGTCTCCACTATGTGGATGAATGCAACAACATGCTTTTGCAGACATTGGTTCAAGGCAAAACAGGCGCTATCGATACATCTGACGAAACGCTCAGGGTCTTTCGTCTTGACAAGCATCCTTGACCTGGATCCGGTCCATCGTGGATGCAAATCGTGATGTGTTCGGTCCGGAGTATCTACGAGATGCGTACACTTGAAACAATAACCCGACTCATTGGTCGTGTCTCGAGCACAAGCACATTGTGTCAAGAGTGCCAATACTGCTCCCGCTATGATAGAGAAGGCGCTGAACGCGGCAACACAGGCTTCTTGCAGACCCGTCTTATCGTACGACTCCTGCAGAAGGCTCAATTCTGCCGGGACGTTTCCACCACTAAATTTGATGGAGCGATCTGAAGCTCCTCCTGCACCAAGGGGTGCGATCGTCGCCGATCATTACTGAACCGAGATTTACCGTTGCGCTGCGCGATGGATGCTGATTCCTGTCTTGCGTGCGCTGGAGCTTCCCAGCCGTAGCAGGTGCAGAACAGGTCAAACCGCCTACGTACCTCAGTGAGGACGTAAATCCAGAAGGTCATCAAGACGAAACGCCGAACTAGCTCACGGCTGCCTTCAAATCAATACGGCGTATCACATTCGCTTCAACGTGCAAATGTCCATCATATCAAAACAGTCCACTTGCTTAATGGCTACCGAACACGTGCAGCTGGCACCCATGCACTGCCACGTAACGAGACTTGAAGGACGCAGAATTGTTCACTGCTGTTTTTCAATCCGCGATTAGATTAATCTGGCGGTCTTCCTGCCATCTTCTGCACTGCCATCACGTACAGCGGCAAATCTACGGAAGTGCTCCAAAAATTTGGCGTGCATCCACTTTGTCCATACCCCTGCGAAGATGCAGTTAAGGAACGGAGCTTACTTCGCGTCCTCGACAGATTTGCATCCGCTAGTTGCTCTTCCGAGACCACTGCTGCGGTGACTATTGGCAACCAAACCTCTTTAACGCCGGTCGATCAGGACAAAGGTGACTGGGATAGGGTGGGGCTCGGGGCATCCCACTCATTATCAACGCAATTTTGAGTGGGCACAGGGCATTACCTGGGTGTTGGGTCATACTGTCCCTCTGTTTCCCGAAGGCAGAAGTGGCACGCAATGCACTATCGAGCATGTAATGATTCACAAGCTGGCATATATGCTTGACGTGCACGTTATGCAAACGCTCGAGGCAGTGGATCTGCTTCACCTCCTTTGAAGTGTTCCGTAATGCGCGAAACGGGTTGTGGGGTCTTCCTACAAATGTTGCAGATCTGTGGCAGGTACCGTTGATACCGATATTGGGCTTTTGACGCATGACGACATAGCGACAGAGACCTGACGATTCGCCAACAGTCGTCCAGAATCGTGTACATGACGAGACCCTCCGGATGAAGAACCATTCCGCCTTTGGCCCTACTTTGAACACCCTGATGACGACATCAATTGCATGGGCACTGCCTTGGAAACTTGTTGAATTCTAGTGAGATCAGAACGGCCCGCTTGCAAATGAGCAGAACCTCAGACCTGGGTATGTTGATCTTCGCTGACCAGATATTGCAGGACCCGTAATACATCTCCCCGTGTTGTGTAAGCCCTGCCTAAACCCGGCATGGCTGTGCCGTTAGAAGTGAATGACAGTCAATTCCACAGGAACTGCGTAGATCAAGCTCTGCTCAGGTGAGGTTCCCTGTGTACCAGCAAGAGCTTGCATGCATATCTGAACCCAACGGTACTTGTTCCAAAGTTAGCAATCGAAATGGATTTCACTTCTCCTCCAATAACATTATGCTCGGCCAACAACAGAACAGAAGGCCGCATGCATCGGCAGGCGATCGTTTCCCATGCGTACACCCCAGGCGCTGATCGTGTATGCCTGCCTCCTGGCTCGCAAACCCAGCAACTGAAGGCTGACACTGCCCCAGCTAATGCCTAAACGGATCTCGGCCCGGCCGCGCATCGAGCGATCAGCTCACGTAAGAAGTTGAACAGAACTATTGAATGCGCTGACCCAAACCGTTCGCTGGATCTGTACTGCAAAGGATGCTGTACTGTCAGATGGGATTTGGTATGCCATATGATGACAGACTTTTAACCGCTACTGGACGGAAGATCTGCGTAAGACGGCGCGGGTGTCAATCGGATACGGTGTACCGTGTACACCGTTCTATGCACTTCAATGCATGCATGTGAGTGACACCACGTGGACCACAACCCTCAGCTCAGGAACAATGTCGGCCTTATACGTTGTGATAATCGAAATATGCCAGAAGGTTTTCGGGTTTTTGGTGCATGCGTTACACGAGCTAGGAAGCATGTACAGCTTCCAAGCGCTTGATAGGCGCCCGCTTTATAGGCACTTGAACACGGCAATGCATCGGCATCTTCGCATTCGTCTGGGTCCTATCAAAGATCACTGGCCGGCAGACTTGCCACGAGGCAGTTATTCAGCTCGGCTCCAAGTACCTTCATCCATTTGGGGACATTTAACCGCATGCTTGTCAAGTATGACTAATCACAGGTGGTCGTACAACGCACTCGTTTCTCAATGGCGAGCAGCACACGATCGTGCACTATGATGATCTTGTGCCTCACAAGCCGATGAAATAATTGGCTGACATTTGGATATACCGCCCAATCAAGATAATATCGTTCTCGCAAGCCAAGGACATTTTCTTGGATGCCAAAAACCCGGAGTGTTCAATACTCCTTTGGGATGCTCTTAGCATGATGAAGATGACTGACATCTATCATCGCATATATACTTGTGTGCGTTACGGATGAATAAACAGATGACGCGTGAGCTGAAGTCGGAAGTAGCGGAAGAGAAGTGTTGCCTTCTCAGGGTCGAAGAGTAACAACAGTACAAGGCCGGTCGTACAAGATGTCACTTCAAAGCTGCTCGCTGATTTTCTGTCAGGTGCCTTCATGATGCCGGCATTGGCGATCAACATGTGGGGTTGCCTGCTCTCCGACAGTATGGCCACTGTACCGGTTCGAAGAATCGGCAAGAGAGTTCAAGTCCAACTCCAGCTTGATCACCTTGCAGGGCCGCTTCAGCTTCCATTAACAATCGAATGGTCACGCAGACGGGCATGCCAGTCGTCATAAGAATTCTATGGCCCTTGGTGCCAATACTTGAAGGAAATCCTGTCGCAAGTGCTGTTTCGCTTTTCAGTTTACCAACCATGTCGTTGTCTTTGACAGCCTGCAGAGGCGTGGGACCCTCGAACATTCGAGCGTCATTTGTGTTCTGGAAGAGGGCATTGTAAGTAGCAAGAACTGATGATGATCACTGAATGTTATTTGAGGTACAAAACCTGGGTGGTTGGATCTGATAGCTCTGCAAGCATCGATTTTTAGTGTTGATTCAGATTGATTACGGAAACTCTACTCCCAGAATCTCGACGTACCTTATCAAACAGACTGACTACACTCCTAATGCGTTTTTTTCCAGCCAACCAACAATTTTGATACTCAGCATGTCTTATCCAATGGTCATGGCCATGTCGTCTTTGTTGCTATGTGCTCCGTCTGTAGCCCTCTGAAGTCAGCCTTTTATCTTGATCGGATCCTGCAGATGGTTTGTTGAGCAGACTGCGTGAAATTCTTAGCCCAGAATGACCCATTCAATTATCTGGTTTGGCAAAAAGCTTTGTCTCCAAACTTCGTTACCCACCAAGCACAGTCCAACCTTCTTGTATGAACTGAGCTGTTGGATGTACCTGTCGAAGAAACAGTAGTCGTCGTGAGGCCTGCACTTGTTGACGTTGTATCAAGGGAGCTGTGAGCAACTGTTCCAGTTCCGGAGCCTTATGTCCTTCCTCATCTTTAGGTTGTTCACATGAAAGTTGGAGTGTTTGAGCCATCCCAAAATATTAGTACGAAAAGATACGTGCTAATCCAATGGGGAAATTGTCTTTGCGTTGATAGCAGTACATGCCTTCTCTGTAACCCAACTGAAGACGCAGCCGCAAACGTTCACGAGGTCGCGTTCAATGATCAGCGACATCCGGAACAGACGCTCTTTCATGGATGACAACAGATCCAGCAACGTAGTCGTTCAGATCTCTTTCTAGAAATTATGAAGATAGTGCGCATTGATGGCTGACTGCTCAGTAAGTGGGGCCTGTACTTACATTGTTTTTCAAAAGTATCGAAATATTGCAAGTGCTTTTCGAAAATGTCAGTCGTGTGCCGCCATGGGTGGCAACACTATCATGAGATACAGTGATGCTATTGCTCATGCTTCGTTCACCTGGTAGTTATGATCAGGCTTGAGCAGCCATTTGGCCTTCACTGTCTGGCTGATATGCCAGTCGAATGCTGGAGGAGTGCTCAAGACATGAGAGCACTTGCACATCTCTTTTGAAATTCCACCAATATGATCAAGCAATCAGTATCCTATATTGGCGTAATTGACGCTCTCTTGGGCCTGTGCTTCGTAGAGACTAGAAAATAAAGCACACCTTGAAGCCCAGCTCAAGCTGTAGCTTCTTCAGCAAGGCTCGGTTTGCTATAAAAAAAAAGACTGGAAGGTTGGTCTCCATAGCAAGGCATTTGCGAAGAATTTCTTCATACCAAGTAACGCCAAATATTGCGAGAATCAAAGCCAAACGACGTTTCGATATGTCATAATCCATTCAGATCCCCTATATTCAAATGTAGCAATTCCAGCCAGCAATCTACCAAACTGTAAATGTAAGAGATCCAGCAGCTTGCTCTTTAACTTTCCAGATACGGTCAGATGTTTCCACATTGTCACTTGATGTATCACCATAACTCTCTGATGATCGCTGATGCCTTGCCTGTTCCATTCTGTCTTCATGATCAAGACTATAAGCTCAACAACAGCCGATAAGCTTAGACACAAGCGTTGGTCAAATACATCTCCTTATGTGAAGTGTCAAAGTAAATTATCTCTGCACTACAGCGGGTCAGGAAGAAAGTGATATAATCAATCCAGTACAGTCGTATTGAGCAGGGCTTGTGCAACCACGCTTGCGCACAAAGTGGTCAGCGAAAACCTCTCTATCTCGCGTGTGGTAATTCGATCGAGCGACTGGAGAATGTACTCGTGAGCTGAGGCCTTGTGACTACGAGACAGTGTGGCACATCTACCTAGAATCGGATTAACTCGTAGTGAAGTTACAGTCAGACAGCTTGTGAGTGAGAAAAGCCATCTGATAGACGTTGTCACCGCGTGATCCCGAACACTGAGCATCCCCAGAGCGAACTGATTCATGCGTGTGGTCATTGACCGATTGAACTCCAGTATTGACATTGCTCTTGAAGCGTCTCGGTCTCTTCTCGAATGATCTGAAGACCTTCGAATTTCGTATACGTGACGAACGCAGCTCTCTCACCCTCACCGTCTGTGCTCAGCTTGAGATTTCTTTAGCTCGATGTAGGCTCGTAAACAAACACCGTGCCGCCTTCTTCACCACACCAGGTACCTCAACCTGGACGAAGCCAGCCAACTCAACTTGCTAACAATAGGCCCCATCGTTGATAACATCTCTCTGCGACGCACTTCGGTATGGCGAAGAAGCCTACAGCTTCCATGATGTCCCACTATTGCGGTCTCTGCCAAGAGTCTTTTAACAGCAGGAAGGCGCTTAACAAGCACTTGCAAAATCATCCAGACAGTGAGCCAGCGTCTGTCAAGTGCCCGGTTTGTCTGTTTCGCTTTGAAGACTCGCTACTGCTCGAGCAGCATCAGATTCTCTGCGGTCACTTGCAAGCCGCTCAATTCAAATGTAACAGATGCCCAGAGACTTTCATTACCCAGGCAAGCTACAACCGTCACCGTGAACTCGGGCAACCTTGTTGTGACGCGAACCACGCCAATGACTGGAAACTGCGCTCTCGTCCAGGTTACGTCGATGTTGACAAGCCAAAGGCGGTCACTAGGGAGTTCTCGGAGCTGGCCTACGGCAGTAACTCTTCAGGTACTCCAAGCGACATGAGTGCCAACGATGTTTACTGTCCGGACTGCAAGAAGCGGTTTCCGTCTCAGTTCAGATATGACAGCCACGTTCTAGGCTGCACTCCGCTCAACTCAAGGCTGCCTCCAAACTCGTCTTTGGAGCACCCACGGGCCCCAGGTCGAGATCAAAACGTCGCCTCCGTATCGAAAACTGCAGAGCGTCATCCATTGACCATCGAGGCACCGTCTCTGCATACGACCGGGTCGACGGCCCTCACCCACACTGCGCAGCGTACACCCCTACAGATCGTTACTTTGAACACCCGAGCTCCAGTGTCCCGCCAGTCGAGTCTCACAAACACTATACCAGGTGGCCTGTCCTCAGTGAATGGTTCAGTCATTTCTGCGATCCGTCCAAAGCCAGCAATTACGTCGGCGCCCAACACTCCATTTACTGGCCCAGGCGCTTTCATCTGCAACATAAACGGCTGCCAGAGGAGCTACAACTCCGAGCCAGGGCTCAATATGCACCGGACAGACGCTCACAGTGTTGGCGGGAGAGGCCTTGATCTTCACGGGAAGGATTCGTGGATGCTAAGTCAGCGCGAACGCGAACGCCTCCGGGGTGAAGGTATTCGCGTCTCTACAGGTGCTGCTCGTAGTGGTAGTAGCAGCCGTGGCGGTTACCGTGGCGGCCGTTTGGCACCGGTGCCTTCAAACTTTGCACCTGTGCGAGCGCCTTACGCTGGGTCCTCGCAACCCGCACCAGCGACCCGCGGTCCTTACCACCAAACATCTTCTCATCATGTCGGCGTCAACGAATCTCCCATCCCGACAAGCCAGCACATTGGCGGAGCCCTCGAGATGGAGCAGGCGAAGTCCATTCGTGGCAAGACTTTGCGTTTACTACTTCAGACTGACGTCTTCATCCACCACGATGGCAAGGTGAGTGTCAGCGGCATTGGCTGGACGCGTATCGGGGTCGAGCGACAACCCACAGTTGTAGGACTGTTCGACGGCATGTGCCACTTGCCTCCCAAGCTTCAGCCTTTGGACTATGTTCCACGCCCAAAGACGTTCATGGCCGACTACACTGCACAATATCCTGTGTCGGAGTTCGAAAGTGCCCCCAACCGGAATCCCGCAAAACCTGGTCTGGGTATCATCGCCTTGGCGTGCAGTAAAATTGTTCTTAGCAATGGATGTGAGGAAGCTGTCAAGGTTGCCGCTGTTGATGTTCTTACCTGCCGGGTGTTGATGAGCCATCTGGTGTGCACAGATCCAAACGCTCAAGTCGCGAAATGGCAGTCCTCTGTCACAGGCCTGACTAGCTTCGCAGATATGGAAGATGCTCGTCAGGCTGGTTACAAGGTGATCAAGGGCTGGGGAGCGGCGCGCTCAGCGCTGTTCAAGTTCGTAGACAAGGACACGATCATCGTTGGCCACAACCTACGCTCTGAACTGGATGCACTACGCATCATCCATGGTCGCGCCGTTGACATAGTCAAGGTTGTTGAGAAGGCTGCACAAGGTCCGTTATCTAAGCCACAGGTTAGCTTGGATAGCTGGTGCCGGGACGTTGCGAATGTTGCGAAGCTGCATACAGACCCCGTGTTCGGACGCGACTGTGTCATGAACGCGTTCGCAATTCGTGAGATCGGACTATGGGCTATCAAGAACCGGGAGAAGTTCGAGAGGGTAGCTAGGCAGAAGACAATGGAGTACCAGTTGGTGAGCCCAGTCAGGGCTTGAAAGAGAACGATGAGGTATTGGGAATACGCGATCAGGAAGGAAAGGTCTGGATCAATCTGTAACGATATGCAAGAAAGGAAAGTACTACAAGCTCAGACTCCGCAATGTAAACGATAAGTTCAAATATTCAACTGTGCATATTTGGAATGCGTAGTGGGTGAGCTGGCAAGTCGGTGACGTCCACGGTTGTAGTTGCTGCGACATATCTTCAATCAATTCGGGTTGATTTGAAAAAGTTCAGGTTGATGATTTACTGGTGTTCGAGAACATTACCTCTTTGCCCCCTCCTTCTCAATAGCATCAACGACAAACGCACCGCCCAGCAGAATCGCAGGCTCATCAATGCTATGATGCTCATAACTCAACGTCCCTACACCACCTGCCTCCAAAATCAAACTGGGGTTATCTTCCAACTTCTTGCCGATCCACCTCGCCGCGAACGCCCTCAGAATATGCCCATGTGCAACAATAAGCACATCATTCGGCTTCCCGTCTTTGCCAAACTTGCCCTTGTGATATTTCTCCCTCAGCTCATGAATCAGCTCATCCAGCCTCTTCGTGATGTCTTCGGGGCTCTCGCCGCCTTCGCATCCATCGCGCCAAATGTCCCAATCCTCGTTCAGCCCGCGCTCTTTGCGCAGCTGTCGGACTTCCGAGCTCTTGATGCCTTCGTAGTCGCCGTAGTCCCACTCGCGCACACTTTCGGTGATCTCGATGGAGGCGTTGGTGCGTATGTCGAGGGTGTGCGTAGGCTCTGAGGAGGACTGGGTGGGGTGGTGGTCCCAGGGGTAGCGGTCGCGGCAGCCGAGATCGAGGAGTTCGAGGGTGCGTTGGGCACGGGTGCGGGGGGATACGTAGCTGGAGAGATCAGTATCGAAGTCTGGCGATATAGGTACTTGATGATCAGAAACTCACATGTGTGCAAGGTTGCTTGGGACGATGAGCCGGTCGTCGCCTACAAGGGCTTTACCAGTCGCACGCACTCGCTTCTCACCGTTTTGTGTGAGAGGGATGTCCGATGTGCCTGTGTGCTTGCCATTGAGCGACCATTCTGTCTCGCCGTGACGAACGATGAATACACGTGGGTCAGGCATGGTGGGGTTATCAGAATGGAGGGGTGAGTCGAAGCGCGGACACGAACGATGTTCTGTTGTCAGAGTCTTTAGTAACTAGGTTGGAGGATTCCAAATATATCAACAATAGTCTACATCCTGCTTGATCGAACTTGCAATGCCGAAGATTCCGCTAAATTCCCGGACGTATGACGTTGTTCTGGATAGGGAATGTGATAAACGACGCGTGCAGTGGGGCAGATCAAAGCTACCCCTGTTTATGTGTAGTCAGCATCGGTCAGCTCCACGACAGTGCACTGACGAGAGTTACATGCATTTACAAAGCACTGCATATGGATGTTCCGGGAAAAAATGCGTGTCAATTTGCTTTTCATTCTGACCGAGGAGCACCCCAGGCTAAAGTACAAGATCATAACAAGCCAAACCCACCTGCGCCATGCTCACAGTTTTCGTTGCGAAACGAGGCGATTCTTTCTCCCGAAAGCCATCGTCGCGTAGTGTGTGACGTTCCGCGCAGGTATTCATACACAGATCCCATAGGGCAAGCTTAGTTGTCCATGTAGGTGCTGGCATCAACACCCTTCTCGGGGAATTCGGGAAGGGAGACCTCGAAACGCTCCTCGATCGACTTCAGAACAGCCTCGTCTTCAGGGCTGCTGATGAAGGAGATACTGAGACCCTTGGTTCCGAAACGACCGGCACGACCGACACGGTGAAGGTAAGAATCAGCCTTATCGGGCATGTCGTAGTTGATGGCGACGTTAATACGCTCAACATCGATACCACGACCGAAGATGTCAGTGGACACACAGATGCGAGTCTGGAAGTCCTTGAACTCCTTGTAGCGTTTGATACTGCATAGACATTAGCATAAGTACCTTGTACTTTAATATATAGGCACGTACCGCTCCTCCTGGCCAATACCAGAGTGAACTGCAGTACTGGGGAAGTTGCACTCGCGCAGAAGCTTGTCAAGCTCTGTGCATCGCAGAGTCGAGCGAACAAAGATGATGACTTGGTTGAACTCCAACTCGTCGAGCAGGTCGTTGAGCTTCCTGTTCTTCTCGCGTTCGTCAAGCTTCATGTAGTACTGTTGCAGACCGTGAAGTGTCAACTTCTTCTCGTCATCGACATAGATCTCAAGAGGGTTCTGCATGAACTTCTTGCAGGTCTCGCGGATCTCCTTCGCCAAAGTGGCTGAGAACATCATCACCTGCTTGTGAGCGGGTGTTGCACGGAAGATGGATTGCACATCGTTGCGCATATCTGCATATATGTCAGGCAAGATCGTTTGTCAAGTCTTTGTTGTACTAACCAGGCTGGTCCAGCATCTTGTCGCACTCGTCAAGAACGAAATGCTTTAGGTTGGAAAGGCGGAGATGCCTGTCGCGGACGAGAGCGTTGATACGACCGGGTGTACCAACAATGATGTGAGGGTGAGTCTCCTTGTTGCTGAGAAGCTCAATATCCTTCTGGACGGGTGTTCCACCGTAGAAGACACCGACCTTAACGTCGGGCAGGAACTTGGCGAAACGGTTGTACTCGTTCCTGATCTGGTACGCCAGCTCACGAGTGTGGCACATGACCAGAATCGTGGCGACACCAGGCTCGGGCTTCTCGTCCATCTGTTGCAGGGTGGCGAGGACGAAGACGGCTGTCTTTCCGAGACCGGACTTGGCCTGACAGAGAACATCGTTACCGAGGATGGCCTGAGGAATGGTAACTTGCTGGACTGTAGAGCACGAAGGCATGTCAGAACGGGTTTTAAAACGGTCGCGACGAAGTGTGCAAAGGGAAGCGTCCGTCCATCATGCGCAGTCGAAGTCCTCCACACGAGATAATCTAGCCACACGAAGGCCACACAACCCGTACACCATCTCTTTCGAGCCCTCCTGGGGCACATTGTCTGCCAGAACCAGTGCTCTCGTTCCAAAACGATATACTGGCAAAAAGCCTGTAGGCTTCTTTGTGTACAGGACCGATCTAATCGCGTCCAGATACAGCAGTCGGCTGGTGGCTCGTGTATAGTGGAAGGAGACTCGGTCCCTCACTACCTCGCTCGTGTGTAGACAACCATGGCCGCAGAAATGATATTGCTCCGTTGCGCAAATGGACGGACGCTTTCAGGTGGAAGAAGGCTGAGGGGAATTATTAGACTAACCCTCGGAAGGATGTTCGAAGCCACAGTCCGTGATTGCTCGCACGAGCTCGTCCTTCAGAAGGAAGTCGCGGAAACCGGTCGAGTGAATGCCGACATAGCTGCCCTTCTTGTCGCCAGCCGCATCGCCAGCGGCAAGACCACCTTTAGCAGCGGCTGCAGTGCCGTTGACAGGCGCCTCCGTTGGCTGGATCTCCTCGTCGGAGTAGTCGATGAGGTCCTCCTCGTGAGACATGATGATTAGAGATTCGGAGTAGTGGTAAGGTAAGGTTGAGGTCTAGGGTTGCGCGTGTCGCAAACAAGGCTGCCGAGCAATAAAGTGGCAGCTGTGCGGTAGAGGAAGGTTTAAAAGCTGTAGCTGTATGAAGGAGACGATCAGCGGGCGATTTGCTGATGCACGGCGTGACGCGACGGTGAGGATGGGGTGGTAGATGGGAAAGAGAGAGACGCAGCAGTGGGACCAAAAGCTCGGCGTGACAAGCGCGCTAGCTGAGTAAGGAAGGAGCGTCCGTGCATAGGCAAGAGTCACGGAAAGCCGTCGCATAGGGATTACTCGCAGCAATAACACTTTGGCTTTGTTCACGGAATCAAAGTCAGATAAGTTTCGTTTTCAGCTTACTCTAAGGAATAGCTGTGCGGTTCATTCACACGAAAGCGCCTCCAAAATTCCAATCCATTGTCCCACAGAAATTGCCGTCTCACAATACGGACTTCCAGATTCCGCATTTCTAAGTTCGAAGTCACGCAACATGGCTAAAGACAAAACCCCAAAGCCGAAAGGAATCCCAAACAAGCATCTACACGCACGGACTACCTTCCTCTACCAGGCTGCTACCTACATGACCTTGCATGCTTCTCTGGACAGCAACAAGGCTAGAACGAGCGAAACGCTACCATCAGGCGCTGGGCAGATTCAGCTGTCATCACCTCTTGCCCTCCAACTTGGTTCCGACCTCCACACTGTGTCTCGAAAGGCACAGCTTCGACTTTCCATTGATCTGAAGCGTTCCATGTGCAAGAGCTGTAACGCAGTTCTGATACCTGGGCGTACTGCAACACAGATGACTGAGAATCAGAGCAAAGGCGGTCGAAAGCCATGGGCAGATGTTCTGGTCATTAGCTGCAACCGTTGCAACAGCAAAAAAAGGATGCCGGTTGGCGCAAAGAGACAGCCAAAAAAACGAAACCGATTGGAAGCCATAGGAACTGCGATGACCAGCGATATGGAGGGTGTCGAGTCGACAACACCTGCAGGGCACACAGCCACGGAGCAGAGTCTTAGCTCCGGCTGACCTTTGTTTGGATACTTTGACACGACGCTCCTGACATAGATCATCTTGTCTCACAGGATCCAAGGATCCATCGGGTGACCGTCCACATACCGCATTACGATCATCGACGTACTCCTGATCATTCAAAGATCATTGACCAGGAGTTTCGGAACCCTCGTCGACCTCAAGACCATGACTATGGCTGATCGCCATCTTACATTGTGCTCAAGAACAAAGAAACAGTTTGGCTACAAATAGACAATACTTGCGGATACTCGCTAAGGTGAAGGCAACTGCTCGCTAAGGCGAAGTCAATTGCTCGGTAGGGTGATGCGTTTGCTCGCGGACCCAGACCTCGGGGGTTTGGGGGACTATCGTTGTTCTAGGATGAGCAGTATTACAGCCATAGGCTATTCTTAACAATATCAATGCATATCGGGTTGCGTGCTTGATTGACTGAGCAGGATGTGTGATGGACCACGTTGTAGTGTGGGGTTGAACCAACGCTTGCAGGGATGACGCGCTCGGTGGCCCAGACCAGGGGTTCGGTCGATACACCCGCGCCGAAGTGTTCCACCATTGCCATCGACGTAGCCTGCAACGCCTTGGACTGCCTGCTGCACTGCCAACATCGCCATTGCGACCCAGCAGCATGTCTGAGGACGCAGCCGGAGAGTCTGCGTCGGGCTTGCCCGCCGACACACTGCCAGAGCTGGTACGCTGCGGTTCCACTCAAGCTTGGAGAGCTCATTGCTAAGCACATGCGCAACATAGATTCAAGATATCCTCGAAGACACACTTTCGAACATTGTCCTTCAGACAGCGCTATCATGTCACCGCTCCGAGAAGCTGCTTCGCATGCAGTCTGCCGCGACGCAAGCCGAGTCCATCGCCCTCGCAACCCTCGAGCCAGCCTCGCAGAAAACGGGTGCGACCAGCCAGCCTGCCATCCCCATCGCCGAAACTTCCGCCGCAAAGTATGAGAATGGCCGAGTGCTGCTCAAAGGCAATCCTCTCAAGACAACACCGGAGATTATATGCCCGCACTGCAAGCTGCCGCGTCTGATGCATCCAATCATGGGCAAGGGCATGCAGAACCCAGATCTTACCAAAGAGTACTGCATGCTCTATCCCTGGGTTCAGCGATCAGGTCACGATGTCTATGGCAACCCATTCCCCACTGACATGGCCAAGTCCAAGAAGGAGCGCGAGCTCATCAAACAGCAGCAAAAGAACGCCGATAAGGAGAGTGTCGGCACACCAGGTTCACAAGACACAGAGATGACCGGCGATACCAAGGAAATCAAGCTTAATACAGGTGGCAAACCTGCGTCGTACATTCCCTGGCATACCTGCCCGAACTGCAAGCGGTCGCTGCTCATCACGAGATTTGCCCAACATCTGGAGAAATGTTTGGGCATCTCAGGGCGTCAGTCGAGTCGCAACGCCATGGCCAAACTCGCAGGCCAAAATGGCACAGGCTCAGGCTTCGGCAACACTCCTCTCGGCAGTCGCATGGGCACACCCAACCCAGGCTCGCAAGGCGACTCTTTAGCTCCCAAAGCCAAGGGCAAGGGTATTAGTCCTGTGAAGAAGCTTGCGCAGGGCGATGATGACGCAGATGAGCTTGGTGACGACACCCCAGAGCGCAAGAAGAAAAAGAAGAGTTCGTATATCAAGAAGGCGGATCGCGAGAAAGGTGGGAGTTCTGGGAGTCTCAAGGTCAAACTGAAGACAGGACGACCAGAGATTGAGCGCAAGGCCAGCGAAACGAGCGAGCGAAGTGAGGGCAAACGGGAAAGGGATGGCGACGATGGTGACGAGCCGCGCAAAAAGAAGATCAAGCTCAGTATGGGAGGAAAAGAGAGGGCGAGTGCAAGCGTGGAACCTACGGATTGAAGGGCGCTAGGGTGTACAATACTTGGGAGGACGGCATCAACAGGCGTTTTGGCATTTCAAGGGTGGGGATACCATAACCGGACAGGCGGTCGACAATGACCAGGGGCGTTTCTATCTTTCTAATTATTCAAGGTGGCTTTGCACCTTTAACGCGCGATCTAAGGTAATGACAGGATGCATCAAGACTGTGAACCCCATTTGATCTACACATCGAGGTGAATAGCTGCATCTAGGGATCATGAGCTCTTGTGGATTTCAACACCGAAGGATTGTTACAGTAGCAAAATAATGGATTCTTAATCGCTTTGGGACGTTCGGTAGAGATGGCTGTGCATTGAGATCGCCGTGGATGCAAAACGAAAACTCATTTGCGATCCGTGTCGACCGACCACCACGAGCGCAAAAAGATGATTCGACCCAGACTTGAACTGGAGACCTTCAGTGATCCAACGGAATGTTAGACTGACGTGATAACCAACTACACCATCGAACCTTGTTGTTGTGATTGTTTGGTAACTTGAAAAATTTATAATCTGCATTCGTGTAGCCCTTGCATATTAGGGTTGACGTGTGCACCTACTCGCTTCCGTTTTCAAACCCAAAATGTTCACCACGGTCGTGGATGTTAGACAAATCAACAACTGAATCACGCTACGGAAGAACAGGAATTCGCTGTGATGTTAGTCCAGCATTCCGTTGGATCACTGAAAGTTTCCAGTTCAAGTCTGGGTCTACAAAGAGTCATGATTACTTCCTCGCTTCGCTACGTCGCACCTCGTCGATTTCGTTTGCCCACACCTTTGCACAGTGGTATGAGCTACAGTTCGTAGCCGGCTGCTGAGGTCAGAGAACGTTGCTATCTGTTTCGTATGACATGCACTGCCACACTCCAAATTGTAATATACTTTGACTAAGGCTTGACGCATCTTTGACATATCTTTTCTCCGCAATGCCAGGTCTAGCTTCTTTACCAAATGAGATTCTTCATGACATCTTATCCTACATCTACGATCCCAGTTATGGCAGCACGCGGGATAGCTATCGCGCATTTTCTGGGCTCGCGATATCATGCCGCGCACTCAACTCCATCTCTACACAATACCTGTACGCACGGTACGAAGCTCCATTCGAGCAGCCACTTGCTGATTTCCTCCGCCGCATGGCCCATAACAAGGATCTCTGCTGTAAAATTAAACATATCAACATCCTAGCAAACACGGGACACTTGCAGCGAGGGCGAGTGCGCAGAGACCTCGTGGCCAACATTACTCATCTCCCAGACCCATACCGCTCAGCATGGTTGAATGAAGCCCGCAAAAATCTCGCCATACGCAGTGAAGTCGAGCTTGCTATTCTGCTACTCGGCGCTACAGGCCTCACGTGTATGGTAATGGAGAAAGGTGCAGAGCGAGCAGAACGGCGCTTCGACGACCTGACTGAACCACCACGCTGGCTCCTCCCCCTCACTAATGCAGGATTGTCGTACATGCAGATCGGTGCTATCACACCTCATCTACCATACCAGAGCCTCCACAGTCTTGCCCTGGACCTACAGTATTGTAGCCCCCCTTCGCTTACCCAACTCTTCGCCCTCCCAGCGCTTCAAAATTTACTTCTGAGGAACCTGCTCGACCACGCCTTCCTACGCTGGATCCGAGAAGGTGGCGGCTGGGAAGACCTGAATATATACCCCAACCCAACTCCCTGGCCCCAAGCTTACATCTCCCGCTCATCTATCAGCTCCCTAGTGTTGGAGAACATACATATACCCACTTCAAACATCATCTGGATGGTCGCCGCCTGCAAGGAGCTGGACACATTCAGAGTAACTGGCGTAGAAACCCCGGAATGCATTTCCTCAGAGTCGCGGCGGTGGTGCATCGACATCCTACGCGGTCTCCAAGCCCATCAGAATACGCTCGAGCATTTGAAACTAGATCCAGATCTTGTGTATCCGTTGATCGGGGAAGGTTCTGATAGCTGGCATAGCTTGAAGGGATTTAAGGATTTCTCACGATTGAAGGCGCTGGACACGACGTTCTCGAACCTCGTAGGGCATCCGCAAGATGTTCAGAACGATGGTATATTCTGGTTTGCGGGTAGTTCACGTGCGTGGCTGCCAGACAGTTGCGAGAAGCTGAGAGTGAGATTTGACGGCGTCTTGGAAGTCAACTGTGACGAAGTGTTCCTGGATTTTTTGGTGGGAGACACAGGTCAGCTGAAGAGTGTGGAAGTATATTATCACTACGGCAATATGTTCTTGAACAGCAACATGACGCATCCGGTCAATTTCTGGGATGTACAGAAAGCGTTCAGGGAGGATGGAAGAGTTGCATTCAATTATACCAAGAACTTTGATCTATGGGGCTCAGGTAAGTTACCCTGGAAACCTTTGAGGCCGTGCTCATATTGCATCAGAACTAGAGCGCAAGAAGTTTGAGGACATTGCACAAAGACTCGCGGGTTATGGCGTCAAAGGTATTGCAATGGCGACTCACTACGACGGGTACGGAGATTACAATGGGCGCTTGGAAGACAAGGTCATGGAGTATCTGGGACTCGACGAGAGCTGGCTCATTAGCGAGGAGGGCCTCGCAATCATGCAATAGAGGGGTTTGATTGATTTCACACCATGAGTAATGAATAAGATCGTGAGAGCAGGAACATAGGGGCTCTGCAATTCTTCTCTTGGTCATTGAACAATGACAATGCATTAGCACATCAATCTCCGGAAAGTCAAGCCATTGGGCCAAGAAGGTTGTAGTCTAGACTCACGGTCAATTTCGCATTGGTCTGGAAAAGCAGTCAAGTGGTCAAACGCACAGCTAAGGTGTACAGCGCCTTTCAAACCCTCTAGAAACGAGGACAGGAGCGACTTTTGAGGCTGCATAGAGGCCACGAGGAACAGACTACTCAAGTAAATTCCCTGGGGGGAGCACAATGCCGCTACCGCGACGAATCACAAATAGTAGATGTCGCCTCAAGTGGACTAGACATTGACAAATATTTTGTACTGTCTATGTCGTGCACTGCGCTAATATACCAACCTCGTTACGTCGAAACCGCAACTCATATTTATATCATCATCTACTGGGTGGACTTGCTGAACTGCAACAGCCTCTTAATACCGACCTACACCACTGTTAGTGCCCGTTTACAACATTATCAAGGCAATGAACTTACAATCCAGTCGCTGCCCTCATCTGTCTTGTTTGTCATGATGTCCGAGAAGATGACACCGGCCTGGTCATATTGTCGAGCCTGGATGTTGCTGGCTAATTCATTCAGCTGCTGGACGGTATCCGGCTTGACATCATCGTTGTTGAGGTGGTCGAACAAGATGTTGAGACGCTTCTCGGTATCAATAACGTGGGCCTTGAACTTCTCCGGGGCCTTGGCCTTGACGCGTTGCATGTCTGCATTCAGAATGTCGTAGATCGGTTGTGAGCCTGCGGGGATGTGCGATCGATCGCCACGAGCTGTCGGGGTTAGCGAAAGATCATTTGCTGTGTAACTGATTGCGACTTACGGTGCTTAGCTGCAGCGGGTGCAGCGGCCGGTGGTGGCGCAGGACTGGAGCGAGAGTCAGGCCTTGGTGGTCCCCCCATGGGAGGACCTCCAGGTGGGGGCCCAGCACGAGGAGGCCCCTGAGGTGGACCTCTCGGTGGCGGGGGTGTGGCAGCTGGGGGCGCTTGTTGAGCGGGCGAGGCAGTGTAGGATGATACTGCAGGTGTGAATTGGGTAGGCGGTGGTGCAATGTTTCGAGGCGGTGGCATGCCTCCTCCGTATGCTGGGGCTGGAGATGGCTGCGAGCCTGGTGCTGGAGCGTAGCGGTTCGACGCCGGCGCTGCTGATGTTGGTGGAGCATACGGGGAAGCTCCACGCTGTATCGGCGCTTGCTGTGGAGAAGCAAAACCTGCCGGCTGCGCTGGGGCGTAGGGGTTTGGTGCAGATGGAGAAGCACTCGACTGAGGCGGCGATATCACGCGGGGAGGTCCCTGAGGTGGCCCCTTGGGCGGAGGCGGAGGCGTCGGTCGTCCCTGCGGTGGGCCTTGAGGTGGCACGCCATACGCTGCTTGCTGGTTGGGGAAAGGTGAGCCTACAGTGTTGAGAGGAGTACCGCGACGCGAAGCTGGCTTGGGCAGTCCAAAGTCAGGGGTATCATTCCATGCAGGGATGTGGCCACGGCTAGCTGCAGGAACAGTGGACGTAGCAGGCATCGCGCCAAAGCTGCGTGGAGGAGGTGGCAGCGCGGTCTGCTGGGTCTGACCATAGCCACCATATCCACCTCCAGGCTGGGGAACAGAAGACTGTTGTTGGCTGAAAGCATTAGGCGTAGGAAAGTAAGCGTTGTTGCGAGCTGGTGCCTGAGACTGTGCTTGAGCTTGAGCCTGCTGCCCAAGGGGGTTGATGGGTGCGTAAGCTGACGCTGCTGGTGCCGGGGTGGACAGTGGGTTAGAGGGTGCGTACGGCGAGTTCTGTTGTGCTGGCGTTGGTGTAGGAACAACGTGCGTCAAGCGACCACCAGTGGTGGGCTGCGATCGTCGTTGAGCAGGCGCCTGTGGTGCAGCCTTGCTTGTTGCGCGCTTGACACGGTCCTTTGCAACCTCTGCGGCAGGATATTTCTCGGGCAGCAGATCCAGGTACTTCTCTGCGATGGCGAGCTGTCCGTGCGAAGACGCGATGTCAGCATACTCGACGTACTTCGCATATAGAGGCTCAAGCTTCCAGTCGGCGTCCTTTTGCTGTTCAGCATCCTTAAAGTTGGTCACCTTGCGGAACACTGTGACCTTCTCAATGAAATCTTGCAGCGACCTGGCATGGATTGAGAAGCTGTTGTCCTCCTCGGACTTCTCCAGACCAGCAGCTTCGTTCTCCTTGAGCTCTTGTGCCCAGTTTACCACAACCTTCTCGAGCTTGGAGCCAGCCAAGTAACAGAAGGACGCATCCTTGCGGTAAGAGCCAGCATCCTCTGAGATGGCCTCTTCCAGACGGTCACCCAGAGCCTCGCAAAGATCAGGGAACTCTGACTGGTCCGCGAAAGTAGCAAGGGTAGCCATGACTTCTTTCCAGTCCTTGAGGTCGGCATTGTATACAAGGTCCCAGAGATTCTTGCCAACTACTGAAGCAAGAAGTCTGAGATAGTTGGGCGAGTCGGACTGCCTCTTGAAGTAAGCAGCTTGAGCCTTTGCGACACACTTCTCTCCACCGCAAATAGCGATCATGAAAGCATCTGAAAGACGGTTCTCCTCCAGACAAACGTCAAGAGCGGCGTCAAAGTTGCCGAGCATGAGAGCCCGAGTGATCTTCTTGTCGGCATCAGACTCATCCCCAGAGTAGACTTGGAAGGGATTGTTTGTCTTTGCGCCTTTCGATGCAGCAAGATCGGATAAGAAGTTGCCCTCGTCCGTACCAGACTGGTCGAAAAAGGAGGCACCTTCGTCATCGCCATTTGTTTCGGCCTCCTTCTTCTCCTCTACTGGCACTTCCTCTTTCGTATCAGCGAATCCAAGGTATTCGACAAGCTTGCTCCGGGGGTTCTCTGATGTCAAAGTCTCGATGACCGTCCAGTCTGCCTTCTCCTCTTCGGTAGCTGCTTTAGCAATCTTGTTCTCGCAGATGACCGTGAGGTCGCCCTGCTCCAATGCCTTGTCAAACTCCTGACTAGCGTCACCAATCTGCGAATCTACAGCAAATGTAGAGATAGTGATTTTTGATTTGGAATCATGAACACCGAATCGGACCAGCTTTCCACCAAAGCCGAATGCCACACCGGCCCTCCTCTTCAGCCATTTAGGGGGCGTCTTGAGCGAGAAAGATGCGCCCTGGGGCTCGACGTGTGTCTGCGAAAAGAAGTCCTCGCCCTCAGGCACCTGAGCAGCTGCGTTGCTCTGCTCTGTTGTAGCTCCAGTGTTCTGCAAGGTCTGAATTGCAATCTTGCCGTCGAACGATGCGGTAGCGAGAAGGTTCGGGTTCGATGGGTTGAATCGCGTCTGGAATGTCCAGTTTGTTACGACTGGGAATTCGCCCAACTGTTCGCCGCTGTGCGGGTTCCACGCGATTGTTCGATTGTCTTTGCCGCAGGAGAGCAAGATATCGCTATCCTGTGTACACCACGAAAGGGACAGTACACCCTGGTCGTGCGCTTGGAGGGTTTTCTCGGGCGCATTTGTATTGCGGAGGTCCCAGACCAGAACGAGGGGGTTCTGATCGGTGGGAATAGCGGTAACGAGCCTCGTGGGGACTTCGGGGTCCCATGATACAGCACTGACTGTCTTCCTGCCAAAGTGGTTCAATGTGAGCGTCTCCTTCTTCGCCCTGACGTCCCAAACAGTGACAAAGCCTCCACTGCTTCCGGTCGCCAGAATGTGCGCAACCTTTTTGTTCCAGTCCAATGTTGTGTACTCATCCGGGTTGGCTCCAGCCTTTCCTAGGCGAAAGGTCTTCGATTCATCGTCGAGGTCGTGAATGTAAAGCTCGCCCTTGGCGCCTGCGGAGGCAAGAATGTTCGATCGGTAGGGGTTGAATTGGAGGGATTGAATGGGACCAGTGTGCTTGTCGATCTGCTCAATCTGAGCGTCACTGTAGGTTGTTAGTACTCGCTTTTGGCACCCAACTACCAGGTTTTCTCACGCTGCACCTGTCCGCAGCTTTTCCGCATCCCATAGGACCAATGCGCCGCTGTCGAGGGCACCCGCTATTATTCCTCTGGGGTATTGTTCGCTGGGCTGGCTCCAGGCAATGTCGTTGAACCTGCAGTACGCTTAGCTCCACGGTAGCATGTGCACATGGTGCTCCAAAATACCTTGATTCCACGTTGACTGTAGCAACAGGCTCAAGTTCCACTCCGTGCTCGGTGTCGTCCAACTTGAGCTCCCAGAGCTCCAATTGTGTGTCGCCAGAGAAGTCGGCGTCGACAGCTCCAGACTTGGTTCCAGTAGCTATCAATGGCTGGGTTGGTCCCGGCGACCATGCAAATGTTGCCGTCCGGGGGATTTCTCGTAGGCGGACCATGGTGGGCTGTGGTCGCACCGAGGCGGTCGAATAGCGAGCTGAGTAGGGAAAACCAAATCAATCGGAAGCTGAGACTTTATGAGACGCTATGCAGAGTGGTACACGTGGAGGAAACGTCTCGAACTGTGTTGCAAGCGAAGTTGTTAGCAAGGCAACGGCATACTTGACCTCGAGCATCCACCACCTGTCCCTTCCATCATCGGCCAGGCTAGGCGCACGGACCACTCGACCCTTGAACTCTCCACGTGATATCGATTTTCTTACAACAAGCGCGTTGAGGTATACAGCTTTGCGCACGGAACCATAACTCAAAGGCAGTCCCAATGTCAAACTTATCGGACGCGTCCCGCCTGAAGGCAACGGTGTTCGTCGGCGGTCTCGACCAGGCAGTCACGCAACAAACCCTTTTCCACGCCTTCCTGCCGTTTGGAGACATTGTCGAGGTCAACCTGCCGAAACCAGATCTGCCAAATTCGAACGAAACACATCGAGGCTTTGGTTATGTCGAATTTGAGGCCGCCTCAGACGCCACAGATGCAATCGACAACATGGACCGAAGCGAACTGTTTGGACAGGTGATCAAAGTTGCGGCTGCCAAGCCGCAGAAAGATCACACTGAAGGTCTAGGAAGCAAAACAGCTGTTTGGGAGCAGGTTAGATCACACATTTGTCGATATTACGTTTCCTTCACTAACAGAGTACAGGAGGGCTGGCTGGCTAAGAATGCTGTGAGCGAAGAAGACCGCCAAGCCACTGAGCAGCAACAAACGGAAGCAAATGGCCCTGTGGATCCGATGCAAGGACTAGAGGGGCTTGATGAAGCCGGCCCTAAGGCTGCTTAAGAGAGCGCGGGAAGATTGTTGGTTTCTAGTCGGTCACGACAGGCAAGGCGTTCAGGCGTACATCAAAGTTGGAATGGGTATACTGTGTGACAGTACAGAGCTTTCCTCTATTTGGCTATTCTGGGTAGGCTTTGAGATACCCATTGCCCTGCGAATCAAACGACGTATTGTGCCAAAAGCATTGGACATGTGGCTTCCCAGCCATGACAATCAAAGGCACTATCCAAACAGACTCTGCAGCCTCAGTAAACAAAGCGACCATATGCAGCACAAAGGAAACTCCATGTTAGATTTCAGTTTGTAGTGATGATCTACATGGCCAGTTGTTGTATACACAGAGCTTTTCCGCCCAGAAGCATCCAATTTCGGTATCCGAGGACATCCGAGGAGTCTACTGCTCCTTACCCTGCCTCTTGAGGCGGAGGGTCTTGTCGACAAAGAGTTTCCTGCCAAGAGAGAAGAAGGCCATGACGACGGCAACGCTGTGAGATGTATCAGACCACCATATTCTAGACCCCGCATGGCGTAAAAAGGGGACTTACCCGAGGACAATGACTGCAAGGCAAGTTAGCAAATACTCAGTTGCGGCCTGGGTTGTAATCATAACGTACTCAGAGGCCAAATCTCAGTGGGGATGTTCTTGAGCTGGCGCAGGCGCTGCGAGGCAGTGTGGGCTGTTGCATGGTCAATTCGGGTCCTGTGGTGTCGTAGTTCAGCCAATTGGCTTACCGCCCTGCTCCTGCTTCTATTGGTACCATTAGCATACGTTCTGCAGGTGCGAGGGGAGGTGTCGGGGTCGTACGGGGACGGGACTGCGCAACTGCAGTGTCTGGCGCACAAAGAGCTGGGGGCTCTGACGCATCGTCATCCTAGGCGTCTGGCGCATCATCATCATGGCCGAGGGGCGCATGGCCAGGGCGCGGGTAGCTTTGAACATGGTGACGGGTGGAGTGGAGAGTGGAGAGTCGTGGTGGTGCTGGATGTGCAGGCGGTGCCGTCACAGGAGCTGTATGCTCTCAGTCAAGTCGGAGGTTCATGCCCGGCAATCGCCGAGTCGCTAATTGGCTGTGTGGAGTCAAAGCGCAGTCAGCCCATCGCCATCCTCACCACTTCATTGACGAACTTGACGTCTACCACCAGCCATTGCCGCCACACCACCCCTCTCCACTCCACCAAACCACCCGCAATCATGTCCGACAACGAGAATGGCGACGAGATGGTCACGAAGCCCTTCAAGTTCGTAACTGGTACGCTGTCCCGCCCTCCCGTACAGCTCCTTTGAGACTGCAAGCTAACCTCACTCCACAGCTGGTATGACGACCCCAGAGCTCCCGCAGCGCCCCGCACGTGCACAATGCCACCCCTACCGAGCTTTAAACTTGCGACAGACAACACAGTGTACTGACTAGCTTCGCGCGCCACAGGCTTCGACGCCCGCTTCCCCAACCAGAACCAGACCAAGCACTGCTGGCAAAACTACGTCGACTACCACAAGTGCATCATCGCCAAGGGCGAGGACTTTGCTCCCTGCCGCCAGGTGCGCCCCAATTCGTTCTATGGAGGAGGCTGGCATGTGCTAATGGACTGCAGTTCATGCTGGCTTACAAGTCGCTCTGCCCCAGCGGCTGGACCTCGCGATGGGACGACCAGCGTGAGGCCGGCAACTTCCCCGTCAACCTCAACCAGTAAACTGCTCGCTACAGCGAAGTTTGCGTGCATAGATGTAAAGAGTTGGGGAAGAGTGGATCACAGTCTGACATATGCACCTCAGTACTTGTACCATATCGATCGACACCAATGCAGCTTTGATTCCACAATCCGCCTCCTCAACTAGGGCCGTGACTTTGACCATTGATCTTGAGCAGAGAAAACACTGAGACTGACGAAGAGTACACTACAATGCTAGCCAAACCTCTCGATACATGCCCCTGGGTTAGGACTCCATATCACGCAGACTTCGACAGTTCATCAAGCCGACCACCGTTTGTTTGTAAAACGTGATTCATAATCAGAGGCTACATTCTCAACCCAAAGCAGTCATTACGAATTCAACTAGAGATTCAAGTCGCGAGAATTCCACCATGGCGAAATGGTGGCATTCTCACAAAGTCCAGATTGAATCCCTGTCAACTCGTTTCTAATATTTCGAGCATACATTAGCTGCATCTTTCCGCCCGCATTCGGGTTTCTGCCAATGCGCTCTTGAAACGATTTTCAAACGAAGATCCATGGTCTCAATATGGCAACAGTCCTCATACACCACTTCGTGTGGAGATCAACAACGCGTTCTCTTCTTGACAGGAACGCGCACCCAACTCTCGACATGACGATATCTGTCGGGCTTTTCTTCGTTTACACCGTCATCAATCTGTGCCTTCATGGATACGATACACCATACCCAGGAGCAGTGATGTTAATGTCGGTAGTTAGAACCGTACAAAGACTGTTACATGCCATCGTCATTGTCGCAGACTTTCGACTACCAGCGTCGGCTGCGCAGACAAGATCGGAAACAGAAAGTACGACCAAGGGGTCTGGGGTCTTATAGCAGAACTTGCTGTATGCGTCTTACCCGGGCATATGTTCGACCTATCCTCCAGGGCATGATGGCTTCGACACAAAGCCCAGGTCAACGATTGGCACAATATCGACTTCTTGATGATATACAGCAACCAGTACACTTGTTTTCGCAACACCTCGCCACAAACCAGCGATTACTGATTCTTGCCCTGTGTTGTGGCTTGGATGAGGCACGCAATTCAGCATTGCTGCACGAGTGTAGGAAAAGTTAATGGTGAAGCATCCACGAACGCAGAACGATGCAGCCGTCATCTTCACGCTTCTACTATGATATCACGTTGCAGCCACCGTACATTCTAAGTAGCATTCATTCGAGTTCTTACCAACAGAGCCTGTGAGTACCTATGCTAGTAGCGTAGGACGACACTAGTCATGACATTTCTATGAATAACTTTGACAGCCTTCCAGAATTCAGTGATAGTGCTAATTGCTATTACATCAGGGTGTATCGCGGAGTAGGAACAGATCACAGTCGTTCTGGGCTAATCTTAAGGGGATTTCGTCGAATCTGATGCACATTCGTGTGTTATTGTCCTGGTCTATTATTAAAAAAAAAATTAAGTACTCGCTGAATCCACCTCCTTGAGTGTGCCAGATGCTGCAACAGTAAACTCCAGTGTGCGGATTTGATGTACAATGAGTACACAAACCCATGTTCTTCGAGTATATGAGTTCCGATGAAGACGTTCAAAGTATGAACCTGTCCTCGTTGGCATAACATATTGACTGGCCTTACATTCTCCTTAGTCATCCTGACAATAGGCCAGTGTGAGAGCAGCTTTTGGCAGTGTGCGAGTATAGAAGACGGTGCTTGTCATGCTTGCCTACCCTCATTTCTCGCCTTTCGGTCTTACATGTATCATAACGAACAGTCCTCGACGTTCAGACTTCTACTTCACTCCCCGTTGCTTCCTTTAATGGAGTATCGCTGACGGACTCCAGATCCAGGGAGTACGGTTCACACTATCGCCATACCCATGGATCGGGGTCCGAAACTCAGCGCTGCCGCTGCTGCCTGCGAAGGATTACACAGCTTACCAACACTGAACGACTACGGATCACTCGGGCCACGGAACGGGAAACACCTAGGTTGCGACGAGCGGCTGCTCACATGAGATCAAGACATCTCGATTCTACGGTGCAGCTGCTATCGCTGTTACTGTCCACTCCTTCGACCCGCATTGTATTAGTACTATGCTGAAACGAAGTCACCTCAGTCAGATGGGATGTGTCGTTCTGTCGCCACTGTAGCCACTCCATGGAATAACCATGGATCATGACGTATATCAAGATAAACTCAAGGATTGCCAGTGCCAGCTATCGCAAGATAGAGTCCACATCTTGCTCACATGAGCGTCTCAAACATCGTCATATCGTATCAAAGGCCCACTGCACCAGCCTCGCCTTGGCTTCTGCGATACCGCCTCACATCTGCCGCGGACATCTGTTTGGGGGCTCAACAGGCAGCAGTGAGTCATGACTCCTCATACTTCACCAACGTGATCGCACATGGATCACTCTAGCTCATACCAACGCGCCGTCGCTCACCACACGTTGCAGCCGCAGTCACGTTGTCAGCAGACTTCGCGCTGCCTTGAGTCGCAAACAAGTCACGTTGGTGACGCAGGATCTTCACTCTATCGTGGGCGCTGGAGGCTGGCTGTGTGGCGGCGTGATGTCTCGACTGGCGATGCTTGGCTGTCTTGCCTAGCGGGACCGCCGTCTTCGCACTGTGGTGTGTGGAGGTGACTCAGCCCTGGCCAAGGCCTGGTGTAGCCGGAACAAGTCGGCTTCCAGGGCCATCCAGAAGGTCCAGAGTGCCGACGGTGTGGACGGCTCAACGCCATCCAGCAGGCGCAAAATCTGCGCTTGTGCATGCAAGAGGCGCACACGACTGATCGCTGGAGAATTTTCGGGTACACTCAGGTTTCCGAGGTTCGCACCCAATCACTCACACCGCGAGGGATGCGCAGTGCATCGGTGAAAAACAGGGCCATGCATCGCTCGGTTTTGGGTGTGAAGTCCGGCACCAGCAGTCTGTCATCAACGGAGCTCGTTAGCCGGGTGCCGAGCAGCGCAGTGAGCTGGCAGCAGCAGATCATTTCCATGGCTGTTTGCGTCATGCACGAATCGCACCGAGAAATGAAAGCATGCTACATTGTACACACGAGCTTGCAACAGCTGCACAGCAAACGTAGATGCAAACTGAGTGTGTCGTGTCTGCCTGGCGCAATACTATGGTACAGTCGCGATGGAGGGGTCTGTCTGGGGTTTGGCCCCTAAAAGGGCATGTTGACGCCGCCTAAGGTGAGGCATTGTGCGTAAATTTGCCAGGCTCAGCTGGCGTGGTTGGTGGCAGCCAATCAGCGCGAACCTATAGTGAGGAGTGCATCGCTGGGCGGACCAAGCTCAGATCTCGAAGCAGCCGAAGGCTCAGCTGCTGTTGAGCGTTGATCCATGGTTGCAACAGGGAGAGGACAGGCTGGCAGTGCGATGCGAACGCGTGTTCCAGACGTCTGGTGTATTCATGGCATGGAAATAGGAGTTGCCGTGTGTTGCAGCGAGGCTTGGGCGCATACCAGCCTTGCTTGGCCACGGTCACTCGTGGGCGCAGGCGCGGGCAGTGTCCGCTGCACGCTGGCTGGGAGGGCTGGCCAGGCAGGCAGACGCGGTGATGGAGGGCATCGAGCGTCTCACCCCAACGCTTTGACAGCCACGAACGAAGCTCGCAACCACGCTGCAACGTGAAGGCAAGAAGATCACCGTGGAGGCGACTTCGGTGACTTGGCTGCTATCAAATCATGGGTACACAATCCGGGGTCCTTGATGGCAAATTCTTACCCAGTGTTGCCCAAGGAAGGCGCGATGAGTCCGAGGGTGGTGGCAAGAGGGTCCGTGCGCGAGTGCCGGCGATGACTGGGACGGGGAAGGCTGTGAGTCGGGGGCCCTGCCTATTAACTGGCTGTCTCCGCGCATCCGCCCTCCCTCATCAGAACAGCAGCAATGGACTTCACGATACCCTACAGCGAGCCCTCGGGCCCCCAATAGAGGAAGCAACAGCCCTGCGTTGCCGTCTCTTGTATCGCCAAACCCACTGTCGCCTGTTTCGCCCCGTCTACTATCCCCCGTTCCGTCTCTGTCTAGGTAACAGCCAGCTTCGACCCCATCGCCGCCACGCTGCCGCCTACCGCAAGGACTCATCTCGCACCCTATAGTCATCGACCTGACGACGAGGCTGCCTCATAAACCTCTCTTCCGCCACACCCACCCACACTTAGCCCGACTGTTGCGCATAGCACCTCTCTCCACTCACCCTCCGACTCCCCGACCGCTACTTCCCTTGTCCACGTCACCCAACCCAAGACCTCGGACAACATCAACACCTCCTATGCACATCAACCAATAATAATACTCCAAACACAAACAAACACCCCTCCGGTTCTATACCGCCGACATTCGAAGCTTCAGCTCGGTGACCACCGCCCTACGGTAGTCGCCAACTCGAACACTTCTTACATCGACACCATCAGAACATAGCCATGCTTATCTCGGTCTACACTATTACTCCAGTCACTCGTCGCTCAGAACCTACCACTTTCGAAAACAAGGCCTTCTTCATCGGAGGTTTCGCCTGCTAGACTCCCGCACCACCTCGAACTCTCTAGCCTTTGCGACAGCGCCAGCTGTTACAGAAGCTACACACTCGGAGTGCTTTGCGGACGGTCTCTCTCACAGGTCTTGTTTACGGTAACTTCTGCAGCTGACAGTGACTGGAGTACTCTCCGGTTCTGCAACTGGGCCCCTTCGATCACATAAACCCTGCTCGAAGACCTTCCTCAACTGCGAACTCGTCTCTCAACCCTACACTTCGACGTGTACGATTTCGACTCTACTCTTTACCATTTCCAGGTTCTTGAAGACCGTCACTTCACTTCAATCATATTACGACTTTTCTAGAGTCCTATACGTTTGAGGAGAAATCGCGACCCGGAAAGATATCAAGAAACTCGAAAGTGCACAAGACACTTCGAAATCACACGACGGAATCCAAGGTTATTCCGTACGGTTTGTCTAATCGGTAACTTCTCGGTCACCCCACGACCACCCGATCACGCCTTGCGCCACACCTCAAGGTCTACCTAACGGTCAGCACTTCGAGACGTAACGTCAAAGCCGAGTCACTCCCCGCTCACTCCTTATCTGTTCCTTTGTTATAAGAGCGTTGCTTATCGTTCCCTTACCGTCAACATGAGCCCCGAGTTCTACTTTCGCAACTCTGGCATCTCGCCGGAGAACCTCCCCTATGCCTCTGCTCTTTCTTCATCAGCTTCCTCCTCCACCTCTTCAGTATTCTCAGATGCTGCATCACAAGCATCCAGTACAAGCTCAACATCATACCCTTCCACCTGGGAGTCGGATGAATGGAGCTCCAGCACAGGACAGATTGCTACTGCAACTGCTGTCAACTTCTCAAATGTAGCTACTCTTCAGCCAATTAGCCGTGTCAGCACGTTCCCGCAGTACCAGGCCTCAGCTTGCCGAGAGACTGCCCAGGAAAGGTTGCCATCATTGCGCCAGGCTGAACTTGTTGCACCAGTGGAGCTGCGACAACACCCGCGACGATCATCGACCACGATCAACCAGCGCGCTCCCCCTCAGTTAGTACGACAAAGCGACCGAAAGGTTAACTTCGTCGACTGCCTCGTCGGTTAGTCCCATCGATACCCTCGAACCCTCGTTCCCCCGCTGACTTGTTCCCTCAAAGATTCCGCAACCCAAATGGTTGAGGTTATCTGGCAGCTTTCTGAGCCCAAGAGCCGTTGCGAGACCGTTGCTGGACGTGGTGTGCTACCTCTGCGCACCTTCATCCAGGAGACTCTTCGCCGATCTCGTACCAGCTACTCCACCCTGCAGGTTGCCTTGTACTACTTGATTCTCATCAAGTCACACCTGCCCAAGCATGACTTCACTATGCAGCAGCAATCAGAAGATGCTTCCATGCGTGCTTTGCAGTGCGGACGTCGCATGTTCCTTGCGGCACTCATTCTTGCCTCAAAGTACTTGCAGGACCGCAACTACTCCGCTCGCGCATGGAGCAAGATCTCTGGCCTCAAGGTCTGTGAGATCAACACAAACGAGATGGCCTTCTTGGAGGCTGTCAACTGGAAGCTCCACATCACCGATCCCGTATGGGAGAAGTGGCAAGAAGTGGTTCTACGTCACACCCCTACTAACCCACCATCATCCCCCGGTGCCTGTCTTCCCAACACTTGGAGGGACGTTATTCCAATTTTGACACCAGAGTTGGAGATGATCACTGTGAAGCCAAAAGCTCCAGTGACACCAGTACGCCCCCCATTCAGACCGGCACTCAGCTTCGGTGCGTCTCGTTCGCCCATCTCCATTGGCTGTGGTTCGCAAGAGAGCACCCCAACACCTGCTCTCTACCAGGCACCCCGTTTCCTCGAGCCAAAACCTGATCTACTTCCTCCTACTCCTATGCGCTTGGGTCCCTTGCCAACGCCGTCGTTGACGCCGCAATCCATTGCCAGCTCCACTCCTGCAGCGAGTGCTTTGGCAATGGGCTCGCGTCGTACTTCGATGTGCACAGCAATGCAGCAAGCACAGTGCTCGTCTCTAGCGCGCACCTGTGTTGACCAGTTCAACCCAAGCATCAGGAACGGACTAGAGGCTTACCACTTCCCGAGCCGCAGGCCTTCGCTGGCGCCATCCATTTCCTCGATCTCATCGTCCCCAGAGTCGATGATCACAGACAACTCTCGTTCGTCCCGCGCATCGTCAATCTCGTCAGTCTCGTCTGTCGGCTGGGCGCCTCCAAGTCAAGCCAGTTTGGCCCGACTGGCGACCTGCCGCAACGCGAAGCTGCCTTACCCTGTGCTCTCGAAGTGCAATGAGTATGCTCCTAGCGAACCCACATCCTCCCCTGAGTCTGTGGACCGCTACCAAGTCGATGATGCGGATACGACTCCCATGCGCGTCGATAGCCCTCTGTCTACAAAGTCTATCAGCCCCTCACGCAAACGTGGAAGGTCGTCTGTAGATCTCCAGCACAGCGTTCGTCACCTACTAAACAATGCACGCCCGGGTTTCACTCTCCACAGCCAGCCAACCGTCCTACCTGACCGATCTATCGCCCAGCCATCGTTCTCGTCATTCGACAACGAACTGAAGGGGCTGCAGCCGCCCAAGAACTCTGCTCCGCAATGCTCCCGTCTGCCAGTGCAGAAGGACTTTGGGAAGAAGCGGACTTGCTGCTCCACCGAGGCTGCGCATGCCTTTCACAGGCACGGACCTGGCATGTGGGATGGTGTCCTACTATAAGGTCGACACGATCGACTAAACATTGAATTGCCCCAAAGATGGGTAATGAAGAAAGAGAAGGTTTACAGAAACCTTCGCACACCTTTTTGCTACCTCTTACACCCGCATGTGTATACATCTCTCTACCTCTCTACCTCTGTACGAGATATCCAACATCTATATTCCCGCAGGCGAGTCTTTTCATGGCGTAACTGTTTTGGCGTTTTTTGAATGGCTCGACAGAGCCTTTGGTGGGTGGCCTTCTGCTTCAGGGTAATCATGCTCGGAGTAGTAAGGCTCTGAAATGGTATGGTATGGTATGAAACGGAACGGCGTGCGCGCCTGGTGCTTTGCATGGCACAGGGCCTGCTGGGAGTTGTTACGCCAGGAGTGGCGACAATGTACGTTAAGTCGCGATGGCGACAGGTATGATGATAGTTAGTCGCAGATAGAAGTGGCCGATGAAGGAATTTATACCCATTCCGCCTTCAGCATTTGTTGTCCTTGCTTGCATTTGTGATACTTGTCTATGATGTGATTTATAAGGTGCGTTGAGTTTGCTGCCTGGAAGGACTCAACTAAGGTAACGTATCAGCCACGCGTCAACACTGTTCAATACAGATTATACTTTCAGATTTCACTATCTAGAATCGGTAAGGTTCAATGTAGAAGGTCCTTTATTGATAGCAGTAATGGTGACACGTCTTGAGGGAATTATACATTTGGAGTACATAATTACATATCCATCCACCGTCTCACGACATGAGCAACCTGGTAATAACGCCGACATTCAAGTTCCTCAAATCGCTATAGTGCTGCCCCGTCCCCAAAAACACAACCGGAATACCAGTGGCGTGCACCATGGATACCAAAGTGCCGACCATATCCCCCACGGTGTCCGTCTTGGAGATAATGAAGCCGTCCAATTTCCTCCCCGCGCCGAAACTCGCGTTGAAATTCCGCGCCTGCGCGACGGAGTCGGTGCCGACCAGCGCCTCGCCAACCATGAGGATTTTATCCGGGTTCGCCAGCTTTCCGAATTTCTCGAGCGAGCTCATGAGGCGCTGGTCGTTGTGGCGACGGCCCGCGGTGTCGATGAGGACGACGTTGAAGTTGTTCTTCTCGGCGTAGGTGACGGCGTCGGCGGCGATGTTGGCGGCGTCCTTGCCGTAGCCTTTTTCGAAGAGGTCGACTTCGCCGCCCTCGCGCTTGCTGAGTTCCTGTAGGTTGCGCACGTGTACGCGGAGCTGCTCGACGGCGCCGGAGCGGAATGTGTCGGCTGCGGCGATGAGTACGCGGTGGTGGTTTTGCAGTAGGAAGAAGGCGATTTTGGAGAGGTTGGTAGATTTGCCCACGCCGTTTACGCCGACGATGGAGAGCACATACGGGCGCGAGCGGGATTTGTTGATGGTGGAGATTTCGCGTAGAAGGTCCAGACTGGATGTGGGGGTGAGGATGCGGGTGAGCGCTTTTTCCATGGAGGTGCGGAGGGTGGATTCGATTGCTGGGTGGTATTAGTGAGGAGTAAACAGCCGGTGGAGAGGTAACGTACTGGTGAAGGAGGGGGTCTTCATGCCGACGAGATCGCGCTCGACGGATTCGCAGAGGCGGACGGCGGCCTCGCGGGCGACGTTCTTGCGGAGGAGATGCTCTTCCATGCCCTTGAGGGACTTGGCGAGGTCTTCCTTTGTGAGTGTCTTTCCGCCGACAACGTTCCTGAAGTATCCTCCTATTGCGCCTAGACTCGAACCGACGATGCCACCTGCTGCCGCTGTCGCTGCCTTGTCCTTCTTTGCGTTCTGCTCTTGGATGATGGCGTCCATTTCCTCATCGAGATCCTTCAGCACGAACTCGCCCTTGGTAGTCTTGCGGCCCCATGTGTCCTGCTGGATCTCCTCCAGATGCTCGGGCTCTGCTGCGCCGTCGCGGATGTCGGACTGCGAGTAGTCGAGCACCATGTCTCCGTCCTCTTCTTCTGCGCCCAGCTCGCCCCATGTCCTGTTCTTCTTTGTGCTCTTCCCCTTGCGCTTTGTCGATGCCTCGTCCCCAGACGACGCTGGCGCCGGGCTGCCCGACGCCTTCTTCCTGTCTCTCCGCGACATCTTTGCGCCGGCTGGTCGTACCTTCCCTGCCAGGATGTGGCTCGCTGGTGTGGTCGGCCGCGAGGTGTCGGGGGTCTGTACTGGTGTCGAGTCGGCGCTCGTGTCGAACAGTGGTCGCTGGGGTGTTTTCTGGAGGACTACGGGCGGTGCGCTCTCCTCAGCGCTGTCGTTGTCGATGCTCGAGTCGGGTGTGGTGATCTTGATGCCCGGTGCGCTGGAGTCGCTCTGGCCCTCGAGCTCCTGCATCTGCCTGTCAAAGTACGAGCCAAATTTGTCGCAGTTGACGACACTGCTCAGCTCCGTCTTCAGCTGCTCGCCGTACAGGCCGACGAAGAGTGCGCGCACATTGTCGAGCAGCTTGTCGATCCATGTCAGGTGCACGAGGCTCTGGTAGACGGCGACAAAGATGAGCCCCAGATCCTTTGCCTGCGTCCACTTGACTGTGTACCCCTCTTTCCTGTATGTTGGCTTGGAGCCGCTGTCGTCGGCCTGTGGCAGTGTGCGCTCCTCAATAAAGACCTCGCGAATCAAGCTGTTGATGACATTGGCGCCGACGGGGACGTATGTGCGCGACCACAGGACGACGCCAGACGTTGTGACAATCTCGAATGTGTCCAGCATGGCGGGCAGTGTCTGGGGGGTGTGGTGGGGTGAGACAGGCGGTGGTCAGTGGGTGTCGGTCCCTCTCCGTGATGGGGGCACCAATGACGAAGTTGGCGCGGCTGTGGCCAGATGGTCGGAGTCGGAGGAGAGCTGCATGCGCATTGCAGGCAGACGTCTTTGAATTTATGCCAGCACCACTCCACCTGGCCAATTCACCGCAACACCTCCTCCAGCACACCTGCGGCATCATACGTTCCTCACTCCACCCGTAAAGACACGGCGACGCCAGGATGCAGCGCTCAGGCTACCCCCAACAGCCGCCGGCGCACTCACCACCCCGTATGTGCAGCATCTGAACGATCCATCAGCCCAGCTTTTTTGGAGCAGATAGACACAGCACGGATATTATTCTGAAAGCTCGAAAACTGACCCTGCCAGTCCACCACCCCATCCCACAGCACGTCTCGACCGTCCCCCAGCTACGATCCCCCCCTCCACCGCAACCGCCATCCCAACCACAGAGCGGCTATGGCTACGGCCAGCAAGGCGGCGGCATGCCTCAGCAACAGGCAGGCTTCGGCCAGCACCCAGCATTCGGCGGCTTCATCAACGACCCCAGCGCCCAGCTAGGCCTGCAGATGGGACAGACGGCCTTCAACGCAGGACAGCAGTACATTGACCAGAATGTTCGTCTCTTACACCATCTTGGAAGTCGCGTACGGTGAATTGTAGCTAATACCGCAACAGATTGGCAAATACGTCTCCGTCGGCGCCCTAAAACACTACTTCAACGTCTCCAACTCCTACGTCCTCTCCAAACTGCGCATCATCCTCTTCCCCTGGTGGCACAAGCCATGGTCGCGCCAGCAGCGACACTCTGCCGACCCCTCCGCCGCCGGCGCAACCCTCTACCTCCCTCCGCGCGAAGACCCCAACTCGCCCGACATGTACATCCCCACCATGGCCCTGGTGACGTACATCCTGCTGTCCACGCTTCTCGCAGGTCTGCGCGGCGCCTTCCACCCAGAACTACTAGGCTACACGGCATCCGTCGCCATCGCCGTCATGGGCGCAGAAGTCATCGTCATCAAGACAGGAACCTACCTCCTCGCCATCACCTCGTCGAGCCAACTGCTCGATCTCGTCGCCTACTCGGGCTACAAGTTCGTCCACGTCATCGTCTCCCTGCTGCTGAGCCACTTCCTGGCCTCCGTCGGCGTGGGCGGGTACTGGCTCAGCTGGGCCATCTTCGCCTACTTCTTCAGCGCAAACGCCTTCTTCCTGCTGCGCAGCTTGCGCTACGTGCTCCTGCCGGACCAGAGCGGGCAGGCCAACTTCGGCGGCAGCGCGGCAGGCGGGTATACAGTCGCCAAGGCGCAGCGGAACAGGCGCACGCAGTTCTTGTTCGTGTACAGCTATCTCGTGCAGTTGGGCTTTATGCTGTGGCTGAGCAATGTTTGAGCATGTGACGAGGAAGAGGCACGCATCAGAAGAGCTGTAGTGAGGGCGACGGAGAGGCAAGTCCTGCTGTAGGAGGTCAAGGAGGCACTTTGATATAAGCATAGCAAGCGCGGCGTACAGCATGAATATAATCACGCATACGTATAAACTGGAGGTGCCACTTATGCGCCAGGGATGCAAGCCTGTGGAAGGATCGAAGCTATAGGGCTATAACCGTATGCGCGGCCCGTTATGCATACATATTACACCTTTAGCGTGAGGTGTTACACAGACACTTCAAGAAGAGACAGAACGTATCAAGAAAAACTTGGAAATCTGCATCGTTGAAACAATGTCTAAGCGTAAATCTGTGACCTGTGACCCATGATATCTGTAATCTAACGCCGAATCCATCTCGCAAACTCCTTCGCACTCTTCGACATCACCTAAGCCATCATCGGCACCAGTCGTCCCGCCGCCCGCATCAGGTCCATCTCCCTCTGCATCTCCTCCTGAAACTTCATCACCGTATCGCCAAACTGCTCAATCTGATCCTGCGCCTTCGGAGCACCAATCAGCACAATACCTCGCGGTACAACTACGTCAGCAACTTGGAAGCAGCCAAACGTCACTACCTTCTGGAGCTGTGGGCAGGAGCGGAAGATGCCTGCGAGGACCTGCGTGTCGACCACAGGGCAGAAGGAGAGGTTGATCTCACGGAGATGCGGGTACTGCTTTGTGCCGTCAAAGATGTCGGTGAAGGTGGCGTGGGAGATGTGGCGACAGGACGAGATGTCGAGAAACTCGAGAAGTGAGCCAGAGTGAGCCATCAGTGCCTGGAAGCCTCCGGATGCAAGCCCGATAGGATAGTCTTCAGGGCCTTCTGGGTTGGTGTTGTCGAGGTCGCGGAGGCTGTTCACGTCGACATAGCGGAGCGGCGGGTTTGACCAGTTGGTGAAGAGGTTGACGTAGCCATCATCGGTGCATTCATTGTTTTCGCTAAAGCGGAATTTGCTGAGATGTCGGCAGGTCTTGTGAATGATATCGAGAACATCGTCTGCATTGTCACTGTTATTGTCGAGAAAATGCTCCAAACAGAGTGTGCGCAGGTGAGCTCCAACGGAAGTGATCAGGTGGATGAGCTTCTCGCTTGGGACCTGTTCGTAGTATCGCAGCGTGAGGTGCTCGAGGTGTTCTAGTCGGGCAATTGCATCGATGCTGTCAACGCCGAGCCTCTTACAACGCTCAAGCTTGAGACGCTCGATATTTGGACAGAAGGTGGTCAGCCCTTCAACCGCTTGATCATCAAATGCGGCATCTAGCCACTCAAGCTTCAGAGACTTGAGGTCTTGACCGCGTGCAATGAAGAGCTCGATCCACTTGTCGTTTGCAACGAGATTGGCGCCCAGCAGCTGTATGTCAACCAGCGACTTCGCTTTCTCAATAATGTAATCGACGTTGCTGTCCTTGAACTGACAGCAATTCCTGAGAGATAGCTTCTTGACGGTTGGACACACCGCGAAGATCTGATCATAATCTTCCGTCTCGAGCAAGGCTGCCTCATGGATAGCCACCCTGTCCATGTCCGGCTGAAGGAACAATTTCATGGTTGTGGAGTTCATGGCGCGCTTTTTCGAGAAGATCTCACTGATCTTGTTCATGATATTCTCAGGCATCTCTCCCAGCTCATCAATGTCCTCCGAGTGCTTCGCAAGCTTCTCAATGCACAGCTGTTGCAGTGACTTTGGTCCCCGCACTGTCAGTCCGTCCAAGCGGTTGCTCTCAATCTTTCTGCGGCCCTTACGAACGACCGGCTTCTTGGCCTTTTCTTGTGCTTTCACCTCCTTCTTCAGCTCTTTGCCGCAAGGCGTGCAAAGTAGGCCACCCTCAGGACCAGCCTGGCTGTAAGGCGTGACCGTAAAGCGCTTGTCGCAAAGCTCGCAATTTTCCAGCTGTCCTGGCAGCTTCTTCGCCTTCTTGTACATGTCCATGAAGTCTTCGTCTGTCCCATCGTCCGAGTCCTTCTTTTTCTTCTTTGAGCTCTTCTTTTTTGCTTCCTTGCCTTTCTTAATCTTCGCGATGGCCTCATCTTGGTTGCGCTTTCGCTTGCGAGTTCGCTCGGCGGCCATGGCGGACGACTCGGCCTGTTGATCTACTTCTACGTTTTCCCCAGCATTCGAAGGTCCCTCGCCGTTGTCGGCTGCTGCTTCATCTTGCTCAGCTCGCTGCAGTCGGTCAAGATAGGAATCGCGAATTTCTTGGGCCGAGATGTTGTTGGCCTAGAGTCATATTAGCTCGTGGTTCATACGATCCATAGGTGACTGATGCGGCTGAGCTTGACGAGTGAAAAGGAAGATCATTATTGCGCCATGAACTTATGTGTATAACGTTCAAGTTTATACTCACAGCCAGGAAATCTGTCAATGCAGAATGTGGCCCTCTAATATTGCTGCCTCTGGGTCGTCGTCCTGCCCTGTTGCCATGCGTGAGCCTCATTCGCCACGAGGGATCAGGTGAAACTTACATTGTATGTGTTGACTGACTGCCTACCTCTGTAATCGCAAAGAAAAGCAACGAATGTCTGGCGTCAGAGAATGATGGTTGAGGGCTAGAAGGTCAGACAGAGTTCGGCAAGCGGGGACGAGTATCGACCGGGGAAGGCGCGTTTTAGCGTCTCGCGTTATCACGTGGTGGCAAACGGCATTTAAAGCAGTTTAGAGCGCTCCTTTTTTTTTCACTCTCACGCAAATTGAGTAGCCAATCAGTAGCATCACTCCAGCCAAACTTCATTGTAGTTTAAGTGAAACTAGATATACTTTTCTGATATACCTAGGATTGCAAGGATGCCGGCACCGAAAACCTTTTGAGGACTTTTAAAGAGTATCCTCCCAGCATGCAATCCCTTCAAATCAAAGCTTCAAATCTAGATGTTTGAATATCTCCAGAGTCCGCCTGAGTACTCCCCTAGATCACCGTTTCGTCGTCACTGTAGTCGTCACCGTCGTCTGAGGACGACTCCCTCTCCTCATCGTCGGAGTTGGATGGGTTCTGCTGCTGCGGAGCTTTCTATAAATGGTCAGCTTTGCCTGAAGAATAGGCAAACTTGAAGGCAGTGCAATCGGAGGTCGAGCAAATCAGGGTGTACTTACGTAGGCCTTGACCTTGGCGAAACCGTTCCTCATCTCGAATTGTTCACTTCCAGACTGAGACCGCTCAACCATGCTGGAATTGAACGAGTGCACAGAACCAGATACAGATCGTGCCGCATGTTTACCATAAGCCTTCGGATTGAGACCTGAGTGGGCGCTCGAGGCGGATGCGGTACCAGTGTGCCATGACTTAGTACCGGCACCGGCCACCTCGCTCCATGTGCCCGTGTTGACATTGTTGGCAGGTGTGTAAGAGAACTCGGAGTCGATGAGGTTGTCAGAAATCTCACCGCGGACAGATACAGCCCGCTGAAAGTGTTCGGAAAGGTCTATACCGCCGCCTTCGTGCCTACGACGATGGCCATTGGTGGATTGAGTATCTTCCCAATCGCCCTATGTAATTAGCATAAGGAACGGGAGGTGTGAGGTTGGTCTTACTGCACTAGAAGTGGTATCGCGGGCGGAGCTGGCGGAAGTCCAGTAGTCTGGGTAACTGTCCCCTGAGCTCTCCGTAGTAATGAAGGCCTTGGTAGGATCCTCGTAGCGCATTTCATTCACGGGCTCTCGCGAGACTTGGATGTCTATGCAGGCGTAGCACGTCTAATGCAGTGTTAGGATTGTCCAACGTGGCTAGACTTGAACACGTACAGCATCATCTGGCCTCCTGCGCTGAACCTTTGCAAAATCCTCCAGGCCCTTTGTCTTGTAGCACATGGCGCATTCGATCTCGACAAGCTGACCACCAGTGCACTTGAAGCACTTGGGGTCGCTAGTGATCTTTCCTGATCTCGAGACTTGCCAACGGGCATCTGTGAGCTGCTTCTGGCTGAAGTTGGCTTGGTTGTAATTCTTCAGACACATGTAGCATTTGAGCTTTGGAGGGAGTTGAACATGGCGTAGCCTACTACTTGTCAGAGACTGCAATCGTGACAAATGTAGGCAAACATACCGCTCAATCTCATCGGGGCTGTATGCGTGTACCTGCTTGCGATTCTTGTTGCCCATCTTTGGCAGCGATGGAGCCTAGTGGTGGAAAGTAGTGTGTGATGTAAGAACGTAAAGACGGACTACAAGCTGGTGAGAATGGGGAGTTGTTCTTATATAGCTAGCGAAGAGATGAAGTGAGAGACGTGAGAGGGCCAGTGCGTGGGGAGCGCGGTGAGACTGCGCGAGTCCGCAGGCGTTTGCTCTTCACACGGGTAAAGGCAGGAGCAGCCAACGCACTACATGGTGGGGACGAGTACGAATGAAGATTGCCAAATCCTAGAGATCTGAGAGCGGAAATATGGGATTACCTTCAGCTACTCTCCAATCGACCAAAAGTCCTTTGAAGACATGCGTGCAAGGTTGAGCAATCTACAGTCCATACTCACCTCCAAATATGGACTCCTAAGCCTACATGTGGGATCAAACGCACTGCGTGAAGCTTCCCGGTGTACGCCGAACGTCTGTTACCGCTGTCTACAACGGAAAAGGAACGTCACCTAGTCACAGTAGTTGTGACTATATGTGAAATCCAGAAGTTCGGCTCTCCAGCTCGTCGTACTCATTGTCTAGAACAGCTGCCTTATCAATGCTGAGTGTGAGTTAGTACTACTAAAGTGAGAGATGACGTTTGATTTCCGCCTCTGAGTGTTTCGTTTCATTCAAACGCACCAAGTCGCCATGGCGATGAAATTGAGATGGCGATGATGAAGGTTGCCGACCCTGAACGATAGCGCCTATCGATAACGGATAGGCTTAGCGGGCCACCAAAAATATGAAGTGGATCCTCGATTTTGTCCCGCACTTGGAGCAGAAGCGCAACCTTTCTGACGCATCGCAGCAAAAGTGGCGTCTTCGATACCTTTCAGATTCAAAGCGGGTGGCAGCGGCAACATGGCTCCCTCAGTCGCACAGGATCACCACCACCGCAGCACGACGAAGCAGCACAAGAAGGGCTTCAAGTCTCGCCATGCCACCAAAAGTTCGCTCAAGGAGCAGAACAAGGGTGCGGAAACCTGCACATTTTGCGCCCACCAACATGCTGACATACTTGTAGGCAAAGTTGAGGCCGTAGGGTTCGAACGAGGAAGCCGCAAGACGCCCCACCAGCAAGTCATGTCAAAATTCGACCGTCGCAATCGCTCCAAGCAGATGCGCATCAACAAGGACCACGAGCATGCCAAAGCCACGAACGTGTTTGCCGGACGCGACAGTGCACCGCGCGTCGTTGCGATAGTTCCTCTCTGCGCGGATATCTCGTCTGCATCAGCAGTGCGAAGCTTGAACACGGCGCTGGACATTGAGCAGGATGTTCCTGAGGCAGGATGGGTGCGCACAAATATCGACCGCTTCAAGCAGAAGATCCAGTATCTGATCGTCAAGAGAGACCTGCTCGCATCGCTCGATGCCTGCAGAGTCGCGGACTTCGTTATTTTTGTCCTGTCTGCAGAAGAGGAGGTCGATGAGGAGGGCGAATTGATCTTGAAGGCAATTGAGAGTCAAGGTCTCACAAACAGCTTCACAGTTGTGCAGGCGCTGGACAAGGTTGAGCCTGCGAAGCGCAGACCGCAGGTTGTTGGATCACTAAAGTCGTACATCTCGCATTGGCTCCCTACCACCGAGCGCGTGTATTCTCTCGACAACCGACAAGAGTCTTCGAACCTTGTACGATCGATATGCACAATCACAACAAAAGGTGTAAGATGGAGGGACCAGAGGAGCTACATGTTCATCGAGGACGTCGCATGGCCCGGTAGCAAGTCAGCAGTCAACGAAGATGGTACCGGAGAGGTTGTCTTGACTGGTGTAGTACGTGGGTTGGGATTGAAGGCCGACAGGCTGGTCCAGGTCGGCGACTGGGGCGATTTCCAGGTCGACAAGATCGTCGCAGCACCTTTGGATGCCCGAAAGAAGAAGGAGGGTGATATGATGGTTGATGAGGAAGAGGAGAACGTTCTCGAGCGCCCAACCGAGGATCAGGACGATCTCGCAGCCCTCGCACCAGAGGAGACGCTCATGGATGATGTCACACAGTACGCTGCTTCGATTGCGCCAACCGAGCGCAAGGGTGTGTTACTCGACGACCACCACTACTTCTCGGATGAAGAAGATGAAGAGGCCCGCCCACGACCAAAGAGGCTACCAAAGGGCACCAGTAAATACCAGGCTGCGTGGTACCTCGACGACTTCTCCGACTCCGACTCTGACCTTGAGGACTTTGACATGGAGGATGTACCGGAGGGTCAGAGCGCCCCTGCTCACCCTGCTGATGGTGTCGAGGGAATGGACATTGACGGAAAGGCAATGACCGAGGGCGGCCCCTCGGAATACCCCCAGTCCGAGATGTTCTTGGATCCTTCTCCAGAGGACGAAGCTGAACAGATCGAAGCTTACCGACAATCAAGGAAAACGGACGCCGAAGAGGACCTTGAGTTCCCTGATGAGATCGAGCTGCACCCAAATATGGACGCACGGGAACGTCTCATAAAGTACCGTGGACTGAAGAGCTTGAAGCAGAGTGTCTGGGAAACCGAGGAGGACCGACCTTACGAGCCAGAGGAGTGGCAACGCCTTCTCGAAATCTCAGACTACAAGCGCACTGCAACAAAATTCATGCGCGAAGCCTGGGCCGGCGGTGTGAAGCCTGGCACTCGGGTTAGCGTCCACATCCGTGGAGTACCTCTACAGTTCCAGCAGTCACAATCACGACCTCTGGCTATGTTCTCCCTACTCAGGCACGAACACAAGCGCACAGCTTGCAATTACAGCATCCTGCTCAGCACCGACCACGGCATGATCGTCAAGTCTAAGACCGAGATGATTGTCCAGTGCGGTGCACGTCGCATGGTCATCAACCCAGTAAGTTCCCAGCACTGAATATTCAATCTCGAGCACATACTGACCAGATCTCAGCTCTTCTCCCAAGCAGGTAACACACCTAACAACGTCCACAAATTCGACCGCTTCCTGCACCCCGGCCAGAACGCCATCGCCACCTTCATCGGTCCACTGACCTGGGGCAATGTCCCGCTGCTTTACTTTCAGCGCACCACCTCCACTGACTCCGCCTCATCTTCCGGCCTGCAGCTCATTGGCACAGGCACCTCGCTCCCGCCTTCCATGAACCGCGTCATCGCAAAGCGCGTCGTCCTCACGGGTCACCCGTACAAGATCAACAAGCGCGTTGTCACAGTCAGGTACATGTTCTTCAACGACAGCGATGTCAGGTGGTTTAAAAGCTTGCCACTTTGGACGAGGAGGGGCAGGAGCGGATTTATCAAGGAGAGCCTGGGTACGCACGGATACTTCAAGGCGACATTTGATGGAAAGATTAACCCGATGGATGCTGTGGCGGTCAGTCTGTACAAGAGGGTCTGGCCAAGGGCGGCGAGGGCGTGGAGCACAGAGGATGCAAGCGCTGCTATCGAGGGCGACGAAGCTGCTCCCATGCTGGTTGAGAACTAAGTATAGGAGAAAGGGGAAATGCATGATGACATGACTTGCATGACAGGTAGATACCTAGGTAGATAAAATGGTTACGGCGTTCTTATTCTTCTATTATTTGCAGAGGATGAAGCAGACTTGAAGACATCGTTTCCTGAACACATATGAGCTCTAATCTACGCTGCCAACGCGAGGGTATATGCTCCTCTCCCATACATTCATAAACGCCATGTAAATGCACAACCACATCCACGCTTTTGGTCCGAACGCCATATTGTTCATCCACTCGCCGACATCTAGACACCCTTCTTAGCAAACCGCTCAAGCGCCGGTCCATACGCCTTCTTGAGCTGCTTCTGCTTCTCGACGTTCCTCTCCTTCCTCCTCTCCACAATCTCTCTCGCGCGCTCCTTCTCCTCATCAATAACATTCTTGCTACCACTCTTCCGCAGGTATCTCCTCAGCGCGCTGTTTCGGCCTCTGCCCCTCTTCTTCAGCTTGGCGATCTTATCTTCCTCGTTGTGGTCCAGGTCACGCTCCTTCACGCGCTGTTCGTGAGAGGTGAGATCCAGGTTACCGACGAAGTTGGGATCCAGGGCAATCATCTCGGGCTGAATCTTCTCAAGGAGCGCGTGGACTTCGGTTTCGCGTCGCTGCTTGGAGGTCTCGAAGGGGTTTGTGCCTTGCTCCAATGTATCCGGGTTGGGCTCTCCAGCGCCAGGGACAATGATCGATGTGAAGCCCTTTTCGTGCCCAATGCCGAGGATGTCCTCGAACGGACAGAAGCGCACACGGCCTGTGCTGAGGCCCTCGCCGCCCCAGGCCATGTAAGGTGTGGGTAAGACAAGGTCCGGGTTGTGCGTGAAGATTTCGGGTTTATAGATGTTGACCTGCGTGCCGTAGCCTACGGCTGTCAGGTTGCGGTCCGAGATGGAGAGCGAGGTGCCGGGGACGCGCAGGTGGTGAGTGTGGATTTCTTTGAACATGCGAATATCCCAAACGGACATGCGACGGTCTTGCGATGTGCTGACCATATATGTGCCAGATTTGTCAACAGCGAGACTACGGACAGGGCCGTGGTGAGGGAGGAGCTTGACGAGAGGAGACGCGCTGTTGGGCGACCATAGGGTGACTAGGCCCTTTTGGTGTCCGACATGCAAAATGGCGTTGTGTGGGTTTTGTACAAACGCGGTCGGCGGTCCGAGTTTTGTGTATAGCTCTCCTAGCGATTGCCCGGTTGAGACGTCTGTGTATCGTATGATACCGGCTGTCGATATCGAGGAGAGGAGGAAGTGGTATGGTAAGTACTCGAGGTGTGTAGCTTCGACGTGGTTTTTGAGCTGATGTATTTCCACGCCATCGCCACCGTAGATGTATACGCACTTCTTCTGCGCGACTGCGAAATTCTTCTGGTTGCTGACATGGAGCCATCGTGCGTCTCGTACTGTTTCGTTCAGTTGCAGTTCGCAGCCCAGCTTTCCGTCTCTCCAGTCAAAGGTCGCAACATGTCCTTTTCTCCCAGCAATCAAAAGATCGCGCCCATTCCTGCTGTACTCGCACACATCGTAAGGTCCCAGTCCATCCAGTCGCAGCTCGAAGCCCTTCTTTGCTGTTTCGGTGCCAACTGCGGCCTTGATCTCGTCCTGTCGAACTTTGTATGTCCTTTCCAGATCATGCTCTGTCTCTAATAACCCTTCATTGTTCTCCAGCAGGATTTCAACATTCTTTGCCTCTATCGCTGCCTGCTTGTTCTTGTTCTCCAGTAATCGCAAATTTGACCTTAGCTTCTTGTCCTTTACAGACTTCGGTCTGATCCTGTCGCCCCTTCCATATTGTTTCGTTGCTTCTTCGGTAAATCGTGCGACTGCTCGAGCGTCTTCATCGTCTATGAGCGCGCTCTTTTGCGATTTGCGCTGGACTTCGGTGGATTTGGGCTTCGGTCCTCGATCGGTAGCCATGTTGGCGGCCGCAAAAAGCAATCAATCTACTGTCAATTGGGATTTATGCTGAGAGCCGAGAATCCACACCACAGAAGAATCGCGGGGGTCAAAACGAGTGTCGCGCAAATGAGCTTGTGTTCGCCGCGACATCCTTCAAATTAATTTCTGCCGCGGTCCACCCCGCTCACCGCTTTCACAGCGAACTCTTGGCGGCGCTAGCCCTAGATCAGAGCACTACCACGAGCTTTAGTCAACACTCATCACAATTCTATCACTGGTCCTCACCTCCGACATTAAGCGGACTGCTGTTCATTCAGATAAAGACTTGAACGTTTCTGCACTTTGCATGCATCATCAGAACCAAATGAGCACAAGGCTGAGATCGGTTGATCAATTCAGTATGCACGCATCGTGCGGGGCACGACCATAGTATGCTGGTGACCCTCCAAAAACTATACCAAAGGAGAGTTAGCAAGAAGAACGCTTGAGGTTGCTACATTGACATAAAGTAGAACGGATGTGTTGACTGACTGGCCATACTAATCATGTGCAAAACGACGACTGACTTCACGCAGTTTGTTCTGCAGCGTAAGACCAGCAACTGCGTTGACTTAGCATTGCGTATAAAAAAGTCCACCCCTCTCTCTTAATTGACTCGTTTGCTGGTAACAGGGTAAAGAGAAGCCCTGCGACCACTGCATCCAATCCTGAATACGGACTTAGCCTCACAGGGACCGGTCAGAACAGCGAATGGATGCTCATGAGCTACATTATGGGCACCAATACTAGTAGTTCCTTGTAGGGCATCTGCTGTATTTTTGCCAAAATCTATTTTGACCATCATAGCCCTCCTCTCTTCTGCTTCGCAGCTCTTTGGACAACAATCGACAACCAGGAACTCTACATCGCAGATATTGCCAGCAATCACATCGCCGCACCACATTACGAGCACAGGACACTGCTTGCGCCCTATTTACGCTGCTGAAGATCGCCCTTCATCGTACTACGAGTGACCCTAGTCATTACAGATAGCAATGGAGAGGCTACGTTCCGGTGGAACACCTGTTTGGCCGCCATCGCATGGAGACCTACGTCAAAAGTCTCAAAATCGCCCGTATCAGCACGTTCCCTCTATGGCAAATCGGTCAATGACGAATCACTCTCCTTCGGCGTCCGCTAGAGTATATTCTGAAGAAACCCTCGTCAGTTCAGCATCGAGGTCACCAAGACGTTTGAGGTCTTCGAGGCTCTCAACACCATTCGCCCAATCCCTTGCGACTCGATCAGTGCAAGACCTTGCTTCCACAAATGTTGAGCAATATCATGAAGAAAACCTCATCACGGTTGAAGAACGCAGGACAGCGCATCGCGTCCGGCGCTTCCTTCTCTGGAATCTTGTGTTTACTTACGAGATACACCCGGATCTCTTCAAGTACTACCTCATCGACGACGAGGTCTCCGGCTCATACGACCTTGAAGAAGCTGACGTCAACGACATGTACTTGCTTGGACAATGCCTGCAACGTGCTTGTGACAGAGTACATCAAAACCAGCTCAGCTTGCTTGTAGCGGAAGATCGCTCAAGGATTACCGACGAAGTCCTCAAACCAGCAAAAGTTCTCAATATTGAACCAGAGTACCTCTGTGAACAACTCATGTCGTTCCCCAAGCACCAATTCAAGCCCGAGAAGCGACATAAAACGCTTCTCTATACGGGCTCAAAGAAGAAAAACATTGTTTTCGGTCCACTCAGATGGGGTAGCGAGGAAGTACAGACTCATCTTGCGCAATGTCTTGTCTCAGACGACTACATTGTCTCGGAAATAGCACCGACAGAAACACTACAAGTTATGATTGGCACAGTCATCTCCGAATTCAGCAACAGACATTGCAAAAAGATTTGCATGGGCAGTGTGGAAAGGAAAATTCATTTCCAGGAAACCACCCGTCGACTACTGCAGGCAGTCAGGCTCCGGAACCAGATTAGGGATTGGTCGTCGCAGGTGCCACTACGTCACAGGTCAAGCTCTGCTTCCGCGTATCAGCAATTTGCGTACCAGAACCTGCAAACTTCATTCAATGCGCAAACCTCCACACTGCAGGAAGAGGATGAGGACACAGAGGCTGGCAATTTCGAGCCGACTCGAACCTCCTAACGCCTCCACCAAAAGGGCCATCTTCATACTTCATTGTCTATGTGCATAAATGGGATGCAGTGGCAATCGCTGAAGCTAAATTCTTATCTTGTGACCTCCTTTTGAAACACTTTCGCGTTTCGTCAAAGCTGGGGCCTGGGGCCCCACCAACACAACTCGTTTTGTGTAGATAGACCTGTAGGTTTTCGGACGGTTTTCGGCTGTGGTCTGAGATGGTTCGACATACCAATACTCTTCATAGTGTCCGCAATTATGCAGGGGTTTACAATTTTTCTCGACTTGCCATTCATGTTTCATGGATTTGGCTGCTTCCACCCGTTTTCCTTCGCAACGCAAATTACCACCGTGCTCCATCACTCATTTCAGTGCCAACACAGGGACAGGTGGTACTTTAATAGTCAAATGTAATACATTTCATTGCCTACTGCCTGTATGAGGTCATGGACACCAAGCAACGAGACGTTCTGACTGTAACGGAGGCCTGCTTCTGAGACTGGGCTGCCATCGGTACACAGTATCGTCAAAGATTGCAAAAAAGGCCTTGTAATCAAGCCTGCTTCGCCCGCATGCTAGCGTTGGCAGCCTGATCACCCATTCTATGCTCCGTGATCCGAGCTTAGCGAATGTCAAAGTTTTACTCTCCCAATTGCTCTTCAAGATATAGTAGACACGAGTCCAAAGTTGAGAAAGACACCTTGTACTTTATCTTTTCCATCTGGTGAGACAGTTTGAAGACGATGATGCACTTCAAGCGAGATCAAGGAGAACATCTAGCACCTTGTGAATGCTCCCAAGAGTGTTATGCATCGCCGATCTGCAGTATGGTTTTATGCATACGCATGTAGCTATGTCTGTCGGGTGCACGTATCTTGCCAGAGCTGAGAAGTAGCACCAGTTGCATGAGAGAATCCGCTGTATACGAGAATAAGTTGCATGTTGGACGCCTTCGCGTCATTGTACGAATTTTTGTCCAAACTAAACGTAATGTATGCGAGCTGAGGATCATCGCGTGGCGTTGGCTAACATATCTGTTTTAGATGCTGTCAAAGATAGGTCTAGAATGACATTCACGCGAAGCGTCCATATGTTATTTGAACCATGTGTCAGTGACCTTGATTACAGTGAGGCTAGAAGAGCAGTTCATTTTCACTCAATGTTATGCCATTCGTACCTAGGTACTCAGTAAACACAACGGCATACATTGAGGCAAGGGAACGCCATGTACCACCAGAGATCCGGCTTTGTCCACATATACTGCTTTGAAGATATATCGCGACAGAGCTTCCGGGCTATCACTATGGCCAAGGGTCTATCCTTTGAAACCCACGGAGGGTCGCAATCTCAAAAGGCTACGCGATACGCCAAATGTGTGGGTGCATTCGTGCAGATCAATAGGGAGACGGTTGGACAAGAGTCACGAGGTCGTATTTAGCACGCGGCGGCAAGGCACAGCATCGCTTCTTTGGCCACGTTTGAGGTCTTGGAAATGCTGTGGAAACGGAGATGAACGATGTTGAGATCATGAGTACTACCCCCAAGTCATAATTAAGTAACGATATCTCAGTAGCCTCGCCCTTGGTGCCTCCTAAGACAGATGTAAATGACTAGACTTGTGGTTGTCTTCGGACCTACGGTGTGCTGCTCAGTGCTAAGTCACCCGCCTCACCAGAAGCATAGCATCACCACCATCATATAGCGCAATGTTTGCCTCCCGCCCAGTCAAGTTTTCAATTTCGCTGCTAGAAGGGACTTAGAGCGAGGGCCGATGCAGAACAAGCTCGCGGTTTCCTCACTGACGAACGTGTAGTTTTCGGTGGCAGTTAAAGCTATGTAACGTGGGAAAGCTGGGCTTGCCGATGAATCGGTGCGGGTGAGGTGTCATATGCCAGGTGCTCAATGGCTAGCCAGATCAATAATTTTCATTCATGGTAGCATTTCGTTACCGGAAGGAGAGGATAAGACCTGTCGTGTCGTGTCGTGTCCAAACACTCGGTACGCTAATGGATGTTAGGAATGGATCGCCCCGCTTGCAGCTGCTACTCAGGCTGTCAACGTTAAGTGCCTACACCACGAGCCGCTATAAGTATGAAGAAACGACAACACACATCCAGATGACCAGTCTGCCTGGCACAATCAGGCTGCCATGTTGTGGGTAAGTGCTTGTGGGCGCCGCAAATGGCCTGACCGAAGCGGCACAGCCCGTCAAGGCGCTGGAGCCTACGCAATGCCCTCAAGGACAGTAGCATGAGCAGGCTTGCACCGTACGACTTATGTCTACAAGTATAGATTGTTGCGCGCGTTTGCAATATGCGACACCCGTGGACGCCACCAAGAGCAATATTCAACAATGGCCCTACTCAAACGCCAACGAAACAGCTCTGAGTATGATGGTCGCGGACAGAAGAGACCATGCAACAACTGTTTCTCTTCGAACTTCGTTCAAGATAAACAAGCACCCGAGTTTCAGATTTCAACGAGACCATCCAAGCAAGCACCTAATGTGTTGCCAAAGCGTTGCATTCACAAGATTGTGACTGCATGCAATCTGTCACAGACCGCATGCTGTGCCTGCCTTGATGCGCGCCCAGACGGGTTCAACTTTGTGCGCTACATGGATGGACACGCTTGGGGTTTGACGGAACATCGCTGGCAGTACTATTGTTCTGACTGTCAAGGTAAGGCTTCGTCTTACATTTGGTATAGTCTGAATTGACCTGGCGTAGAATACTGGGACAAGCAGGATAACCTAGGCAGTCGTCATCGCAGACCGCTGGGTGTGCCGAAAGCCAAGGACAACGTGCCAGATGTAATCAGGGTCAGCTACGGGGCCGGGGACATCAACATTACCCGCTCTGTGGATTTGACACTGGACAAGTTGACGGCCGAAGTTGCACAAGTGATGCGGTGCAATCTAACCCAGCTCATGGTGAGCGATATTGTTATGTACAAGGGGCGAGCGGTACCTGACATGTCCGACGACGACGCCCTGACATTGTGCGCTACGCACGTTAAGTTCAAATGTGTCACCAGTGTGGAGTCCGAAAACGAAGAGATGGAGGGTGTGCAGTATGATCAAGCATAATGTCGCGACTCGGGGGTGCGTTCGTTTATGTATGGTGTTTCCTTGTTCGACTTTTGTGTTCTTGTCAGCAGCATTGCATGACCAGATTACGACTCAGGATGCAACAATCTTACTCAAAACGCCAAACTGGCTTCCACGCGGATTGCGAAAGTGTATGCACGAGGCAAGTGTATCATGAATACCAGGGTCTGGTGCCACCCAATCGACATGTGAATTGGCCGAAGTCGCACAAAGTTTCGGCGACGAAAAATCATTTTTTCGCATGTCGACTGCAACTTAAATTGTAAATTTTGGTCGCTGTACCTTTAGAGTAAATCGCGTAAAGGAGTGAAGAGGAGATATGGTTCCTGTCCTCCTCAAGAGGCTGTGTGTTGCCAATCTTAATGGGCGGACCAGGTCCTGTCCGGGGTGTGACTACATCATCGAGGGACGATCATTAGGTCTCGGTCACTTCACAAGCCTCAAGGAATGACACTGACTAACTCATAGCGAATCAGACCGCCAGCAGCTCCGTTCAGCACCTTGACATGGTGGTGAGGTCTCCGGCAGGCCGCTTCGTATCGGACATGACCGCAAACTTCGGTGGCGGCGAGTGAGGACGCGAGGTTGGGCTGGTCAGTGTCTCTCTAACCAGCTGTTACTTTTGGTGTCCCGCTTTGACCTTGCCAATCTGTCGGATTTGTTGCCGTGATTCGCGGAGGATCAGCCTCGAGGTGATCATAGCTTTGTCTATTCGCATCACGAGCGCAGAAGCCATTGAATGCTCCCTCGAGAAACAGCCCAAGAGGACATGACAGAGTCGCGCATCGATCATCTAGGCGTTTCACACACCACATCGGCGTACGTTGAACCAATATGTCGGACCACGCATGCGCCAAGGAAAAGCTTCTTTCCATGTGTTTGTGGCTGTTATACGTCAGACGGTATAGTATTGGCTGGCTCCGACTTTACAGGAAATGTGGGCTCCGCTTTTGTCACCTTCGTACCTGGACTTCTGCTCTTCTCTTCCCCTCATTTACGACACAGAGAAGGCACTGTGACACCAGAGCGGACTTGCTTCCATCAAAGACGACATGCTTCCTCACCAACAAAACCTGCTTCGGCCTTCTGAGCCTCAGAAAACTTGACAGCTCATTACGTGGCTGCCAATGCATTGACGTGAGCTCACGGCAAAGAGTGGAGCGTGTCCAAACCAGCTGAGCCCAGACATCCGAGCTTCGTTACCATCCTATGTCTTCAGCTACTGGGCTATATTTCAGGCCTCCACCAATCGTTGAGTGTATCTCGCAAGGCAGCTGTCTCGGCATTGGGCGGAAAGTCTTCAACCCTCATCGGATCTGCACCAACTGTCTTACTCGACACGACCCTCAACAGCTACGTATCTGGGCAAATAATAATCGTACAGCACTCGATATCGTCGACGAAGAGATCCGTCGCAAGCATTCTGTCAAGCAGAACATTGAGGCTCACGGTCGCTATCTCTGCGCCTTTGAAGACCCGGATTTCCAGTACTGTAGGTGGCGGCGACGTGACCTGAACCTTCGAGGGACAAGCCTTGTCTGCAAAGTCGTCCATAGAAAGGGAGCAGCTTGTCCACGGTGTTGGAGGAGGCATCTTCAGAAAATTGGTGTCATACAATACTTCACACCAAGTGGCTTATGTCATGAAGAGGCGGACAAGGTCGTGTCGTCGAGGTCGGTAGGATTGGAGGAAGAAGAGGACGACGATGTAGAAGGCTACAACGAGATCCTAGATTGAAGTAGAAAGACCGTTATCTGGATGGTAGGTACTCCCCATCCTCCGCTGTCTATCGCTAATGGGAAGGCATGTAGTCGGAGGCCGATCTCCCACCAAGTATGCTTGGTCCACCACCGAAGCCGCATTGCGCTTTTGGAGCTGCCTGCAACTCTAGTCCAGAAGGACAAGAAAGAGGTCCAGACATCTGCGCCTGGTGTAAGAACATGAGCTTCGATGCTCTGTACGAGCAGGCATCGTCTAATAATTACCGACGGCATCTCAATCGCCTCATTGATGCTCACATGCACCAGCTTGAGCATGACAGCAACGAACGCATCAGTAAAGGATGGTCCCACCTCTGCGCATGTAAGGATCCAGAATATCGTTTCGACGCGTGGCGGCGCAGTTTCAATCCTAAAGACGCACGACGGTGTGGCACAGTGCACTACCGCGGTCAACTTTGCACGCGCTGCTACCAAAAAGCCCAGGAGCAGGGTTGCTCTTGGCTCGCAGAGTTCGATGGAGATAGACTCGGATTCCCATGCGTATTCGAGGATCCGCGACTCAACAGACCAGTTGATCGCAACTGGAGAACAGGCCCACTGGATGAACAAGGAGACCCAGATCCACACTGGGAGAAGGACCCACGGAGGCACGGTCGATGTGGTAGGAGGAGGGAAAGAAATAGCCTGTGCCAGCGATGCTTCAACCGCATGTGTGAGATCAGAGGGTTTGGAAGATACTTTGATCCTGAATGGGGCACGCTACGCCCGAGTCTCGGACTCTGACGATGTTGATGGACGATAGCTCCGAGCCGGTGTTTGTACGCTTGAGAATGACAAGCAAAGATATAGAGCATCCCACGGGTGGGACAAAGACGAAGACCATAGACAAACCCTTTTCATAGCCAGCTTAACATCCATCAAATCGCATAGTGCTAGAATTCTACTCCGATATTTCAGATCCTGTCCAAAACTTCATGATCACGCATCGAAAGTGACGTCAGAGGGCTACGATGACCTGGGAACACTCTTGAAGTGAAAATCCTGCAGTTTGAATCAATCATTACACGTACATGAGAGCGAGTAATGCAGCAGCATACTCGGATAGACAGTAAAGGTTGGTGTGGCTGCGCTGTCAAAGGGATGACAGTCGATGCGTGGCAGAATGAGGCTAGCGCGGGGCTCGATTCGAACGCCTCCGACTCTCCGCCTTCGGCATCAATAAATATGAATGGACGAGTCACCGCAACCCTGCAACACCAATTTCTCCGACAACCCTCACTATCCGAACGTGACTCACGTTTGTCTGCACCCTATAGAGGCCAATTCGCCTGCACGGCTTGCTAGACAAGTTTTCCCTCATACTCGAACCACAGCCCACAATGGAGCACATTAAGAAGACGTTTGCACAATGCAAGAAGGAGGGCAGGGTAGGTCCATATGCTCACATGCTGCGAGAACGAGTATTGAAAATGACTTAGTCTGCTCTTGTCACCTATGTGACGGCAGGATACCCTACTGCTCAAGAGACGCCTGACATTATGTTGGGCATGGAGGCTGGTGGTGCAGGTATGCAAGACTCACCCGAGCCACACGAGCAACAGCTGCATAAGAATAAGCCAATTGACATGGGTAGATATCATCGAGCTTGGCATGCCTTTCACCGACCCCATCGCCGACGGCCCCACGATCCAGACTGCGAACACCCAGGCCCTGAAGAACGGTGTCAACACTGGCGATGTTCTTCAGATGATTCGCGATGCGAGGAAGCGCGGCCTCAAGGCCCCCGTTATGCTGATGGGATACTATAACCCGCTGCTCAGCTACGGCGAAGAGAAGATGCTCCAGGACGCTAAGGAGGCTGGTGCGAACGGTTTCATCATGGTCGACCTGCCGCCGGAGGAGGCTCTACGCTTCAGGAACTTCTGCCGCAGCTACGGCCTCTCTTACGTTCCCTTGATTGCACCGGCTACTTCGGAACACCGCATGCGCGTCCTCTGCCAGATCGCCGATTCCTTCATCTACGTTGTTTCCCGCATGGGTGTCACCGGTGCCTCCGGATCCATGAACGCTGCTCTCCCCCAACTTCTGGAGCGCGTTCACAAGTACTCCGGAAATAAGCCAGCTGCTGTTGGTTTTGGTGTCAGCACCAGGGACCACTTCCTGAGCGTTGGTCAGATTGCCGAGGGCGTCGTCATTGGCAGTCAGATTATAAACGAGATTGCCAAGTCTGAGCCCGGAACTGGCGCGAAGGCTGTTGAAGCATACTGCGACAAGATTTGCGGCAAGAGCAGCCGTCAGACCACCCGCGAAGTTGGAATTGTTGAGGCCCTTGACGGCGCCAAGGAGCCCACAGGTGTACACGTTGACAAGGTCATCACTGACGCTGACATTCCTGACGGCCCCGGACTTGCCGACCAGCTGGAGGCACTGAACGCGAACAGCGATGGCTTCAATGAGGAGCATGCGCTGCCTCCCCGCTTCGGCGAATTTGGCGGCCAATATGTACCTGAATCACTCATGGACTGTCTTTCTGAGCTTGAGAAGGGCTTCAACACGGCGATTGAGGATCCCAAGTTCTGGGAAGAGTACCGATCGTACTACGATTACATGGGCCGCCCGGGACATTTGCACCTTGCAGAGCGTCTTACAGAGCATGCTGGAGGTGCAAACATCTGGTTGAAGCGCGAGGATCTGAATCACACTGGAAGTCACAAGATCAATAATGCCCTTGGACAGGTTCTGATCGCAAGGAGACTTGGAAAGACGGAGATTATTGCCGAGACTGGAGCAGGTCAGCACGGTGTTGCAACTGCTACAGTTTGTGCCAAGTTCAACATGAAGTGCACTATCTACATGGGCGCTGAGGACGTCAGACGTCAAGCTCTGAACGTTTTCCGTATCAAGCTGCTTGGTGCTTCTGTTGTTGCTGTTGAGGCGGGTTCTCAGACCCTCCGTGACGCAGTCAACGAGGCTATGCGAGCTTGGGTCGTCAAACTTGACACTACACATTACATCATTGGGTCTGCCATTGGTCCTCACCCGTTCCCAACCATCGTTCGTACGTTCCAGTCGATCATCGGTAACGAGACCAAGCAGCAGATGCAGGAGAAGCGCGGCAAGCTTCCCGATGCAGTTGTAGCTTGTGTCGGTGGTGGTTCCAACGCTGTCGGCATGTTCTATCCCTTTGCCAACGACCCCTCGGTCAAGCTCCTCGGTGTTGAAGCTGGAGGTGATGGTATTGACACCAACCGCCATAGCGCCACCTTGTCTGGCGGTACCAAGGGCGTGCTTCACGGTGTCCGCACCTACATCCTTCAGGACAAGCACGGACAAGTTAGTGAGACGCACTCTGTCTCCGCAGGTCTTGACTACCCCGGCGTTGGACCTGAGCTGGCCAACTGGAAGGACAACTCACGTGCCAAGTACATTGCTGCTACTGATGCAGAGGCCTTCATCGGTTTCCGTCTTGCTTCTCAGTTGGAGGGTATCATTCCTGCGCTGGAAACTGCCCACGCCATCTACGGTGCGATTGAGCTGGCTAAGACCATGACCAAGGACCAAGATATCGTGATTTGCGTGTCTGGTCGTGGTGACAAGGATGTGCAGAGTGTTGCAGAGGAACTCCCCAAGCTAGGTCCTCAGATTGGCTGGGATTTGCGGTGTAAGTGTCACCTATCTATAATCTTTGATTGATTTGCTAACAATAAGCAGTCTAAGTGCTCTCTCAATCACGGTCTTAACAGCCCACATTGGCAAGAAAGCACCTTGCAACTGCCGACCTAGCAGGAATCTTGGGAATTAGACAGACAACAATGAACATCGCATGTGTCCTTGCCATCATCTATTCGTTCCTCACAATCTTCACTGTAATAAAACAGCTACAGTAAACCCTGAATTGACTTCACATTTCGCGGCGTGAGCAAGTAACCGGCTGATAAGGCGGCTCGGTTACTTCCCTTCTAATTATACATAGTTGATTGGCTGCTTTTCGGAAGACCCTCGGTAGCGCCCGAGTCGTGAGCTTTGACGTCTCCGACCCCAGATCTTCCAGAATGCTGTCCGTCACGCAAGAATGAAATTCAACGCGTCTGAAACTAACAGAATAACAATGTAACTACAGGCGGCCTTCTCGCAGCAGCTCTCCGGATCAATTCGATTGCAATGCGCATTGCAATGCGCGCATAAGACGAGAGCGGGCAGAGCTACTCCGGATCTCAATATACGCTTCGATGCAACCGAGGATTATCTCCCTCACTAAGAGGGGCGCCGGGTAGCCAGGTTAGCGCCACTGACCTGCATCTTTCAACTTTCCATGTCGTCTTAGATTGACACCCCCTTCGACTCTCTTCTCTAGATGTTCTTTCGTCGTCCTCTTGTACTTTCATAATGCGGGCGTTCGCGCGTGCTCTTCAGCAGCAACGCCTCAGTTCCCGCAAACCATTGTTCCATCAGGCAAGACAACAACGTGCGTTTGCCTCTGTAAATACTCAGGACGTCAAGGGATTGACTGTCATCGATCACTATTATGAGTAAGATTTCCACTTCTGCCATGAGTACACCTTGAACATTACTAACGTCCCTTAGCGCCCTTGTTGTAGGAGCAGGAGGCGCTGGCCTCCGCGCCGCCGTAGGCCTCACAGAAGCCGGACTGAAAACAGCATGCGTATCGAAACTCTTTCCAACACGATCCCACACCGTTGCCGCGCAAGGAGGCATCAACGCCGCACTCGGCAATATGACGGAAGACGACTGGCGTTGGCACATGTACGATACCGTCAAGGGTTCTGACTGGCTCGGCGACCAAGACGCAATACACTATATGACCAAGGAGGCCATTCCTGCTGTCGTAGAGCTTGAGAACTATGGCATGCCATTTTCCAGAACGAATGAAGGGACTATATATCAAAGAGCGTTAGGTGGGCAGAGCCTGGAGTATGGAAAGGGCGGGCAGGCATATAGGACAGCTTGTGCGAGTGATCGCACAGGGCATGCTATGTTGCATACGCTGTATGGACAGAGTTTGAAGGCAGGCGTGCAATTCTTCATTGAATGGTTTGCACTGGATCTCATGATGAGTGAGGGTAAATGTGTGGGTATCACAGCATTGAATATGGAGGATGGAACATGTCATCGTATGTTTGCTAAAAACAGTATTCTGGCTACGGGAGGTGAGTTCAAGTCTTGGTTTTTGTATGCAAGGGAAGGAAACAGCAACTGACGTGAATAGGTTATGGACGAGCATACTTCAGCGCAACAAGCGCGCACACAAGTACTGGTGATGGAAGTGCTATGGCCTCTAGAGCAGGACTGCCACTTCAAGATATGGAGTTTGTGCAGTTCCATCCGTCTGGTATTTACGGCGCAGGCGTCCTTATTACAGAAGGCGCACGCGGCGAAGGCGGATATCTTCTCAATTCCGAAGGCGAACGATTTATGGAGCGCTACGCACCAACAGCGAAGGACCTTGCATCGAGAGATGTCGTTTCGCGATCCATGAACCTCGAGATCATTGAGGGCCGAGGCTGCGGCGAAGGGAAAGATTTCATCAACTTACAGCTATCACACCTGCCGAAAGAGATTATTCACGAGCGATTACCGGGCATTGCTGAAACAGCTGCCATTTTTGCAGGTATCGATATCACAAAGGAGCCTATCCCAGTGCTACCTACTGTACATTATTGCATGGGTGGTATCCCAACGAACTACCACGGCCAAGTTATTGATGTAAAGGAGGGGAAAGACCACATCGTTGACGGACTCTACGCTGCAGGCGAGGCAGCATGCGTCAGCGTCCACGGTGCAAACCGACTCGGCGCCAATTCCTTACTTGATATCGTAGTATTTGTAAGTGCCAGGCTCACCTTCGTCGCATTGCTATACTAATCTATCATTAGGGCCGAGCTACAGCCCTCCATATAGCTGACAACCACGCCCCTGGCGCAACGCACAACCCCTCGGAGAAGAACATTGGCCTCGATTCCATCAGCGAATTAACCACCTTCCTCGACTCTGCCGGGTCAACCCCCACGTCCTCCCTACGCTCCGACATGCAATCCACAATGCAAAAAACGACCGCCGTATTCCGCACCCATGACACACTCGACCAAGGCAATTCGACACTCTCCTCCATCGAATCCACTTTCAAGCGCGACCTACGTGTCACCGACAAGAGTCTGATCTGGAACACCGATTTGGTAGAAACCCTGGAATTGCGAAATCTGTTGACGAATGCGGTGCAGACGAGTAAGGCGGCGTTGACACGGACGGAGAGTCGGGGTGCGCATGCACGAGATGATTTTAAAGAGAGAGATGACAAGGATTGGATGGTGCATAGTTTGACGTGGCAGAAGGGGGTAGGGGATGAAGTGAGGTGGGGAACGAGGAAGGTGACGATGGAGACGCTGGATGAGAGTGAGTGTAGGAGCGTGCCTCCTGTTAAGAGGAGCTATTAGAGTCAATTATAGACGTAGATAACCACAAGTAATGGTATCGTACAATCAAGTAGTAGAGGAAGGGCTGTAGAATGCATCACTTTCTTATGATGTCGTAGCCATGATAGATCCCTAGACTCGAGCCTTCATACTTTAGCATCCCGACCTGTCGTCCACGAATGCGCGCCATTCTTTAAACTTCAGCCATCATTTTGCGGGACGTAGAGATTGTGTCGAAGAATCTGGAGCATCATAGTGAACAGTGTAAACGAGTACAAACATGTTGAAGTAATATTGTATAGTGACTCCAATCTCCAAAAGTTATAGACACAGCGAATGAACTAATTCGGATGACCAACGAAAGTACCTGCACTTCGTCGACTCGATTCTTACAACACTCCACGTCGGCACGTTCAAATATCGACACCCATGAGTCGTTTAGTCGTCCCAGCAAACCTTCAACGCTGTATTTCATCAGTGGAAATTCTTCAGGGGGAATGGGCGAGGTTGACTTACCACATGGGAATGGGAAATACATATCCCAATTCTCTGTCAAGTACGCATGATACGGGTACTTCTCATCGGGGTACATCTTCTTCTCCACCTTATGCAACTTGCCCTGATCGCCCAGCGCAGGCCTCAAGTTTTTCAGCTTCGCAACCTCCTTCAGCATACATGTCAGTGTAACCTTCGCCATGGGCAGGCCCAAGCACTGATGCGGGCCGTAGCCAAGGTGAATGTAGCTGTCCAGCGGCCTGTTCAGGTCGACCTCATCAGGGTTGGGGAAGATGACGGGATCGTGAGATGCGGCGCGCAGATTGACGAAGACCTTGTCGCCGGCCTTGAGGTTTAGGGTGCGGCCGGAGTCGGTGACGGTGGTGTCTGTCGCGGTTTGGCGGAGTACGGCTGTTTCGCCGGCGAGGCGCGAGCCTTCGAGGAAGTAGCGCTGGAGCTTCTGGAAAGCGGCCTCGCTGTCATCGTGGGCGAGTTTTTGGATATCGGCCCAGTGCTTCTTGCCTGCGCCAAGGAGGTAGAATTCGATTGTCTGGCCGAACAGTTGACCTTGATTTGACACCATGCCGCCTGCTGTGCCGAGGATGTGGCCCCAGACGAGTTTCTCTGGCTCGATGCCAGACTTCAACAAGCGCTCAATGAAGTGAATGCCATAGCTCTTGAGAGTTGAATCATTGGGCCAGATAGCCTGAGTGATGCGCGACAGAATGCCAGAGTGGGCGATAGCTTCAACATTCTTCGCGACGACGTTACCAAGAACTTGTGTGGCCTTGTGCGCCTTGATGTGCAGAGGGAACGAGCCAGCAGGGTCGACGTCGAAGAAGATCAGCGCGAAGACACCCGACATCATAAGGTAGAGTTCGGCCTCGGTGAAGATGCCGTGCGGCCGCTCTTCTGTCTTGAGAGGCAGCATGAAAAGCTCAGCACAGAAGTGCACATGTGCGAGATTGCCAACATCGCGGATGATGTCGACCTGGTTGAAGTTGGCAATCTTCGCGCTTTTCTCGGCGAGAAGCTCGCGTGTCTTCGCGGTGTAGTAGCTTCGTACTTCCTTGTCCCAGTCTGCGACATATAAGGCCTTCTTAACCATCTCGCGAGACTCGGCGTTCTTCTTGCCGTCGCCAGCAAGCATGAAATCTCTTGAATTAGTGCCCATAATGTACTCCATGGCGTCACCCCAAGTAACCTTGAAGGTATCCTGGTTCTTCATGATCTCTGTCGCGATCTTGTACTCCTTGACGAGCTGAGGGTGTGAGCTTTTACTAGGCTTTGAGAAATCGTAGAGCTTGGCCTTGCCCAGATCCTTGAGTGCCTCTTCCATGGCCGACGGGATGGTGAGAGGGTAGTGTACGTAAATACTATTTGGCTTGAAGTGGTTAGGGAAGGCGCGAAGGAAGAGTTTGTAGAATACACAACCGTTGTCGACGCCAGTGTCGAAGTTGGCGAGCGAATAACCCCAGTTGGTCAGTGTTCGTGGGTTGTAGTCATGCGTATAGAATCGATCTCCACGGACAAGGGCTACAGCATCTGACAACACAGCACGTGAGACCGTGTATGGGGGTGTCAGGCCAGAGCCAGGTGCCATAGCTTGCTTTGCGTCCTCGACCACGATACCAGGGTAGATCTCTACCTTGTCTGGATGGTCGTACAGGTGCTTGAGCTGCTCTTGCACGTACTTGTCGCTGGTGATGTCCTCAAATGTTCGGTGCGGCTCCAGGTGGAAGTACTTCCTGAACTCGTTCAACGAGCCTAGATTCCATTTTCGTGCCTGTTCAATGCCCATCACTTCGATGGCACGGAAAACTGCAGGGACCCTATTTGGACCAAAAGAGTTCGCGCAATCCTCAACACTGGAAGTGAGGATGTGAACGAGGTCGTCATCTGGCAATGTTCCGTCGGCGTTGCGCTTCAAGTTGGCAAAGTTGCGCTCCGCTGGATTCGCCTTGTAGTCTTTTTTGTAGACTTCATGAAGTTTGTCGAGGAACATCTCCTTAGTAAGCTTCTGTGGGTCATGATTATCACCGAAAACACTGTCCATCAGTTCTCTCGTCCATTTCTCATCTCGGTCAGAGACCGTAGAGTGCCACCTGTAAACCAGGTTGAACTCAGCTGACACTTGATTGCCAACACCCAGGGGAAGATCCTTCACTTCAGCACGAGGGTTAAGCTGCCAGTTACTGTCCGTCCGGTTGAGATCCAGAATGGTACGAACATAGTCGATAAGAATGATGTTGACGTACAAACCGCATGTAATCAAGCGACCAGTCTGGAAAAGATCGTTGTCGTACTTGGCCCATGACGCCTCCCACGCTGCTTTAGCCTTGTCATCCTTCTCCTGGTCCCCAACAAGCTTCGGAGGCTCTGTAGAGGGCTTTGTGAAACGGCCCAGCTCATTAATGGTCGCCAGGTTCTCCACAACGTGGTTGTGGAAACGGTTGAACATGATGAGGATCGCACCAACACCGGGAGGGAAGAATAATAACCTATTCTCAGAGAAACAGTCTGGGCGGAGTTTTCCGTCTTTCTTCGTCCTCATCGCATCCTGCTCTTTCTGATTGCTTCCATAGAGAGGCGAGAGATCCAAATACGAGCTCGTTAAGGAATTAGCATTATCCTCGGAGTGCTCTGTGCGGAAGCAGTCGTGGATAATGATGGATGCAATATAAAACAGCATACTTGAGATCCTGTTCGGATGCAATTCAGCATGCTTTCTGGTCATAATGCTGTCGAAGACAACACCGGCGTCTGGCCGTGCTGGTGTCTGCATCATTGAGGGCTTGACAGTCCTAGCATAGGGGGTTCCGGCGGCACCGAGTTGAGGGTGGACCAGGCTGTTATTGGATCCATCCGCCGATCTGTATTGATATTTCGAGCCCAAGTACGATTGTGGTGGATGTTCCAGATCGTTCCAAAGCTGTGTGACGAAGGTGTTGGTCAGCTTGTCTCGCATCTTCGAGCCATCTGGGAGTGCTGCAGCTGTCCGGATGAGGCCTTCCATGAGGTAGGTCTTATCATCTGTATATCCACCCAGCATCTTTTCTTTCTGAATCTCGAGCAATGTCTTCACATTGTCGGCACCAAGATATGAGAGATCACTCAGGCCGTCCGCAATCTTTTTTATGACTGCAGGGTCGTCCTCAGGTGCAATCTTCGAGCCATCCCCGGTGTCTGGAACTGGTGCTGCTGCTGCGCCGACAAGGCCAGCCATCTTCTTGAAAGGGCCACCAAGCGCATTTCTTAGCTTGGTCAGCTCAGACGGCTCAGCGGCCTTTGGTAGCGGTTTGCCTGTCCTGGTGTCGACATGTGTGTCCCAGGCAGCTTTTGCTTCAGCAGACATGATGCGTGATTGATGATACTGTCGAATCGGTGTCAGCGGACCCCAACTTCCAGCCTTTGCCAGGCGACACATTGGCTGACGGAGGAAACATTGCCATGACGTGCAGTGCGCTTGCAAGAGCATTTTGAGCAAGCATAGCGACTGTGATAACTGAAGAAGGAGCGGACGACTTACATCTACTCAAAGACACCAACAACTTCAGCCTAAGGTACAAGATGTCTCTCGTCTATTGGCCTTTCGGGATATATAAAGATTTAACTTCAGTATCTATAGCTTACTGCAAGAAGTGCAAGGTAAGACGCTGTTCAGCACGCGAGCAGCGAGGCTGAGATATATGTATTTGTCGTCGAGTCGAGACCACGGTGAGACTGCTTCGCTTGCAGCTGCAGTAGTGTATGCTGGAATTACGAATGCATCTTCCGCAAGATCCGAGGAAGCAGCCTCTTAAATGGCTTTGCAGTCCTCTCACAAGAGGAGAGGCCGACGACAGTGGCCTTTGCATCCTTCCAGGCTGACGGTTTCGTCGGCCGTGGGGCCAAAAAGAGAAGTCTGTGGCCTCAGCCGCACTCGACCAGCTCAGCCCTCAGCGCTGAACGTGGAGCGCCGCGGTCCGCCAAACTCCTTGGTGCACCAATAAAAATAATGGGATTGTCAGGGCATGCAAGCTCGAAAAAAGCAGATCGTCTGGCCCGCTCCAATGGTGGGGTCCAATGCTGCAAACAACATGCTCTCCATTCAAGCGTGCTGACACGCCGAACCAGAGGAATTTAGGCTGTCGGTGAGACGAGGATGCCTGATAAAAGGCAACCCATGATGTCAATTGCAAGGATCGGAATTATTCTTGTAAGCTGCTCGTTGTTCCTGGATGGTGGATGAGGGGCAGGGAAGCTAGTGACGCTAAATGCAGGGACGCTACGGCAAGCCCGAATGGCAGGCGCCGCAAGGCAGGTAACAACGCCGTCGGTGCGTACTAACTGCTGCATTAATGTTTCTCAAGCCGAAGCTATGCAAGTGTGTACGAACGCAGTCGTTTTCTTTGATGGTGTGAGCAAATGCCGGATTCAGGCAACGACAAGACGGGAGCTGCCGAGGGAACGTATGAACGGTTGGTCAGGAGATATCTGAGTTGCGTCGATGCTGACATCTTACGTCTCTATTGTGTCTCCTAGTAAGCCTTGCGCCTAGTCTCAGCCTGACCGGCATCAGCTGCCTTTTGTCCTTCCCGTAAATATTTCTCCAACCCCTAGTTGCGGGACTCGGTTCGCTGTGCGACAGAATGTAAGCCTCGCGGCAGCTGCTACCCTTCCTGCATCGTCCTTTCAAGCCACATTTTCGGCCGAGCATGGATGCCTTCACCAAAGGCCGGGTAGAATAGCATACCTCTTACGCTTGTACTTGTCGCCGAACTCCTTGCGGTACCTCTTCTCCTTCTTCCATGCCCAGAGACCCATCTGACCCACAGCAACAATGATGAAAATGATTGTGCTCAAGCTCCAGTTGACAAGTGCCACGCCAATCCACGCAATCGCCTCAAACATGTAGTTGGGACATGTCACAAGGTTGAAGCCAAGGCCCTGCGGAATACCTCGGTCGGTGCTACCTGGACGACGGAGGTTCTTGAGTGTCAAGTGCGTGCTGTAGTTGCAGATCTCGCCGATTACGAACAGAGCCACACCCAGGTATGTGATAAGGGGGTTCGACGCTCGAGCAGCGGGGCTGTTGGGTCCGTATGACCAGTATGCCAGGTTGAAACCGGACAAAACCCAGTAGTAGCCACTGTTCTTGACGATGTTGCTAGCGGGCATGGTGGCGGAGGAGAAGCGGTGGACGAAGAGTGTCTCGTACTCGCGCTTTGCGAAGTGAAGCACACACATGAGAAGTGTAAGCTTCTGTAGCTGTGAGGCCGGGGCATTGGTGCCATATATCCAGGGGCGAGCGAGATACATGAGTGGATGGATGAGGAGAGGACCGAGGTATTCAACGATGAAGACTGTTCGCCAGGAGATCTGGGCACCTGTATGGACTAATTAGCATTGCTCCAGGTAGGTCGCTTGTGAGAACGACATACCGAGATCCTTCACATCAATGGCACTCTTGTTTCTCAAGCCAGTCTGGTGCACCGTAACGTCTGCTGCATTCGGGATTGCGGATCCATCACTGCCCTTCGTAACCCTCAATCGGTGAATTGAGCACTTCGAGACAGTTGCAACCTTCCGGAAAATCTCTGACGCAGGCGCATCAGAATCGACGGTGATGGACTCGGGGAGGCCCTTGATCGGGCGGCCTGGTGTGGTTGTCAGTCCTGCAAAAGGAGGAATGTAGGGATGACACAATCCCAATTCAATTGTGGCGGTGAGACACATACCGCGCGGGCGCACCACGAGCGTGAGCGGAGATGAAGACATTATGGCTGATTCCTGCAATGTGTCGACTGCGCATGCGACTTTTTGAGGGTTGTTGTTTCCTTGGCGAAGAACCTCGGTACGTCATCCGGAACGGCTAGGCTGCTCAAAGGGCATTGGTTGCATGGACTTGCATGACAATCAGCATGTGGGATGTTTCTAGCGTCTCATATGGTCTATATTTGCTTTCTAGATCTAGTATTCTTGAGAGCATATGCAGCTTCTCGCGCTGACCGCTTTTTATCAACCTAGATCGACCACAACCTGCGATGCAGCTACAGGTCCCAGACATGCAACCAGTTCACCGATAATGCCCTTGATCGAGTGAGGCTGACGTATGTTTCCGTTTTCCCATGAGACAAGATGCTACAGTAGTTTAGTAAGGATGCACTATATGTGATACTTCCAGTGCGCTTACCTGGGCTTCGGCCAGCTGGCCCCTCACTCGAATCGGTGTCGATCCAAGATCCAAGGTACTCTCGATCTCCTCCTCTGTCATGACTCCAGGAATCTTCAAGTCAAACAGTGACATTCCGTTTTGAACCGCATCGCCAGCTTTGCCTGCTGTCGGTAGAGGAAACTCTGAGAGGTCGTCCTCGCTGGAAAGAGCAATTTGATCGCCGTTGCTCTGTGCAGAGGCCAATGAGTCCTTTCGTCTAAGCTCTCGAGCTAATGAGACATATGTCTTATTGTCCAGTAAGCTCCTCAACTCGCCATCTAAAGGATTCCAGTCGTATGACTCAGGGTCCAAGACGTATTGAGGCTTGTAGTCACCCTTGTAACGCATCTTGGTGCAGCTGTGGATGTAGTAGCCCATGTAATAGTACTGATAGCCACCCTCAAGCGCAAGAGCGGCCTCTCGTAGAGCACTCAGCTTGCCAAACTGCCACTTCTCGTAGTCTGAATGGTATAACATGTACACGCCGCTGACGCAGTGAGGTAGCAAGTCCAGTACACCCATTGCAACCAGTCTACCATCTAATCGGTAGCACTGATGGAAGGAACCGAGTTGCTGGGGCTTGCCATTGACTCGCCGAATGGTGCGTTGCAGTGGAGAAGTGCACAAAAAGCGCTTAAAACCAGATTGAGAAATTTCAGTGGGCTTCTCCTTATGAACATGAGATTGATAATTGCGGAAGAGCTCAAACTTTTCAGCTGTGAAATCGGCCGGTTCAAGTGTCACCTCGAAGCGGTGTGCAGGCTCTGGAGGCTGCTTGACATTGTCAAGCTCAGCCCTGTGGATTTCCTGTAGTAGGTCAAAAGCATTCTTCTGGCGCGCTTTCTCCCTGGTCATGATCAGTTCTGCGCTGCAATCAACAAGAGATATGCACTGACTCTTTTGATAGCGGATGAAGCTTCGCCGCGCCCTTCTTATAGTCTTCGCCCAACACAAAGTCGTTCCACTTGTTGACTGTGCGCCGCTGGTCCTTTGATGGCTTTAATTCGGCTGCAGGCAGTCTGTACTTGCGTCAGTCGCGATGGAATCTGGCATGCACACACAACTTACCGGATCGTGTAGTGTGGGCAACAGTGCCGCAGAACATCGGGCTTGTAGAAAATAGTGCCTGATCTTCTCCACCCTCGATCCACCAAGCTCTGATAGACGTCTGCCGACAAGCTTTTTGACGAGAAGTAGTAGCTGGCTCCTGATTATGTAAACTTAGTCAGTATTAGAACGGATCCGTTGTACTTCCGAATTCCTCCGTGTGGGATTTGCAGGCGATCAAGAGCAAGAGCATGACGTGGCAGCCAGGAACGGCAGGTACCCATATGACTCGCCTATTGTTGTTTGATCGTCAGGGTTTGCGTACTTGCATTTACCTGGGCAAGTGGATGGATGGAGATGAAGCTTGGCGGCGATACATGCTTCGGTGCAGGCGTTGGACCATGCGCGAGTGCATGTTGTTTCAAGCAGCGCGGGGTTGCACACGGCACCTTGACAGAACATCAATTGAAGGCGAAGCAATTGCCGCGCCTTCGACTGATTGCCAATGTCGGTCCTGTGGGCGGCCTGACCGCTCTGGCAGCTCCATGCACGCGTGACTCTGGGTGACTGGAACGGGGAGATGAACGGATTATCCACGTACGAGAATTGGGCTTCCTCTGACCACTCGAGGCATCTTTGCAGTAACCGCAGGACTCGCTACTGTAGCCTAGGAAGGAGCATCAGCAATTGTCGTCGCTGGTCCAGGGACAGAGGCCGTGAAGATGCAGCGTGCAAGACGTGGAGGACGGTGTGATGTTCAGCGATATCCAGCCAGACAAGCACGGGCGGAATCCAGGAGAATGGTTGGAGCAGAACCTACCGAAGGGCTGCACGTACGAGTCGGCCATTCGAGAACTGACCTAAGACGAGCTGCAGGAAAGGGCATAAGCGTGGGATTTGGTCAAGCGTTCAGTGGGGGCAGGCCAATGCGGGAACGGCGTGTGGGCGCAACGATGGCTGCTGTAGCGGTGGAGGGCAACGGAAGCCGTTATATGTAGAGGTGAATAATAGCTCCCCTGGCGGCGCCGACCTGTCAGAACGGCGCGCCTTGTCTGCTCTCCTGGCGTAGTTGGCCCCGTTACTGCTGAGCTGCGCCGTGCTGCCTGCTGGCACGCTCGTACTGCGGAGCAAAGCGGTCGGCTGGGGGTGCTGCACGCGATATGGGCGATGAAAGTGTTGTATCACACAGCACGCGCAAAGGACGAGGCGCCCACTGAAAAGCATGCAATTGCCCCCGTGATTGTGCCTCTCCCGACGTCATAGGCGGACTGTCTACTGCACTCTTGCCCTGCCTCCAGTCCCGAGGGCGAGAGTCGCAAGATTTGCGTGCGCCCGCCGCAGTCTCGCAGGTCTCCCCGGGCCAGTGGGCGCTGGCTCGCGTGCTTGGCATGGAAACGCTCGATTTTCTATGCGGTCGAGCACCTAGCCTCCCACTCCACCTGTCTAATAAAACATCACCATGGCCTCTTTTACTACTCCCAGGGTTCTTCAACATCCTCCGCCCCGTTCCCCCCGGGACTGAGCAACCGTCGCCCCACCACGCTGTCACTACAACCATCCCCCATTCACGCTTGCTTAGTACTTCCCTACTTCTACGCCCGCCCTCGCCGTTTGCTCGGCTTCTTTTCACCGCTATAGTGCGCACTTGCCCCGCCGACCAAGCTCGTCCATTTGAGCCATTGCTGGTGTTGCGAGCAAGTCGCCTCCCTGCGGTGCTGCATCTCCCCCTCGCAGCCTCTTTTTTTGACCGCCAACCATGGCTGCCACTCAGCAGTTGCCCATGCAGTCGCGCACTGGTCGCGTGAACCAACGTAAGTGTGCTCACGAGACCTTTTACTTACGCTCCCAACTTTCGCCATTGTGTTGGGAACGTGTGCAAAAACGCCGTTTGCAGTGATGGTTGGCTAATTTCCCGGCAGGGTACGGTTCTCAGGGCGAACGACTAGTCGCGGGCGTTGTTCCGCTTTCGACCGACAAGTACTACGTGCTCCTAATCCAGTCCACGCGACGCGGCGGCTGGGTTCTTCCCAAGGGCGGCTGGGAGCTCGACGAAGCAACCGCTCAAGATGCTGCCAAACGTGAGGCCTGGGAGGAGGCTGGCATCATCTGCAAAATCAGCTACGACCTCGGCATGATCCCCGAGAAACGGAGAGCCGACCAGCTCACAGCCACCGCACCCAAGGCGTCATATCACTTCTTCGAGGCCGTTGTCGAGAAGCAGGAAGCACAATGGCCCGAGATGCACAAGCGGTCAAGACAGTGGTTCACATATACTCAGGCACGCGAGGCCCTCGCGCCAAGGCCTGAGCTGCTTGACGCACTCGACAGGTGTACTATGCACCGGTAGAAAATGCTCAGGTGTCTGCAGGCGCAGCAACGGACAATCTGTGCGCAGGCATCAGGTGTGGAGTTACAAAACATACCCAATTCGGGCCATTGAGGCCCTTCTTGTCTTTTATACCACACTGCGGGTTATCAAAAAGCTACAGGAGGTAGCGTTGTAGATTTTTGGTCTGGTTCCATTCGGCAATTGGCGTTGTGGTTGCTCTTCTATTGCTAGAAAGATGCATGTGTGGCTCTCATGCACTCGAGCACTTTGGGCCACTGTGACTCGCATCAATCCAACTTGGCCAATGCCAACCGCTTTTCTCTTTCATTCCAATCTTGCTTGCACACGAGGTCGCACTAAAACGAGGAACAGCCTCATAGACGTGCGCTGATCGAAGTAGATGGAGCGACATACCAAGAGGATTGGCCAACAGGCACCATTTCTTAATCAGTTCCTTTGCTTTACATCAACGCTCGAGATGTCACACAGGACTCTACGATTGCGCTACTTCAAAATCACAATTCTGAGCTGCGGCCGTGACTATAGATTTACTTCGATCTGTTTTCCAAAAGCGCTGGAACGACTTGCTCTTGTCCAAGGTCTTGTTTCCACCCACTCGTCTGCTCAGTAAGTAGTCAACCCTTTCGTTTTGGTTTGCGATTTTCATTTCCAGCACTAACGCAGCCATTAAATAACTCGTCTACTTTCTAGCGTCTTTCAGCACATCTTGAACTGCTGAACTAGGAGCCAATTGCAGGCCTGCACCAAACGCCAACCCACGTTACAACTGATGCCAGACTTGCGAGGGTTACAAAAGGTCGCGGACTCGAACTCTAACCTCTCAAGATATACAAAACGTTCGCACCGAAGAATGAACCCAGTCAGCTGCGAGGTCTTTCGAGGTTGCCGCTCTCTTAATTCCAACCGTCCAATGCACGCTCAACAGGGGGAGAACGATCTTATGTGTGACATCCCTCCTGATGTCGTACTCGCTTGTCGACAGCTTGGCCAATGGTGTCCATTTCTGCACCTTGCTGAGGCTCGAATCGAGGCATCTCCTGCCACTCTACCCCTACTCTGTCCACACGGCTTTTCCCGCGCCGCCCTGGTCGACTGGTTTTATTTCCTTGTTGTCTCCCTAGACTGAGCCGCAAGGGCCACGTGATTCGGCCCATCCCGTCAGCCTTACAAGATATTATTTTTACTCCCGTTTTACGCTCTGTACGCAAGCTCTTCTTACCCATCACCTATTTTATCGCCCGCTCGAGGCGGTGGAGATTCTTCATTAGAAGTTTTGTAGAAAGTGGCAATCTCGCACTGATCGGTGCTGTTCGAAGCCCTTTGTAGCATCGCAATCGTTCCCTCCTCGCCTATTTTGCGCAGGTAGCTATGTGCTCACATGTTAGCATTTGAGTTGCACTGTATAATTCAGAATCTTAAATGATCTGCTGGACCTTGGCACGGCCTGGGCACCAACCACCAAGAGTTGCAGGAGCAGTACAACAAGTGGCTGGACTGCAGTATTTGCGCCAGTGGCGGTGTAGAGTTCGATCGTCTTGACAGCAGCTGCCTATGTATTTACAGCGCTTCAAGCAATGCCGTTCAACTAGTAAGTCTGCCGTTTCAAGCTAATCAAGCATGACTACTTTCCTCTGGCGGCGTTGGTTCCTCCATTTCCCGTGTCTGTTTTTTTCACTAAACTGCTTTGCACATCTTCACCTCCGTCGCTTGATTTGGTACGTACTGCCTGTTTCCAACAATTCTTCACACCACGCAAACCTAAAGATTTCAACCTTTTCATGATACGGCAAGTTGGTCAGATGCAACTTAGAGTTTGCGTGGGGTCTCTTACTTCAGTGCGTGATAGCTACCTCTAGTAGACTAATACAGTCGAACAGGCTTCATTGTTTCCACCAACCATACTTACAGGTACGTTACTATGTCTCATGACGTGGAGGCTGAACTATGCTGGCTTAAGCCGATATTTGAGTCCAGGATGTGTACGACTGTCATTCGTATTTAGTTCACGAATGACGACAAGCACCGGATGGCCTGCATGGCTGATCGTAGTATCACGCTACATTTTCATCAACGTTGCACCCATGACAGGTATGTAGAGTCTAGTCCGGCGAGAGTGGGTTCAAGGCGTCCTGTTGGTCCATTAATGAGTGCCGCTTTCGTTATAGTTGATGCAACCTCTTCGACCTTGACAAGGACCGTCTTGCGAAATTACTTGATCGAGTGTAGGTCCACCCCACATCCCATGCGCCCAGGAATTGGTGCATCAGCGGGAGTACCTGAAAGTCTAATATTAGTAAATGTTTACAATGCTCGAGAATATAAACTCGAGCATAGAGGGCGATATCAAACACATCGATATTCAAAGAAGTCACATCGTTGTACCTTCAGCATCCTGTCGTCAATAATTCGAATGTGAATTACTTCATTCGGACTTTCCCTCCTCGTTAGACCAGCCTTCAATATGCTCTTCACTACCATCCTCCTCGCAGGCCTCGCTTCTGCGGCCCCTGCCCTCACCTCTCGCCAAGCCACGACTGAGTACGATCCCTGGCAGATAACCTCTTTCACGGCCTTCGCCCCATCCGGCCGACCTGGCAGCAGCAACAACTCCCTCCGAATCGGTATCAACCAGCCCAACGTAATCCGTCTCCAGCAAGCTCCCACGGGCTATGCCGCTTTGCCTGCTTTCTCAGCCACCTGCTCATGGTCTTGGAGCCGCGGGGTAGACTTTCCCACCGGCATCGAGACCCTCTGTGCCTCTGGTGAAAACACGTTCGGCAACTTCACCATGACGCTGACAAGCGGTGAGTCCCAGCGCGACTTTGTGGTCGGTATCAAAGAGACAAGGGAGGTGACTGTCCTTCAAACACGATACGTCAGGATCTTTGAGGGCGAGCAAGCGTTCAAGATTGGGGACAACCTGAACCAGATTTGCGGTGCTGGTGGAGCTTGCAACTGGCAGGTTAAGCCTGAGTTGCTCCCCATCGAGGTGGAGCAAGATCTGACGACCAGTATTGGAAGCTGTGAGGAGGCGACCGTTGGTGGGTGCTAGGTCAGTCACGAATCAGAATCGCTCAGTTCCAGAGTACATGTGGAGAAGGAACATCATCTATACTATTCGCTATATGAATAAGGGTAGTCGAATTAATTCTGTCTAGACAAATTCACGGTCTATAAATGTTACCATCTTCTCGTTAGACTTTAATATCAACGGTTGGCTAACCGCAGGTAACGCCACTTTACCTTCACTGGCTGGGAATATGATGCAATAACAATTAGACGAAGTATGCAAAAACCACAAGCACACTACAAAGCTGATATGAGGCACTAATTCAATGCCAGCTCTGCTATATCGCCAGATTGCGATGCATATAGTACGTCGACAACGCTTAACATGCATTGGCTGCACAGTCAGTAAGAACAGCGCATTTTCTCAACATTGCCAGCATTAATAACACCGTTAAAAACAAAATTAATGTTTCCGACTATACATAATACTTCCTCATAACGCCGATGCTCCATTTTGGCCCTAATACCCTTCTCTCAGTGTCGTCTCCCCATACACAGTACATCCATACACATAGCGCACCTCAATCAATATGGTGGCGCCTGTCATCCGACTACTCAGCCTCGCGCGTACACCAACGCTCGTGCGCAAGGTAAAGTGGCCTGGTTTTGAACGCAGGGACGATATGCGGCTGCAACGGCACACGATGCAGGGCCACACAACTCTACTCGCCCGCGGCGCCAAGATCTGAAACAAAGCTCGCAGATGAAGAAAGCAGATTAAACTATGGACCCTCGAAGCCTATTGCGGGCAGTGCTCGTTGGGTATCACGGGTCCAATGTCATTTGGTAGTACTGTGGGCGTTGATAGCTGTTACACGTCGGGTACCTGCATGGCCGAAAGACTTGGAAATTTACGATCATTAATCGGTTTTCAGATTTACGAGTGCGCTAGTAGTAATTAACCATGTGATGATGCCAATTGTTGACGTCAAAACACGACTATCGCGGTTTCTCCTATAGACCTTCGACGCCGGAACGGCGATACTATACATTAATCACGACGTAGACCTCAAGCCTACAGTAAAGGAGCTAACCCTTTTTCTAGGTGTGGTTCTTTCACGCCTCGAGGTGCTACCACAAAACACAGTGTTGTAGTCCGTGATTCTTCTTCGTCAAGCCGCCCTATCCCGATCTTCCTAGTCTCCTCAGCAATCCACTGCTTTGTGGTACGATTCATTAAGATTTGACGTCGTCAGCTGTCGCAACCGCTTTCTGTGATGTCTGTTTCAGAAGCACGTTGGTGACTGGACGCCCAGGTGACGCGTGTGTAAATCGCTCTCAAAATTTTCTTGACAAGATCATGGCCGAACGTCGAAGATGGTCTGAAGCCGGATATGGTGGAGTGTGGTAGTATAGGTTGCATTGCCAAGGTACACAGTTTGTGAAGTGTCTAAGAGCGACAAGGTGGAACGCCCCGAGGTGTGCAAGGTGAACCAAGGGCGATCATGTATCCGAGCCAACCTGTCGTACATTCATACTGGAGTTTTTAGAATTGAGAAGCAGTATGACGACCATGGAAGATACCCGGATGCTTTGCTTTGCAGCGAATTTGGTGTATACAGCTGGACATGGCCAAATTGATACATCGAATTGGTCAAATGACAGCACGTTAGATGCTGATGAACGTCTCAGATTCTTGACGATGAGTCCGATGGCGTAATTAGCCCAGTAGTACTACAGCAGTCAGCATTTCATAATCTCAGCATGTTCATGGTCTCTTACCTTCCCAGTTCCAGTCCCGCATCACACCCAGCCAATGAAGGCGTCCTTTGACTGTGAACTCTTCATTGAGCATCTCTACATTGTATGTTGATGACGGTCCAGTCTGTCGGTGTTCCTTTTCGAAGATATGTGGGATGGTAGTTGAATACTGTGCAGTTGAATCGAGAGCTCTACGCTTAGGCTCTGATCCAAGCCAGCAGACAGCGTCGTCATCGTCGGCGAGATAAGAATCGAGGTTACGCTTATGTGTCTCCATAGGGGATATGCTATCGTTGCGCACTGCTTCGAATATATTGCACTCTTCTGCATAAGCATCTCTTCGAGCCCATACTTCCTTGGTGACAGTGAGAGATTTTTCGAGTATACCAAGCTTCATCCTGGCCGAGAGCACTTCCCATCGTTGCGCTACCCAATCTCTATCTTTTGCATCCACCATTTCACAGCCTGCGACCATAAGAGGGTAGATGTGTATTATGCACGAGCGAGAGCTTGGCTTGACTGCAGCAAGCTCACATAATACTCGCTTGGCAAGGACAAGCGCTGGCGATGAGGGTATCTCAGGAAAGGCTTGGTGAAGGTAGAGCAGAGTTGCATACTGGTAAGCGGTGGCAGTCCTAATAGAGTCTCCGGGGCTTGTCGTTTCATCTTCGGGGAATTCAATGTGAGATGGTGGTGTCCAATCCTCTAGCTGAGACTTCAAATGGATTGCTTGTGTGGTAAGATCTGGGCGATGTGAATTCGATCGTCGCAACCTCCTAGTAAGGGTAGCAATGCGACCAATGATGGGGAACAGTGAATGAGCGCAGCCCATTAGCGGGTCAAGAGACACTTCCGTTTCCCCTGTTGAGTGGATGCTGTCGTAGATGGCATCGACATCATTAGACTCGTCAGCGTCTGCCGACGTCAAGCGAGCAATAACGTCCATATAAATCCAAGTATTGCAAAGGAATTTTAGGCGTTTCCACTCCTCGCCTTGCATCGGTACATGCCGATGTTGTACTAGAGCTTGGTTTATTAGAACCTTGGCACCTTTTATGTGATTGATGCCTGTACTAATGTGTACATCCCAGGACTCCGCGAAAGCCAATACTAGCGTAGTCGATATGGCTGCATCGAATCGCATGTTTTGAAGCCCTTCTGCAAGAGCCTGTACCGCAGTGTGCATATGGTCGATACCTTGGATCCGCATGGGCGGGGATTGTGCGGATTGGTGGAACGATGTCATGGATGCAATGGCATGATATAAAGCTGGGCAGTCGCGTGCGAGAGGCCAGACGAGCGTGCGCCAAGGATTTTCCGTAGGCCCATCTTTCACGGACAGTACCCCACACGTGTCACGATGAAAACGCCGTGAGATCACTTCGGGCGATGAGAGCGGATCTTGCGGCTGCATAGGTATGCGGTACTCTGGAGATCCGGTGGACGAATCGGAAGAGTTGGACAGCGGTGGAGAAGGATTTCGGAAAGGCCAAGGTCTCGAAGCAAGATCTAGATTGCGGGGTATTTCCTCGATCTCATCGTCATCTGGGTATACTGGAGGAGTGAACCCTGTGGGCTGATAAAATTCCTCGTGTTGGCTTCGATACGATAGAAATTCCTCGGGAGGTGCGCAGTGGTCAGTTCCAGGCAAGAGAAGGTCCACAAGCCGAGGTGACTGTCCAGCAGCAACGCCAGAAGGCGCGGTGATTTCGCTCTGCCCTAATTGTACCGAACCGTCTCCGTGTACTTTCACCGAGCTGTTTCCGTGTATACTCTCTAGTTTTGGAAAGGCTGGCGAATACGAATCGGCTGGAGAAATGGACTGTGGAGTAGTGACGAACGGGGACAACATTGATGTCGCGTACGTCCTATCGGTAAATGCATGTGAAGTATGTGAGCCTTCTCCGCTATGTGCCGAGTTGTACATGTTGGGTATTACTAGTTGTGGCGGCGCATGATAGAAGCTTTTGGCAGTGTCACCAGAGTCAGAATATGAATTATGAGTCCTGATGCTGTATGTGCTGTCACACGGTGCAGAGGCCGTACTGGGTGCATCTGAATTTAATCAAGTCAGTAATCAAGAGCGCCACACATGACTAAACATACCTTTTCTTGCTTTAGTAGACTGTTTCCCCATGCAGCCAGGGTCCTCGAAGGGCCGCCATTTGAAGTCTTTCTTGTAGCCTCCACATTCTACATTTCGGCTCTTGCACTGCTCACAGGTCGGCTTTGCCTCGTCACATTTGAGACGCCTTGCTTTGCAGGTGACACAGCCTGTGATCATTCATTAGCATTGTGTTGTAAGGTTGGATAACCATGTGTCTTCTGGATCCATCAAAATGATACCAACATAGGAGGGACGTACCATTGCGACTCTTTGATTGTTTCTTCTTGGTGATGCCGTTGCTTGCTGACGCTTTTGACGCAGCCTTGGCCCTTGATTGATCGAATTGCGGTTTGCTCGTGGCCAGAGCCTGGGGTCCGGAGCTAGCGTGCGGAGAAGCGAGCGGTGCTGGGAATGCGATGGTCTCTGCCATGTGAACGCTTGAAGACTGTGATATTGCTCTGTCGACTTGGAGTAGGCTTGCGACTTCCACTTGGCGATAGAGATTGGTCAGATCGAAGGTTTAATATGTCAAGAATCAGAGATAAACGACAGGCAGTCGTATCTAAAGTGGAGTCTCGGCGGGCTGAGAAGCTTAGTTCGTGCTCGCGCTCGACAGGTTAATGCGGGGAGCTCGGGCTTCAAAGAGCGAATCAAATACCTTGTTCCGACGTGGGGTGCAGCGCAGCAACCGTGTCACCCAGAACCATGGATGGCAAAGGCCCTTTCAAGATCGGGTGGTCTTTCGGATACTGCTGGTGTTCTTTGTGTTTGGTTGTGGCCAGACCGAGTCCAGGTTTGGGTGTGACAGCTGCAGGAGGCTCTGCTTTCGGAGTCACATCTTGGTAGTGCAGCATTGAAGTGTCGACTGCGCCTTCCCTTGCCTGCTGTAAACGGACGTCGCTGATCAGTGCTGCTACACTACGGACGCAGCAAGTACAAAGTATCTTGACAATATGTCGATTTCTGTGCATCTTATGTACAGCCTAGTAATACAAGGGTATCCTTCGCAACAACATGAAACTGAAACCTCCTTCAACTCGTGTTCTGTGAAATGAGTATAGTTGCGCTGAGTTAGGGCTTGGCCGACAGAATTTCAGGCTCAGTAGTAGCTCAGTCCTGAGGCCCTAACTTTCTTCTTGCCCTTCTTCTTTTTCGTTGCGGTAGGTGTTGGACTGGGTGTTCCTCTCCCGCTCGGTTTGTCCTTCCTCTTTTCAGTACCAGTGCCTGCGATCTTTGACACGCCCCTTCCCCAATTAAACCCATCGAACATGCCGTTCTCGGAGAAAGCGCTAGGTGTCGCAAATTCTGATTCTGGAGGTAAGTTTTGCATGAAAGCATCTCCATCCTCCCAAGTGACGCCTGCAGCAGTAGCTGCTCTGACTTCATCAATATATGCCTCCATTCTTGTCCTCTCATCCTCGACCTCGAAGCCACATCCACATCCACAGCCGACTACACACTCACCTTCTTCCATATCCAATTCATCATCGATGCAATCAAAGTGTGCAACATGACCGCACGAGGGACATAGACGGAAGCGACCAGAGACCTTGATCCAGCAGATGCTGCAGCAGTAAACAGGGTCTGATGGAGCCTGCTTAGACGTGGTGTTGGTGGGGGCGATGGAAGGAGCACGTCCACCGATCACCATCGAGGATCCAGAGACATTTGATGTCCCACGTGAGAGGCTCGGCCGGCCTGGTCTACTGCCTTGTCGGGGATGCAAGCTAGACTGGCCTGGTGATGTACCTAGACCTGCTACGGTCTCGTCAAGCTCCTTTGAAGGGGTAGGGGTTGGAATGGACAGGCGCAGATACTTTTCTGAGGCAATGCCGACGTCATTCGGACCTAGCAAGTCCTCAGGTTGCGTGAAAGCCGATTGACCTGGCTCAAACGCTCTTGCTTCAGGATTGAAAAAGAACTGTTCTGCAGAAGCAGCTGGTGAACGCGGCTCGGGCGCCGGCGAGGGAGGCATTAATGTTGTTGACGTCCTCGAGCGCTGCCTCGACGTAGTACTGTCTTCCTCATCACCACCTCCTTTTTTCAACGCAAGATGCAACGAACCGGCTTTCGAGCTGCTGCGAGAGTCCTCTGATGGAAAGTAGGATACCAATCCGTTGAACTTCATAACTTCCGCTCTTGTGCGGACAAGTCCCCATCCGCTCAGCATCTCGGCATACTGCTCTCTCCAAGCACGATACAGCCAGTCTTTACTCATGTCTAACAAAGGCCTGCTGAGACAAGACTCATCATCGAACTGGTCCTGGTTTTTCAGAGTGACCCTAATCCTTCCGTTCGAATCGCCACCGTCGCCTTCTGTTCTTGTTACAGACGACCTGTGTTCGGATGACCCCTCGTAGGCAAAAGTGCCGCTATCAGGGGGCCGTTCCTCATCGACGTCCGAATCGTATAGATCGTCTATGTTGATACGCTCTGCCTCGACGAAACTGGCACGTTTGTTATGTGTTATACGCGCAGGCGCAAGGGTGCTACGGTCCTGAGAGTCGCTGCCGTAGAACGTTGTGGTACCCCACGTAACTCCACTTGTTGGCGCTGACGTCGATAGATCGTCTGTGCGCGACCTCACAGGTGGTGAGGCAGACATAGCATTTGAGAACGGCCGGGATAAAGCAGCGACAGCGCTTGCAAAGTTTGCGGTTGAAGCACGCTTGATGTTTGAGTGGCTTTGCTCAGGTGAAGTGGAGTACGGCGTATGGGTCGTTGTATGGGCGTTCCTCGTAGTTGACGCCCTGGACAGTACAGGGGGAGTATTATCTGTAGAGTAGGGCGTGACGGGATCAGAGGCTATTGCATCGCTACCCCAGGGTCCGTTCGAGCTACTGTGGCTACCGTAGGTGTCAAGATCTTTTGCAAGTCGCTGCCACCCGAACTCGTTCACCGGTGTAGCGAAGCGCGAGTGTGATGGCGTGGTCGGGACAGAAATAGTCGGATTAAAGAGGCTCCATGCTATGTCTGGAGATGCAAAGTAATCCAGAGAGAAGGCTGGCGCAGTCATAGACATTGGAAGGTGGGATTGTCTCATCTTGGCCATTGCTGAGGTGACTCCCTCACGAGCAGCGGGTTCTGCAAAGATGCAGGATAGCATGGCTAGCATCTGTGTGTCGGCGAGACGCTCAAAATGATCAAACAAAGCAGGTATGAGCCAAGACACGACAGCATGATTGCCCCATTTAATACGTCCTTTCAGACGGGGATTCATGACTGTGTCTGCTTCGTCGAATTGGAGGTCCAGCCCACTGTCCTTCCGCTTGATTCTGACAAGAGCTCGCCGAGCTAGTACGACAACTTGTTCTCTTCGGTGCTGTTGTGGCAGTATTTCCAAAGGTACTTCGTTGCTCAAGATCAGCTTGCAAAGCATCCAGATGTCTGAAAGGTCATCGAGACCGTTCCTCTTCGCCACATCTGCATTATGCTCACAAACTTCTGGTCCAGGCCCAAAGATACGGTATTGCTCTGCAAGAGCCCGTTTACTAGGTATCAAGTCGTCGACCGCCGCGGAGTGTATAGACACAATGAACCTGTTTCTGGCTGCTGGTTTTCCCGCTCCAGTCGATGAAGGCAGTGAATTTCGGGCCTGAAACCGGGATCCTCCTTTCTGCCATGCTATGGGTGGCTGGAACGTGCCCAGGCGTGCTTCAACCACGAGCTCTGAACCTGACGCGGAGGATGGCGAGCTTGATGACTCCCATGAAGCTTCTGATGACCCAGGGGATGATGCCCCATCTGAGTCCTCGGCATTCAGAGCAGTAAATCGACCGAACGAATCAAAAATGTCGTCTTTAGCTGGTCCATGTCGAAGCGTTCTGGTCATGCGAAATGGGCTAGCAGTCAGAAGTGGTGGCATCCTGACAAGTGGCACTCTGGACACTACAAGCGATCCAGAGGTCGAGAAACGGACAGAACACTGAACGGGGAGCGGTACATTTGCGTTGGTGTGAGACGATTGCATGGCATCATTAGTGAACTCGCCCTCGTTCTCATCGTCTTCACTTGAGCTTTCCTCTCCTGGTAAGTTATCCAGTTCATCCGATGAGTTTTGGTCTTCCGGCAGGTGAAGACTATCCTGAAACCCACGCTCCCCAAGAGCATATGAGAGGATAGCCTCCAATGCCTCGCGTTCCTGATTCGCGCAAGTTTCAGCAATCTGGCTCATGCGCTCAACCAACTCCTCCTGATTCTCCTTCGGTATTGAGGCTGTGGTCTTTTCGAATTGGATGTCTAAAGGCGTGGTCGTTCGGATGGGACCAACGTCGGTCTCGTTCTCTACAGCCCTCGGATACTCGGCTGGAAATCTAATCGTAAGTCGCAAGAACACAAGCTTGACTTCGTCGGTGGTTTGATCGTAATCACCCCACGGCCCGTTGAATGTGACAGTCAACAAACGGTTCGGTACATCGATGTTTTCGAAATCCAATTTTTTGTACTTGCTGCCAACCTGCGAGATTTCAGCTCCTAAATCAGCCGGCTCGTGGCTGGAATTCTCGACTTCACGGTCCTTTTCCTCCGGGCGAGTCGGTATTTCTTCCGTTTTGTCATGCTCACCGCCAAATTTGACGCCGTCCATCCATTTAATTTGGGTAACTACTCGGGCCTTGTTACGCCGTATTGGAACAGCGGTCATCGTCTCTCGCACTGCCTGTGTCTCGACAATGGCTTGGGATCGGATATCGCCAGCGTGCCGCGAGCTGAAAACATCGTTGTGGAGGGTGTAGCTTTGGAGCAGAGTAGAAAGATTACCCTTCGGTGGTACACGCGGCGATGTAATCTCGCCTTGGGCGTTGGTTGTTTGGGTTGGTATGGGACCATCGCGATATGTGACATAAGCCGCCCCTCTCCTCATGAGGTTGGGCGCCTCAAGCCGTGGTTCACCTTTCTTGAAACCAACAGATTTGTCGAGGAGCTCTGGTCCCACGCGGTGGAGATGCAAAAACCTATCGGTGCCCCAAGAAACTAGTTGAAATTCTCTGTCATCGATATGATCATCCGTGCCTCCTCGGACGCGCCACAAGAACTCTCGAACCTGAGCATCGGGCTTATGTCCACGGAACTCATGAACAGCTTCATTGGTGAAGGTTTCCCTTTTGCTATCGTTGATGTGTTTATAGAGCCATAAACTGGAGTTTCCACGCTGTGGCATGGCGATTATGCCATGTGGAAAGGGCGTGTGACGAGCTCTCCATACTGGATAGTTTGTATGAATGACACGTGCTGGAGTGTTGGTCGTGGCAGTCTTTCCAACCTGGCTCCAGAGCTTGATAGTGGAATCGAGTGAACACGTTAGTATCTTGGTAGGATCGGAGCGATTCCAGTCGATGCCATAGATCTTTGTGCTATGGGCAGCAATGGTGTTGAGCGGTGTGGCACCTTTTCGAACGTCCCAAATATGGAGATGTTTGTCGTGTGCACTGGCAATGATCTTGTCGTTCTGACGATTCCACTTGACCTGCGTTGCGCCTGCAGTGAAGTCTGCGAGCTTCAAGGGTGCTCGTTGGGAGCGCAAGTCATGGACGAAGACGAAGCTGTCAATACCGCAGGTGGCCAGAAGATCGGGATGATGGGCAGAGAAATTAATGTCAGTAATGGCGCGATCGTGGGCCCGCAGTGTGTATTCGATGGGAGCTTTCTTGGCGTTGTGAGACATAGACAAGTTGTAGACGAGCGCCAGTTGATTACGGGTCGACGCAATCCATTCTGCGCGCGCTGCGAACGGCGACCACTGGACGTCGGCTACATCCCAAGAAGACTGGCTAGCAATGAAAAGTGGCGGGGTGTACAAGTTGTCGAGATCTAGGATGCGCAGGCCTGTCCTGCTGGCCAGCACCACGTCCCGGCCAGCCGGTGAGATGGAAGCTGCACCGATATCATCGTCGACCTCAATCGATACATTTCGATCAAAGGTCGAGCTCTCGTAGGCCGTCACAGGCCCAGCCGCAGCTGCCATCGCGATGAAGGTTAGGTGTCGTGACGAGGCGTAAGAGCAGATGTACAGGCACGCGTCTCGTCCTGCTATTGGCTAGTGGCAGGCCGTCTTAGCGCGCTTCGGGCAGCGGCACTTTCCCACGAGCCCCGCTGAGGTCATGCTCGTTGTCTCGCCCTGTGGCTCAGACGTGCTCAACCGTGTTACCGTGCTCGCCTGCGCAAACATTACAAAGCTCCGCACCATCCATCCACGCAGAGGGGACCGCCACCACCTTTCGACCCTCCGCCGACTGTACTCCAGCACATTCACGTTCCTCTTCCCCTCCCTCTGCAGCCCATTATGGCTCTCCCCAAGCGCATTATCAAGGAGACTGAGCGTCTGATGAACGAGCCGTGAGTTCTTTCTCAGTATTGTTTGCGTCCAGCACTGATCCTTGATTCTTGCAGGGTGCAGGGCATTTCTGCGACCCCTCACGACGACAACCTGCGGTACTTCGATGTGACTATCGATGGCCCCTCACAATCGCCTTACGAGGGTGAGTTTGGGCGCAAATGGCGGGGCTGTGTTGCAAACTGATGCTGTCCAGGCGGCGTCTTCAAGCTTGAGCTCTTCCTTCCAGACGATTACCCCATGACTCCTCCCAAGGTCCGCTTCCTTACCAAAATCTACCACCCCAACATCGACAGGCTAGGCCGTATTTGCCTCGACGTGCTCAAGAGTAAGAATGCCTTGCCTCCGTGCGCAGACTGCAACTGACAGTATCAGGTAATTGGTCGCCCGCTCTTCAGATCAGGACGATCCTTCTCTCGATCCAAGCTCTCCTCGGCGCTCCGAACCCCGACGACCCGCTTGCGAACGACGTAGCTCAGGCGTGGAAGGAGAACCAGGCACAGGCTATTGCTACGGCTAGGGAATGGACACAGCAGTACGCAAAGGCTTGAACGCAGGTTGGTAGTGTTTCCAACAGCATCTGCAACAGCAACCGTAGCCCTGGTGAATGTGGTGCTACCTGCATATTCCTGAGGACGATTGACTGGATTCCCCCGCGCCCTCGCCGTTCTCCCTGTGTATAGACTTGTTTGTTTCCGCGACACTGATAGCCTGGCGCTGGTCGGACAATCTGGATAGCTTATAGGGTACACCTGACAGGACGGAGGATAGCATTTTGGCCCTCCACTCATGGTCTTGGCCGTTTGACGAATAAATACGAATGATGCCCAGCTCCCAGTTTTCTGTCTTCAGAGTCATCCCACTTCCTTGGACTCATTGCGCGCAGAGTTCAACGGGTTCGTTTTAGCATCACTTGCCTACTCAGACTGTAAATATTGTCTTGGTCACGCCCTTTTATATTGCTTGAGCTCAAGGCAGAACACAACTTTCCTAAAATCCATGCTCCTGCACAACTATAATCAGATGTAGTTTACTGTCATTATGTGAACTAGCAGGGTAACGACAGAAGAAGAGTGACCAACACGTAAGAACCGAGATCATCAAGGAGTTCTTCATGCACTCGTGCCCACTATAAACGTACTCAAACCCGACCTCTTCGAGAGCTCCACACACTAGGCGCTATAATCACTGATTCAAATCTGACTCCAGACCTGTTTCCCGGATGAACACTCATCCCCCTACTGAAGCTACCCACATCGCGCAGCCTGACTTCTTTCACTCGTCATAGAGATCTACGTCTTCTGCGCCTACATGCCCCTGCCGACTCCCGCTCGCTTCACTTCATCGTCTGATCTTCAATAATCCCTGCCCGTCCCCACCAATAGCTTGCGCACGCGAGTCGGGCCGTCTGAAGCTGGGCATGGAAATGCAAGAGCTCTAAGCGCGACATGCGTTACGTGGGGTCCAAATGTTGTTGGTACCAGAGCAAGTTGGTGTGGAATCCGATTACTGCCGTTTGCATTCCCATGCCAACGTGGTGCTGAAAGTAATAATCCATACGAGTAGGCCGTGGCGTCATCTAAACATGAACTGAATATTCGTAATTTGCCTTGCATCACTAAACTGCAAGGTACCGACAATGCAGCGGTGTGCTTCATTGGCTGCTCTTTCTGCAATACCGCTGTGTGAAGTCGGTTTCAAGGCCACTGTAGTTGCCAGACGGTGAGGGTGGCGACATGTGCGAGCATGATTCTGGTGTCTGGAAGTAATTAGGACAAATTTCCCTTCGGCACTCTATAACTTACTGAGCAGATCGAATCAGAGCGGCTTCGTGCTGCTTCCTGCATAGCTCGTCCTTCGTATGTGTAGGTAATGCGGAGCAAATCGTAGATGGTCAGGCAAGTCGTCGACATGGTGAAATTGACTTTCGGACTGTGTAAATCTTGAACAGAGTGTATTTGAATCGTTCAAATATGCAAGATGGGCTTGCTAGGCAGTATAAATGCTCCCTTTGCTTGTGTTGCAGTAATCACAATTCCTCGCGTTGTCGTTGGTCGGCGTGTGGTCTAGCTGGAACTCGGCGGCTTACTCAAGGTCAAACGCCAAACACAAATGTTCATGCAGCCACAAACACTTCGTGCAAAATGGTCGCTTTATACTTCTCTGCATGCCTCGCCCACAATATCAGCCCACCGGTGCGCTAAAGTGGAACGGGAGTAGTCACACGCATAACATGCGTGTGCGATCGGAGGTGGAGACGTGGGAAGGCCGATGCAGGGGCATGCGTGGCCTGCAGAGCGGTTCTATGTGGGTTCTGCGTGGGAGGAGCCGCGGTATCCGCTGGATTTTAGTGGAGATATCGGAGTCAGTGAAGGAGTGTCTCGGGATATGACGCTGTTGCCTAATGAGTTGGTGGTGACAAGTGAGGGCTGATGTGGTGGCGTTCTCGGAGATGTGCCAGCGGCCGAAGCCATGTCGGAGCAGTGGAGATGGCCGAAATCAGCGAGAGAAGTGATTTGGACAAGCGTACACAAGGCACCAACTTGCGATATTGCGCAGTCGCTCCTAGGCTCTTTGATGCTCTCTCGCATTTGGGTATGCCTAAAAGCACGGGTGCATCCAATCTATTGCCTACGAAAGCTGAGCTTCTACTCGGCACTTGGAACCTGATCCTGCACCCTTCTCAGTAAGGGTACTCTCTCTGCATCAATGAGGCGGTCTTCGCTGCTCTCAGGATCTGGGTAGAGCATCTTGGACCATTCGCCCTTTGCGACCTTGCTCACGCGCCATGACCTAGCTTCGCCTGCCTGCTTGAAGAACTCCTGGTTATCCTCGAAACTCCTGCCACCAGTCTCTGGGAGATAGAAATATGTCCATAGACCGGCGATGGCGTTCGTGGCTGCGAACACCAGGAAAATGAAGTAAGACAGGTTATTAAACATGACCGGTGTCAAAAACGTGATTGCGAAGTTGGCGAATCCCCAAACGATGACTGAGATGGCAGTACCTTGAGCACGAGCAGTCATCGGGAAAATCTCAGTCGGGATGAGCCAAACTGTTGCGAGCCAACCGATACCGAATGCGCCGGTTGCGAAGAACAGTGTGATGGAGCCGAGAATGCCAGGAACGATGACCGGAATGTCGACTTTCGATGAGTTCTCGGATAGACCACCAAAGACAGTGAGGATGACGAAGGAAGCCGAGAGTAGCATCGAGCCCTGAATGAGAAGCTTTCGGCGGCCAACTGCGTCGATAAGTAGCCATGCGATGGTCATCAGAAAGAAGTAAGAGGTGTAGTTTCCGAGAGTTATGTACTCCGATATGCGAGTATCGAAGCCAAGAAGCTGCAGTTTGGTCAGTTTTAGTTGGAATTAGCTTGTCATCGAATGTGCTTACCTGGAAGATCTGAGGACCATACACGGAAACAGCCCCATATCCAGTCAGAGCTTGGTTGACCTGACACATGATCGTGACCATGGTCGGATGGAACTGCGGGTGGTATGGGTTGACCATGTCGAGGTATCCAACGCTATCGCCTTGCTCTTTCTCGTGGGCCTCAACTAATTCATCGTAATGTTGTTCGCCCTCGTCGCCGTATATCTGTTCAAGGGCGGCCTTCGCCTCGTCTTGCTTGTCATTGAAGATGAACCAGCGCGGACTCTCCGGCAGGGTTTCCACTAGTGCCATGAGTGCAATAGGGTAGACCTGCATGACAATGATGGGAATCCTCCAAGCCCACTGGTTCGATGTACCTAGTGCTACGGTAACACCCAAGTTGATTCCAAATGCCATGACCAGTCCAAAGATGTTCGACTGGAATTCCTGTGCCAACGATTTACCTCTCGCGCCGTCTGCAGAGAGCTCAGATGAGTATGTCGGAATGACAGCGTCAATACCTCCAACTCCTAGTCCCATGACTATCCTTCCAGCCAACATAATCCAGAGTGCTAGCTGTTGGAATTTGAAGCCGGCGACGAACATGATCAAGTTCCCAAGACTGGCCGAGGCCAAACTGAAGAAGATACTCTTCTTACGCCCAAACTTGTCCGCCAGCCAGGAGAACAGAACAGCTCCTACTGCCGTACCAAGGTAGTATACAGCGACAATGACACCAACAATTGGCGACTCTTCTGCAATGCCCATGGTGGATAGGTAGTCGTCATTTGTATTGATCAGCGACATCATGCCCTGATCATATCCGTATAGAGCGATGGCCGTTGCAGAGAACATGACGACGTGTGTCTCCTTGTCGTTCCACACAGAGCGTACTTGGTTCATGATGAAAGACATCGCGGCGGTTTCCGCTACGGATTGGATTGCAATCGCAGACGAAGGTAAAGTCTTGCAAGAAAAATAATAATGCTGCACCAATTCTACGGGGGCATGGCAGGACAGGGACGCAGATAAACACGTTGAATGTCTTCCCGCGCTCGTAAAAAGTCCAGTCAGGTGGTGGGTACTTGCGGCAGATGATGACGATGACGCGCAGTGTTGGTACCGAAGCCTTGCTGGATACGGGCTGGCGTACGTTGCGATAGGAATGACCCACCTTATTACATCGTCCCGCTGTCGATCTAGATTATGAGCGTCAGTACTCGACACCACACACCAAAGTTTGTGCAATCTTGAATGTAATCTCTTGACGTGCAAAGAGCAATAGAGCAATGATAGCATGCTTCAGCTTTCACACACTACATCCTTGCGACACTTATCGATCTCAGACATTGCCACAAATCGCTATCTTTCTACATGACAGTGCTCTTGATGTGATTAAAGCACGTCCCATCAATTATACTAACTGCTGGATCGCAGACACACTTGCAGCCCAGCTCCTTCCTGGGTGATAGCCCTGTTTTCTCTCTTGGGCTTGTGGCTGGTACCAAGACTCCTTGTGCTTTTTCCTTTTCGGTCGCAGCATACGTGCAGTACTGTAAATCAGCATGTATATACCCAAAATCGGAAAAGTGATGGACTTGTTCAGGCTTGAGTAGCATCGCAGCCGCCAAGCTATGCACTGGTGCATCACCCCACCGCTCGTAGTAGAACCCGCCGTCTTCATCTAGGAAGCGGAACATATCTCGGTATTGTGGTGACCGGAAAAAGTCCATGTCTGCGATCTCGAAGTTCGACCAGAAATGGCACATGTTCCATGCATCTCCCTTTGCATCGCGGTTGCGCAGTAGGGCCAGAAGGTATCTGAAAGGCCAAGGCATATACGACGCAGCCATCATAGCGGTCCAGAGCGATGTTGTGGGATAGCGCATGTTTGCTTTGTATTCAGCCAGTTTGCGGAAGAGAGAGGCTGCTGTTTTGCCATTCTCCCAAAGCGCGATTGTGTATCCGTATGTTTTGCCATGCTTGGCCATTTCGATGAAGGGGTCGTAGGTTATCGAACAGGTAAACGAAATGTCTGGCTCGACACGCCAGTACCACTTGTATGGTTGAAGGGCGGGATGATCATAGAAGAAGCTGTATTTCAGCATCAGCGGATAGTCGAGCTAGCATATTCATGGTCGCTTACCCAGACTGGAACCTACACATGTGGTGGTAGCTCTCGATGCCCGAGTACACAATACCCTGACGTTCCATGTCATCCATGCTCTCTCGTGCCTTCTTCTTGTCGATCCACTCAGGGTATCCCCACATGTTTGCTGGTATGGTCTCAAAGACCATCTCGGCACCGGCGCCTGCTTCTTTAACTTTCGTCACGAAGTCATCGCTCCAGGGTTTGTCGTTGAGAAACACCCACGGGTAGCCGAAGCGGTCGTTGAACTGCTTCTGTACGTTGCTCACGCTGGCCACTGCACCATCTACGTCCGAGTTCCGCGCAAGCATCACCAACGATGCGTTGGCCCTGGCGGCCTTTTTGGGTTCCTGGCAGCCGACATGAAAGGGAGGATCAAGATCTGTTGCCGGGCGGGCGATTTCGAAGCTGCGGATGTGGAAGATGAGCTCAATGAGCATGAAGAAGGCCAAAAGCGATGTGACCTTCCAGTGCCTCAACACAAACCGCCTAAGGCGATATACTACATTTTTGGCACGAGCCAGGCGGGCACGTGAAAGAAGCATATCGGACGCCAGCGACAGTATTTTGAGAGAGCATGATCGACGTCGCGACACCAGAGACGATGTGCTGCGGTGGACAAGCTCCAAACAGCCGCTTGGCGCGTTTCTCGTGGATCCATGCACGCTAGGCGAGCTGTCGGTTCGCCCAATCACTTGCACAGCTACCCCACAACTGCTTCCCGACCGTGCAAACTTCAGAACCCAAATCGTCGAACTGTAGTAAAAGTGCAAACAAAGCTGATGAGCAGCTAATCTCCACTAATCTCAAGGACGAAAACAAGATCATCGACGAGATTCAGTCCGGCAAAAGTAAGGTCTTCCAATGTGATCGATACGAGGAGCCGCGTGGAACAAACAACATCTTTAGGAGTTTGCTATTCAGATTTGACGCATTGTAGGTTTGGAACCTTTCCTAGATCTTGATAGATGTCACAAATACCTCGAGCGTTACAGTCGCAATGTGATTATCCCATTGAGGCAATGTCACGCTGCCAAAACTCACCCACAACAATACGTCACTCACACTATGAGGCTGGTCTCCGGCTGAGCCAGATAACGATACATGCCGGCTGTAGCATGCCATTACACCGACTTCCGTTCGGGCTTGGAACATGAGACCGATGTCTCGTACGAAAAGAATTACCAGATGTGGCTTTTAAGGTTTGCGTTGAGGTCTCGGTGCATTGCTTCTTATCTCCGGCATCATGGACCGCGACACCACAGATAAAATGCCAGTAGTCGTACGTACGTAGAATACCACAACTATCATACAATCTATTCTCCAGAAGTTGCGAGGGCTGAATGCAATCATCAAAAGTCAAAATTACAGATTAAACAACCTAAAGCCTTACGCTCAATATGTTCGACACATCCGACGAAGCATCTCCAGGCTATTACTCTGCATCCCAAACAGCCTTACTACTTCTCGACTTCCACGGACTCTTCGTCGAAAAGGCCGGCGGAGTTACTTCGAAAGCGGCTCTCGTAACAGCGGCCAACCTACGAACCTGGGCAAAATCACAGAACATCCAAGTCATCCACTGCCTCATCGATCTCAAGCGCAAACCCTTCTCGACATGTAAAGGCGCCGCTAGAATTTCGGGCCTGATTTCCAGCATGTCAACCAATGGCGGCGAGGAGTCAGCGCAATTACTACAAGATTACGGCAACGACGTTACATTCACGAGGACACCGGGCCATGTTTCCGCGCTCAAATCCCCAGGCTTGGAAGAGTACTTGCGCGAACACGGGATCAAGAGTCTGCTTCTTGCAGGGCTGAGCACATCAGTTTGTGTATTGGGCACTGCGATGGCGGCGTGCGATGCAGAGTTTGTGGTTACGGTGATATCGGATGGATGCGCTGATCCAGGAGAGGGTGTACATGACAATGTTTTGGGTTTAGTACAGAACAGAGGATATGTAGCGACTGCCATGGAAGTTCAACAGGGATTTGGGGTCACAAAAACAGGCCAATAAGTATGTTAGTACATTCAGAAAGTTGATTCTGAAGCACTACACAAGACTGGTTGGAGATGTTTGCATCATGTTACGGATACTTGCAGACTACAAATAGCTGTTTGGAAGCATCAACTCTTCCTACTGTACATAACTAGCACTGCCACAAGAATTTTAGTCTCCTAGCTAGAATGTCGAATGTATTTGTTGACTGTCCCTAAGTGTTGGATCGAATCACGAGCTTTATTCTGTGGCTGATCTTCACTGTTTACCTCTTTACCTATATATTGTAACATATGTATTTTGCGGGCCATGGCATATCTTCTATAAACTGTTCTAGGACACGTCCTATTTTCCACGCCCAAACTAAGTATATACCCTCTAGCGTCTACAATCCAACATGCTTTGTCAACACTAGTAGCCCGATTCGTTATTCCAATACAGCGTCTCGTGCTGCACCTCCGGTCCCGTGGCCGCAAACTCCCACCCAAACTTGATTCGGATGTACTGCAGGACATGGCTGGCGATTTTGATGTGACCGAAGTCTGTCGGGTGGTACTGCGGCCCGATGTCGTTGTGCTGAAGAATGCCCGTGCTGTTGAAGTAGTGTACGTAGCCCTGATCTTTGTAGTGCTGGTACACGTTGTAGATTTCGTCTTTGAAAGCACCGACCTCGTAGTATGTGTTTCCGCGCTTGCCGAAGCCGTTCCATAACGACATAATGATGATCTGCGCCTTCGGGTAGACGGTGTGGACTTTGGAGATGAAGGAGATGTAGGAATTGTAGTACTCTTCATTGGTGACATTATTCGCTGTGTTGTTGTCGTTGGTGCCGATATTGATCAACACAATATCCGCGGGTTGATGTGCAGAGAAATCCCACGGCTCGGTGGTGTTTCCGTGGATTTCTTGTGCGCGGCCGTTGGTGTCGTACGTCTCAAACCACTGGTGTTCTTGTCCCCTGAGGTTGCCCCAGCAGTTTGCGTCATGCAAGCAGATGCCTGGGTGGGCTGTCACGCTGAACTCGACATCGCCGAGTCCTGCACCTATCATGTAGCCGAAGCCGCTGAAAGCTTCGTATGTAGCGTACATACCCGAGGTGAGTGAGTCGCCTACAAACTCGATGGACCTGGAGAAGTTCGGTACTTTGATGAGCTTGGAGCCAGCGGACAGGTGCACGGCAGATACTTGGACACCGTATCCCCAGTTTGTCACCCTCATCTCGAACGTAAGTGGTCTCTGATCCGGGCGCGTAAGGTTCAGACCTGGCGTATCTGCAGACACCAAGTGATGAGTTGCGTTGGTAGTGATGTTGGTGAACTGCCAATCCAGGCCTGCGACTCGGTACGCTACCAGAACCCTATTCGAGGTATACTGGCCAAAGGTGATGGCTACATCCTCTCCCTCGAAGGCGAACTTGAGACCGGGAGCTGCCCACCAGGAGATGTGCTGGCTGTCCCATCGCCCTTTGTACGAGAGTTCCGTAGCATTGGCGCCATATGTAGTCCACGCTGATGAGTTCCATCCACTCCCGATACTGTCGATTTTGGTGTTTAGGAAAGACGTCTCTCGAACCTGTCCGTTCTGTAAGATCACAGCAGGGACAGCTATTATGAGGGATGCGATGGTCCCGAATAATTGAAAGGGTCTCATGGCGATTGCGCTGTGACTGATGTTCTGTACCTAGAAACGTCGAACGAAGAAAAGAACTGGAGAAACTGGGGTTTTATGGAAGCGTATCCACCCATCTTCAATGACACTACATGAGGCTATCGGCACTAAATCGTCATGTTTCCAGTATAGTTACCTTCAGTCGACATAGTCGATACTAGTTGGTAGTCCAAGTAAATGCTTGTCTCGCTCTCGGAGGGAGATTCTCCGGTACATGTTAGGCAAGGACGACACGTGAATTGATGATCACTCGGTGCAAAGGAGGTTCCTCTGCTAAGTCATCATCACAACGGCGCAGTCCATCTGCCGGTATCACCTTCTACTTGTGGGATTTACACTCCGTGCAACTCCGCGCAAGATGGCGGGGTTCGTTCGAACTCACGGCAGAACTCGACATCCTGGTCATTAACAAACGAGAAAATGCCAGGCTGTGCACATGTTGACTGAACTTTCACCCGCGTGAGACTGCGTTGCGCCGGACATCAGGGCCGTGATGCAAGGGGAGGTGGATTGAGGGCCCTTCCTACAGCTCTTGTTGGCTTCAGCGCCCACGCGGGTTGCAGAGGGTGCTGGGCCGAGGAATGTCGCGCAGGGTGGTGCAGCGGCAAACAATGGCCACGAATCAGTCGGCTCGGACATGCCTTAGGGCTGCGGAGGGTACTTGGGTGTGATGAGATGGATGGTTCATGTGTTCATGCGTGGTTGCTTCTTCCCGGCGGCTGCACCAACGCGCTTTTGGTTGCTGGCGCCTCGGCTGCCGTCGCGCTCCCCTCTTCCTACACCAACGCCTGAGGCTTCCTTTTGCGGGTGCTGTAACGTACGACAAACCCACAGCGTGCGACGTCTACTAGCTGCTTGTGGGCCGAGGAGCGTCCCGACAATGTTCTTAAGATAATGTGCACATGTCCACCGTTCGGGTCTCTGACCTGGGGCTCAACTCCTCAGAGCAGCGATATCTCCAGGAACAGATTGCGACTGCCGCATCGCAACAGGGCAGCAGCTCGTCCCGCGCCGCTTCAAGAGCATCCAGCCAAGGCCGATTACTCCTGGATCCCACCAGCTTACAGGCGCTCGGCGCCCACTTTGATCGTTTGATGTACTCGATACAGCAGCGATGGCAATACGTAAGCGTGGATGCGTGCCTGGGGAGTTTGTACGGTGCTAACAGCATCGCAGCTTACCCAACAGACCCAGACGGCGACCCAGGTGCAATACGACCGTGCTGGCAACGCTATGCAGATGGCCGACGCCGAAATCGCGCGTTTCCGCTCCATACTCCGCGAAATCGACGAGCTGCAAGTCGAATTTGATAAAGTGCGCCGAATTGGTGAGATAGTCAAGGGCTTCAAAGCGCGCCTTGACTATCTGGATCGCCGGTTCTAACATGTCCTCCATAAGCAATCCCACCATGTAGGCCAACAGCCAGCACTCCTTCCACCTCACGACTCACGACATTATTTCACATAGCGAATCTCCATGGACACTACATATTCAAGAGAGGAAGCCCCACGGCTCGGAAAACTAGGGAGGGAATCGAGATTTGGATGCCTCACGGCAGTCGGCGTTTTGAGACGTTATGTTTGGAGTATTCGAGGGCATACCCAGTTGATTCCGCTTGATTCCGCTTAATTTCTTGCTATTTACCGTTTTACCTACTGTTTTCCGTCTAATCATCACTCTTCTGCAATCGTGCAATCTGGTCTTCTCCTCCCTTGACACGCGTTGCTTTTTCCCTCCCCCAAGCACTCCATCGCCTCTTGTAACACGTCCTACCCCCTTTCAGCTCCTCCTGCAGCTCAATGCGCGACATCCAGCATACACCTCACGTGGCAGCGCGCCACTTACTCTTTCAGAAGGGAAGGCGTATTCCAATCCGTCCACTGAGTCGACTCGACGTGCCTTGCACCTCGTGTTCACAGCGCTCGAACGCGAGCTCGTGAGGGTCCATCACGAGAATGAGGAACCGATGCATTCAGGGCGTTTTGTGTGACTGCGAGTGCTGTGTGCACGGTCATCCGTTACCCCGATGTCCTTCGCTACGGCACTGAAATGATTCGGTGTGTTTCAGTTCTGCGAGAACGTCTGGCTGCGCGTCCACGCGGCTGTACGTCCGTGTGGATCGTATATTGTACTGGAGAGACTCCGAGGGTTGCTGCTGGTAAGGGGTAGTTGGGTGTAAGATGCGTTCTGCGAATCAGTGAAGGCTTTTGGGGGATCTGGTTAGGGATGGAAAGGGTAGGCGGATGTAGATTGCGGTCGCCGAGTCAACACAGGGCGTCAGTGAATCTGGGTACATTTTGGAAGCGAAGTGAGAGAATTAATAGTGTTTGTCCACACGAGATAGTCGCCGGTTAGCTAAAACCGCGCATATGTTGTCAGAGTTAAGATATGACAAGACGAGAACACATAGCCACGATGTCAGAAGAACCAATGATAGAAAGTCTTCACATTCATCCACCCATCATCAATCATAACTAAATACAAGGAGCCGTGCAAAAGGGGTATATACACCACACCAACCATCCACCCAAACCGCTATGCACAAAAAAACAAAAGTCTAAGAAATACGAGACAGGAGCATCAATCTCCCATCCCATCCCGTCACGTCAAGTCCCGCCACGCAATCTACAGCGCATAATTCTCCGCATGCAAGAAAATCTCATCCCTCGCCCCATTACTCCACACACTCCGCTGCAAATCCGCAACCGTCTCACTAACACTCACGCGCATACTCGGCGGACCACAGATAAACACGCATGCCCTGCGGCCAAAATTCCGACTCAATCCCTTCAGCAGGAACGGTATATCCGGGCGTCCGTACTCGGTGCTCCACCCGTCTTTCTTTTTCACTGCGGCGGGCAGGAAGGCGAAGCGCATGAGGTTCTTTTGGAATTCGGTTGGTGTCGAGGGGAAGCCGAAGTCGAAGCCTTGGACCGAGGAGCCGGTGGGGTCGTAGACGTCGGGGTTTATGGCGCCGGAGCCGGATTTGATGGCTTGGGAGATGTCGAGGGAGAGGTTGCGGTCTGTGCGGCGGGCAGTGATGGTTTGCGGGATGGGGGAGATGGTGTCGGATGTGTCGGAGTGGGCGCTGTGGTAGCTTGGGCGTGGGGGTGCGAGGTGGCGGACGTGTGCTTGTGGGAGGGCTGTGATGTGGTCTTCGTTTTCGCGGCGGAGTTCGCTTTCCTTCTCGGGGTCACCTTGGGCTTCATCGCGGATCAGCGCGGAGTGACGTTTTGATGAGATGGCGGATATGCCGGAGAGACGGTGATCTGCGATGTTTTGAAATGCGTCGTTGACTTTGTCGTGGAAGAACATCGACACAGGGCGGGTGGGAGTCTTCGCACTGACGAGGCCACCACCTACAACACGCTTTGCTGCGGTGATGTAGAATTGGCACTCCACGGTCTCGGGAGGCGCGAATTCTCGGCAAATGCGTAGTTCCTCCTTGAACCATTCCATCGTCTCGGGGCGCTTCAGTGCCCAAATGACGTGGATCTTGCGCGTGACAGCCTTGCCGTCGCGCATCTTCTTGATGAGGCAGAGCAGCTGCGAGATGATTGCCGTGATACCACTGCCGCCGGCGATAAGGACAATGTCGTCGAACGCTTCAATACGTCGCTGCATACCTCCGTACGGCCCGTCTACAAAGGCGCGGTATGTGTGCCATGGTCCGTGGGTAAGTGCACTCTCGACAACCTTCTTGGTGAAGCCACCAAACGGCCTGAAAACGAGGACCATGTCTCTGTAGCCCTCACCGTACTGTGATGGGAAGTCGTCATCGCACAGCGATGCGATAGTGAACGGGTGGTTCTCAAACACGGAGATACCAGGCATGCGGAGGTACACGTACTGTCCCGGTCTCCACTTCGTCTGGGTAGGGATGGTAATCTTAACGGCATTCTCTGGCATCAAGGTCACGGCGGCTTCATCTCCGATAAGCCACGACAGGCGGAAAGGGTTCGTCCAGTTCAGGTAGAAAAGGCGCATGAAGTAGGACAGAAGCCAGATGCCAAGGGTGGAGAAGAGGTAGTGCCAGGAGGTGAGGTAGTTGTTGCAGTGCCAGAACATCATGCCAAGAAACACCATGGCAACAGGTACGTGGAGAGCTACGAAAAGCTCATACATTTTATGGCGGAGGGGCGCAACGGAATGCACGCATAGGAAGCATAGTGGCACGAGAGCGGCGATGCCTAGTTGGATGTCAGCTTGCAGAACATAGTCTTAGCATGAGATGTCGCGTACCGGTACCATATGCATAGAAGCCATCCTGCTGAAAGAAGCTTTCAAACACCTTTCGTGCACCCTTCTCCCAGATTGGCGTGATGTAGAAAGGCACGGTGTGCAGGATACTAAGCACGAGACACAGATAGGCGGCCCACCTGTGCAGCACATTCAACCGCTCATGGCTAATACCAGTCACCATAGTGATGAGGTTAGCTTTCATAGATAGCGCGACAATCCATGGTAGTAGCGCAACAGCCATCATGCCAGAACGGATGGCAAGTGGCGGAGAACCATAGGCGATGCTCTTCCAGAACAGTGGCTGAGGGAGACAGCAGTAGAGGAGCCCTACTGCAAACGCGAGCAGGACAATGACGATGACACTCAACGAAGGAAAGACAATCGGCCTCCAGCCTTTGCGGATGTTGATTTGTCGAACCGGTCGGTAGAAAATGAAACGAAATAGTGCCACCAAGTTGTTGATGGGTACTACTGACGAAACGCTCGACTGTGTCTTTGGCCCACTCGGCAACGGACCTTCTCGAGGAAAGAACTTCATAGTAGACTTGTCAGTATAGAGGACCGACATTTCGTAGTCTGTGTCGGGGGAGGAGGTCGCTGAGGATTGTAATACCTCTTCTTGGTGTAGTGCGGTCCGGATCTTATCTGTGAACAGATGGTAGTATCGCATGAGCGCGGCAATGGTGAGCAGTGGTATACAGAAGTAGACATATGCGAGAGCATATTTTCCACTCTTGTTCCAGGGGTCCACTGTGTTGGCTTCAATCAGTCCTGATGGACTTGTGCTGTTGAATGGGATGGTCAACCGTCGCACGAGCGACGAAACGGCGTTGGCGACATCGCGCTGCGCAAGTGTGGCTGCGGTTCCGAAGTGCTCCAAAGCCACACCTGCTTGGCCGATGACGGCCTCTGCTATCGCCGGCATCTTGATGGTGGTGGTGCCTCGTAGAATCTGGGGCCAGCAAGAGCTGGATCAGAATCGATTTGGCCAGATCCGGCAGGCAATGAGTTTGGGACAGCGATTGCTTATAGAAGAACCGGGAACTCGTTTCTACATGGGCACGAGTGTGGAGTAGCGTCGGTTGTGTTCATGCGGTGTAAAGGCACGGTATAGCGAACCGAAATGGATGTTGTGTTACCGATCGGTACTTGTGCGGCGTCCGTGGTGCAATGCGACAACCCAACTCTTCATCTGTGTGTTGTGGTGATTTCTCCCAAGTTGGAATGTAGGTGCAGGAAACCGAAAACCGTTTCCTGTCAACAGCGATCAGATAACGTGCGTGAGCGGCGGCCTTATGTGACCCTTATGTTCCGTGCTAGAGTGGAGAAAGTGTCACACGCAGGGTCAGGGCATCCGCATTGTGGCAGCAAATGGCGAATCTTATTCAACCGCTCACGGTAGCCTGCGCTATTGGGCCAAGGTGTGATAGCGATATCTCACAGGGGTCCCGAAAGAGGAACCGACAAAGCCAAGCACTATCACATACGCGGACCGCACTGACGATACATATCTCAAATTCTGCGTCGGCCGTATGCATCATGCGTGATGGATGCTGTGACTGGTTGGAAAAACTGGCTTCTGCCAATGGGGCGAGAACCGACGCCAGGGCAGTACGACCGTAGACCTTCCTACTAAGCGGATGGCGTTCTCGGTTGCAGCGGGAGGTTGACTCGATCCGCTCCCCGTCTACTACAGAGCATGCGCTGTCCAATGCAAGGGGAGTCGTTCTGAAGAGTCGTACAGCTGCAATGCTCGTTCGAATATTCTCTCCGTTCCACGTTGCATCTGAACCTCGTCAGCGTCCCAGCTGCCGAGCAAGTTCTGCTCACGAGTCCTGTCCATTTGAGGCGGTCTGGGCGAGAATGAGACAGCGAGACGGATCAGCCACCTCGTGGGCGTACAGTCGAATCACAGCCGTTGAAAGCATAGCGACCTTGGTCTCAGAGCCACGCTGCGGAGCCCCCAAATGGGTCCGCTCCGGTTCGCATGACTTGTCGACAGGCGAATTGGAGAATTGGGATCGCAGTGCACTGACTGGAAGGTGCAGACAATGCATGGGCAGTAGAGATGTGGAGCGGGGTTGGCATGGTTGTTGCGAGGCTTGAGTGGTTGAGGATCGTCCTCGAAGCGCCGACTATCCCAATGCGGACTAATCCGAGGTCAAGCTTTTGCTGGCCCGCTGATGTGCAGTGGTTGGTCGCAAAGCTTCCATCAACCTTTGTCGTTGATATTCGGGAAGTGCTCCGTTGTGGAAAAGATTGCCTCGAAGGATCAAGATAAGTTGCGGATAGACGGTCCATGCCTTTCCGTCCCGTTCGCGGCGCGACTTCGATGAATTTGCGGCGCAGCAAACAACTACAACGAGGAGGAGAGTATTGCTTTGATGTGTTAATCCCTGAGGGATAGATTGCTTGTTACCTGGGATTGGGCGGGTAGTGGATCAATATCACATTCCTAGTCATATTACGAGCCGCGCCTGGTGCTTTCGGGCCTCATCACAGTGCTAGACGCGGTGCTCATGTAGCGATATGGTATTATCCAGCTCGCCTATGGATACTCACCAACTAGACCCAGCATCATCGAACTCAATATGAACATCCAGCTAATCCCTATGAACATCCAACTAATCCCTACAAACAACTCCCCAGCACCACCTAACCCAATCCACCCACAGCTAACCCCATCAGCACCCATACTCCCTCAATGACCTCACCACAACCCCACCACCGGTACCTTTAGGCGCCCCGCGACCCCTTCGGTCCTTTGCTCTAGCAAGCGATGCGTTCGTTCACTCTAAGCGCCAGCCCTACACCGCATACGCCCCACTCCACACTGCACATCGCCAGCGACCGCTCTAGGACCCCTGGATCAGGCACGGTCTAGGTTCTGGACTACTACGCGCTCGAGTGTGTGTGAGAGGAGGCGTGGTGGCTGCAACTCTAATTGAACGTGCTGAGAGCGGGTTTGTGGAGGGGAGGAGATATTGAGCAGGGAGGGGGGCGGCTGGGTAATGTGTACCTGCAGGAGGTGGCGATGCGAAGAGGTGCTGTGGGGAGTGTGATTCATGTGAGTAGGAAGTATGTGTGTGTTTATCCAATACGTTCACAGAGTCGACTGTAATTTGGGAAGTGTCAGGCAGTGTCATCTAAGTCATCTGTAACTTATGCCCTGAGTCTCCATGGTTTGGGACGTGTCAGGTAGTGACATTCAAGTCTTCAGCGACTTATACACTGAGTCTCCATAATTTAGTAAGTTTCAGGCAGTGACACCCAAGTCTTCAGCGACTTATACACTAGATCTCCATGCTCTGGTGGGTGAGCAAATCACGGCGAGTAGATACAACATGATTGTCACTTAAGTGAGTTGAATGAGTTGGCTGAATGCTCTATGCTAACCAGCGCCTATGAATGTCCCTCTACCCGGAATGAAGCAACAGTGGGCGAATAGAATGTAATGCAAAATGCTCCTCCAGAAATGATATGGTCTTCGTCGATTAAAATGATATGATGTCCGGTCAGACTGCGAATCTTTGCCTTGGCGCGAGCCTGGGGTATGTCGGACTAGAGATGGTGGTCGTCTAGACCTTGACGCTGGCGCGCGAGTGGGCAGAGTGTGGTCGTTCTAAGGAGGTTAGCTCTGTGCCGATAGTCGTAAATTGCGGGCAGCGTACCCGGAATGTCCATTGTCTGTGGGTGCCTTGCCGCCAGCGGGCTGTTTGCGGGCGCTGTGTCCTTGTTGGGGAAGACGTCAGAGACGGGGCTTCGGCGCTGGCTGTCCTTTCGCTTTGGTGGCGAGTTGCCTGTTGCTTGGCTCAGTCGCTCTTCGGCCTCTCGTAACCTCTTCTGCAGGGCCTCGAGCTCCTGTGCTTGTGTGGTGACGGCCTGCTTCCTGACATGGTGTTAGCAAAGCCAGGTGGTGGGGTTGTTTAGGACGGACTTCTCGGACACGGTCTTATCCAGTGTGTCGAGGCTGCTGTCGAGGTTGAACAGGGTGTCGAGTTCGCTCATGAAGTTGCGGGCAACGGTGCTGCATGTGTCAGAACTGCGAGTGGTGTGCTAGCGGGGCATCCTACGACTGAGGGCGGTTGTTGGGCTTCCAGCCGGCATCAGGGTCCTGCACGGAGGCGTGGTTCTGCATGATGAGACGCGGGGGGAGCTTGAGTGAATTGGGGAGCAAGGCGGTGTCGAGGATGTTATTGTGGGCGTGGGGAGAGTGATGAGCAGCAGGCGTGGTAAGGGCAGCGGTGTCAAGGGCAGCTCGTTATATGGAAGCTGGCGGGGATGTTTCAGAGGGGGCAGTGGGATGGGGCATGAAAGGGCGTCCTTTGATGTAAATTCGATTGCCAGTGATTAATCTGCGGAAAGGGGTGTCGGCCATAGCTCCACGGCGGCGATCCCTAGTGGAGCAGTCAGGCGCACAAGGGCTTGGGGCAGCCACTGCTGGGAGAGCATAATCAGATATCAGCCGACTGTGCGCCTGCTGCGCGCTCGACGACGACGAGGGAGGCTCGTCTGACGGGCGGCGATGACGATGATGCGCTGCCGGCCTAGCAGCACGACGAGGCAGCGTTCCAGGGTCGCCTGCCCGCGTCGCCTCGCGTACTGGACGCGTCCGGCGTGCCGATTGGCAGAGCGCAGGCAGCGGCGCGGCCAGCCAACCAGCGCCTGCTGTGGCTAGCGGCCGCGGGCTGCATGCCTGACGACGCAGTGTGGGTGCGCAACACCAAAGCCGCATCGACAAGTTTTCATCACCGCCGCATCGACAGCCGCCATCACCGCCCCCGACAGCTTCCATCACCACCCCCGACAGCGCCCATCGCCGCCCCCGCCCCCACGTGACGCGCCCATCCGCCCGCCGCCCTGCGATGCCCGCCTGCCCCTCGTGAGGCCGTCCTCCGTCGCGCTGGCTCCCATACCGCCCCAGCCCGTCCGCCCGCGCGCCCCCGACGCCCTGCACATCCCCCGGGGCATGACGGCGAGCGCGTCCGCCTACACCACGCTCGAGTCGCTCCTCATCTTCCAGTGCCTCAAGAGCTATGGCGTGACCCCGAACGCCTTCAGCAGGACGTCGGAGCTGCTGAAGGCCAACCCGGACGTCACCGCCCACAAGTCGTTCCAGAGCGGCCGCCTCAGCCCGGACGCCCTGCGCGGCTTCTACCTCGACCGCCTGCGCCGCGAGCTGGACGTCGAGCACGCCGCCGACAGCGACGCCCCGAATGGCGAGAACCCGCGCAAGCGCAAGGCCACGCGCCCCGCCCTGCCCTCGGTCCAGGAGTCGCTGCAGTACAAGCACCTGATGCCCAAGCTGGTCGAGAAGCTGTATGCCACCTACCGCGTCGAGATCACCGACCAGATCCGGGCCGACGAGGACCGCTACGAGAAGCTGCAGCGCGACGTGGAGAGCATTGAGCGCGGCGACTGGGACGAGCAGCTGCGCGAGCGCGTGAATGGGAAGACGCCGTCGTCGCGCAGCCCGAGCGTGTCCAAGAAGTCGCCGCAGGTTGCGCAGAGCCCGTTGCCGCAAGCTGCTCAGAATGGAGCAAGGGGAACGGATGGCCCGCAGCAGACACCCCAGCCAGCACCCGCCGTTGCGCCCGCACCCAAGACGTCCCCCAGAAAGAAGAAGGACCAGCGCCCAACGCCCGGCACATCACAGCCGATCGCTGCTTCGCCCAGTCCACACCCAGCCCAGCCTCAACCTCCACATTTCCAGCAACCTCCCAACGCTGCATACACCGGGCCCCCTTACCCCCAGCTCTCGCCGTTTCCCCCAGGACAGCAACCACTCCAGCCCAGTCCGCAGCAGGGCCACGCTCGTCCTCACCCCCATCCACCCGCGCCAGGACCGCCAGGGCAATACCCACCTCAGCCAATCCAACCGTATGGACCGAATGGAGCGCCGCAGTATGGACCGCCCGGTCCTCCACAGTTCCCTCCCAACCAGCGCTTCCCACAGCAGCCACCGGGCCCGCACTCCCCAAGCATGCACACACCACAGCAGAAAGGCTACTTCCCACATCCTACACCGCCATCACATCCTCCTCAGCACCTGAGCCAGCCACCACCACCTCAGGCCGGCTTCATGCTCCCACCATTCCAGGTCTCCCCTCAGGACCCCTCCCGTGTCCACCACTCTCCCATAGCGACACCGCAGTATCCGCAAGTCTCCACACCCATTAACAAGAGGTCTGCGTCTCAGCAGCAGCATCACCACACTCCAGGCGCCAACAGATCTGGCTCGGCGCCTATGCACCCGCTGGTAAACCAAGCAAGGCAGTCAGTCTCAACACCTCTCACCAACCGATCGCCGCACAGCGCTATGAGCACACCGCAATCAGCAAAGACCCGCTGGAAAGCTCAGATGCCTGGCACCCCCGGTGGTGCCCCTGGAACGCCTCGTCCGGTGATGGAGCCTCTCGACGACTTCGTTCCACTGAGCACTCCGAAACAGAGCCCAGCCAAACCCAAATCACAGCGGAAGCCGAGAGGGAAGGGGAAGGCGAAAGAGAAGGATGCAGAGAAGACGTCAGAGGAGAGGCTGCCAGACACAGAAGTGCAACCAGAGACACCACTACCAATCAGCTCGTTGGAAGTGCCTGCGCCCGACTCTGGTACTCGACAAGGGCGATCACGACGCAAGGCGCCTGCAAAGCGCGGCAGACCCGGTAGTGTCGCGTCTTCACGAGCAGGGGGTTCAGTCCGAGATCGTAGTAGGAGTCGTTCTGTCCTATCCCACACGGAAACAATAGCCGATACGGATTCCCAAGCTGGACACAAGATCAAGACGGAACGCAGAGGTTCTTTGGACGACAGGTTGGAGGATGAACCAGTCAACACACCTTCGCAGATGACTACGCGCCGAAGAGGTGCTGCACCCACAACAGCACCATCCTCAACCCGTCGCAAACGCAACGCCCGCGAAGCATCGCTCGCAGAATCTGAAGATACCCACGGCACGCCCAGCCCACATCGAACCATCATCGCCCACCGCAACTTCCACCGCACCTGCCAGCCCATGCTCGACGACATCACCTCCCACAAGCACGCCTCCATCTTCACGACGGCCGTCCGCGCCAAGGATGCAGAAGGCTACTACGACATCATCAAGCGCCCCACCGACCTCTCGACCATCAAGAAAGCCCTCACCAACGGCGCCAAATACGTCACAGCGACCGCCTCGGACACCCCCATCGGCAGCCCCGGCGGCGCAGGCGCAACCATCGAACTACCTCTCAGCAGCGATGTCATCCCCCCGAAAGCCATCGTCAACCCCGCGCAGCTAGAAAAGGAACTCATGCGCATGTTCGTCAACGCAATGATGTTCAACCCCGGCGAAGACGGCGTTGTCGAGGACGCAAGAGAGATGTTCGAGTCGGTGCAGCGCAGCGTGTCGAGTTGGCGGAATGTACATGGGCGTAGTAGTGGAAGGGATCAGGGTGAGGGGACGCCGGTTGAGGGTGAGGAGGAGGTGAGCAGTAAGCGGAGGAAGGTGTAGGGTAGGGGTGTTTCTGTAGGCTGAGATGAGATGGATAATATATTTATATTTATACGATTATTGTTTGCTGTGTGTGTGGTGTAATACTCATCCCCTTGTTTAGTCTGTTAGTCCCGTCGGGGGTTTAGGAAGTCAACTACGATCCTGGAATCTGAGAATCGGAGGCATTCAGTAGAGTTTTACTAGTCTTTTAGAATCGGATAAGAGATTATAGAACTACACACTTTCTGCGTGCTAGGTATAGGCTGCTTGATTATTCTAGACTACACATGCTTTCCTCTTGCTATTGACGAAACCACACTAGTACATCAGACGAATGTATTACTGCAAGATTACCAGAATCGAGGGCCATGATACTCCAAGCCTACACTGCTCCTTCATCAATAAAAACACAGGTAACAACAGCAACAACAACACGGTGCTCGAAGAGGGAGTGGAGTCCACCAGCGTGGAAAGATAATGCGATGTATATATATTATCTGGATTGGATACATGATACGTCGTGGTCTTAATGAGGGTCCCCTCTGATTATTGCGAGTTAGAAATAAGAAATAGCTTGATAGAAATCCATGGACTCGTGAAATACATGCGCGTGCCGAGTGAGCACCGCCTACTTATTAAGGGAAGATGCAGCCGAGAAAATATGTTTACGCCATGATGTGGAAAGTCAGTCTGGTGAAAGACAAGACGAGAAGAAAAGCGTGAGTACGTCGAGTGTACCGGAATGGTCGAGGGTATCATGAGAACAGTAGCGCAGTACCGAAGCCAGCGGTGCTGATGCGAAGAAGGTACGACACGACTAGGCACCCTGCAGTCGTCCCTGTGGAATGTGCTGCATCGTGTGGTGTCCGGCGTTCCTTTGCTCTCTCTGCCGTTGCGGTCCTCGGCCATGCGTTACGATGTAGTTGCTCGATGCGCGTGTGAGATTGTGATTACCAGTTTTCAGCTCCTTCAGAACCTGATCGTTGATGAGGCGTTTCTGCCAGAGATGGTGGAAGAGGTGGAAGTCTGGCCGCGAAGTGCTCAGGCTCTGGCCGAATCTGAAGTGCTCGTCCGCGAGGTGGTGCATCTTAAGACTCCATGCGTCGATCCCCGAGTCGCACGATCGCTCCCAGTCGCAGAGCGGACAGAGGACGGAGCGTGGGGGGTCTTCGCCGCGGAAGTGGCTGAGGCAGTGTGTCTCCCACTCTTGTCTGTCGCGGGACAGGTACTGGCAGTTCAGGAACCAGAAGACACATTGAAACGCGGGCGTCCGTACTTCGGACTGTGGTTGTACTAGTACGCCATCCACCTCGTCGAGCGTAGGATAGCCTGCAAGAAGGCCTTGGTCTACGAGGCCAGTGCTTACTGACTCGTCCGCTGTAGATGTGTCGGTGTTGAGGGTGGCAGAGGACAGGGAAGGTGTGGCGTAGGAAGGGTTGGATTGGAAGATAAGCGTGGGTGTCATGGACGAACCACAGCTGCCGGTTGACAGTGGGTTATGGGAGCGGGGATGCGACGAATACGAAGGCGAATATTGCAAGCCAGCAACGCCGTACTGCACCAGGCGATCGTGCACGTTTGTAGACGAGGACTGTATCCAACCGTCGAGTGGGCTATACGGTAGTACGTCAAGCGTTGGCGTGGACATATTGGCGGGGTCGTCTGAGTGGGGCCAACGTCAGCCTCAGGTTGTGCAGGTCATGCTTTGCAGCCTTGCCCGTGAGCAAGGCTTGCTGCCTGCCTGAATGATTCAACTTACTGTAACGACTCGGTGATGGTCGACGTCGATGTTGGTGCGCCATTGAACCGCGAAGTTTAGCTTTGGGGTAAGGCTTAGCGCAATCTGGATTGTGGGGTAGCTCCCGGACTCGGTGAACCGTTTCAAACGTTGTCTTTCAAAGAGTTGCAACTGTCACTTCAATGCCTGAGGCACACATCCTTTCTTATATCAAACACCTCACGTCAAGTGCTGGCTCATCCCATGCGAACGTGTACGCTATTGCGGCTCTGCGGTCTTCCCGACCGCTTCTTCGACACCTCGTCTCCCTCCCGCGCTTCGTAATCCACATACAACACGTCACGAGGGATCCGGTGACGAACAAAACAGCCCCAGCTTTGCTTCTTTGAACTTCAAGACCCACCTTCGCGCTTGGCTTGACACTCGATTGGTACGGAAGGTTGCATATCTCGGAAGCGGGGCATAGTGAACCCCATGCGAACTCATGTGCAAGCGGCAAGCCCGACCGCCTTTTCACTATGGAGTCCACATCCGGACTATGCTTATCTGTCGTGATATGTCGGTGTAGGGCTGTACTTCGAACAGTCGTTCGAGTAGAAGCTTGCTAGTCGACGCTTGTGAGTCGCCAACTGCAGCACACCGCCCCACTGCTTTGCATGGTATTTCGGAACAGCTGGTCCGTGGCTTCATCTGTCCTTTACAGAATATTGCTGTGCTGCCGATCAAACCCCACAGATGCTGTTTGCAATCGGCGCTCGTGCACAGGATTGGAAATGATTGTCATAAGACTCGGTTTGTATATTATGTTGCAGTCAAGGTGCTCTGCAGCAATCGCAATGTCGCAGCTTGATGGCTTCACATTTCATTCCTAGGCTCCTTTCAATATTTTTCACGGACCTGGGCTTCCAAAAGCTGCGTTTAAGCAAGGGGATCTGCCGGTTAATGTATTTGTTGGCTTCATAGCACGCGAGCTTCCACGCTGAAGGACTTCAAACTACTTATGCTCACACTGGACGGACCTAGAAATCAATCGCGAAGTACGTCTGATTCGAACAATTACCAGGAGGAATAGAAGGCAGAAACGTTACTATATAGTACAACCACGGCTGCAGTTGCGGGCTTCCTTGAGACCCAGTGCAGCTCTGCCACTTTATGAATACTCCGTGATGGCTTTAAGTATTCTCGTTAGGATAATACAACTGTTTTACTAGTACCTACAGTGCTTCAATGCCAAAGGACTAGTTCTTACCTTGCTTTTTGTGCGCTATGTTAGCTACATGTCCTATGTAATGCGACATAATTGCCATAAGTTCAGCTTAGCGGCAAGAGCCAATTGACACACTCTTGGACAACTTTCAATTTATGACATAATAATAGTACAATAGCAAACGGAGAGGGCACGTGTTGTATTGTTTAGCGTTGCCAATGGTGACCTGGTTTTGCCTCACTGTATCCTTCACCTCTATTCTAGCAAGTTTTTTTTACAGCAACGACTCACTCTCTCACACGAACAAACACAGCTTAGGTAGATAAGCTGCTGTTAATTAGGCACGGCCGAGACGACCAAGGCGAAGATTAGCTGCTTAACACCCTTACAGCTGGCAACAAGATATTAGATTCTACAAGCACTTCGCCTGCTCTAATTAAGTCTTTCCAAACTGAATTGAACTAGCTAGGCAGAGATTACACGATCAGAGTAAGTCAATTTCCCACTTCGCTTGACTGAAACTAAGAATACGGTTACTGTAGCCTTATCTGACTAACATGCCTAGGCCTGTTGGTATTCCTAGCTGGCGCGAGTACAACCTCTTCGACCTAGCCTTGGAAGAGGACGTTAAGAATTGGAACCTCGTAGTTGATCGTCCGCAGGGCACGAAAGACCTATGTTGGGCCGATTCGCTTAAGTTCTTTGTATACGACTTTACGGTTACTCCTACCTCCTGGCCTCTAGCCTTTACTTACCTTCTTGACAATGTAGTCGGCTAGCTTATTGATATGAGCAAGGCGGGACACATTGAACTGAACGTTTTGGGCAAGCGCTGGCTAAACACCTTTAACAACACTGGACAATTGCTGAAGGCTAGACGCCCGCTGGGCGACCCATACCTCATCGGTGGTAAGATTGCAGTGGCTAATGACGGAGCTCAGTTGCTGTGTGGGGCCAACTTTTACAAGTTGCCAAAGGCCGGGTCCACCCCAAAGGATTGGTTCTGGCTACTACCTGAGACCGAGAAAGGTCGACTGAGGGCATCTTCTCTCGATCCCCAGGGAGATGCGGCACCAGCTTCACAGACGTTCAAGTACGAAGCCCTCAACGAAGCACAATGCGCGCAGAATGCGCAACCCAACGGCCAGATCTTCGAGGACGATTCCCGCGAGCCCAACAAAGCCCTTCAGGTCTCATACTTGGACAAGACGGCGCTACCCACAAAGATCAGACCAGTACAAGCCAAGGTAGTTGTTAGGAAGCCTGACAGCCCTGAGCAAAAGGCCGACCTAGAAGACATTTGGACGGACAAAGAAGACGGCGACTCGGTTCAGGACAAAGTAGGCATCATTGCGTTTGCTCTCAAGACCCCAGACGTGACAAGGCTGTCAAAGCTGAACAAGTTGACTGAATACGACTTGAAGAGGTACAAAGACAAGGTTGCTCAAACTGTCAAGAAGCTGAAGAAGAGGAGGGAGAGTGCAGGGAAACACGAGGCGGATGAGGAAAAGAAAGAAACAGAGTTGAACAAGAGCAAACACACGCCGAGCAAGCCAGGTGGCCAGGCTACGCGTTTTCGCGCCCTCACTCTCAGCTCCGACGAAGGGAGCACTCGCTCTTCGTCACCGCCTAGTCCGCAGACTACTGGCAGCGAGACGAGTGCCGTTCCTCTAATTCAGAACATTCAGTCGTATGAAGATCGATTGGCTCGGGTGTGTGCGACCACCACCACTTTTGTCCATATCAACCGCGACTTGCTGTTCAATGCGCTCGACATCATCGAGGCCCACGTCCAGGGAATAGGTGGCGACTCCGGGAAGGACAAGAACCGCAAAACTGACCTGCACAGCTTCATTAAGATGATCAAGCGAAGCAACCAGAACTACGCGTGTGAAATGATGGCTTCTCTCGATAGGTTCGTAGATGTTCTCGCCAACTCCGCTTACGATGTCGACGGCATCTTCGAACGCAACACTGCCGATGAGGCCTACAAGTGGTTCGCGTCTAACACAGTCCGCGACAAGTTGCCCAAGAGTATGGACGTCATTCATGACGCTGTCACGGTTTGGTCCACCAAAGTAGCTGACTACCCCGTAAAGGGATCTTACAAGAAGACCGTTGAGTACCAGCAGTTGGCAAAGGGGCACCTTCGCAAGTTCAAGGGCGAGCCGTTTTACCGAAGACGTGCTAAAGACAATATCAATCGGTACGAGACCGACGTCGAGAGCTCAGACGACGAAGGCAACGATGCAGACGATGAAGACGATTACGATTTGTTCAACTCGGGTTCTGTGACCAGCACGAGAGGTAAGAAAGGAAAAGGCAAGCAGGGTGAAGAGAAGGATTCCTCAGAGGAGTTGAGTGAATACGATTCGGAAGAGGTTACCAGAAAGTCCAAGCGAAACCCAGGTCATCCGCGCAAGCGTATGGCTGAGCAGAGAAACAGCAACGATGAAGATGAGAGCCAGTATAGTCGTGGCAAGCGAGCAAAGCCAGCGAGTGAAGAGTTACCAGGTGCTACTGCCGCTACCGCCATCAAGCTCGAATCGATTTGAGACTCGACGGAGCGGAAGCCGCGACTTCCATCTGGACAAGTGTCTACACATTCGAATAAGCAAGGAAACAACATCTACGCCGCTCTTGGTGGAGGTAAAGTATAGTCCGTAGACAATAAAGTCTAAACTATTGTTGGCTCCAATCAAATGTGCCGCGATGTTTCCAAGTAGAGACTGTTGTTAGTTGCCTACAAGTTGACCAAACAGGATTAAACATTGGCGTGACAGGTATTGTAGTCGGGAAGCATCAACAGACCCTTTCAATCATCTCTGTCGTAAGATGTGTCGGTGCCGTATTGATCGACATCATTAAGAAGGGGACTAGGCCACGGTCGCAATTTCATACCGATGTTCCTATCTTGAGACTGCAGTAAGATGCCTACAAGTTAACCAAACAGGATTAAATTCCGACGTGACAGATATTGTAGTCGGCAAGCATTAACATACCCCTTCAACCGTCTCTATTGTAAGATGTGTCGGTGTTCGCATTGACCAAAGTCCCCGGGGACCTAACAATGCCGTTGTCACGAAGCTAAGCCCTAGCCGACCTTCTATGACACTGACATCGGCTAAATTCGTGCAAGCATTACTCAGCCACTAAGTGCTCAATTGGTCGTGAGTTCTCCACTGCGGAACAACACATGTGAGAACAACTTCAGCCTCAACGCAGTCATTTGTGAGCAATATATTTTCAATAGTTTTTAAGAATGTCATCGAAGAAATAGCCCGGCTGGCACAATTGTAAGACCACTCCGTTCAACGAAGATACTCGGGCAGAATATTAACAAAGTTTCAGGGTTAGCGCGTGAGACTTTTAATCTCAAGGCTCAGGGTTCGAGTCCCTGGTCGGGCGGTCTTTTTGCTGTTCTGATTGCCATAGTATGGACAGAGCTTTGTGAAGTGTCGCACGCCGAACGATTGTTTTTGCATTTGTTGTGGCCAAACGGGTGTTATTCAAGACGCCTGTGCTGGCAGCTGAGTACTACACATCGCTTTGTCTCAAGGTCTCAAAAGGTTTGTAGTAATGCAGTCGCTTTCATTTTGCTTGCTTGGCTACATAACAAGGACGTTGCGCGTAAGATCTCGTTTCACATATATACCATCATCGGTCACTATTCGTGGTTTTCAACATGCTTCTAGTCCAGCTGGGGCTCGGCGACCTGACCAGCAACGAGCGCGATGAGCGCGGCACCAACACCAGAACCGTCCTTTGCAATACCAATGCGGACGTGCTTGTCGCCGTTCTCGCCAATCTCGGGAACCGCGCGGAGAGCCTCCCTGATTTGCTCCTCAAAGTCGGGATAGAATTCAACGAGCGAACCGTCAACACCAACGTCGACGACGTTGTCCTCGTTAACCTTAGCCTCGGATGCGGCGCTCTTTGACTTCTCCAGACGCCCGGTGTTGATAATGATGGCACCAATAGCGACAGCGGACAGACGAGCAGCGCGACGGCCAACGGCGGCAGCAATCGTCTTGACCGCCTCTGCGTCCTCGGTGCTGGCAGCTGAGATGCCAAAGTCCTTGTCCAGTGTTTGCCTGATTACACGGTGGCCTACGCTGTTGTCTCCAGCGCAGATGGACAGGAAACTTGTGTCAACACCCCACTGCTTGAATATCGCGCTGTCGCTGGCGATCTGGGTGGTGCTGTGAATGTCGTTTGAGGAGGAGTTGTCGTCCTGGAAAAGAGGAACCTTGGGGTCCTTGATCAGCTTGACGAGAGCAAGACGGAGAAGTTCACCCAAGAACATGCCCGAGACGCGCTTCTCGAACATCTGGATACCGGGGTTGACAGACTTCTCGTCGAGCTCAATATCGTAGGGTGTGTTAGGTAGTGTGCGGAGGGAGTTGTCGAACGAACCCCACTCGGTGTTGACAATCATCTCGCCAGTCGACTTGTCAAACTCTCCTACGTTCTTAGCCTTTGTGAGTTTGGTAACCTTGTCCAGCTTCTCGACGTAGGCACCGTTGGTACCGGTTCCGAAAATAGCTCCGAGCAATGTACCGGTCTTGCCTGGTGAGGCATACGAGCGAGCCATGAGCGTTCCAACGGTGTCGTTGACCAACGCAGCGACCTTGACGGGCAGGTGAAGCTCGTCAATTTCAGCTTGCAGCAGGGCGCATACGTCCTTGCCAACTGCATCCTGGATGTCAAAGCCTTTGGTCCAGCGCATAAGCAGGCCCTTGTTGATGCCGACCTGGTTCACAGGGAAAGAGAATGTGAAACCCAAGTTGAAGACCTCCTCTGCCTTCTCGCCAGTCTGTCGGCGCTTGAGTGTGAAAGCGTAGTGTTCCTCGTGATGCACTTGGAGGAACTTTTCGATCTGCTTGGCGAGGAAAGAGAAGAGCTCCTTCGCTGTCTTCGCGGTCATGAGCTCCTGGGGAACGGCGACCTTGCTCTGGGTGAGGGAGAAGGTGGTGTTGCCGTGCAGCTGGATGGAACAGACACGGAAGTTGGTACCACCCAAGTCGACGGCCATATACAGACCCTGTATGCGCAGTCAGCCTCCTTGTCCTCTTATGCAAGTCTTAGTGGTGGTCGCGTGCCTTCTCAGTGCCATTGGGTACAGCAGTAACGTAGGTAGGGATCTGGCTAAGCTCGGTGCCATCCTGTTGCAGGCCCTCGTCTGCACGTTGTCAGCCTCAGTTGCCCACTATATCACTACCGTGTCTTGTGTGTGCGCGTACCCATCTCCCTGATGAACTCCTTCACAGCCTTGTTCACACCATCGTTGCTGAAGTCGAACTCCGCGGCGACCCGCTTTGCCTGGTCGGCAAGAGCCATGCTGCGCTTGGGATGGGTGTTGAAGGTGCCTTGAAACTCGACGGTCTGCTCAGGCTTTGGGCAGATCTGGGGCTCGTGGAAGAGTATGGGGTTGCGGAGGGTGATGTCTGGGGAGCTGATGTGCCAATGCTGGTCTTTAGTAACGAAGCGCAGGACCGTGTGAGGGAAGTGGGGTGCAAAGACTTGGAAGAAAAGCGCTAGTAGGACAATGATGGCACCGATCACTGTGTGGGTCGCAAAGGAGGCTCGGCCAGGGTTACGACGGGGAGGACTCCAGTTCGATTGGGGCCTCTCGGGCGAGGTGGTGGCTTTAAATGGGCTTGCAGGCGCGCTGTACCTCCTGAGGTGTCTGTTGACGGACATCACCCCGCTTTGTTTGGTAGACAGCTATGACGTGAGGGGTAAGCTCGAGCTTGGGGCAGCCCTCACTCAGTTCATGCATGCAGCCAACAGCAACGCCGTGCGAGCCAACTCGTTGAGGAACGGGCGGGAGACGTTGAGCCTCGCAATTGGAACGAGCCGTGTTCCTTTTGGGAGGTGTTGTTTACAACTGCACTACGCTAGCGGACTTGAGACGAGGGGCTGGTCCATCCGAGCGCAAGGCAAAGCTTCATCGCTCGTGCGCAGCACCCATCAGACCCTCACCAACCTCGAAATCGATTTCAAGATGATTCGAGCCGCACATGTCGGTCCGACACGTCCGCAAGACATCACCTTTGTGACCTCGTTTCCATTCTCGCCTTACTGACCAAGCCACGCTCATTGGCCGATCAAATGCAGTTGTGCCTGACGGGGACCACCACAAGTCGCTGCCGTTCCAACCGTCAACCCAGATTTAGACAACCCGAAAGTGGTTTCGGCCTGCTGGGCAACAGCTTGATTTCAGTTCCTCACAAAATCGGAAAATGGTCGCTCATGAAACGGAACGGGCTGTAGGAACGCTTTGCTTTTGTTACGTGCTCAACTAAGTGTATGCATCGCTACATGGTCTGTCGCTCCTGCCTCAAGCGCTTTGCTCTGCCTCTGCCAAACCTCGTCTGCAACAACATCGCTAAGGAAATAGATGATAGTAGTGTACACTGTGTCAGTCCAAAGCCAGACGCAGCAAGATAAAGGGTGCCTCGTCGGCAAAGAACAAATGCCCAGAAACAAAAACCGCATGCATGTATCAAAACTCCTATTCGAAACAAAATCAAGCCCACCAGCAACTCATGCAGGAAACATGATTAGCGAGTGCCAGTGCGCAGTGAAGACGACGCCGCCACAAGAACGTCTACAATATGTACGATGGTGACAAAGGAGAAAACCGAAGCAACAACCTCATCGCCGGGTTGGTCTGTATACGTGAAATGTTCCTCCCCAGCCAAATTCTATAATCATCATTAAGTGTCCGCCGAAAGGCTTAATTAGCCATTGGCCGTTCATGAAGCTCCTTCAACCCAGTGTGCTGTAGTCGGCAGGAGGATCTGGTGCGTATGCGTGTTCTGCGAGAAGAGAAGCCGAGTGAAAATCGAAGACGGATTGATAGTTGACACCAAAGTGTGCGTCCGTGAAGGTATTCAGTATACCGTTGGAAAGCCGGCCAGCCTCCAAATACAATAGATAGTTTCGTCAAAGTGTCGCCGAATCGAGAACGCTGTCCATGCAAAGTCCGAACATACTCCAAACCGATCGCCGCAAATGTGAATCGATAACATCTCCGTCTCTACCGGACGCCGAGCGGAGGACGGTGTCCTAGGCTGCTCTGGCTGCTGTGCGCCGAGTTTTCTTCAGTGGAATTACTACCCGCGCTAGCGCTTGCGGATCCAGTCAGACTTCGAACATTTGGACGGGACTTGGGCGGGTAAAGAGTGCTCACCCCAGCGTGTTGCTCAATTTGTTGTGGCGCGAGGGGGACGGGCTGTCTCATGCCAGGAGGTGACGGCCGTCCATTGGGCCCATTGCGAGGCATACCGTTCGGTGGCATCATTCCGTTAGGAGCCATTCCGTTTGGTGGCATGCCGTTGGGTGCGTAGCCGTTAGGAGGGGAAGGTCGGCCCATTGGTCGAGGGCCAGGGCTGAGAGGGTTGCCCGGCGACTGGCTTGTACGGCGGCTCATCGAAGGATAACCACCGTAGTTACCACCTCCTTGCATTTCGTCTAGACGCGACGCAGTCAGTGAGTTCGTTCGCGATTGAGCGCCCATAGCGCCACGATCGACATCGGCGTATCGGTTAGAGGAGTACCCTAGCAGTGGGTCGTTCATGATGGAGCTGTGTAGCCCAGGAATACTGTTGATCATCGTCGCACTGCCTCGATTGTTCTTATTCATTCCAGGGCGTGAAAATGGGTTTCTCGAGCGACCTTGAGGGGGCATGTAGCCCATACCCTCTGGGTTGTTGCGAATTTGACCTACGCTGGGTACCTTGCGATTACGCCGCGAGGTGACGCTCATCATATCGAAGTTGTCAGGGTCGATCATCGGGCCAGGCCCGCGGCCTCCTGCCATCGGGTCGAAGAAATCATCCTCGTCATCGTCATCGTCAAATCCGTTGATAGACTGCGGTGGTGGAGGTCGTCGAACTTGACCTGGAGGACCACCGCGACGCATGCTCAGCTCTTGCTCCCTGAGCTGTATCTCACGCTGCCTGATCATCAACTCCCGCTCCCGAAGAGAAAGGTTGTTTGACGAAGCTGCGCCATTCTCGTACTGGCCGTTAGGTGCACCACCCTCAACCATGTCATCGTACAGCATCAGATGCGAGAACTCTTCCAAGTCGTTGGCCTCGAGAGAAGGGCGACGTTGGCCGTTAGGGGCGCCGTTCATGCGTGGAGGGTAGCCGTTCATCCCTGGGGGTGGGCCACGACGCATCATGGGAGGAGCACCGGTGATTGAAGGTGCGCGGCTTCCAGGGCGAGGCCCACCCTTCATAGGACCGTTTCCGTTCATCATAGGCCCTTGTCCATTCGGGCCTCGTGGCAGAGGAGCTGACGAGAGTCTGGGAGGTGGCGGTGGGTGTTGCATGTTTTGGGCGGGTGTGGGGGTGGCACCAGCAGCTGGTCGGTTTCGGTTCACGATGTTGAGGTGGTGAAGGGTAGCGTAGAGGGTTTCGATGCGGGGGATGGCGACCTTGGCCTCAAGAGCAAGTTTGAGGGGAGACCCAAGGTATGTTTCTATCTCCATGGGACGCTTGGCCTCGAAGTCCATCCACATTGTACTGTTGGTTTCTTGTGGCTGTGTCATTTGGCGAATTGTTGTGTCCTTGAACTCGGTAGGGAATGTGCAGCCTTGAGCAGTAGCAAGTATGAGTAGTTCGTCCAGTACTCCTGAGATGAGAGCACGAACGCCAACTTTCTCGATGAGTTCGGCGTGGTTTGCTGTTTCAAAGATAATGCTGGCCGGGTGGAAAGCAATTGGACTGTAGCTTGTTAGTAGCCGACAATTCAAAGCAGGTAAGGTGGTGCAACATACCCTATCATACGCTCGAATTGCTGTTGCCTTATGTTGGGTGCAACTTTGCAGTCGACTTGCCCCGAACTCAAAGTCATGGCCAGTGCTTCAGCCATATCGGACTGAATCTGTGCTGGGATGGCAGCGTTCTTGTTGGCAGGGCCAACCCAGATGTCGGTCGCTCCCTTGTGCTCGAACTCGCTGGCACCGAGTTGTGAAATCTCTGCTCCTGATACCAAAGACAAGACAACGTTTGTGGGGAAACGCTGCTCCAAGTATGATTCGACGCCCAAGCTGTGTGTGGTGTTCATAAGGATGCAGGTGTGCTGCGGGGAGACGACCGACTCGATGATGTTGGCGATATCGTATACGTCAGGGAGGGCTTTTACGCAGAGGAGAACATAGTCAAAGGGTTGTTTGGAAGAATGGGCGGCATCTTCGGGGGTTCGAACGACTGCAAGCGCTGTTAGTGCGGTGCTAGTGGCAGTGCAAGACCTGCAGACTCACCAGAGTAGGGCTTGAAGCGCTCGTTTCCGTAGAGAGCAGACCTGGAGTGGTTGTTAGAACGGGTGGAGACGGTGGGGGACTAGGGTGGTGCTCACTTGAACGAGATGCCATACTGTGCGACGCTCTCGAATCCTGACTTCCATACGAGTGTGACGTCGCAGGCGTTGGTTGCTTGTAATCGCCATGAGAGGAACGCCGAGACGGCATTTCCGCCAACTGGCAGCTGTTAGCAGAGGCGCTTGTGCATACTGGAGGCATTCTCGGCGTGTCCGGAAACAGGGCAAGGTGCACGGGGCTGGGCGGCATGCTCGCTGCCACAGACGTGCAGGTGCAGAGAATGGCCTCGAGGGCGCGGAGGGAGACGGACCTGACAGGATGCGCAGTCTGGGGACGGCCGGAGCCATGGCGGGCGCGGTGGTGAGGGAGAGTGCGGGTGGTGAGGCGGTGGGCGGCGGTGGGTGAGATGCCAAAAAGTTGGCGATGGGTGCCGCGTTGCTGGAGCGCGGACAGCGCAGCAAGCAAACCGGGCAGCGGCGGCGCGATTACGGATTAAGATGGCGGCAGAAACGAGCGTGCGGTGTCGAAGGACTCGTTCACCAGGGCGACATGAACAAATCGAGGGAGTGGTGGGCGAGAGCGGGCGAGGGAAGGATAGTTGGACAACGCAAAGGCGCAACGGTCGCGACGGCGGAAGGCGGGAAGCAGCCACACGGCGATAGGATGGCGTCGGAAAGTGCCAATGGGCGTGGGCGGTGCAGCGCAGGTGTCACGGCAGACTCAGTGCGCAGCAAGTGGGAAGCGAGCGGACGCTGGCAGCGAGCAGAGGGGAAGGGAATGCACCGAGGGCAAGCTGAGCGCGGCTGCTGGAGATGGGAATGGGCGGAGAGCACGCGGAGGAGAGGGCGCGCGCTGGTAGGCTCGTCGAGGGAGGCAGCGCTGCTCTCAGCGAGCTTGATTTGCTTGATACCCGTTCACTGCAGGCTGCACCAGCGCCCGCCGCCTGGATCCTGCCCGCTAGCCTGGCCTGCCCGTAGTGCTGCACTTATCGCTCGACAGACGCCTAGCCGTCCGGCCTACGCTGATGCATTTGAAGATTATGGCGGGGCCGTGCCCAGTGCCGTCATTGTTTTGCTCTGCGCACCTGTCGCAGCTGTGCAGCCACCGTCTGGCAGGCGCACATGCACCTCTCCGCTGCGTGGCCCAGCTGCTGCTACAGCAATTACGCTGCATGCACTGGAGCGCGGCCAGCTGTCAACCCATTGCGCGGTCGCACGCCTGGCCTGCGAGCGCGCGACGCCTGGATTCGCGGACAGCTCGATCGTCCGGAACCGAGCATTGCGTGGTAAGCAGCTACCTCCAACCCTGCCGCTGTGCTTGCGCGGCGTCCCGGGCAGGCTGGAGATCCGCCCGCAAGAATCCCAGATCTCAGGTGCCTATCAGGGGGAGACGGGCCACCATGGCTGCACCACCGGGGGGCACACTGTCCACAGCACAATGCCGCACTGCGACGTCTGCAGCGTGTGCAATTGCGCGCCCCTTGGCGGCCTCGTGCCTCTGCAGTCCTGGTAGCCCCGTACACCGTACCGCCGCGTGCCTGCGCGCGAACTCAACAGGCCACCAGCAGCCAATTAAGAAATCTCTGCCGCCCGGTGCTGCGGCAGTTCAACGCTCCTGACGTCGGCGGACGACTTCGCGTACAAAGTCTCTGCCAAGCCCAGCCAAAATACGATTCCTGTCCAATTTAGTCTCGTGCACGGTCTGACACGTCCACTTCCTGGGTCAACCTCTCAACCGCAGCTGTAAATCTCACAAACTGGGAATGGTTCCGTCCGAGATAGACACCGCCGTTGAGCAGCATTAATCTCCCTATCACGCCTCTGACAGCATTCCCATCCTTGTTTGGAACGCTCGTCGTCCGCAGTTGGAGCCAGCTTTATTGCCAGGGGAAGCCGGAGCGTTGGGCGGGCCCCCCTTTTGAGTTTGCAAGCTCGATGTGAAAGCGGGATTCCCGCATCAGCGGCGAGTGTACAGCGAATGAGCTAGCGTGCATACGTTGAAAGAGCCAGCGGCACGCCTCGCAGACCGAGCCCGAGAGTTTCGCGGCTTGGCACCGTTTTTGAAGGACTATGATCAAGATTGAACTGAACACATGCACGTCGAATTGCAGCTCCCAACATCATCAATTGACACAATGACAGGTGCTGTCACAATGTGACGACCGCTTGACGATCGCTTGTTCATGGGAGAAGGTAATGTCAACGATTGCGGCTCTGGAGGTCTGGTTGCAGCCAACAGTGTGACACCAAGCTGGAAGCCTTGCCAAGCACTGCACACGCAGCTATTCACGACCACCAAGTCCGTGAGCACCTTGAAATCGACGACCACTGCTCCACACGACCAATTGTGCGTCGTCCATTCTGCAAGCGAGAAGACCGGGTCGGCGCCGTCGCTTTGGACCCACTAATATCGAGATTCAGTTCCAGTCGATACATTCCATATCGCCCTCGATCTTGCGGGTGTCACAACAGGTTTCCACGACAGGTTTCCACAACAATTCAAACCTTGTAACAAGAGACTGGATGAATCATGAACTTGTGCACAACCTTGCTTGTCACAATGTGTTCTACACTCCCTGACTCAAAGAAAATATGCCAACTCTCGGAGCCCGAGCTGTCCCAATCAGGAAATGAGAATTATTGACACTCTTGACAGCGGGATGCCACGCGCCGACCCCCAAACCCACGTTCAACCTACTCTCGGCACTACCAAAGCACGTGTTGTCTAGGTATACCAGAGACTCTTTCGGGTGCACGTTCATGTGTAAGAGTAGTGAGTTCGAACCGCGGCTGAACCTAGATACGCAGTGCTCGACAACCCTCAGTTCCTTGAGCTCCACTCCCAAGCTTCCGGTTAAGCAGTCATAACAGCTGCGCCGGTTCGATATCGGGCCTTACGTTGAGTCTTGCATCGACCAGGTTCAAGGTTCCCTGCAAAATCCTGCCTTGGCTCACAACACTCAACAGGGCCTACAAAATGCTTTCAAGCGGCAGAGCCTCGACGCGGGAAATGCGGGTGCAATGTTCACAGCATTCTGATCTACAACACGTCCACCGACGCGAAACTCCTGCCCTGTTAGATCAGAGTGATTGCGCGCTAAGCCCACGCTCGAAATAGAACCAACAGCCCATTTGCAAATCCCTCCCGAAAGGCTTGTTGGCAATGATGCAAGCTTGCCACGTCTGCGGGTGTCCTCTCCAATGCAATTATTCGGAGCGCGTCACAATTCTTCACAGAAATGCACGAAAACTGTGCAACACGTCGAATCATACGAAACCACGCCTTTCAGCCTTTCGGCACTTTTTTTTCAAGATTGAGACCCAGCTAACCGAAACAAGCTCCATCACCTCGTGCTCTCCTGAACCAGGCTGAACGTAAACGCCTCCGCGGCGGCGCCCCACTATGCACCGGCTGCCCGTCGTCGATCGTATGTCATCGCCCACTTTTGTTTCCTGATGGACGCGTTTGCGACCCACGGCCAGACCAATGCGCGCGGCAGGCCAGCTGGCCAGAAAACTATAGTAATCTCACGTCTGATTAACATCGACGTCTCAATTTGTAACAATGGACTGACCCGCAAGACTGCATGTGATGAGGGGGGACCGCAACCTTTACGAAAAAGGTCGTGCATGAAGCACGTGTCAACAGCTCAAACCTGCAGTACCAAAGGAAGCACCATCACCCCAGAAAAACCAATAAACACCGCATCCCGCGCGTCAATTCAAATGCATAGCAACGGCCTAGGCATCTGAAATCGCAATTTCGACAAGTATTGCTATAAAAGCGGAAGGATGCGGATGCTCTTTACTCCGAGCGCTCACGCCGAACGCGAACGGTGGAAGATCCTTGCGATTATCAACTGTTCGCATAGCTACTGGCAGAGCTCACCTCATCTATACAACCTGTTATTAAGAAAGGAGACACGCGGATACCCCAACTGCCGAGCGGCAATTATAGACATACCCTGGCATTGGCTCGCTTGTATCTACATGTTTATACAATACATTGCCACTGATCAACAGCACCTCCTTCACCATCACCGTGCCCTCTGACAGTCAAAAAGGGATGTGTGGTATTGGACAAGTACTGTAGAGGATCCGCACTATGCTCCACCCCTGCGACATTCCTCGCATGCAAACGTGATATTCGAACGCATCGCCACTGATCAGCATCAGCGCGAGAGAAAGGAGGGAGACGTGCAGGAGATAAGGTTCGCCTACGTGCCGCGGGGACTATTTGGTAATTTTGATTCAGGTGGGAGTCTGGAGAAGCATTGGTTGGGCTGCAGGACCCTGGTGCTCATCTTACGTGTCGCGGCTCGAAGGCGTGTAGGACCGGATGGCTGGGGCGACAGAGTGGTTATGGCTCGATTGAATGGTTAGACTGTATTGCCGTGATGTAAGCATGCGTGTGAGCTGATTCGGTTTGTCGCTGGTGAGGTGATTGCAGTCCAGTTCTTGAACTCAAGCAACAGTCAACTGGTGCCAACCGTATGCCAGGGTATGGTGCCTTCAGAAGTGTATTCGCGTAAGGCGTCGCGTGGTATCATAATGCTTCATCAATCGTACAGTCCTCAAGATGCTCTCTTCCCTTCCTAACCATCACCCTACATGTCCATTCCCTTTCACCTCACCACCCAACAGATCCCCAATACCAATCCACTTCCTCACAAGGAACGCGCCTTGAGGCTTCAACTTCCTATAATACATCTCCTCCTTGCCGAGAATCTCAAAGTTGCGCTTCTTGTACCACTCCAGTCCCTCGTCGTTCGCCTCCCACACGTGCGCTGTCACGCATCGCACGCCGTGCTCTGCTGCCGCCTTCTTGACGACGCCTTGCAGCAAGTGCATCGCGATGCCGTGCGTGCGGTATGGTGACAGGATGCCAATGGTGCTGATGTAGAGTTGCGACGAGGGGAGGAGACGGCATCGAATTGCGCCGATGAGGCGGGGTTTCGCTTTCGCTTTCTCGTCTTCTGGGGCGTCTTCTGGGGTGGAGTGCCAGAGGGCGATGAGGGTTATGCTGTGGTGCGGTTCGGTCATTGTCTCTTTGTAGAACGACTCGGGGTAGGGTATGGGGAGCGTGAGCGCATTGAGGCGTTTGAAGGCGTCGAGGTGCTCGTCGGTGAGGGGTGCTAGCTCGACGTTTGGTAGGAGGGGCCGCAGTGCGAAGAGCGATGGTAGTGTAGACATGGCGTTCGGTATGGGAGGGGCGCCGTTTGCTGTCGAGGGTGTCTCGGTCGTTGTGGGTGGTGTATCGCTTGCAAGCCCAAGCGGCGTTGGCACTCTCGAGATGCTCGCAGGCGTGCCTGTTGCTGAAGGTCGGGGGCTCTTCTTGGATCGAGGCCGTGACGATGGTGCTGACAGGAAGTCCTCTGGTATATCGTTCCATTGCTCTGTCGTCTTGGGGATTGGTGTCGTGCTTGAGGGTGCGCGATTCATTGGCATGCGGGGAGGTGCCGAGACAGACTTCGGGGGTGGTGGAGGTCGTTTTGGTAATGTCGAAGCTGCTGGCGGCGGCGGTGGAGGCTGGGTATTCTCCTTGCTCGCTGCCGGCTTCTTGAGCCATCCTGACAAGGAGGACTGTAGCATGTCTGAGGATGGTGTTCGCGTCGCGGGAATCCAAAAGTGTTGTAGGCAGATGAAATTGTGGCGACAGGAGGACGCTGGGAAATAATATGTTTGCGTGGATTTGTAGTTGGGGTCGCGGTGGTCAGCTGAGCTGCCAGACCACAAGGACAGATATCGTGTTGTTGAGTTCTAGACATGGCGTCAACTTTCTGGTGAATCCAACATTCCGCGCCGATCGTTGCTGAATTCGTCATAGCGCGTGCAGCCCTCGGCCAAGCCCTGAGCTCCGACTTCTCCCAGCAGCTGCATCATCGCGTTGGCATCCCGCACCTCCGACCGCAGCAACATGGGCGCAGAGAACTCGAAACCCTCCTCGGAGGTCAAGCAGCATGTCTTCTCCACGTACGTGAAATTCCGCCGGTCCAATGGCTCTTGTGACTTGCCCACGGCGCAGTATGAAAGTGATATTTAGCTGCTGATAAGTTTGCGCGCAGAGATCATCCCGTTCGGTTCTCGAATGGACTGGTAGACTCGCTGCAGAAAAACACCTTCGTAAGTCGCTCGGCGATTGTAGCACAACAGACGATGCATGGCGGCTAATTCGGCCCAGACGGATGCCACGCGCTCGAAAGCGCAAGAGTTGCAGTACCAGGAGCGCCTGACGGCCGAACTCGAGAAGCTGCGCGAGCAAGCATCGCAGGACTTCTCCAAGTTCAGCGAGACCCTCTCCGGCGAGGAGCCCCAGCAGTCGGAACCCTCCTTCACAGAGAAGCTCGTCGATGCTACATCATCCTCGTCCACCCTCGCCGAAAAGAAGAAGCAGCAGGAAATGAGCAGGACAAGCGTCACAAAGGAGATTGAGCAGCTGCGCGCGAAGCTCGAGCAGAGGAAGAAGCTGGAGCAGGTCGACGCGGACCTAAACAAGGCCAAGGAGGATGTTGTCACATGCTTGAGGATGCACGACCGCCGACCGCTGGACTGCTGGAAAGAGGTCGAGACATTCAAGAGGGAAGTGGGAAGGCTGGAGAAGGAGTTCGTCGAGAGGACGATTCGATGAGCCATGATATACGCCAACACGTGCGTACCACCGATGTTAAGACAAGCTCGGCGAATTGGGTTCTGTACAGATAGAGTGGGCTTGTAAAAGTGACCCATGAGCGCCTTCCTATTCCTTCACATGTTCATTTGGTTTCCGAATCTTTTTGCAACAGTCCTACTTCTTTCCTTTACCTGTGCCCTTCACCTTCATCGCACTTCTTCTACTGTTCAGGTTTCCCATTTGTCCTGCCTCACGTAGGCTCATATTCACCTCGCGTCCCACAATCTTGCACCCGAGGCATTCATACCTGGCTCACATTCACCGCATCGTCATCACAATGGGACCAGTCTTCACCTTCACCACGAGTGTTGATACTCGCTTATTGCAAACAACTCTACTGCCCACATATGGTGATTTCGCCCACACTCTCGGATCTGTGCCAATTCTCACTCTATCTGACCGCACCCACCTCGCATGTGCGACGTTACAGGCGACGCAATGGCAGGCCGCACGCTCGCCGACGCAATATCTCTGCTTGAGGACGAGAAAGACGAGCGTCCCGAGGCCGCGACCGAAATAGATGTTCAGGCGTATGGTATGTCTTCTAACCTGGCCTGGTAGAATTTCTCATCATTGATGTCCTGCAGACTCAGATGAAGCCTATGAAAGCGAAGACGATGGCCACGAATATATCACAATCGATGACGAAGACGAGGGCTTACCTGCTTCACCAATCGCAAGCCCTCGCCCTTGCCTTGAAACTCCCACTGACTTTGAACTACCTTCTCTCACCGTCGACTGCGGGCAAATCCGTCCAGGTGTTGTTGTCGAACTTTACGACCGGTCCGGGCGCGCGAGGGATGGCTTGATCAGCGGCGATTTCCTTCTCGTTCGTGCAATCATCGAAAGCGTTGAAACAGAACAGATCGTGCTGCGAGGATATCGAATGAGACGTTGCTCGTACCTTCGACCTCTCTTCGACGGTAAGTATCTCGTGGTTTATGCCGTACCTACCACTGACAGAAACCTAGCTAAACTCAATGATCTCTTCATGCTTATACATACAACCCGCGAAGATGACCGCCCTGCATTTGTCCAGGGTTTAGAAGATATTCAACCCGAGGAAGTCGTTCGCCTGCGCAAATGCGTCTTCACGCACCTTCCTTCCGCGATCCTTGGCCTTCGCCACGTAAACTCTATAGTTCCAGCACGACTCGTCAATGACCATTATGCTCTGAGGTCGTGGATGTTCGGGAAAGGAACGCTCATCTGCAGGTGGATGCACATTGTTGAGGTCTACGATCGTAAGAAAGGGACGTCGTATGGTGGTGAGGTAAGACTCTTATACAAACGAGAGGGTAGAGACTTTACAGAAGACGAAGTCCCAGAACGATTTGCAGGTGGCCCTACTACGACACATAAGCCATCGCCATCCACGCCCACATCCGACTCAGCGCCCAACTCCAAACGCAAACGTGTGAGATGTACAGAAATCGTCGAACTCCCAGCATCTAAGCGCTTCCAGCAGCATCCGCAGAGGCGCACGACATACAAAATTGGTGACGGATTTTGCGGTTGTGGCGGCACTTCAGAAGGTGCAAAACAAGCCGGGCTCAAGATTCTCTGGGCTCTGGAGAAGGACCCTACCGCCATGGAAGCGTACAGAAAAAACTTTCCTGGCGTTAAGCATCTTGAGATGGATGCCTGGCATTTTCCGCATATTGCCAAGCGTTGTATCCACGGCGTGGATATCGTTCACTTCTCCTGTCCCTGCCAGTACTGGGCTGAGTGCAAGTCAGTGCAAATTGGTCATTTTTGTTTTACCCTTGCTAATTATTATGCAGCACGGTTCATGGTGTCAACGACCAGGCAAACATGGAGACGATATACATACCATATGGCTGGCTTTTAAAGCTCCGACCTCGTCTTTTCACTATGGAGCAGACCTCCGGTCTAATAAAAAAAGGGAAACACCGACTGAATTTTCGGCAACTCCTGAACGATTTTTTGTGCGCTGGGTACAACGTTAGATATAGAGTTCAGAATTCAGCTTGGTTCGGTGTAGCCCAGCAACGACGGAGACTCATATTTCTCGGCGCTAAGTAAGAAACCCAGTACTTTTAAGTAAACTTGGCTAACGTGTGACAGGATTGGCCAACCTCTACCACCATTCCCCCAGCCAGAATATGGTCCGTCGAACTCGGGTCTCAAACGTTATATAACGATTGAGGATGCGTTGCGGCCGCTTTCGCGAATTGAAGCCCGACTGGTGCACCACAAATACCATCGAAAAGATCAAGAAAAGAAGATGGACCGACCTCCCGTGGACCCCCATGTCACCATGGCAAATTGTATCACGACCAGTGGCGGCGACAACGCACACTACTCTGGAAAACGCGCAATGACCGTCCTAGAATTGGCTGCACTCCAAGGGTTCTCGCCAGAATTCCAGTTCGCGGGATCCGTTCGCGAGGCCAAACGTCAATGCGGAAATGCATGGCCGCCCGTGGCAGGTAGAAAGTACTTTCTCTTGTGTGCGGCCACTATGGAGGCATTTGACAACGGTCTCATCGAAGCTGAGGACGACATCCAAGATCTTGACGCTTTTCTCAAGAAGAAGGGAATCGTGATTGAAAAGCAGATCATCGACGTCGACAGACCCCTGGCAAGGTCTCACACCGCGCACTCTATACCTCCATATAGATACCTGTCACGATTGGAGGAGACCGTCAAACCGAGAGTACCACTGATCCTGTGGGCACGAAAGAGTGAAGTACAGGCACGCCCTCCAAGAGCTAGACGAATAGCGAGATCATCAGTCGCTGGATTGGATGGAGCCGCAGATAATCGTCGTTCACGAACGCTTTCAATTAGACCTCGAGAACGAACAGCGATACCGGTGGTACAGATTGACGATGATGAGGACGATGATGAAGTTCAATTCCTCGGTATTGTTCGAAAAAGAAGATGAGGTGGCTCAAAACATTACGTGTTGCTTGAGCGAGATGTTGACAGGGTTACCAACGTCATGAGAGTCCATCACAGCTTTATCGAGACAGCTCACAATTCTGCGATGTCTGTGCAGCACTTTTTCAAGAAGAATGGCGCATGACGCATATTACGAGCTTAATGTAGCTGGATGAGAACAAAAAGCACACTTTCACATTGCGCCTACAACCTATGCGTGATATCTATATGGCTAACTATGCTCCAACCCCAGTGACGCCCAAAATTCTTCAAAATCCATTGCTGTCCTTTTACGAACACAGGTATCATCAAATCATCATAATCTACTGTCGTGCCACTCAACATCACTTCATCGATGACACAAGTCGCCTTGCCTCCTGGACCACGCCAACCGACTCGCGGCGCTCCCCTTCCGATGAAATAACACTCTCGTTCGTTTCCTCCTCCTCGGCCTCCTCTAGCTCCTCATCACTGAACCCTTCCAGCATGGCCTTGATTTTTATCTCGCTTCTCGCAAACACCGTCTGACCTGCCAAGAAAAGTAGCCCCCTTTTGCACAACTCGTTTTTCTCAATGTTGAAGTTGAAATCTGACTCCGGGAATGTGAAGCCAACTGATATGTTCCTCACTGCAACAAGCTCTGACACAGCCTTTGTGAACCGCTGATTGCCTTCAATAACATGAAACCCCGTCAACACCTTCTTCATGTCCAGAGAATCGTCCAAGCGCTCGTCATCTGCTGATAGTGCGCCAAATACCTCGTCACTGAAGCTCGCATACGGCCGTGTATCCGCCCTGAAGCTCAGACTCAGTAACGTCGACTTGACGAATGTGAGGAGGTGTGTCAGGTTCATGATGTATCGCTCCGCAGCCGGGCATATAGGTTTCCATCCGCCAGCACCCGGTCCCGATCTTAACTTCTTGGGGTAGTACAGTGGATCGATTTCCAGGTGCCGTATCAGTGGAAGATCTCTGACTTGTAGGGGTGGTTCGAATGCGCCGGACCCTTCGACATCGTCGTCGCTTTGGCTCGGTAATGAGGAGATGTAGAAGATGTTCTTGCCGAAGAAAACATTCCTTGCTTCCGCATAAATCTGCTGGTTGACTTGGAGGATTCTCGTATCCAACCCATATCTGGTATTTCGCCGCGCAGTGGTTCCCTTCAAAGGTGTGTTTGCAACGAGGAGGTAGTCGTAGATGCGCAGGCGAAGCTCAGGCGGGAGCATGTCGAGGAAAGGAGATCTCGCGGTGGAAGCCATGTTCAAGAACGATTGGTCTGAGACGATCGCAATGTGGAAGGTGCTCGCTGCTGTTGCACAGGTGGGAACAGCGAGTATGTGTATTTGGGTGCGTGCGTGGTTTTCGATTCAAGGCTCCACCAAGCCTTTTCTTTCTTTGCAGGTTCTAAACTTCTCATGGGACCCGATGTTTGTATGAAGAGACAGTGACTATCAACAACAGCCACAACCCTGGGCGCAGGAACCCTTTGTACCTCTGAGCCCCAGTGGCCCAATCCATGTTTGAAGGACCTGCATCCGCAGATCCCCCGTTACGCCCGTAGACTCGTCTCCCTTTCCCAACTCACTACTCTTCACACCGTTCCAAGAAACTACTCGCAGAACCTACCGTTCAGGAACACCATCCCACTCGCCAGCAGGGCGACCACCGTTGCAGATCCACGAAGATCCCTGCAACGGAAGCGCTCCGTGGCTTGTCAGCCGCTCTCGCGACGAGGGTAGCGCCTTTCCAGAAGCTCTCTCGAACAGCCGGATGACCACTAAACGTGCACTGAACAAAGCCAGACGGATAGGGCGCCAGCGCAGAAGAGGCGCATGAAGCACGTGTTGGGTTAGACCCGCGGGATGATGCGACATGGGCCTCAGTAGCCGTTTGAGCAGGGCGCGCAATGCAGGCAGAGCGAGAGTGAACCTTGAAACAAAGCTCTGCGTTTCTCCGTGTACATTGATGATGGTGTGGTTCGTAAGGTAACTCCCACTCTCGGGCTCGGCCATGCTCGGCCAGGCTCTACCACGGGGCAATTCCCTGGTGCTCCCATTGCAAATCCTTCAAAGGTGTGACATGGGTTAAACAAAGAACTAATAACAATACAGAATCTCGTACCCAGACTCATCCGCCACAGCAGCCTCAAACCTACGGCTCGCCACAGCTCGCCTAAAGTCGCACTACGGGAACACACGTGGAATCGTGGATGGCAACACGATGCACATCGCCGCTTGTGGTCCAGAATCCAGGGCGCAAGCACCACGACTCGATCTTCCCACTTTTGGATAAGGACGCCTGTAATCTAGACACTTTGCAGCTCATGCAGAAACCCACAAGTGTTGCAACAGTGCCACGCGCACGATCCGAGTTGACATTACCGTGCATACCGGCTTCTTTCCGCACGCCCCCCACGAGACGCGCTGCCAGGCAATTCTTCTGGAGTTGCGACCGCTGGCTATTGTTTGAGGGCCTTGCACTAACTCTCCCAAGACACACTACAACCACCTCATCTCACCACACATTTTTACAGTTTGGTACTGCACTTCCGCACAGATTCCGCCGGACGCAACTCCGGTGCGTGTGATGAAAGACAAGACGATCTGGGCGAGAGAAGACGGTGAGCAACGGGAGACGGTCCGATGAAACAAAGCTTGAGTTGGGCCGAGTGTGTAAGAGATACCATTGTAAGGAAGGAGTGCCGATTCCGGCGAGATAAGTTATATATATGCGGAGTATCTCCGGCAGTCTGTTGACCGGATGGTGAAGACGGGAAATATAACAATGGCTGCAGGAGCATGGACAGCAATGTGATGGAATGAATGGTAGAACCCCCCGCCATTGATCGTATTGCTCGGTCTTCACTCGCTCAGCAATCAAATAAAACGCCGGGAAGAGAATCCTTCGCAAACTTTGTCAGGAAACGGGCCGGCGAAGGAGCAATGAGATCTTTCGTTCAAAGATGTCTTCGATCATTCATTCATTCGTTACTCATGGCCATCAGTCATTCCGTGTCTACCATCGTATCAAACGCTGGACGAAAAAGCAAAAAAATAAATAACCCAAGGCTAGGCATACAGCCGCTCGTATAGCTACGCCATGTAGCAGATGCTCAGTAATCTCGTCTCTTTACGGTCTTCTTCCTGCGTTGGACGACGGGCGATGCATCACCCCCAGAATCGGACTCGGTGAAATAATCATACTCCTCGTGGACATTGTATCCACGATCAGGGCGACGGCACTCTCTGCTTTTATCACGGCGTCTGCTATCGCTGTCGTAGTGCCTGTCACGGTCATCGCGGACATCACGATCATCTCCTCCCCGAGACTTTGAGCGGAAGCGGTCAATAACACTTCGGCTCCTAGCTCGGAGGCCCCCGCTGCTCTTTCGGTCTCGGCTGCGATCGCGATCTTCGTATTTTCGGTGTCGAGAATGTGAGCGTGAACGCGATGGAAGTCGTCCGTGCTCGTCTTTGGCTCTGTTTCCAAGTAAGTTTCTCATCAAACATCACTCACTTCAATAGAACACATACCTGTCGACATTCCTAGCAGCGATTGCCTGTCCACCCAACGCACCGGCCGCAGCACCTGCGAGCATAGTCAGCCTACTTTTACCCGCAGCTCTACCAGCAAAGCCTCCCGCCAACGCACCAGCCACTGTAGCCCCTAGATTCTTCGTCCGCAAGTCCATGTCGTCAAACCTTCCACGCATGTCAGACATACGAGAAGTTCCACGACGCGAACTGCGTGAATCTGCAGACCTAGCTCTATGCCGGTGTTCTCGGCGGTCGTGCTTGGTGCTGCTACGGCGGCTTGGGGAGTGGCGGTCGTCGTATGGAGCGACCTGCTGTTCAGAACTGCGAGGGTTGTAGGAAGAATATTGCTGGTTTTGGTCAAAAGAAGGCTGGGAGCGTGATTGCTGGCGGTAGAATGGTGGTGGTGAGGCGTAGCCACTTCCAGAAGGGTACGCAGGGTTGTGATCGGCATAGGTTGCAGGGTTGTAAGGTGCATATGGTGCATTTGCACCACCTGGTGGAGAATTCACTCCGACCGGTGGAGGAGGAACTTGGGCCGCACCCATTGCTGCAGGTGAAGGAGCATATCCAGGGCCAGGAGTGTAGCGCGCTGCAGATGCTGATCGTGGCTGTGGTGCCTGACCTGCGTGTTGACTCTCGTCATAGCGATAAGCAGATTCGTCACCGTATGCTGGCTGATGAGAGTTAGTAGGTGGGCGGCGCAATATTGCCGCAAGAGGCGGCTCATAGGATGGAGAGAAAGAAGCTGAAATGGGAGTGCCACGACGAAGGTGGTCGAATAGATGAGGCTGCAGACCAGCAAAGGGAGACTGTGTGTTCAGTGGCGGCCTATTCACCAACGGCGGTGGACAAGAGTACACCGGCGTTGGATGAGACGCCATCATCGGAAGTGTCGCACTTCGAGAACGAAAAGGACTATTTACCTGTGTTGGGTAGCCATACTGAGGATGGGCAGAAGTTGGTCGGAAGTCACCCTGGCTCGGCCTGGAGGCATGTTCCTGGGGGTTGTACGGTGCATACTCGGATGTTGGCGGCGGCGGGAAATACGGTCCTTGACCATGCCCTTGCTCTGCGTTTGCCATATCTCTGTCGCTGAACTCTCCGTCTACGTCCCTACTGCGCTGATCTTCTCTTCCGCGACTTAAGCTCCTGCTAGTGCTTTTGCCCGTACTCTTTCTGCGTCTGCGCTCTTTCTGCCTTTGCTCTTCGTCGTAATCCGTGTCGTGGCCACTGTAATCTGAATACTCGTTTTGGGGACTTCGTTCTCGTCGCGATCGCTCACTGCTGCGCCGGCTCTTCTCTTTGGGTGGTGATCGACTCTTCTTGTTCTTCTTTTTCTCTTCTTCTGACTTGAAGTAACCACCTGGGATTTTCTCGAAAAATTTGTCTGGTATCTGTTCGGCGCCGTAACCGATCGCCTTGAATGCAAGAACAGACATGTTTCTATGGGGCGCTCGCCAGGATCCCGGATGGCGTGGCCAGGTGTGTGACGTAAGGTAGCCTCAGCAGTCGCGGCTGTGATTGGACCACAACCAACGTACCTACGGGAGCGCAGGAGGCTTGGTGAGCGATAGCGTGCGGATAAGACGGTAGTGAGAGTTGGGCGTCTGCAGCCTCGGATGGAGTTCGTGTACAGATATTACAGATAGGAGGTGTGACGAGGGTGGGTTGCGGGAGGTTGGGTTCTATGGCCAGCGTGATGAAGGCACAGCGAGGTATGTTAGCTTTTCGTGGCAAGCGCATTTTAATGCGCACCGGGAAGGAAGCAATTATGCCAGTCGGGCACTTGCGCCTCCAAGTCACGATAGTTGTGATTTGTCGTACATAGGTAAGGCAGTGCAGCTTGGAGACGGGAATGACATCATATGTCTGCGCCACGACCCAACTTGCCTGGTTGCACCTTGCGACGCGAGGACCCTCTCTACTTCTCCACGAGATTGACCAGCCTACCGCAGATGTAACTCTTCTACACAGTGCAAACTACCTTAACGCCTTGCAATACTCTGTTCACTGCTTTGAGGAGTTGGACTCCAGCGGTGTGTTGTTGGTCGGCATGTCCAAGTGACGTAGCGCCAAAGCCACCCATGATGATCTCGTGAACATCCGCATCGTCCTATTGCAAAAAAGCACTGGTAAAAACGCGGCTGTTGCTAACCGACAAGGAACGCGTGAATATGATAGCTTATTGCCGAAACCATTGCCTTCATCCGTTGCAGCAGAGGTCCCAGAAATAATACTCGGCCTAAGTTCCAACAAATACCCCGGCCACAGTCATTCTCATGCAGGGCGTACCACAGGGGGGGCATGTTGAAATGCTCTGCTGTTACGTTATTCAGCTTCACTAACGGAACCATTCGCAGACGCGCGGATATGTGCAATGACGACATATTCAAGCAACCATCTCACCGCTGCCCATTTGTTGGCAACATCTTTGTGTACTGTATGCCTGCGTAGTTCCTGTCTTTCGGACTCTTGACTTTTTCGTATTTGCTACCATGTTCAGAAATGGCGCACTGGTGATCGGTGATCTTCACTTACCGTGGTCGCACATCTCGCCCAACATACTCCATGATCCCACTGCCCATTGCGTTGCGTACAGAAAAGGAAAGTTTGTCATAGGATACTGTTTGTCACAAATACCTGGGGGACGTGTACAGCGGACGTGAGATTCAAGATATCGATTGTAATCTACACGTGTTATAGACATAGCAATCAACGAAAACCAGTTGCATGACAATAGGTAGGGTATCTTTCTGCTTTGAACACCACTCAACTCCAAAAATGTCTTGCAACAAAAAATAACGATGGGGACTTCACCGTGAAGTCTCTTCATACGTCCTGAGGGCCGGTTGGTGGGGTCCTAATCTCGCCCGAAGCTCGACCAGAGCTGTCCGGTACATCCACCATTTCTTCCACCATGCCCAAGAATCTCTGCCTGTACTCGTCGCTGTCGGCAGTAATACTCATCGGTCCATGGTCTTTGCCAAACTTGAGCGCGTTAAACATCTTGACCAGGCCGGTAAAAGCGTGTGCCTGCAACGCGTCTTTCGACCAGAAGAAGTCCAGTACGATAGCTCGGTAGACCCACTTGCCATCCCGTGAGACAACGCCTGTACGCCACGTCGAGCCACGTCCCGGGGGAGTTGGGACCTTGTATTGTCCAGAATTCAAGTCTGCTGGAAAGCGAACCACGAAGAGCGAGTAATCGACCGCATTGTTGTCCTGCAAAAGCTTGCTGTCTTTAGATAGTTGCGCGATGAGCTCCTCTTTCTGATCGATGGTGACCCTGATTGTGTCTTCAAATTTATCAATGAGTCGATCTTTGACACTCTCCGGTGCCAATCTGCCACCAGCAATATCTCGCTCTGGGAAAAAGTAATCATTCGGTTTCAGATCAAACGTTTCCCATTGTTTCTGCTGATTCTTGTTGCAGCTTGACTTTCCGTACAATATGTTTTCCATTACAATGTGGTGGCTCGGAGCAGTACCAAAGAAGGCACCAAGTGTTGACATCGGGCAGTATAGGAGGTTGGTTATGCGGACGAGAAGAGAGTCTTTGTTGACCTGCATGTGGTCGACATAAGGTTCGAGAAGTCGTTTGCGAAAGAAGGACTGTTCGAAGTGACGCGGCAAAGACTTGACTAGAAATTTAGTATTCGGTGTCGTGAAGAATGTCTGCAAATTGTTAGTGGTGAAGCATATGAAGCTCTTTCCTACGTACCGAGCCAGAATATCCCAGATCTCCAACAGACTTCAGGTCCGTCCGCTTTCCTTTACTCGGGCCCCTAAAACTCTCTCTGTACTCCTCTTCCTCAATCTGCCACGATTCGTTCCTCAGTTTCTTGAACACTTGATCACGATAGCGTGCAAGTGTGAGCTGGAAGATGGAGAAGAAGGCGAGGATACGTGCAAGGAGACCTGGGTGTGCAACCTCATCGTCGCTCACAGGCTTAACAACGAATATGGCGCGCAAGATAGAGGTACTGATCAAGCGCTGCCGACGTCCCATATTGAGCGTTGAAGTTGTAGTTGCGCGGCTATTGTTTACAGGTCGGATCTGTTTGTGCAGCTCTCAGTTTACGCCTTCGGCAGGTGACGTCACGTCGCGCTAATCACATGCGTTCCTCTCTCTGTCTCCTGCGTCTTCTCACGCTAGCCACCCATTACTATGTACTTTGTCTTGGAGCCTAGGCCGCGGAGGATCATGGCGGAGCATACAAGCCACAAAGGGGTGAAGTTCTAAACATGATGGTCACTAACGGTCGCCAGCCTGCAGCTAACTCTTAGCAGCCCATGATGCGGGCAAGAGTACCCGCGGCCAGCGGTCGACACCGAAGCATGGAATCCTTGTGTTACTTGAGTCCAGAGCGTGCCGCTCGCAACATGGCCACTCAACCGCATAACCATCAGGCGTACAGTGTATATTAAACACGGTGTCTCGATCTGATAGCTGCCTTTGAGATGCTTTGGAAGACGCTTGGTACACTGACGTCCACCCCGAATTCATCATTATGCTTCCCAACAAGGGAGCATCCATCGAACTTCCATTTCAAGAGCGCGCCTGAGAGCCGTGATCTGGAAAGCAGGTTGAGGCTGCAGTGTCACGGACCCTGGATATATTGAAACTTAATTTTGACCACGCCGCAGCCGCGTTGGAATTAGGTCTCGCGCGTTTCCGCTACTTTCGTGGTCAGGGTTGGAGTGCAAGCTTATAGTAAAATTGGGGCCAAACATACAGTGGCCGATGCGCCTCTCGATAGCCGCTTCTGCGTGCGCAGCTCAAATAGTCTTGGGCTACTGGTTGCGCAATTATCCAACGGTGAAGGGAACTCCGTTCAGCCGCCGCGCCCCGTCCCTTAAGTGTGGCACATGAAGATCTTGTAACAAACCAGACCTAGACCCCACAACAGGTTAAGCGATCTCCCGCTCGGATCGATCATTCTAGGACCCACTACGTTGAAGGGCAAATGTCTCATAATCAGCCGGAGCGCATTGGCTGAGATCTAGGCAAACCGTTAATCTCAGCAATAAGTTACAGGGGTCCACTGATAGAATTGGCAGCACCTCAGTACGAAGGTTGTGCTGCATGTCTGGGATCACGCCGAGTGCTTACTGCGTTGTCAGAGTCGGATTAATCTCCTCGAACGTTCGTTTGGTCAAGCATACAGGCTCCTCGTTAATCCAAACCCTGGAGTCCTTAAGGCAAGGAGGCTTCGTTGTTGGCGTACGAGCGTGCCGTCTGGACCTCCACATCGGCAGCATCCCAAGCTAAACGTCCCTTTTCACGCACAGTAGTGTCCCAGGGCCCACCGGGGCTCCTTCAAACGCCATGGCCGTGACCAATGAGCTTTTCCTTATCCGATCGAATCGACAAAGTACAAGCCCTCACCTCAACTGTTGCATGTCTGCATGGTTAGCTTGTGTGGCGGGCTCGCGGGGTTGTCGCTGACACAGGTATATTTGGATACAGCTCCGTTTTAGGCATGTGCTCGGTCACATAAAAAGAAGCAAATCTTCCGCTGGTTGTACCTACAGTGATCTCTTCGGCTCTCACTTTTCAATTGCGCTTCCCTTCTCAACGTACATATTCTTACATACCCCAAATTATCGCGGGTCGAGACTACAGCATGGCCGCGGCAGAGGTTCAGCAGATGCCTGCCCAGGAGCCGGCTCCTCCAGCACTCCCCGACTACCTCACTGATCCGGATGCTGTTCTGAAAGATACCGAGGTCAATTGGCGGTATGGTAGGGCACCAGATTACTCAAAGACAAGGAAAGTCTTCTCCGAAAGTGAGTAGCACCAAATCAGCCATGAATGACACAATGCTGACACCGTCTAGCAAAGCAGAAGTCACACGAAGCTGGCTCCCTCCCCGAGCTTGTCCAGAACCTTGTCAAGAACTGGGAAGTTGAAGCCTCCTTCAAGCCCGTTATCAAGGATTGGCGCACAATTGACCATGAGAACTACTCATTCGCCATCAACGGCTCAGAGCCCGAGGGCGCCGAGGCCATGCTCAAGGTCGGCACATACAACGCCATCATCGCACCAAACGAGTACTACTCGCCCGATTACTCAGACTTTGCAAGCAGCCACAAGACATTCAAACGCATGATGCCTACCTTTGCGTGGGAAGTGCTTGAGGTGTACAGCGGACCTCCCACAGTCAGCTTCAGGTGGCGACACTGGGGCGTCATGAAGAATGACTACGTTGGTATCAACAACAAGGGCGAAAAGGTCACGGCGAAGGCGCACGGAGGGCCAATTGACGTCCAGGGTGTTACCGTCGCCACCGTCAACGACAAGGTTCAGCTGCAATCTGTGCGAACATGGTTCGATCCTATGGATATGTTCAGGCAGATTGCGCCTAATGGCGTCGTGAAGAAGGAGACAGTTGACAAGAACATGGCACCCGCAGATGTTGTCGACGGCCCATCGAGTGGTGCAGCAACACCCACCACGACCACGACCACCAGCGTTACTGAGGCACTCGAAGCTATGGGTCTCGACAACGCTGCTGCAGCAGGCTGTCCTTTCGCTGCCGGTGCCCAGACACAGAACGGTGAGACCAAGCTGCCTGAAGGCCACCCTCCTGTGGAGGAGAAGATCGAGCAGGTTGTGGCCGAGTCACGAACTGAGAACGACACTGTCAAGACAGAACTTGACCCTGAGCAACACGGCAAATTCGACCAGGAGGTCGCTGACCACCCATACATGCCGGGTGGCTTCCGCTAAGCTCATGGCTTGGAATGATCGAGATTGTTGGTTTTGCAGCGTTATTACGTAGAAGCGGGCTGTTGCTTTTGAGTACAATACCATTGTTCGGTCTTCGCATGTGTTGATCTCATTGCAATCTCTGCCTATCGTTTGTGAGACTGACTCCCATCCTGTTGCTCGCATTTCCTCCAGTAAAAGTCAGGACTCAGCTTCGACTTTTAAGATTCCATAATCCCTCTCGCCCAATACTGTTGTGTTACCGGATAGCATGATTACAAAGCTAAGAGCATCATCGCCGGTAGTACGCGGCTTGGGTGAGACGGCATCACAATGTCAGTGATGTCTCTAGATTAAAGGCTAGGGGGCGTGTGAGCAATGGCTGCCTGGAAACACATTCTACGGCCCTCGTTTAAGACATTTGTTTCTCTTCGTGAAAATGAGTCTTTTCGTTCACTCCTACTGACCACTGCAGACTGGTGCAGGTTGTGGGTTTTACAGTTTGGGAATGAAATACGTCATGCATCGTGAACATGGGTGCCCTGGCGGTTGGGTGCATGTTCGGCATCTTGAGCTGAAGCAACCCACGTGGGAGGGGAGCAAAACAGAGACGCTTGTGGACTCGATAGCCACCTCTACAACTGCACAAGCTTCAGACGTTTGATCTTAGCAGAGTATGTCTAGCTATGGTGTTCGATCTCGAAGCTCCAATATTTGATGTTGGGTTGCAAGCTTGGTTACAAGGGCTGGCGGTGTCGCGTGCGAACGTTGGGTTGTGACAGTGCGCAGCGAACCCTTGCCTCAGGGATGCCGCCATCAAGCACAACGAGGCAAGATCAATGACCAGCCGGATATCGTAGTTGAAATCTCTGAATTTCTCCGTGGGTTGCTTGTTTGTTGATTGTTCGTTGATGTTCGACGGCCTTCACTCGCGCAGCGCTCTTGGCTGACGCTAGAATCCGGATACGGGCCAGTCGGGAATGAGCCGCAGCAGCCCTCACTGACGTCTCGCATTCACCCACAACACCGCCATTCTTCTTCAGCTTGTGGCGAGTGCAACGCGCGGCAAATCAGCACCAAGCCATTGAATCCCCAGCGTCGCCAGGCTAGCGAGTGCGACCGCAGAGCATTCATGTTCTGCCTAGTCAGCGCATAGAGCACCACGGCCCCGCTGAGCTGGAGCCACGACATCTCGAACTACAAACACGAGCCCTCTCGCCATTCTTAGCGCACCGCCGCCATGCCCTCGATCCTGTCCGACGAGGACAAGCTGACGGTGAAGCGCACCGTCCCCAAGTCGGCGAACAAGATCCATGCCGTCGCCGTCGCCAAGCTGTACGTTGCCTACCCAGACAGGCACAACTGGACCTATACAGGCCTGCAGGGTGCAGCAGTGCTGGCAAACGATCTGGTTGGCAACACGTTCTGGATCAAGCTGGTAGACATCTCCGTATGTATGCGCAGACACCTGGTATGGGACACACTAACACGCTGCAGTCTGCCAACCGTGGCGTTATCTGGGACCAAGAGATATACGACACCTTCTCGTACAACCAGGATCGCGTCTTCTTCCACACCTTCGAGCTCGAAGAATGCCTGGCAGGGCTCTCTTTTGCGGACGAGAAGGAGGCTAAGACGTTCAAGAAGAAGCTGGACGACCGCGAAAAAAACGCCCACAAGAACACCAAGAACAAGCCGTTTGGCGCAGCCGCAGGAAGCAGTGGGCCGGCCACAAATGGAAAGAGTCATGGACACGGTCTCCTGGGAGGCTTGTTTGGCCACAGGCACTCCTCAAATCCAGCCCCACAGCCGCAATCCATCATACCGCCTCCAGCTATGAGCATCGTTTCGCCATCGCAGAGCAGCCACTCCAATGCCACGAGCGCGCGAAGCTCCGCAATAGACACTACAGACCCGTCATGGCAGCCGCTGCTGAAGGAATTGCTGGCCATGGGCATCACAGAGGACCAGATCGAGGAGAACGCAGATTTCATCAAGCTGTATATTGAGCAGAAGAAGCACGACGAGAAGGCTCAGGCTGAGAATGAGGCAAGACGAGCGAGAGCACCTCCCCCTCCTCCACCGAGCGCACCACCAACAGCACGCGCCATCAGTCCTCAGACTACTGGCAATTCGAAGCGTGGGCCTCCTCCAGCACCACCGCCAGCGCGAAGAACGAAGACCGAACTGCCCAACCGCAACTCGTCCTCCAGCCCTGCACCACCGTCGCCTCCACGAGAGCCCTCTCCACCCCCGGGCCCACCGAAGCCTGTCTTCAGGGCACCTCCTCCGCTCGCAGATGCTGGCAAATTTGCGAACCAGCCTCCTGCACCGCCGAACCGAGCACGAGCACAATCTGGCGCCGCTTCTGGGCCTCCTCCGCCTCCTCTACCGCCTAAGACCCCAGTACCGGCTGAAGACCAACCTGTCGGAGGCAAATTTGGAGTACCACCTCCATTTACCGGCAACCGAGTACCTTCAGGGGCACCACCTCCACCCCCAAGTCGTGGTCCTGTCCCTCCTCCGCCTCCTGCGAGAAATACTCCGTCGGCACCTCCTCCATTGCCACCAAAAACGCCAGGAGCATCACTCCCACCCCCTCCTCCACCGATGAACAATGCTCCGCCGGCACCACCTCCTCTACCGCCAACAGCATCTCGCCCTGTACCGCCTGCTCCTGCAAGTTCAGCACCGGTACCACCGCCGCTACCTCCCACAAACTCAATCCCACCACCGCCACCAATGCCAGGAAGGTCGATCCCACCTCCGCCACCCATGCCAAACAATGCAGTACCTCCTCCTCCGCCAATGCCAAACATTGCTGTGCCCCCACCACCACCAATGCCAAACAGTGGCGCCCCTCCCCCTCCACCACCGATGCCACCAGGTTCTGGACCTCCCCCTCCACCGCCCATGCCGCCAAGAGATGCTGGTCCCCCGCCCCCTCCTGGTCCCCCGCCCCCTCCTGGTCCACCACCGCCTCCTGGTGGTGCTCCTCCACTGCCAAAAGCAGCTGCAGCTGGGCGCGATGGCCTTCTTGCAGATATCCGTGGAGGTGCAAGATTGAAGAAGGTTTCAGACTCGGAGAAGAAAGACCGCAGTGCGGCAGCAGTACCCGGAGCAGAGCCTGCCTCATCACCGGCAGCAGGCGGCGGAGGTGCGACACCGGGAGCAGATGCTGGCTTGGCTGGAGCACTGGCTAGCGCGCTCGCAGCGAGAAAGGCTAAAGTTAGTCACAGTGGTAAGTACAAGATTCTTTCCTATAGCATGCTTTTGTGCTGATTTATTCGCAGATGACGAGTCGGACAAGGATGATTGGTAGATGATTACTATTGAAAATCGAGTTCCGAGGAGAGACGAGTCAAGCATATGCAGCTCTAATCAACAACACGCCCTACAAGGCCGCGTAGCCGATCCGCGTCAAGATCAGCCAGCATACCAAATGTTGCGGTCACGAGTAGTTGATGGAAGAGAGAGCCGTGAAGAGCTAGATCAGGACTTATCGGAGGACAGAAGCCGAAAGAGCGAAGTCAGACGTTGTACAAAGCTTTCAAACCATATTACACACCCACAGCTCTTGCATATCCACACCGTTAAATGTGTCTATTTCTCCATCTGGGTTTGATATCGTACACCATTTTCCGTTTCTGACCATGCTGATGCGTGGGGATAACTAGCCTTGCCTCTTCTGCTCTGCCTGCCTAGCTAGCGTACTAGGGGCCAAACGCCATCAACAGCCCCATTTTCATCCTCCGATAGCCTACCGACACACTTGCACCCTCATAATCTCTTTCCCCGTACAGATCTGGAGCAAGATCTAAGACTCACAGATATAGTATAAGTAGAAGGCTTACCCCAAGGCTGAACAATCTATCGAGTGCCACACATCGCCCTACTCAACGACACACGACTCACCATGGCTCCCCCCGACCCCAACTTGATCGCTCAGCTCGAAGCAGCAAAGAGCATATCCGGGCCCCACACGCTCTGCAATGCAACCTTCATCGTCGAATTCCTGGAACCCCCTCCCTCATTCAACGCCACAGTCCTCATGCGCCTCACCTTCACTCTCCCCGCCATGAAACTCGGAAAAAAACATCCCGCCGCTCCACCCCTCCACGTGCACTTCTCCCAATCCGAGACCTTCATCGTCGTCAAAGGCACGCTCGGCTCAACCATGGGCTACGACGTGCAAGACCGCGCGTGGTCAAAGGGCATGGAGCCGTTTGAAGTCGTGCCCTGGGCGCCGCATAATTTCTGGCCGCATCCTGAGGCTGAGGAGGAGACGACGCTGTATTTGTGGGCGCATCCGGATGTAGATGCTAAAATGGATCGGTTGTTCTTTGAGAATCTGCTGTTGTTTATGAGTGATGTTGGGGAGGGGAAGAGGAGGATGGATCCAGTGCAGCTCTTTGTTACGCAGTAAGTTGTTTTTTGTTTGTTAGGTATGGTGGGATGCAGGTATTGCAAGGCTGATGATGGTAGACATGCGAGTGATACTGCGGCCGTTATGTTTCCGACCGCGTCGTGGCTGGGTCCGCTCAGGTGGTGGGTACCCTGGGCCTTTCAAGCGACGATCTCAGGGGCGGGAAAGCTAGTGGGTTATAAGACGCTGATGGAGAAGTATACGAGAAAAGAGGACTGGGAGGAGTATGTGAGGACTAAGCGAGCTTGAGCCTTGTCAAGCTGAGCCTTGTCGAGCTGAGGCCTGGTGAATGACTTGGCAGCGGAGCAACAGAACTTGGCATGAGTTTCATCTTTGAGAGAAGGTACGACATGCATATTGTTCGGCGCTATGTAATTTCCTAGCTACGAGTGTTTAATCTCAGGATCAATTTCATGGCATTAGGAGGAGTCTTGGTGTTGATATTGCCGCAGATGCCGAAGATGATGATGTACCCCGGTGACAAGTCCCATCTATCAAGTGTCGTTCGTACCTCGACCTGAAGTTTGAACCTCTGAGGGACGTGTCATGCCTGTTTACTTTTGGGGGCAGGAGCGGGCAAAGAAGCGGGTATGCTCGAATGCCAACAGTCGATCTATCCCGGGCCAGACCCAGTGATCCGACTATAAGACTCGACTATAACAAGGATGGCATGCAGATCTATCAGAGTAATGCTCGAGATATACCTACAAAATATCTTGTGGGAACGGCATTCTCAACTGTGACTTTCAGGGGTCACTCCTGGTGTAGCAGCAGCAGATCAGACGCATATGGTTCAGGAGGAATGGATGCAATGGCTTTGGGTATTTTCGATATTTCTTCTAATATGTTTCTTTGCTGAGAGGGTCATTCCGCCATTACCACAACCCTAATCAGGTTTCACTTCTTATATACAAGCTGTCGCCAGCACCTCTTCTAATCTTTAAGCCTTGCACAGGTTGGCAGATCCACTCCAGTTCTTCTGGCACCAGTTGGCCGCGCCGCAAAAATCGTCGCCAGTACCGCAGAAGTTGGATCCTGAGCAGCAGAGTCCAGCCTTGCACTTCTTGTTCACAATGGGTCCGCAAGTCTCACCGGGACCAGCATCGGCACCCCTCGCGACAGTGGGCTCAGAAGGAGCCTTCTGGCTGTCGCACTTTCCGAAGCCGGCCTGGCAGCCGTCGCCGCAGTAGATGGCCTGGTCCTGGATGTCGTTCTTAGGTCCGCAGTGACCGGCAGACGAGCAGCATCGGTAGAAGTAGCCGTTGGCTCCGGCACCGGGGCAGGTAACACCACCCTGGGCGTGACCGCAGACATCGATGACAGGGACAGATGCGGGGAATGTCTGAGCGGCAGAAGTGGGGGCGGAGGCCTTGGTGGAGGTCTTCATGGTGGTAGGGGTCTTAGGAGCGCAGGAGGAACCGGGGGCAGAGAATGATTTCAGGCAAGTGGAGGCATCGCAGTGATCCTTGGTGCTACCGCACTGTTATGTGTTAGCAACTGAAACTGGTCTGAGGTGACTGAAGACGGCGTACCCATCCATACTGAGAGCAGCAGTTGTTGTCCTTGCAGACTACGTTGCCATACTGAGGACCGCAGTGCTCGGGGTCGACCTGAGCGAGGACACCCGCGGCGAGGGAAAAGATAGCGACGGCAGCGAACTTCATTATGACTATGATGGTTCTGTAACGAATGACTTTTACTGGAAAACGAGTGTATGCGACGATAAAACAACGAGATGGAATCGATAACGAAAGAAACCCACCAAACGTCCAGGGACAGCTTTTCTTATGTAGACTTCCTCATGTAGACGTATTTTTAGATAATCCCGTATTGTCGTTGCCGCATATACCTTGCATGTCCAATCACCACCACGTGCAGTAAGGCCTGATGGTCATTTTGCAGGGTTGTTCGACCGACTTTGAGCGTTTTGAACCGTAGTGGGCGCGATGGGCTGTCAGGTTACGTCAAAAGGAAAGCCCGTTCCTGAGTGCAGGGATCAGTGCGGTAGCAAAACAGATCCCATTGACTCGGAGATTTGCCTTCGCCGGATGTGGTGGCCGAGGTGGCGGCTTATCATGCGTTGGAATGAAGAAGTTTGCTGGTTCGTTGTGAACATCGTAGGTTGTTGTTTACAAGCAATTGACGTGTCGCATTGAAGGCGTTTGCCGCGCCCAGCAATGCATTGCGAGCGAAAAAGCTGTCAGCGCTGAAATTGCAAACACCGCTGATCATTTGGACACGAGGTATTGAAAATGCGCTGTCTTACGAGGTGGAGGAGCTGGAGTGGAGCCGTCCATGCCGAAAGTTAAGCAAACGCCAAGCGCTAGCGGCCGGATCCAATCACCGCCGTTCTCCCGCTATCCCCTGACTCTAGCTCCTGATCCAGGCACGGTGAGGCACGAAGCTTTGAGGCGTTAGCTTATCGTATCGTTTGCGTCTTTTGAAGTGAAAGGGACAATTGAGACAGTTTGCACCAGACGTCCGAGTGCCACCAGAATAACAATACCACAATCTCTACAGTTAAGGCAGATCCTATAAGATGTCTCGATGGTTTTCCCGCCACATCCGAGAGGTTTCTAGCAGGTTGTGCATGACTTCATTTCTTCGTATCTAAACGGGTGGCTTGACCAAACAAGCGCCATCCCGCAGCCTCCCCCGGCTATTCTATGTAATACAGTCGCTCGCGAGTGAGCTAGAAGCTAATATGTGCGTGAAAGCGGTATGTAGCTTCCTCCAGAAAGTGTGGAGGTTGCTACGTCACTGAACTAGTTTCCGGCCTGCATGGAGTAACCGCCATCCACGGTAATTGTCTGACCGTTGAGGTACTGGCACAATGTAACGAACATGATCGTTTGAGCCATGTCAGTGTCCTTGCCAGGCCGCTGGGCGGGAAGGCCCTCCTTCTTCTCTTTTGGCATCTCAGACTTTTGGTTGTCGTCGCGACTCTCCTGTGTGGTCATTTCACTGGGGAAGACACCCGGTGCGATGCTATTCACGCGGACCTTGATTCCATTCTTTGCGATTTCAGTTGCGAGCATCTTGTTCATGTGGATTGTGGCGCTCTTGCTAGCATTGTAAGAGAAATGGTCCTGGGAGATACGGACGTGACCGGATATCGAAGAGATGTTGACAATGGTGGAGGACCAGCCGTGTGTTTTCTCAGTTCCCTTTGCAAGAAGCGGAAGGAAAGCAGTTCCCTGAAATACAAGTTAGTGATGCCGTAATTGACACAAAAAGTAATCTTCATCATACCATCAGAAAAGGGCCAACGACGTTAGTCTGGTAGGTATCCAGCCACGCTTTCTCGCTTGTGTCGCCGAACATGTTCTTCGTGAATTCCTCAGCACTTTCCACCTTGGTGCTCGTCTTGCCGTATGCGATTCCGGCGTTGTTAACGAGGATGTCTAAGGACTTCTCCCTCAACTCGAACTCTTTCAGAATGTTCCTTTGCGATCGTTAGCATCGTGGCTCAACGTATTATCAGACATAATCTGGGAAATATTCAAAACACCTGCCCGAGATCCAAAACGAGGAAGCTACAAGATCCAATATTAATCTATGGAGGGTTCCATTCTCGGGCCGGCAGGTATCATAGTTGCTAGCCCCGGGAAGAGATATTTGAGATCTTGAGTCCCGTCCTTACGCAAGGGAGGATCTGTAGCTAGACTGGAGAGGTATTTAACTTACTGAACGCCATCCTTGGTCTGCACATCGCCAACAATGGGAATAATCTGGCCAGGAATGTCTTTGCCGTGCACCTCAACGACCTTATCGAGTTTTTCTTCTGTTCTGCCGACAATGTAGACTTTGGCACCGTTGACCGCAAGAGTTTGTGTAATCATAAGACCAATTCCAGACCCGCCACCTGTAACAAGGGCAATCTTGTCCTTGACATTGAAGATGCTGGACTGCTGGAGCTCCGCGTTGTTCGACATCGTAGAATAGGATCGTTGTAACCGGTTCGAAAATCGGGTTGCACGCTCTTGTACTGGCATGAAAGTCGTTCGAAGTAGATTATTACTTGCGAAAAAGATTTTTTTTTGGCATTTGATATACATCGAAAACTGTGGTGTCGGCTGACGTCACGAGTGAGTCGCGTTGCGGAGCGCGTCAAGGTGACGTTTGAGGAAACCTTTGTCACGAGCATAATGGTCTGTTGGGTATCTAGAACGTAAAACTAACACAGGTGGACACAGAAGAGGGAAAGCTGCAGGCTAGAAATAATCATAAGGTGTGAACCGCGCATGGACTGTAAGAGTTTCAGTCACTAACGCGTTCATGATGTCAATATAGTGGCTAGATATATGGATCTTGACGACGATACAGCGGAGCAAAGCGCATGCTGAGCGTGTTGATTACATCTGCAGGACACAGCCCATACCAGAAAGTTGCTCTCCACGTGGCGCGCACCGCCCTTGCTTCATCTTTACGCCTCGATCCCGTCAAGGCAGCCACAAAGATCTTCAACCTGGTCCGCAATTCAGAGTGTCTACTTGTTGCTGAGATGTGTACACAACATGTTAAGATCCTTACTGGGTACCCTCACTATATCATCGGGCCAGCTCAGAGCTATGACTGCCCTTATACTCTCCATACATTTCCATCAGCTACACCTCGGTTGACAAAAGTAGATGTGCTAGGTATAGACCATGACACTGCTGATATTTTAGATATCCTCCAACGCGGTACATTGGAGCTGGATGTCGAAAAGAGCACCGCTGTCGTTGTAGCTGGCCATAGGTCTAGAAGCCGGTCGACCAGCTGGGCGAATGTTGCAGGTCCTTGACACGAAGGATGCCGGCTTTGTATGGATGAGGACAAGAGAATTCGCATCTCTCATCTCCTCCTTTTTCTACCTGGTCGGCTATTTTGTGCCAAGTTATAGGTTTTGTGACGATCTGTTTAGTGGAATTTGGCCTGGACACCTCCATATCTGACACCATCCACTTTTAGCTCAAACACCAAACCTGCGCTCTCTATCCGCATGTCTAATGTGAAGTCTAGGTTGTCGAACTCGACGCCTTTCGTCGTCGTCAAACGCGTGAACAGACTCTTTGGTACAGTATTCAGATCCGTAGTAAGCGTGCATACATTGATGAGGCCCTTCCGAAATGAGTCTGGTGCGACATCCATATCGCATGCGATCAGGTCGTCTTCGACGATCAACGATTGACCAGGTCGGAAATTGCGTGTGTAGTGGAACGAGATAGGTTGTGATTCAGACACTTGTGCGCCCTGTGCAATGTTAGCAACTACCCCATTTACGATTACTTGGGAGCGTACCTTCGCAATATGCCACTGCATCCGATCACTAACCATCCATCGTTCCCACAGAGGACTCCAGTATCTATCAGATATAGGATGTTTCGCTTCATCAAACACAGTAGCATAGCTGGTGCCATAGTGCCATCGACTTCTCCTACTGACCACCATGCTGCCTTCCAAGCCCCGAAGGACTGCTCCTCTTACCACTGCAGTCCAGGCATGTATAGGGTGATATATCTGAACGGATTGTGTAGGAGCCATGGCGATAGCGTGAGTCGGTCGTTCCGAGTATGGCGGAGGTGGTGACGTATTGAAATGAGACTTCATCCTCGAATACAAGTAGTTGCTTTGCCCAAATCCTCCCACAAGGACAATCCCACATACGAGCCCGCCGTTTGCTCTTATGGTTTCCACTTGACCTTCCACCAGGTTGATGACCTCCTGTACAACAGGGTCGAAGATGCTCTTCACTTGCTCGCTGCTCATTACGAGAAAGCCGGAGTCAAGCCCAGCTTCTTCGTCGTCAGGCAGACCCGGGAAAGGCACGTTGACCTCGGCGTCTTCATCCTCGTTAAAGTTGCGCTTGACGAATTCCTCGAAGTATTTCAGTCCCATGTTCCATGTTTTCGCCTTCTTTTCGCGCATCCAGTTGTAGCGTTCGACACCTATGCGCTGCTTGACATGATCCTCGAATCGGTAATTGAGGAACGCCGAGCCACATAGGTTCCCTGTTCCAACAGCGCTCTCTTCGACTCGAAGAGGGGCCAATTGAGTGATTTTGTATGCGATCAGATCAACAGTGCCACCGCCGGCATCACAAACAACGAAGTTATCCCCAACTTTGAGGTGGTTCGGCTGTATGGCCTTGAGTGTGTATACTGCGGCAGCTTCAGGCTCCGATATGATCTTCAGATCATGTCTGTTGCCCATGCCTGCCTTTTCAGCAGCTTTTAGTGTAGCATCCTTTGCCGAGTCTGACCATACAGCTGGCACAGTCAAGACAAACTCCACCTTGGTCAAGCTCATAAACGTTTCTCCATATCTCCTTGTCAATGTCTCCATTGTGTGTTTGTATATTTGTGACAGGTAGTCTGTCACAGCTTCGTTTACAGTCTTTCCATTTTTGCGGAGTTCGGCTGCGGTTTCGAGTGGCGAGACAAAGTGTGGAAGTTTCTGGTTTCGGTCAAGGAATAGCTTTATACATCGCAGGCGCGTTTCTTCAGGCTTGAACTGGAAACCCCATTTGACATTAGCTGCAGGCTTCGAGGAGGTTTCGAGGGAGGACGTAGAGCCGTTCGAGGGAGGTGTTTCGGTATAGCCAATCTCTGTAGGTACTTTGTCTGATGTGATCCCTGATTGTCCGTAAGTACATGAAGCTCAGCCGCGCACAATGGGAAAGTAGCGTACCGTTTCCGCCTGGCCAAGTCTTGATAATGTCGATGTCGTCAGGGGTTGCCGAATAGACAGCAGCCACACCTTGAGAAATCAGCCATTGTGCTCCCTAGATTTGCGCATTACAAACGACCTACCGCTATAAGTTGTGCCAAAGTCAACCCCAACTATCAGGCGATCTTGGGCAGCGCTTGCGCTTGAAGCGGCGCCAATTGCTCCTGTCGCTAGGTTCGCATTGGACCCTGGGTTGAAGGAGAAGGGGACATTGCCCCCCCGGAATGGAAGTGACGTGCTCATGTCCTCCTGGGCAGGCCAATGGCACTAGGTATACGCGTGAATAAGATGGTGTCGGTCCTCCGAGGCGCGTTGCGGGGTCGAATCAGCCAACAAACAGCGGTCGCGTAAAGACTCGAAATTAGCTGAGGAGGCGAAAAGACCTTCAGGTCAAGTAAATGGCAGCCTGAAAGGCATCGCACAGTTCAGGCACCTGCAGGGCTCCTGTGCGCAATAGTGAAGCCTGAAGCTATGTGCAGGGCGCCCAGCTGTAGCTTGGACGATCATCAGTCGCGTGCGGCTGCGGCAAAGCCCCGCTGAGCTCCGAATCGGCCATCATCCCTCGCGAGATCGATCAGGCAGCACTTTAAGGTGTTCGTTGCTGCGGCCATTTTCTCCAAAGTTTCGATCTTGGTTTGGCGTTCGGGAAATGGAACCCTGAGATCGGAAGTACCTCGAAGCTATGACCGGCGAGAAGAAGGGCTCTGGTCAGTGTCGACGTCGCACAATCTACTGCATTGGTCTGATCAATACTGACTCAAGCAGATCTTTCCGGTCGACTCAGCGTCAAGCGGGGAGGAAAGCTGATTTCAAAGACCTTAGGCAAGTCATCGTCACCGCCTTCAATAAGTGCACCGCCAAAGGCTGCTGTTGGCGCGTCGAAAGTAAAGAAAGATGAAGTGCAAAGGCGCAAGAACTCGTTCCATGATATGCTGCGTGGGTCGCCGAAAGAGAAGGTTGGAGGACAGGCTACGCTATTGAAAGTACCTTCATCAGGCGCAACTCAAACAGCTCACAGTCAAGACGCAGGTGGCAGTAGTAGCTCTGCATCCGCGAATGTTGTCATCACAGATGGCCGTCAATCACCGAAACGCGAGAAACCACCTGTGCAAGAAGACGACAGGCTTGAAACGCTGGAGAAAGCTCTTGCGGTCGCGAATGACGAAGTAGCTGCTTTGAGGCGCGAGCTTGAGCGAGTGAAGCAAGATGCTCAAGCTTCCGTCGAGATTTCTAGACATCAGGCTGCAGAAGCACATCGGCAGGCAGTACTAGAAAATGCTGCCTGTCCCCATCGATACTCCCATCAGGAATGCGACGATGAGATGAACGACCACGGGGAAGATCTAATCGAACAAAATCGTGCCCTCCGCTACCGTGTCGTCGAACTCCAAGACCAACTTGACACACAGTCATCAGCGCACCCTTCAGAGCTTCTTCATAGCGAAGCGGACTGGAACGCCCTGACACTTCGTCTACACGATACCGAAAAGGAGTCACACTCGCGCCTCCAGCAACTACTATCGCTCAAGTCCAGCATCTCATCTCTCACACGCACAGACTCGCAAATCAGCGACAGCGAACTTGCAGAATCGTTCTTGCAGCTAGCAAATCGAGTCAGAGAATGGGTCGTGTCGAACTATCGGCGCACGAAGATGGATCTCGACAATTTCCCTGATGCAACTGTGAGATTATTGCGATCCATCAAAGTTAACTACGAGGAGATAGACGGGGCGGACAAGCTTGCACTATACCAAGCTGTGGTATCATGCGTCCTCATGCGAATCTTCGATGACCCTCTGGTCGTTGGCCTGCCAGATCGAGATATTTATGCTGGGCTCAGAGTATTTGCTCGAGGTACACAGCAGATGGGCGTAGAATCCCGGGAATGGAGGCGTGCAACACTTCGGGTGGTAGAGAGAATTGCACAGACACCAACTATACTCAGTTGGAGGAATCAAAAGCTGGAGCTGTTGGCTGGCGAACTTGAAACAATCATGTTGTCAATCTCCTCTACAGAACTCACTTCGAGCGCTCGAGTAGCATTGATTGGTATCATGAACTCAGCTGCGGAGCTACAGCGTACTCTCTGTCTCCAGAAAGCAGAGTACCGCGTCATATTTTTCGGACATGTTAGTGAACAACAACTTTACTTCGACGATCGCGCAATGGAGCCTATCAACGACCTGGAGTACACTGTGGATGAGGGCAGCGAGCCACACGCACAACGCGAGTTCGCATTCTGTGTCTTTCCGTGTCTAGAGAAGATTGGCGACGACATCAGCAATATTGTCTCCAAAGCTAGAGTGTGCTGTGGCGTCGGGTAATGTTATTTCCCTAGGACGTGTTGAGATTCCTCTGGTACATTACATATTCATTGATTCGCTGGTGCTCAACCTATCGGTCATGTGTACGAATCCAAGCCCAACGGAGCTCACTTGCTGAACTGCAAAGCCGAAAATTTTCCCATCAGCAGATCTCTGAGCTGTCCATCGTCCTCAAGCCACTGCGCGACAGTCATCGCCTTCTCTGCCCACGCCTTGCATTGCGCATCATTGTCACCAACGTAGTAGTCAATGGCACGATTGAAGGATGACGTAGCCAGCCACTCAAGCTCCGTAGCTGGGTAACGATCAGGTTGCTTGGGCATCTTGTCAGCTAAGTCTACGTCATCTTCGAGCTTTACAGGACTTGACGGTGGAGGGGTTGCCATGATGGACAATGGGATGTCAGGTCGGTGCGTACGCTGGGTGTGCTTAGAAAACAACAAGGTTCAGCCTTTCGAGTTTGGACATACCCCATGTTTCATTGCTGCAATCTGCGTGACCTGATCAAGGCATTTGAGGCTGATCCTCTCATCGAACGAGAGCGTAAGATTGAAGAGGCATCGAAGCCAACGCGATAGCCTTACAACATCATTGCCGTTTTGTCGGGATGTCAGATTGATGATTTTTTGCAACATCGATAAAACTTCTGGAAGGTAGTTAACATCAACGTCCACAGAACACATTGCTGCCACCCACTGCTTTGATACGAAGAGTCAATGTTGGCTTGCACCAGACACGAGTGAATGACCAGCACCAGATCTGCGAGGGTCTCGTAACGGTCTGAGCTTTTGCAACTCCAGCATTGCTCGAAGAGATGCTCCAGATCATCCCATTTTTGCAGCTTTAAGGCAGCTTCGAGCTCAAGCTTTACTACTTGTAGCTGCTTCGACAAGATGTCATCTTGTGCTGCTCCGCTCAGCTTGGTTGCTCCTTCAAGTGCTGTGCGGCGAAACCCCTGGCAATGTTTGCGTGCCTCTAGGTAGTATTGAAGCTAAAATCTTAGCATGCCGACAGTTCAACGAGCTTTTAGGACTCACGTAAGCTTCCTGATTGTCCTCCGCTCGAGCTAATGTGGTGTATGTACAAGCGGCAAGGAACTCGCAATACGCAAGCCGTAATCCTGGATCGGCAGTGGCTACTGACTGCTCTTGCTCCTGCTCTTGCAATAATCTGATAAACTGTGTTCCTTATCAGAAGGGCTCACACTGGGTCGTATTGATATCCGTTACCTTAGCGCATACATCCAGGAGTCTGACCAGTTCTTGCGGAGGTAACTCGGCGCAGTGCTTCAGTGAGAAGTTGTACGAGTTCTTCGAGAACCATTCTAGCTCTTGAGTGGTGAACGGTTCCTTCTCAGGCGTACCGGGTTTGCGTCGGGGTGCTTTGGCTTGCTTGTATGCGCCTTCAAATACTGCACATAATTGATTCAAGATTACACAATCGACCGCACCATCTTTCACGACTTCTGATTGAAGAAGTCTCAGTGTGACACTGTCTCACAGTCAGTTCAATCGTAGAGGTAGTAATCGAAAGCTTACCGCAACAGCGCAGGGAGGTGGATACCGGCAGGTGCGTCGTAGTCATATTTGTCCAGGACCCGTTCGAGCGCATTGATTGCCTGTCGCTTATCACCGATGCGCTGTGCCTCCATGACACAAGCATATAGCAGTGTCGCGTCTTTCGTAGAGTTTCGACATACAACATCTAGGCACTCAGTGGCTTACATGCTTAGCAAATGAACAATGTGCAAATGTCGAAATTAGTTTACCAAATCCTGCATCTCCACTTCCAAGGCCTACTTTGTACATCAAATAACGCGTAATCGGTTCGTCTCGTCCGGTTTCGGGTACCTTACAGTATGCATCGCAAGCGGCTGTATAGTCTTGTCGCGAAAGTGCGGACTGGATCATTTTCCTTACAGCAATCAGTTGACATATGGTAGTAGCCAAATAACTTGGAAGACGTACCTCGTGATTTTGACCTTATTTTGTGCACCAGCCTTTTCGAACAACGGATGTAGGCAAAGTCGGCACCAACCTTCAGCCATGTCATATTGCTCTTGAGCTGCTGTCTCCTCGACTTTCTTCCAGAGCAGCGTCTGTGCAGCATGAGTTGCCGGAGCCGAAAGCGAGAAGTTTGACTCCTGTAACACCGTGTCACACAACCGTTGCAGCTGCTCAAGAGGATCCTCTACGTTCATATCGCTTGTACTGAACCATATTCGGGTGATGATGGCCTTCTCGATCCACGGTCCGTTCTCTTCCCTGATCAATCGATTGTTCATCAAGTCGTCAAGTGCTTTGCACGCGTACACATTGCTGTTTGGTTTCAGACCTTATCTTCTACAGTAAGTTAGAACTCTCGTACCTAAGGTCCTTCAACTTGTACATATGATGTAAGAGTGTCTTGAAGCTAGTGTCATTGAGTACGATAGTCCGGATCATTCGCGCAAGCACTTGTTCATCAGTATAGCCCCCTGGGACCGATATGAACATACCATGGTAATACTCGCCCGCATCAGCATTCTCAGCCGCCGCAAGCAGCTCAATCTTGAGCAAGGATACCGCCATTTTGTCCCCGTAATCAGCTTCCATGAGCTTGACTAAATGCCACGCTTTGTCAACTGCCTCGGACGTCCCCAGTTTTATGTGAGACTGAACTACATCATCTTCAGTTGGGTACCTAAAACTATATCGTTTAGGACTCACCGAGGCTTTGCATTACGCAAAGTTTTAGTTCACCAGCCTCAGGACTAAGCATGCCGAGATCATGTGCTCCTAGCATGTCGCAAGCACGCTCAAGCCACTTCACCGCCACTTCGTAGTTGCGATTCGTCAATGCTTGTTTTCCAATCTCGTACAAAAGGTCGGCTATGTCTTCGGTCGTATTGGGAGTGTAGGCGCTGTTGACCTGCTCGCACTTTGCGAACATATGCTCTGCCATGTCAAGTTGGCCTTGACGGAAGGCCTGCCAGTCTCGCATTAGCTTTTTACGTCATCTCAAATAATGACAGGATCTTACTAGCACAGTCCGCACCGCAAAGTACTCAAGTCGTAAGCGCTTCGCGGTATCCGCGTCATCACTATCGCCATGTTGCACTTCACCAACTAGGATGTCTTCGTAGGTTGCAGCCCTCTCAAGTACCTTCGTAGCACTTTCCAATTCTTTCTCAGTTATGCAAACTTTCGCCGATTTGAGCGCGATCTTCATGAGGCGAATGCAAGACTTGCGCTCTCGGGCCTTAACACTCTGACTGCCAGCTGAGTCAAGCAGCAAGAAGGCATATGCACGTGTAAGACAAATGGTCCTGCTGATCCGAGCCTTAGCCTCCTTGGTATTTTCCTTATGGGCTGACTCGTCGCGCCGCAAATGAGTAGACAAATTCCAAAGCTCGATGCCCAGCTTGTCGAGCTCATCGCGGTTCGAAATCACGGCTGGCGAAGCTTGGAGTGGGAGGTGGCGAATGTGAGTTTGCAGCTCGGTGATGAATGAGGGCTCTTGAGGCCTGTTGAGGCGTGAAATGAGGCTGGAGGCGAAAGCTGTAGGTCATTAGGATACGCACTTGACGAGTGAGAGGAAGGTAGCTCACCAATGGCCGATTTCACTTTCTTTTCACGCTCAAGTTTTGCTGCAGACTGGCCCAGGGCCATTTTGTGAGCGCAGGTGAAACAAAGATGAAGGTGATGCGGTGAGGTGTCGTGGGGGAAAGCTGCATGGAATCGTGCCTTCCTGCTACGAGCCAGCGCTGACCACCAACAACGAGAAGTGCCAACACGTGAAATCTTAGCACCGAAAGGGATAGAGGAAATGGAACATCTGTATGAATTTGATGTACGCAATGTATACACTGGTATACGTGAACAGAGAATCTTGCAATGAGACAATTAGGCTGTGTTGACCGCTCATGCAACAACTTTTCTGCATAGCAGCCCCGAACGGGCTATTCCCCGATAAAAGCAATATCTGTACACTTGCTAACGTTCTACATAGTATTAAGAGGTCGGTAAAGGCCCAGAGATTGGCTCTGTAATTGGAAGAAAGTTGCCCACAATTAAAGCTGGTCTGCATCACATTAGCACATGCGTCTTCAAATTGAACGGCGATACTCACATGTTCCACATGTCTCGCTTCACAGTGAATGAGAAGCAGCACCGAATTTCAGGGTCCTTAGAATTCGGATCGGGGTTCTTGAGAGAGCAGCTGGTAAGAATGGCCTTTTGGGTATGATCGAAGGCGATAGCGCCAAATTTCTCCCAGTAGGAGACCAGCGAGGGCTCGGCGATGATCTCGTGCAGTGCGATGTTTCCCTGTGTGTGACATCAGCATGTGGAACGAGCAGACACAGTGAAAGGATATTACACTTACATCTCGCAGCTTCGACATTGGCGCGTGAATTAGGCGTGCCATCTCCTTGTTCCCTCGGTAAATCTCGCCAGTTCTCCGCCAGCAACACGCAGGTATCGCCATGCTTGCAAACACACGATCGTACTCCATTAGGCTCTTGTCAAACCACATTTCTACGCGAACCAGCTCCATGTCATTCAGCTTCTGTACTCGTTCCCTGAACTTGGGCCTGAACCTGTCAAGTTGCCGCAGTATTCGCACGCGGGAAATTTGCTGCAAGTTTTGTTCCATGTACTGGTTCAATCTCGCGTACCCCTTGACGTAGTTAAAGGGCTTCAGTAGACCAGCGTCCATCTTGGCTTTGAGCAGCTTATTCATGCGCTCTTCCGGACTGTCGTTGCCGGCTGGGTCAGCAGCCGCCATGAGGTACCTCTCTCTCGCCTTGTCGGTGGGCGCGCTGTTCGATGGCCGTTGGAGAGATTTGCTGACAGTGGTCTGGGCTGGCGGCGGCAGTAGCTGTGCATTCCTTGGTGTATTTGGGTCAAACGTCGTATTGTTGGTCATGGTACCCATAGAGTTCATCAATGAAGCATCCGAGAACAGGGTGTGAAGGTCACCGCCTCCGTAAAAGGAGCCGTCATCCATGAGATTGTTGTTCAGGAAGTCGTTGAATAGATTATACTCATTGCTGACCTCTGACGTGTTGAACATATATGACGGGTGAAAATGGTGCATATCCTGAAAGTTATTCTGGGAAGAAGAAAGGAGGTCATCGTAGTTCAAGACTTGAAAGCGTTCAGTGGAAGGCCCAGTGTCAACAGCTGGGAACATGTGTAACTTACAAGGCTGGTTGCCAGACGCCATGCCAGGCAGTTGTGGTGCGGATACGGGGTCAGCCTGCGTGATCGAAGACGTACTAGCAGTTCTGTTCGGAGGCAGGTGAGGTGGCGCGAGGTTCAGCCCTGCATCAGGAGCGCTGATTTGCTGGGACATGGCCTGGGAGGCAGCATCGGAGGCGGGCACTCCGCTTTTAGAATCGATCTGAGCGTTACCGTTCTCGGGTTCTGATTTGGCTTTTTTAACGCCTTCGCGAGGCTCATCATGGCAAAGATGCCCAATGTTTCTCTTAACACATCTCGTACATGGCCGCTCCTATGAACAGCAAAAGTCAGCGTCGAAGGTTGAGCAAGACGCTGATTCCACTCACAAGGTCGCAAGTCATATGCTGATCATTTTCATGTTAGCATGTTTTCCAAAAGGTGGTAGTGCAATGGAACGCCATGGTCGGAGGTCAGGAAGACGGCTGCGGCTTACCGAACGTCTGCAGTATATGCACGCTGATCGGAAGCAAAGAAGTTAGCAAAGACTGTCAAACGACCATCTCAAGAACACAGCATAGACGTCTTACCATGATTGACTTTTCTTCGCTTTTTCGAGGTCCGCGCTGGCGCATCGGATCCTGGTGCAGATGAAGACTTATCCTTGGACGGTGATCTACTCTTGGACACAAATGATGTGGAGGCATCCTTCCCCTGCTCTACTTCTTTGGTACTTGTCATATTAGGCGAGGCTGCCCCATTGGATCTTCGCGCAGCCTCCGGCATCAACCGTAGTGGTGTGGGTGGGTTTCAGAGCTGAATCTCGGCGCTTGGGAGTGGTACCGACGGGTCTGTTACGCGTGCGAGCGCCAAAAGAAGCAAAACAAGCTGGCAAGTGGAGCACGTTGCTGGGTCGCACCGCAGCGTGTGTAGTAGATGAGAGCTAAGTTGGTATATGTGCGTCGATCAGTGAATGTTCATGGTCGCGTGGTTAGCCGACGCACAAGAGGAGAACCCGGAACGTCATGTGCCGTAGCGGCGGGGTTTTGGACGCCTGCGCTTGGGCCTCAGGTTCGTGTCAGTACTGTCAAACTTCATAGAGTTCCACTTCAGCGACGGCGGGCTGGGCAACGCTGAGTTCGCGAGAACTCATCCGAAGAGCCGCAGCGCCTTGTGGGAGCATGACTGGTGTCCGGCAGTAGCTGGGAGAGTGGGTCTCGTCACGTGTACCAATAGTGCACTACAGCTGGATGATGTCTACACCTGCAGTCTGCACGCATGCACCCCTTCCATTGACCGTCACACCGGTATTAACATTGCTACAAGTGATACGTGGGTGGCAATATGCCACCATCGCCTTGTGCATTATGATGTGGCTTTCTTGTGTGTGTGGAGCCACATGGTGGCCGCGGACCGACCCTGTCGTACAGAGCTCGTTCCAGAGTATTGGACAATGCGCCAATCCCACCGACGCCTTGATATATCCCAGTAAAAAGTCCTTATCCCATGCTCACCGCTGTCCCATGCTCACCGCATTGGTGCACGCATATATCCATGTGTAAATCCGTACACACCTATCAGAATCCATGAAGCGTCCCAAATGTAGATTGGACCTGCATGCCAATAGCTCACAGCGCAGCATACTGTTGTGCATTGGCGTGTTTGAAAAGCACGTCGTTCAGTGCCGTCTGCGCAGCTGTCATCGCTTCATCGACGCCCTCTACCTGCGCATGATTTGCCTGAATGCTTTCTAGACTGCGTCGGAGTTGTTCGAGGATTGGCGTAAGCTCAGCATCCGGCGCATCGAGCGCAGCGGTATCTACGGCAGCTGCTGATTTCAGACGAATATCAACCGACCAGTCATCGTCGGCGTTCATGTCGTCGTTATCAAATAGAAGGGGGTGAATCTGTGCCTAGTCAGTGTGGACGCTGAACGTTCTCAGTCGCCAATGCATACCCGACCATGCCGTTGCTGGTGCTTCCACTCTGCTTTCCACTTCTTCGCATCTGTCTTGAGCTCATCCAAGCTCTTCTCATCGTTTGCTAACAGGCGCTGCGTCACCTTGACCTGCTCGCTGAGGAGCTGCTTCGAATGGCGGGCTGTGGTGACATCTCGAAAGACCTGCCCATTGCGCTCCGTGAGCTTATCGATGTTGAAATGAATATCTCGAGCCTGGGGTGGTATCTTTGAGGCCGACAGATGACGCACGAGTCGCTTTACAAGCGGGTTCAATGTGTTGTGTGCAGCCATGACCTTGCGTTCATCTCGTTGGGTGTGTGCAATATCTTTCTTTGCGTCCTTAACGACTGCACTTATTTGCTCCAAGACCTGCTGAGGCAGGTGTGGCCATGTTTCGATTATGATCTGTGGTATCCTCTTCGTCTTCGGCTCCAACTGCACGTACTTCTTCTGCGCCTTCGTATGCCCTTCTGCGATCTCATCTGCGTCGGCTTGGGCTTTGCGTTTTCGCGGTTGGGAGGGTCGTGTCTGCGTTGGCGCAACTACAGAAAGCTCGTCCTCTTCATCCTCTTGGCGCGACTTCTTTCGTGGTTTGTTCTTCGTGCTGTTCCTCGCACCTGCTACGGCTTTCGTGGCTCGACTTGCGGAGGCACCGCTGTTGCGGCTCCCAGGAGGCCTGCCTCTTCGCTTCTTTGCACCATTTCCGACCGCGCGCGTAGGCGCCTGCAATCAATTAGCATGGCTGTCCTGCAGCTTGGATTTGACCACATACCATGACGTCGTGATGGAGTCGCTGATCGCGTATACTCGTGTTTACCAACGCGCGCGGCCAGAACGACATGACTCGCGCGAGCCACTAGTGCAAAACCGCTCGAATCGTACCCCTGGTCTTTGTTCACTTGCCCTGATATGGAACATGTATTTACGGCAAACTGCTGTATGAAGTAATTATACGCTTCCCTACATTTGAGCCTGTTGCTATATATGCTGGTCATCACAAAGAGGTTTCGTCTGTATTGTTTACTTATCTAGCAAGTCACCTTCGTAATCCAAGTCATCGTCGGACTCCAATTGGGCGTAGAGCTTCTTATTCTCCGCTTCTAAGTTGGCAACACGAGCGCGACAATTTTCGAGATCATAGGTGAACTGATTCTTGTCCTCGGAATGAAGGTCAGCGGCATGCTTAGCGGCTGCGCTCTCCAAATCTTGCTTTAGACGACGCAGGTTGTCTTCGAGCCGTGCAATCTTGTCGTTGGCTTCTACTTCAAATACCTCCCTTGCTGCTCCTTGCTCTTTTAGTTCGCTTTGGAGGCTCGCAATCTTTTCATCTCTACCTTCACATTTAGCTTCGTAGAAAACAAGCTCTCGTTGGTGTTCAACTTGCATATCATCAACCTGTTGCTTGTTTTGTTCGAGCGCTTCAGCCAGCTCTTTATGCTGCCTGGTCAATTGGGCGGCAAGCTCGTTGGATGTGTTAGCATGCAGTATAGATCCAGCAACCTGGTCTGCTAGCTGCTTGTCTTCCAACTCAAGCTCACGGGCGGAGCGCAATTGCTCCAAATAATGGTCGATAGTTACTTGAGATAGTCGAGCTTGCAGCTCCTTGGCCATGCCATTGACAGCCTCCGCCTCAGCTTGCATTGTTTTGAGCTCAGTAGCACAGTGGTCCAACATGCCTTGCTTGATATTCGACTGTATCTTCAACTCCTCACACCGTTTACAAACGTCAATACAGAAGACTTTTGCAGTAGAGGTTGTGATGGGATAAGAACGTGGGGGTGTGATGGATGATGGCTCGATAGGTACTAGCTTCCCCCACCGTCCAAAGAAGCCCACACGTGAAGGCGCTTGCAGAGGCGTAGACAGTGTAGAGCCGACGATAGATTCACACGCTGGGTGGGCTTGGTTGTTGGTTGTAGGTGTTGACATCCTACTACTGTTACCTTGAGTGATTACTAGCCAGATTTGACACTTTTTGAGGTGGGCTTTGCAAAACGATTTCCAATTCCTGGTATGCAAATGGGAAGAGCCGACTTTTAATCTTATCGGAAGGAAGAAATGCGGCATTGCACAACCTTGCAAGTGCTGTTGTTATCTTTTGAACAGTGCCAACAGAACATAATGGCAATGTGAAGAGATTGACCTGCATTGATGACTTGGAAAGAAACAAAGAAGAAACAAAGCAAGCAGTGGTACTGCTTCAGACTAAGGGCGATCATGAGTCCACGCGAATGGCCTCGTGCCCATGTGCAGCACAGACCTGCATCGTGCAGTGCACGTGGGCCTGGAGTAGGTTTGGAGGTCAAGATTCCATGTTCGTTCCAGTGTGCAATATCGAATACGCTATTTCTGATTAAAGACAGCTAGCAGGTATCGCAGGTTGACTTGGTGCCTCTGAAGAGCGTAGCTGGATACCTAGGTATGTAGATGACCGTTGAAATGCTGGAAAGGTTCTCAGGGTCTCATCGCGCTTCCTGGTTTTGAGGAGATGGTCCCCGCGCGTGCCAAGAGATCCACAACAGCGGAACGGAAACCGTCGACTATCGATGGGCGGACAGAAATAGCGTCATGAGGAGCGCGCTATGCAGTCGCGTTGTGTCTGCCGCGGACACGCGTTGCTTTGCGCAGAGCTGGATCGTTGGCCATCCTTGATTCCGCAGTGAGCGCTGTCGTTGCAAGCTGCAGCCGGCTGTTGGTGCGCTTCAAGTTGATACGTCATAGGCGATCGCTAGGATGTGTGACAGGGAGCGGCGGCCGTTCCAGCGATTAGGGACCCGTAGTTCAAGGGTGTCTGCCTTGTTTGACGTGTTAGGTGGGATCATGTCGCCTAACAAGTCAAGGAGATTTGTTGACTGCCAGGGACGCTCCTTTTAATCTCCTGAGGCATCCAGGCAGCATGCTTCACCGCCCCACCACAGCTTGTCGATATGTTGCGACGACTGAGCAAGCAACTGAACGATGAAAGAGACGGCATCAAACTAGAGCGGAAACGGAGCAAGAGAGAACGGATTTCTCAGTTCTTTCGTACAAGATCAATAAGGAAACAGAAGCCACTGCAGCACGATGAAGCACATGTACGCCCGCCCACGTTCCTGCGTTCTTTGTCTGCCTTGGAATCCCGCTGCACAAGCATTCCAGCTAACAATATAACCTGACTTTCAGTCAAAGACAAGTGCAGATGTATCAGGGTCTCTGCTCCAATCTCGAGGTCCTGCAGAACCCAACACAACGAATCCAGAGCCACCAAAGGCCTCTATCGACGCGCTGAACGCATCATCATTTGAAGAGACGACGGAAACACCTACCGCATCGACAATACCAGAAGAGAACCAACAGGAGGACATGAGTCAGGTCGCCCTGCGTCGGTCAGAGAGTTCTGTACATGCTTCACAGCTCGCTGCGTCCGCAGAGCAAGTCCAGGAAACACCGTCGCATTCTCGATCAAAAGTAGAGAGGGCCGAGGAGACCAACCATTTGACTGAAGAGGCTATACATGCGCTCTTCTCAGGCGCTCCAAGATTCAGTTTCAAAGTTGTGGACGGCCATCCGTTACCGAAGGTTCTATACCCGTGGGACACCGAAGTAAAACATGACGATGCCACCGATTCGATACATCCAGTACAGCCATCTCACATGGCTGCAACAGCGCACAAGTACACTACAAATGGACAATCAGTACAGGGTAGCGAGAAAGAACACCAGGTGTACCAAGTGAACGCACTGGAGACACCAAGCTGGCTCAGTGCACAAGGAATTGAGCCAGGCAGTGTCGGCTTCACCCACTTTGTGGAACTACCCCGAGCAGACAACCTTATCACAGATCCTCAATACGACGAAGCTAGTGAAGAATTCACTGAGACAACCAGGAACAAAGATCTCATGCAAACCAATCCTGAGCGCGTCGGCATACGTGCTGTGGATATGAACTCGGTGTACGACCGCCTTATTGAGTTTCAGGATTTGTATGAAGCGTTCCAGCAAAGCCCAGAACGCATCACAATCCTCAACAACCAGAGTCCTGGCGACCTGTATGCACACCTCTTCAGTACATTCTTGACACCACCCGGCTATGGTGGAGCAAACCTCGACCCCACCGGACTGCAAGTTCAAATTTTTGCTCTCCTTAGAGTATTAAATCTGAGCGGCGTTTGGCATGACTTCAGCATCGTAGAGTGGAGAATCAGGCTTGGTCAGGTCCTCTTCAGCGACCCTGAATCTGTGCCTGAAGGAGAGCCCAGACCTCTGTGGACAGAACGCGACATATTGCTACTTCAAATCAGCTTATCCTGCGAGCTGTTGCTCAGATTAGATGCTATCTCAGCGACGACCGCTGGGGAGGTGGAAGACCAGACGCATGTTAGTGCTCGAGAAATAGAATCGTTCGCCAGCCTCACAACTAGAAAAACCGACTGGGATATGATACTGGCACGCAGATTCCTGGAGAATATTCTGGTCATCAAGGGTGACGACAATGGTGCATTGACGCCAACTCCAGAACCACGCGGACTGTTTTCGATTCTCGGCGGGGGCACACCAAAGGAACTTCCCAGATCTGACATAATTTTGTTGCCGCAACATCAATCGCGTCAATTTTCAGGACTCCTCCACTTCGCAGAATCGATAAAGTGGCCAACTACAGACTCAATCGTGAAATCGTTGGCCGAAAAGCTCGGAGTGTCCAATCAAAACATCGAACGGACATCGCAACCATCTTCTCCAAACGCGTGGTCCTTCAATCCCACGACGCCTTCGGTTGTCAGTGTATATGGAACGCCCCTGCAGACCCCACGGTCAGCAAATCATCAATTAGATGACTATTTTGGGCGGGTCCAGAAACCAATAGTGAAGCGTAACAATTCACGGTCTCTCCGCGTTCCCCTATCCACGACGCTCCTCTCGCTAGAAGACAGTCCAAGGCCGACAGTAGTTGACATTGGTGGGTGGCTCAGCCGCTCATTTCTCACAGGCTTAATATTGCCGGGCGAGTCTATCTGTCACTTTCTAATATCCACGCTCTTGGAAAACGATAAAGCTGCAATCTCTGCACTTGGTGACTCGGCAGACCTATATGGCGGTTTCGTCTATCACGACAAGACCTGGTGGAGTAAAGCCTCAATCGTTGGTCGAGTCTTCGCTTGTACTGAGAAAGCAGAAGAGTGTATGGGCTGGATCTATGTGGACATATTGCCAGATGGAGCGTTCGACGGTTGGCATGCCATACGCAGCGAACAATCTCCGATCCTGTCACGCATTACGCCGAAACAAGACGTTGTAGCAGCAGACTCATCTGCTCTACCAGTCGACACAAATGTCTCGATCAGATCTACAGACCTGGTTATGCCCAAAGACCTTGAGCCTGTTCCCAATACACCAGTCCACTTCGCTCAGTGGGAATTGACGCCACTCAACAGTGATCTAATTGATGATGACACGACGATAGGGCCCCCGAGCCAAAGCGATATACATACGCCATCGCTTACGTTCCAAACTGGGGTCGATCGTAAGGATCATGTTCTGGCACTCACTCAAGAAGTGCAGTTCGTGACCTCTTGGCCCTGCTTTACCCCAGCTTCCACATCGGTTATAAGTCCGCGACATGTGGCAAAACGTTCGTTGACAGGCACGTTATCACACCAGTCTTCAAAACGAAGCGTCAGCACCAAACTATCCCGTCGCAACAGCCATGGCTTTGAACCTCTTCTATCACACCCCCCAGAAGCGGCAGATATTGGGCCGCAGCGTACCTATACCACAGAGTGGGACAGTGACCAAGCCAAATCCACAACGTTAGCGGGACCAGTGGTGGCACATCCTCTTCATGTGTCTTATCATCACAAGGTTGTGCCTGTCACGAGTGTTCTGGATGAGAACTTCATAACACCTTTCACAGTGTCTGCGAACAAGGTACCGACATGTTCGTCTTCTACCCTCTTGAGGGATGGGCATGACGAGGGTTCAGGTCACGACGACCATAAGACTGTGCTTGTTCTTGATGCGCGGGGCCCGCCAGACTGTCAATTACTTGCAAGAGCTTGGTGCGCCGAGAAGGGTCTTCATGCATTGATTGGGCGCGTGGAGAGAACGTGCCTTGCTTGCTGCATTCGCGAAGCGCGCGGCTTGGGCATCAATATCGTGATCAGGATATAGACAGTCATACATCAGATGCAGACCACGATGGACCCATTCAGGATGTTTGAAGATTAAAGAAAGAGTAACTGATTTATCTTGATATACAGGCGCACATGTACGCGATACCCAATCAACCAATACAACGCATACTTTCTGTCATAATATTCCCTTACGCTGTCGGCGCATCAAGTTGATAAGAACCCATCTTCCTCGGCGGTACACGAGCTGCAAACATAGTGTCGATCTCACGGTTCGTGCGCCCTTTGAGCTCCGGAACGTAGATCCACGCGCCGAATGTTGCAATTGCAGCGAGACCGCCGAATACGAAACCAACCTTTCCTTTCATGTTCCCTTCATCTGGGTTGACCATGTAAGGAATGGCAATGTTCATGATGACACCGAGAATCGACTGGGTTGCCGTTGCGAGGGCGGTGGTGTGTGCGCGAAGACCCATACTGGATGTTTCGCCCAACAGTACGAAAGCCATAGCACCGATGGTCATGAAGTATACAAAAGCGTAGATGACGGTGCAGGAAGCCTGAACCCACTTTGATGGGCCGGTTGGTATGACGTCCATGATGCCAATCAGGAGCAGCAGTGCCGTAAGGGTTGCCATGCCACTAACGAAGACCTTGCGGCGGCCGAATGAGTCGACGACAAACCAACTGGCAATGTTTCCAGCAACACCACAAGCTGTAACACCGACACCGAGATCGAAGGATCGACTTGTATCCAAGCCAGCAAGTTGGAAGAAGTACGTGGAGTAGCCCAGCACGAAGACGATACCGACAAAGTGTTGGCATGCGAAGACTCCTGTCGAGATGCAACTGCGCAGAATGTTGGTTCCTCGGAAGCAATCGAGGAAGTTGGACTCCTTTAGGCTCTCCTCGTCCTGAATAGTGACTTTGAGAGTCGCAAGCTTATCGTTAAGATTAGTATTCTGGCCCCAAAGTCTCTGCAATGCGTTCAGAGCCTCACTATCCTTTCCCTTACGGACCAAGTACCACGGAGACTCTGGTGTCCAGGGCAGGCCGCACAAGAGGAAGAGAGAGAAGAAAAGCTGGATAGCGAAGGGCGCAGCGTATGCCCATCGATCAGTCCTCTCACCGAAGCCTTTGACAACCGCATTTGACAACAGCTGGCCGATGGCGATACCGAGATTGATGCCGGCGGTAGAGATACCTCGGAGGACCACAGGTGCGATCTCACCACAGGCGAGAGGCCCGATCGTGAGGTAGAAGCCAAGGCCGAGTCCTAGGATAAGCTTCGAGGCAAGGAATGAACCCTTGCTAAGAGCAAACATCTCTCCGAAGGCACCGCCAGTGCAAAACAGGATACCGCAGAGCAGTGCAGCTCGTCGCCCAAACTTATCCGCAATCGTACTGCATGCAAAGCCACCAAACAGCATACCGACCGAACTGATCATGTTGAAGGCAGTTTGCCAACTGGCAGGCAGAATAGCTTCACCCTCGAAGATGTATCCGAAATCGCGGCGGAAGGAGGCGACAGAGATCATAGCGCCGTTGATTTGGGCATCGAATCCCCTGTTCGGGTGTGTAAGTCATTGTTTAAACATGGCATGCAGTTGGGCGCTCTCTTACCATCCTATGGCGCACATGGACCAGTAGAATGACCATCCAATGAGAGCTCGGTGGTTCTTCCAAACATCTCCGAGGGTGAGTTGGTGCTCAGTGATGTTGTCGGCAATGGCACCCTTGGCTTCGGTGACGCTGTGTCTCAGCTCGTTCGAGTTAATGGCTTCCTCATGGTGGATGACAGATGATGGCTTCTCCATAGTGGGTAGGCTCGAGAACGAAGGGGTTCAGAACAAGAAAGGTGCTGCTCAAACTGTTGATCTTTTCCAGAAGGACATGACGTGTGACTTTATATTGATGGGGAAGATGAGGCTTCGTTTTAAGGTGAGGCCTCGATGCGGAGAGATTCCAATAGCCCCGAAATGTCGCCTACGCACACGCGCAAGGGTGCCACATATAAAGCCGAGAAACCTGGGGTAAAATGTGGAGGGCGATACTCCGCGACAATCTTTGAAGTCTAGGTCATTTTGGGACGGGTTGATCATGCCCGAAGTCTTGCCGACGCACCAAATCTAGCCATATCAAGTATGGCGAGCGTGACTGCCGCAAGATGAGCGACACTCCGCGCTTCTTGCTCCTCAATCACCCCCACCACTCCTGACCCCGACATGGACTCGTCCCAGCATCACTCGACATCCCCACAGGTTCTCGTACCCATTATCAGTACTGGCCAGAAAAGACCCGCGCCACGTGGATCGGCGTCTTACCCCCGCAAACGCGCTGTAACTGCTTGCCAGGTTTGTCGAGCACGTCGGACCAAATGCGACAACGCAAAGCCGGCATGTTCATTTTGCGTCAAGGTTGGCGCAAAGTGTGTTCAGGCACCGGTAGATCTCTCTAGCTTTGACCCGGCGAGCCTCCAGATACTACAGCGACTTGACGACCTGGAACAGCTCGTTCGCGATGTCGGTGGCCTCAATCCTTCAAGCGAAGGACCCCCTGAGCCGGTACCGAATGAAACAAGACCAGATCGATCGCAGGTCCTGCCATGCTCGATCGATGCGATCTTGGGATGGGAGCCGTTAAGGAGATTGCGCGCAGAACAGGAATTGAACTGTCCAGCATTTCCTTGCACCACTAGGTCAGCTTTGGAGATGACAACCTCTCCTCCAATATCTGGTCTCGAAGAGTTTGAGCCTCATCGGATCCGGCTGTTACTCGACAACTTCTTCAACTACGTACATGTGAAGAACCCAGTACTGGACGAGCAGCAGACAAGAAGGACTGTAAATCGAGTATGCTTGCACGGTATAGATTGGTCGCCAGATGCATGTCTTGCCCTACTCGTTTGTGCGCTCGGTATCATAGCCACACCACTCGATGGAGGGTACGTTCACCGTGATTCAGAAGCATATCGTACTGCAGAATCTTTCTTCGTAGCCGCCAAAAAGAGGCTCGGTCTCCTTCTAGGCACATCTAGTCTTATTGAGGCACAGTGTATGTTCTTTGCTGTAAGTTCCACTGCGATATGTGTCAAAGTAAATTATAAGGCTAAACTATGTTTCAGGGCGTCTACTGCATGTGTAAGTCTATCTTGACTCGAAGCGAAACTTGGGGACTAGACTGATACCTTGCGCAGGCACATTTGATAGGATGCCAGCCTGGCGGTATTTTATGCAGTCATTAGCTTGCTGCCAAACTTTCCAGTCTTTGATAGCCTTCAGACAAGAGTATGGTGAGCAGCTAGACGAAGCAGGGCGTCGTTCAGCAGCTGCTGAGCAAGCCATTTATTGGTCGGCATGGAAGTCCGAAAGAGAGGTGAATGACGACCTAAATTTGCCTGGCTTTCTGTTCTCTGAAATCGATATCGCGGGATATCCACCTTTCTTCCCGACTCCGCCGACGCATGATGGCGAAAGGCCGAGGTCGGTCAACACGGAGACGGAGACACGCGAGCAAATGTCTTGGTATTTCTACCTTTCTGAGATCTCGCTACTGCGATTGTGGCGCCGTATGGCCAAGGAGGTCATGGCATATACACCAGCTCCAGGGCAGAGCCACATCTCGGGGCTTGCTCACGGAGTCGCAGACCGCGAATCTCAGATACTAGACTGGATTCAAGCTTTGCCTGCAAATATGTCTCTACAAGCACCGGCAGAAGAAGATGAGGTTTGCCGCTTTGTTCTGCGTGGGCATCTCATCAATGTGTGGGAGATACTGTATTGGCCATTTGTGAGCTTCGCCATACAGTCGGGCTCACGCAGCGAAGACGAGCCACTCCTACAGCAATTGGCTAACAAAGGTCTTCAAATACATGTGAAACGGATCCATGTAAATCGTCCTGGGTTCTCCCATCGACATCATGGCACCTTTGGTTTAATCAAGTCCTGCTCTCGGAGTGCGCTCATTCTGCTCGCTGCCGCGAGTAGCTCCGCTTTCGCTGCATACGGAGACGAAGAATTCTACGAGCACGAAGATATGTACCGTATGCCGAGCGGATGGCAAGAAGCCGTCGAAGAGGTTATGCGGCTACTTGAAGCTTGGGAGCATGAGTCGGCTGATCTTTCGACTATGGTCGCGACTCTTCGCCTACTGTACCGCAATTGGTTGGTGATGGCTTGACACACAAAGTCTAAACATTACAATCTAGTGAATTCAGGCAAATAGTAAATCACGGCTAATAACGACTTGTACTCTTCAACATGCCGAACATGCTACCGTTGTTGTGTTGTGGCACATGCGATCGGATGAAGCCGAACCGATCTTACCTAATGCGACCGGCTTCCCCACACGTCGCGGAGTGTCGGGAGCCGCATCGACTTCGGTCCACCTTACGTCAAGGCAATGGCCCCAAGAAACTGAGCTAAGAATCAATGTGCAAGCTATTTGAGACTCCGACTTCCTCTATAGACTTCGGCACTCAACTCCTGTTGACATTTCAGCGTTTTGGATTCCTCATTTCTGAACCTCATTCTTTCTAACTAATTGTTCATATCATGGCTATCCACACCCTAAACCCACCCTGCCAACCGCTGCGAGTTGCTGGCGATGCTGTTGTTGATGCTGCTGGCCAGCGTGTGGTGCTGAAGGGCACAGCTCTTGGTGGCTACCTCAACATGGAGAACTTCATTACTGGTTACCCTGGCCATGAAGTTGAGCACCGAGCCGCACTTGCTGGGGTTTTGGGAAAGGAGAAGGCACAGTACTTCTTCGATCGGTTACTGCATTATTTCTTCACCGAAGCCGATGCAGAGTTCTTCGCCTCACTAGGCATGAACTGCATCCGCCTCCCATTCAACTACCGCCATTTCATCGACGACCAGGACCCGACACACTTCAAGAAGGAGGGCTTCGCACTCCTCGATCGTGTCGTCAACATCTGTACTAAGTACAACTTGTACGTGGTTCTAGATCTTCACGCTGCCCCAGGTGGTCAGAACCAGGATTGGCACGCCGACAGTGGTCTCAACAAGGCCATGTTCTGGGAATTCCGGGTGTTCCAAGATCAAGCCATCGAACTATGGAAAGCCATTGCAGCACACTACAAGGGCAACCCAGTAATCTGTGGCTACAACCTACTCAACGAGCCTGCAGACCCTGAGCACGTTCGATTGATTTCATGGTACGAGCGCGCAGAGAAGGCCATTCGGGCTGTAGACCCCGACACAATGCTCTTCATCGACGGCAACACATACGCAATGGACTTCACATACTTCCAGAACGTTTTGCCAAACGCGGTGTACGCATGTCACGACTACGCAATGTTCGGTTTCCCAATCCCCGGGCAACCCCTGTACTCCGGCAGCGACGAGCACAAGGGCAAACTCAAGCGACAGTTTGACCGCAAGTCCTTCTTCATGAAGGAGAACAAGGTTCCAATCTGGAACGGCGAGTTCGGGCCTGTATACGCCAATGAGATCACCGACCCAGAGGCAGAGAAGGTCAACAACGCGCGGTACCACATGTTGGAGGACCAGCTGAGCCTCTACGACGAAGACAAGATCAGCTGGAGCATCTGGCTCTACAAGGACATTGGCTACCAGGGCATGGTCTATCTCAACCCAGACACGCCATACATGAAGCTCATTGCGCCATTTGTGGCCAAGAAGCAGAAGCTCGCTCTCGACTTCTGGGGCTGTGTGGATAAGGAGGGCGTCAAGGACGTGTATGGGCCCTTTGTTGAGGGCCTGAAGAAGATGGTGCCCGAGCACATCCAGAAGAAGAAGTACCCGCACATTTGGACTTTCGACAGGCAAATAGAGAGGGCGGTCAGGGAGTGCTTAATGAGCGAGTACTTGGGGTGGGAGTTCGCAGAGCTGTTTGAGGGAAAGACAGAGGAGGAGCTGGAGGAGCTGGCGAAGAGCTTCTCGTTTGAGAACTGCATCAAGCGAGATGGGCTGAACAAGATCCTACAAGCCGATGGCCAGAGGCCAACGAAATATGCTTGAGGGCTGCTAATTCTTTGAATCCGTTAGTTATTTTCCACGTCTTCGAAAAATATCGAATCGTGTGACGCATATCATGAGGGTCGGGCATTTTGTATAGAACAGCTAGAGGCTACAATCATAAAGACTTTTTGCAATACAACTAATTTCAAAATCATTTGCACCTAAACTCACATCTCACTTTCGGTACTCTTTGCTTCATCTCGGTTAACCCTATTCGCTTTGATATCTATCAAGCGTCCTGCAGTCATGATGACCTGCTCTACGGCGGGCTTCACCGGTGGAGTTGCTGTTAGCTCTTCAGTACCTGCATTCATACTTGCATGTAATTTTCCTTTCGATAATTTTCAAGCTGCATGCGCTGTTTACTGCCTCTAAATCGTTAAGTTTCTTGACGAGGTTTTATTCTCATTACGATATAACTGCTCTACGCAGCCTTCTCCCACTCCGTCTCACTAGGCTCCTTCCAGTACTGCGTACCACTTTCTCTGAACCCCATCTTTTGCAAGACCTTCCCACTTCTCGTATTTGTCTTCTCTGTTTCCGCAATAAATCGAGTGACTCCCCTCTCACGGGCTGCCCACTGCATCACGGCTCTCGCTGCTTCTCCAGCTACTCCTTTGCCCCAGTAGTTACCATGTACACCATATCTAAGCTCGACCATCTCTTGCCATGGCGGCAGCGGCTCATCGCCCGCGACCCGCTCGGGCATCGACGTTGTTGTTGCGTCCCGAACACCTGCATACCCCACCCACTCGACCTCATTCAGGATCTGAGAACTCAATCCGCCGGTTGACGTGTTCGACATGCCATCGTCAATGATCTCCACAAGCCTTAAACTTTCCGCTCCTTCCAGTATCCTCCCCACGTTGTCCGGAACTATATCTGCACCGTCTCTTTTACGCAGTGCGACTGCAAAATCCCCCAGTCCCCTTTTCTTCCAGCATCTTTCTAGGTCACGTGTGAGAATGACATTCATCGTCTCTTCGTCACTCCATTCGCGAGCGAGAAAGTGCGGTCCAAATGCCATCTGGCAGAACGCTTCGCTGGCGTGTAAGCCGCCATACAGCTGGACGTAAGCGCCACACTGAATCGCAAGAGCTGTTGGCACAACGATGAGGCGCTCCGTGAGCAGAATAAACGGGGGGCTGTGGAGGTAGTCGGTAAGCTGAAGAGCCATGGCTGACGGCGTAGTATCAGGTGGTGTGTGTAATGCAAACGGTAGAATGCATGCAGTTTAGATTGAAGGAAACAAGCTTTCAAAGCAATTTTGGCGGTGGTGGTGCTAGCCATGCCCACACTCGGCCTGGCGCCATAGCACCAGCACACCCAAGGTGATCCCACAAGCCTCGTCTTCACACCATCAAGCACACCAAGCTTACCGGTGTGCGTCAAAAGGGAACAATACGGGGCGTGAGGAGGCTCAGTCATGGCTGTGCAGGGGCAAGCGTACGCTCATTGGCGGGTATGTGCTCAAGCGAGCCTAGTGCGGTTAGACCCAGTCCACCAGCGCTGGACGCCTGTAGCATCATCAGATCCTCATCTTATCTGGCTTCAGCCTCTTATTTGTTCTAATTTGGGCGCGTGGAGAAGGCGAGGTTTAAAGCTTCTACATCACACTTACTTTTTTTTTTCAAGCCTTGAATTCCTTCGTTTCGTTGTCACTACACTTTTTGCTTCACCGGTCTACACTTGACAACACAAACTTCAACATGAATTACGCACCAGTTTCTGACCCAGAGGATTATGGCATGGCGCAGTCTCAGAATATGGATGATGTGGGCTCGCGGATCAATCGCTGCTGTGATCGCTCTGGACCGTGGGGCGTTGATATTTTCGCCAGCTGCATTGCCGGCTGCTGGGGCGGCATCATGGCATGTTTCGATGGCTGCGGCGAGTGTTGCAGCGAGTGCTGTAGCGGGTGTGGAGACTGTTGTGGAGAATGCTGCAACGGCATTGGCGGCTGCTGCATCAATTGAGCGATGCGTTTCTTAAGAGTCGGGATTGCGGGCAACTGCGTTGAGATGGAAGTGGAAAGACTGAAAGGAAGGACAGTAGCTGCCGTACTCCTGCGTGTTTCCAGATGGGAGCTCCTGCGGTATGGGTACGGCCAAGGTCATTTGGCTCTGCTCGCCTTGGATTCTCAAACCACACTCATACCACTCCGCCATCATTACTGATATATCTCACCCACGGATCGTTACCGCAATTATTCTCACCGAGATGTCTCAGACACCCAACCGTAAACCACCCACCATCACTATACACGAGGACCGCTCTGCTCTACCCAACAGGACCAACGCACGCGGCACCCGCCCTCTATTTCCTCGCCCCAGAACACCTTACCCGGAGGCCGACAAGCCACGGACTGATCTTCCAAGAAGCCCAGCAGCAACCAATGCAGCAGACAATCCTTTCGACGACTCCCACCGCATTGACATCTGGACGTGTCCGAAGTGCAAGGCGCAGTGGAGCACGTCGGCAGAGCGGGTGATGAATCTGAAGCGGACGGGGCGGTATTACTTTGAGTGCGAGTCGCCTGTTTGTGGGGCTTTGCTGGTTGCTAAGAAAGGGAAGGATGTGGCAGATGGTGAGTTGAAGTTTGACTGGATTAACGTTGCGTGTACTGACTGAATATGGCAGTTACCGTGAAGGAACTTCAGGAAAGTCATTTCAAGGACCCATCGATGCGTGAGAGTGCGAAAGAGGGCTGGAGGAGGAGCAAGCACTACGTCCACAGGACAGCAAGGGTGCTTAAAGGTGGGTTGGGCAAATTGGCCAGATTCAAAGCCAAGAGTATCACCGGCGACTCTGGCGATGAGAAGCCACACCGTCCAGGTGACTTTTCAGGTCCACAGACTGGACGTGAGAAGCCATCACCAATGGGTACCTCGTCCATCTACCCCTCCAGCTCAGGGCAGTTTACGAGGGCGGTTGATGAAGACTCCAACCTGAATGTACTCTGTAAAGTCTGTTCAACGCGAATCACTCGCTTCGACGAACTCGAACAGCACATCGAGAGGCATTGCCCTCACAAGAGCGGCCCGTCAGGCAGGGAGCCGAATAAAGTGGAAGCCTGCGTTGAGAAAGACGCTGAAAGTCTCAACGACAATGACGATTTCCTGTTTTACAAGTGCAAGATTGCCGGATGTTCGAGGACGTTTGGCTCAGAGGGACAGCGGTGGAAGCATCACGCGGAGGCGCATCCTGGACGATAGACGTATTGCGCAGCGTCAGGGTTCTGTTGAGTCGGCTAGACGTGTGCGGAGGGTACATATTGATGCTGTTCTCTCGTTGTAAGGCCAATCCTGAGTGCGAAAGATCAAACCAGGCAATCGCATCAATGTCCAATAAATTCCAAGTAGATTGCCAAAATTGATTGTGCCATGCTCGCATATCATCGAGATAAATCATACACGCCGATTCCGCATCTTTATGCACAGAATCACTGAACAGCTCCTGTCATCTTCTATCCAACTGCCTTCCCTTAAATACTTCGCTCAATACACTCTCTACGACAGCTTGTTCTCAGCCTTGACAGCAGTAGCCTTGAGGTCCTGCTCCAGCTCCTTGCCCTCTGCCTTTGCGAGCTCGCCGCTCGCCTTGAGGCTCTTGTTGTAGCTGTAGATGCGGCCAACCTGGGTGGCGCCGACACAGAACAGCAGGGCGTTGACGGCGGCGAGGGCGACGTTGCGCGGTGTGATGACGAAGCACCAGCGGGTCCAGATGGCACCGGTGCACATGAGGGCGAAGTTCTGCGTCAGCGAGAGGGATTCGGCCGGGCGGCTGAAGTCGGAGGCGCCGGCGGCGACCATGGCCCATTTCATGACGGGGGCCCTGTAATCGTTAGCTGTGCTTGGTATGGCTGTTGGTGTGTGCAAGTGTAATCAGTGTGTGGTGTTGTGGCTCCATTCGTGGTGTAGTGGTTGTTGCCGGAGATAAGGCATTGCCATGCATTGGGTGTAGGAGAATCGCCAAGTACTGCGAGGGGCATACCAGAAGTGCACTGTCTTGGGGCCGACGGGAGAGGCCCAGAACCTTGCGAAGCCAGAGGGTGCGGCGCCCGGTGCGGTCGAGGCATTGCGGCGGGCGTAGTACTGGCGGAAGTTTGTGCGGAAGGCGCTGAAGATGCGGGAGCCGGGGCGGAACGACATGGTGGGTGCAGGGGACCGTCGAGGGGCGGCGGTGGAGGGTGAGGGCGGGTTGCGTGCGAGTCGACGGTGCAGGAGTCGTCACGGTCGCCGTCGCGATGCCGGCAGCTCAAGATTTCGGGGCGTGTTGGGCGGCGCTCCGATGCCGTTTTGCCCAAAGAGGCAAAGCGTGCGTCTGCGCGAGCTTGAGCGAGGAACGTCAGTGTTGGTGCTGCCGCCAGGAACAACACCAATTGCTCCCCACCACCGGCCGGAACACTGACACGATGGCGTCCAAGTATGCGTTCAATGCGGGGCTGAAGGAGCTGCGCTTTCTGTTCTGCCAGACCAGCGAGCACAGCGCTGCCACACGGTACGACGTCCACGATGAGGAGTGCGATAAAGATTGCGCTGCGCCGGCGTAATGCACGGGGTGGCATGGAAGGCGGCGACATGGCAGAGCATGGCTAATGCGGCCTCCAGGAACTTCCTCCAGCGCAGCTACCCCACCATGAAGAAGCACAACCCGCACACCCCGATCCTCATCCGCGAGGCTAGCGGCATCGAGCCCACCCTTTACGCCCGATACAGTGCGTCTGCCTCATGCGATCGCACGACAAGACTAACATGCAGCAGACTTTGGCAAGGAGAAGAAGGTCACATTGAAGGGGCTAGACGACAAGTCGATCGAGCAAAAGGTCACCGAGCTGGTACAGTCCCAGTCGGCCTAGATGGAATGGGTGATTGGAGGTGGAGAGTGAAAGACTCGAAAGAGCAGCGGCAAATTCGAGCAGCCAGTGTACATGTGTATTATGGAATGTACTGTTTACATTGAGCAGTTGTACATGTTACGGTGGAATGGTCGTGTTAACATCGAGCAGCTTTACATGTTATGATTACATGTTATGATGGAATGTTTCTGTTAACGTGGAGCAGCAGTGACGAATGAAGTCAGACACCACACTGAGACTGAAAGGACGCCAAACACGGCAAGACACGGTTTCCTGCACAATGTCAGTCTATCGACAGTCTCAAACCAGCAAGCATTGTGCATCCTACTCTCGCCCTCTAACAGCAGCTTTCACCATGTCGTGTACATCACTACTACAAAGCTTGCCAACAGAACAGAGGACTCAGACCAGACAACCGTTCAGACAACCGCTCAGACAACTGCTCAGACAACCAGTTTGACAACCGCTCTGAAACCGCTTTGACAACCGTTCTAACATTCAAACCACAGTGTTGCGCACCAAATTCACCATGTCAGACCGTGTTGAATTAGATATCATCGACCGCCTCGCCAACCCAGAGCAGTTCTCCACACACTTCCGCCTCACCAAAGAACTCGGCGCCGGCGCCGACGGTGTAGTAAGCGGCTATATATGTATCTCCACGGGCCGTCTCATCGCGGTCAAGATCCCCCGATCCAACCGATCCTATACATCCGCCGCCATTCTGCGAGAAGCGCGAGCTCTCCAGGAAATCAGCGAAAACGGTAAGCACGAGAACATAGCGCACATGCTTGCCTTCCATCCTGAATTCGACATGACTTTTGCTCCAGCCATCATATCCATGTGTGCCGACTACGGCAGCGTACAGGACTACCGCCGCGCATGGCGCAAGCAAGAATGCGCCGCCAACCGACCCTACGGCATCCCCGAAGCGACCATGTGGAATTCTCGCGCTGGACTTCCTGCACAACGAATGCGGCTTTATCCACCGCGACGTCAAGCCCGCTAATATCCTGGCTGCTCGGCCGTCGGGCTGGAATGGCAGCGTCATCCCTACGCTTCCGCTCCTCAAGCTGTGCGATTTCTCGCGCGCGGTCAAGTATCCGCCTAAAGACGGTAAGATGCATCCCTGGGCTGGCACGATTGACTACGCGCCGCCGCTGACGGAGCGCAAACACGCGCGTCCAGCGGGGGATATGTGGTCTCTTGGCGCGACGCTGCAGGACTTCGCATTCGGGTTTAGTCCGAAGCAGACGCGGGCGGCGCTGGTGAAGGAGCTAGACAAGAAGAAGATTCCGCATCCGCCGGTGGACGACGAGGCCGCGTGGGCGCAGGACGAGTGGAAGGAGAAATTCTCCGCCATGCATCGGTGTATTCGGGCGGAGAAGTGGGTGCTGGAGAAGTGGTGGTATGTTGGCCGCATGCCGCGCAGCTGGGAGCCGTATGAGAGTGATCTTGAGGACTGGTATATCATGTTGTTCAATGAGCCGAGGCAGAAGCGCGCTACGGCTGCGCAGCTGGTCAAGGAGCTGCTTCCGCGGATGGATGGGTATATAGCTGCTGAGATGGACAGTCGCGCAGATACTGTGATGACGTAGACTGCGAAGGACACACCGCCAGCTCAATCTACAGTGCTGGAAGCCACCGAGAACCAGCCAAAAGCGAAGGTGGCCGACCGAGATCCCAGCTACGAGGGCAATCGTTGTTGTCCGAGTCGGTCAAGGCCGTCAAGAGGCGTAGGTTACATTAGCTCACACGACCCGACACGTCCGGAGCGCACACGATATACAGTAGACACGTTCGATACCAGTCACGATAGCACGGATCATGGCCACAACTTCGATATATGTGTGCATGTTAGTTGTAATGGACGCGATTCTGTAGCGGGAAGTTGGAGGTCAGTAAATCACGGCAGGTAGGTACTGTTATAATTAATGGTATAGTTGCAGCCACAGCAGATTCAGAGAAGGTTACTCTTAAGGAACCAGGAGCATCACCGCACTCGAGAACATAAGATAAGCATTAGATAAGCAGGGCACGCAAAGTAATGACACCACATATAGCACGCGAACAATGAAGCGGTAAAGAATGCTTTTGGTCTGCTAAATAGAAAGATTGCCAACCTCGTGAGTCGTCACGGTCTATGAGCGAGGAAATGCAAAACCCCAGGATTGATCCTCTAAAACGCCAGACAATGCAAAAAAGTCTAAGATGATATCATGTCGTATCAACAAGTCGTCTCGTCCCGTCTGTCTCGTCTCGTCTACTCGGCCTCGTCATCGGTATTAGGAGGCTGGGGAGTGCCCTGTTGAATTGTTAGTATTGTGTCACATGTGGAAGTGAAGTGAGTAACATACCTTGGGGCTGTTGAGCCAGTCAATGTATCTCAACCTCCGCCTGACCTCGCGCTCCTTCTGCTCCTTCTTGGTCATCTTCTTCTTCTTCTTGGCCTTGAACTTCATGTCGTCCTTGTTGCCCTCGGTGTCAGAGCCCATCGGTGTGCCGGCGGAGCTGGGTGCTGCGGAGCTGACAACGCTGCTGGCGGCTGATGAACCAGGGCGGGAGTCCTCGAAGCGGCCCATGTCGACAGCAAGGTGGCCCTTGTGTGCGACCTTGCCATCGGCAACGTGCCACTGCTCGGGGCAGAGCGCACCAACAAACTCCTCGTTATGGGAGATCATGATGACACCACCCTTGTACTCGCGAATAGCAACGGCAAGACCGCCGAGAGAGTCACGATCCAAGAAGTTGGTCGGCTCGTCGAGGACGAGAAGATGGGGGTTGTTCCACATGGCACCGGCAAGCACGACCTTGACCTTCTGACCTCCAGAGAGACCCGAGATCTCGTTGTGGTTGGCAATCTCAGGGTCCATACCAAGATCCTCGAAGTGCTTGGAGATGACCTTGGGCTCGAGGACACGGTAACCGAGACCCTCACGAGACGCCTCATGATCGTCGAACTCCTGGATCAGCTTCTGGAAACCCTTCTCGAGCAGAGTCTCACGCGAGATCATGGTGTTGAACTTGGGGAGCATGTGGAGCCACTTGACCTCGTACTGGAAGGTCTTCTTGTACTTCTGACGACCGATCAGGGCCTCGATCTTACGGGGGCCCTTGCCATCACCGAGGTCAATGGGCGTCTCCATCTGCGCCTTGTCCTCTGCGGTAAGGACACGAGTCTGCTTCATCAGCACTTCGCGGTCATCACCGTTGGCGTAACGCCACTGGAGGTACTGGTTCGGTGTCTTCTCCAAGTGCATCTCAACGTGCTCGAGAGCGTGCTGCTTGATGTATCCAATACGCAAGTTAGGGTGCTTCTCAACCTTGCCTTCCTGGGGAACAACTTCGCCAGTGAGGATCTTGATGAGGGTAGATTTACCAGCACCGTTGGCACCGATGATGGCGACTCGGGAGGAGAGCGACAAGTTGCAAGAGGCGTTGGAAAGCGATGGCTTGGCAGACCCGGGGTATGTGAATGTACAGTCGGTCATACGCAGAATGGAACGGGTGTTGGACTTCACACCTGTCAAGATACCGGGAGGAGGGAATTTGAACTGAACCTGCGAAGCAGAGAGGGTGTAGTAGCTCTTGCCCTCGGGCTTTTGCCTGACGAAGTCGGCAAGGTTACCCTTGTAGCAAACAAGCTTCTTCTGCTCGTAGTGGTAAATGTCTGTGCAGACGGCATCGAGGAATCCAGAGTCGTGAGAAACAATCAAGCTGGTGATCTCAGTGTGGCTCTTGAGGTACTCCTGCAGCCAAGCAACGTTGGCAACGTCCAAGTGGTTAGTAGGCTCGTCGAGCAGCAGCACGTCCGCGCGCATAAGCATGGCACGAGCCAAAGCAAGCTTCATCTTCCAACCTCCAGACAGCGAGCCAACCTTGTTAGATTGCCTGCCCTCGGGGCCGGAAGTGAAACCGACCTCTTCCAAGACCTCGGAGATGCGCTCCCTGGTCTCGTCCTTGAATCGAGGGTCGTTGACAATGTACTGGAGAATGGTGATCTCGGCGTCTTCACCCTGGTTGTGCTCAACGAAGCAGGTCTTGACCTCGTCCTGGGGAGGGAAACCCTCGAGCTTGCCGTTGGCGATACTACGCATGAGCGTAGACTTTCCGGCACCGTTGCGACCGCAGAGACCGTAACGGTGACCCTTGAGCAGGCGGAGGTTGGTGTGCGAGAGCAGCAACATACCACCGTATCCGAGGGAGAAGGTAGCGTTGACAATCTCGGTCTCACCGTCGTCCTCAACCACGGGCTGGCCAAACTTGCGGTGGTCCTCATCGATGTAGTACTGAGAAACCGCCTCTGACACCTGATCGGCAGTGCCGGGGTTCATCAAAGGCTGGAGGTAAGGGCCAACGAGCGACGAAATGCGCTTGATCTCGCGCTCGTAGATGTCTTCGGCGATCATCTCTGAGATGTAGACCTTTGCAACCGCCCAGAGCTCTGCATCACCAGGGAAGCCAAGCAGGCCGCCGAACTCCTTGATGTGCTTCTCGAGGATAAGAGCGATCTCAAAAGGCGAGACACGGGCGAGAGCACCGTGCTCGACGTTTCCGTCCTTGTCGGCCATGGCAGCGTCGATGACAGCCAGCGCACGACCACCGATCTCTCGGACCTCGGGCATGGAAGCGCGGTCTACGACAGCCTTGACACCGGGCCTCAACTTGGGCAGGAAGGCGCGAGCCTCGATGGGATCGTGGACGAGCTTGGTCAAGTTCTCGACGACTACAACAGTCTGGCGAGTGACTTCCTGGGTTGTGTTGGGGTTGTTCAGAGAGCGCTCGAGCAGAGGTGTGACCATGGCGAGGACGGGGGAAGTGACGATGGCAACGAAGGTTGTCTGCGACAGAGCATGGATAGCCTTCTGCAGACTTTGTGTAGAGGGGTCCTCGATGGCCTTGACGAGGAGGGGTATCCGGGGGGCGATGTCGTCGTTCTGGAGGAGAGTGGTGAGGCTGTTCATGGTCTTGATAGCCTGCTTGGCTACCTCGCTCTTGAGGTCGTGCATGCTGTTCTCAACAACGGGAATGAGGCGCTCGAGCTTCTTGCCCATAGCCTCGCGGAGAACGTCCTTCTCCTTTTCAACTTCCAGGCTCTCCATGCCCATCTTGGCCTTGTCAGCCATGCGGCCGATCAGCTCAAGCGCACCAACAGCGCCCTGCCACTTTCCAGACTTCTTTCCGAGGTACTTCATGAGTGCGGGCAGAAGACCGAAAACCTTGGCTTCGGCGGTGAGGTTCTCGAACAGCGAGTCGAGCGCATACTTGGCCGACTCCCTGACGGGTGCGGCCTTGTCGGAGAGAAGATCGATTGTGAGTGGGAGCAGAGCCTCGTCCTGGACCATGAAGATGGCCTCGGTCAGCTTCTGCGAGCGCGGGAAGCGCTCGAAGAAGGCGCCGACGCCGTTCATGGCGCCCTCCCTCTGCACGGGGTCCTTCTTGTTGCTCGCCGACTTCTTGAGCGCGTCGAGGATACCATAGCCCTGGAGGCCGCGGAAGCCAACTGAGTTCTGGAGGAGGTCGGTGAGGGCGTAGGCGGCCTCGACCGAGGCGTGCGATGTCTTTGCGGTGACAATGCTGCTCAAAAACGCCTGCACGTCTTCGTGCGACGGCGCAGGCGCAGCGCCGGCCTTGTCGACGACAATAGCGGGGGCCATGGTAGGCGACTCAGAGTGTGGCATATCCCGCTGGATGGGTTGGTGTCTGCGACGGGTGCTGGTTTCTGTCGCGGGATTTCTTTCGTCGGAGGGGCTGCTTATCGATACCCCAAAATTTCCGCGGCTGAAGCGTAAGCGGCGGAGCCCAACTATGCAAGAAAAAACGAAAGGACAAAGGGTATAGTGCTCGTGAGACGCTCCAAAGGAAGAGTGGAGAGTCTATACAAGAACAAAAACGAAGGGCAAGAGATCCGGAGGCCCTGAAAAAAGTGCGTTGAGGGGCAGCCTTAAAGAAAGAGATTGGGCTTTATTTTACCCTTATCCGCGCACGGGCAAGGTTCGTTGGATATTTTTTTGTCAAGCTACCGCGCTTTAGTACGTTAGGGCTCTAGGGCTGCGTTACCCGCCGTTTACCCCCGGTCAGCCCAGCAACTCAGGGTGGCGATGACGGTAAGCACGTTCTGCTTCCCCGTCCGTCTGGGGAGCTCGCGCAACACCGGCAGCTGGGTTTCTTTCTACACACAGGCTCTTGCGCCACGAAAGTATATCGCATCTCAAGGCCGAAGGCGTTTCACCAAGCATGTGCGCTTTCCCACTCGTAACGAAGGGCTATCAAGTGGAGATTGCAAGGTGTCGTCAAGCACTGTTACGTCTAAACTCGGCGTCTGATTCTCATCTTTGTTTCAAGCCTGGGCCTGGCAGGATACCACTGGTACATGAATGCCTATTCTAGGGTGACGCATATGTGTATGGCTCGATGTACGACGATGCGCACGAATGGGAGATTCTATCGAGAGACCTCGTGTTCGTGTAACCAGATTGATTGCAGTAGCAGTAGCAGGTCCCTGAAGAGCTTTGCGGCGTTACTGCATGTGAGGAAGGAACTAAATAGTCCATATAGCAATACGCAGGTAGGTTTCTAGAAGAACGAAAAATACACAAACACCAAACGCTCCTGCCCGTGAAGACACCCACAACTCTAAGTCCGCAAAATATCTACAACGCCCACAAACGCCCACAGCAAATACCACAAGCACCACTCCTATCCACCCTTCACACTACCACGTCCCCTGAAGCGGCAAATCCCTACTCGAGAACCCAACACCAATCCCAAACTCGCCTACAGTAGGCATAATCCAATTCTGCCTCTTGACATCCCAATAACTCAAATCGCGTCTTGTCACATTAAAGGTAACCATCTCTCTGCCGCCACCACTCCCATGCTCCTGCTTGCCCGCCTTGATGAACACCTTCTCGAACCCTCTGAGCACCCTGACGGGGAAATCAACGGCTTCGCCAGTCTCAGGATCTTTGTAGTTTTGCGGGAACGAGATGTACAGCTGGACCACTGTCGAGCCGTCCACGGGACCGACGTTGGTGACGGATGTGGAGACGGTGAGGATTGTAGTGTACAAGTCTGGGTTTCCGCCGGGTCCGCCTCCGGCTTCGCTGAGCGGAGACTGAGGCACGGGGTCCGGGGTGGAGAAGGATGTACCGTCCGTCGACTCGAGGTAGGGGTAGATGTACTTCTCAATCTTGTGGAAGTCCTTGGGGAAGAGGGCGGATTTGGGGTCGGGTAGGTCGGTGGGGTATGTTGGTGGTGCGACGCCAGAGGGCCGAGCGGAGGGCAGCGGGGATTTTCCGTGTGTGGACCGGATGAGAAGAGAGGAGAGCTTGAATTGTGTGTAGGAAAGCCCATAGCCGAATTCGTAGCGTGGCGTTATGTCCTGCTTGTCAAAGTAGCGGTAGTCAATGTACAGGCCTTCGGAGAAGTTCTGCTGGGGAGCGAGACCGTCGGACGGGCTGGGCAGGTATTTCACCTTGCTGCCAGGTCCAAAGTCTTCTTCTTTCTTGGCAATCGTGTATGGGAGACGACCAGAGGGATTAACATCTCCGAAGAGGACGTCGACAATTGCGTTGCCAGACTCTTGACCAGGTAGGTTGGCAATCAGAACGGCCTTTACGTTGGAGATATCGATGAACTCTTCCAAGATGATAGAGCCAACTGTGTGCACCACGACAATGACATCACCCTTGCCCTTGCCGCAGCCCTTAGCGACGTCTTTGACAAGCTGGTCGCCATTCTTCTGGATAGACAAGTTGTTCCTGTCACCACGAACATCCTCCCACTTCAAGTAGCCCTCGCCAGCGTCAGAGTTGACAAAGACGATGCAAAGGTCCTGATCTTCGACAATCTCTTTCTGCTTGGGTAGCTTATTCTCGAGCCAATCGGTGACGTAGACGGTTTTCTCGTCGAAAGCGGCTCGGATGGCGGACATGGGCTCCACCACATACGGGAAGTTGACCGCACCAGAACCCCAACCAGAAGCCAGCGTACCGTCGTTGCAACTCTGGTCCGGGCACTTGTTGATACCATCATGGGAAAGGCGCGCATCTTCGCCGAAGACACTAACACGAAATTTGGTCTGCCGCTTCGACTTTGACCCATCCTTGTGGCCCTTGCGGCTCAAGGGCAAAACGTTGCCTTCGTTCTTGACCAAGACTGTGCCCTCGGCAGCAACCTTGCGAACAATGTCCTTGTGGTCTCCCTGAGCGTTGACGAACTTGTTGACGACACCCGTGGTTTTATCCGACGGACTGCCTTCATGAAGCTTGCCGATCTTGTCGTTTGTCCAGGAAGAAAAGTTGGGGCCTTCGTCAGACCACCTGTCTTGTCCGACCTGGTACCAAGATGCCACCACACGGGTAACCATGTCGTCGATGCGGTCGATTGGTACGCTTCCATTCAGCACGGCTTGAGTGAGCTTTGCACCCCAGAGGCTGTTACCGTTGGCCCAACGCAGTCCATCGCCAGGCATCGACATGTCTAGACCAGCGAGTGCGCTTGCAACACCAGATCGTTGTGCGAGCCAGTCTGACTGCACAAAGCCTTGAAAGCCCAGCTCATCCTTCAGTATGCCGTTCAGCAGCTTGCTGTTTCCACAGGCGTACGATGAGTTGACTTGGTTGTAAGAGCACATGACGGACGCGACGCCAGCCTTGATCGAGTCGGCAAATGGCCAAGCGTAGATCTCGTGCAAAGCGCGGTCGTCGATGTTGCTGGAAATGGCATTGGGAATGCCCCACTCCCAAGCCTGGCGGAAGTGCTCCTGTTCATTGCCGACCCAGTGCTTCGCCGTGGCCATGACCCCCTCGTCTTGGATACCTTTGATGGTCTGAGCGGCGGCGATACCTTGAAGTACTGGGTCGCTGCCGAACCCTTCCCAAGTACGTCCTCCAGCAGGCATACGACCAAGAGGGCCCATTGCAGGGCCGAGCAGCACATTGACACCCTTTAGTCGCGCCTCCTTGCCATGAGCCTTGCCACGCTGATACATGAGCTCCTTGTTCCAGGTGGCTCCTACCGTTACGCCGGCAGGGAAAGCGGTGATGTTATCTGCAAAGCGGATACCGAGTGGACCATCCTACAACATGGGTCAGCCTCTCCAAACACGTTAACCTCACGTGAGTACGCACCTGCAGGCAGAGCTGAGGAAACTTGAGCCTCGGCACAGCTCCGTTGTTGCCAACACACATGTCCATGCTCCAGCCGGTGCCCGTGGTGATGTTGATCTTCTCGATCAGCGTCATCTGCTTGACCAGCTCAGCTGCCTTCTTGTAGCTCTCCTCCCAGGCAGGGTCCGCGCCACCCTTCGGCGCAGGGTACCAGGGTGGACTAAGTCCATCGAGCGGCACTGACGCCTTGTATGCCCAGATACCTCCAGCGGCGAGTAACAAGACAGTAGCGGCAACGAACGTCAACAGCCAGCAGCAGCACCGGCCAGGTGACAAGGCTTTCTTCCTCGGGTACGGTACCGCGGCAGCGGCCTCAGCGTCCTTGAAAGATGTTTTCCGTACTTTGAGGTCGCCGGCGCTCTTCTTGCGCTTCAACCTGCTATCAAAAGCCAGTGGGTCGTGTTCTTCGAGGTCTTCTAGTGTCGCATTCGACTCGGAGGAGAAGCGCGTTGGTGTGGGCTCGAGGTCGTCGTCGGTCGGGGCATCGAGCCTAGCATACTTGCCCCGACGCAGCTGGTGGGACTCGTAAGGCGCCATAGTGTCGTCGAGTGTTGTCGAGCGAGAGTGAAGGTGGTATGCGATCGATGACGGCGGCTGATAAAGAAGGGCGCGAGCGTCGAGCTCAGTCTAATGCAAGCGAATCATGAGGTTGCTTGCGTTTGGCGTGCGCGATTGCAGCGGGCGGTTGTAGAGAGCCAACGACGCGTCTTACAAGGTGGGCGGAAGAATGCCGGATGCAATGGTACGAGGGTACGGCAATGATCATGGCAGCAGACCCCTGGTTCCTGCCGATCTGGTGGGTTTGCGCTAGGAGACGCCTCCCGACTGCCCGCACCACCCAGCAAGCCGATCATGCCGACTCACTCGCGGCTAAAAGTGGAGCCGTCGTACAAATAGCAACGCTTTGTGAGCTCTTCCAAAAAATTGCTATCACCTTGTCACAGCCATGTCACCAATCTTCACTGGGGTGGTTTGCGGTCTATTGTTCATTCGCTTTACGCTGGAAAATTTGGTATCGACATAACACATTCTTTTGAGGAGCCGAAGCTCAGCCAATTTAGGCGCCAACCTGATCCAAGATGCCCTGGAGGTTAATGCTCTTAGGGCGCTCAATGGGCAGACCCAATGCCCTGTCCCAAATGAGCTGTGCGAGCGGTCCGAGGCCGCGGCTGACACCGAATGTAGCTGTGTAGTAGAGTGTCTCCTTGAAGCCGTAGTGGTGGAAAAGGACGCCAGAGGACGAGTCGACGTTGGGGAAGGGGTTCTTGGTCTAGGACTGATGTTAGTGACTTCTCGGTATTGCTCGCATTCGACTACTCACCTTGCCGTGCTCCGTAAGCACACCAGGAGCCACCTCGGAGTTCTTCTTCACGAGCTGGTAGACGGGGTCCGCTGCCACCTCAGGGCGAGCGTCGGCGAAATCCATGAGAGCCTGGAAACGTGGATCAGGCTTCCTGAGCACAGCGTGACCGTATCCTGGAATGACACGTCCAGACTTCAGCACGCTCCAGAGGTACTTGTTCACATCGCTCTCAGTGAACTTCTCACCAACTGCCTTCTGCATGTCGAGAATGAAGCGGAGCACCTCCTGAGCAGCGAGACCGTGGAGCGGGCCAGCTAGGCCTTGCAGACCAGCGCTGTAGCTGAGGAAGGGATCGCTGAGAGCCGAGCCGACCAAGTGAGTGGCGTGTGCAGACACGTTACCGCCCTCGTGGTCACCGTGCAGAGCAAGGTACAAGCGGAGAAGGTCCTGGAAACCCTCGTTTTCCTTGCCAGACTTTCCCAACATGGCCGCGAAGTTGTACGACCAATCCTGGTCAAGGTCGACCTCGTTGGGCAGAGCACCTCCGCCACGGTAGGCATTCTGGTAGATCTTCGCAGCGATGGTAGGCAGCTTGGCGAGGAGGCTGATAGAGTCGTCAAAGGTGGGCTCCCAGTAATCAGCTTTGTTGATGCCCTTCTCGTAAGCCTTGGCGAACTTGGACTCGTAGTTCAACGCCGAAACAGCGCAGGCAAACTGTGTCATTGGGTGGAGGTCCTTGGGAAAGTTGTCCAGCATCTGCGAAACGAATTTGGGGATCTGGGCCTTCTCTGCCAACTCTCGCGATAGAACACGTGTCTGAGAAACAGAGGGGACTTCTCCTGTGAGCAGCAACCAGAACATGGCCTCGGGCAACATCTCGGTGCCAGAGGTGCCCTTGGGCAGCTCCTTTTGGCAGTCCTTGATGGTCTTGCCGTGGAAACGGATGCCCTCATTGGCGTCGAGGACCGAGCCCTCCCAGACCATGGCCTTGAGGCCTCTGCGATAGGATTAGGTAGTGGTCACTAAAGTCTGTTGGGACGCACACACCTCATGCCACCCAAAGCATTCTCAACTTTGACTTCACCGAGCTTCTTGTCGGACTGAGCCTTGACCTTCTTCAACAGCTCGCGCTTCGCAGGCAGAACCTTTTCAAAGGTCTCCTTCAGTGTTGGCTCCGAGGACGAGGAGTAGCTGCATGCTTGCACTGCATCAAATGTGTTAGCTCGGTGAACTTTGGCTTATAGCAGTCAATTGCATACCAGATGCGAAAGGACGGCTAGCCGAAGGCTATAGTGGGTTTTGTTAGTAGGATAACATGCAAATGAGGTTGTGCAAGCTCACCTTCGCAGCTCGAAGAGCTCTCGCCGCAGTTCGGGCGCTCAGGGCCATAGCTCGGACTTGTGGGGGAAGATGGGGTAAGTTATGCGGGGAACACAGCAGCTGTCTCTCCAACAAGTACAGGTTGAAGAATTGTCGACAACGGTGAGTGCAAGAGCAATGCAGGAACGAAGCAAGGAAGAACGAGCCAACGGCAACGCTCGGCTACTAGAATTCCCTGGACACAAAGTTGTCCGCTGATGCGCGCGACGTCAATGTACCGAGGGGCAGCGGTCTAATGCGGGCTAATGAGTGGCACAGCTCTACACCTCGGCTTATCGGTTTTGAGGAGAAGGCTGCCCCAAGCAAGACCTGGATGAGGCTCTCCACATAGTGGCACATAGCAAAGCCCACGGGACTCTCGCTCCGCGCACGGAAAGCACGACTGGGCAAGACGGAAAAGAGTGTGCGGGTGGCAACTATCGACACATTAGGTCCGAGTCAGAGCGCGATAACTCCGCCATTGCCGCAGCTGTTGCTTACCACACCCATCCTAAGAAAACCTTCCACGACTGAAGGGTGAGCTCTGCAGGCTAGAGTTCTTCTTCTTCTTCTTTACCCTCAATCGCAATGCTACGCACCGTATCACGCTCCATCGCGCGCCAGAGCCAAACTCTGAGAAGAGCGAACCGCGCACCGCAGCTCCTCCGCCCGCTCTCCACCACTGCATGTCGCATGTCGAGCTCGACATTGAAGCCAGTAGAGCCTCCAGTATCAGCTGTGCTTCCAGGTGACTCCTTCCAGCTGCTCCCCGAGGCCTCAAAGGCGGGCCAGGCTGAAGATGCGCTCTTCGAAGAGCAGGTACAGGCGGTGAAGGACTGGTGGGCGTCGCCGCGCTACAAGGGCATCAAGCGGCCATATTCAGCGGAGGATGTAGTGAGCAAGCGTGGCGCGCTGCAGCAGTCGTATCCCAGCTCGTTGATGGCACGCAAGCTGTTCAACCTGCTGGAGGAGCGCGCAGCGAAGGGCGAGCCAGTACATACAAGTGCGTTCAATCTACCTTCTTTGCAAAGTACCACAGCTGATATGCTCTCACTGTAGTGGGCGCAATTGACCCCGTGCAAATGTCCCAACAAGCTCCCAACCAGGAAGTGCTCTACATCTCTGGGTGGGCAGCCTCATCCGTCCTGACTACCACGAACGAGGTCTCCGCCGATTTTGGCGACTACCCTTACAACACCGTTCCGAACCAGGTGCAGCGACTGTTCAAGGCCCAGCAGTTCCATGACCGTAAGAACTGGGACAATAGGCGGAAGCTGAGCCCGGAGGAACGGGCCAAGACACCATACCTAGACTACATGCGTCCTATCATCGCCGATGGTGATACTGGGTAAGCGAAAGTTTGCCAAAGGGCATAAGTCGAGTACTAACACTCAATTAGTCACGGTGGATTGTCAGCGGTAATCAAGCTGGCCAAGCTCTTCGCTGAGAACGGTGCTGCCGGTGTGCACTTCGAGGACCAGCTTCACGGCGGCAAAAAATGCGGACATTTGGCTGGAAAGGTCCTCGTACCTGTTGGCGACCACATCAACCGCCTGGTAGCTGCAAGATTCCAATGGGACACCATGGGCTGTGAGAACCTCGTCATCGCCCGAACCGACTCGGAGAGCGGCAAGCTGCTGTCAAGCGCCGTCGATGTGCGCGACCACGAATTCATTAAGGGTGTCACAGAAGAGACAGAACCCCTGGCAGAGACCTTGCAGAACATGGAAGCGGCTGGTGCACCAGGGAAAGAAATTGATGCTTTCGAGGCAGCGTGGGTAAAGAAGCACAAGCTTGTCACCTACGACGAAGCCGTCGTGCAGCATCTTGAGAAGGAGGGTGCATCGCAGTCCACCATCGACACATACCTTAATGAGACCAAGCAGAACCCCAACCTGTCTCTGCTCAAGCGTCGCGAACTTTCCGCAAAGCACACAAAGACCCCAGTATACTTTAACTGGGACATCCCACGAACACGAGAAGGCTTCTACCACTACAAGGCCGGCATGGCCGCTGCAACCAAGCGAGGCAAGGAGTTTGCGCCATATGCTGACCTCCTGTGGGTTGAGACTGGCGATCCGAGCGTTGAGAAGGCTGCTGGTTTTGCTGGTGAAATCAGGGAGCAATACCCTGGCAAGAAGTTCGTTTACAACTTGTCGCCGAGCTTCAACTGGATGGGTCAAGGGTTCAGCGAGGAAGCCTTGAAGAGCTTTGTGTGGGATCTGGCTAAGCACGGGTACGTTGCCCTTTTCCCCATACGCACAACGTGGTCACTAACAAGGCACTAGCTTCGTCTTCCAGCTCATCTCACTTGCTGGTATCCACTCAACAGCAACAATCACTTGCGAGCTGTCGCGCGCTTTCAAAGATGAGGGCATGCTCGCATACGTCAAACTAGTTCAAGCACGCGAGAAAGAACTCGGCTGCGATGTGTTGACACATCAGAAATGGAGCGGCGCTGGCTACATCGACGGCATTCTTGGTGCGATACAAAGCGGCAGCTCAGGTAGCAAGAGTATGGGAGAAGGGAACACAGAGACAGGTACGTTCAGAACTCAAGACCGTTCATTTCCAGGCTGACCATTTCAAGGCTTCTAGGTTCAAACCAAACTATGCATTCTAGATTTAATCAAAAACCACTAAAAAACTGACCACCATCTACTGTAGTCGTGCAGCAAGCCGAGAACCCCATGTCACTCGCCAAGCTGAACCGAAAACAACCTAGTTCTTCCGCCTCGTACTGTCGCCTCACGTCCTTCAGCCTTGTGCCCCGCTACACAAGTATTGACATCTACCATTGTCGAAGCATTGGAAATGGCCGACTTACCGCCATTCACGTACAGTTCGCTTTCAGGGCGAGAGATACGCATACTCATTCCCGATACTTCAAACCCTTCACTTGGACTGTCATGGTCGCTCAGAAAGGCCAATATTGATGACAAGGATCTACATTTCATCGCATTGTCTTACGCCTGGGCGGCTGACTCCCACCCTAGCACCTTCCCAATCTCTTGCAACGGACGTCAACTTCGGGTGCATCATAATCTCTTCACTGCTCTGCCTTTCCTTGCTCGGCGTTACCAAGGTGACAATTCCGTGGCTATGCCTTACTGGATCGATGCTATTTGTATTAATCAAGCAGACGAGGAAGAAAAAATCACTCAGATCGGACTCATGAACACCATCTACCGACAAGCTGACATGGTACTGATCTGGCTCGGTCTTGCACCTAGACCAGAACAACAAGATCTCATACCCCGTGCGATTGAACTGTTGCCTCTATTGATCAAAGAGTTCGCACGATCTCGTCAATTGACTGTCAAGTATAATATTCAAGTCGACCGCGAACTTAGTCACCTCGGACGCGATGGCTGGGAGGCAATTCTATACCTACTACGAAATCCTTACTTCCGGAGAGTCTGGATGGTTCAAGAAGTAGCATTAGCCAAGGAGCTTAACATCCTGTGTGGCGAACATGAGATAGATCCGCATTTGATGGAGAATGCAGTATCCGATAGTTGGCTCCTGAAAAATTGGGCCATATACGATTTGACGAACGGCGAGCGAATGCGCGTCCAGGCAGAGTCACATGATGACAGCATTGTTTTCGCCATCAGGGACATCGTCAACTACAACGGGGAAGAAGGAAATGCACACCAAACAATTCGCATCGCCAACCTTCTAGACAACCAAACTTGCTTTGCTCCGCAAGATCGAGTACTCGGTATATTGGGCATGGTACAAGAGGAGTTCGGAGATGCCGGCACGGCCCTTCGTACATACACTTCAATCGCAGATCTATACACGCGATTCAGTACACTTTTGTTCAAAGCCTCGGGACTGACGACACTACACTGGTGGTTCTATTTGAGCATGGCCTTCAACCTCAAGAGGATTGAGGGATTGCCATCCTGGGTGCCAGACCTACACAACAATGCTCCGAAGCTTAAACGCCAGCCTTACGAGTCGATGTTATTTGCTCGAGTCTACAGCGATCCCCCTTGGCAAGCCAGTTCCAGACGTCGCGTAGCTTCCATGGGGACCCGACCAGACGAGATCATACTACGAGGCAAGCTACTGGACGAGGTAACGCTGGTCCACCCTGAAGTCCCTCACTTCCCTCGCGAGTCAGAGCCTGGCTTCGGTGATGGTATGACGTGGCTAGCTGTCCTCGTTGATCTTATCAATTGGGAAAGCAAATTGGCAAATGCGGTGCTGTACGACACAATATCCGGACTCCAGACTTCGAATAATCAAAGTGGAGCCACTCATGTATCAGAAGACACGTATTGGCGAAGCCTTCTCGCGGGGTCTGTCACAGACTTCGTATCCGGTTTGACCTACACACGCGAAATATGGACTCAGTTTCGAGACAAGGGTCAAGCGTTGCTCAAGCTCGTCCCCAGACTTGAAGAGCTGAAAGCGTAAGTCAAATTTTACCTAGCTTCATCCAATCGCTTCCTTCTACTAACCAACTCTCAGCACCACGGGGACAGATCCCTGGAATCTCCCGGACTGGACCGAGTCCGACGAAGAGAAGGAAGTCCTGAGTTGCTTCCGAAAAACAGACCATCCCGTGTCTAATTTCGTCGCGAAACTGCCATTCTCTTGTGATCACCAGTTTTTCAACAGCAAGGACGGACGGTTCGGTTTCGCCTGCACGGGGGTGCAGCCAGGCGACGTGGTATGTGTCTTCAACGACTCCGTCTCGCCATTTGTGCTTAGGCGAGTGGAGGATCGGGATGGCGAAGCGAGGTACAAGTTTGTTGGCGATGCATATGTGTTTGGGCTCATGTACGGGGAGGCTGACAGTATAGACGTCAAGGAGGAAGATATTGTGCTAGTGTAAATTCTGCATTAATCTAATACCATTTCTATCGGTTTTTACTAAAGAAAAAGATGCTCAGTCACTTCCGATCATATGCCCATCTCAACAACCCCTCCTCCCGCTATAGCTCAACTTCTCTTATAGCTCGCTCTTTCCCTCCTTCTCAGGTCTCCGGCCCTTGGCGACCAGAATCGTCCGCCACAGCTTCTTCCCGCCAAATTCCATGTACGACTTGTCCTTCAGCGTGATAACGTCAACATCTACAAACCCGGCTGCGGTGAAGAAATCTTTGACGCCTTGGATGCTGAAGTGCGGGACGACAATTGAGTTGCTCATCTTCTTGCGGAGCTCGGCGTCAGGGTTTGTAAAGTCCCCGTCCTTGCCAGATTGATGCTTATCGGCGTGCTCATGCTTATCGGCGTGCTCATGCTTATCGGCGTGCTCATGCTTATTAGCGTGGTCATGCGAGTGGCCATGGTGAGCGCTATCATGGCCGTGCTTGTGGCCGTGGCCATGGCCGTGCGAGTGCACTGCATGATTACCCTCGCTGCCCTCAATCGGATTGCCATTCTCATCTGCTTGCGTGTCGCCGCCCTCCAGGAAATCGTTGATCACCAGCACGCCGCCTGGTCGAAGGCGCTCTTTCAGCTGCGCAGCCGCATGCACCACGTCTTCGAAGTGGTGGAAGCCGAACCCGACGGTCGCTAGGTCGAATCCCCACCATTCGGGTCCCTCAAGGTGAGCAGGCTTCGGGTTAGACTTGTCGAATAGATCGCCAACAACAGCGTCTACGGTCGACTGTGAGATGCCGGCGTTAGAAGCGCGGGATTTGTACGTGGTGACCATGTTGGGGGATACGTCGATGCCCAGCGTTTTGGTAACGTAAGGTCCGAAGGTGCGTGTCATGAGTCCGGTTCCGCATGCATAGTCCAGGAGGCGTACCTCGGAGGCATCAGAGCTGGCGCCGGTGTTGGCGAAAGGGATGCCGATCCAGTCGAGTCGAGAGCGTAGTTCGTCAGCGACTTGGGTGTTTACTGTTGCGAACCAAGGTTTGGCATCGTAAGAGTCGGAAATCGAACTAGAGGTCGTTAGACAAAGCCAATTGCAATGTGAAGGGAGGGAAATTTACTCGAAGTATTTGCGGTTAAGTTCTGCGACAGACATGTTGGTTAAGTGTCTTTTTAAGCGGGTAATTGCGATTGAGACAGTCAGTGTTGCGGTTTAGATGGATAGAATGTGATGATGAGATGAGTAGACTTGGAGGAAGGACTTGGTGCTATATATGTGATCTCGCACGTCGTGATGCGGAGGTTTGAGGCTGCCAGATGTCGCCGCGGAGCTATTAACGAAATGCTCCTATTGGCTGGAACAAAAACTAGCTCCACAATACGGATCTACCACTATGAGCAGTGACACTTGTACGGCTTACGTGCCTACTGTCTGAACAGTCTAACTCGATTACTGCATCTGTGCAGACTCATAGGCGCCTTGAGAGTCACACAGCCGCTCCTTGCACGCTGATTCTTTTCCAACTGCACCGACCGATGCTGCTCGGAGACATTCAGGTCTTTTCAGGTCTAACGACCACTCTACTCTGTCTCAGGGTATTATGCCTCCGAGGCCATCAACTTCGAGTGACTCGTTGCCCATAGGTGCGTTTTCGTCCGAACTTGCCGCCTGTAACGCTCGCTGTCGTGCCAGACCCTCTTCTCTCTTGCGCTGCTTCCTGGTATTTGCATCTTCCCATTCTGGCTTGGACGCTCCTGACAATGAATTTGATGTAGGTTGATACGATTCCAGGAGTTGTGTACGGAAGCGTGCTATCCGCTCAACGTTGATCCTGAAGCGCTCATTCGCAATGCAAACCAGAGTCCGCAGGTGACTCTCATCTATCAAAGAGATATTGCGGCCTTCCTCATCCTGGTAGCCGATGATAGAGTCGAATGAGTAGCCAGTGGACCGGACAGCAACTACAGGGTTGGCCTCTCCTGTCTTTGATGAGCCTAGACTGACTGCACCGCTCTCACGAAAGCCAGCGCCCATGCCGGCATTCAGTATCTTCTGTGCATGTTCGAGTGACGCACTCAGGACGTGTAAAATCTAATGTCGTTAGAACCAGCATAATCTGGCGAAGGTTGAACTTACCATCGGCTCGAACTTGAGGTGAATAAATCTACGATGTACATTGAGCCCTCTCGCAGCATCAACGGTAGCTTTCTCAAGACCAAACTTTGCTAGAAAATCTGACGAAGATGGTAGATCTGGCACTTCCACTGGATCGTGAGAGATGAAAAGCCAAGTGCCTCCACCGCCCTTTCCTCCAGGGCCAGCGCGCGACTCCTCACCTTCTTCAGCAGACTTCAGAGAATCGATGTCCACTTTTCGACCTTCAAGGAAGACGCTGATTCGACCGGAGCAACTACTGGTTGTGACGATGCCATCGAAGCCATTGATTTCGCTGATTAAGTTTCGAATGGGGGCATCGACTGAACCCTTCGGCGAGAGGTCATGGTACTCGTCATCCGGCGCATCAAGCTGCTCCAAAATCTTTTGCTTGCGGGCCTCGAAGCGTGATGTCATCCCTGCGATACTCAAGGGATGGAGTTGAGTGGTCGATCCCGTCCCGTGATATGGCGTCGCGAACGTGTGTGGATTTTCGCGCATGATGTCTTTCAATTGGTGCGCTTGCGTCATTGTTGTGGGGCGCTGCGGTTACCGTTGACACTTCCCAAACATTCACCGTCCGTCACCACCGTGCAGCACGCGACATTGACGCATAGTCATCATCAACACAGATTACAATATGCCACGAAAGTCAGCAGGCCCAGCTCCAAAGACTACATCGCGTAGCACATCGAAGCGCCCTGCTCCGAACACTCCAAACCGGACCTCCAAGAGAGCCAGAGCAACATCGAGAAAGTCATACGTCGAACCTGGCACGGATTCTGACGCGGCCTCTAATATTGCAGATTCACCTGAAGATGTACAATCTGCGGGCGCATCCGACTTTGAGGCGCAGAGTGAGCAGGATGCAACTTCTGAGTCTGAAGCCGATGAAGAAGTCAGCGATGAAGAGCCTACCTCGAACAAGGCGACACCTAGAGGTCGAACGCAGAAGAAGTCACTCGCAATACACAGGAAGCAAGCAGACGACAAAGAACTATGGAAACCAGGCGCGAAGCTTGAGCCGGGGACACGGCTGGTTATCAAGAAGCCCAAGGCTCGCGATGCTGGTGATATACCGTACATCGAGAGTAACATCCATCCGAACACAATGCTGTTTCTGGACGAATTAAAAGTCAACAACGACCGCCAGTGGCTGAAGCGTACGTCGATTAGGTATCCTATCACAGAGCGTACGAAGTAATTCTTGAATAGTACACGATCCAGACTACCGAGTGGCTGTCCAAGATTTCAACGATTTTATCGGCAAGTTGTCAGAGAAGATTGTAGAGATAGACGAGACAATTCCCGAATTACCAGTCAAAGACATTGTAAGTATCCTCCACTGCCCAGAGCGTTAAATACTTACAACACCAGGTATATCGAATTTATCGAGGTATATTTCCTGTATATACATGACTAGGACATCGTTGACATGACTAGATGTCCGTTTCTCGAAAGACCAGACACCCTACAAGGTAAGAATTGCGACCAAAGCATTAACGGCTTGCTATCTCAATTTACTTTCATTAGTGCTTAATCAATCACAAGCACATATATCTGGTTGAAGCCTTATAGCGGCACGGAACGACCCTGGTAGAGCTAACATGCCACTAGACCTACTTCTCGGCGGCATGGTCAAGGACCGGTCGAAAAGGCCCATATGCCGCTTACTACCTTCAGATTCAGCCTAATGGAGGTAGTTTCGTCGGTGAGTATTGACTCTTTCTGCAACACATTAACACCCGTGTAATCTCCCGGAATTGCTCGGCTCATCCCTTGTCTCGAACGGGTATTGGTGCATACATCGGCAATCGCTAACATCCCAAGGTGGTGGACTGTGGCAGCCAGATGCAGAACCTCTCAGAAGGCTGCGGCGAGAAATTGATCGCAGGTCCATCAGAATCAAGCAGGTTCTAATGGACGAGCGGATTCGGACAGCGTTCTTGGGAGGCGCTCCCGACAACGAGAAGAAGGTTATCAAAGCCTTCGTTGGCCAGACTATGAACGCTTCGACTGCGCTGAAGCGCCATCCTAAAGTGAGTTTCAATCTTTTCAATCTTGTCAATGTTTCTCGATCGGTACAAGTCTGCATGCCCCTTCTTGATCTGTACAGCACACATAGCCGCCCCTAGTGAACCATCACTTGCGTGCGACAGATGGGCCAAGGCACCTGCGGTTTGTTCTCCGACAACGATGTCGGAGATTCGATTCTCAAGACCTTGTGCCTCACTACTGCACATCCAATTGAGAGCAATGTAGCATTGTAGCAAACTGGTCATTCATCGGACCTTTTCGGCAATTGGAACGGACCCGTTGCCGCTACTGGCTGTTTCGTTGATGCCCGACGGATCAGAGAGCTCTTTGGTCTCAAGGCAATCAATCGTCAGTTGCTCACCGATGTATGTAGCGTGTCGACGGACGGCAAACACCGACGTGTGACAGAGTGCGCCCTACCACCGTCGTCCTTGCTATATTTTCGTTTGCAAACTATGCATGGCTGTTTTGTTGGAAGGGCTCCGATTTGTTGACAAAGTCGCGTAGGATTTCTCCGTCGATCATAGAGACATCGACCTTCTCCGACTGAAGAGCTTCACGCTTGGCAGGAAACTTTCGGACGTGGAAGTTTTAGGTCCGAAGGGGATGGACCGAATTGCAGAGTTGATATCCTGCATACAGCCGTTTGTGAGTAAATCCTTAACCCTGACACTCGATAGCAAGCCCCTGGCGATTTCCCGTGCCGGAGGGGTCACCGAAGAAGGGCGGCCAACAGAGTCTACGACGGGGTGTCCTTGTACAGACACACGAGCAGACACAGCCTTTGCCCGCCATGCGTTGGCAGTGCAGCACACTTGCTTCACCGACAGCTGCAGCGCCGAATTCAAGATGGGGAAACGCGCCATTAGCTCTTGTTGGCTGGGCTGAAAGACGAACGCATGGGTGGTCGCGGCGCTAACACTGTCTTGCAGATCACCTACCTGAACAGCGTCGTCATGCCCGACGATGAATCCTCAAGCTCCAGCGAGGGAGAGGATGGGATCGATGACGACAGTGCTGCAGCGCATGATGTCGACGAGTGAGCCGTTTTTCCCGTCCGTACAACTACATTCACACTGCCTTTTCTCCGTGTTGTCTTGGATTATGCCTGCCAGGAAGGCTGTATTACAAACTTTGGATTGGTTGGAGGCGTGCAAACGGCCCTGGTGGACTGGCTCTTTGGGCGGGAAAGTAACCAATCAGCGCTTCGACGACACGCTCCAAGCGAGGCCGAACAGTTTCTGTATAGCGCCTGCATGTCTCCGTCTTGGCTGGCACCGTGCTGTTTTAGCTTCGCATGCACTACTGGTCATGTGATTTTGAACCCTGGTCCCCTTTTCTAGTCGCCGGGCCGCTTCTCTTAGTATCCGCCCTCCCTCGTTGGTGTGCGGCAGAGACGGCTGAGCTGTGGGATCGAACCTTCTCTCCGCTTTTCACCCCAACAACTTGCGCCCAGGGCCGTGTTATAGTTTGCGAGCGAATACGTAGTACCATGTCAGCTTTACTGAATTTAAGAGTGCTGCAAGGGCTCGTCGAAAACGGCATCCAAGGTGGTCGACACAGTCATCTTGCGCATTGACCCTTGTTGTTCCGGTGACAGTTCAGCTGCGAGGACGGGCCGGAGCGCGATGCATGGGTTCCTTTTTCTCCCGCCTGACGCGTCCCACACCAGACCATCCACATTGCGAGACAACCTCATCACCCAAGCCCGTTAGATCGACTGCGGCTGCGTGATAGGAGCTGCATCAGGGCCGTGCCGGTGCGCTGCACAGATTAGTGGAAATTGCGATCCTGTGTGAGCGTGCTCATCAAACCTGGCCACACCGCAAGCTCTATTGAGCGGGGGCCATCATGATATCAATCAAGGTTTGTACATATTGAGAGTTGCGGCATGCAGTAAGGAAGGCAACACTCGCGTTTCATCTCGAGGCTTGCCATCACACCGATGGCGGTGATTGTTGGGCTAACGAATGGCTTGCAAATACGATCCATCATGGCTTGCAGATTGCATAATCACCAATGCTGACTTTCGCAGGCTTGAGCTGCAATCGTGACGTTTCCGGGCCTTGTCCAACGTATCAAGCCTGTCAGCGCTCGCCATGGACCGGCGATGCTGCACGATGGCCCGTTGGCGTATGTGGCACGATTCGAGCGTGGCACGATTCCAGCATGGCACCAAAGCAGGACCTACGTTAGCTACGGCCATGGCAGTGCTCATGTAACAATTGACCTTATGTGGGTTGATTCACCGAGAGCGTCCCGTTGAACATGCGATTGCAGGGCCGGCCACATGCATACAACACAACGCTCAACGAATGACAAAGTTGGGCACTTTGACCGAAGCGCAGCGCGATACAGGCTGTACGACCAGCACAAGACAGGTGACGAGTTCCGGTGCGACAAACGCTGGACAGTCGTAGGATGGTTGGGGAAAAAAATGGTTCGAACACCACTTGTTATGCTTCACAGGTCTGACTGGCAAGGCGGCACAATCTTTCACTTTGGGATCTCGACGATATCTCACCCGCTTCTTATTTCTCTTTTCGACCCCGCATGCATATGTCAAGGTACCTCAGACGCGGTCAAGCGATTATTGGGTCGCGCGCAGCAGCAGTGAGCCGACCACTTACGGTCTGACAGAAGGATGCAGACTCGGCATGTCGAGGGTATGCCACGCATGCCTCCGCCGAGCGCCTAAACGCCGTTGGTGACACAAAGGCTCGTTAATCTAAATCCAAACGTCGGATGCGGCAAATTCTCAGCATCGACAGCCCGTGCCGACCCGTGCAATGGTGTAACCATCGTGCTGGTTGCTCCAGCCCTGCACTCCAACCCTACCATGTGCTGTACAACCACTGAAACGCTCAGGTGCAGCGTTGCGATTATCGGCCTGCCTTTGTCTGACGGGACATGGTCTGTTGGACAATCCCGGTACATACATGGCATACAGTTTATTACCCCACAATATGCGGTTCGATCGGTGGCACTGCCTCGTTTTAGTGGGCAACGGGAAGGGTGTAGGTAGTCAACGGCAGTTCGATATCTGCTCAATGCAAGGCTGCTGCTCCTCCAGCAGCATCCTATCCTGGTAATAGCACGCCACTTGAAATGGGAGCGTCGCCGTTGGGGCTGACCTCAGCCCACTCCACAACATAGCATGTGCACTGCACTCATCTAACATGGGGGGGGGGCTCGTGACAACCCACCAAAGTGTGACGCGGTGTGGCAGACAATCAAGCTACGATTTTTAAAACCTGCTGGGCCTGCGCGATTGGCTGCGACGAGTCAGCGCAATACGACGACGGTCCAGCAAGGGCATCTTTGTTGTGCGTGCAGTGAGGACAATGAATGGGCTCTCTGACCGGTCCTGTGACCTTCTGACCATGCAAGGTTTTTTTCGTTCAAGCATGGCAAGCGATGATTTACCCGCTACCGCTCCATGCAAGGCACTCAGCTGGGAAGCTGGGAAAACCACCGTGAATAAAGGTGCAAGCGACGGCATTGATTGGACGACTTTTAGGATTTGACCTGGGTATCGGAACGTCCGAATTGTCAATCAGCGGGCCGTCAGGGCTGGGTTGGCCTCGGTCGGCCGACGACAAACACGAGGGGGAACAGGGCAGAAACGGCAACGTAGGGGCGTTGAATGGATGGAGACGACAGACGGGCTTGTCATGAACGACGGCTCTGTCGTTAGACTTTGCGAACGCTCCACTCATCACGCAGCCAGTCAGCAGTGCGGTGTGCACGACGCCGAGGCGGACAAAGGCAGCGGCAAGCGACGAGTGTTTCGCTCTTCTCCTTCGTTCCCGCCATGCTTGCATCCGCCTCCTCCGACTGCGTCATCCTCAGCAGCGGGAAGCCCGGCACTAATCAAGCTAAAAACAAAGGGCCCCAGTATGGCAACAAACTGGCCGCGTTTCTGCGCTCAAGCGGTGCGGTTGCGCTGACGAATCACGGGCGCGAACAGGGCGGTTCCATGGATGGCAAGTCCGCGAACCGTCACCGGCGCAAGGGATGGAAGGATCTACTAGAGGGTGATTGACAGACTTTGCACGATGATTTGGTGGTTCATGTGGGTTCGCCGCGTGCCATGCTCGCCGTTTAGCGAGGCAATGGCAGCTGAGAAGCTGGCAAAATGCAGCAAACGGCAGCAAACGGCAGCAGACTTCAGGTTCAGAGGGCGGGGCAGCGTCGGCTTTATTACGCACGAGTTTATTACGGGGTGAGGTGATGGTTGCTGCAGCGCAGGACAGAACGGCAGTTTTGACGATGCGGTGGTGCGTTTCCGCTGGTTGGGATGGCGGCGCGCCGCTGACAGAAAACCGCCTAAAGTGGGCGAGTCGGTGCACACGGTCGGGCTGTCCCTACTGGCGCGCAAGGTGGTCCGTCGGCTGCACACCAACAGCCAGGACAGGGCTGCGGGTGTGGCCATCAACAGTCAAACGACCGATGCAAGAGCGGAACCAGCCCTATCCCAAATTGCGACGGGCGAGGGCGCACAGGCAGGCCCAGGCGGGCACTGTAGGATTCAGGATGCAGCGCGAGGTGCGTGGATGATGTGCTTGCGCGCTGCATTCACGAGGTTAGGTTGGGTGGTGATGGGGGATAAGCGGCGGCGTGCAGGCCGTCACGGGCGAGGGGCATGGTGGTCGGCGGCGGTGGTGCAGTGGGCCACGGCTGGCTGCACGACGACACGACGGCACGGCGACACGACCAGCACGACGACGGGCTCGTGCAGGACGGCGACGATGAGAGCAGTGGCAGGGTGGTGCAAGTGGTGCAAGCGGTGCAAAACGAAACAGTGCGCAGCAGGAGACGGCCCGCGTGGGTTGATGAGTCGCGCACATGGGAGGCCCTTATTGCCCGAGGAGGGCCCTTGGGTGGCAGCGGCGTCCTTGCATGGGGCAGACGAGGGGCAGACGAGGGGCAGACAGAGCAGACAGAGGGCGACGCTGCGGTGGACGGCTGCAGCGTCAAGTGGCACGGCAGAGCAGCAAGCAGCAGCGGCAGGGAGCGTTGCGAGACGCGGTGCATGTCGCGTCTCTCTGCGAGCGGAGCTGGCACGGTGTGTTGTGTGTTGCGGCGGACGTGTATTTTTAATTAAAGGAAGCAGATCGCACGTTGACGGGCCATCCCGAATCTTGGCAGGCTGGCTTTGATTGAGCAACCTGACCGGACCCGGGCCGCCAGCAACGCCATGCAGAGACCCCAGCATCCAAGGCTATCCGCCCCAGCTGGCGGCCGAAAGGGGCACGCCTGGCGCCGTCTGCGAGAGGATTGCGGTACTGAGCAGAGCAGAGTAGAGTAGAGTAAAGCAGAGCAGAGCAGAGCAGAGGCAGAGGCAGGCATAGGCAGGCATAGGCATAGCATAGCATAGGCAGAGCAGAGCAGAGGCATGAGGCGGCGCTGCAAACAGCGAGCACGCTGCACGCGGCACAGTCGACAGCGCGCCTGGGGCCCACCGCAGCGACGGCTCAGCGCGACACGGGCTGCATGCGCGGGTGCGGCGAGGTGCGGTGGGAGTGCTGGTAGTGGTAGTGCGGTCGAGCGGTAGTGCTGGTAGTGCGGTCGTGCGGTAGTGCGGTGCTTGCGAGAGCAGTGCTGGGCCGCGGGTGGACGCTGGCCTGGCGCGGCGAGCGCTGGGGCAAAGGCTGCTCGCTGCTGCTCGCTGGGCACGCCTAGCGCTGGCGTGGGCGCAGTGCGACGGTCAGCCGCGCTAGATGGCGGACTGGCTCGACCCGATGCACTCGTTCGCTGCATGGCCGCAGTGCAGGGGTCCGCACGCCATCCCAGTCAGAACGGCGAGACGGCGAGAAGGTTTGGAGTTGGGGCGGCGCGGTGGGTAGTAATAGCGGCCACCATCCCGCGAAGACCTGAATCTCCTTTCTCGTTTCCACGCTCTTGGGATCCTCCACGCGCGCTTCGAGAAGCCTTCCCTTCACTCTGCCCTCGGCCGCCCTCGACTGCACGCTGCCTCTGCGAGCCTCTGCGAGCTTCTGCGAGCTCTGCCGCCCTCTGCCCGCCGCCCGTGCTGCCTCTGCCCGCCGCCTGAGCCCGCCGCCGCCGCTTGCACTGCCCTCGCTGACCTGCAGCCGTCCTTGCGGGCCGCCAGTATTTGTGACACCTCTCCCGCCCCAGAGGATCTCCCGCACCACCACACCACGCCTGCGCTGCCACCGCGCTGCGCGCACACGTTGACAGCTGTTGCACTGGTTCATGCCGGCCTGACAGCACCACGTTGTAGCGCGGCTTTCCTCGACCCGCCCTCGCCCGTCCGACCTCGCTGCCACCCGCCTCACGCCCGCTGCCACCCGCCCTCACGCCCGCACCCACCGCCGCCATGTACCCTCATCCGGGTGGCCAGGGCCAGATGCCCTCGCACTGGCAGCCGCCGGCCTCGCAGCAGCCTGCGAACGGCGCCTATCCGCCGCCGCCCTCGCATGTAAGTAGCCGTGCGTGCAGCAGCGCAGTCCAGTGCAGCGCAGACGGTGCCGTGCAGACGCGCACCCGGTCACGCGTCGCCGTCACCGCCCGTCAGCAAGCTGCCCTCGCGCCCGCCATAAGCTGCCCGTCGCCCGCTGACCCGGCTCGCCGCAGATGAACACGACCCTCCCTCCTCCTCCGCCCCAAGAGCCGCGCCCTGACATGGCCGCCCACCAGCACCCGCAGTACCAGCAGCAGTATCGTCTCCCGGGCCCCAACGAGTGGACGCGCGCCCCGCCGCCGCAAGACCCGTACCGCCAGCAGGGCCCGCCGCCGCCGCCGCAGTACGTCCAGCAGCACCACCAGCCGCCCGCCCCGCGCCAGCGCACTGCCATTGCCTGCCGCTACTGCCGCCGCCGCAAGGTAAAGAGACTGCCCCCGCCGCCTGCTCCCCGTGTGTGTGCTGACCGCCCCAGATTCGCTGCTCCGGCTTCGAGGCCACCGAGGACGGCCGCTGCTCCAACTGCCTGCGCTTCAACCAGGACTGCATCTTCACCCCCGTGTCCGCCCAGACGCAGGCCTTTGTCCCCGCACACACCGTCTGGCGCGGCGTCGGCGCGCCCCCGCCCATGTACGGCGCCTACGGCCAGCCGCTGCCTCCTGCCAACCACGCAGACGCCTACGGCCAGCCGCCGCGCCCCGGGCAGCAGCAGCAGGGCTATCTGCCCAGCCCCACCGCAGGTCCGTATTCCTATGGTCCGCCCAGTGCTCACTCCGATGAGGGCAGCCGTGACGACGTGGCGGGCAGGAAGAGGCCCCACCCGGAGCCTCACACTCCCACCCTGCCTCCGCCAGCGCCTGGCGCAGCGTCACACGGCTCTCATCGAGCATCGGGAGACTATGCCTATCCAGAGCCACCGTCTCTAACCCAAGCGCCGCGCACAGCGACCCCCTCGGCGCCCTACTCGTCGGCCCCTCCGGCCTCGCAGCCCTACTACACCGCACAGCCGCCTCGCCAGACCTCTCCGCAGAGCGCCTACCGCTACGACCCGAGCCGCACCTCGTCCTCCCCACACTCGCAGGCGCCCACCACCCCCGGGTCCGCCTCTGCGCCCTACTACCCTCCCCAGCAGAACGGCGCTCTGCAGCCAAACCCGCCCCGCAGCGATGGCCGGACTCCACCGCCTCCCACCTCGCAGCCTGCCAGCAGACCTGGCATGCGCATCAACGATCTCGTGACCGACAACGGAAACGGACGCAGCTCGACCGACTCGGACATGCTCAACATGCTCAACCGCCGCCCCATGTAAAAATCTCTCCTCACATCGAGAAAGAGGGGCTCCTGAGCTGGCTCTCAAAAGGAGCACACATGGCGCCACAATCCCGCAAGCAGAGCTCTACACACCCGCTCGTCTGTCGTCGCTTTGTTTCTTTGTACAACCTTGACTTCGTCGCCGTTGCACCGCCTGTTCTTCGCAAGCCGTTCAGACTGGCAATAGCGTCTACTTTTGGGCGGATTTTTGAATCTCACAGCGTCAAAGAGCATCAATCGATTTCTAATAGCCGTCTCGAACCTGTCTCTCCCGGATGCCGTTTTCTGTGCCGAGCTTTCGATTACCGCAACACACATGTTCCTACTGGAGGATGTCTCAACTGTTCTACCACCTTAGAAAGGAGGTGATTTCATACGTTGGCGGCGAGCGCTCAATTTTAACTTTTTTTTTTCCTCACGTTTTTCTCCAAACTGGGTGGACATCTGCACTTTCTCGCTACTAGATCTGGGGCTGCATACAGGAGGTGCTCTGATTACTTCCACAAGCATCATTGCACGCGCGGGGTCAGAGCCAGCACTGTGCTTCGTTGCATCTTGCTGGACGTTGTGGTTGTTTGTGTTTCATTTGCGCCATATACTCTCTTAATTTGTCTGGATTTCGATTTGACAAAAGTGGTGTGGCTTCTTCGTTTCTCTCCTGTCCCTACCGCGACTCGGCCCATTCGGCCGAGTGCTCTTTTCTCTTTGGGTACACTGGCTTGGGCGGCAATCTGAATTTTACACAGCAAACAGCGTATACTAGTTACTGGGTCTCGATCTATCTAAATTGAAGGTTTAATGCACATTCGAGCTTCATCCAGGTGCGACTCCCTCGTTGGCAACATCACCCCTCGCTGGTACACCCCCCCGGCTGGCAACACCCCTCGCCGGCAACATCACCCTCGCACACCCAAGACGGCCGGTTCTCCTCAGCTCAGGGTCTGCCAGTTTCGCCTTTGCCGGCATGACAGGTCACGCTGACGCATGCAGGCTGCAAGCAACCTGCTCAACCAATTTCCGCTGTACCAGACTTTGACTATCATCTGGACCGGTCCGTTATCGATTCTGCGAACTCACGGTCCGTCTCTGCGAGGTCACGGACCGGTGCGCAACGTGAAAAGGGCAGGGACCCGGGCGAGCAAACTCGGCGCGCTTCGGACCTTAGTCCTAGGGTACCGAAACTTACTGCTATCAATTGGTAAACTTCGGGCAACTTGCTTGGTTCAGTTCGGCTTGCAGCCATGCAGGAACGCTTCTTGCAAGTTGCCACGATTGTGCCGAGCAAGAGTGATTGATTGCGGCGGAAAACACCGTGGTGGCTGTGGAATGTAAGACGCTGTGATCGGGGAGGTGGGATGTCACGAGTTGTCTCAGCGATCGCGGCTGACTTTGCGGATCTTGCTGTTGGCTGCTGCTCGCTGTACTGGCGACAGCTATCGCGTAGCAGCCGAAAGCGAGGAGTTGAGCGCTTGCACGGCTTTGTTCCTGCATTCCAGCGCGCCTTTGTGGCCGCAGAAACGGTCGCATTCTCCAAACCCAACACCGCGGGCCTCCCTCCCACTCCCTCCCGCAATACTGCAAACGGAAGTACCGAAATCTCGCAGACTTGATCGATCATGCAACATCAGCGCCGCCACGGCGGACTCAACGCCCCTCCCCGCCGCCGTATCCAGTCTGTCCAGGTGTCCTCTTCACCCCTTTCCAGAGCCAATTCTTTTTCTCCAGCTAAATCATGCGTACCATGGTACCCTTCCTCGCGTGCCTCGCCGCTTTACAGCCGCTTCCCGCGTCGCCCCTCCACTCACGGTCGCAGGCAGGGACCCAGTCAAAACCCACAGCAAGGAGCGGTACGCCAAAGCGGTAGCAGCATAACCACGGTTCGACCGCCCCGCTAGTCGGCACATTGGGCGCGCCGCGAGTGCCGCGGAAGTACCCCTAAGCGGTGTGTGAGAAAAAATAATAATCAAGGCAAGGGAAGAGTCGAACCGACGCGACAGTTGTAGGGATTCAGGTTTGCCGCGTGATATGGGCTACGACAGACGAGGTGTTAGGGATTTTAGTGTACCAAGATTACGAGTGGAGCGGCCTGCTGAGTGAGCTGGTTGGTATGTGGAGCGGGTACGTACGGCGCGGCTGTGAGCATGCGAAGCGTATGTGCAAGGTTTAGGTGTTGTCGTGAGGTTTCGCATCTCATCCCATGGACCGAACAACCTCTGCAAAGTAGGGATACGATGTGTATTTTTGAACGAGCGCACCACCATGCGGGGGAGTAGCCTTTTGGTGGCGGCCGTGAGCAACAAAGGCACCGACCGCTGCCACGTGTGGAGTGGGTCGCCCTGTCTGCGCGACTCAGTACTGCAGAGCCCAATCCTCGTGATCTCAGTCACGTCTTGTCGGAACGGGAGCTGGGCTGCTCCCTGATCGCGGATCGGAGGACAGCCTGGATCAGGCTGGGGAAGTAAAATTTGCTCCTTTGCGAGGAAGAAACTGCGAGGTGAGCGTTGAGGCCTTCTGGAAGGAAACGCTCGGGCGTTTCGATCGAGTCATTGCCGGCGACTACATGAAACGTGTAGGTATCCTGGACCTTGTGGTATACCCTCTTGGCAGACGGTGGGTTCAGAAAGGGATAGAGAATGAGGATAGTGGTGCGGTGTGTATGACACGCGGTTGGAGGGATGACGACAGTCCAGTCAGTGTGTTGAGCCCGTCGAGCTCGTAACTCGTACCCTGCAATAATAATAGTCCCTTTGGGTAGGCGATCCGTATCTCAGCTTGAGACGTCTTTGCCTAGTACTATTCGATCTTCGGTCCCTGTTTTGATATCAAGGCCAATTCAGAATGATCGTTTGTATATGTTTAACTCGACTCCACCCAACATATGGAGTAGCAGTACGTGTAGTATCGACAAGAATCCACACATTATCATCTCCCATAGTCCCGAACCGCAGCTCCAAAGCACTCATCCAAATAACCACAACAAGTGATTCAGCTCCCTTCACAGCTGAACTGCCCTCCGGCCCCAATCCAGGCTAGCGCACCTCAGTGACAACACCACTCACACAGCCGCACCTCCTTGACTCCTCAAACTCACCCACGCCTCAATACTGCATCCCAAGCGCAGCGGCATCTCAATTCGCACCACTGATAACAGCAATCGAGTCATTGTACATGCATCACCGCGTCTAGATATCTCACCACCAAGCCTCACATGATAAGCGCTCGCTTCCGTACTGCTCCGGCTATGACAGGCACGAGATCGAGATAGTCAGGCCACTTTCCAGCATGTCCTGGTAAAGTGGATAGTAGACATGGGTGAATTAGAGTGGTGGTAATGATGATGTCTGCGCCGTGCGGGTGAGTGGTATGCAGGTCTGAACGGTGGGTCTGTAGGATCTACGGCAGTGTATGCGTTTATGTTCACCGAATAGGATTCGTCCGTCCGTACGTACGTAGGAGCGAGGATCTCGCTATCAGGACGTCTGTTTACTGGATGAGTCGACGGTGGTACGACTGCGCTCGCGCACTGGACTTCTGCCGACGGCACAGCCATAGATGCAGTGATCGATTACAGGTTATGCACCAATGGAGGTCTCGACAATAGGGCACTGTTGACAGCACACTCCGTCAACGAGACAAGTAGGTTCTCTGCAGCTGTGAGAAGAGCTGTTCTGACTTCCTGCTCCTAGGGTATAACTCAGAGTGAACAACGTCGAGACACCTCCCAAACCAGACCACGATCGCGAAGAATACAGTAGCGCCGTCTATTAGTCGTGCGGTCTTGCGGCCTGACACTCCCAATAAAGGTCATCTATACTGCGGTGAAGGATGGGAAGATAGTGTCACTACATGCCAGTGAAAGTATGTGGTGCTATGACACACTCTACAACACTTAGATTACTTCAACGGCAGATGGTATCACACTCTTTAGTCCCGCTGCATGGGGTGAGCTTCTGTAAGCAGGATGGCCGACGAACACCCGACGTCCGACGAGGATTCCACTACGGCTCTCGCACCCATGACGGTGTACTTGACTGCAAGCTTATACCGAGTCGGGGCCTGACTATGTCGGTCGTGTAGAAGGTGTACTGCGGTACACACCGACTGGTTATACTGTACTTATGATATACTTTGGCGGTATCCAGCCATCACTGGCACACACAAGCCACTGGCAATGTCAGACATCTTGATGTAAACGCCAGATGATATTAACAGACATCTTAAATCGATGGAGGTATGGCAGTGCGTTCTTTGGCAAACTCTTCAGCATCATGCAAATCCACAACACATGGGCTACTTGTCAGGTGTGGAACGCTGTGACTGAACTGATCACTTTGGATTCCGTTAGCCTTGAAATTGTAGTAATCGAGTTCAACTGTATATGAGGACCTCAGCGCCAGGTCAAGCTTCACCTCCTCGATTGTGGAGTTCCATTCCGATCCATAAGTACGTATAGCTACTCAATGTAAAAGCCACCCTGTGTGACCCTACATCAACGGACATCTGGTAACAGATCCATCCTGCGCTGAAGAAAGACTGCCAGAAGTCGACGTTTGCCCGCCATATGACTCTGGCGTGTAGAACATCGTGTCAACTCCCCCTCCATAAGTTGTATTGCCTGCTTCCACAACAGCAACCCGCAGGCCAGTTGGTTCTCCCACCATGGCCGAAGAAGTCGTAGCAGCCGATTCCATGTCTAATGGCCGGCTAGCTGGACCTTGACTTGAAGACTCCGCCGCAGGGTAGGACACGGAAACGCTGCCATCCTGCCCGAAAAATGTGTCGTACTCTGCGGCTGTATCAACCCTGGACGTATCCTGAGAATCAATAACAAGACTCCGGTGATGTCCCTCCGCTGAGTTTGAGTCAGTTTCCATGGTAGTACTGACTGGTGAGCTATCTGAAATTCTGAACTGCGATGCCGGCTGATGTAGTTGCTGTAATGGAGAACTCTCTTGTGCATGCGCAGCATCAACCGGGTGGGATATTGGACTAAACACCTCTCGTGCTGTCTCTTCCAGGATGTTGTAAAGGGTTTTTGGGTCCATGCCATGTGTGTAAAAACCCTTCTGCCTCCATTCGGTCGAACGTAAGCCTCATGTGTTCCCTTTGCCGAAAGTACTCTATTTCTTGGACGTGTTGCGACTCGACATTTCCATCTGTGGCGTCATCGATTCCTGTGGATGTGTCTGATCTTCGTTGTGGGCTCTCAGCTTGTGAGCAGGTTTCTAACTGCTCGGAATATATAGAGGTACTTAGATCGGTATCTGCCTCCGGTGGGTCAGGACTCAATCGTGACTCCCTATGTACAAGCCTGCGTGCATTGTAAAGTCCACGAAGTTTGGTATTCGCAGGATGTTTACCTCTATCCTTCATAGTTCTCACTGGAAGATTAGGATTTTCATGGGATGGAACATTGGAGTGCTGGTCATCTTCACCATCGCCTTGACAGGTCGAGCTCTCAGACGGTACGATGCGGCTGTAGCGACTGGTGAGGCTTACAGAATCCGACCTTGTGTTTGGCATTCTGAGGGTCCCAGTGTGAGGTTCTAGGGTATACAAACTGTCTGCATCATCCGAAATAGCCTCTACGTTGCCCTCAAACTCAACAGCATCGAAAGGCCTCTGCTGGCCTTTATTCAGATAGTCTTTATGGTGCGAGGCGTGTTCGCTGGCACGATCCGATGTTGGCATAGCTGCATCGTTCAAAGGCAAGAGGTTGACGGGCTCCGCTTCGTCTGCTGCAACTTGTATATCGATAAGTGGCTATTGCCGAAGTCGGTTCGGCTCAGAAGTGTTATGAGCTCTCTCACCTGAATTTTGGTCATTGAAAATATCCGGAACTGGTATGACTGGGTCGCTTGCGGTTGGTGCAGCTGCACACTGGCGTGCATCTACTGGGTTAGAAGCATCGCCAGGTTTTGGCGAGTCATTGCCATTGAAGGTATCCTGGGAGGACGTGGCTAGTGTTCCTGCCTAGGGAAGCAGCCCGTAAGTGGGATAGAGGGGCGTGTATCTGATTGACTTGTAGCTCCTGCAGAACCAAGCAAACCTTTCAGCCTTCGAGGGCTGCCGGCCCGACCCAGGCAATAATTGTGGCATTGACGTTGACTGACGTAACTCTTCATCATCCTGAGTCTGGGCATCCCTTCGAAGTTTTGGAGTGCCAACCCATTGCCAGTAAGCAGCCCTGGACTTCTTGGTGATAATGCTTGTATTCGCGAATCTAGCCAACGGGGGACATTCTAGGTCTGGATCAAAGTATGATGGCGCTCTTGTGCTACTCACACTTTGCTCTTGAGGCTTGAACTTGTAACGAGGACAGAGCTACCATCGCTTTTCGACTAGAACTGCATATCAGTGACTTGGAAAGAGGTTCGACGAGGTAGACATACTTGTAAGTTCAGAAGTGCTCGGAACGTCGTGAGTCTGCGAATAGTTGGATGTAGTAGCCGGCTCTGACAGCCCCGGTCGCTGCCCTATATCCTCCTGCGCTTCAATCTGCTCCAGTAGCGCTTCAGTATGCTCTGCCGGCTCCTGTTCTAGCAGTAGCTGGGAGGATGCCTCGGGAATATCGTTGGATTGTACTAGCGTCTCCTCCGAATCAATATTGAAGGTAGGTAGCCGTTCTATAAAACTCGAATGGGTGATGGGAAGCGGTCGCGTTGGCCTCGAGGCGACATTAACAGTGGATGTAGCAGGTCCAGGTCGCTGGCCAGATTTGGATTCATGGCTGGTAGAGTTGCAAACGTGGTTGCAACACCTCTCCCGCCCCCGACGTGTAATACTAGCCGGGTGTTGAGCCAGAGCTCTATCTACTCGCTGATGAATCCACCAAGGGCCCCGTCCCGGAGATGAGCCACGAAATCTCGGCGTTCTTGTGTTCTCAGTGTTCTCGGACAGACCTGTGACCACGGGAGGATGTTCAGGCTCTTGCGCATGTTCTGTAGACTCAGGTGCGTCCGTTATGTTGTGAAGGGCAGGGTATATGAGCTCCTGCGCCCTTTCTCCGTGGCGATGTGTATAGGCCGAATTCGGAGCTCTTGAAGGTGCTTGTTCGCTAGCGGCTGACTGTTCGCCGTTATCGAGCTTCTGTGGCTCATCGTCCGTCTGCTTGGCCATTGTAATATCCGAGTGAAACGATAGTTGTAATAGTCATGAAAAAAAAAGAGGGCATTTGGCAATTAGAAGTGACGTTAATGTTGTTGGTGTTGAAAGCAAGACTGTGATTCACGCTTATGGAGGTGATTGTCGCACGTGGCTGCACCTGCAAACATGTCAAGGCGGCACTTCCTTGCCATCCCAATCCCAGCACTTGCCTCTTCCTTCAACTCCAACCTGCCTTACTACATCAACGAGCCGTTCTGCTACCCATTCCTTTTCGAAAAGCTTCTCTTTCTTCACACCACCCCAGAACTCTTTGCTGAATTCGGTCTTGACTGTACCAGGGTGCAGAGCTATTGCTAACGCCTTATCACTAGATGCGGTGCGGAGGTGATTGTCGAAAGTCTTCACCACTTGGTTGACACCTGCTTTCGATGCGCGATAGCTATACCAGCCTCCGAGCTTGTTGTCAGATATGCTACCCACACGCGCAGACATGATTGCCATGCTTGCAGCAGATGGAAGCCCCTTCATGATTTCCCCATCTTCCTCATAAGATGCACTCTTCTTCGGTAAGAATGGTGAAAAGTGCTTGATCATAAGCATTGGCCCCAATGTGTTGGTTTGAAAGGTCAACAATGCATCGTTAGCGTCAATCTGAGCGGGCGACTTTTCAGGAAAGAGCAATCCTGGTACAAAGAAAGCGAGTTGAAGTTGATGAACACCTATTTTGAATTGCTCTTTGCATTCGGCCGCTGCGTTTGCAATAGTGGATTCATCTGCGAACCGTCAGCCTTCTGCGATTCTGTCAAGCCTTTATAAGATGGCCTACCAGTAACATCAAGTTTCAGCACCCTCAACCGCGCCTCGTCAATGTTCAGGCCTTCAAGGAGCTGCTCTTTCGTCTTGTCGAGATCCTTGCGAGCTGTCGCGATGACAGGCGCGTTGGTGGTTTGTAGTACCCTCCTTGCAAGCGCAAAACCAATGCCTCGCGAGGCAGGCGATATCATGGACCATGGTGGCATCGTGACAGTAACGATGTGTCTGCAATGTTTGCGTCCATGTTCAATGGCTCTACATGAGGATTCGAAGTCGAACCGTGGTCGAAGCGCGATCGATGATGACATACTTGCTCTGTGGATCGAACTAGGCCTGCCTGAGCGTAGTGTAACCCTTTTGTGACAACATGAAGTATATTTATGTCAAGTTAGTAGCAGTGCATGCTTGCTATTATAAGCCCGCCCTTATGTTCGCGGCAGCATCTCTTCCTATGCAAATTGTGGTCAGCAGTCAAGAAGACCGTTCAGAAAGTGTCCAGCATGGTGCAATCAGCGAGCCTCTGGCTACCGGGGTCACGTCCTTACACATATCTAGATAGGTGTGTCGAACATCAGATCCATTAGCATTGATATTAATTGTATATAAGTAACCTAAGATGTGTATACCGCCATTACCAAACTAGAAGGATACCTCACAGAGGCAATCATCCCATCTCACCACCCACTCGGCGTCCTCGAATACCTGCACCTCCTGAATGTATTAAGCACGTATTCCGGCTCGAGATCGCCGTCTTCCAGTTCCAGTCCCACAACCTTTGCCAACGCCGCCGTCAGCGCCGAGTTTTGTCTCTGGAGTAACATTACCCTCTCCTGCAACCTGACCATCTTTTCAGCGCTACCCTCCTCCAGCACCTCGATCTTAACCGCACTGTCGCCGACAATCTCGTCACAGCGAGGTTCAGGAGTCTGTCGTGGTGTTGGTAGCGCACCAGGGCCTGTATCGGAATTTCTTTGTTCTGTTGATGTTGAGACTGAGATGGTGGATGGGACCTCTTTCCTCCTGATCTTCTTCAGATCTCGCAACTTTCTCGCTTTCGTCTGCTCCTCCCGTGACATAGGATACTCAGCCAACGGATGCTCGACAACCGGAATTGGTTTGGGGCTGATTGGCGGACTCTTCCCCTTGCGTACCGCATTTGCAGCCATATCCAGAATGTTTGGTGCAGAAAAGGAGCGGCTTATACGGTCATACGAACTCAATCCTTGGATTGCGCGCTCGACTGCAGGCGAAGCGAGGGCTGGAATCAGTAGGTCCTCGGTGAAGCTGAGTGACATGGTTCGGGAGCGACGTTTTTCGTTTTGTGGCGCAGGGACAGCGACGGGGAAGGTGAGGTTGTCTGTGCCAGACAATCTGGGGATGATGATCCTGAGATGCTTTGCTCCGCCTGATGTTGTCATTTCGCGAGCACAAGTAGGCACTTTGGGTTTCTGGCGTGCGCGTTGGGGTGAACCTTCTACAGACCCGACACGTGCGGCGAGGCTCTTGCGTTTGACTTTGAAGATCTTAGGGCCGCCTTTTGTACGCTGCTTACCCGTTGCTTGGGTATCTGTCTTGGGTCCTGTGTGTTTGAGATAGTAACTGAGATCATTCAAACCCAAGTCACTGCTGGCGGTAAGTGCGTCGTGGCCGAGAATTGGTGGCGCCATTCGTCCCAGGTTGGACGAGCCAGCCCGGGCTGCTTGTCCCACCCTGACGTACTGACGCTGCTTCAGCACTCGAATTTCCGAGTCTCGCTGGTCGTTGTCCGTAAACTGACCCTCAGCTGCACGTGCAAAGTCACTATCTACAGACGCAATGGAATGTTTGCGAATTGGGAACCGAGGGTTCGTAAGACGCTTTGGGCTGCGTTCTGGTACGGCTGGTGGTAAGTCGGTGAACAAGTCCAGATCTTCCATAGGAAAGATTGCGAGTGGCTCCGTGGAGCGTAGGGTAGGGTCTGGCGAGTGTGGCAGTGGCAGTTTCGGTGGGCTGGGCGTGTAACCACGGCGCACCCTTCTCAAACTTGACTCTCGACTGTCTGCCTGACTGTCGAAATACTTCTGAATCACTCCAAGCGGAGCCACTTCCTCGAGTTTCTCAAGATCTTCCTGGGTAGGCATATCGCTGTTGGTGTCACTCCTCGATGCGTTACGCTGGTGTTTCGCTACCCATGGCTCTAGCGAAGCGTAAGGAGCACTCGTATTCGCCTCAGGAGTAGCAACCTTGTAGGGAGTCTGACGCCTTGACTGCTTTTTTTCTTTCAAATCATGGTTTGGTGTGCTGGTGCTTCGTACACGGACTTCCCTTTTCTGGTGGCCATTGGAAATGATGGCCCGTGCCTGGCGTGGCTGGTAGGTGATGATCTTCGTCATGGGACTGGAAATAGATCGACGGTGTGGTGGTGCGGCCATTGGTCGATACACTTCAGGAGACATTGGAGGTGATAAGGCAAACATTGTTGGTGATGAAGCAATACCAACCTCTGTTGAGTCAAGCTCGACTGGAGCACCAGGGTTGACCGTCAATCGTTTCCGCTCGAGGTAAGGTCCTGCCGACGAGCAGCGGCTGTTTTGGCTGTTGATCCGTGGACGAGAGTAATTTTCGTTAGAAGAAGATGTCGAAGGACGATAAACTTCAATATTCCGCGGTGGGCGCATGTCGAAGTTTCTCGGGGTGTGGTTCACAAACATGTCCTTGCGCTTACGTTTGGCGCCAAACTCGTCAATATAATGCACTGGGGAGAGTGGTAGCTTGGGCTCGAACTTTCCAGTAGCTGCAGCGGTCTTCGTCTTTGTGTTATCGTCGTGCGTCTCGGAAGTAGACTTGTGCTTCAGGCTCGACGAAGCAACACTGGCTCGGCGGATCTTCTCTTTGGATGCAGCAAGTGTCCCAGCGTACTCAAGCGCACTGATACCAGGGTGGCCAAACATAGGGAACGAGTTGATCAGCGCCTCTGTGGATCGAGACTCCAACATTTGCAAATGCGGGAGGCTGTGCCGCCTAAATGCTCAGCGTGAGCAGCAGCACCACAGTGTGCCAGACCTCACGGGCGCGAGCAGCTGCAACGGCTGGCAGCTGAGCTCAGAACGTGGCACAACCAGGAGACCGGTACTCAGCATATGCAGTTATTGTTGTACCGCGAGTATTCGGCAGTGTCTGGGCGATGCTTTGGCCCTTACGTTGCAACGTTGGCCAGGGACAATCGCTGCATGCAGCGTAGATTACTGCGCGTAAGGCAATTGTCCGAATCTGAAGGGAGGAAAATCCTGCTGTGAAACCAAAGACGGTCATTGACAGTAGGGATCAGTTCCCGAGCTCGTGACTGACGTTACGTGACGCGACGTGACACCGCAGGCGCTGATAACGATCCAAGTGGTTGGCAGCAATGTCCTGATCCTCAACGAAATGACAGACATGAAAAAGGCCGGGGTAAGGGCCGATTGAGGGATGTAAGGGCCCTGAAGTAGTTCGTGGGCTGCTTTTTCCTTCACGACGGCTGCCTGCGGAGCTGAATGCAAAACAAACTTCACCATCGCTCGTGACGATCTCACCATGTTGTAGTGTATTGCGGATATCGGGTTCTTGATCTTGGTTGTCGGAAGCAATCGTAAGCTTACGACGGGTCGCTGCTTGGAATGTAGGACACAATTGTCGCGTTGCTGCGCGAGAAGTGTTGTGCGACTTGCTTCTTTTAGCATCACCTAAGGGAGCATTCAGCGGTTTAGACCTGGAGACGCGGAGGGCAATAGCTGTCGATAGCTTCATTCTAGAAGATGACCTGATGAAGACCGTTATATCGATGTCTGGGGTGCAATGGATGGGGTCTGATTGCTATCATGCGTTCCATTGTTGTGGTGTTGACGTGGTTGTCCCACAGGCCCTCGCGTATGCTGTGCGCCCTAAGCCTCGCAGGTAGCCATTAAATGCAACTGCAGACGAGAAGGGCACTTTAGCCGGTAAGAGCGGGGTCTTTCAGGAGTGCTCGTAAGCCATGAAAAGCCACCGCAAATCCACAATCGGAACATTTGACAATCACTGGTCGATCACAGCCATCAGATCTACGCCACGAGCGCATTGCCGCTTCGTGGCCAATCCGACCAACTTGATGAACGTATTTGAGAACGCCCACAAGAAGCAAGCATACGCAGATCTCCGCTATCTAGTCTACATAGATGCTAAAGTGTACAATGAACGCCGATCAAATGCTGATGATGTGTGTGCCATGATTGAACGCCGGGAAACATGAAACTCGATCTTTACCCTGTCCGAGGTTTCTTAGGCCTGTTATCAATGAACGGCCCACTCTGCTTTGGCCTTCTCTTGATTTTAGGCTTTGCCCTCATACCACCTAGAACATCTACTGGCGTGTTCGCACGATCACTCTCAACCGCTGGTGAGCTTCTTCCTTGGATAGCGGGCGTTGACCGACCACTACCTCCATTGTACATGTTGGTGTTGGTGTTAGACGCCGTATCCGATGGCGCATCAAACATGTCGAAGTCGTCGCCAGTGCCCTCACTTTTGACCTCTGGGCTTTCGCTGAGCTTGCGCTTTGCGTGATGAACGAGGCCAGGTTCTTTCTTAATCTCTTGCTTGGTTTCCTGCTTGACCTCTTGCTTGATCTCCTGTTTTATGCCATTTTCATTGGACTGGTTGCTCCCATTTCGGCTCATGGGTTCAGATTTTACCTCCGGCGATGGCCGATGAGGCTTCAGGTAACCCTCATTAGGCGCAGGGTACTTGCTCGAATGTTCACTGAGCATTCTCATAACATTGCCATCGGTGTACCTCTTCCGGTCTTTTGCGTCCACGACGAGCTTCTTCCAGAAAGCTCCTCGGACAAGCGAATTTGAATTACCCAAGACCCAGAGCGAAGACTTAGCACGTGTAAGACCGACATTCATACGCCGAATGTCCTGCAAGAAACCGATACCGCCTGCTGGAGAAGCACGCACACAGGAGAAGATAATGATTTCGCTCTCTCGACCTTGGAAAGCGTCGGTGGTGTTGAAGTCAATCTCATCAATGATGTTGGCTCCATACACGTAGGAGAATTGACTCTTTAGCTCTTTGAGTTGGCTCTTGTATGGTGTGATGATACCGATTTTGCCTTTGAAGTCGTAGCTAGAGTAGTCGCTCGTGAGCCGCTTGTACAGCTGTAGGGCAACATCGATCTCGGCTCTGTTGATCAAAGAGTGGCCTTTAGGTGCAGCTGATTGCTGACCCTGCACATCGAAGAAGCGATATGGTCCAAGAAGCATACTCTGATGCCACGGCTGCTTGCGCAGACCGGCCATGTCGCCACCGTCCAGCAGCTTGCCATCGTAGAAGGTCTTGCTTGGAAATAGACTGATCTCGGGATGCATGCGGTACTGCGTGTCCAGAAGGTGCACGTCATCTGGGTGGTTCTTCTGCATACGAACAAACAAACTCTGCTCGTATGCGAAGCGCGCAGCCTCCTTCGAAAAGACTGTAGGCGGCAGCTGCTTGGGATCTCCGACGAGAATGCACTTCGCGCAACCATACTTGAGAGGGATGAGTGCGCTCATCTCAACACACTGCGCAGCCTCGTCGACGATTACAGTCTCGAACTCGATGCTGAGACCCTGGAACATCTCGTGACCTGATCCACTGAGTGTTGCGCAGATGACGTGGGCATCATTCAAGATAGCTTCTTGAGCTCGTCGGCGATTGAGATCCGCATTACGACCAGCGAGTTTCTCGTCGTCTTTTGCATTATCAATCTTGGTTCCAAGGTTTTGTTTCTGCTTTCGCAGAGCATTGATGTCGTCTTGAAGCTTCGTGGCCTCGTCTCCTTTCAGCTCACCATTTTGGATCTGATCAATGGCATTTCTGAGCTTTTCCGACACCGCCTTGTGGTCAGTGAACAGCTTTTGAGTCGCCTCACGGTCGTTGTTTTTCGGGTTGGATGTGCCTAACCTCTGGCTGACAAGCTCCTCCAAGCAGACGTCTTGGACGTTGGTCTTGATAGCGTCGCTACGACCAAGACGTACGATATTGAGCTTGCGAGTGTCGCCACCGAGAGTCTTGATGCCGGCTTTGAAACGCATGACTAGCTCGTCAACAGCTGCGTTACTGGGCGCGCAGACCAATAATTTCTTCGCGGCAGTATCATTTCGCTGTTGACCACCGGGAACTGGTACAGCTGTTCCACCCCTGCGTAGAGTGTCTGACAAGATCGCACCGACGATAGCAGTGATGGTCTTGGTCTTTCCAGAACCGGGAGGACTGCAAAATCATCAGTTTTATACTTGACAAGGTGAATATACGACGACTTACCCTTGAATCAGCGTGAAGGCATCATTATCAATAGCTGACTTGACGGCCTTGGCTTGTGCCTTGTTTAGATTGTAGTTCTCCATTAGTGGGTCGATCTGCTTGTCGGTGTAGCTCAACAGAGGCGATGGCTTGGCTCGAATGATCTCATCGCAGAGATCGTAGTACTGTAGACCCTTCAATGCGCCATACTCACGCTCGAGAGGGGTGATAGACTGCAGTTTAACACCGAAAACAGCGCTGCTTGGGTTCAGAGCAGACGAGAGGGGGTTGCCTGGCACAACGCGGTACGAGACTTCGATATGCTGCTGCTTTCTTTTGACGCGGAACACTCTCGCAAGGCATGTTGGCACTTCGGCGGATGGTGTTTTCGTTTGTGACAGAAGAATGATGTCGCCTTCAGAGATGAAGATGTCGCGGTTCTCCTCGTGTGTCATCGTGCTACCGACTTCCTGGAACATATCCACGCTTGCTCGAGAAGTGATACGGACCTCATAAGCCTTATTCTGGTTCTCTTCGCGAGCTTTGACAAAACCTTGCCAAGCCTCAAGTGTCAAGAGTGGCTCAAACGTGTTTTGGTAGTCGTTGGGTGTTCGGAAAGTGTTGAGAACCTTGGAGTAGATCCCAGGGTTCGACTTTGGTGGGTAGTCGCCATCATAAAAATAGTCCCAGCCAAGGATAGCCCTATGCAGCGATGACAGATCAGGAGCGAGACGAGCGCGCATATCCTTGATTGAGCGTTGCACCCTCTTCTTCTTGAACGGCATTTGGATCTTGACTTCGTTCACAATATTTGTCTTCGGACCAGCCTGTGCCTTGCTCTTCTTTATGCCGAACAGATCTTCATCAATGTCGCCATCACTGTCTTCAGACTCATCAGAAGAGTGCATGAGCCCTTCGCCTTTGGCCGCTGAGTCTTTACCCAAGACACCGAGGCCTTCGAGACCGGAGCCTGCCTCGTTGGTTTGCGTAAGACCACGAGCCTGTCTTGCCTTAGCAATGGCGGCGGCCTTTTCCTTCTCGCGTCTCTGCAATTCGAGCTGGCGTTTCCTCTTGAATTCGTCCTGGGAAGCGTTCTTCTGAGCATCCAGAGCTTTCTGCTTCGCGAGCTTTGCTTCTGTGGCGCGCATAGCCTCCCGCTTTTCCTTGAACGCGCTCGATCCAGAAGTAAGACTTGACATGAGCCTCGCCTTTGCGTCGCTTGGTGATGCTGCAACACCCGTGGACATCCATTTGCTAATGGAAGCCTGTTTAGGGGCAACAGGCTCTTCTTCCTTGACAATGGAGTGTCCAAGATGGGTTTCGAGAGCTTGTTGTAGTTCAGCTTGCTGTGTTGTGCTAAGCTTAGCTCGGATGTCGCCTGTCAAAATCCTCTCCATATATGAGAGAGTGTCTGTGTTGATCTCGATGGACACATTGTGGAGCCGAACGAGCAGCTTACTGATGAGGGTGACAGATTTGCTCGACAAGAACTCGTCTCGAAGACGGAGCCACTTTGCTAATCCTTCCATAGCATTTGCGGGCAGCTCAAGCAGCTCCTGCAGTAGCTCAGTCTTTGCCTTGCTCTCGTCGTCACCTGACTGGGCTTGCTTCGCCAGGGCAGTCGCAAAGATACTGCACTGATTGAAGACTTCATCGGCGAATTGCATAGTATCTCGGCAGAAGTCCATCATCATCTGTTTGTCATAGAACCCAAGATTACTCCAAGCTTCCGTAGTGGCGAAAATCATGGTCAGCGAATCCCATAAATTCTTCCAAAGGTTCATTGCTGCAGCCGCTTCTGCAGTATTCAGAACCTTGGTACGCAGGATACCGTCCTGAGAGTTGCAGAGAACATCGATGACGTCTCTGCACGTCCTGATCATACTTGGAGTAGGAGCGAAAGCTTTCTTGCGCATGACTTGACGAACTGAGTCTGATATACCCGCAACTACGTTCTTGAAGTAGTTCGTCAGGATGTGCTGCAAAGCATTGCGTCGCTCCTCCACCAAACTGATGACCTTCAGCAGCTCGATCGCTGAGCTTCTTGTATCCTCGGTCGAAGAGAATAACAGTGAGACAATGGCAGTGGTCGCGACTTGGTCCTCGAAGAGCGCAGAGAGTTGTGAAGGATTGAACTCGGACAATCGATCAACCACATCTGTTACTGATTGAGACAGAAGCTTGAAGCGATCATTGAAGTGGCGGACTTCTGCTGGTATCTTCTCGACACCGGACTTCATGGACAGAGGCTCAAGTCCGATTAAAGCTCTCCCCGCAACCAACAAATGGGAGGCAAGGTCCAGGCTCTGGTGATCGATGGCTTTGAGTACAGTCTTCCAAATTGGTGCCGATGACGGTGTCTCGGTCGGCGAAGGCTTTTTGGCTGAAATCAGTTGCCTCTCGATGATCAGAGACTGAGCTTCAAGCAAAAAGGCGTTCTGGATCACGACCAAGGTCAATTTGGTGTCGTTAATGTCGGCGGCACTATTGCCGAAGGTCTTCAACCTCGAAACGAGCAGCTGAACGTGGGTCGAGAACATGTCCATCATACCATTCACTGTTGGCTGCCCGACGAACTTCTCTATCGACTTGCCTTCGGACATCTTTTTAAAGGTGAACTCGAGCACTTTCAAGCCTTCGCGAAAGCTATTGACTCTGGACACTTGTGGATACCGTTCATCCTGAAAGCGACCGAACAGTGCTTGCGCGAAAGGTCTAGTAGCCGGGCCGAGGTTTGCTGGCTTGATGGATGCGGTAAACAGTGGTATCCAGCTGAAGGCTGCGTGGATATTGCTCATAGCTTGCTCATCATCTTCCTTCGCTGCGACTAGTACCTGCTGTAGAACAGGGCTGTTGAATATCTGCTCTACAACTGTGGTAATTGAAGGAGTGACAGCGTTCATGCCTTCCCAGAAGTCGATGGGAGCTCTGGTCAGCAGCTCTTCCATTGTGGCGAGGATATCCAGAAATGCTTCCGACTTTAGCGAGAGATGATCAAGCATCAATCGATAAAAGTTCCCATCCAGACTGCGGATATACTCAGTTATCAGCTCTCTGTCCATCTTGCTAATGATGAGACGAGCTCCACTCCAGAATAATGGGACGAGCTCAAAGTCAAGGTTGTTCATCTGGATCTTCATCATGGCGCTAATCATGTAGTCGCGCACAGCCCACTCGAACTCTGACTTGAGAAGGTTGCGCTTGAACGTAGACCATGATAGTGCTGCCCACCTTTGGCGACTATCCTTCTTGCTGAACAGGAAGCGAGTCATGGCCGGGAGGTAGGTTTGCACCTTCAGCCGCTTCTTAGTCTGTACAAGGTCGAATGGTGCGTCGAAGTAGTGTGTGAGGCGGTCTTCGTTCCGTACCAGAGCATCGCAACTCAAAGCCTCGAAGAAGGCGTAGGTGCACTGCGGGGGTAATATGCGCACGCCGCGAGCTTTGGGCTCCGCGCTGCTCAGAATTGTGTTTGCCTCGTCCAAGCCAGCTTGTATACGGCCGAGGCATTGCTCATCCACAACATTCAGGAATTCTCCAATATTATCCTCGTCGTATGTGTCAACCAGCCGTGTCCTCCACTCAGCTCGCGACTGGTGGAATACTCGTACACACACATCGCAGCTCTGCATGAGCTGGTTTAGCCGCTCCAACAGCCATGCCTTGTGCGGTGCTGCCTCGTCTCCATCGAATGCCAGTATCTCTGTTGCCTTCAAGGCTGTCCATTTCCGTTCCTCGGCTTCTCGTATCCGTAGTTCGCGGTCTTTAAGTACGGCAGGGTCGGTTTCGGGGGGGTAGCTTGCTACATCTTCGTCATAGTAAACGGCTCCATCTTCGCCGATGCGAGGGCAGAACAGGTGCTGGTCTTCAGATAGTGCTCGAAGCTCACTATACATGTCAAGGTAAGTCATTGTTTATGGACATGTGTGCTAATGTGTATGTGTCTGCAGACGGTAGCTGTATGTGAGGGGAAAGGCGACGAGGCATTGAGGTAAGAGAGGTAGCTACAAGTGAGAGGCAGGATGTCTGCTCATTGTACTTACTTGATCTTCTCAAGGATTTCCGCCATCTCTACCACCGCGGTCCTCCGCGACGCTCAGAAGCGACCTTGACAGTCACCAGGCACAAGGACAGATTAGAGCACGCTTGCAGCGTCTTCATATGTAGTGCAAGCGCGTCTATAGTCGCTAGTGGGAAGGAAATGCTATCTACGGCTGTCCAAGCACGACGTCTGACCTTCGTTGTGACTGCCTCGGGAGGTTGCTGAAAGTGATTCAGCAGGTACGTAACCCCGCTTTGCAAATAGTGATAAGAGAGCGTCGGTGAAGGGGCGGCAGGACGTGTGCGTGGGCGCGGGGAGCGGTTGAGCACTGCGGTGAGAGTACGCAGCGTGAGTGTGTACGGATCACGGGCGTCATTGCCGCCAGGACCCTCTCAAAGAATCTCGCAACGCGACGCGACCCACTAGTGCGCGTAGCGGTTGCCAAGCCCATTAAGCATCCAGTCGTCACTGAAGTGTGCGCAGTTATCGTTCTTCACGGTTGCTGGCACGAATTTCTGGTTCTGATATCTTTCACGTGTCACGGCATGTTATGGTAACTTTAAGATTCAGCCAGTCCAAAGGGACTGGCCATGCATTAACTATTTCGACCGCAGTCATCAGCACTTCTTTTGTTGCTGTCATACGAACTCTACAGCCTTAACAGCTCCAAACGCAACATCGCAATAAGCTAAGAGAATGCAGAAGGGGATGGGAATCGCGTATGCCAAACGAGCAACCAAAAACGCCCGCTTGCAGCTAGGGCAAGAGTAAAGGAAATTAGCAATGGTGTATACGTGAACGCCCGATGCGTAACATGGTGGGGAATATTTTTATGTACAGGTCGTTAAAACAGTCGAAAGGCCGAATCACTGCCGTCACCTTGGTGGACTCGCTGGTGGTGTTTTCGGCTTCGGTGAGCTCTTTGGTGAGCTCGTTGTTATAGCTGGAACAGCAGGTGCATCATGGAGGTCAGCAGGTGCTTCCTCTCTTGTGATGGTCGCCCGGCGAATCGCATTCTTCAACCGACTTCCGATGTTGCCGGTCGATCCGCTTTGACTGCCAGTGCGGCTACGCCCTATGTAGCTGTTCCGGCTGTGCGCTGACTCGATGCGGGTCAGCATGGCAGCTGATGTAAAGTCGTTGCTCTGTTCGAAACTTGGCCTCACGCGGTCCATAGACATTCTAGCGCGGTCGTAGCTTGGCCGCACACGGTGCTCGTAGGTGTTGTTAACGGGGTGACCTTCGGACGACATGCGAGGAGCCGCAGGTAGGCCCTCCATTGAACGGCGGTATGTGTAGTCGGTGCTGTTGCTACCGTTCTGACTTCGTGGGTTGTGTGTTGTGGCCGTGGGCGCTACAGACGGAGGGTAGATGGGCCGAACATCTTCATCAGTAGGCTCGGCATTGGCAGCCTTGTACTTGTCCGCATCGACTTCCGGTACCACAGCTGGCACTTTTCCTGGAGGGGGAGGAAGGTAGCTGTCGCTATCCCTCAAGTAGTCGAATTTGCCTTGTTTGACCTGCTCACGGATGATATCGACATCAAGAGGGAAATACATCTTCTGTGCAGCCTTGAAGATGAATCGTGGGAGTAAACACATGATCGTCGCGACAAGAACATATGCCCAGAAGTTCAGGTTACCGTACACTTCCGCACCAGCTTTATAGAACTGAGCGCTGGAAGTGAATGACGTGTAGATACCTGTCCAAACCCATACCATGATCGTACTGAGGGCAACGATCAACAGCATTAGCCAATCCCAGCGGTAGGTGTTGTAAAGAACGTAGATATTGGCAGCACTGACAGCAGTGGTGGCGGCATATACACCCATGCGCCTGTACTCTGCAAGATCTAATCCACTTGAGGTTGCAAATGTGGCAGGATAGAAGATTTCGTAGACCAAGAAAAAAGCAATGGCAGATTGGTAGACACCGTCAACCATGTAGGCCCTGGTGCTAATTAGTAATTGTCCCTGTATCACAAAGGGGCAACGTACCAAAACTTAGGCTGCGTCCACTCTTTCCGCTCAATACCTCGGCGATAAAGCTGAGGAACTGCGAGCGATATCGTGGCATCGACGTCTTGATCCAAGACACCCATGACGATGACCGGGAGAGAAGTGAAAACAAGGTTGAAGAAGATAATGTACGTGTAGTCGAAGATGTACTGGCTGTCGAAGTTGGTGTAGATCTGGTACCAGAAAAGCGCGAATGTCCAGACGATATTCTGTATACAAATTAGTATTCAGTCAAGACTCTGTGCTTTCTTGTACTGACCTTGTAGAAGAAGTTAGCGATGGTCTCTGCGAGTCGTCGGTAGGACCAACGACCATGCACAAGTACAAGGCGGGTCAGGAAGCGGAATTGTCCGATGGCGTAATCGGAAGACATGACCGCTGCGCGACCCTCGACACCAGCAATACCGACGCCAACGTGGGCTTCTTGAATCATAGCAACATCGTTGGCACCGTCACCGATGGCAAGAGTTAGGCAGTCGAGACCAGTCTTGACCATGTTGACAACAGCAGCCTTCTGGCTGGGACTGACACGGCAACAAAGCACGGATCGGCATCGTCTGCAAAGCAAAAGGAACTTTCGCTTGAGAGATTCGTCCAACGCGAGTTTGAGAGTGTCACCATCGATAATGATGGCATGGGTTGGTGGCGGAGGTTCGTGGTCAGTCTGAGCAGCCTTAAGCTCCTCTTGAGAACCTGTCAAGCCAAAGATAGCCAGCTTTTCGTCGAGCTGAGCTTCCACCGATTCAAGGCTATCATCTGTAACCTTGAGGATGATAAGATCCATGTCGTTATCAAGGAGGTTGCAGGAGAAACCAATGTTGATGGCGGTCTCGACCTTGTCACCAGTCAACACCCACAACTTGATACCAGCTTGGCCAAGAAGCGAGATTGACTCTGGCACTCCGTCTTGCAGTCTGTCTTCGATGGCTGTGCCTCCGATCAACCACAACTGGTTTTCGATTCTGTCAGAAACTTCTTCCAGCTTGTCTTCTCGGTCGGTGACGGAATTGGCTGCGATATCATAGTCCTTATTCCATTCAGCGTACTCGTGTTCTGAGATTTCCTTCTGAGCGATACAGAGGGTTCGAAGTCCTTCTCTTGCAAACATCTCGAGATGTTCACCAGTGGTGACACGAAGCTGCTTCTGCTCGTTGGGAATCAATCGAGAGTAAATCATGCTATCTGCGCCCTTGCAGAACAACATGATTTTTCCGTCAGGCATCCTGATAATAGCGCTCATACGTTTCCGAGTCGAGTTGAATTCGAGGGTGTTTAGAACCTGGTATTTGCGCTCTTCACCAAGGACGTTGACAATGAGCTTATCATCTTCTCGACCGACAAAGGTGAAGCCGACATCACGAGCTGTTGCAACAAGGGCAGCCTCGTCCGGAGACTGAGCCTTGAATTCAATCTTTGGTGGGTCTCCTGGTGTTCGTTCGGTGACAACGGTGTGGCAGAGAGCAAGCGCAAGCATGAACTGCTCGTTGGCCATCTTTTGTTCTAGGCCAGATTCGCCCGCAAGGTCGTCAATGTAGTCTGGCGCAACGAAAGTGAGGTCATCGTCCCACAAGTAGGGGTTGTTGTGCAACTTGCGGCTTCCCTCGAGCATTCGCGCGCGATCACGGGCGATCTGCTCCTTTGCACGAGCACCTTCGACCTCGACGTTGATTCCTTGTCTTCTCTGCATACCAGCTTGAGCTTCAGTATACGCCTCTCCGTAAGGAACGCCGTTAATGGTACATTTCTTGAACTCCATAACGTTCTGCGTCAGTGTACCTGTTTTATCGGAGAAAATGTACTCGACCTGGCCGACATCATCCGATATATTCCAGGACTTGGGCGTGCAAGGGTAGTCGAGCTTCTCGTAGTACATCTGAACGTCGCTGTAGATGAATAGAGCCTGCAGGGTGCGGATAATTTCCAGGGTAATATAGAGAGAGATAGGCACCAAGTTCTGGAATAGAATGACAGCAGCCCAGAAGGCTATGACACCGTCTGTTGCCGGGTTGCCACCGTATGATCCATACTCGAAGATCGAATGCGATGTGTCGTCTCTGGCCCAAGTAACACCAAGAACAACCCCAGAAACCAGGCACATCAGGGCTAGGATGACAAAGTTGTAGACGACGTTCCAATTTAGGTCTTTCGATATCCTTGCGCGCTTACTGGGGGTAACGCCAGAGTTGATCATGATCTTGGATTCTTCTCCAGTGAAGACAACCACACCAAGAACCCATTCAGTGTTTCGCAACTGGCAACCACGAAGAAGAAGGTTGTTGATTGAGATCGGCTCCGCCATTTCGTAGGTGGGTGTCTCTGGGTCCTTGGCATTGTGCTGCTGCCACCTGATGACAGCACTGTAGGAGTACAGATTCGAATGTGGACCTTCACTCTCGATTGCGAATTCGGCGCGTTCGCAGTGGCGGGCGTGTCGCACGTCACGTGTAGCGTGGAGGGCGTTTCTAACTTTCAGGTTCGTCTCGCCGTCCAAATTCTTCGTCTCCACATAACAAGCACCATCGTCAGACGAAGTAGACAGAACAATGACATCGGCAGGGATCTCCTCGTCGTTGTATAGGCGGACGAAGTCACCAACCTGTACGTTCTTCCATGCATCTTTCTTGAAGCGGGCCTTTTCTGGAGACGTCTTGAAAGGGTTGAGCACGTTACCCCAAAACTTCTTCGTCGAATTGCCTTTGGAGTCGCTGCCTCTGATTTTGTCATTGTCGCCGGGGCCACGTCCAGTAGGCGGTGGAGAATGACTAGGGGAGGCGCCAGGCAACGGCGATGGGACCGGGGTCATCTGGATGCCCTCTTCAGCGTCGAGGTAAGACGACCTGCGAGTAGCAACAGATGCTCTTCGGGTGTCGATTGAGGGTCGGGAACCGTCACCGCCACGCTCACTGTCCCCCTTGCCTTTTGCGCCGTTCTTGCCCGTCCCACTCTTCATGAGTCTGTATGTTGTGATGATGGTCTTTGTGCAGGCCTTCTTGAACTGCCTCCATGGTGAGACAGTGTCTTCTGCGGTGTTCACATTGTTGAAGTCAACCAGTCGGTGCACTGGGGCGTTGTTGAGGTCGTTGTCAAGGACGGTTCTCCTCCAGTCCTCGATAGCGTCCTTGATGGCTGTTACGGAGATAATGACAATGAGAGGCGCGGCGTTCAATGCGGGATTCGAGGCTCCAAAAATCTGGAAGATCTACAGGATGTTGTTAGCGGTGCACTGACCACGCTCGAGGAGATGAGGGTGTACGTACACCCAAGATAATAATAAACAGGAAGTAAATGTTGGCGATGTTGTGGAACTGGAACCACAAGTTCTTCGGTATGAAGCTTATAGGGGTGTATTTGGCTGTTCGTATCTTGTTACGCGCGTACGAGTGGATAGGGTGGCCATCTTCGTCGCGTTCCGAGCGAGGGAGCGGCACGTTGAAGTAGACTCTGCGCCCAGAGTCCTCCTCGTCGTGGCCTGCATCTGAAGACTCGGGCGACTTGTCGCCCTCGGGTCCGCCTAATGAGCCTCCCTCTTTTCCTATCGAGTCTCTCTTCTCGCCTGAGCCTATCCGTCGATGCAGGCGCTCCTTTAGGGAGTGCCGCTTGTTCTCAGCGGTTGCGCCTGTCGCGCGATGTGTCGCCCATCGTATCCGCTTCACGGGGTTCGAGATCTCAGGCTCGAGCTCGGCAAAGGGCGGCTGCAGGCTGGGGTTGCTGTTGTTCGCGCTCATGGCTGCTTCGAGTCGGGCGGCGGAGGTTCGGGGGTGCTGCTATGGCCGGCCGCAGCCGGGAGGGCCTCTACGCTGTCGACTTCGCCAATGCGCCTGCGGGAGCGAGTGCGCGAGGATTCAGAGAGTGGCAGAGGTGCAGCCGGGAGGCAGAGAGGCGGTGGTGGTGGGTGCGAAGGGGGTGAGTCGAAAGGCCAGAGATGAGCGTGCAAGCGTTACGCGGGCGTGCTTATGCAGATATTAGGGAACCCCGGTCAGCGAGACGGGCAGCGCTTCCCACGCAACACCAAAACAGTCAGGGCGGAGCGAACGTCGGTCGGCGTGCGAGTTTTTGCGCAGCACGGAGGTCTGGGGCAGATGCAGAAGATGTCGTCAAGGTGTCGGCGCTGTCGTTAAGCAACCGGGCGCGGGAAGGGAGGGAAGTGGCGGAAAGCTCGGAGTCCAAAAGCCCTCTCTCGCTGATTGCACTCTGCAAGTTGCTTACGAGGGCATTCGGCCGGGGTACTGCGGCGTTTACACAGTACCGTGCCGAAAGCCCGCTATGCTTTATGAGCCTCTGCGAGCTGTTTTTTTCGTCCGCGTAGGTCCGCGTTCACTGCATGCTCCACGTTCGCGCTGCGTGGCCTCAAGCTCGTCTTGCGGCCGCTGTGCAACGCTCGCGACGGCTGCTCGTGAGACGTGACGGGCGCGGGTTTGCAGCGCTGCGAGTTGCGCGCTGCTCGGGTCCACTGGTCACAGCCCTGTAAGCAGCATGCCTCGATGCCTCAGCCCCAGCGCCCGTCAGCCATCTGAGCATCATCGTCCATACACATTGTAGGCAAGCTGCACTCTCGATTCCCGTGCCCGTCGTCCAATCGTCTGCTCTGCTGCGAAATTTTCCAAGACACTTGTAGGGCTTTGCAATGGCTCTAGTTCCTGTCTCACATCTCGCGCCTCGTACGAAGCGCTGCAGTAAATTCATCTACGGCAAAAAAGTACGCCGCTGTCACCCTGAGCAGGGGAGGCACGATGTCTGACACAGCGGGCCCCGGGAGGGCTCGTGAAGATCAATGCAAACAATCAAACAGCCTCACCACACAAGCAGCGACCCTGGCTCTGCGTCCACACTGTCCATCCCCCAGGCGCACTCACGGTCACAGCAATGTACCGTCTCAGCGTGTCCACCGTGTTCAACGCAATGCGAAATGGAGAGCGCGGTGCTCGGATGCGGACGAGCGAGCATTCCGCTGCACGTCGTTGAGCGCGCGTCATGCCTACCTTAGCCTCCCGTAATCCAGATGCTAGCGCAGGATCTGATCCCGTGAGAGCGCGCAGCGCGCCATGCCAGTCCTGCAGTACGCCAAGCATTCCTAGCCTCCACCCCACTCTATCAATAACGCGTCGCGGTGCTTCGCGCAGAGCGAGTGCCGTCATGAAGCGGCAGAACTCATCAAAGAGCAAAAGCATCCTCCATTTCTTCAAAAGTGTCCCGCGCACCCCGCACGAAAGCACAACAGGTACCGCGCCTTGCCTACCCTGGTGTCCATAAAGGTAGTTGCAGCCTCAGGCTGATCATTCTAGCGACAAACACCACTACCGACAATGTCCCACAGTCACTGTCCAGTAGGCCAGAGCTGCCAGAGCGGCCGCAAACTTCTACCACCAGACTCTCCCCATCATTCGACTCGAATGCCTCTACCGTAGTAGAAGCGCCGCCTACTGACACACTCATGACATCAATTGAGACACTACAACCCAGCACTTCGCAAACATCTGCCAATTCGGGCGCAAGCAAGCGTGTTTTATCCCATGGCCAGCAAGTGGTCCTCAATTCAGACTCGGACTCAGACTCAGACTCTATGGGCGACCTCGACTTCGGCCTTCCTGCACCAAAGCCGAAAGTCACTTCTTTCACCAGTCGGTCAAGCCGCAGAATAGGCTTCAACGAGCCTGAGCTGCGTAGACCACCCAAAGAAGGCAGGAGTGCTGGCAAACGATCTTTCAATCAGCTCATGGAGACTGCACAAAAGAATCTAGACACAGAAAGGAAAATCCAAGAGCGCAAAGCTGACCTAGAAAAGGTGGACGACGAAACTGCTTCAGTGGCGACCAACCTAGACAAGGATGCACTCAAACATGCTATCCAAAATGGCGAGGACTCTGATCAAGCTGAACGACTGTACAGGGCTATGCAGAGAACTAACGAAGTACAAACCCAGACCGCATATCACTTTTTCGAGGATAGCCTACATGTATCTGCAATACTGCCTTTTCCTCAAATGAGCCTACCAGCACATAGCTGGACTGCCTGCTTCAAACGTAAGTCTCCACCCGTTGGATGATTCATATTGCTGAAAAGGGTCCAGAGCCGTCTGTCCGAGATCAGGCCTTCATGACTGGATTTGCGCACCAGATCTTCCGCCTGCAAGAACTGCCCACAGAGCTCGCTACCTGGATGATAGATCAGAGTAAGGGCTACTGCAACGTCTAAATGTACACTTGCTAAGCTGGCTCAGTTTATCTTGGTCGCAATGCGGCGCTTGATCAGAAGTATCTCGAAATCCTTCAGATGCATGATGAGCAGTTGCAGAAGCAGCTCAACTCGAAAAGACTAGACATCATGTTCAAATCGATTGGTGCTCAAGTTCAGACCTTGGAGGATAGCGCTGAAATATTACCACTTGAAGCGCAAGCAAACGATCAGCGGCCGTTACCTCCATCACTGAAACGCATCGCTGCTCTGTTGACATCAGCTGCCCCTTGGTATGTCGATTCTCTATCTACGAAAACCGAGCTGACGACGAAAAGGCTACATGCAAACGCTAGAACGCACGCACTCCACTTGCTATGTCACACTTGCTTAGATGACCGCCTCTTCCTCGACTCGGAAACGCTTGACTATGTTCAAGACGCCATAGAAGCAGTCATCTGTCAGTATGCCGGCAATCAAAAGTTGACCTCAGGCGTAGGAAGCCTTCCACTGGATGATATACCTTCTCTGATCACATCTCAGCTTACGCATGTCATTTCGAAACTCCTTTCGCGCGTCACAAACCCACTCCTGCAAGCAAACCTCGTGAACGCATTTCCAACGAAATCGCCGTTGACGGCTTACTTACAGCGGCATCTTGCTATGTCCTTCCTTTTCCATCCCATTCCATTAGATATAGCTCTTGCAGATCCGCAGCTGCCCAAACTTCTTCATATACACCTTGAAACGTCACCACACTATCATATGAGTAAAGACACCAACTACAGCTTCGTAGTGGCTCGCCTTGCCCTACTTGACACTGCCATTGGACCTGGGCCGTTGACTGTCCCATACATGGCGCTTGTTAGTCCTCCAACCTCAGAAGCAGGCTCATCACCTCCCCTGGCACCGACTCCAGCATCTTCGGAAATAGATGCATTCAACAAGGAGGTGGATGCACTCGCACAACATATCAAACTACTCGGCAACTCCATTGTTGAGACCGGTGCAGCCCTCGACCTTATGATCCTGGAAGCCAAAGAACGCTGTGAGAGAGTGTTCTGGAGACTACAACATGCTGTGCGTATCGGCGGGAAGAAGGCCGACAATGTTTTTGGAGATGGTGAGGACGAGAAACAGCTCAAGGTCAGGAAATTCTTCAAGCCACTTGCGAAAAAGAGTGCGCAGGATGAGAGTGTCTTCGATCAAGACGACACTCGGTTACCAACATAGAGTGTGGTACGTCTGTCGATGAAGAAATCATTACAACTGTGGGGGGCTGCTAGGGGTTGATACACCACGAACGTATCTTCAATTTCGACATGTTGTAGCACCCACTCGAGCACAACAGTTACTACCTTCCTCACCAACATCTACCTTACATGTACACATCAGGTTATGCAAGTGACGATACACGTGCATGTCTCGACCTCGTGCGTGAAACCTCAGGAAGCAGTCCTCAACCGCGAATATGCGTTGTTCAGGGGGATCGACAAAGCCGCGGCACTTCCAAGCCGTGCGTAAAGCACAACAGCATCCTTCGCTCGGTACCCACTGCACCTCGCAATCTCACAATCTCACCACCTTTGCCAAACCCGCATCAGGTGCTCATCTGTGCCGCAGCGCCAAGCCAATCTAGAAGAGGAAGTGCGTGATACCTGCTGCAACCTGCATTGGGCAATAATTAGGCTGCGCAAGCGAGGTTTGATCCCCGAGCGCATTCATGCAAAGAAGTGGTGTGAGGCGGCCGTTCGTTGGCAGAGCCTTGCGCTTGCAGTGGTCACCGCATTAGAGCGATTGGATGTGGAAGGCCGAGTTGATGCTAGTTGCACATACAGTACATTCCTTCGCGGTTGAATGCTTGCACGCCCGGGGTTGCGGTGGTGTTCACGTTGCTAAGGGCCGTTTCGCCAGCATGCGGAATATGCATGACTCGCCGGCGGAAAATTCATAGGCAACACGAGTCCACTGATAAGGCCGGCAGCGGAGTGTACTTTACACCGAGGTGCCTGGCGCTGGGGCCTCGTGCAGCTGGGTCTCCCGTGGGACGATGCAGGTGTTTGAAAGTCTGGATGCTGGAACTGGGACAGGGGTCTGAGGAAGGGGTGGAGGCCGGCATCGTCTTGGCCGGATGAGGAATCGTTTCAGTCTTGTGCCGGGTGCCGATGGGGACCGCGAACGCTCGGTGTAGGCGTCAAGATGCAGGGTGAATTGTGGCTTGCGGTGGAAGATGGTGACAGCTGTCGCGGTCCTTGGAGGCTTGGTGTTTGGTTGAGGGCATTTGATGGCGGCGACAGCAGGCATGGGGTTTGAGAAATACAGGCACGAGTTGTGTTGTGCGCTAAATCACGTTGCGTACTTGGTTGACTTGGAACATGGTGTGGCTGCAAATCGTAGTGCAGTAAGTTCTCTGATTTGGTAGTCTATGAAAATGCTATGTGCCTATGAAATGAATATTGAAAGAGAGGTGGATCATCAGCACTGCCGAGTCCTGTCATTACTGCATCACCTCATACCTAAATGTGAGGGAAAGAAAGAGACGGTCAGAATTGGGTATATGTCGATCAGCCTTTCATCCCATCTCCCCAAAACCCACAAACCTCGCCCCCATCAGCCACCCTTCCCTGTCATTGTGCCCTGCACTTTGTTTTACGATCTCTACAAGCCTCCAACACCGTTCTTCTCATCGATATGCCTGTAGCGCTCCTGCTCCATCCTGTACTTGAGAACCATAGCAATGCAAAGGACGAGGATGAAGTCAACTCCGACGATTCCAAAGGCTGCGGTAAATATCTGATCGAGGTATTTGTTGGTAAACGAAGAGAATGGACCGATGCATCCACCCTTCTGAGCTGCAACGAGAGAGTTTGTGCAAGTAGCGTCCTGGACAAAAGGAGGCGTAGTGGCGTTGACATATCCGCAGCAATCAAACTGAAAATGGAATGATTAGCATTGCTGACGATGCAAAATGAAGTTGATATAAGCTTACCTTCTGCTGCAGCAAAGATTGGATCTGAGGTGACTCGCGGCCCCAAAGTGAGTTCAAGTTCTTGCGTGTCTGCAGAGTTTCGACCCAGATGGCAAGACCCAAGCCCAGGGTGAATGTTGCGCAGATGACAACGAGCCAGCCCTGAGCGCGGAGCCAGCCTCGGTTTGTAGGAAGGAACATGGCCGGCAAGGAGAGCAGGAAGGTGACGAAGACGAAGATAGCATTGACAACACCGGCTGTCAACGGGCACTGGCCGAGCAGTAGGTTTTGGGTGACGTTCTTTATGGTTGGGGTTTCTCTCATTGCTGCCTCTGACATCAACGAGAAGCCCAGTAGTAGTCCTCCACATCCAGCGAAGAGGAAGTCGAATCCAAGGAAGGCCAGCATCAGCTTGTTCGGCATGATGGCGGTTGAATGATTTTACTGCGTCCTACGGCTCGGTGAAGTATGATAGATTGGATTAAAGAATGGAAGTCGAACGCAGCGGAGCCGTCCGGCGTGCTCTCGATGGACTATGACAAGTGCAATTATTAGGTATAGCGAAGAAACGAAGAGTTGAGGAAACGGCAGCAACGACGGGAAAACAGAAAATGCATGGCATTGTGCAGAGGGGCAGGTAGAGCATTAAGAGGCTCTGCTGGGCACGTCGCAATCGGAGAAAGTCGAGGCGTGGGTGGTTTCAGTGGTGTTCGAGCATGTCCGTGGGCGAATCACCGTCACGGAAGTCCATTGTGGTTCGACGTTTGGCGCTGAGACTGTCCGCGACGTTGCGCCTCACACGATCACGAACGACGAACCGTCAGATGCGTCTTCAGACAGCAGAGAAGAGGTTGTCACGGCGCCAGCGCAAGGCAATGCACGAGCGACGTTGGTGTTGAGCACCGAGATGCATGCCAGTGCGGTGAGCTGTTGGTGGCGCCTGCAGCGGGGGGAAAGGTCGACCCCGGAGCGATGCCGGCTTTGGCAGGAGCACTGCAGGATCGAGGCTAGTGCAGCTGAGGTCAGCAGCTAGCAGGCGATTGGTAGACCATGTGGGCCTAGTGGACGCACGCAGACGGTGATTTGTGGGATAACGCTTGGACTCGAAGCAGAATGGCGCTTTTCGTGATGAGGGAAGTGCCCGCTGCTGCTCTTCTCAAAGCGTACTGACAGCTTCAAGGTCGTCTCAAGGGCATGATATGGGTGTCTGGAGGCGCGTAACAGCGCGCTCTACCCACGCAAAGGCAGTGAAGATGATAGAGAGCCCCGCGGCGGCGCTCCCACCTGCCCATTCCACCCCAAGCGTGCGATCTGCGATTCAGCGTCGACCAGGGTGCACGCTCAAGCGGCCTCCCGCCCCCCGTCGTCTGCAACCACGGCAGCCGTACTGGACTGGCACTGGCACCAAAGCAGCAGCTATACTTTCCCCTCCGCCGCCCGTTTCACTCTTTCCCCAATCTTCTCGCTCTTTCCCTCTCTGAGACAGCTCTCTCGCACCTGCACCACCCAGCGTGTGCCCTGCGTCGTGCTGCCTATCGCTGCCTTTCCTGCCAGATACCCGCGGCCAAGCTCCAACAAGCTCTCCGGGCCTCTGTCGCTGTTAGACCGCTTCCGGCCTGCTGCTCCACTCCCACCGTTGCGCTCACGCTGTTTGGTACGTACCGCGCTCTTGTTGTTGTTCGCGGCCTGCGCGCTTTTGTCGCACCCCAGCCATCCCCCGGCCCGCCGAGCATTCGCTAGCCCGCCAGTCACGGCCAGTGGCCGCCAGTGGCCTGCGCGCCCGAGCAGGTGCGGTCCTCTGTCCGCCGGCAGCGCCGTGCAACCGAGCTCTTGCCCTCTCCTTGCATTCCTTGCTCGCCGCAACCAAAGGGTTCAGCACCCGCCTCTTAACTTGTCTCGTTCTGTCCCCAAGCGCGCCTGCTTTTCCCCATTCATCGACCCGGGCCTAACCCGACTCCAGACAGCTGCACTCGTCTCGTCTATCCTGTTACGCGCAGCGCTCTCCGCCAAACAGACGCCGAGGGTCTCCCCACACAAACACCCGGCCAAACGCAGTTAGGACCACCACACGCCAAACATCCGCAACCAACGACAGCGCGCAACCCACCATGGCCTCTGAGATCACTGAGCACGACCAGAACGCGTCGCCGTCGCTTCATGACGATGGCAACGGCGCCCTCAATGCCGGCGATGCAAACCGCGGCACCAAGCGCCCGCGCCCTGCTGCCGACGACGACGACGACGACGATGACAAGCCCGGCCGCGAGCGCAGGAAGATCGAGATCAAGTTCATCCAGGACAAGTCGCGTCGACACATCACCTTCTCGAAGCGCAAGGCCGGTATTATGAAGAAGGTATGTGGCCGTCCTGAGCCTGCGCGCTGCCGCCTGCGAGAGGGGCACGCGTTTCGTCGTCGCATTGCACGCCAGCTAACGCCCTGCACCAGGCCTACGAACTGTCTGTCCTCACCGGCACCCAGGTGCTGCTGCTCGTCGTCTCCGAGACTGGTCTCGTCTACACCTTCACCACACCGAAGCTGCAGCCCCTTGTAACCAAGCCTGAGGGCAAGAACCTCATCCAGGTACGCTGCACCGTCGATGCGCTTGTCGCATTGCATCACTAACACCCCACAGGCCTGCCTGAACGCACCTGAGCCCTCCAGCGGCGATGCGAACGGCGTTGAGGACAACCAGGTTGACTCACCCGAGGACAACCACGCGCAAATGCCACCTGGCCAGCCCCGCGGCGTGCCCAACAACAACGCCATCCCCCAGGCTTACATGACACCAGAAGCCGCTCTGCAGTACCAGAACTACCTCCAAGGCCACCAGCAATCACAGCAGTATCCCATGGCCCAGCATGGTATGCCCCGCCATCCCAGCCAGCACTACCCCCAGGACCAGAAACTTGGCTAAATACATGACTTTGCGGGCCTCTGCCAGATTTGGTGGCTGGCCACGATTCGGGCGTCGTGCACACTGCCCAGGACGGATACCCTTTATAATGGCCAAAAAGTAATTGAACGCATGGCTCACGAGCAATGCTCTGGTGTACGGTACGCAATGGCGCTTGTTTGCGAATGTGCTAGACAGAGGGGACGATATGCATGTGGGAAAGCTATGTTGGGAGCCAGGCGGCTGCAGTTCTGATCAGACGATTGTACGTCTTAACGTGGATACCGGCGTGGTATGGTGTTTTCTTTATCTCTCTTGCGGTCACTATGGACATCTATATCATCTCCCCTGTGTCATTTACGAGGTACCGTGTATTTCGATTCCCCTCACTGCTGGAAGCATCGGTACAATACGAAAATCCACTGCAAATGACGACCTTGTGTCTGTGACTCTATGTGGCCTAGCATCTCTGGGCGTATTTGCCCGTTCCAGCAAATCGCCACTTTTGGACACCGGTCATGAACCTTACACTTTGCAAGTCATGCGCAATGCGCTCTTTCCCAAAATGCGCAGCTGCATTATTGCGGGGTCGAAGGGAAAGGTTGCCGACTCTGCTGCAGTGGGTACCAAACATTGCGCTACTTCACCTCCAAGACCGTCATCATGTCGCCTCAATCCACTCTCTAACACCTCAAGCACCCTACTACAGCCTCTTTGCCCAACCGTGGCGGCTTTGCGTTCCCTACAATCCTTGTGGTTCTCGAACACTCGGAAAAAGCAATATGTGGCTTGCCTTGCACGACATCTGGTCGTTACGGTACAACCCGGTGTAGCATAGCCTACGCTCCCAAATACCGCATTACCGCAATCACGCCAGTCGTACATCGATGCTATGAGCCGCGTTGTGTTCACCTTGGTTTAGGCTACCGTGGACTCGAAGCTTTGGAATCAACGTAGAAGGCGCAGCGTTACAGTTGGCGTTCGCAAAGCGCAGCAAGAGTCGGTCTCGTGGCTCGGCAGATGGAATCCTTGATGCATGCATGTGTTTGGCGCTGAGTAGACCTGATAGCCATTCCTCAAAGCGAGTGTAAGCCTGGCGAAGATTACTCCATTCGCCATACAGATGTTGTTCAGACGCACTCGTTGCTTTCGAGTACATGACATCTTAGTCACGGATGAAGCCGGAGGCGATCGTTCCGAGTTGGCTAGAGGAAGAGCACATGAACGGATTTCGTGTGGCGGTAGCACAGCATATGTTGTGGCACTGAACCTCATCACGCTCGGTGCTACGCACATGCATCGACGAATTGAGATTGCAGGAGCTTGGTGACAGCTAACCTGACTATGATCGTGGAACCATGACAAAGTGTTGACGAGACTAGATATGTCTATGGGTGTTCACTTCATATACAGCGGTCGACTGTGAATGAAAGCCAGTTCTCACCGCTTCGATAGCTAATAAACGCGGCTGATTAGGGCGCTTGGTACCACACTGACCATTGCGAAATACGTGATCATTCTCTAACTTTGTGTGAAGAAGAAGTTTAAGCTTTAAAGACATGGAAAATAGTTGTATTGTACTCGAGTAGGCCCGACGGCTTTTAGTAACATTGTTTAGCATCATTAATGATAGGTCTACGTCGACGAGTATCATACACTCGTGCAAGCCCATGTCTTATTCCATCATTCTTAGCCAGATGGTGTTCTGGTTGTAGAATAGTAGGTATACTCGTGATCTCCTCTGGAAGACACCCTACGTACCATACAAGTTCGCTGGACGACTGAACCCTCACTCGACAGTCGTGCGCCAACATGATGTATGAACGGGCGAAGAACAACTCAACGCATTTGAGTTGGTGAACTAAAAGGTCGTAGTCGTAAAGGTGAGGCATCTAGTTGCGATCCTACATCCATTTCCCAAGGTTTGGCCGCCATAGAATTTGACTTCGGCTAAGGGCATACAAACATGTGTTGACAGTGGTAAGCGACCGATGTACAAGTTTCAGTAAGTCTCCAAGGAGATATGGGATGGTAAAGTACACCAGCATTGTTAAGTACTCCTTGGAATAAAACATACTCAATATTCGATAACACAAATCAACAGGTCCAGATATGCCCCTTTCCACCAAGTTTCACGCAACAGACACATAGACGTACACTATGAACTCCTACAACTAGAATTGCAAGCTCTGGATATCTGTATGGATGCTGCCAGAAGACGAGCTTGCGAAGAGTATGCTAGAGTACCATATAGTACACAGGTTGGTACAACCAGTCGCGGCTTTTGGCACAAACATTCGAGACAACTTCACAGCCAACACAGAGCACTCCGATGACAAGGAGAAGATTGGGTTGGGTGAACAGATGTCCAAGGACATCAACGTGCTAGTGCAGTAGACTGGGCGTAATTATCTTGGTTCTGACTAGCTGGCTTCGTAGTTTAGATACGATCAGCAAGTCAACAATTCGTTGCAGAAAACGTCGCAGTTGATAAGCCAACGCTGGAAGGCTTGGATATACTGGAAACTTGGTCAAAAAGCATGGTTATAACATTCTTGGTTCTCATGATTATGATGTTCCGGTCATCAAAGTCACCTCCAGATCAAGAATGACGTTGGTGTGCGAACGCGCCCCTGGTCTATTTTTGGGAATACGAGTTGGTTCCTGACTGGGATGAGGGTGCTTGACTTTCAGCTGCCAGCGCGTGTAGATCCTAGCTATAGAGGCATCAATTGCTCAAAGATCCCAGTCTCCTCTTCAATACAATCCGCTTCTAAGATCTCTGTTCACTTCCAATTCCACCGACATCGTGCCCATCTCACCGCCAGTCTCTTATCGATAACGTTTCAGCACCCCTCGCACCCCTCCAAACGGCCTCACTGCTCAATTGCGTGTTCAGTTGTACCTTCCACCCTACGACGCATTTTACTTCACCCTGGCTGCCTCAGCTAGACTCCAACAAGTCGCGATGGCTCTTCAAACCCCTGTTTCCGACGCGACCGCGCCGCTCTTCAGCTCCGAACTCATCTCCCCCGAGGTCCTCGAAGCGCTGCCAGAAGGCTACACCTGCCGGCCGATCCAGCGCCAGGACTACCACAATGGCTTTTTGGATGTGCTGAGGGTGCTGACTACTGTTGGTGATGTGTCTGAAGATGTACTTTACCCACTCATCCACATTCCACCCCACCTCATGCAGGGCGAGCGAGAGGGACATGTGCTAATACACTGTGATTGCAGGCCTGGAACGAGCGCTACTCGTGGATCTCCTCGCGCAACGACTCTTACTTCCTCCTCGCCATCCTCGACTCCTCATCCCGCATCGTCGGCACCGGTGCCCTCATCGTCGAGCGCAAGTTCATTCACCAACTGGGGCTTGTTGGGCACATCGAAGACATCGCAGTCGCCAAGGACCAGCAGGGCAAGAAGCTGGGGCTCAGGATCATCCAGGCGCTGGACTTTGTCGCTGAGAAGGTTGGGTGCTACAAGACGATCTTGGATTGCAGTGAGGCGAACGAAGGGTTCTATGTTAAGTGTGGGTTCAAGAGGGCTGGTCTGGAGATGGCGCATTACTATGGACGGTAGAGCGGGAGCGTAGATTGCATTCGGAGGCGTTATAGCAAGAGATGATGGTCGTCATCTTGAGCAAGTGAAACTTAGAGCTACATAGAGCGCATAAACATCTCTTGCGATGCATGCAGTATTGCACAATTTCCCGCCAAGGTATTGGATCGTGATAACTTAAAATTTCTAAAATCCATTTGGAACGCGTTTCGATACCGCATTGTGGATGCTTTCGAAGTGCTGTAAGCACCAAGAGCATTTCCTTGAGTATGTGCAAGCGAGAAACTAGTCACTTTCTCAGACATCAACACCACAACTCGGCTGGTACCACAAACGCGTATCACCTCCCTCACAGTATCTCAGCATACGTGCATTAGAACTTGAATCTGTCTAGACGGCAACAGATCACCATTTGCGTGTGCGACGGGCAGCAACAGCTTGTGACTCACATTGCAGAAAGAGATAGATTTGGCCGACTATTTGAAGATGACTGAAAATGGTGTCAGAGAGGCCATATCGGGCCTCACTCTGGAGGACGGACAGCCAACAGTAGACGTACAGAAACAAAAGATTCCGAAAAAGAAGGAGGCAACTTCGCAACCCACAACGGAAAAGTTTACGCCTTATGATCCTGCGTTAGCACCGACTCTTTCTTCTAGCCTACCACCTGAACTATGGACGATCATACAGTCTGCGCCTGCCAGCTTCACACCGCAGTATTTCCTCGATGTTAGCCGGAACCTGCTTGAAAATCCTAACTTGACGGCTTCGCACCTTGCCCGTGCAGAGCTTTCGTACACCAGCTTCAACGACGCCTCCTTCAATCCTCAGGCCACAAATTCACTGGAACTGGCGGAAATCATCAAGCATTTGCGTGCCGAACACCGCCCACGCCTCATCGAAGGAGGAATAGATGGCTATGATTTAACATGGACCGTAGTGCGGAAGCTTATTCCACGGAACCCGAAGCTAGACAACACCATGGTGCAGACCTGCCACTTATTCACATCGACTGCAGACGTCACCGTCTCCGACCCCGTCAGCGGTAAGACAGATACCGCCTCTGCAGAACGCTACCTAGTAGTGTACATCCCGCACGTCTCCTCCCCCGACGAGATTCCCTACTACCACCCCATCGTCCGCAGTCTGGCGATCCTCTACACCTACTTCCCCTCTAATTCCTCCCTCCTCTCCTCCCCCGGCCACCTCTCCATCTACTTTGACCTCTTCCCGTCCCATCCCTTGGACAACAGACTCTCCCGTACGGGGCTCAAACTCCTCGAAGTCATCCACAAGCACTCGCGCGGCCGGCAGGCAGGGTACAAGAAGCGCGTGCACCATGACCAGATTATCCCTCAAAAACTCTTCCAAGATACCTATGCGTCTCTAAAGGGAAAGTACGCGAAGAGTCTGATTGAAGCCTGGGTCGAGCAGACACCGCCGGGGAAGCATGTCTTTGAGGATTTGGGTATTAGTGCGTTCCTCATGGAGCTTTGGGTGGAGATGTATGGGGAGGGGGAAGGGGAGCAGAGAAAAGAGACGGCCAAGGAGAGGTTCCCCGGGTTTGTGGACATTGGGTGTGGGAATGGACTGCTCGTGTATATTCTGAACGAGGAGGGATGGAAGGGGTGGGGATTCGACGCTAGGAGAAGAAAGACGTGGGATACGTTCCCGGAAGAGTGTCAGGGGAAGCTGCAGGAGATGCTGCTCATTCCTGAGGTTTTGAAGGCTGCGTCGACGCCGGAGGATGAGCAAAGTGAGCCGGGTCCCGCGAGCCATAACGGTGTGTTTCCGCCGGGGACCTTCATCGTTTCCAATCACGCTGATGAGCTCACGCCTTGGACTCCACTCATCGCCTCTCTTTCGTCATCGCCTTTCATCGCCATTCCCTGCTGCAGTCACGACTTCGGAGGGACTCGATTCCGCGCACCAGCCGTCAAGAAGTATGTCCCTGACGACGGACAGCCAAAGGGAAACAAGAACGCGCAGCCGAGTGCGTATGCAAGTCTATGTAGCTGGACGAGTGCGTTGACCGAAAGCATGGGATTTGTGGTTGAGAAGGAGCATCTGAGAATTCCGAGCACGAGGAACATTGCGGTGGTGGGAAGGAAGTTTGAAAAGGAGGAAGATGGGAGAGGGTTGGAAGAGAGACTGCAATATGCGAGGGAAGTGGTCGTCAAGCAGATGGGCGGAGAGGTCAGCATTGACCAGGTCAGGATGCAGTGGGTTGCGAGAGGGAGTGGGTTGATGAAGCCCGGCAAGGGTGGGCATTAGACATGATGAGCAGAGACAGTTCAGGAACATCACAGGCCAGGCAAAGCTCACTGAACAAATTGGGTATCATTGTGAAAGTGGTCGTCGAGTGCGAAGCCGCGTCTCGTACGAGTAATACATTCGTGGTATCATCCTTTCATTTCGCCGTATGCCTCCAGGTCCTATCCCTTTTTGTAATGCAGCAAAAGATGATCCTGTATCTAGTCCGGTACTCCTTAAGCAAAGGTCAATTGCTTAAGAAGCAGGGGCACCACGGCCCCGCCCGAAGCCACCACGGAACTCAGGCTTGAACTCGCCAGGGGCAGCGCCCTCAGCCTTCTCGCCAGCATCGCGGCGGCGGTAGCCACCCTCGCGGTCACCACGGTCACCGCGGGGAGCACCGCGGCCACCACGGCGCTCGCCGTCACCACCGAGCATACCACGGGGAGGAGCAGAGCGCTGCTGCTTGATGTGGGTCTGGGGGACGATCTCAGCGGGCAGGTGGAGCCACTCGCGGAGGTAGTCGAGACCCTCGGGGGTGAGGGTGTAGTAGTAGTACTGCCACGAGAAGCGGGTCTTGACGTATCCGCGGGAGGTCAAAGACTGGCCTGCGCGGGATTAGACCAAATCACACGCAAAGTGACTGGATATACTGACAAGCCTTGATGACGAACAGGTTCTTGGTGTCGATGTCGCCGTGCTTGGGAAGGTTGAAGTCCTTCTTAGCAACGAGAACGCCCTCTGTGGTGACCGTGTGTCAGCCTATCCTTGTATGCAGCAGAACTGCGAAAAATATATACGAGTGTGCCATAGCCATGGCTCGCGCGTGGGTAGAATACTAACCTCGGAAGAGGTACCTGGAGATGCAATGTTAGCAGAGGTTCTTCAATGCAAAGTTGAGGGGGCCAATGATGCTCATGATCAAGTCGTAATTTCGTGCGAAACTTCAGAGCTCGAGCGCGGCGTCGCATTGACGGTGGTGAGGAAGACTAACTCGTGAATGAGCTTGCGATCGGCCTTGGGGATAAGCATCTTGACTGTTGCGAGGAGTCTCGAGGGATGCTGTGGGATTAGTGGTGCGGTGGGCGATGCGGAGGGAATATTGAGAAGGCGCGAACGTCGATATTCGTGCCTTCCACACTAGCATAAGCGACCTTGGCGGTGGAGCAAGGTGCACGGACCATGGATCAAGGCAGCGCAAGAGTTCGCCGCTGCTCCACCAACATCGCCGCCCAACAACCAGCCTCACACTACAATTCGACAGCGCCGGCTGCAATCTAACAGTTGGCTTTGTACAAGACTCTCGCTTTGACTAAAAACGACCCCAGACCATCATGGAGTCCGCCAATCAGTCCCCAGTGACAGTCATCGTCAACAGCATCAAAGGCCAGAACATTGCCTTTACATCGCCCAAGGATGCCTCGCTCCTCTCACTTTACGACACACTGTACGAACGCGCTCCCTGGATCCAAAACTCTTCTTACATCCTCACCACAAACTCGCGCCGAGCAGTGCGACATGCCGAAGAGCCTGTCTCGAGCCTCCTCTCTTCGCCGTCAGACACATTCCTCTCGCTGCGCCTGACAGCAACTCTGTGTGGTGGGAAGGGCGGTTTTGGATCCATCCTGCGTGCCCAGGGTGGCCGCATGTCGTCACGCAAGAAGAAAAACCAGGCCGACGCGAACGCTTCTTCGCGAAACCTGGATGGACGACGACTGCGCACCGTCGCCGAAGCAAAGACTCTTGCTGAGTACCTTGCCATCAAGCCCGAGATGGAGCAACGCGAAAAGGACGAGCGAAGGAAACGATGGGAAGACATTGTGGCTAGCACTGAGCGCAAGCAAGAGGAGCTGCAGAACGCTGGTGGCAAGGCACGACTGGACGGCAAGTGGCTGGAGGATAAGGAGGAGGCTGAACACAAGACAAAGGAGGCAATCGAGAAGATGCTGTTAGCACAAATAGAAAGCTCAGAAGATGACGAGGATGAGGCTAAACCGTCTGCTTCATCATCCAAGCCTGCGCAACAACGTGCTATGTTCGGCTGGGACGACGAAGATGACGAATTCATGAGCGACAGCGATGAAGAAGAGGAGGTATCTGAAGAGGATGCGAAGCAGCCGGAGTTTGAAGGTAAAGGAAAGGGAAAGGCAGCATGAGCGCACAGATCTGCACCTCGAATCTGCAGAGAAGGGAGGGTAGTCATTACAGCTTTGTTACGGTCCAGGCGTTCTTTCCAGCGATTTTTCTCGATACCCGGCTTGTATACTAGCTTTTCGCAAGCACAACAAAACAATGGTCATTGCTCACTTCTTATTAGTATCGGCGATAATGTGCACAAATGAATCGTGCGGTGCCCTTGATACTTGGAACCGACGGACAGGGTCGCGGGCAAGTCGCCGACGGATAACCCTATCAGAGTCAGCCCCTCCCGCATTCTTATCGGAACATGCAGCCTACGACCCCACAACTAGGTGCATGTCATACGACTACGCCCTAGCATCCTTCGCGATTCCGCATTTCTTATTTAATTCCCAGCCATGTTTCTTCCTTCACACTTCAGGAGTTTTTCGCAATGGCTTTGTCTACAATTAGGAACCCTGCGCTTCGAATCGCTAGTAGACGATACCCCACGTTGAGAGGCAGTGCTATATCGAGAGCTACCTTCTCAACTACGCCAAGATGGCAGATCCGTACCAAAGAAATGACCGAGGAGCATTTCAAGGACTTGAAAGTCAACCAAAAGCGGTTAATGGAAGACATCCACTACACCTGCAAATGGGGAACTGGTGAACGATGGGGCGAGTCAGTATTCCCAAACACTGCACCGTGATCAGGAGATATTAATGTTTGCAGGGCTACCACGGAGACTGGAATGTCCCGTCTTGCTCTTTCGGATACAGATAAGCAAGCAAGAGACTGGTTCGTGGAGACAACGCAGGCTTTGGGCTGCAAGACTACTGTCGATGAGATGGGCAACATTTTCGCAGTACGCCCTGGGTTGAAGAATGATAAGCCGCCAACATATGTTGGAAGTCACTTGGACACGCAACCAACAGGTGGACGATACGATGGAATTCTTGGTGTTACTGCGGGTGTCGAGATGCTGAAAGTACTGGCTGACAACTGGGTCGAGACTGAGTATCCTGTAGGTGTTGTGAACTGGACGAACGAGGAAGGTGCACGTTTCCCAATGTCCATGGTATCTTCTGGTGTATGGGCTGGATCAGTACCCCTTGAAAAAGCACACAACCTTCGCGAAGTACACCCAGGGACCGCAACCCAGAAATCTGAACTTGAGCGCATTGGCTACCTCGGAACAACGCCAGCGAGCCATGAGGCTATGCCAATGGCCGCGCACTTTGAACTTCACATCGAACAAGGCCCCCTTCTCGAGATGGCAAACAAGAAGATTGGCGTAGTCACGGGCGTACAAGCCTACAAATGGCTCACCGTCAATGTCAAGGGCCGCGACACTCACACTGGAACAACAGACCTCAAGTCTCGTGCCGACGCGCTGCTCACAGCATCAAAGATGATCTTGCACTCTCACAAACTGGCTACCGCCAACGGTGCGCTTGCATCAACAGGCATTCTGAACCTCAAACCTGGTTCCACCAACACCGTTCCCGGAGACGTGACCTTCAGTCTGGACATTCGGGCCAAGAAAGACGAGACCGTGGCGGAGATGAAAGCACTCATTGAGCGCGACTTCCCCAAAATCGCCGCCGGCGAAGACATCGACTCCTTAAATCACGGTTGCACCCCCGGCCTTCCGCTCTCCGTGACCATTACCGAAGACTTCGACTCGCCCGCCACAACATTTCATTCGGACTGCATCCATGCCGTGCGCCAGTCCGCGCACTCCGTCCTCGGCCCTGACAGCCAGAACCTGGTTATGGAGATGACATCAGGTGCGGGCCATGATAGCGTGTATGCGAGCAAGCGATGCCCGACTAGCATGATATTTGTCCCGTGCAGAGAGGGTGTGAGCCATAACCCAAGGGAGTTCTGTAAAGAAGTAGATTGTGCGCTCGGTGCGCAGGTACTATTGGAAAGCGTCGTAAGGTTTGACCGGATGAGGGATGAGAGGAGGGTGACTTGGAAACAGGAGCCTTATACGCTATGAGTAGAGCTATGTAGACTTCCAGGATGGACAATTGCATGTACATTGCAGTGTTCCCTGCGCCAACTTACCTTGGCGAGACTTGCCCAATGTGGAAAGACCGCCTGCAAGTGGAACTCACGCTTGCCCGGCACTAGTGCTGAATCTGGTCCCGCTTACGTGTAAGCACGATCATACACTTCCCAGCGGATATGATTCTTGTCTCGCTGACCTTATTTAAACTGTACAATGCCTCCGCTTCGTAAATTTGATGGTTGATTCCACCAGTCAGGCAATACATATAAAAATTCCCATCACTTTGGGGATGTATATCACAATCGACTGAAGTTGTATTCTGCAGGCCAGTAATACGGTCCAGGTCGGTTGCCTCCAATTCGCGACGTAACGACAATGGACCTGGAATTCGCCTCCGACCCTTCTCAACCCACCTGGGAGCCGCCCCGTTCACTGATACCTTCCACGATGGACGATTGTAGAACTGGACTTACACAGAGTTACTCTCCAAACGTAACCATTCGTGCTGAAGTTCTTGAGGCGGCGCAACGGCAACTGAATGAACTTTGCAGCTCTGCAACTTCTCTTCCTGATCTCAAGGAATTTTTGGCCACTTGGCGTGATCCTATCTACCCAAAACGTATTCAACCAAACGCGCTGGCATGGTTTCAAGCCGCGGGAGCGCTTGGAACGGCAATAAGAAATGGACGCGAAGACGTTGCACAATTGATGCTGGCTTACGGATTTAGACCTGAACGACCGGATGTCTGGGCAGCACTGGAATCGCTGGAGAATACTGGAAGTAGAAGAGCACTTGAGATGCTTCTGGAGGGTGGATGGGAGATTGACAGGCCATTGAACGAGAATGCTACATCAGTCTTGGGGTGAGTAAATAATTGTGCTAATAGTTTTGACCCTTGAATTTGGCTGAATTTATTTGCCACAGATATCTTGTTGTCCAAAAACAAGATTTGATCGAGTGGTGTCTATCACTAGGTGCTTCACCGAACGTGGCTAGTCCAATGGGGCAAACTGCTATGCATCGGGCAGCAGCGTTTGGATCTTTAGAGACGTTGAAACTCCTCGTGAGCCATGGAGGTATTATATCTGGCACAGACGTGGTGGCACACGCAGCTTTGGCGTATTGTGACGGTTCTCGAGACCGTCTGAATATTATCCAGTATTTGCTGGATAACGGCACCCCGATTGATGCCTATTATATGGGTCATAGTGAGCGATGGAATACCCCGACCAACTCTCTTTTCCTGACGTATGGTCGGCAGAATGCACTACATTTCGCGATATCATTCGGTAGGAAAGAGCTGGTGGAGACGTTGCTTTCAAGAGGTGCAGATAGGAAACTGAAAATGTTGTCGTTGCGAACCCAACTTCAGGAGAAAGAGCCAAAAGCGCTTGCATCTTTGCTTGGATATGAAGATATTGCTATGCTGCTGTAGCCAGACGGAGCCTGCAGGACAGGCCGAGGCAGCTCGTGTGAACTAAGTAGTTTGTGCTGCTCTGAATACAAATCAACCTATACTCGAGTATCTGTACCTTTGTTGCAGATATTGGGTTCGGAATGGTGCTTTGTGTCTTGAAGATCCTCTATGAAGCTTGAGAATGTGAGAGCCAGAAATACGTATGTAGTCACATTGACAGGGCAGGAGATGTAGCACGGCCGCCTGTTCAAGATATCCATGCGCCGAGCCTGGATCCAGAAATGTACTGGAAATGGACGTGAAATTCATCTCACGTGGACACAATGGTTTAAACTTCACTTTACAAGGCAGGATGCTCTACTGTATCAAATGAATCCATTCAAAAATTTGCTTGGTACCTCGAATTGAATAAGGTCCTTGTGCCATGTTTTCAGGATAGGTGAATCCGCGGTGACGAAGGCCAATCTCCAGGCAATGCAGTAACGGAACAGTGCGGATGATTGATTACGACCCGCGGTGGACTTCCACCTTTAAGCAACTAGTATGGGTTCTTTTTGGGGAGAGATCAAATCCCTAGCGGTCCACAGTACTCTCGCTCGACGTGAATGGAAAATAGGTTATTTCCCTGGTCAGCTTTTGGCTAAGCGCAACTATGTAGTTGTTTGAGTTTGTATTGATTATCGACGGAATGACTCCACCAACAAATGAATCACGTAGGACGCCTAACGACGTTGGCGATGCGGCCCATTCAGGCATGGGAGCTTGGCGCTTTTCCTCTAATAAGTAACCTGATGAAGCTTGAGTCCTACCAGGCTAGATTGGCGCGACGGGAATGTGCCTCGCCTATCCCATGAGCCTCTGAACGGCTGCTGCGTCCAAGGAAAGATCAAATTGTTTGTCCGTGCCGTCAGGCCATAGGCCGAGGCGCCAAATGTGGAAGTTGTGCACTGGCGGAGGTGAGTCCGACGAACAGAGCGTCTGTGGATACGCTATTTACGGTCAATGTAGTAAGAAACGTCCAGCCGTCGAACTTGCTTTTACGATTATGACGCAATCTGGATCTTTGGATGACATTGTCCAGCTGACTCGCTTGTGATGCACATCAAGAACATTTTGTTGCCCTGTAAGTCTAGACTAACATCTCAGTTCTGGGTTCGGGAACGATGCCCATGTTATGAAGCTCTTCTACAAGATCTAGGATAAGCCTGTTGCATCCTGGCGCAGCTACGATGTCTACAGCAAGTGGTAAACTCTGAGTCTGATTGGTCGAGTCGGAAAATGTGGTGTCGCCCATATTGAAGCTTCCGAGCGTAATGGCGTAGTTAGGAAGACCAGCAACAGAGGCAAGGCGGGCAACAGAGACGTTTTGAGGAGGGGCTTTATTCTTTGATAGAGAGGGAACAGCTTTTGCACATGCTGTAGGGCTGCCTAAAGTTGTGTTGCATTCGAGAGTGGAGTTGAGCTCAACGATCGTCTCAAGCTGAGAGTTGACTTGCTGATAGAGGGCGTTAATGTAAGGGTTCGCTTGACTAAAGTATTTATTAGAAACCAATTATTGTGGAGATTGTGATGTTCATACTCATTTGATACATCGGCCTTGTAGTTAAGTGCCTGTTGCGGAAGTGTAAAGTAAAGGATTAAGGCGCTCGAGCAGGTTTCGTCATTCAAAGTCAGATAGTTCGAAGTGACCCATTCGCTCATGACATGCTTAACTTCGAGATCCTGATTGCGCGACTCAGGAGTTTGAGTTGCATTAGCAGTGAGCCAGCCTTCTCTGGTACACTGGGACCATATGGGGAAAGGTGCCACCATGGGAGTTTTTGTACGACAGCACGTAATCGCGCCCGAACTCATTCAACTGTTCGTATTTGGTCAGGTTTCGGTATATATTGTTGAGAACACCTGCGACTGTCGAGTTATTCAGTTGATCTGGCGTTGATTGGTTCCAGGCTTGATCAAAAGAAAATGTGCTCAATTTGGCCGATGTCAAGTTCACAAGTCCATCAAAGAACTTGCTTGCTGCAGCTGCAAGGTCCGGAAACTCGGATTCTAAACTTTGCGAAAAGCGATTCCGTAGAAGGATCAATCAAGATAGAGGTGGGATACTTGCGGTACTCGCGCATCGAGCCGGCGTAGAGGATTCTGTTTATGGTAGACCACACCAGTGGACTTCTGGCCAAGGTACCCGCAGTGTCCATGGATGAAGACAACACAAGTGCTCTAGTCAGATTGACAGCAACCTGAGTTGGCCGGTTACCATGAATACCGTTGGTAGCTGCAGGACCACGAATGGAACCTCCAATGTCGCTACTAATGCTGGCATGAAGCCAGTCATATGACGCTACCGAGGAGGCAGAAACGCCAGAACTGTCTCCGGGGGAATTATAGCCATCACCACAGGGATTGAAAGGGAGAAAATAGTCGATATGTTCCGGTACGGCAGGTCCCGCAAACGCGAATTCCGAAAGTTTGTTTTTCCCAACAATGATGGCTCCAGCATCGATGAGCCTCTGAACGGATACAGCTGTCTCAGACTTGACCTTGCTGATCTCGAACAAAGCTCGATTTCCACCGCTTGTCTTCATTCTGTTGAAGTCGTACAGATCCTTAACGGCGATATGTAGGCCTGCGAGCGGCATTGTTTCTAAAGGGGTGAAGTACAGTCGAGAGGGAACGGCGATGGTCAAACCACCTTCCTACAGCGGCTTGCTGCACTCAAAGTGTGGTGTCTGCCGTCTGCATCTTGGTACGATGACTGTACACCATTGATCAGCTCTACTTTGCAGTGCTAACAATTATAGATGGCTCACCTGTAGGAATGCTTGATTCGTATCGGGATAAAGCTTATATGCGCGGTACACATCTCCAGTATACAAATGGACAAAGTAGGGACCGGCTGGAATAGACTCGTTCGGTCCGCTTGAGTCAGAGTGGAAAACATATGAGATGTTGTAGTCTGGCGACAGCTGCTGCATCCAGTCTGGCTGGCGAGGAAGTGCAGCTGACCCAGAGGCCTGGACAGATACAGTACTGTGCTAATCAACATCCAGCGTCCAAAACAGAGGGATCAGGCTCGTACCTTTTGTGAACGCAGGCGTCCAGACATCATCGACTTTAGCATACTGATTGAAGACGGCCGAAACAGTTTCCAGATTAATAGTGCCGTTCAGGCTGACTACGGTCAGAGGTGTATATTCATCCGTATGGTCTTTGCACCAGGAATCAAACTTCCAGGCTGGTGTGGGGGGTAAAAGGTAATCCTCGAGCCCCAGCTGAATTTGTTTTGAGACGGTGGCTACTGTAGGAACTGCTAGCTGGAGCACGCTCAGCTGAATAGAAGTGATCAACTCCATGTTCGATGCCCTCGGAAAGTAACCAGAGACGTGCAATGTTAGAAAGAAGTGGCTTTTATATTGAGCTTACATTCTCTGAGGCTGCCAGAGGCTTATGTATAACAAAACCAAGGGAGATGGTCTGGTTTAGGCACCCAGCTTTAATACTATTTGAGCATGGTAGGTCCTAAACGCAATGGCGAAGAGCATGCTGGATGGAGAAGTTCCGAATTAGTTCTAGAGGTTGTCGCCTGGCACCACAAATCCCAAAGAGCCCCCAGATAGAAATAAGGAAAGAGACTGTAAGAATATGGAAAGGGATCACTACTATGTCATCGTAGGTGGCTTGCAAGGCGGTTCTGTGAGTACCTTAGCGCCACAAGATCTACCAGTACAGAGTTGCCGGATTACCACTTTGGGATGAACAAGGCTCAGACTACCAGGCGATCATGTTTGGCCTTGGACTACATATGTCGTTACCTAGCTCCTAAGATGTCGTGTTCAACTTCACACCGCCAAACAGTGCAGGCAACGAAGAAAGGCACGAGCTACCCTCACCACGTCCAGAGCTTTCACTGTCGCGAAACTTGCTGGGTGAAATTGGAGAACCGAGATTGTACTGCGATCGGTTACCAAGAATCATCATACGCGTGTTCAAAATTAGCAACATGGGGTTTGGGTGAGGAATATTAGGCCATCAAAAGACTCGCACTGCCATGCTTGGCCACGGCGCAAGCCACTCAGCCCCCCAAAACATCGAACTTGTCACTGATCATCGTGCCTCTATCCCACCACTTCACATCAAAACAAGGATTTGCTTTCCGATGGTGTTGACTCGTCTTACGTTCGGCTCGCAGCTTTCTCACCTGCACTTGCTATCCGGATGAGACTCCCCGTGCGTAGTGATGCGAGTGGATTTGGTAGTTCGTTTGACCCTTCAATACGCTGCTTTTAGAATAGACTTGCACAATGTTGTATTATGCATACTTACGAAGAAGATTAAGAAGTTGGTCCGCAGGCCTGTGCGTATTTGTTCTACACCTGAGCGCATCTCAGAGCCACGTCAAGCTTTAGCCACGCTTTCAGAACAAGCATCGTCTATCAAACGTTAAATAAGCAGGCCTTATTTTTCCGGGGACGGCTCATGTGTAAACCTGTGCAGAGTGCTTGCCGAGGTGCAGGTTGCCGTTTCACACCATGAGAAAACCCATCGCTTCGCAGACTCCAGCCACCATAGCAGCAAGGACCATCGGGCAAGCTAACAAAACACTCCCACTGGAAAATGTGCTCATGTTGTTGCCCCCAAGTGTCGAGAACATAAGAAGAATGCCACCGTTGCCAGTCTGTACAGCAGTGCTGCTATCGGCAGATGAAGTTACTAATCGTGACTTTGAAGGACATTTCGACAGCCGCTGCCTCATTGCAGTACACACGTAGGCGAATGAAAATGCTGACGTCAGAAGCCATTAGCTCCTGAGAAATTAGTGATCGTTTCGAACCTGTCACTTTCTATGCTATTCGGGTTGCATATTATGCCGGGCGAGTGGTAAGGATCGCTAATGTTACTCCACAGCAAGTTCTAACGCTAAGGTGCCACTTTGACCAGCCTGATTCGAAGATCGAGGATCTCTAGCACTTTCGCAATGCCGTGTGCGTCACCATACTGGTGATGGCGTTAGTCTAAGGAGCCTCCATCGGGACGGCTTTCTCGGGAATATCTGGAGCTAAGCACACCAGCCTCAATGTGTACATTTTCGTATCGGATAAGTACCACAATCAATGATTAGTGCAATAGTTAAGTACGTCAAGGCCACCCGAAATCGTAGTGCTATTTCGTCATTGAGGCTGCTTCGAAATCAGTTTCGCATCGCTCGTAGGACTCGGCAAGTGTGCACGCTTACCAAAACATTTCGTCGTCTATTATGACGCCGTGGAGACTACGAAAGTGTTTATGGCCCTCAAGCATCCTGAAATACCCTGACAAGAAGCGAAAGTAGACATAGGAAGGCAGTCAAGTCAAAATGGGGAATCGTCGCGGCAAACAACACAGTTGATTAGACGGCAGCTATACTCTTTGAAACGCGAATCAAAGATCAGCTGACACGAGGGCTGAACTTCAGCCTTGCCATGTTCAACAGACCAGATAAGTGAAACATATATGCTTGAGAAACAGAGGAAGTAGCGCGATGCCTCACATTATCACTTCAGTTTCTCCAACAGCATTGCCCTCACAGCAGCCTCCAGCTCCTCCAGCGTCCCCACCATCTCAACCCCATACCTCCCACAAACAATCTGCACATTCCCCCTTTTGTAGAAACCCTCGGGACAACACACTACCGCCTTCCCCGTCCCCACATACATGCCCAGCTCGAGCAGCGCAATCGGCGTCAGCGTGCCCGGCTTGAAGTAAAACGCAATCACATCAGCTACCTTGCCATGATCCATTTCCCACTCCACCTGCTCCTTGAACCGCACGTCGGAGACGTCTTCAACCCACGTGCTGTCCCAGGCATCACAGCGCGGGTTGATGATTGCAACGGGCAGGTCAGAGAGGGAGGCTGCGAGGCGGGTTTGCCAGTCTGTGGTGGTGTTGTACTCAATGCTGCCGTAGAGGATTACCGAGGGTTTGTTGATTGTTGCACGGGTTGGGGGCTTGTAGATGCTTGCTTTGGACTCTTGTTCGGACATCTTGGGTGTTGGGTTGGTTGAGGGTGGAATCTGTAGAGTGGTTGCCTTCCCGAGGCCCCACTTGCCGTTAGCTGCCACTAGCGCCATCTGTTCTCCAAAGCAGGCTGCGCATCACACAGACGGGATGCTGCTACAGTGGTAGCTATTATTAACTGGTATTAGATGTGGTAGTCTCTGAGTTGATTAAGATGACTACAAAGTCTACGCCCCTGCTCTTCCTGTTGGCATCGGCGGAGTCCGTCTCCCCGTTGGCATAGCAGTTGGAGGTGTACGAGACCCAGGTGTACGTGGTCCACCTGTGGGGAAGTTCCTCGCGCTAAGGAAGACGCCCTTAACAGCTCTGATGTCCTGCTTCAAGATCTCTATCTGATCCTTCTTTCCATCCTTGCCTGAGGGTAGACCATAGCTGCCTCCATAAAGTCCACCCATACTGGAGTAGTACTGGTTCTGGTAGCTCATATCATTGAGGTAGCTTGTCAAGTCTGACACTTTGGTCTGCAACGAGTCGTGAGAGACGCGACTATTTGTTCGATTTGCGGCTATTTCGTTCAGGTGTGAAGAGATTATCTTCAGTCGCTTCTCGTGTGCGGTTACTGTAGGGTGGGCGTCTGTTTCAGTGAGAGAGGGTCGTCGCGACAGATCAGGCGTAGTTTGTGTCCCGTAGTCGCGGTGATATAGCTCGGTAGGGTCTGACTCCGCTTCTGAGACGTCATCTCCAATCTCTGAGGTGGTTTTCTTGACTGTGCTGGCTGGGTCGACCGAAACGGAGTCTCCAAGCTTCTTGTTTAGCTCCACCAGCTGCTCTTGCGTATGCGCCGCGAAGTCATGTCGTGCTTCGGCAAGGTTCTGCGCCATTGGCGCAATGATGTACTTGGATAAGCCGTATATTGTGGCCATCAAACCTCCCGCGGCATATACCGTGGTCACGAGGCGCTTGGTTGTTATCAGCGGCGGTGGCTGCTCCGTCTGTGCAAGAAACTCTGGATATGTGACGATAGGCGGTATCTCGCGAGGTTGAGGCGGCGTTGGCGGCAGCGCAGTCGATGCTTTGGGCTGTGTCTATTGCTATTAGTCTTGTAGGACGATGTGTGCAGAGAAAGTGCCACTCACAGTCGACCAGGCTCGAGCTCCAGCTTCTGTCAGATCGGGAGACGCATCTTCTGGTATTGTGTTCCCTAATAACGTCTCAATGTCCTCGGGAGACACGCCTTTCGCCTGCAAGAAGACAACCTTCTTCTCGCGAGGCGCATCGCGAATGTTTGGGTCTTCTAAGAAGCGCGACGCTTGCTCTAGTAGCTCTGTACTCTTCGCATCCTGCTCTGTAGCCTGTTGAGTTGTAGCCTCTTCGGTCTCTGGCGTTGCGCTGTCTTCTGCTGCATTCTCCGGCTTCGGCTCGTGCTCCGCATGTAAAGTGGGTGGGTCAGCGGCTGCTGTTCGCTGCCAGGCGGGTATTGATGGCTTCGACATGGTCGTGTACTCTTTCGAGGCAGTCTTAGATGGTTCCTGTGAGTTGTGCGTGCGATGGCTTAAACGCTCGTCTCTGGGCTATCGAGCGCGTGCGATGATGCTCGGGAGTGCATAGCTGAACCGAGGCAAGAGTTCCCCATTTGCCGCCATGCCTTCTTGAGACTAGCGGCAATCGGGCTTCGCTCACATGCGAGACAGCTCGAAGTCACTCAAGGATGCATGCACGTACATATCGGTCGCTCCATTATCTTCGAATTGGTCTTCACTCCTACTATGTCCTCCCTAATCATTGAATCGACATTGCACCCAAGAAACCTCCTTCCAAAAAGCCACTTTTCAAATAACCTCCTTCGAAAAAACCTACTTTCAAGAAAGCCTAATCCCCATTATACATGAACATTTAGAAATAAAACTTCGGCCATAATACCATCATACAAGGTCATTTCCACAACACTTAAGCGTAGATCCAGTACTGTGCCTGATACTGCACCGTAACCACCTCCCCTGCTGCTTTGCCGCCACAGCTAGTAGGCGCAAGTCCGCCAGCAGTGTTGAGCCTGTAAATGAACTTGACTGGACTGGTAGAGTCTGCGGTCTGCGCCTGCAGCCTAAGCCATTTGACGTTGGCACTCGGGTTTGGTGCGGCAACTTCTTCGACCTTCTTTGTCTTGGTGTTGCCGAGACCTGGAATGTCGAAGTCGGGTGTGGTAAGATCGGTAAAGAAGTGGTTGCCAATGGCTGGTGCTTGGGCCACGTTGTTCTGCGCCTCACTGGGGTTGGCAACCTCACAAGAGACATCGTATAGCTGAGCTACAGCGCCAATTGCTGATGGCAGGGAAGTCGGTGTTGCACAAGTGTAGTTCTGCGTGCCTCGTCCCTGAGCAACGAGAATGAGGCGGAGATCCGAAGAAGGCGGTGTGAGGGTGTTGGCAGGTTGAGAGACATTGCTGAGGTCGCACGCCGCAGTTGCGTTTGCAGTGCTGTTTTGACGAGGGCAGAATGGCGCAGCGAAGGCGAGCGGCAGTGCACACGCAGCGATGATGCTCGAGTACAACATTTTGCTTGAAAATCCGGGTATCAATGTACAAAAAGGAAGAAGAAATTGTAAAGGTACAAAGACTAAAATGAGGCTACCAGAGCCTAGAAGAATGACAATGGTAAAGAGATGGCTGATTGTAGGTGCGTGCTTGGTAGTTCAATGCGGATTCCTCAAGCCAATATATAGGCTGCCGCTGTAGGAAGGACCTTCTCGGTAGTACAGATTGCGGCCCAGCAGCCATCCTGGTCATGTTAGGATTGAACTTCAGACAATAGACGAAACCCTCCTGCATGTTGGTGATGTTTCGCTACGATCAATGTGACTTGGGTCATGGCTCTTGAACAATGATAACTTCCTTGCTGATTGTAGTTGTGGGGTTTCATGTATACGAGTTGGTGTAGACTTTTTGCCGAAACGCTCCCGCCTTCTGAATGGAGGCTCACGATGAGACGAAATGACAGCTGGTGACAGGGTGTGCTCGGACGTTTCCTTCCCGCAGTCTGATCGAACTCAACCGAATCGAAACATCTTATCTCGACAGCTGCAACGATTAGACACTAACTGTTATAATGTCAATCCTATCTCTGTATGCGCTCAGTATCCTTCATGCCTGTGACGGATCTTTATTAAGGGTTGGTGTTCAAAGGAAGCCACTCTACCAATGTCGGCGACACATGTCGGAGACATTCTGGCTTGATCTAGGGAGACCCTTCGTGGTTATCCCGAGGTCTGTTGGTGAGTTTAGAGAGTTGTGAGTGAAACGGTACCTGCAGATGTTCGAAACGCGGGGCTGTCAGGCTGGAGCGAACGGCTTGGGAACACGAGGATCAGCCGTTCTGGCACGGCCGTTTCGGCGTAAATACCTGTTTCGCCATGCACAATATTCTAATTAGTGAAGACCTTAAAATCGGTCGCGTCTTCGATGTCCAGCAAAGTCCGCACTTCGTCCGTAGGCGAGGCCGTCTTCGCCGCCGCGATTAACGTAGGACTCGTCGATTAGGCTGAATTGGGTTCAATCGAGACACTAATGACGCTAACCCGCATCCTCCACATTCTCCAGGGTCGTTCTAGCCGGCTATCCACAGAGCAACAATTGTAGCCAACTTGCCCCAGTGTAACAGTGTTCGCTTTCCATCACAACTTCTGTAAGCAATGTGAGGTTTCTTAAGATGCATAATTCGACGTGTGACTGACGTGAGAATCGCTGAATCTGCCTCGAAATGACGAATGCAAGGCAGAGTGGAACATAGGGGACGCGTTCCAGTAGACCACTCGGAGCCTCGCGCCTTCCGACGGGCAGAAGGGTGACGTTGTTTGGTTGGCAGGCAGGGACGCATGTTTGGCTAGCGCAGATCCTTTGGCCGTACACTCCGCCCCAGCTACACGCAATGCGCCACTTACTGAGTCTTAATATGTCCATTGCAGTCCCAATTTCTCGATATGTCTATCCACTATCACCATGGCTCAATCTGAGAGAAGAGTCAGTTTGGGGGAGCTCATCCGGCATGCAGGCATCCCCCAGGTCACTACCCGACAGCCATGCCTTCCCGCACCCTCTCAAGCCAGTATCCACTCAAGCGAAGACGACCGCACACAAGCTCGAGAGATCCTCATCAAGCGGCGGCAGAAGAATCCAGAGAGCAAAGATGCTGTGCTGAAACGTATTTTCAAAACTTCCAAAGAAAAGGAAAAGGCACTGGATACAACGCAATGGGAATTCTCCCAAGACGAGATGGATCAGGCCTTGACTGCCGTAATCCGCAACCCCGACTCCAGCCCTGGACTTGTACAAGCCTTTCTGAGCTTGGGCGCAAAAGTCAACTTTGTCGACACAGCCGATAAGAAGAAGTCCAAAGGAAACACAGCCAACTCCAGCCTCCGCCGTCGAAGCACAGTTCTGCAGCAGGCTGCTACTCTTCGCAAGGCAGACTCTGTTAATGTACTAGCCTGCTCTGGTGCTGACCAGACCACACTGGATGAGGGCTTGAAGGCTGCCCTTACTGCAAAGGACCATGCATGCATTGAAGAGTTATTACGACACGGCGCGGACCTCAGCAAATTTCCAAATGCACTCGCAACCGCCGTACAGTCGAATGATCAGAACTTAGTCCAATTGCTGCTCAGGGCGCCGAAAGGTCTTCGTCCAGAGGTCATCTCTTCCTGCCTTCCTATCGCCGTGCGACAGAACTCTGAGCCTGTCGCCTCGCTACTCATCAATTACGGAGCTGATCCCAACTTCGACTCAGCCAGTGCCTTGAACATGGCTATAGGCAAGGAAGATTGGAAGATGACTCTCATATTGGTGTCTGGGCTGATGCGTCTCGCTCCAAGGAACCTACAAAGACTGCTCGATACTGTTATGCGATTGCGGACATGCGTAGCAACGCTACAGTTTCTACAGCTGCTATTTTGTTGCGGCTTGCCTCCAACCAGCATTGGTCTACCAGATCTTTTGATTTGTCGTGTGCGGAAGAATGATACTCCTGGATCGAAGATGATGATCAATCATGGCGTGCCAACTACCACAAACGAAGCCGAGTGCTTAAGACTAGCCATAGAGAACGCAAATTGGGTCCTGGTCGATGCTATCCTCGATACCCCGATTGAAGCCCGACATGCATCAGCAGCACTTGACATACTGCCGCTGGACACGCCCCCTTCAGACAGGCTACGTATCGTTCAGGGTCTACTACACAAAGGTGCTGGTGGCAATCCACTTAGTCGATGGCTCAGCTTTGCAGTCAAGCAGTGTGACGAGCCTTTGATGGAGCTCTTGCTCAAAGCAGGAGCACCAGTCGATGCCCAGGCTGTTTCTCTAGCAGTCACACAAGTTGATGAATCGACGCTACGTCTGATCTGCAGCTATAGACTCATTTCTGGTTCCACTGCGACAGCTCTACCGTTAGTGTTCGGCCCCAATGGCCATAGGCACTCACGGACGCTTGCACTGTTGGACATATTGCTAGCACATGGCATTGAAGACGCACCAGCGCTCCAAACGCTGCAGATCGCGATTGAAGGGGGCCCAGAGAATCTTGATATTGTCCAGCGACTGCTTGAGGCCAATCCAGAACTTCTTAGTTCGGCATTTGAGCGTACAATTGCGCTCGAAGATGCGTCTAAGAAGAAGTCGCTCATGGAGGCATTGTTGAAGTTTGGAATCCCTCAAGAAGCTCTTGACAAGGCGCTGACAACGGAGACGCAATACGCTGCAAAAAATAAAGACCTGAGTACAACGACGGTGCTTATGGGGCAAGGAGCTTCTGTGAGTGGCGATGCCTTGGGAATTGCGGTATCATCTGCAGACAAATCGCTAACCAAAATCCTCCTTAGTGGGAAGCGCCAACCCTCTCGATCTGACATAACAAGATCTTTCAGGACACTGTTCTTAGAACAGACCCTACAGGATACAAGCTTCGATGCGGAAAGCACTCTTTCAATCGCACGGCAACTCTTAAGTCGCGGCGTCGAGAATCCGGCTGTCGACGCTGCTTTGCGGGCTACGCTCGACGTCACAAACGACCTTCTGCATGTGGAGGCGTTCATCGACCTTTTGCTACAGCACAACGCAAACGTCAACAGTGCGGATGGCGTCTGCTTCTTGCTTGCCGCGCAGAAACACGATCACTCCATCTTCGAAAAGCTTCTACTTCATGAACCCAACTTCAGTCTTGTCATTTCAGCGTTGCTCGGCTCCAAGATCTCGGACCAAGTAGTGGTCACTTTAATTGACTTATGTTTCAAGCATGGATGCACATCTGAGAGAATGGATTTAGTACCTTTTGGAGACCGCAAATACTCAGTGCTTGTGATGGCAATGCAAGCCTACCCTCGAAGTGCGACGCTTCTGAAGCTACTGCTTGATCACGGCTGGAATCCGAACATCACCATACGCGATGTGATTGACCCAACAAGTGGCGAAGAAAGTATTTCTGCCCTGCTGTGGGCTTTGTTACAACCTCAAAAAAGGATTTCAGACTCCATCGTGCGCGAACTCCTCGCTGCCGGTGCGTCCGTTACTTGCGCGACTCCCACTTCGGACGTAACGCCAATTTCTGTTGCGGCTCGCGAGGGTCGAAGTGAGATCGTTCAAGCGCTACTCGAGCGAGGAGCCGACCCAAGTGGAAGGGACAAATGGAACCGATCTGCACTATTCTACGCTAGCAGTTCTTCGGCTATATCGACGGTGCAGATACTGGCGGCGAAGACTTTGCCGAACGATGGTAGTCTACACGAGGCAGCGCGAAGTTTGCACGTTGATGCAGCATCAATCTTGATGAAGAACGGCCACAAGCCAGATTTTCCATCTCGCCTACACGAAGGAAGAACCGCGCTGGGCGAGCTGTGTCTTCATGCTGAAGTAACCAGTGGACAACAACGTTCCCGACTCCGGCACTCAATTAGGCTCTTTCTTGACAATGGTGCAGATCCTCGCTTTAGAGCTCGCAACGAAAAGTCAAGCATCATCCTTGCCCTGGACAATGCGTATGGTGCTTTGGATATAACCGAAGCCCTACTCGAGACTGAAATCTGGGAAACTCTGAATGATGAAAGGCATATGTACCACTCCTCCGACCTGTCGTACTCACCTTTATCATACGTCGAGCATATTCAAGCTCCACACCGCACCTCAATCAAACTACAACTCCTCGATCTTCTCCGAGACAAAGGCTGCGAACCCCGCTTCTACTCCTCCACCGCGGAACAACCCGTCGGCGCAATCGGGATACCCGCGCCCGTCGCACGACTCGTCGACCGCCAAAAGGAGCACGTCCTTGCCCTTAAGCATGCGAAGGAAGCCCATGAGCATGCCCGCACGTTAGAAGAAACCACGCATCGCGATGACCTCCGCCGCAAGCGCGAACAGCAAGACGCCGAATTCGCTGCCCGAGAAGCCGAACAGGCGCACTGGCAGAAGCTCGAGCAACAGAAGCATGACTTTGAAATTCAACGTGTGCAAGCCGCAGAGCGCATGAAGCGGTCTGAGAAAGTCGCGTGGCATAATTTACTCATGGAACAGGAGCGTGATACGGCTGCCACACGGCAGATGGTTGAGGAGCGAAGGGCAAGTGCGGTGGTGGCACATGAGGCGAAGATGGCAGAGCAGAGGAAAGGTGAGACCGAACATAGAGCGGGCGTGGAGAGGCGGATGTTGAAGGAGAAGGAGGAGCTGTACGAAAGGAATGTTGCAAGGCAGAAGGAGATTACGAAGAGGTTGGATGAGAGCGCACAGTTGCATGCAAGACTGAAGCAGGAGAGGCCGGCGATTGAGGGTCCGTCGCAATGGGGTACGGTAGATTGATTTATTGATGTGATGACTTGTGGAGGAGGCACATGCGTGGTGTTTCACCCAGGCTACACTAAGCTACGACATAATGATTGACGAATGTGTTCCCACCAAGACCTCACCGTATCCATCTACCTTGCACACTGCCTACAGGATCCCCATATGACCGACCCACAGGAAGCAGAAGCTGCGTAGAGCTTTGTATGCAATGCAAACCACTTCACAGATGCTATCAGCATCACAGTCAATCTATCGAAGGTCCTCCTTCGAAACCTTCCTCCCGTCAGACTGACTACGACCTTGCGTCTCCTTGAAGTAGCCTTCCATGGTCCGCATGAACTGAGGATCCGCCAACTGCATTATAAGTTAATAAAGATGAGATGTGTCTAGAGAAATTGACTTACAGTTTTGGCGACGTCGACGTGGTGCGTATGCGACTCTTGTGGCTCGGTTGATCCATGCTCACCGCGCTTTATCGCCTCGATACCCTTCAACTGGTTATAGAAAGGGTCATCACCGTCGACCGAATCCTTGGCTTCCTTGCTCGACATTGGATCCGCGCGTTTCGTATTTTGAACAACATCGCCGGGTGTTGAGAGTATGGCTGTCTCCGCGTTTCCAGGTGCTGTCTCAGGTTGCTGTTGCTTCTTTTTCTTCTTGTTATTGTGCTTGTTCGCCTTCTTCTTCTTTGCTGGTTGAGAATATAGAGCGACTGTAGCGGATGGGAGGTGTGCATCTGTGCGCTCTGCAGTTTGCGCGTCGACCACAGGCAAATTCAAATTTACAGAGGGTGCATCATACACCTCGGTGTTTTCGACTGTGATGATCAATAAGAGTCCTACTGATAAACCTACTGGAAGCTTACCGGGTTGAGTCTGAGGAGGTGAAACGGCCAGTTGAGTATCTTCAAGTTGAGGAGAAGCACCTGGCTGGACGGTCTCTGGTGTGAGGTTGTTCCCCTTTTTGGAACCCTTGAGAGATTCATTGCAGACCCTTGCAGCTTCATCAACCTTGACGCGTAGAGCAGATTCATCCGAGACGCTTGAAATGGTTAGCCCGCGATTTATTGCAGAAGATGTGGGAATACGCACAGTCTGGTGATCTCGTCGTCGTCCAACTCGAGGATCATACCGGTGATCTTGCGAGCCAGCTCAGGCTGCATCTCATAGATCTTTGGCAGGAGTACGCTGCCAAATTCCTGTTTTAGCTGATCCTCGAGGTGGGAAATTCGCTGACCCAATGCGTCTACACCTTGGTTGCCATCTTTAGCTCTGTCGCCTTCGTGGTCCTCACCCTCATCTGAATCTTGTTCGTCCTCTTCGCACGCAGGCATCTTCGGTAGATCAGACCATGAAAAGTCAGAGTCTTCCTCTCCGCCGCATGCCTCATTGATGATCTCATCGTAGTGCTGAACATCCGTTGCGGAATCAATGGGGCCCATCCATGCTGGATTTGGTGACTTGGGACGAAACTCAAGGTCTGGCCAAACCCGGGGAAGCTTCTTCTTCTTCCTCTTGGTCTTCTTCTTCGCAGAACTTGATCCTTCGGCAAAAGCAACGTCCGGACCAATTGCCTTCGTGCCGCTGGTCGTGTCTTTCCTGTCCTCTTGCTTAGAGGACTGAGCATCCGAGGTCAGTCCGTCCTGCGGTAGGCCGACCTTCACCTCCTTATTGGTCATTAAGCCGGTCTCGTTGTGGATGCTGATGGTGCCATCGGTTTGCTTACCATGGTCCTCATCCTTAGTCTCCGCTGGAGATGCATCCTTTGTAACTGTAGGGTCTGATGTTTCGCCTTCGCAATTTCCAGGTTTGTCGTGGCTGTGGCTGTCCTCCTTAGAAGTCTTCGCAGCGAACACCGGCTTCTTGAAGGACGAACGGACCTCATTGACTTGTTGAGTGAATAAAGTATGTCCACTGTCTGCAGAAGAATTCGCACTCTTTGCGACTGACTCATTCTCCACCTCTGCTTTGAGCTCATTGATCGTAGTCTGTTCAACGGCGCCATCTACACCGATAGTTCCACCATTCTCATTCAATGTGCACTTCACAACAGGCTGCTTCGCAGCGTCTTTCGTGGCCTTGGCCTTTTCTGCTTGCTCCTTCTCCTTCTTCTGAGCTTTCCGCTTCTGTTCCTTTTCCTTCTTCATCTGAGCCTTACTTGCCTTGGAAAAGGGATGTAGTGACTCTGTAAGTTGAGCTTTAACCTTTTTCGCTGGCTCAGCAGTAGCAGCCGCAGCCGTCACTGATGGCGCTGTCTCCTTCTGGACAGTTGCTTGGCCTTTAGGAGATTTGGAACTAGGTGGAGACATGGTTGTTTTTTTTAGTTCTGAAGTAGATGGCTCTTTCTCTGTTGCTGTCGACACTATGCTGTCTTCTGATAGTGTGATATTAGTCAAAACAGGAGGTGCGAGCGAGGAGTTATTTGTGCTGGCGTTGGGCGCAGGGATGGTGGTACTTGGGTCCGCGGAACTAGAATTGATATCTGGTTCCACCTTCGCTTCTTGGTCGGACTGTGACCATTCTTTTGAATTAAAGTTTGCATCTTGCTTAAGTCCATCGTCAGGGGCCTCGTCTTTAGGTTCGGCAAACATCGTGGGTGCACGCTGCGCAACGGTCTTTACGACTTCCATCGGCTGCTTGACAGGAGCCTGCCTCGATGCACTCACGACGTTGGGTTTGTCCTTTGGTTGAGGTTGTAGGTCTACACCCTGTTTGATGACTTGTTGTTGCTGGTTCACTGTGGAGCTTGAGCCATTGTTGGTCGCAGCCGACCCATGCACATGCCCGAAAGCACCATAAATTGCGTATCCATCTTCAGCTGCCGTTGGTGAGAACTTTTTCTCGGTAGAGGAAGAAGTCGTTTCGCTAGGCCGAGGCTGCTCGTTTTGTTTTTCGCCGACAGGAAGGTTTACTCCAGCCGAACCTGGGGCTGGAACATAATGCTCAGCATTGGTGGCTTGGTTCATGATGTCGTTCTGGACCGATGCTATAGGTGCAGTTTGCTTCTCCTTCGCAGGGGATTCTCGTGATTTCCTGGGTTTTAACTTTCGTGCTTCAGGGCTACCGGCGGTTGTTGGACCTTGCTGTGGTTGCTTGCCCTTCTTCTTGTTGTGAAAGTCGCTCCTAGCATCCTGCGGAGAGTACGACAGACCGTCGTTAGTTGCAGCTGTCGATGCTGTCGCATCGCTTCCTTCCTTGACACATGATATATTTTTGCAACCTTCGCGGTTGTTCGGATTGCTGGTGTACCGGGAGTAAGCAGAAGGCCCTGCTTCGTACGTGTCCTGCGATGGAGGCACCGGCTTCCGAAAGAACCGCTTAGGAACTGTGATCGAGACTGGTAGGCCACGGATGGTAGGATCGCGAATGGCGATCGCTTGCCTGGCCATTGCAGCATTGAGGACCCTGATATGGTCAATTTACACTTCAGATCTAAAGTGAGTGAATGAGTCCCATACCCTACGAAAGCATGTTTCAAGCCTTGAGCCTGCTGAATATGTGTGTTGAGTGAAACCCTGATCGATGTAGGCTTAACACCGACCCCATCTTGGAACAGAGCTACCAGCTCAGCATCCTGTATATTTTCTGGCAGGCCGCTTATGAAAAGTTCGTTTACAGTACTGTTTTGCGGGCCAATCCAATTGACGTAGCAGCCACGATCCTGATCTTGTGTGATCGTGAGATCATCCTCACGAAAACTCTTTGGCCCATACAAGCGATTGCCGACCGAACGCGGTATTCCTGGGTTGTCATTGGTATATTGGCCTTGATGGGGTCGGGCGCCCGGAAATGAGGCTTTGCGTTGGCGGCCATTGGAGTTTTGGAGGCCATTCTGGTAATTCTTCTTGCCACCAGAGTACGCCACAGGCCTGAAAGCTGGATTGCTACCCTCGTAGGGATCGTATAAAGCGCTGCCCATTCCACCCTGTCGACTGAAGTGAAGAACGCCTGGGCGTCGAGAGTCGATGTTCTGCGGCGGCATTCCAGGAGGGTAGTACATGTTCGTCATGTCCCCCATAGGTGCGCCATACGGGGAACCTTGTGGGCCCAAAGCCTGTCGAGGATAACCATGCGTCATCGAAGGACTCTGCATCGTGTGAAGAGGCGTCATGCCAGGGTGCATGACACCAGAAGGATGTGGTGGAATTGGAAGCATCCCCGGTGCTATAGGGGATTGATCGTAAGCGAATGGAATCATACCCTGATGGACATTGGCCATCGGATGGTTCATTGCTGTGTGTGCCTGATTGAAGCGTGGTGACTGCGTCATTGGACCGGCATGCGAATGCGAAGCCTGTCTTGATGTAACACGGGGCATGTTTTCGATGTACGAACCTGATGGCACAATCTGACCGTAAGTTCCAGATGCGGAGCGTTCCGGTCTGTTCCTTGGGATCCGCAAGCCAGAGTGAACTGCGTTCGGACCGGCCACCAGATGTCCTGGAACGTTTGGCATCAGGTGTCCCATAGGTTCTGCATGAATACCGCCTTCAATAGGGCCAGTAGCGCGACTGTGAGCTGGCGTGGCATTCGACAAGAACGAGGCTGATGTTTGATCTGTGTGCCACGAAGGGATTGGCTGTGAGCCAGACACTGATGCCGCAGAGCTGAAGAGATGATGTGTCACTGTAGCCAAGTCAGTTATCTTTCAAAGCCCGAGATCGTGCGGCTTTGCCTTACAGTTTGCAGTAGTGCTAGGAGCAGTAGGCAATGTCTCTGTGCCTTCGAATGTCGGTGGAACATCAGCTGTGCCGTGCACAACCGGGTCTTTAAGTCTAATGTCCACGCGCTGAGGAGCACTGACTTGTCCGGCCGGTAGCTTCACACCCTTGACTCCAAGCATAGCTGTACGTATGGTGTGCGCAACGTGCCAGAGAAAGATGGGAGGGTAGTCCCGCCTCTCCTCATTCACGAATATCTTGGCCACAATCGAAAGAGGATTATTCTTGTCGTAGAGCTCAGTCATGTCACCGCCGACAATATGTAGACGCCCAGGGTGATTCTTAGACCAATCTTGCGCGTACTTCTGCGATCGAACGCAATTGTCGCGTTCTATGAAATGCAGCACTTCTTTGCAGAAAAACTCCGTCTCAAGGTGAATGTCATGCTCGTCCCATAGGTCATCAATTTGCCAACCTGCTTGTGCAAAGATGCCCAGGTACTGATAAGGGTACTTACTGCGCCAGAGGCCTGCAGCACTGATGACACCCTGAATCATGTCGCTGTGCACAGTGGCTGGTGAATAGGGCGGGCCCTGGAGCCTCCGCGGTGCTCGCGTGCCGAGAGCTGTGCTGAATATCGCGCTTCCACGACGGAGTGGTGGCTCGCCATTGCTAGTAGAGGTCGCTTGAGGTGGAGTAACGGTCTTGTCTGAGCCTGCAGGTGACGCTGTCGACCCGCCTGGGCTCTTGGATGCCAGTTCGTCGTTCGTATCCACTGCTGCCGGCAGCGCCGGGGCCAAGTCACCCATGTTGGTGGGAGTGGAGAAACGTAAGTGCAAGCAGAAGTTAGGAGAAGAAGACGAGCGGCAGAAGCTTCAGCAAAGCAACTGCATACCGTGTTGACGCCGTACGCCAGAAGAAAATGAGACGTCAGAGGTTGCTCGCTGGGTGTTCAGAAGCTGCGGGAGTGGAGTTGGGAAGATGGAGCTAATGATTGACCAGAATGGAAGGAGCAGCCGTTGCGGTGAAGTGAAGGTGAGTATCAGCGTAGCTCCACCTGGCCAATCAACGAAGCATACTAGATGACTGTAACTCGCGGAGTCATTGTTGGACGAAGAGTGAAGGGACAGAGCACATGGTATTGTCGTCCATGGGAACAGCTAGAATGGGACGGGAGTGACCAAACGCGCAACGAAGAACACGAGAGGCGGTGAAGTAACAAACGGTACGTATGAGACACAGGAATACAGAGACTAGCATTGAGGGCAGCTTCTTTCGCTGTTATGCAGGTACCCTTCGCCTAGCTGCCATTATTTGAGCACAAAGCAGCGGTGAGGGTCCTTGCAGCTGCGACATAGAAATAACCGATTCAAGCAACACAAACGAGTTGACTGAAGGAGAGTGAGTAACCAACCTAATATCAGATACTTTCATTGTTCTACATGTAAATCCTCCGCCTACTTCTTCTCAGCTGAGATGTTCTTTAGCAGGCTGAGAATCTCTGACTCGTTGTCACCAGTGACTGCAAGCATCAATTAGCAATCTATGCAGATATTACATGACCGCGGTGAACTTACCAGCCTTGCCCTGGTTCCAATCCACGACCAATGGTCTCTGGAACGAATTTGCATCCGCCTTCAACCGTCTCAGCGCATCTGTCTCGTCCGTTGCTCCCTGTATGATCTTTCCAACAGCGCCGGATCCTCCGAGGTACTCCAGAATGGTCTTTAGCTGGTCTGCTGTAGGAGGTGCCTCCGTAATCTCAAGCTCGAACTCGGTTCGCTCTGCAGCGTTCTGTGCATTGTGGGAGCTGGCCTGATCTTCGGTGGCGGTGGAGACAGCCTGCGCATTCGCTTGCTTGAGGAGGGTGTGTGCACGTAGAGAGGCCTGGCTGGAGGGCTTGTGGAAGAGGGTCACGACATTCTTTGCGCCATGCTGGATGCTGGTTAGAAATGCTATTGCAAGCTAATTGATGGAGCCTCACCTCGCCGAAGATTCGCTTGAACATCTTGATGGAGATTGAGGATACTGTGTTTGCAATTGGCGTTGTTTGTTAGATGGTGGAGCTCAGATGAAGCTTAGGCAGCTGATGAGCTGAGACTGGGTGTGACGTAGATCGCCTGGTCGGAGCTTTCTTCCTAAGGCCGCACAGCTGACCAACCGGATTCGCAACCCACCCATCCGCTAGATGTTGCAGTTAATTGCGGGGATATGCGCCTTGCTTTGACTGTGCATGTAGAATATGATGCAAATCGTGACAGTCTAGAGCTCGTCTGTGCAAAGAGACCTAGGATGAAAACGGCGAGAATCTTGCAAATGCGAGCTCGGGAATCTGACGACACATGGAGGAAAAATGGACCAAAGCAATTTCGAGTCACAAAAGGCTATATTTGTTATGTAGCCGTGCAAAAGCCGAATGTACATTTACGCCATGAGTATGCCCCCATCATCCCAAAGTGTGGGATCTTGCTGCTGCGGGGTGGCGTGCCGTGGCGACGCCCACCTCATACGGAGAGTCCCATGCCCTCTGATCCAGAGTCATAGCCAGCCCGAGGAAACCGAATTCATGACAATAACATCTAGCTCATCGTGCTCGTTCCGAACGCCCTCTCGTTACTGAGTTGTTTACGAGGTGGGGTTGGGGTTCATCTGCGCCTGATCAGCATGTTTGTCTTCAGACAAGACGATCGTGTTAACTGACCTTCCTCTTGCCGCCGGTCATGGTGACGTTGACGAAACGGCGGGTGTAAGTGAGCCTCTTCTTGGCGCGGCCCTTGGGGGTCTTCTTCTTCTCCTGGGGCTCAACCTATTTCCAGCGTGTCAGCCTCTGTCCAGCCATTCAACCATCCATCGTTTGCCACGTCCCGCGCCATCCACATGTTCGCCGTAGGGTGCGTCGAGTCGAGTCGGTGTCGCAGTCGCGGTGCGTGCAGTCAGGAGGAGTGTAGGCTTACCTTGGCTGCGACTTGTTAGCACTCGTCATACACTTGGTTCTGGGAGTTGAGACTTACGAGTCTGAGACTTGACCTTTCCGGCACGAGCGAGGGATCCGTGAACCTTACCCATGATTGCGGTTGATGGGTTTGATGAGTTGGCGACTGTTGGTTCTGTGTGGCAAATCGCAGGTCAGCTGTGTTCTACCGTCGAAGGAAAGTCGTGTGCGGGCGACGCGAAATTATTGCTGTCGCAGAGTCCGTGTGCAGGGGTCGTCGAAGGCGCGTTCGTGCGGATTGGGATACGTACAGGTTGGCGGTGCGGTGTCGATGACTGGCGGCGGCGGCGTTTGAGGAGTATCGAATTTGGCTGTGTCCTAATCGTAAGCGAGAAGCGGCGATCACGCGGATTTGCTTGGCACAGTCCAGGCCGCATCACTGATCAATCTTATCAGATGGAAGGCGCGAACACCAAACTTCGAGGACGCGCATCTAGTTCGCAACAACACTCAGCAACAACAAACTTGACGAACACAAAGGTGCACTCCGCTGCAGGTGTTTTGGTGAACATCATCGCTCTCGCAGCTCCAAGACAGGATCATGGCTCTTGACTTCGGGTTAGAATACTTGGCCGGCATCCGCCGCCTGTACAATCGCGTGATGCACTTGTATGTCCCGCTCAAACGCCCCGTTTGACCTCCTTCACCACACTGGTTACGACGCCAGGATTACCATTCAGCAGATCAGTGTGCAACATCATTATCCTTCTTCTCCTGTATAGCGCACTTGACCCGTAAAGCATCATGTATCTCTCCACCGCCATTGTGTCCCTTATCTCCCTAACCTCGGCCTCCAACCTCCCATCACCACAGTGTCTCTTCACCAACCCTCCTCAGCACGATGCTGGCTTCACTATCCCCACGGTTCATGAATCTGCCGTCCAAGCGCGCCGCATCCTCCGCCTCGAGAGCATCGGCACACTCTCCACCGTCTTCCCCTCATCCTCGCACCATGCCACCGAGAACCGGCCGTCCGTCGATGGGGCACCCATCGGTTTGATGGATTACTTCGGCGACTGCGAGCCAGACACCGGCAACCCTACTATCCTCGCCATCAGCATCGCGACATCCTTTAAGAACGTCGATGCCGGATCAAATATCACGCTAAGCATGCGCTGGCACCCTCAAGACAACGTGTGGCGCAGTCCGGCATCGCTGCCCCGCTTCTCGCTCGTAGGCCATCTGGAGGAGATAAATGCGGACGAGATTAGCAAATCAAGTCTCACGACATGCTTTGTCAAGTACCACCCTGATGCTGCGTGGTGGCTGCCTGGCAACCGGATCCACGAGAGCAAGTGGGTGAGACTGGTGGTCGATGAGGTGTACTGGATCGGAGGCTTTGGAGACCGTGCGTACATTGGATGGATTCCTACCAAAGATTGGTTCAGTGTGACACCCGAGGAGATTGAGGCCATTCGGCTGCCAGGCGAGAAGAAGAGTGGGTGGGGTAGCTGGAAGTCTTGGGTTGGACTTGGTGAAGAGGCCATCGAGTTGTAAGGTATGTTGGTTCACGAACGGGATACGGCAGCATGCTGGCGGTACTAAGGATCAGGCTATTGATTTAGGGGCATTGATTTAGGTGTATGTATGAGTCTTGGTTGCTGAAGATGAGAGTGGGATAGGCGCCTGGCTGAAGTCAGGTCTGATGATCTGCTTGATACATGTACTGCAGAAAATGGAATAAGATTTCTGTCAATCCACTGTCCTTGGCTGTGGTGAACACCTGCAGTGTTGCTAGAGTCTGCGTCATAGGGAAAGCCCCAAGACGCTGTCGTGTTTAGAGATCCGACATGTCGCTACCACATCTTGGGGCCCCTCAATCCACAAGGTTTAGTACTGAAACCATTGCTACTGGATTGTCCCATTAGTGAGTGTATTTAGTTCTACATCCTCGCTGCTCGAAGAGAAGGCTTGCGAATGTGAAAAATCCTGCTTTAGCCGGGCCTATCCGCCACGTACGTTCTGAGCAGCTTCTTGAGCCACACCCCCCTATTGCAGTTGTCTTGCAGACTAGATGTTGAGATTTGAGTCACCTGGATGACTGCAATATCGCATAACTATATATCCGGTCATGAAAGACTTTCTCCTGGCTGCCTTTGCAGGCCCCTCACTCATTCGGTTCGAAAGAGGCCTACCAGAGCAGTCAGAACTGTCTATCACAATTTTCGCTTCCACACTGGAGATACATCTTCAGATTCATCGCTCTAGTTCTCGTCAGTTTACTTGCCTCAATGCAGACCACAAAGCAGTCTTTACTCCATCGAACATGGACTCGCGACTCCTACCTCATCTCCACTGACACCTCCCTAATACCCATATCGGAGCTAAACGCCGCCTTCGCAACGGATCTAGTGTACTGGGCGGATCCTCTTCCCGAGCGCCTCATGCGCGAAGCACTCGAAAACTCCCTATGCTTTGGCCTTTACGACACCATGCCTACCGATGAGGCCACCACCACACATACAACCAGCACCAAAGTGTCTGAAGATTCGCAGTCGAAGCAAAATAGGAAGCTGATAGGCTTCTCACGTTGCGTAACCGATTTCAGCACATTCAGCTACCTGACAGACGTATACATTCTCCCTTCATACCAAGGCGAAGGGCTTGGAAAGTGGATTGTGCGATGCGTGGGGGAAGTTCATGATTCCATGCCACACTTGAGAAGGAGCCTTCTATTTACGAGCGATTGGGAGAGGAGCGTGCCGTTCTACGAGAGAGAGCTAGGAATGAGTCTCGTGAAGGGACACGGCGGGAAAGAAGGTGGTGGATCGGCGGTTATGCAGAAATTAGGACCTGGAGCTCCTGTTGCCTTACGACGATAGGACAGATGTCTAAGGCTACCGGAAGCCAACAAGAGCATTGTAAATATCGGTATATCAACAAGCTACAGTATTGCGCGCTCGTCAACGCTGAGTCAGACCTTAGCTAAAGTCATCCTCCACGTATTGGACACCAATCTCTTCGAACACCCTGATGACTGTCGCATCATCAACATCAAGTCTAAGCGCGTTTCCAATGCTGCGCATGTAACCAGAAACTGTTCCTTTATCGCGCACGATATCGTATTTGAGTCGTAATACGTCAAAAACGTCCTGGAAGATGTCCGAAGTCGATTTGGAGTAGTCAGGTACAATAAGGCCGTCAGTTGCGACTAACGGTAGAAGCGCGTAGATGTGGTCCCGTGGATCTAAGCAACCAGAATCACTGTATTGGTGGATGAGAGAGCCAAATATGTCCAGCCAGTCCAACTCATTCTGGCTTCGCGATGTGAATTGGTACCTAGTCTGGATTCGAGATGTGATTCTGTACCTGTTCTGGCTTTGCCATGTAACTCTCTGCCTAACCAAGCCCATTGCTGTGGTCGCGTCGATTTCTGACATGATTTCTCTCATAGGGTCTTCGAGCGCCGGGAAACCAGTCCAACCGAAGGGCTCGATTAAGTAATCAACGTCAGGCGGTGATGTGGATTGTGTGGCAGGCACCTTTTGGAGTCTCTTCGACCACAGGAGATCCTTCGCCGAACGCTCGAAACGGTGTAGATAGCTGATGTCAAGTTTCAAGCTCCCACATCGTATGTAGAGACTTTCCGCGATGACAAATTCCTGAACAATCCAAAGTCTCGACCAGTACTCCACGTTACAGAATTCTAGCATGTCCTGCCAGTCCTCGGAATCCCAATTATCCAGGCTGGGCTCCATTGTAAAAGTGTTTTCCCAGTGTTGCGCATACAACCAGAGCAGATTTTGTATGGCTTTGACAACTCCCTCATTACCATGCCCCGGCCCAAGCCATGCGTGTACGTTCTGAGCACCCTGATATATCTTATGCATGAGTCCTACTTGCCAACCTCTCTCCTCGACATTCTCTTGGTTGATGCAGATTGCGTCGATCCATAGTAGTCCGGTATACCCCTCTTCGCGGAGACGAAGGAGAACCCTCCATATGTTCATGCGGATGGTGAAGTACAATCCATCGATTTCTATTATCTTTGGAAGATCAAGACTGCCCCATACGTAGGAAATAGCGTCATAGCGAGGCGGAGCATCCATGGAAAATACCTGTAAGTCACAGCATATTGTGCCGAGCGGTCCTTCCAGCTCGATCATGGGTAGAATGCGTAAGAATCGGGTTTCATTACCGCTGAGAGGGTGTAGGTCGTAGAGATCGGTCATGATCGTCGCTCATATGAGTAGCAGACACAGAGAGCGGAATACTTTTGTGATGGACAAGGTGGGCTCGGTTTGTCATGTACGTAGTCCGTAAAGGTGTTGAAACAAGACTTCATCGTTCGACCTGATAGCTGTCTTGAGAACCTGAGATACCGATCTGAGGGGAAGTGGCAGAACAGCTTTTGTTACGACTGCCTTCCATGCGGCTGTGCTGCGAGTTCGAGCGGCTGACCTGTTGTACAAGCCAATCAGAATTCCCAGACGCACATCGTTACGCAATTGGTTAATGATCAGATATATATTATAGTTCGAGATTTTGTATTTGTGAGGGCCTTGATAGGCCAAGACCTAAAATCATTTAACCTCCAGCCTCATCGCATCATACTGAACGTATAATGCTTCTGGGAGCAATGCGCTCTCATAGTTCTTACCACCGTACGGCAGACTCAGCACGAAGGTGTTCTCGCCCTCCTTCAGTAGCGTGGCATCGAAAACAAATTTGTTTGCAATGTTGTAGCAGATGACTGCTGACCTAACAGCGCAAGAGCTGGAGTGGTGGTACGGGATGACCCATGGCTGTAAGTCCTTTCCATTGACATTAACAGTGTAAGGAAGATTGGAGTATGGCTCGCTCGCGTTGTACACATCAGTGTTGCCTGCGGCTGATTTGGCACCTGCAAGCTGAACTGTGAATGTTGCGGTCTTCTTGTTTTTCAGCTGCTGAGCCTTGGCGTCAAACTGAATAGTCCAGTTGTTGACATTTTCGTACACAGGTTCTGGACGTTCATAGTTTGCTTTGCCGCCAAAGATGCTCCAGTGAACGTAGTTGAGCGCCTTGGAAGGGTCGTCACGGCCGACCTTGTAGGTGACACCGTTGGGGAATTCAGTCACAAAGTCGTAGTCAGCCCAGTACAGCCTGTACTCATCGGTGAGAAGAGGGTGAGTGGGTGACTGAGCATATCCGTGGCGGTACTCTCCAGCAGACTTGTCAGGGGTGCCAATGCGCCAGAGTTCAGTGCCTGCGCTTTCGGGGTCCCATTTTGCCTTGACATTGGTGTTCTTTCCTGCTGTAACGCTAATATTGTCTTGGATATAGTCGCCGAAGATACCGTCAGCATAGACTGTAAGGCGGTAGTCACCGGCCTTGACACGATCGATGCTCACTTCGCCATTCGAGGGAACTTCAGCCCAGTACTGATAGGCTTTCGTATCGAAAACGTTGTCCTGGAAGTCAACACCGCTCTGTGCGAGGACGGCGAGCGCGTTCTTAGCGCCCTTGGGGAGGTTGATCTTGGCCTTGAAAGTGCCACGCCCAGCTGCAGTGACCAGGTTAGGAACGTGCTTAGCAAGAGAGTCGTAAAACTCCGCGTTCCAGTTGGGCTTGAGACCGTACTGATCCGCGTCGGCACGGAGCTCGTCAAGGGAGCCGCCTTTGTTGAAATGGAAGTATTGCGGTCCAAAGGTCCTGTCAAAGCCGTGAGTAATGTTGGGCGTTTGGTCGCCGTGGTGATTGCTGCTGATGTAGTTGTAGACAATCCCATCGACCACAAGGTCTGAGTGCAACGGTCCCCCGAAGTATGTCTCGACCGTGTTATGTACCAGCCAGGCGCCATATGTTGTTCCATTAGCGCTGCCGGATCCATCTGCCCACATGCCGTGTGATTTGTGCTTCCTCCAAGTATCCTGGAACCTATACCGAATCAGCACATACGATGCAGTGGTGCGCGTCGTTCACAGCTTACGTGTACTTGGTGAAATAGTCACCAACACCCTGAACATACGGGTCGTCTTTGTTTGGGAGATACCAAGTGGCATCCTGTACAACCACTTGACCCGCGGTATTTGGTCTAGGAGCGTCGAAGTCCTCATTGGTTACAAAATGAGTAAACAGAGGAGGATTGTGGTTGGGCCTGAACATAGTTCTGAGCTCCTGGAGGTTACGCAAGAATGGCGCACTTTCGTTGTAGTAGGCAACGCGACTGAAAGTGTGCAGGCCCGTCTCGCCTTCTCGCAAAAACCAATACTGCTCCAGACGCTGGCCCGTTGGCGCGTAAGTCTCGCCCATACTGATGCCTCCATACTTGACACCAGTAGCGTCTGTGCCGTTGAACAGTTTGTAGTCGACCTTGGTACCCCGACCGGGTGTCCAAAACCCAGAAGGAGTGCAGTAGCAATCAAGGTATGGTCCTACGCCTGTGTTGCCATCTTCTTTGCCTAGCAGGTTTTGGCCATCAAGCGTCAGTAGATTGATGTAACCACGAGTCTTGCTGACACCTGCGACGAGACGCTCGTTAGAGATGGTCAGGCTGCTGTTATTTTCCGAAGCCTTGAGAAGGGCCCAAGTTGACGATGTCAACGATAGCAGTGCTGTTGTCGCAAGACTGGAACGCATGGTCGTAAAGGAGCGTCAATGATGAACACTACATGTCCGTCCACAGCGCGGCTCTCCATTTTTATAACTTGAACTGCATGGGTTTTACCCGGTAGACGGGAAAACTACACGGGGATTCAGGGGCAAATCCTCGCTGAGATCCGTGATGAATCCGGGGAAAATGAGGGGATGGCAATCTCATATCGGTTCTTCGGTGCGAATGCGACCGAGCTAGGGAACGCACTACCGTGATCGCACAGCCTCATTCAATCGAGTGCTATTACCAACCGACTCATGTTAGCCACATGCAGAAGCTGCTGAACGTTGAATGCCCTGGTCAGATGGTTGTGGGTATGATCAGACGAACAGATAAGAAGGGCCCACAAAACACCACGCACGCAAGCGCGTGACAGGGTTACGTCATCAAGTCCAGTGTCACCCACTTCAATGCGCAGCGACACCTTTGCACGCAGCACCTCCGTTCAGGGCTGCATTCGAGGTGGAAGCCTTTTGCTACAGAAATGAGGGCCTCTACAGATATTGTGAGGGAAGACTCACCGCTCTTGCATGTTACTGAAGGGCCGAATATCATTACGTTCAGCCACGATGACCCGGAAGATCCACGGAACTGGTCTCTACTTCGAAAATGGGTGATGGTAGCAGCCATCATCCCTATTGACCTCAGTGTCAGCTGGGGCGCCTCAGGGTAGAGACACTCCGAAAACTCCGGATTTTAAACGCTAACCTCGCGCCCAGTTTCTCGCCTGTTGCTGGCCAATTTGCGAAGGATATGGATGTGCCGGCACATGTCGCAACCCTGGGATTGAGCATGTATGTTCTGGGACTTGCATTTGGTCCGATGACGCTCGCTCCGCTCTCAGAATATTATGGGCGACGACCTGTGTATATCTTCGCTTATGGCACTTTCCTCATGCTACTACTGGCAACTACATATGTGGAGAGTCTTGCACCATTCCTGGTATTGAGACTCTTCTCTGGGTACTTCTCGTCAACCACCATCTCGAACTTCGGCGGGACTATTGCGGATCTGTGGCATCACAATGACACCGGACCCGCCATGTCGTGGTTCCTGTGGGCTGCAACCGGCGGCTCGCCAACAGGCTTCGTACTCTTCTCATTCATTGCACATGGAAGGACGTGGCACGAAGTGTTCCGAGTTATGTTTTTCATTTGTCTTGCATTCTGGATCATCCTGGTTGTTGCATTGTACACTCTTGGCGAGACGCGGCATAGTGTCATTCTTCTGACGAGAGCGAAGAAGTTGAGAAAGATGACCGGAAACGATGAAATTGAAGTCCCGGATGGACTGAAGCAACGAGGCCCCAGGCAGCTTTTCGGCACAGCACTAGCACGACCATTTCGCTTCCTAGCCACCGAGGCTATCATCCAGTTCGGTGCACTCTACAATGGCTTTCTCTATGGTCTATCCTTCCTGTTCAACGGCGCATTTCATATGATATTTGGGCCCAACGGCTACGGATATGGCACCATTGGAGTTGGTATCTGCTTTCTAGGCATTGTGTTTGGTATCTGTTTTGGCCTCTTCACAAACATATTCCAAGAGCGGTACTACCAGCGGCAGGTCGCCAAAGCTGGGCATCGAGACGTACCAGAAGCACGAGTGCACCACGCAAAATTAGCTGCTGTGGTACTGCCCATCTCGCTGCTTGCATTCGCCTTCACAGCAACACCAGACATCCATCCTTTCTTTCCAGTCCTTGCATCCGCCTTTTGGGGTTGGTCGTTCTACTGTCTCATTTTGATGACTCTGACATACACGGAAGATGCATACAAGACATTCTCAGCGTCAGGTCTTGCAGGAGTCGGACTGATACGCAACTTGGCTGGCGCTGGATTCCCACTGGTGGGAAGAAGCCTGTTTCTCGGGATTGGCACAAAGAACGCTTGCCTTGTCCTGACGGGTCTGGCCGTGCTTTTGGCACCAATTCCATTTGTTTTGGAGAAGTACGGAGTGTCGCTACGCAAGCGAAGCCCTTGGGCTACGGCACACGAAGACGAAAGCGATAACCAAGGGGCCTGAGGCATATAGCATCACGCAATTTGCATGGTATTGGATCAACAATATAGGAATTCCAGGCACGGCTTCCGAAGAAGCAGTAAGGCCAACGCCTGTTTCTCAGTAACTACAACTTGTCCCTTGTGTCCATCTGCCTTGCTGCGAACGTACGATACCTTCGCGTGGTTTTGATGCGCCACTGCTTTCCAAGCTTGATAAACAGGCCAGTAGATGCGAGTGCAACAACAGTTATCAGCGCGAACGTCAACATAACGTTCTGGAGCCCGACTCTCGTTACCCATGGCGTGAGTGCGAAGACGAAAATAGTCGAGATAACGTTACGAGTGAAAGTTACACCGACAATGGCATCTGCAACAATCTATAGTTGTGTCAGTGGAAATCTTCAAGATACGAAAAGCCATGCTTACATCTGTATACGAATCCGTAAGATACGTCAAGGCCACACTGCACATTGGAGGCATAGCAAATGAGAACATGCCGATCCCAACAGCAACGATCGGCCAACTCATGCCTAGACCTAGGGCATATCCAAACATCATCAAGCCTACAACATTTGTTAGCGGAAGCGATCATGATGTGACTCATTGTGGGCGGACTTACCAGCAGGGAAGAATGGCGCAAAAGCAAGCAAAAGCCAGAGACGCATCTCGGGCTCATAAATACCATTGTTCTTCCGGGCGAGCCACAGGATGAGTCGATCACTAAACGGCGCGCTCACGATTGTGCCGAGGGAGTTGCCTACTAGTGCAGGTATACTCATCAGTCCTACTTGAGAAGCGTTGAAGTTGTATGGCGGGGCAGGTAGGTATGTCGAGATCAATGTTACAGATACCTGAAAAGCGGCAGTAACAAGACCATAGAGGAGTGCGACGTAGAGAACCGCGGGGATTGTCGCCATAACGAAGAACGGTTGGTACGTATGGTGCAACAACTGCAGCATAGAGCCCTCGGACGTAGTCCATGGTATCAAACGCCGAAGATATGACTTCCTTGGAATAGGTGATGTTGTGACGAACGAGTCGATTGGCTCAAGGTTGAAATCCTTGTTGTCGGTCGACTTGCGGTCTTTGGGGATGTCGTGCGAACTGATAACGGAAGGCGTGCCGTTGATGCTAGGCATGAACTTCGTCTCTTCGTAGAAGAAAGTGAAGAGGAGCAGCAAAACACCTAGGATTATGGCAAGCCACCACCATAGCCAGCGCCAACCCTGGTCAACCGTTATATAACCTGCAGCGATCGGCATCAGAGACCCTCCGATGGTCATGCACCATACGTAGAGGTTGTTCGCCAACCCTCTTTGATGAACGAAGAATATGTCTTTTTACGGGTTAGCAGCTGTATCTAGAGAAGAGAGTGGTTCTAGGCGCAAGAGAAATAGTCCACATACCAGCAACCGTCATCTGGACGATGACCTCAGCTAGAGCACCCAGAAGGCAATTGAACAGGTTGGTCAGGATCAAGTCTGCAGAGTTCTGCATCTTTGCTGACCAGATCATGACAGCTATCTGTCCAATCAAACTGAGGAGGTACATCGGACGTCGGCCGAACTTGAGAGCGAAAGGTATGAATAGCAGGGCACCAACTGCTAAAGCCGCAGAGCCAGTAGCGTAACCGTTGTTTAGAAGACTGATGGTAAAACCAAGTTCTTCCATCATGGAAGGCCATGTGGGAGTTGCCGCAGAGATACTGTTACAAGTAGTTAGCGGTGTTGTTCATAGCGCACTATGTAAACCAGTTGGACTTACAGGCCAAAGATCACAAGAGAGTAGAGTAGCGTCAACCCAAAATTGAGATTCTTCTCCCACGTCTTCCAGTTCTGACGGGTTTAGCGGGCTGAGCAGACTGTTTCGGTTGTTGAAAACGTACAAGAGGATCGTTCAGATCATTTGTTGGTTTTGGATGTAGGACGATTTCGACTTCTTCGCGTAGATCTCCGGTCGCTCGTCGCAACTCTATCGTAAAGTCAGTCTGGTGTCTGCAGTTTCATGAAGACGGCCGTGGCGGTATCCGGGGGAACACTGGTGCGTACCTTCCAGAGTGACTGTGCCAGGTGGCCATGCCGCTCTGTCATCATCGGTGATGGAATGAGATGCCTGCATCTTGAAATGAAGGATGCACTCGATGTGTCAAAGGCAGTGAGTTCTCACAGCTGAATCCGAGACCCAGCATCCATCATATACTGCCTGAGACGTCGTCCTTATCAAAGCTAAGCGATCAGTGGCTGCCAGACTTAGGCCCAGATCTGGGGTAACAGCTGCGGCGTCTAACAGCAATAGCGAACAAGCATAAACGCTATCAAATGCCGTAACTTAGTGCCTGCGGGTTTCCCCATCATTCGGGACCTCTTAGGCGTTGCTCCGCGAGATGGGACGATCCGAGCGCCTGGACCTACCCAATTAGGACGGATTCACTACCATTTCCCAATCTCTGCTGCCGACGAGAGCTGCTATCTTTTGATGTAAGATATGCGGCAGATAGTTTGCCGCTAATGTCGCAAGATAAGACGCGTATCTTGTCACTTTGAACACCTCCTCACGAGTTGACAGGATCCACCCTACCGAATATGGCTAGTTTTTGGGCCAAGAGCTTTTAGCGCAGTTAGGGTCAAGGTCCAGGTGCGACTTCCGCTTCACAACTCCGCTTTGACGGCCATGTTGATCGTTCCGTCGCCATCAACCATTATGGTTTGTTTAGACGCTCAGTCCGCGGATTGCGGCAGTTCAGATATAGCCGAAGCGCTCGAGCACCTTTGGCAAGCCTTCGATCGGAACTGTCTTACTTTTCCTTGATCCTCTGCCAGTTCAACCCTCAAAACCGAAAGTGAAAACCAAAATACCAGCCGAGAATTGAGTCCGTCAGCAGCAATGGCCGGTAACAAAGTCTTCGTGAACGGTCGAATCTTTGCTTCTCGCGATGCGCAGAAAGAGACCACCGACTTTGCCGAATGTATGGTAGTGGAGGGTGACAAGATATCTCATGTTGGCAGCAAAAGCGAAGTTTCAGTCCAACAGATGGTTCGAGATGGTGCTGAGGTTGTTGACCTGGAGAATCGCGTCATTATCCCAGGCTTCATTGATGCCCATACACACCTCCTGTTCTTCGGCTTGTCGCTGCGAAAGTTAGACCTCACCAACTGCTCAACGCTCGATTTAGTCCGAACGACCATTTCGAACTATGCCAAACAACATCCTGAGATGCCTCGAGTATTGTGTCGCGGTTGGCACCAGTCGAGCACTGGTCGACAAGCTTTGGCGACCATGCTAGATGACCTCGATCCCCAACACCGCCCAATATATGTCGAAGCCCTGGATCTGCATTCGACCTGGGTCAACACCGCGGCACTGAAGGAGCTTCCCCTGGATGGGGCCAAGGAGCTCGGAAGCCATCAAGTCCCATGCGATGAGAACGGTAATCCGACTGGACTGTTCGCGGAAGCAGGACAAACGGATATTGTATGGCCCTATCTAAACGAGAAGTACACTGAAGAAGAGAAGCAAGCAGCGCTTCAAGAAGCGTTCGATGCATACATCGCATCTGGGTACACCGGTGCAATCGACATGGCCATGGACGACAACTCCTGGGATGCGCTGAAACTGTATCGCAAGAGGAACGGCACCCTGCCAATTCACGTTGCCGCCCACTGGCTGGTGCGACCGGCTGGTGACTTAGCAGCGCAGGTAGATATCGCTATTTCGAATAACAAGGAATGGCATCCTTCATCCACCCCGGACTTTTGCATCGTTGGCATCAAGATGATTTGCGACGGTGTCGTGGACGGCTGCACAGCCGCTCTGACGCAGCCCTACCCCGGCCACAGCAATCCCATTGATCCTCTTTTCACCAAAGACCAAATGGAAATAGTTGTTGCAAAAGCAGCGCATGCCAACCTCCAAGTAGCCATTCACGCCATCGGCAACGCAGCCATCAAGCAAGCCATCGACTCCATCGCCCTGGCAAAGACACCTGAAGGCCGGCATCGAATCGAGCACCTCGAGATCACCAACGAGGAAGACGCCAAACGACTGGGAGCACTTGGCATCACCGCCTCCGTTCAGCCTGTCCACTCTGATCCCGCGATCCTGGTCGACTACCAGAAGCTCATCGGGCCACACCTCTGGGAAAGGGCTTTCGCATACAAAGAATTCCTCGACGGCCATGCATGCGTAGCGTTCGGCACCGATGCACCGACAGCACGACACCTGCCGTTGCCGAACTTATACAACGCGACCACGAGGAAGAGCGCTACGCAGCCACAGATGACAGAACGAACAACGCCGCACCAGGCGCTCACCATGAGCCAGGCGTTCCATGCTGCGACAGCTGGAGCTGCTTACTCAAGGTTCGCGGACAAATGGACTGGTAGTCTTAGGGCAGGGCTGCAGGCTGACTTTGTGGTGTTGGACTCGAAGTGGACGCCGGAATCGCTGTTGGATGACAGTGTTACCGAGACGTGGTCGAAGGGGACGAGAGTGTACAAGGCCGTGGAGCAGGCGTAGAAACCGCTCTTTTCATACTCAAATCAAAATAGTCCATCTCCTATGCATCTTTCTTCACTCGTGCTTCATGCTAAACAGCTGTCACCGATATGACTGCTAATCGGTTGGCACATCCATCATCAAAGCTGAGCGCCAGGAATCGCATACCAGTACCGCTGTGTGGCGAATCGTGTCGAATTGTAAGCAACTACCTAGTTCAAGTCCTGCAGATTGATTTCAAGGAGAAGATTATACGAGAGTTTGGAGTAAATGATTGGATTGTATGGATGTCTACACTCCCACCAACGCGCTGTCCAGCCTTGACCTCAATCGTGTCCTCGTGATGTAGTAAGCCCACTTACGCAACTTCCTCAACCATCCTGCCACTCCATGGCGTCTTGCTAGCTGGCTCTGTCTTACCTGAAAACGCGCTGCCCACAGGTGCTTGCAGCCACTCGTCTGGGACAGCGAGTTGTGTACCCTTAGCATTCTGTATGTATCGTACGAAGAGCGGGTTTGCGCGTTCTGGCTCGAATTCTCCTTCCTGGCCCGACTCGTCCATATCGGCACCCTTGCGTCCGCGCTTTGGAGGTTGCTTCTTGAGGAGGCGGTTGATAGTGTCAAGCTGTAGCATGTTAGCATCATGATCGTTCTGTGAGGGCATAGAACGTACCTTCTCCTCTTCATTCCTCTTCTCACTCAGGTTCTTCCTTCTTCTCGCCATCTCCGCCCTTCTCATGGCGTGTTCTTCGGCTGTGAGGTGCTTCTTCTTCTGCGCCTCGTTACTCAGCGCAAGCAGACTGCCGTCCTCTTCTTGCTCCAGCACGGCACGCTGCCGCCGCGTCAACTTGCTCATGTCGGGTGTCTGGTCGCGGCTCATGTCCTCGTCGCTGTCCATATCCACATCGCCTTCTGGTCCCGCAAGTTCGTCGTCGTCTTCACCCTCCGCATCATCCTCTTCGCCCTCAGCATCTTCCATGTCGTCGAGATCGGAGTCTGGGTCGCTGAGCTCATCGTCGTCATCAGACAAGGCCATTTCCTTTGCCTCTACAGTGTCTTGTGCCTTCGTGAGGCTGATCTTCGGCTTCGAAGCTACTGGTATTGGTTTGCCTGTGGGCACGACAATCGGCTCTTCGTCGTCTTCATCGCCCTCGGCGTCCATGTCGTCCTCCTCGCTCCCGTCGGCGTCGACTTCCTCGTCGTCTTCCTCCTCGTCGTCAACATCCATGGCGTCCACCTCGTCTGCTTCGTCCTCGTTGTCATCTTCGTCCTCGTCCTCATCGCTGTCCACCTCGCGGACAACGCGGCTGCTCCGCGAGGCGCGCTTGCCCAAGACGATGTTTGTGCGGCTTAGGTTGCCCTTGCTAACGGCAGGTGCGCCTGTGGCCTGACGCAGCTTGTTGGGGGACGACTTGACGGTGAGTGAGAGCGACTGCCGTGTTTCTTCGGGCGAAGAGCGCTGGATGGTGGCAGAGGGGGCATCGTGGCGGTTTGCTGTGCCGCGGCGTGGGCGCGTTGAGGAGGCAGTGGGAGCACTGGGGAGGGCGTTAGGAGCTGCGCGGGTGCGGAGGCGGGGCATGGTAGGTGTGAAGGAGAAGACAAGGTGCAGGTAAGATATGAGCACGCAGGTATGGCGGCGTCAGACAGCTCGCTCCTTCTGTATGGATGCGCGCAGGGATTCACGCGGGTGGCACAATGCGGTGGTGAGCGGTCATGGCATTGGCTTGTTGCGGAGCTTCCTGCAGCTGACGGTTTGCTCACACCCACAGTTGCCGCCTTGTATCGCGCAACCTCGCTACATGGCCCTTGGCGCAAAAGAAGGCTGGAAGGCGCGCCGCAGCGCGCGTTGTTGGGATATCAGCCACATACCTGCTGTTGTTCCACTCGACGTTATCCTCCGAATCCTCGTACTCGGTGCTGAGCCGCCGTAAGCGCTTGGCCGCCCGGTCTGTCATACTGGAAGGATGTGCTGCAGTAAGAATAAGCGATTGGAGGTGTGAGAAGATGCGATTGACGTCGTTGAGGTTCAAAGCGCGTTGTTGCGATGCACAAGAGGCTCCTGTCGTCTTCCCCAGAATTTCAAAAGAGGAAAGGCGCGACCGTGCCTCGGCAGCATGTCTCCTGGTCCAGATCAACTCCTCACCCAGACTTTGACATCAAATACATCACATCAAGATCCACTTGATCACTCGTTATACATCCTTAGTTCGAGCTGTCATTGACGAGGCAATCTTGAGTGGTCGGCGTGAAGCCTCATAACCACAGAGCGTTGGATTCGCACAATTCAATCACGACTAATTTCATTTGCATATGCATAGCTCACAGACAATACAGTTCACTAATTTTCCACACAATAATGAGCTCAGTAGGCCACATCGTTTCATTCCGCTTGAAAGTAAGCTATCAAAATCACCCTCTGGTTGCGTAGCAAACACTCTTCATACCTTTCAGCCAGCGACAATATGAACGTCCACTCAGCTCTTCCGTATCAAATCAGGGAGAATCCGGCCCTTCACTCATGCAAGCAATCGTTCCTGTGCGATCGTAGAACGCCCGCATCGCCTTGTCCTTCAACACATCATAGGCCTGATTGATACGCGCCATGTTTTCCGTCGCCGCCTTCTTCGCTGCTGGACCACCCTTCACGCGGTCAGGGTGCTGCTTGATGCATAGCTTGCGATACGCTTGCTTGATCTCCTCTGAACTCACGCGCGATGACACTCCTAGGATCACGTACAGATCCTCAGCAGGCTTGACACCGGATGTTTCCATCGGCGGCTGGTCGCGATCAGATCGACGGCCATGCCAATCCGAGCGATCATCGTAGCCGTTGTAGCTATCATTTGAGCTGTAGGACGAGGAAGAGGACGAGGAGCCACCTGGGCGGCGCTCTTCGGTGCGGTAGCTGCGACGATCGCCACGAGAAGAGTATTGAGGTCCTTCATCGTCGTCGTAGACATCATCATAGTCACCAGATCGTGCGGAGAATCCGCGTGGGCGACGCTCTTCGGTGCGGTAGCCACGACGATCGCTACGGGAAGAGTATCGAGGACCTTCATCGTCATCGCAGGTACCATCGTAGCCACCAAATCGACCGGAGTATCCGCGGCCACGGAAGGGTGAGCCGTCGTCTTCAGAATCGAAACCCGGGTCGTCCCATCCAGACGAGCGTGACTTCTCAGTACGAGGACGACGCTTACGTGCGGAGCCAGATGATCGACCATTATAGCCTTCATCATCATCGATAGCATCTTGCATATCGCTAAAGCTGTCAAAGCCAGAAGGCCGAGACGACGGCCCAGCTTCGCGAGCGTCCTTTGCATTGCGCTTACCCAATTCTCGAAAGATGAACTTCTCACCCTGTTGACGAGCGTAGTCCTCATTGGCGCCTTTGGCAAACAAGTCTTGCATAATCTTCTTTCCCAGGGCATGGATATCGTCAACGCTTAATACCTTACCGCTTGTCCTCGCAGCGTTCCGGTCTGCACCGTTTTGGAACATGCGATCGTACTCTGTTCCAGACTGTGTGTTACGCATGGGTTCCTCGGGATGGCGCCGTGACTGTCCACGTTCAGGCTCTCCGGTATAGCGCCGTGACTGTTCACGCACAGGCTCCTTGGTAGAGCGCTGGGAAGGTCTACGTGTAGGTTCCGCGGAATAGAGCTTTGCATCTGTGCGATATGCAGATTCGCGTAGGGCATCAGCCTTAGGCCCACGAGCACGGTACCCGGTCTTCTGGTACACCATTTCTATGGCCATATCATGAACCTCGACCCGCGAGAAGCCTCGATCTAGGAAATGCTCCTCTGCGTGCCAATGCAAATCCTCGAGCTCTTCACGGCTGTAATCACTAGGCATAGTGTCGGTCTTGATCTACTATGCTGCGAGGGAAAGAGTGCTTATGCGACTTCAGTTGTACTCGTTGGGCAAGACGATCGAGGCGAGCAATTCGTAATTATAATCTCCAAGCACTCTGCGGTAAAGCGTTGCTGTAAGTAAGCTAAGATTGAAACTGCAGAAACAGGTGAAAAGCACGTATGTGTATTCAAGCGTGCAGTTGAACCGTGCTTTCTGGAGGCGTTGGTCGTTACTCCAGAGAATTTCGGCTGAAATATGACCATCTAAGGCAGCCTGGTGAAAGCTCTCGTCATTTGCCCACAGTGCCAAACATGTGTGGCAGCACTGTATGACTACTGAGCAAGGCGTTGAGTGAACAACCTCCTGGGCTCGATATGTCCTAGAAACAACCACTTGTTGGTGCCAGCCATAACTGAGGTATTAAGGATGTGTATCGTGACGATTACATTATGCTTTGCGAAAGTCCTTGGTCTTGCATTTTGTTGCACTTCGAATGTTGGGCAGAAAGATCGAAGGATAATCAGATGAGAGTTGTTGCTTTGTTTACATGGCGGCGCGCCTGATGATTAGTGCATAGAGAAATTTCTCCTGTGCCTGCTTTTCAAACATCGCGGAACAAAGGATTTGCGTTGATAATGCTGAAAAAGACCTGTTTAGTGATCAAAAATTGCACAACTGTTAGCGCGGAATTCAGCTGAGGCTGAGAAAGCACACCCCAGGCCCCGCGGCTTCTCTCCGCTTTGCTTACCTACGAGGCCCCACACAGCATCAAACCACCAGGACAGGGCTGCACCACACCTAAACTTGTCCAACGATGGCGCGATAGATGATGTGCTCTGTGCAAACCCCTGGTTTAGGGAGGGTTTCGGCCCTACCCGCCCTGCCTTGACAGACGTTGCTGTTGTGTGATTTGCTGATTTACTACCGGCTTCGACGCCAGGCCAAAACCGCAACCGGCGCAATCGTAAGCATTGTCGGTATCATATGTTGCTGAGATAATGGGACGGAATGTAGAGCCGGCAAATATGTCGTGCTTATTAGCTTCAAGAAACATATAAAGACGAATGTATTCAGCTCAAGTGGAACATCTACACATCATCCCTTCCCACTAAACAATCAGTTCATTGATCAACCTTCAACCATCACCAATACACCACATCACCAAACAATGTCCATCAAGAACGTTATCATCATTGGTGCTGGAGGCAACCTTGGTCCCTCCGTGCTGAGGGCCTTCCTCAGCTCATCATTCAACACTAGCGTTCTCTCCCGTGAGGGGTCAAGTTCTACATTCCCCTCAGGCGTCAAGGTCCTGCGCGCCGACTACGACTCCGTCGACAGCCTCAAGCAAGCTTTCCAAGGGCAGGATGCCGTTATTTCCCTCGTAGGCGGTGGCGCTCTAGGTGACCAGAACAAGCTGATCGATGCTGCCATCGCAGCGGGCGTGCAGCGCTTCGTCCCCTCAGAGTTCGGTAGCAACACAACAGACTCAAGGACACGAGCCATTGTCCCTGTATTTGAGGCCAAGTTCGGCACAGTGAACTACCTTAAGAGCAAAGAGAATGCTATCAGCTGGACAAGCGTGGTCACTGGACCCTTCTTCGATTGGGGTCTCAAGGTTGGCTTCCTCGGCCTCAACGCTCAGAACAAGACAGCGACCATCGTTGATAGCGGCAACGCGAAATTCTCCACCACCAACCTTTCAACTATCGGCGAGGCTGTTGTCAAGGCCCTGGAGCACGCTGATGCTACCAAGAACCAGTACGTCTACGTGAGCGGGTTCCAGACATCGCAAAATGAGATTCTTGCCGCGGCGGAGAAGCTCACAGGGGAGAAGTGGACTGTCAGCAAGACCACTGCAAAGGATCACATTGCCGCAGGCAACGCACTGCTCCAGAAGGGTGACTTCTCTGGACTGGGTCCGCTGATCCAAGCAATCACATTCGGTGAAGAGCAACTTGGTGATTTGTCGCCCGCCGGCCTGTGGAACGAGAAGTTAGGCTTGAAGCAGACGAGCTTTGAGGATAGTATCAAGGCAGGGTTCTCGGGCAAGTTGTTGCACGAACTTTAGATATGCTTATAGTAGATTAATAACCATTAGCATGAATCTTTTCATTGATTTCGTTTCAGTTATACTGTGTCTTGCGTGCTTGTTCGTTGTTTTGTTTCTTGTCGTCAAGTAAACAGAAAAGATCACCCACAGAATCCTTCAAATAGTGCGTCGTTCACTTCAAAAAGGTGTTCACTGGCAGGCGGTATACGTCGATGGTCCAGTATGGCCTCCTTGTGCCTTCCCATTCTTTGCTTCCATGCAGACCGGCCGGCACCTTGATGTCCTCCCAAGTTGTGTCGAAGCCAGCTTCGTACAGATCGATCTCAGACACCTTGGTGTAGACATCGTAGCAGATCTGTCGGTCAGCGCCGAGACCATTGTACCACCCAAACTTGCCATCCTTCGCAAGCAGCTGAATGACATACTCGGCGAAGAACTCCTTCAGCGCGGCATAGTCTTCAGCAAATGTGTCGTAGTAGATCGCATCCAGAACAACACCCTGCTCGACGAGCTTGGGCAGAACGTCTTGCCAGCGACCCTCGTGGATATGGACATTAGGCTTGTCATACCAGCCAGTCTCCCTCAGACGCTGGTGCACTTGCGGATGAGCCTCGATGATGTGGTGCTCTGAAGGGTCGTGTGTCAGGATAGCTGTATCGACGATACCCATTCCGTGACCAACGTTCATGGTTCGCAGGCCCTTCTTGGGGATCAGTGTCTCAGCGTGTCGCTGCATGATCTCGGTTTCCCAATCCATCATAACAGCGTTGTCGCTCTCATCGAGCAAGATTCCAGGCTTGTAGCGGAGCTGGGACCTGATGTACGCTTTGTTGTCCAGAGAGACATCATCGAGGACTTTCTGCTCGACAGCTTCTGTGACGGCTTGAGCCTCGTCCTCTGAGACTTTCTGCTTCTTAGCCGCGGGCTGCTCCTCAGTAACGACCTCGTCCTCCTCTTCCTCGACTTCAATTGCGGAGGTTCCAAGACCGAGTGCTTGCATCTTAGCGAAGAGCAACTCGGCGCGAACACCAGCTTCGACCATCAAGTCGTAGATCTTCTGCTGACCAAGGCGAAGAGCAATGCATCCTGGCGTCTCATCCTCCTTGTTCAAGTCATTCCAGATGGCGCCGTTCTCAAGCAAGATGTTGATTGTCTGAACGGCATTCTCATCCGCCTCTTTCCCCTCCTGAACTGGGCCACAAGATGCAATGGCAGCGTGGAGTGGTGAAGTTGCGACCGCTGCTGTAGGATCCTGGACGTTAGCCGAGCCTTCCTTGAGCGCGACTTTCAATGCAGAGACATCATGACGCTCTGCAGCCGAAATGATGCGCTTTGCAAGTAGGATTTCTTGTTCTGTTGCTTGTTCTGCCATTTTGCTTTGTTGCACTGGGTGATTTCTGAGGCGGGGAATAATTTTTGTTGCTGCAGGGATCACGATAAGATTGGCGAGAACTAGTATCTCATCACTTTTTCCTATTACGGTTAAAGCACAATTGCCGTTGCCGAGTCAGGTACCGACGTGAAGTCAACTAACAAACTATTATCCGGGGTTGTGGCTGTTATCCTCTTTGCTTGCCTAAATGCCAAAGGCAGAACTCCTTGATATGTCCACATGTTATGACTTGGCTATCACGCCAATGTTTCTTCCGGGAGTGGAAACCTCCATGCTCTGCCTTTCAATTACACCTTCAAAAGTACTCTTCTCAAACCGTGCGAGTTGCTGTTGCGCCGTATCTTCACTTATTCCTAAAACACCAATAGCCCGTGCTACCGTCGTAATCCTGCATACTGATTGTTCTCCTTAGTCGGTAGATCCGGCGATAACACCCTTTGCTCCTTAGCAGTGGAGGTCCGCTTGTGTGCTGCAGATTCCGCTGCGGACTGGGATGTTCCTTTGGGGATAGGTTTCATTTTGAATGCAGAAAGAAGTTCTTGTCGCTCTTGTTCCGTATCATAAGTCAAGTCGATTAGTTCACCATACACCTGCGCAGATTGTGGCAGGCTTCTTCTAGCCATCTGCGTCGAATTAGCTTGAGGGCGAACAGGCACTTGTGGAGTTATCTGTTTCACAACTGCTGCAGGCTCCAAAATAATTCCCCGCTGCGGAGGGTTGTGGTTAAGCAAGGACGGGCTGGGCCTAGACACCAGAGATGCCGTGGGTGCTCCGGATTGGCCAGGGAGAGTTCCGTACTTGGTAGAGAAGCCATGTGGTATTTCATGGTTTGTAAATTGGTGTGCAGATTGAAACCCATTTAGCGCTGATATACGCTGCTGACGTGCTTTGGGGGGATTAGGTGGGTGTCCTTGACCGTCTAGACCGTTGGTAGGATTGTAAACACTCTGCGGCAAAGGTGCAGAACTCGGTGGCGAGTTGACCCTTGGAAGAGGATTCAAAAAAAGGGATCGAGGGCTCTGTATCGAATCGTGTGTAGGCATTGGAGGGAACAGAAAGTCTGGGTATGTTTGTTGCTCCTGTAGCCCAACCTGTCCAGGCAGTCCGATAGGGCTAGCAGCCGTGCTGGGCAAGGCACACCCAGTTTGATCATCACTGATACATACCCCAATGAGAGGGCTATCGCCAATACGCTGTCGTTTTGGCAATCGGGGCCCAGGCAGAGCGGTTGTTACCGGCTCTTGCTTCAACATCACAGGCGTCTCTGCTACAGTCGCTGGTCGTTTTGTTCGGGCTGTAGCTCTACCTTTCTTAGGAGCGGCAGCCGCAGCAGTGATCGCGGCTACGGTGGACCCTGCCGCTGCTCTGTCTGCAGGTGCCATGTCATTCTTCTTAGTTCGCTGTTTCGTCGTTCGGTTCACGGTACTCCCATCGATCGCTCCGCGAATCCCCTCCAGCTCGTCGATATACTCCCAGAACCATTTCCATAAAGAAGCATTGAGGCGAAGGTCAACGAAGTTCTCCCGAACGGCAGTTCGCATTGCCTGGATATCTCCAAGCAGTAGCCTGTTGTTGCGCGTGTCTGAGTGCATTGAGATTAATACCGTGACCGCAACCATCTCGACAGGCGCGAAAGTCTGAACACCCCGTAGGCATTTACTTCTGTTTGTGAATGTGTCTGGATCCGCCTCAATAAGACCTTTTAAAGTATTCCAGACGCTGGCAAGGTGTGACTTTAGTCCGTCATCCACGGCATTTTTGTTGCTCAGCAGCTTTGGAAGGTGGGTATGGTTGGTCTTCAACACGGGAACTCCATTGGCAGCAGTTGGGTGCATGCACTCGACAATCTGACTAAAGCACGACAATGTGAGTTGGAAGTCTTTTGATCGCGCCCGGTCTTTCATCAGAGAGTACACGTCTGGGAAGTCCTCAACATATAGCTTGGCAAGTTCTTGCCAAGGACCTGTTGACGCACGCATCTTTTCAGCAAGGTTAAGCTGTAAGCCCATCTGTACCCTAGCAAACAGGTCCTCTTCTTGCTCAGGTGACAAATCGTTGTACTCACACGATACGAAGTCTTTTTGGAAGAATTGTTTCTGCTGCTGCTTTGATAGGACTCGTTTCCTCCTGCTGCCAGCTGGCTCACAGAACCACCTGAAGGTATCAGCCTCAGCTTGAATGAAATTTTCAAGCGTACCTACCACTTTTCTCCGCGATGATCATGACAAGGGATCATGCCTTTGACAAACGCAAGGACTGAGGATAAGCGTTGTTTGCCATCGACGCATACGAGTATTTCCCGGGGAGCTGAGTCATCTTGACTAGGCCGTGGCTTCTTGTTCAGAATGATGGGTGGGATGTAGAAGTTCTCTTGAGGACTTGTCAAACACCAATAGTTGCAGTCGAGGATGTCTTGCACTTACCCATCAAGGAATTAACCAGGCCTGTCATCCGCTCAGCTAGAGCAACATCAGTACTGTTATTCCACGCTTGGATCTAATAATTGACTCACCGGTCCAGACAACCTCTCGCTGGTACTCTGGATCAACATCTAGGATGCCAGCCTCCATGAGCTCTGCGCTTGTTAAATCTACATCTACCTCAGGCACGGCCATTTACTTACTCATCAACTCCGCCAAGTTGCGCAAGAGCACGGCTGGCTTTTGCAGCTGAGGCCGTGATCTGTAAGTGTCCTCGTCGTAGCTGTAAACATCCTCTTTCTTAATGACCGGCTGTGTCGTGGCGGCGACGGCGGCATTGTCATCATTCGGGCTGTTTGCGGAGCGTGACGGTTTGGCGGTGGCTTGATTGAGCTCCATGGCCAGACCTGGCATGTTGGTGTTGCTAGAAGCTAGGTGCTAGAAGTCAAAACAGTCCAAGACAGAGGCCCTTGAACTAGGTTCTAGGTAAGCTAGCTCCTGCCCTTTTAGAGAAAGAAGGTAGTAAATTCGGCTGTAAAGTGTGTTTTTTAGCACAGAAGTTTTAAGGAAACTATTGCAATTACTGTAACTAAACTAGCTATAAATGCTAAAGCGGTGCAAAACAGAGGTGAAAGAGGCTCCCTATGCACACAGAAAAGTGGGGATTTGGCGCTAAGCACTTGGCTGCAGTCACAATTAGGCAAACAGCAATAAATTCCTGTGACACAAAGTGTGACCGAAAAGATCAGAATTGCAAAATGATGTGATAGTTTCACGCTAATGTATTGGTTAGACTGCGATCTCCTCCCTGTGGAAGTCTGCCATGCCATCCCTAACTACTTTGCGGAGCTGCGCAGCTGCGCGACCCATTTCACCGCCTGCTTTGAGGGCTTGCTCAAGACCTGTAACAACAGCGGCTTCTGCTCTGTCATTGAACACTCTCTGTCGATCTTCGCGATCTTCGAACATTTCTGCTTCTTCGTCTCTCGTAGCGCTGAACAGATTCAGATGGGCATAAACATTTGACCGCTCAGATAGAATGTGATGTTCTGTCTGCCACAGCGGAAAATTGCTGTCGTTAGTGACAGACGAGATCTGTGCATGATACAGTCCAGCTCGCAGGAATGCTGTGAGAGCGTCCATCTGCTTCACCTGAAGCTTTGCATCGCTTTTGCCGTACGACTTTGCTTGGGACCATTTCCCTTCTCCTTCGGACTTCCAAACGAGCAAGCTCAGGAAGCATTTCAGCATCTTCACCCATCCGCCAGCGCAACTGACAACTTCATCACCCGCAACACTGATCAGCCATTGGAGGACATCTAGGGCAAAAGTGCGTATATCTGCGGACAGATGCGTCATTCCGGCCCTCGTATGGAGCAGAAGCTGGTCTGCATGTGTGGCGACCTCATTCCCTGGGAGGACTTTGAGGAGCTTCAGTAGCTGTTGTCGAACAGCGTTGGAGGCATCCAAGATGAGTCTCTGAACAGCAGGAATAATGACGGATGCGGGCTGAGGTAACGGAGTTCCAGGAGTAATTCCTGTGATGGCCGAAGTAAGAAAGGCGAGCGACTCTTGTCGCTGTTTGTCCGCCTTATGGTCAAGTAAACCCAAATGATGTGCACATTGTGCCTCTAATGTTGGAGCATTTGCGGAAAGCGCCTGCTGCTTCAAAGAGATTGCTGCGACACCGTAAGCTTTGCTGTTCAGGACGTAGCTTAATGCTGATCATACACTTTGCTTTGAAACTTGTGCTCGTAGCATTAGCGGCCTTGGGCGCAGCTTTCCCGACCCTCAACTTCGGTTTCTGCAAATCGTTAGAACCGCTTGATTCTCGCGACTGGTCTATTGGCGTACCTGGAAATCCTTCTTCTTGTCCCTCTTCTTTTTAGAACTGGTCGTCATCTTGTGCTTCAACCGCAGTCAATGTATTTAGTCTGATGTGTCCTTGAAGAGATAAGGGTCGTCGGAAGCATGAAGGCTAGCGGTCGAAGTCACATGAGTTATTTCATTTGTAGCTGTTCAGAGCTGGCCGTGATGCTGCAGAAAATTGAGGATCTGCAAGGCGGCGCTAATATGAAGCTGGTCTAGCACCCGCTGGCCCTACAGGGGTCCACGCCGCACGCCGCGGTATTCGGACGCAGAGATGCCATGGAAACCAACTACAACAAACACACCCATACTGCACTCCGTCCCGTCGCGTTATATAGTCGCTGCAAATATGGCTCAGCGCTCAGTGAGTGCTCCCCTTCCTTCAGCAAGCAGCTTATCTGACTGTTTTTAGACCGAAGAAACCCTCTCGCTGCTCACTCGACTGAGTCAAAAGCCCGGCGTACAAAGCACACTCATCTTGTCACGCGACACAGGAGCGATAGTACGCGCATCTGGCCTGATATCGAATACCTCGTCGGCGAACCCAAACAGCACACTGCCTGCCTCTGGTGAGACAGCGGCCGACAACTACGTCAACGGGCGACAAGAAAGCGGAATAAGCAGCGCAGAAGACGTAGCGAGCGCAGTATGGAAGTTTCTTGGAGCAGCAGGAAGTCTTGTGGATAAGCTCGATAAAGAGGACGATGTTCGGTTACTACAAATGCGCACGAAAAAGAACGAATTAGTAATTGTGCTAGGTAAGCTTCACACAGGTAGGTTTAGTGCTCCGCTGATTGAAGGACAGAACCCAGGTTCATTATTGTTCTCATACACGATACGACGCCCGCATAAAGCCGTCGATCGTTTGAGCGCACAATCACAACATCGGTCATTTAAGCGTTATGATACCCCAACTGTTCAGAAACAACAAATAATTCACCAGTGCGCTTCGCTGATCTCGACATCATTGACGTCCACACCATCTTTAAACCATCGATCTACACATCTATTAGCACATGGTCCCATTCGCGATCTACCAAGATGAACAAGATGGCATAGGCTGGCTGAAGATATTGGCCAGGAGATACTCACCACTTTCACTGATCTCAATCTCATTACCGCTCATCTGGCGCTTGCGCATCTTGCCGTCTGCTGCAAAGGTCCAGTCCTCGAGGCCGTAGCACCGCTTCCACTTCATACCGTCGTGCGCATCTTGATACTCATACCTGCCTCAGTCAGCAGTTGTGGCTAAAGTGCAGTCGATGTTTAATTCGCACCAAAACTGAACAGCAATCTTGTCGTCTGTGAACGCGAAGAGTTCCTTTCGCAGACGATAGCTCTTCTCCTTGTTCCATTTCTGGGTCAGGAACTGCTCGATAGCGGTTGTACCTGCAATGAAGGTGGACCGGTTACGCCAGATGCTATCCGCAGTATAGGCCTGAGCGATCGTTGTGGGATCCCTGGCCAATTCAGTCAAGCTTCAATATCGATGTCTGTTCTAGCGTCTGCTCACTGGCTGTTCCATAGGTCTTGGGCTTTCTTGACTTTGGCGTTTGCTGATTCTCTCGTGTATGGCGGGGCAAGCGACATGATGACTACCTCTCGGCTGCGGATGAGTCTATGTAGCAGTCAATGACAAGTTGAACGCTCTGAGACGAGTTGCAAGATTCAGAGCGTCTGTGTCTTATGTATCGTTCGTAAAAGCAGTCAGCAGTGTAAGCTCAGGTTACAAAGAGTTGCTAAGCATGCCGAACATGCCGAGCATGCCGACCCAGCTTCCCACATGCTTGTTGGTAACAAGAAGTGCGTTTCCCATGGAGCTGGGAACAGCCTTATCTCAGCAACTATGTGCAAAGATGCTGCGTTACCCTAGCGATCTGCTCCTGAGGTCTGCCACCCATCAAACGGCGATTCATACCCGATACCGAGGCTCAGTGACACGAGTCGAGTAATTTGCATCCAGACAGCGACGGCTGACAAAATGCGATGCTATGCGAGAGTCAACTTGATAGGACAAAAGTATTTGTCAAACAGCCTGCCATGCAGGTACCCATACACTTGGACCTCGCTCGTCATCCAGGCCTGCCCCACTCTATCCATGCCGGCGAAGCTCCGAGCTACAGCTTAAGCTGCTGCCCCTCCAACTTTGAGAGCTTCATCAGAACACGAACAAACTTTCTATCTCTTCCTCAAAACTCACTTCTCACATCTCAATTACAATGGCTCCTCTCAAAGTCGGTGACTCTCTGCCCGAAGGCGTCAAGTTCGAGTAAGTACCCTTACCCCTCTACCCCACCAAGCTCATTGAGGTGCTCGCCTCGAGCAACGAAGGAGTAGCAACATCACATCCCTAGAGCATCTCGGACTAATGTAACACAGGTGGGCACCCATCACAGATGCTGACCCTACCGCTTGCGGTCGTCCTCAGGAGTACGATGCCTCCAAGGAGTGGGCTGGCAAGAAGGTCGTCCTCGTCTCTGTTCCCGGCGCGTTCACACCCGGCTGCCAGGCCTTCCACCTGCCCCCCTATATTCAGAAGCTGTCCGAGCTGAAGAGCAAGGGCGTTGACCTCGTTGCTGTCATTGCATCGAACGACTCTTGGGTCATGAACGCTTGGGGCAAGGTCAACGGCGTCAAGGGCGACGACATCCTCTTCCTCAGCGACACCAAGACCTTCTTCTCCAAGAACTACGGGTGGGCTGCCGGTATGGGCGACAGGAAGTAAGTTTGTATTGTATATATGAGCAACATGCATAGATGCTAACGAATTGGTAGCGGCCGCTGGGCTATGGTCTTCGACAACGGCAAGGTCACCTATGCCGAGAATGAGAGCAACCCCGGCCAGGTCACCGTCTCTGGTGCTGAGGAGGTTCTTGCCAAGTTGTAGAGAAATCACTGGAAGGCGTTTTGCACATCTTAGATGAGTGGACTTAAAAACACAAAGGGACGCCGTGGACAGAAATCTACAAAATGAAGAACAATTCAAACCACGCGCAGTCGTCTTAAAAATCGCTGACGATCGTATTTGTGAATGTGCTGGGCAATGAGGGGCCTGCTACTAGGCAACCTTTCATGTCCACTTTTAGCGTGCATAAGTGAAGCAGCGTGACGTGGGCCCGGATGGCCGTTTGTGCATGTATAATTTGGAGTTTATTTAGTATGAGCCGGCCTTCTGTGTGGTGCCTGACTATACAGTGTTGCTACCTGGTTGCCGCTCGGTGGTCTGGTGTCGACCTTGCTGCCTGCGGAACAATGTCCTCCTTCGTCTCCAACTCCACTCTGTACATCGCTCGCTAATGGACGCTTAATCAAAGGGTGTAAGGAAAGATTCGGCCACGAAACGTGCTCGTGCGTTCAACTGGACACATGTTAGTTTCGAGCTATTGACGACCCGTAGAGGGCAACCTACGAAAAGCTTCATCTCGGAGATCTCCTTGTCCACCTCCTCCATAAACTGAATAATAAAGTCCACCAATTTATGCTTCAGCATCTCCTCGGTGTGGAAATTGGTGATCAGGAACGAGATATCATATCCCTTGATCGGTTTCCTTCTCAGAATAACAAAGCTCTCCGCTCTTTGCTGCAAGAACCGTGTGAACTTGTGAACCAGGATGTGCTCAATCTCGTCTGCCTGCTTGATCTTGATGCTTATGCGCACGCTGTTGATGCTGGGCTCGATCAAGACTCGCTCGTTCTCATTGCGCGATACGGTGAGTGGGTTCAGGATCACTTCGGGTGATGATGCGGCTTCGATTTCAGGCACATTGTGTCGTTCCGAGGCTTGCGAGGCGAAGTTGGAGAGCGAGATGGCGGCAGTGAGGGAGGTGCGCACGCACTGCAGGTACGGGCGGAGGGATTGCGACTGTGGCTGTCAGTATGATTCGCCAAACCGAGGCGGCGAATGCGCCGGCAGATGGTACCATTGTGTGTTGAGCTTGCGGTCAACCCTGGACGCGGTGGATTGAGCTGCAGTCGGGACTATGACATGCCAGCACGGAGTGATGTAGCGGTAGCGGGGGTCTCGGTGAACCCGGGGTGCAAGGATGTGGCGCTTGGCGCTACCTTCCTCATGCTTCGGCGGTCTACCATACTTTTGCCCCGCGACAGATACATAAACCTAACCGCCGCCACTGTGCATCGTCGAATACACCTTATTCACAGTATCACACCGGGTCAAGATGGCGTCTATACCGGGTAAGCAGCAGCCGCATGCCCATTCAAGCGCCACAGCTAATCCAGTGTTTACAGTGATTGTTAAGCACCAGGGCAAGAAGCACGAAGTCGAGGTCGACCCCTCCTCCAACGGCGAGACGTTCAAGTACCAGCTCTTCTCCATTACAGGTGTCGAACCCGAGCGCCAGAAGATCCTCGTAAAGGGCGGCCAGCTCAAGGATGACGCCGACATGTCGAAGCTGGGGCTTAAGTCCGGGCAAACAATCATGATGATGGGCACGCCGTCCGGCGACACAAACGTCATCGAGAAGCCAAAGGAGAAGATCAAGTTCTTGGAGGATATGGACGAGGCAGAAGCTGCGCAACTGGAGGGCGCCACACCAGCTGGTCTGCAGAACTTGGGCAACACATGTTACATGAACTCGACACTTCAGGTGCTTAGGTCTGTTCCCGAGCTTCAGGAGGAGCTTCTACGTTATGCTGATAGGTATGGAAATTCCGCATCAGAAGAAGGTGCCTTGGATGCTAACAAACGTAGCGGCGCCGGCTCGTCCAGCTCAGCCAACCAACTCAGCCAATTCGGCCTCGGTGGCCTCGGTGCCTCTATGGACCTCACAGGATCTCTTCGCGACCTCTTCAAGCAGATGAGCGAGACCCAGCAAGGCTTCCCTCCTCTTATGTTCCTCAACGCCCTCCGCAGCGCCTTCCCGCAGTTCGCTCAGAGATCAAAGGACGGACACGGATACGCTCAGCAGGATGCGGAGGAGGCTTGGTCACAGATTGTTGCTCAGTTGCGACAAAAGCTGCAGATCAAGAACAAATCAGATGTAGAGAAGAACGCCGATGTTTCGTGGATCGACAAGTACATGTCCGGCAAGTTCGAGTCGATTATGGAGTGCGACGAGCCTGCGGCTAAGGAGATGGGCGAGGAGCCTGTCACCAGCGATGATACTTTCCTCAAGCTCAACTGTCACATCAACGTCGAGACAAACCACTTGCGAGACGGCCTGGCTGCTGGCTTGAAGGAGCAGATCGAGAAGCGCTCTGAAGTTTTGGGCCGAAATGCGGTTTACACAAAGACATCCAAGATTTCGAGACTTCCCGTACACCTGCCAGTTCACTTTGTGCGCTTTGACTGGCGTCGCGACACCAACAAAAAGGCGAAGATCATGCGCAAAGTGACCTTCCCGGACGAGCTGGACGCAATAGAGTTCTGCACGGACACCTTAAAGAAGCAGTTGATCCCTGTGCGCGACAAGATCCGTGACGTGCGTAAGGAGGAGATCGATGTTGAGCGTGCCCGCAAGCGCCAGAAGCGCATGAAGGCTGGTGAGGAGAACGACAGTGACCCGCTTGCACAGAAGGAGCCTCTGCAGAAGAAGAAAGAAGCCGCGCAGAAGAAGGAAGATGCGGGCAAACCCGCCGAACCCGAGCCGGAGATTGAGTACAAGACAGATGCTCAAATCGAGGCCGAGCGCGCTGCGTCTATTTTGGCCGCCAAGAAGGAGGTACTGTCGATGGTAAGCCCCGAACTCGCTGCCGACGATGGTGCCAACCAGACCGGTCTGTATGAGCTTCGCGGTGTCATCACACATCAGGGTGCCAGCGCTGATAGTGGTCACTATACCTCCTTCGTCAAGAAACAGGGTGCAAAGGACCCTGTGACTGGCAAGAGGAAGGCCGAGGACGGCAAGTGGTGGTGGTTTAACGATGATAAGGTCTCTGAGGTTGACGCCGAGAGGATTCAGACTCTCTCTGGTGGAGGTAAGCATTTTAAGTTTCGGTCTGTCAAGCTCCTGCTAACAATGACATAGGCCAAAGCCACTCTGCTCTTATCCTCCTGTACCGTGCAGTACCGCTGCCCACTGTCGACGAAGACGTAGAGATGTCTTGAGGAGGTGTTTTCTAATCGAGAAACTCCCCAGTGCATGCAAATATGGTGCGACCGCTCCAGCAACACTGCGACTGGTATCCGGTAACGGCGTTGCATAAGAGGCTAGATAAAGGCATAGTAAGACATGTGTTACGACATGATGAATTCAAGACTTCCTAATTTTAGTGCATCCTTGCCATTCGGGCTCGTAATCCTGTCTCTCATCCTCACTTCACATCGCGTTGAGCGCGCCAGTAAACCTCGTGGCTGCCAAGGCTAGCTCTTCTGACCACCACCAACCTTCTTCAATTCTCATCATCACCACTTGCATCATCCCTTTTCTTTTATGCTCGCACTGTACTATTTGTGCTGTTTTATCGCATCTAATTGCATTTGTCAATGGTTTAGTGTCATGTTTTACAGTCACGAAGGTAAGCCACGATGTTTCAGTTGCCAGAAGACTTGAAGCTGACAGCATAGTGTTAACCAATCGGAAGTATGGCGTGGCGACAGTATGGTATGTTGGCACTCGCCCTGAGCTTCTTTGATGCTCACATGCTGTAGGCTCGTCGCAACGCTTGGCTCGAAGTCTACTTTGAAGAGGATCACCCGTAAGCAGATGCTCGACGTCGATGTAGCGAAAGCCTGTAGAACAATTGTCGAACCTGCAGCGCCGATGGCTCTCCGCTTACAAGGGAACTTGTTGTAGGTGTTCTGCCTCTGCTGCATTGCAAGGAGACTGATGCTTGTCGCAGGTATGGTTTATCTCGTGTATACTCGCAGCAGTGCGGATATGTTCTTTCAGACGCGCAGTCAGCGCACAACACCATGATGCTCATGTTACGCACGGTCAAGAATTATGCGCTGGACCCAGATGCTGGCAAAGCTAGGTAGGCTCCACCAACCTGTAAAAATGCAACGACTAACGTGTTCAGGCCGGAGCAGCTGGTTCTCCAAGATGACCCTTCCTTCCTTCCCGAGTTCGCCCTTCCTCCTCTGGACCTCCTTGTAGACCTGGAATTCGGACTAAATCTCGACCTCCCACGATCTGGCGAGTCCCAGTCGTTGACTCCATTTGGCTCACAGCAGTCGTCGCAATCCTCACATCTTGCAGGCTATGGCCTCGTCCTACCCAGCTCTTCACCAAATCGACCAGCACAAGTCGGAACCCAGGGTGACAATGGTGGTCGGAGTGACAACGACATGCTGAATATGGACAGCTTGTTGCAGCTTGAAGAACCAGACTTTATGCTTGGCGAGGACGGCGACATCATCGAGTTGACTCCTGCTCAGCCTGCACCGGCGACGCCTGCACTTGGTAGTATAGCACCTGTGCACAGCAATGCTGGAGCTAGTGCAAGGGTGAGACAGGAACACGAGGAGGGACAGCAGCGCGGCAATCAGGTGAGTACATTACTATTCCTCATCGACTTCACCTCAAGGATTTACTCTTCCGTCAAACGTTTGTTCTTCTCATACCTCCATCTTTCTCTCACCATACCAATACACCTTGCCTCACTTGTAGCGTTGGTGGCCTTTCAGCACTGCTTATCATACATTTCTTTGAGGTGGTCAGCCATGCCTTTCCACCGGCAACCAATTCTGCTTTCTTCCTCAGCATCCTCCGTGTTTGACTTCTTTAACTTTGATTACTTGCAATGTCTCTACCGAGGGTTTCTCACAGCCTCCAGGTACCTCCCGACGATCAAATGGACTTAGACCTACCCATCTACAGTGATGACTTGCCAGAAATCGAGGCTACTTCATCAGCTATGCACCAAGAGCGCAGTGAGCATTTCAAAGTTGTCGAGTCTTCTTCATCAGTCGCTGCACCCATGCGCCGTAGGAAGCGGACTGCTCGAGCTTTGCCAGAGGACACGAGGTTGGAGCTTCGCAACTCAGAGATCTTGAGCTGGAACACGAACTACCTTAGGAATATGAAGGAAGCAGCCTCTTCGAAGATAAAACTTCGCATCCAGCAGCAGGCGAAGAAGAACGCCGAACACTACGTTTGGGGTGCAGGCATTGGCGGCCTTGGCCGGGACACGTTCGGTGCACAAAGCCCTCTCAACCGCTTCATGGGAGACAATCTCTTTGAGCTATTCACGGGAACTAGCAGGAACCCAAAGGTAGCCTCCAAACGCGACCGTGATATTGGCATCGATGAAGCCACTCAGGAAGAGGCAAGTCGCAAGCGGCAGAAGACCGTTGAGCCCGAGGCAGAGATGGGCCGTGGCCAAGACGAGGAAGCACTTCTCATGCTTGGTGACGAAGATGAAGTCGAGTTTCCCCGAGAGGGTATCTCAGCGCTCGATGACCAGCAGATCTTCTCCGCTATGCCATGGAACATCAGTGCCTCAAAGCGAGGCTCCTCTGCCATCCCTCTTAGTGGACGCGTCGCAATGATGAGTGATCAAGGAAAACAAGGAAGCCGTGCCGGTAGTCGGATGGTATCTGCATCTCCATTGCTTCGCCGCAGTACCGGTCGTCTGGAGGATTTCGAAACCTTGCAGAGCCTGAACAGTGATGCACTCGGTGGAGAAGACTTTGCTTTTGCAGCACCTACTTCTGATCCTGCTGAAGCCGACGGACCCACACAACCATCACTGCGTGTGCGCGAGGCTCTGTCTGCCGAAGGCGAGAATTTCTTCACCTTCGTCACCGAAGCTATCACCGAAAAGTGCAAACGGGTACTAGATGAGCTGATCGAGATGCCTGACTTAGATCAGACCAGAGCCACAGAAGTTGAACAGATCACATTCGAGGAGCTACTCCCGCCTCCCGAGACCGGCAAGATGATCGCTTGCCAGGGCTTCTTGATGCTCTTGTCGCTAGGCACAAAGAGCATGCTCGAAGTTCAGCAACCTACAGCGTTCGGAGATATAACTTTGTTGTTGACTGAGAAGGCAAAGGCAATGCAGATTGTTGAAAGCGAAAATGCCAGCCAAGCGGGAGCAGGAGGTGACGAGGATATGGAGGGCATCCCTGGAGAAGGAAGCCACAGCAAAGAGGAGCAACACCCCACGACAGAAGGCGGCGACGATGAGAGACTGTCCCAGCCGGACCATATTCACTTTCAAGAGCAGATGACCGCGGGTCACGCCGCTGCCGATTACGATGATGACCACGATTCACTTTACGACAGCCACTAAACGATCTAACGACATATACGTGCGATGATACCACATTCAAGCCCTCTATACTAGAGACTTCAATTTCTTTACATTTCTCTAGCGATGGACGTGCATACACCGGAATGGTTGAGACTGAGCGATAACATCTACACGTCTGGCTGCAAATTTCTGTGCTTTTCTATGGCTTTTTCCAAGCTTCTCCCGTCTCAGCTTTAATTTTCAGATAAAATGCTTGCAGGCTGCGAGTAAAGTTTTTTTCGGTTAGACAAAAGTACACCAAAATTCCTAAACATCTTATGATTCTCTTGTCTGCTTGACGTAGTCCTCTACCATCGTTACTCCACAGTGATATTCTGTCACCCAAGCAAGCTTTTTGATACCATGATTCACAGCAATGGTGGAAGCTGAACTGTGTTCTGGTGATGTGGTGTCTAGGGATACATCGAGCGGCACGATTGGGCAAACAATAGCGCACAAAGACTTTGGAATCAATGTATCGCTAGCAGATCTGGCTCAAGTAGCGAATATGGAGATGATGAAAGAGCGTGGAGCGTATGTGGATCCAGGATCTCGGTAGATGTACTATACTTCTTCTGAGAAGTCTTCGAGAAGCTGGGGCAGTAAAGTGGAGAGGTGGAGCTGGGTGGAGATTTTACTAATTAGACTGGGGTGGAAGGGGAAATGCAGAACATGAGAACAGAATATGAACGAGTTCATGAGATATGAAGAGGTATTCCCAAGTACGAATGCAGAGTCCCTAAGTGTTAGAGGGTAAGTTGCCTGCATTCTTTCCAGCGAGAGAAGATGACAAGAGAGAAGCAATTCTTTGCGAAGTTCATGTGGGGTGAGGGCGAACACTGGATTTTGCTTGTTCTGTAGTGTACGTCTGAAGTGCAGAAGTCCCAATGATATGCTGAGATGAATTTTATCAGGCTGAAAACAGAAGTTAAGCGTGCTCGATACAGTGTCAACGTCATAGAACTCCAGACAAACCCACTCTCAGTGTTAGCAAACGCACATATGAAAAGGCATTAGATCGACCATTTACTCTGATAATCCCGAAGCTCTTGTTGCTTGTTTTGATATGATATGTTGCTTGTGTCAACGCTGTTCCACCTACCAGCGTGTCACATTCGGCGACTTCTCAACCGAGGCGCTTGAGCACGGATGCAACACTCGGCAGGCTCCAAACATTCTCGAAACGTTTGCGCGACCGCGATGTGCTGGCCACAACGATAGACTTAGACTTTCTTTTTCCTCAAGACCTTCACCGTCGTACACCATAGTTTGTTGCGCGCAGCCTATACCTCTTTTTGTTACACCGCACTTGTCTAATACCCCACCATCTGCACGCACTTCACCCCGCCATGTCTCTGGTATCGCAAACGCTTCAGGGCGCAGTGCTTAGCATTACGTCCAACGTCCTCGCGCAGGGCCTATCAGCATATAAGGACAGCGTGCGCAACACTTTACCTGCTTTTCATAGGCGTGCCTGCTAACACGCATCCGCAGACACCCTTCGCTCTCAACCTCAGCCAAGTCCTGAAGTTTGCGATATTCAGCATCGTCAGCAACCCACCGAATATCCTCTGGCAAGGCCTTCTGGAAGACCTCTTTCCTACGAACGTGGCCTCGACCGCGCACGACCCCGATGTCAAGACAGTCAAGCCCGCAAAGACCGAGAAGAGCAAGACGAACATCTTGATCAAGTTCTTGCTCGATCAAACAATCGGCGCCGTAGTCAACACACTCATGTTTCTGGTGTTCATGGGCTATGTGAACGGACCGCAGCAGGGCACACTGAGCACTCAGAACGCTTGGGATGTGATTAGAAGGGAATGTGAACAGAAGCTGTGGCCGATGGTCATGGACGGGTACAAGTTCTGGCCTGCGATCAGTCTGATCAGCTTCGTCTGGGTTCCAGTCGACAAGAGGGTGGTTTTTGGCTGCTCGGTCGGTGTAATTTGGGGTATCTATCTCAGCCTCATGGCTGGGGCATAATCGCGACGCGTAATTTTCGTAGGAGTTGCCTACAATGAGGATGGTCGAGAACCGGTCGGCGGGAGGGTGGATCTGCGGGCACAAGTGAGCTGATATGCGAGTCGGCCTGGCCGACATATACCAGCAGGCGATGTGTACGCAACGATAAGAGGCGATTCAAGGGTGGAACGATGGTTAAGCGGGCCTCCTCTGACAGCTCGGCCCACAGGGATACCGCGGCCTGCATATTTCGAGAGCTGTCAAAAGTAGCGGCGAGGAACTTGGAACCACGGTTGACACCCGTACAAGCATGTCTTCGCCCCGTTTACTCTTTTGGTCTACGTGCGCTGTGTTGAGCAGCCCTGCTGGGTGCTGATAGTGACAGATGTGCACAGTCGGCAGCCACAAAGGCCACATTGAGTTGAAACCAGCCGTCTGGTACCGACTTCGCACGGCACAATAGCTTTGATAAGAGCGCGGAAGTGGCTGACTGAATAGGTGCGCACTGACAAGCACGGTCAAGGACGTGGTCAAGGTATGGTGATAAGCGCTGCGGTGAGGCCCGAGTCATCACGCTCTACTCCGTATACGCTTCGTTGAGACTGCTAGGGCAATGTGATGGACATGCGCAAGCGACACCAGCAAACTTTCCCAGCAAGGTCCGTGTGACGGGAGGGACAAGTCTGCCGATGTTTCGTTACCAAATTGATACCTCCCGGAGGATTCAAAGATTTCTGATCCTTGCAATCCTGCGATAAAGATCGAGGCCAACAAAGTGCTGACAAAGTGATCTGATAGCAAGGCTGCATGGGCCAGAGCCGTATTGAGTGGACGATCAACCTCGCTACAGAAGGCGACCCACCACCTAAGCCCTGGCGACTGGGCATCGACCAATGCAGCAACCTGGAAAACCAAGGGAGGCAATCCCCGCGTCCACCTTGCATCCAGTTTGGGTGCGACCTTCTCCAAGGGTACAAGACTGTGGCAAAAGAATCGGTGATCCTCCAGGCTTACACGAGCTCCCCACTTCGATTCTGCTCATCATTCGACTGCATCCAAAAGCCTGTGCATCCAAAAGCCTTAAGTTCTTAACCAAATATCGTCAATATTTGCGCTGCGTACCAGCCAAAACTTGTCCTTTGCTGGTGGCGCGCGCTACCAAGACACGCAATTTGGTGACTTCATCAGGAACACCAAAATACGCCGCAAGGTACCACCAAATTGTGATTTGAGTCGCTCAGCGCTTGAAGTGCAGCCACCCGCAACAGAAAAGTTCCGCAATTTCCACGGATTCTTGTCCCTGGCTCCACTTCAAGATCATTCTGTCGTCACTGACAACCTAATCGCGTGTTGAGATAACATCCAATATCGCTATATATAGGGGGCGCCTCTGCCGTCTGGTGTTACAGAAACCGTACGCTAGAGATGCAGAAATGCAGGATTTCGAAGGTCCAAAATCTTGTTGATGCGGTGACATGCAGGCGAAGCAGCGAAACATTATCGAAACCTTCGCTGGCCCCAAAAGGTCATAGTTCCCGTGGCACTATCGATTAAGCTAGCGCGGGCGGCGCCGCAGTAGCGTGAAGCCTTGCGTTGGCTAGAGCGGCGAAAGTATCAGAACTTTAGTGTGTGGCTGGTGACCCAAGCACGATTCAGTCGCCCAGGGGTACGATCACGGTTCACTATCGCAAGGACCTTGCAGACCGGTCGAGGCGGCGACCTAGATGTCGACAGGACTGCAACAATGGTGAAAGCCAATGACAAAGGGCCGCTCTGACAAGTGCTGCTATCAACGGCCAAGCTCGTTGACGCTCTCGACAACAGCTGAGTACCCACTGAATTGGCCCTGTACCTGGCCCTATTCCGCGGCTGCATCCTCCCTAGGAAAGGGTAGTGTCGCGCTTCAGGCTGTTGGTGACGCTAGACACATTGAGTCTGCCACAACCAAACATAGTAGGACCCTAGAACAAAGCGACGTAGCTCGAGCTTTGAGTCTGGCTCGGAAGAGCCTGTTGCAACCTCTTACAGCTCGGGGAGCTGCGACGATCTAGCCGCGCCTACTAAAAACAGGCGCTCTAAAGCCAGAATCCATAACTATCAACAAGTCACCCTCTCTTTCCTTCCGATTATCACCACCTACCACTCCACTGCTTTAGCACTGTCATTCGTTCTTGGGTGTGCTTGAAGCAAACTTACAACTTCACTACGCGATACATCTATCGCTTCTCACATCAGACTTGTAATACCAAGTGCATATTGGCATAGGCCAATCGTTTCCAGATATGGCTTCCTTTGGCAACGAGAAGTACTCCAGCGAGGTCGAAGGCGACCGCATCGAACCTCACAACCCTTTCGCTACACCAGGAGTGCAGACACCGAACACACTTACTCCCCGTGGGTCCCATCGCAATTCGAGATCAGCTAGCAGGGATGGCTCAAGCTCTGGCTACCGCGGTGGAAACGACTACAACTACTTCCGCTCTCGACGAGTGAAGAAGGGCGAGGTTGAAAAGCCTTGGCTCGACAGGAAAGATCCGAGAGAGAAGTGGGTCACGATCATTCCAGTTGCTGGTCTTGTTCTTGGTCTCATCGTCACTGGCATCCTTATTTGGGATGGCATTCGCAGTGTTGCAGTCAACAAGTACTGCCCAGTGTACACAGACGACTTCTCGTCATGGAATGACAAGGTCTGGACCAAGGAGGTCGAAGTCGGTGGCTTCGGGTGAGTTTTAATGAACAATCAAGCGTCTTCAGTAACTGACCACACCTGCAGCAACGGCCAGTTCGAGCAAACTACCAACTCCGACGAAAACGTTTTCATCAAGGATGGCGTCCTTGTTATCAAGCCCACGCTGCAGGATGAGAGCTTGATCAACAACAACAACGTCCTCGACCTCCGTAGCCAGGGCTGCACTGGCCCTAAGTGGACCGACTGCGTTGCCTCGACCAACACAACCAACGGTACAATTATCAACCCTGTCAAGTCTGGTCGCATCAACACCAAGCTTGGTGCTTCCATCAAGTACGGTCGCATTGAAGTCGAGGCCAAGCTTCCTGCTGGAGACTGGCTGTGGCCCGCCATTTGGATGTTGCCCAAGGACAACGTCTATGGCGACTGGCCCCGCTCCGGCGAGATTGACATCATGGAATCTCGCGGAAACAACCACTCCTACGCCCAGGGTGGAAACAACATCGCCTCCAGCACTCTTCACTTCGGTCCCGACACAGCAAATGATGGTTGGTGGCGCAACAACGTCAAGCGCAAGGCTCTCCACACCACCTATGCTGCTGGCTACAACGTCTTCGGTGTCGAGGTTTGTTACCCCATTTGTACTTTGCGCTACCTAAGCTAACTCTGTCTCAGTGGTCTGAGAAGTACATCTTCACTTACATCAACACACGCCTTCTCCAAGTCATGTACACTCACTTCGACGAGCCCTTCTTTGAGTATGGTCGTTTCCCCCTTGCCGATAGCAACGGTACCCGTTTGGACAACCCTTGGGCCGCTACTGGCAGCAACACCTCACCCTTCGATCAGGACTTCTACCTCATCATCAATGTGGCTGTCGGTGGAACCAACGGTTGGTTCGAAGATGGCAAGTCTGCTAAGCCCTGGCTCGATGGCTCAAAGACCGCCAAGAAGGACTTCTGGCAGGCCAAGGACCAGTGGTATCCTACCTGGGAACAGAACGGCCAGATGGAGGTTAAGAGTGTGAAGATGTGGCAGCAGTCTGGTTACAACGGTTGCAACGCGTAACCGGAGCTGCAGTGAGGTGCATGAGACTTAATGTTACAGGCGTTTGGTGTACGGGTGGCTTAACGGCGATCGGCATTCACGCCACGCTGAGCTGATACAACAGCAACGAACAAAGACTATAGACAATCTAATTTCTATTCAATTACTTCAAGAATCGAAGCCTATTCAAATTGTAAAATGAACTCGTGTGTAGCAAAGATGTGCTCCAGCAGAATGGCACTCCCGTGCGGGAGAAGCTGGCTTGGGCTCAGGGGGTGGAGGATGTGTGCCAGGGTCCATGTTGCACGGTCCACTTCTAAACCTTGTACCTTGCAGAAGATCCTTCATTTAGCTAAGCAGTTAAACTTGAACCGGCTACTAATCCGTCGCCGCCACGGCCTTATCGCCCAATCGACGTCAGTTGTGCACTTTCACGGGCCTAACCGCGGCACAAAATAAACACTGCAGGCATTAAACCTTCTCGGGTTGGCCGTGGCCAAGTTATGCAGCCACCAGATTGCAAGCAATACTCGTCGCGCATGCAACAATATCGCAATACTTGTTCATCCCACCCGACACTAGGGAACAGCGTAACAACGAAAGGGTTATCGGATCACTCTCAACCCGCCTGGGCTCTGTCAATATTTTGTCACCCTGCCTTATTCATTCCGACTGGCCGGGGCCATCACGGGTACCAGGGATTACAGCCCGCCTAGGAAATTTTGAGGGCAATACCACGAGGTCTAGCGCACCGTCACCTAGCCGGCCCGTGTCGCCGGCCAGTTGAATCGTTCGTTGCCTCAATCGTAAGTGCCTGCACCCTTTTGGGCTTATCGCTACTCTAATGCTGCACCGCCACATGCAAGGGCTTACCAGGGATCACCTTTAGCCTGGCCGCCAGCCTGGCGCCAACACTATCGTAACAAAGAAACAGGCCACCTTGTACTTTGGTATTTCCAAACTATCGACTGGCCCACCTCAGTGATTTGGTTCTCGCGCTGTTCAGTCCCCAGCTTTTCCTCTCCCTCGGTCTTCTGGAATACTGAGTTCCATGGTAGGGGAAACTCGCTTCTCGGGCCACGTTTTGTATGAAACGCTGTACACTGTGAGGCCTAGGGACTCAGGGTACAAATTGGGGTTCAACACGTGGGTCGTAAGAGTTGAGGCTTCGCGGTATTGTTCTGGAAACTTCGCACGAACAGGGCGGATGTGGGTCCTTGGGTCCGTGGGCCGAGCTGAACTGTACGGTTAGGCCGAGGGACGGTGTATTCTCTCAGGCAGTAGAGTTGGGTCGGCCAACACATCCTGCAGCAACCAGCCCTGCAAACTTGACATCATGCAGATCTCGCGCTCAACGAACAACTTAGGGCGAGGCTGTCACCTTCTCTGAACCAAGGCTGGTGCCACCACCATCATCATGATCATCACCGATCTCACTGCAGTGAAAATGTGCGACAGAACCACAGACGTGGAGTAAAGCCGCAGACACACAGGTTGTCAAACCTCTGGGGATGCACAGTCCAAGGACCCAGAACCAGGCGACCAAATCCTTCGTGACAGCCACGGCAGCCTTGCGCGTGCATCATCACATGTGGCCATATCCACTACGGGCGCCTTCGCTCCAACTCGGCGTGCGGGAGATGAGCACCTTGGGACGCACCGCGTGCTCAAAATAGTCCGGTCCGTCACAATTGGGTGAAACGCGCCAGGAACACACATTCTTTAGGCAATATCCTCGACCAACGCTGACTAGTGGCATTTAGCGCTAACCGGCCCAAGTGGGCCGGCGTCTGCCGACTTACGACACAGCTCCTGAGAATTGTTACAAGCCTGTCGCTTGTGGCCGTCGTGATTACACTGGCGGCATATTTTGCTATACGGCGTGGCGTTCTTCGTGGTAGCTGGTCGGTCTCAGTACTAGTCAAGCCATTGGCAAGACATCTGTCAGGGCCCCCTTTCGCAGACATGGCTCGGGCAATCATTCCATGGTACGGCCGGTGAGGAAGGAGAATCTTTTCAAATGGTGGTTTTACAGTGTTGAGTAAGTTCCAGATGTTAGAAGATGCAGCTGGATGCGCCGATACAAGGGTGCTTAGTATGCAATGCCCCATGTATACAATATGCTCCAGCCACATCCAATTTTGTGCATGGACCAAGTCCGATTTGTGCTCAGGCCTGCAGGTTGTCAATCCTTACCAGGATCAGCTCTCATAATCGGCATCCTGACGTGGCCACAGCTTTTGGGCTTGCGTTGGTGTATCACTTCTGCTAGCCTACGATGAAGCGCCCTCCACCAGGCTAGTTGATACTGACAGGACTTTGGCCCGTGTTCGCCTGGCCAGCTCGACCTTCGGCGGCCAACTTTGCAGGACCTAGATCTAGTCTCTTGCAAACCTCAATCGTTAGTCCGGCATCACGCACTGTTGAGCTATCTCTCAATCGACGGCTCTGGCGCTCTAGTCCAGACGCCACGCTGAGATTCAAAGCAAACATCTTTGAACTCGGTTCTCCTCTTGCCTATTCTATATTTGTTGAATCTTAAACCAGCGTGGCTACCGTACTTTCGTCTGCTTTTGGTACTCTTCATATGCCTGTGCCCTGCAGCTGCGAACTTTCGTCCATCACACACTCGCTCACTCTCCGTCGATCGTAGTAGGGTGGTACCACACTTGACGAAACATCACCACTCACACTCGCTTTCATAACGATACCCATTCTTACCTCATAGTATACTGGATCAACAACCGCCCATCATGAGCCATAACGTCTTCGAGACACCGGCACTCAGCACCAAGTCGTCAGTCGATGACTTCACACAACATGCAAGCGGCACACAAACACCGAGAAGCAGAGTTTCTCAGAAAGTTGGGCGACATAAGTCGTCGTACATCATGGAGCAACTTCCTCCACCGTCACCATCATGGACGCCTGCGCCTTCAATTGGCCCAAGGAGCGGCACCACCACGGCGCTCACATCGCGACGCAACTCATTCACATCCATGCACTCTGTCGCAAGTCATGGCATTATGGAAGAAATTAAGCATGAAGCTATGGTCAACTTTTTGTTCCAGCAGCAGTGCAGTAAGTGTTGCGGCACCTACGTTGTTAGCGCATCACTGACGGCCAACCACAGAGAAGCTTTGGATTAGCGACGGCAGCGGCAGCTTAGAAGGTGTACTCGTACGAAAGTCGCGAGGCAACTACGCAGCCTGCCCACCTGCACTGGGTGATTCAGTGCTCGGCTACTATGCATCGCTGATCAACCTTCCGGTTGTTCTCACAATCAACTCCCGTGTCATCCAGGCATTCGTACAATTCACACCGAATGCGACCGACGTTCCTCTCGGCAAGGGCCTCCACATCCAGATTCTTCCCACCGTCGACGATCTCCCCAAGGCGCGCAAGAACCAGGGCGCTGCTTTCCTTGCATCCGAGCAATTGCTGCTTGTCTGGGACGATGACCCAAACGCGATCTTCGCTCGCGCGATACACATTGAGGATGAGCTGATGAAACTGGTCTGGAGAGCTGGTGAGCCTCAGGAGGAAGAGGAGGTTACCACCGAGAAGAAGGGCCCTGCGGTCGTCGAAACCGAGATCGATGAAGAGACTGGAGACTTCAAGCCTGAGAACCGCCCCACAAACATCATGAACGGTGTCCTGGTCGGATGCACCCTGGTCATCATCACCATCATGTTGGGTCTTGGATTCAAGCAGATTGCCGTTCAGGTCATGGTCGACCAGAACTACATCCGTATCGCTTTCCTGGTCCTGATTCCCGTTCAGATCTTCTTCACGCTCTTCTTCGCACAGGTCATTGTCGGTTGTATCGCACAGATGATCGGTCCCATTCGCCAGATGAAGACCAACTCCAGATACTACTCTGCCCTGCTTCCGCGTCGCATCACTGGCAGGCTTCCCCACATCACTGTTCAGTGCCCCGTTTACAAGGAGGGTCTCCAGTCCGTTATCGCGCCAACCGTAAAATCGCTCAAGGCTGCGATGGCTACGTACGAGCTTCAGGGAGGATCTGCCAACATTTTCATCAACGACGATGGTCTGCAGATTATTGATGAGGAGGAGCGCCAGGCACGTATCGATTTCTACCAGGATCACAGCATCGGTTGGACTGCTCGTCCCAAGCACGGTGATGACGGTTTCGTCCGCAAGGGAAAATTCAAGAAGGCCTCCAACATGAACTTCGGTCTCATGCTCAGCAACAACGTCGAGGAGAAGCTTGCTATCGTTCAGCGTAACGAGTCTTGGACTCAGGATGATGAGGCCAAGGAGTACGATCGCTGTCTCAAGGAGGTCGTCGAGGAGCACGGCCGCGCCTGGGCCGATGGCAACATTCGTATCGGTGACTACATCATTCTCATCGATTCCGACACCCGTGTGCCTGTCGACTGCTTCCTCGATGCCGCATCCGAGATGGAGCAATCTCCTGAAGTCGGTATCATGCAATTCTCGTCCGGTGTCATGCAGGTTGTCCACAACTACTTTGAGAATGGGTAAGTGCATTTCGAGCATTGAAATCTGAACTGGCGACTAATATTTCTCAGCATCACCTTTTTCACCAACATGGTCTACACCGCCATTCGTTACACTGTTGCTAATGGTGATGTTGCTCCTTTCGTCGGCCACAACGCTATTCTCCGCTGGTCTGCTGTCCAGCAAGTTTCGTACTTCGACGAAGACAACTACGAGAAGTTCTGGTCTGAGTCGCACGTTTCCGAGGATTTCGATATGTCTCTGCGTCTCCAGGTCAACGGCTACATCATTCGTCTCGCGGCTTGGGCTGGTGAAGGCTTCAAGGAGGGGGTCTCTCTAACAGTCTACGACGAATTGGCTCGCTGGGAGAAGTATGCCTACGGTTGTAACGAGCTTCTGTTCAACCCCATGCGCTTCTGGATTACCCGTGGACCTTTCACTCCTCTGTTCCGCAGCTTCTTGTTCTCCAACATTCGTTTCACCTCCAAGGTCACTATCATCTCCTACATTGGGACCTACTACGCTATTGGCGCCGCATGGATCATGACAATCGCGAACTACTTCGCTGTCGGCTGGTTCAACGGTTACCTCGACAAGTACTACCTCGACTCCTGGAAGGTCTGGTTCTCCATTGTCATTGTCTTCACTGGCCTTGGAAATCTGTCGCTCGCTATCATGCGCTACCGCATTGGTGACAAGGGCTTCCTCGCCTCGCTCTTTGAAAACATCAAGTGGATTCTCATGATGGCTACATTCCTCGGTGGTCTCTCTCTGCACGTCTCCTCCGCCCTTCTCGCTCACATGTTCGAGTACAACATGCAGTGGGGTGCCACCTCCAAGGAAGCCGAGTTCTCCAACTTCTTCATTGAGGTACCCAAGGTCCTCAAGAGCTTCAAATACTCCATCGCTTTCGGCCTCCTTGGTATTGCCGGCATGATTATTCTTGCTACTGCACCATTCATTCCCTACGGCTGGGAGATCACCGATTTCGTCGCTATCCTGCCCATGGCCATGGTTTGCGGATCGCACTTATTGTTGCCGATTGCGCTCAACCCTGCGCTCATGACTTTCACTTTCTAAGTCATATCTTTGTCCATATTTTGGCGTTTTAATGGTGCCGGCGAGCCCATCCATCTATCCCTTTACCTGCTGGCTATGACCAGGTACATATCATGCATTGCGATATGGCGCAATATATACACGAATGCCCGCTCTCTTCCATGAGAGCATAGACTAGACATAATGTATAAAGTACAAACCGCAACTTTGAAGCTACTTCATTATATGAGTGATGTGCGAGGCTGAAGAGTGGGATGCCAGAGCTAATGCCCGCTTCGGGAAGGCGGTATTTCTGAGCGTGGGGCCGGCTTACCGCATAGAGTAACCTCACAGAGTCATCTCAGTGCCACATCCTACATCACCACGCCGACACTCGGATAAGGGGCTACAAGGAAACAGGAGATCCGCAATCTCAACCCGGAACGACCACATCGACACACCCGCATACCGCGCCAACTACAAGGTTTTACCTCCAACGACCTAATCACCATCTACCCATCTTCACCACCACCGCAATCATGACCTACAACCCGAAAGTCGGAGATCTGATCTCCTCGCTTGACACGCCATCCATGATAGTGGATTTAGACCTCATGGAGCAGAACATCCAAAAACTCATGTCCCAGCTCCTCCCCACGGGCATCAACATCCGCCCGCACAGCAAAACCACCAAGTCGGCTGTTCTCGCTCAGAAGCTCATCTCCGCTGGAGCAAAAGGCGCCTGCGTAGCAAAGCTCAGCGAAGCGGAAGTCATGTGCTCGAAAGGCCTCGTTGACTTGCTTATCACGTGTGAGGTCATTGGACCTGCGAAAGTTGCAAGACTCGTGGAGTTGTTTAAGCAGCACAAGGAGATCAGGATTGTCGTTGATAGTGAAGAAGGGGCTAGAGCTATTGACACTGCAATTGGGGAGGTGGGGTTGGAGGATCGGATTCTGACGCTGATCGATCTTGATGTTGGGTTGCATAGAACTGGTGTTCAACCCGGCGAACCGGCACTGCAACTTGCGAAGACTGTTGCTGGACTCAAACATCTGAAGTTGATTGGTGTGCAAGGGTATGAAGGGCATCTACAGCATGTTCACGGCTTTGAGGAGAGAAAGAGAATGTGTCTGGAGAGTATGAAGATACTGGCCGACACAGTCGAGGCATTGAGGAGGGAGGGGCATCAAATCGATGTTGTTACTACAGGTGGCACAGGCACAGCGGAGTTCTGTGTCACGGTACCTGGAGTGACAGAAGTCCAACCAGGCAGTTTCTTGTTCATGGACACTGACTATCGGAACGCGGTGGGGACGAAATTTTCTAACAGCTTGACGATACTGGCCACGGTCATCAGCAAGCAGGGACCGAAGAGCATTACAATCGATGCAGGACTCAAGTCGCTCACGACGGATAGTGGGTTGGCGGAGTGTAAGACTTTAGGATATACGTATGGTGTGCTCGGTGATGAGCATGGATCGTTGTCGTGGACCGATGCGCAGGATCTGAAGGTTGGGGACCGCGTTGAGATGATACCGAGTCATATTGATCCTACGATCAATCTGCATGACTTTTACTACGCCCATCGAAACGGAGTCATACAAGAGATCTGGCCCGTAGATGCGAGAGGAAAGGTACAATAGGCTCAGTTAAACCGAACACCCACTCTGAGGCTTGCCACTGAGAGGTCTGACATGGGATACCTTCCATCCAAATACTATGCCGCGCTCTTCGCTTTGATGAACTGCCTTATGTCGTAGTGGCGCTTGTGCCGCCTCGCAAGAGGCCTGCTTCTGTGTTTCTCCTGCTTCAAATGTTCATCTTGTTTCCAACGGTAACCGAAGGGCCCCTCGTTTAGTTTTGCATTGCGCTACATGAGATTCCTACGGCTTATCGCCCCTGTCAGGGTTGAACCCGTCCTTCAGCTGACAAGGCACTTTGAAATGTTAGTGGGAGCTCTGTAAGAGTTGACACGTACTACTCGGAAACACTTGACCGCTTGAGGACACCAGGCTACACAATGGCTTGGGTTTCCATATGAAAGAGGTTCGTGGGGTAGTCCGGGTAGTAACAGATGACGAGGACCAGATCGAGGAGTCGTTCACTAAGCGGCGATCGTGTTGGTTCCCTTCTCAACAGTATTGACCGTCGTAAGCAGTATGAGGCCAGTGACCTAAACTATACACATGCTATGTCGCCATCATTGATATTTGAGACAGTGATTAGTGAAGACAAAGGTTGTTCCACAGCGGCAACATTAGCGTTCGGACAATGCATACCGGTGTGCTCAGACGCGTGATCGCCCTCGATTATCCACAGATCAAGCTCACTTCTGATCCCTCAAAGCTCATCAAGTTTAGGCTCCCGATCGCTCTTCTTGTGGCACGTGTCAAAATCGAGCATCTTGGACGTGTAAGCGGATGACTGGACCCTTACGTACATACCAGTATCTGGCTGAGCTCGTGCTTGCCCCAATCGTGCCATTACGAATAAATATGCATGTTGAGGTTGTCGAGATCCCAGTGCTTGACGTTTCGGCCAAGCATGTCGAATCATTCCCAAGTACCCCACATGATGATACGCTTGTGACCTTTGTACTCCACTCCTCAGGCACACCGCCGAAGATCTCCTTGGAGAGCTCTGCGAGTCAACCAGGCAAGCATGTTTTGACCGATGTCTCGGAGTTCATTGCACCATTTACTTCGTTCTTGTATGCTTTGTCTTAGCTGTCGATCTATACATCAAGCCCAGGGCAAGGAAAGTCGATGTTGTCATGTTGAACAGGACCAAAATCTTCCCTTCGGTCAGGCAGAGCCCATCAGGATCTCGTACTAGTTGCGCAAGTATTTAGTAAAATGGCGAGTTCTGCAATGTAAACTAGAAGTTGAGGTTCCCGGTTGGTCTTTGAATCACGACCTCCAGAAGACGAGTTTTCCGCTCTGTAGATCCCCAATTTACACCGCTGAGTCGTTAGCATCTTGCGAATATCATCAGCATTGATTATTGAGAGATCGAGTTACAGAAGAGTAGTCTATCACCACACAATGCTGTTCCTATGGATCCTTGGCAATATCCACCCAATTGCCGGTCTCGTGGTGTTTCACTGAAGGCACGATGCACTTTGGGATGTTACTTTTTCGTGAATACCCACTCATGTTGACACATTTACAGAAGGGATAGCTTTGAGTATTGTCAATTGCTCCCCACTTTTCCAAGATTGTGTTGAGCTGGATCAGAGTATCGTTATATGAGCCACTAAAACGCGGATCGCACGCGACGCACGTGTTTGCTGAACCACGCCTTTTGAACAACTGCAAAGCAAAGAATCAAGCTCCAAAGGGCTACCGATGGTAAGGTCTGCCAATTGGACGGGCCCTGTAACCGGATCTTCCGGCTGTAAGCACTTGCACAAGAAGCTGGTGGTGCAATTATGCTCGCCGCCTTCCTGATATATCATCGTCGTCACTCTCCCGAGGTCGGATCCACGGACACCGGCAACGATCGCTTTCGCAGGCACGCATATGCGATGCATGACGCATGTCCCCGAGAGTTGCATTTCCAAGCGGCTTCCAGCGACGGAAAACGTGGTAAAGGATTGCAGGCTCGTTGTACTGGTAGCGGAAAGTAGGAAAGCGCTACCCAGTGGTCCGTGCTTAACTTTCCGGACCGCATGCCAGCCTCCCCACTTCCCCAGCATCACATTCCAGGGGCGTGATCGTGGCATATTTCCAACCTATCGGTCCCAAGCGACCCATACCCTGTGGAAGTTAACGCTTCCACATCCTTCAGTGTCTCTCAGAATGCTGCAAGTTTGAGACCGACATAACGACATGTTCGTCAGGAATCAGCCACGGTGACAGATGGCCATCAAATGACCATGGAGTTGTGCAGCGATGCGTAAAGCCACCATTGTCACACGGACCCGATTCTGCGGCCCACCCGCATGCTTACAGCTCCTCGCATTTCCATACTGCTGTACCTGTCTACATTGAGACACTATTTGCTTTTCTTGGCTGAATCGGGCTTGACCGTGGAACAGAAAAGGCGCGTGGATAGAGTTCACAAAAACTGTGTGCTGGAATATTGCCATGTGAGTGTTAAGTCGAAGTTGAGATGACTTCCATGTCACCAACCTAGGCATATCAAGATTAGCTCTGCCCTCACTTAAGTGCAAGCTGTGGAATCTCAAGACCTCACCAGATGATGCAGGTATGGAGAAACGCATGCAGGCTCCGGGACGATCCGAGCTCCACGACAACGGACTGCCTTCCTTCGCCAAAATGCTCCATTATGAACGAAACCAATCAAAAATCCACCGTTTTCGTAATGCTCAGCTTCCCTCCTCTCGGCAAACAGTTGCTCGCAGTTGATCTTTTATTATCTGCCGACGACATATACGAGCTATGTTGTCCTTGCATGCGAATCCACGCGTCCCGAGATCGGTCGTGCAACGCCAAGAAAACATCATCACTCTCATAGCTCTGTGTTTCGGCCCAGGGCAGAACCTATATGCAAGGATGTAGCACGACAGTCAGCTAAGGTTTTCACCGCTCTCGAGGCAAAGGGAACAGCTCGTTCATATTCAACACATTCAGCGACCCGACTTGCTGTGCATCGGAAATCCCCCCTTGCCTCTGTCGACCAATCCATGGTACTGGAAATGCTGTATGGTACCTGTGGCAGTCATTGAACCCTTTCTCCGCATTTCTTGTTACCTCCGACCCCACGGACGCTGTCCATCGTCCGCGAGACAGGAAGCCATCTTCTCAGACATTCATTTATTCTCTCACTTTTTACCATCACTTCAAGCTCCTAGCCCGGTCTAATCGCCACTTCGTCAAGATCCACGTCCTACAACAGACATGCCTCTGCAGAAGTTGCCTCCGAATGGGCCTCTGTCGGTGAGCGCATCTTTGAACCAGCGACCACAAGTGCAGAACCGACGACGAACCTTACAAACGATCAGTGAGCTTTCGACAAGTGAAGGAGGCTTACCAGACTTCGTGTCCTCCATAGGAATTGAGAACATTCGGCGATTGGGACATGAAAATACACCTGGCGTGGGTAGATGTACTTTCAACCCTGTCAAACGACAAAGTCTTCCACAACATCACTCAAGCCCAAACATACATGTTCCACGACCATTGATCAAAGTCACGCCGGCTCATGTACATGAGTCTCTGAGTTTGCAAGCAGTGCAAGGTCGGAGACCCATGCCAGTGACAGCAGACCAAGTAGAAGGCTGGAACGCCAAAAGGGAGCAAGCCAGAATGCAACATGAGCTGGCAATCGCAGACGCAAGGGTATCTCGTAGCACATCAATTCAAGGGGCTGATCTAGCAACGTCAGCTGTGTGGCCGAGTGCAAACTCACGTCCAACGTCTATAGGACAGCCTCCGAGCAAGCAAACACTGCTGGAAAGGAGTAGTTCCCGCATTTGCTTATCTGGACAAGTCGAGCGACGCGCAAGCCTAGGGAGCACGAACAACAACGCTAGTCATTACGACGCCCGACCTGAGACTTCCGGACGTGCAAGCACAGACTCAAGCTCGTATCAATCTCGCGATAGCGCCATTTTTCGATCCAGGTCGGGTTCTTCCAATACATCGTACACTTCACAAGATGCTCCTCCACTGCCTTATGGAACAGGCTCAGAAATGGAAGGCTATTGCGCAGAACTCATCTTGCAAAACCAGAACTTGGTGTCGTTCGGAGAGTCTGCTAGATCGAAGAACCTGAACCCCAAGAGATCCGGTCGCACGTTGTCCTTGCCTACAGATGGGTTCAGGCATATGAGTCCGCCGCAACACCGATATGTGACTACCCCAGATCTTCGTCAACTACCAACGCAACTACCTCGGCAGATCAGTGCACAAAGAGCACGCAATCAAGCCTTGGCAGCTCTGACGTCCGTGGACAGCCACACACGAATGAGTCGAAGAGATCAGTATCCGGCGTCTACATACAACTCTCATTACCAGAACCGCCATACTAGTCTGACATCTCATCCACCAGAGTCGTATGCGCACCGAAGATCTACTGCATCACACCGGAATTCTCTTCACCATCATGCACAGCTTGAAGCGCAACGCCACGTCACGTCACCTTCTCCAGCTCATTTTGCCAATGATATGAACCGTGCTTCTCTACGCCGACAATCTGATGTATCTCGCCGAGTCAGCTTCGAGGCGCGCGCAGTGCCTAAGCGCGAGAGCTTGACGCAATGGAAGAAAGAGCGAGAAGAAAGCAAGACCAATCTGCACATGGAACACAAAGCAAGAATGCAGGAGCGTGTGAGACGTGCTAATGAGCTCGAGCAAGAGAAGGAGAAGGAGTTGGTTTTAATGGGCAAGCGAGCCGCGAAGGAGGAGAGCAGGAGCTGCTTTGGCGGTTTGTTTGCAGTGCTGCGAGGCAAGAGCGGTTGATCAGAAGCACGGCACGTACCACGTCATTCCACGCTCGCAGAATAACCCAAGTGTTCAGTAACCGCGCTTCCCTACGGATCCTCAGGTCCTACGTCTGTCTGCAGTACTCGGCCTCGTCGATCCTTCCTTGCGGACGAAGCATTGCATCCCTACATCATTCTACCCTCAAACGAACTAGGCGTATATCTACTTGGTTTCTTTTGTTTAGCAGTGTTTATACATGCTCTATAGAGCGTTTTCCAGTAATCTCAGGCTCTGCATAAATCTCAAGAGCATACCAGCGTACCGAGGCCCAAGATTGACTGAATGTGGGGATTAGCCGGGTAATAAATAATAAAACACGGAACCGTTGAACTCTGGCAAGCTTCGAGCTTCTAAGCTGATGTTTGGACCGCAGCCAGATGTGGCCCTTCCTCAAGAACGGCGATGTTCTCAGGTGATCTAGCCCGTTTATGCCCGCAAAACTGCAGATCTATTGTCTATCATACGATACCAGATGCCTCGTAAATTCGCATTTGTGAAAAACTATGTGGGCACAAATACCAGAACAGTGAGTTATCGGGTTCTTTTACTGTCTAGTCTGTGATGTTTGACAAACCTTCTTGATATTCGTCCCAACTCAGGTAAAGGCTAATAAATTCCATCGTACACCAATTCCCGCGTCAGAAAGGCATCGAAGCGCAAAAGTATACATAGCATGAACATTTCGAGAAGTAATCAGAAGATGGATGGTAGGATGATTGTTGATAGATGCTGGGTAAACATGGCTGATGGTTGCAGAAGGAAGAAGCCTCTCGTCGCTAATCGACACGGCCCGTTCACGGCACGCCTTGTCCTGTTTTCGACCCCACAGCTGAATCCTGCATTTACCCAGAACGTACCTGGGTCTGCAGCAAAAATGCTCGCATTGCTCGACGTCTGCACACAGTCAGCGCTATGCCCGTATTCATTTATTCCATGAGCTGGCCGCCTTGAAAAAACCAGTCGAATTGGATGTCTCGGCACAGATACATGCTCAGGCACCTGTTCACAATAATTCAAAGTAAGCAGTAGGATGGGTGGCCTTGCCGGGTATTTCCAGGGTCCGGTATAATTGGTGGAGACGCTTCATTTGGAGCACGCTGATAGGTCGAAATGGTCGAGGGCGAGTTCTGCAAGTATCGAGCCAGGTACAAGCGAAGCAGCCCGTTTCTCCCATGATGTCGAGCCTGTACTCTTGTTTTCTCCACATCCATGGACACTAGCAAAGGGACCTTCTTATCACGGTTCAATGCCCGTTGGACGCAGGTCTATTACTATTATTTCCCAACCGAAATGGGATCACAGCCGACACTTCTATGAGCATGGACGCCAATAGCAAGCTGGCATACAAAGCTGACTTCAGCTTTCTGTGTATATATACCGTCGACTTCTCGTGAGCCTTCTGTAGGCACTGATTCAAGAAATTCGAACAAAGACATCCAGCAGTTCAACTTTCAACCCGTCGTCACCATGGTCAACTACTCCCTTCCCATCCTGACGCTGCTCGCTCTGGCTGCCTCTGTAGCAGCCGCCCCTACTGCAGGAACGACCTCTACCACATTCACCATCACTCAGTGGATTGAGGACATCATTGCCAACCCCAATGGCGACCACTTGACGCCTGAAGAAGCCGTCGCTGCTAAGAACGCAGCCGTTGAGGCCGCAAACCCTCTCACCAAGAGAGCGCCACGATGCATGGATGAGTTTCCCAGCTGGGGAAGGGCCAACGTTTGTCTCACGTTATCTTCAAATCCATCTCGTCATACTAACACGGCGTTTCTAGGCAAACGACGCTGCAGCATGCCTGAAGTACCTCGCCGACAAGGGTGCACAAGGAATCCAGTGCGGCATCGGCGAGAACCAATTCTCCATCCAGATGTGCCGCATTGGCAACGCACAAATCGCCTCCTCCAAATCGACAAGCACCTTCCAGCAAGCGAACTGGTGAGTACAGCACCACATACGCGCCATATTGCGCGGTTTTGTTCAAGATCTGACTGACTTCGTACAGTAATGACGTTGCTCGTACCGGTGGCTTGATCTTCGACTCCTGCTGGAGAGCCGATAACACGATCAAGGGAGCCGAGCTTTGTGTGGGGAATCGAAACTTCCAGGTTGGCATCCTTGCGCCTTGAGGCAGCGCATGGTACCCTAAGTGAAAGTATTAAATAGTTTTGATAATGTATACTTTGAAACCACCAGCAAGCGTCCAAACATACTGGCAACAGGCAAGAGCTCGACTTGCAACGCACGAAATTTCCATGTGTGTGTGAGTGTAATTCATTCCCAGCTGTCTGCCTCACCCACGGCCGTGTTTCTGAGCCTCTCGCTCGTTTGGGTGGGCTTGTTCGCTCCTCCAATAGCGGTTGACAATTAAGCAAAATATATTATTTTACAGTGCTTTTTCCGGTTTCAATCTCAAGTTACATAGGGGCGTAATATTCAAGCAGCTCAAGTTATAACTAAGTAATGCTTAGGTTACTACAAGCCGATAGATTTAGTATAATTATACCTATTCTTCTCTCCAAGTAGCACAAAAAGAGTATAAAAGTATGTTAGCGGCGTTTCTGGCTGCGACCAACAGAATCAAAGTATTTGGCGCCGAGACATGCACCTAGGTACGAAACATCTCACCCCGGCCGAGAATTTACGGTAGATCCCCAACGTCTCTTCCCAAGCTGCGAACGTCCTTATATCGAGACCGCTCTGTCATCCCCCTTCAATGCACCATGATTAAACCTAAGGAACGATTCATGTCCGACGGCCAGAGCTATTTCGGTTCGAGCTCTGACCCCCAAGCCATAGCATCTTGCAACGTCTGGGACTGGGATCAACTACGCATGATCAAGGTTAAAGGCACAGCAAAACTCTTTCCGCCTGATGAGGATGTCGAGGTCCCGACATTGGCACGATTCGCGGATTATCTGGCGCCGCAAGTGCGCGCCGTGACGGTCGATGACGACGGTCTGATTTCTGGAATTTCTACGGATGAGGCAGAAGATGATACAGTGTTTATTGGATATCTTCCTTTCTCTACCACGGAGTCACTTCACGGTTGCCGAACGGTTCAGTACTCTAGATTACAAGAGCTCGATCGGATGGGACCGGGTGTTGATTTGTCGGAATATCATGACGAATCTGGGATTTCGAAGAAGGTGGCGTTTAAATTCAATCCCATTGGGAAGCCTCGCAGACTGCAGATGGCGTGGGATGAACTGCACGTGCTCAAGAGTCTGCCGCCGCACAGAAACATACTACCTCTCGATCGCGTGGTCCTCGAGGATGTCGAGGAGAGGGTGATTGGCTTTACGACAAAGCATATTCATGGGGGAACTCTTGATGATTCAAAATTGCCTTTTCGGTTCGAGTGGCTGCGACAACTCACGCAGGTCGTCGATTTTTTAAATCTAGATCTGGGAGTCATGCACCAAGACGTTGCGCCGCGGAATCTACTTATCGACCCGGAAACACAGGATCTTCTTCTATTCGACTTTGACTGGGTTGCTTGTGGGAAGAAGAACTTACTGGATGGGCGAGACGATGTGGCGGGCGTGGTGTTCACGCTGTACGAGCTCATCACTGGCGATACGGCGTTCACGAAGATCCCTCACTGGGAGCGAAACATGGAAACGGTGCAGAATATACCAAACTGGATTTGTAACCGTGAACTTGACGCTGAGGTACCGACGCTTCGTACCTTTTTAAACGAGTGGGTAGCGACGCGAAGGTCTGGCGACTACATGCAGCGATATCTCAACGCGCCTAATCGGCTCACATGCCCGGACCTCCCAACACCGCCAGACGATAGTGTACCTTTCGAGCTCGGCACGACTGTGGAGGGGGAGACGAATTGGGTAACGGGTCCGCGGCTGGTGCGGACTGCGATGGAGAAGGGGCAATATGTGTTTCGCTGGGGAAGACCGCCACAGAGCAGGTTGAAGAAGTCCGAGAATGACGTTTCATCAAACAAGTACAGATATTAGACCTTGATGACGTCTAAATTCACTTCAAGATATTTGTTTCTCGAGCTCAACACATTCACGCTGATCTATTTCCACGCTCGATGGCCTCCCTTGCTCCTCCCTGCTTCTCGGAACTCACCTAGTCAAAGTATACCGAGAGTAGATCCGACGTGAAAAAGCGACAACCTTCTCTTCGTAAACATCTCAACTCGGCCGAATCGTGCAGAGCCATCGATGCACACCCGTCTTCACGCTCGTCTGCGATCGTACACCACCAGATCAGGGCGCTCAGACTCGTCCGGGGTATTTGTTCGCAGAGCAGTGAGCGTGAATGTTGAGCCACATGTGGCTTGCATCACGAAAGTGTATGGTCATTCTGTGTATGAAACCGCGGTTGGACGGCATCTTTCGTGGAGATGGTGAATGCGAACGAGACCAACAGCACGGAAGTCCATCTATAGCACCAACCCCCAGCGACCCACAGTGCATCCTCATCACGCACACCTAGCAGAAGGTCTCCACGCATCTCCAATCATTCTTTTCAAACAATCCTAAGTCTCAGCACACTCTTCTTCCCCCTCTTAACCAACCCCGCAACCTCCCCGTTCATATACCCATGCACATACCCCTCGCCAACGACCCTCCACGCGTCTTGAGATACGTCTTGTCGCAGAATGAGCGGGATACTGCATCCGTACAGGATAGCAACGACATCGCCGGGTCGCGCGCGACAAGGACCCATACCCACGCAGCCTTCCTCTGTGACCATGAGTCGCCGCGCCTTCTTGCGGACCGTATCGTGGAAGCGCGAGAGAAATGTGTCGAGTTTGTCGTTCATGCGGTGCATGGGGTGGGAAGGAGGGCGGTGCAGTGTAGGCGGGGGCGAAGTAGTTTCGGAAGGGACTTGGCTGATGAGATGTTCCAGCGTGTGCTCGCCGAAGCGGAGATGGCGGTTGTGCTCGAACCAAGTTGAGAAGCTCCAGTCGACGGGGTCGGCGTCGATGCAGGCGTGGCAGAGGAAGAGGAAGTCGGTTATGTAGTGGACTGGGGCTTGGAAGCAGAGGTATTTGTCTTGGCGGTCGATGACGAGGGAGCGGGCGATGGCTTCGAGCCAGTCGGTGGGCTGCATGGTGGCTCGTGGGGAGCTACGTTGGGGCTCTGTGGATTGCAAAAGGAAATGGCCGGTCTCTTTGCAGATGAAGCTCTGGCAGCGGAGCTCCTGCGTATCGAGGCCTCCCAGTCCATGGATCGTGTCCAGCAGAACGCCGTTGCAGTGGAGAACTTTCAAGTCCTCGGAAAACTCAACGCCAGCCTTCTTCCTCAGTTGCGACCCTGGGGCATCGTAGATCGCTTTCCAGCGGGTCGAACGAAGTGGTCGGAAGTTGCCAATGTGCTCACTTGCACTCTGGCTTGCCATGAGCGGCACTGGAGAGGCGAAGTCGATTGTGGTCCTCCAGTCGGGCGCCCACGTGGGAGCAGCATTATCTGGCCCTGCATCGTCGGCTGCAGCGTCTCTGCTGAACAGATTAACAAAGCAGATGATGTCCAGAGACCCATGTGTATTCCAGAAGGAGCGAACAAGCTTCGCGAATTGTTGTTCGACGCTTGTGGAGTAGTCGGCAGGCCCGATGAGTGCGCGATCTTGTTCAGTTATCAGGCCTAGAACGGAGTATACGCGGTCTCTGCTATCAGTAGCGGAGTGGTTGCCCAGGTAAGCCATGATGGCGATGAGGTTGATACCGATCGAGGCTGGTCTGGTGTGCCACTGGTGAATGCGGCGGCGATTGAAAGCACCATCGAACAGTTTCCGTGGTACGAGCTCGTGTTCAAACTCGTTGCTGATGGTGCTGCAAAGAAAGATGCTGTAAATGGCGCTTTTAAATCTTCCGCGACTGAGACTCATCGAACCGCAGTACAGCTTTGCTTCCTTGGGGAGGACGAACTCTTGCAGGGTCCACACGCGTGTCCACCAAGGCCGCGCGAGCAGGTTGCTGACTGCAGTACACTTCTCAGTGAATTCGGGGTTTTGCAGATTCGCGCGCATAGCATGATCGTCCCCGTTGAAGGCAATCTGCAGGCTAGCGAGGTAGTTTAGGAACTCGATTGCGTTTGTGCAGTCGCTGCCGTCTTCTTTCTCTTCGCCAAGCCATACGATGGCTCTTCTGGCTTGTCTGTAGATGTCTGCCATGATGCGCACTTGCTTCTCGCGCTCATGAGCATCTTGCAGGTTGATACTGAGTGAGTCAATCCACCACCAGTCTGAGGGCTTGAAATCGCTATGGCGAGTCACCATCTGAATAAAAGGGACCAGGCTGCTGAGTATTGGGAGCGAACCGGACTTTAAATTGATGGCTGTTCCTGTGTACTTGCGCTCACCCCACACATAGCTGGCTGTGTAATAGTGTGGTGCACTGGCGAGAAGAAACCTCTGCAGCTTTCCAACAAAGACGCCATCTTCAGGCTGGGAGAAACGGAGGAGACGGATAGAAGTCTCGTCCACAAGTTCTGAGAAGACTGAAGCAGGGGCCGGCGATGGTGTGTTAGCATCCATAGAGGCGCATGATGTAGGAGCAGTTGGACGGACGCCTGGTGTGACGCCCCACCCGGCACGAGGAGCTTGTTGTGATTGGCAGAACACTCTTAGAATTGCATGACAGGAATATCATTCTACTGCGCACAATGAGAACTCACAATCATAAGTATAAGCACAGGAATAACAATTGATATTACGTGCTTACCATTGGTAATCCTATTGTAGCCTAAGTGTTACGATATTTTTCGTAGTCTACGCAACATTGATTTCAACCCAGTGAAAGGCAGTCATCACAATTCAAGAAAGCAGTTGACGACTCTGTGACATGTATGCGTAATTCGTCTATTCAAATTCTTGGATCATATCTGGATATCATGCACCTCTACTCCTGGGGTCTTGGTTCTCGTCATCTGTCTCACCCTGTAATTTCTTTCTCCACCATCTCAGCTTCAGCCAGTCACCTGGGCCATCGCGGTTGGTGCTGCGCGTCCCCCCTCCAAAGCCCCATGTCCCGCTCCTGTGCGCGACCAGGTCTGAATCAGAGTGGTCGTCGTCGTCTGGATCAGGGTGATCGAGTAGTGCGGAGGAGCTGTCTGCGCGCTGTTTGCCCTGCGACGCACTGCGGCTTCGTTGTGAGCCTGCGCTGATGCCGTCGAACCACGAGCGTCTGCGCATCTGATCTAGCCAGGCTGATTGTGTGTTTTGCCTCTGTCGAGGGAGGGTGCCAGCTCTTGGTCTGCGATCCGACTCTACTGATCGGCGAAGGATGGGCGAGGGTAATGAGTCTCTGTCATTGAGCTCATCCCAGATCTCGCTTGTTTCCTCGGAGATGGTCATCCTCCGTCGGCCTGGTACTCTGGGGCTCGGTCGTGGGCTGCGAGTGCTGGTGTCTAGAGCCGGGCCCTTTTTTGATCGAGAGGTGACGGTGTATGAGGGCCCGGTGGGTGATCGCGCCAACAATGGCGTCCTCTCATCGATTGATTTGCGCTTCGCTTGATCGGTCGAGCCTCCATGGAAGCCTGGTGTTGCTTCTTCGATATCCAAAGGATCGTCTGGCTCGTCGAGTGCGTGAGCATGTAAGAGACCCAGACCAGGCTCGAGAGCGGACTGTGGCATGGGTACATGTCCAGGGTGCTTGGTGGACACGGGTGACAGGGGTTCTTCCTCGTTCTCTTCCAGCCTCCAGCTCAGACACACCACTCCTGCCAGCAGTACAACGGTGCCCAGAGCGATCAGGCCAGCGTGCAGGTTCGAGAGTCGTTCACTCTGGTGGAAGTAGATCAAGCCGTCTATGATGGCAATGATGTTGTAGATGCAGAAGACAAGCGGGTACAACACACTCGTGCTGACCAGCTTCAGTCCACAGTGCATGTAGTACAGCTGCGTCAGGGCGAAGACGACAAGGCCTATCAAGATCATCCATGACTGCCAGCGGTCGAATTGGTTGTGGCGGTCGACGATGGTGCGTACGAGCAGCTCGACGGCGCTCTTCGCAATGAGCAGCGAGTGGGCGGAGAGAATGCCGCTGACGCATCCGTAGAACATGCCACGAACCAGGCGCAGACGGGGGGTGGCGCGGGTGTATAGGTGCTGCAGAAGCCAATTGGCAACCAGCAGGAAGACGACTATGAGGCCGGTCATGACCATCCACACGATGAAGTGGCGGCGACCGAGCAGGGCCAGCAGCTGGTCGAGGTTGTGCGAGGGCTCGGCGATGGCGCCAAAGAGGGCGATGAGGAGGGCGCCGGCGGCGACTAGGACGGTGCCAATGAAGGAGTAGCGGGTGAAGGGCTCGTGCAGGATGATGGAGGCGCATATCGAGTTGAAGACGAGGCCCGAGGCCTGCAGGGTGGAGAGGACGGGTAGCGGCAGGGTGGTGATCTGGATGGTGCTGCCGACGACGTTGGCGACAATGAACATGAGCATGCCCAGCTGCCAGCGGCGGCGGCGGTAAGGCGGGCGGCGGGCATGGCCGTCTTCTTTTTCCTCCTCGAGCAGGTGGGATTTGCGCTGCAGCGTCAGGCCGACGCTCTGGACGCTGGTGGACAGGAGGCCCACGATAACTCCAAGCTGTAGGTGTGAGCTGGCGCATTCACTGCATACATTCAGGGCCTACTTACCGCGACGCTGGCGCCCGGCGAGAGGTCCACCATGGCTGGGCTCTGCTACCTCGACCGTGGGGACATGCTGTGGGTGCGCGCGTGTGGAGTGAGTAGGGAGGTGTGTATTGAAGTATATAGCGTGCAGTGCAGTACGGCGAGGTATACAGCGCCGCCAGACGTCACGCTCAATGGTCGCGGGCACGCGCTGCTGGGGTAGGCCGGCCGAGCAGGGGTCAGCCGGGCGCGATGTCGTCGGTGGGCGGCCTGCACGACAAGCCACGTCCAGGAGGGTGCTGGAAAACGCCCCGGGCAGATGCTCGACTGGTAGGTACTGTCTTATGGCGAGCGAACAGGCAGTGTCGAGAAAAGGACACCCTCTCTGCATGCGAAACAGGCGCAATGCCATCGTCGCCGTGGTCCGCATTCAATCTGAGGCCTAGCCCCATTGAGGCTCTAGCTCGTTGCGGGTGCATCATCGTTGCTGCTCCGTGCCCGTGGGCTTGAACGTCAATCTTCCCAGCTCCATCGACGTCGTCACCCGCGCAGCCGCTGCACCACCTCACCCCCGCCCGCCGCACACCTCCCCACCGCAACTCGCCGCCGCCCACACGCCGCCCGCCATGTCGCAAGTACACGCTCTCTCCGACGACCAGGTAGGCAGCCCTCCGGCGCCCAGCCCGCCCGCAGCCCTGCACAGCTCCCCGCCAGCCTACGTCAACCGCCCCAGCTAACCTCTCCCCCCATGGCAGGTCGCCGGCGAGCTCAAGAAGATGACGGCCTTCATCCGCCAGGAGGCCATGGAGAAGGCCAACGAGATTCGCCTCAAGGCCGACGAGGAGTTCGCAATCGAAAAGTCCAAGCTCGTGCGCCAAGAGACGTCCGCCATCGACTCGTCCTACGAGAAGAAGTTCAAGCAGGCCAGCATGTCCCAGCAGATCACACGCTCCACCGTCTCCAACAAGAGCAGGTTACGCATCCTGTCTGCCCGCCAGGAGCTGCTCGACCGCCTGTTTGAGGACGCCGGGAAGAAGCTGGGCGACGTGTCCAAGGACAAGAAGAAGTACCAGAGCGTCTTGAAGAACCTGATCCTGGAGGGCGCATACGCTCTGAACGAAGACAAGCTGCAGGTCAAGGTCAGGAAAGCAGACGCCGACGTTGCCAAGCAGGCCATCGACGAGGCACAGAAGGAGTACAAGACCAAGGCCAACAAGGACGTTGCCATCACAATTGACGAGTCCGACCCGCTGCCGTCCGAGTCGTATGTCTGGCACTCTTGACTATCGCATATATACTAACTATCCGCAGATCTGGCGGCGCAATCATCGTCGGTACCGCCGGCCGCATCGACATCAACAACACCCTCGAGGAGCGCCTGAGGCTGCTCGAGACCGACGCCCTGCCCTCCATCAGGGTCACACTCTTTGGCGAGAACGAGAACAGGAAGTTCCACGACTAAGCGGCAATGGAATTGCAGTACACACCACATCACATCACAACACGAGGACAGGCTGGACACGAGCGACGATCAGCGTGAGCGCACATGGCCTTCTGAGATCCTCGTATTGGGGAGGAAGACCGATTCTGATTAGAAGAGCTTGTAGATTACTGGAAGATTTAGCGGCTTTGCTGTGCAAACTATCATACACTGATCCCTTCACCATTTAATATGACGTCAGGTGAGAATCGCTCATAGAAGCTGACATGTCGATTTACGAAATACGTAGTCTGCATGTTTCCTGGCTGACCAGCTCTTGATGAATTGCTCCTTCGTTTAGAGGCTGCAAGTATGCGAAGTTGCCAAGCGTACGTTTGTGCGTGAGTGAGTGCATTCGTGAGTGAGTGAGTGAGTGAGTGATCGATCTCAGAAAAGACATGTTCAGTCCTGCAGGTAGGCTTGACTTCACCAGACAGCAGTTTACTCTCAACTACCACACATACATAGACGCCAGACATGCTCGTTTCCAAAATAGCAGGCCGACATTATAGGTACAGAGTAGTACTTGCGACAATCCAGTCATCACTTGGACGCTCAGCCGTGGCCTTTCAAGACAGCAACAATGTCTTGTTAGGCAGGAAGGGGCGATGCATAGCTTTGACTAGTGACATCGAAAGGTCAATAGTTACCTCAAACATATTCGCATGTCCTTGCCGTTCAGGGTACCAGTCTCTGCTCTGCTTGTGTGCTCCGAGCGACCAACACCAGTCAATCCTTGAGGTCTTGTGCGGCTCGTGGTATGATTGCGACTATTAGGCGACTAAGGTTTGGGTTGTCGTGCTGTGCAAAGGTGCGATGTGGTAGTACCGGTCGATGTCAGGTCGTTCATGAGGACGTATGTCGTACGTTTGGACGGCAGTTGCGACGCTGTCCACTTTCCACTGCACGGTGTTGACCTTGTTGTTAATTCATTTGATGTCAGCGCCAGAGACAATGGCAATGACGATTGCGACTTCTACTATCAACAACACAAGCCCCATAGCTCAGCTGTCAACCTCGCCACCATCCACGCTCGTGTACGGCATCGCGGTCGCTATCTTGACAATTTCGATCAAATAAGACTTTTGAGCGTTCGCACAAATACCCACGTGGCAAGGCTCGCGCTGTTTGGATGCGATTTACAGTCTGTCCACAGCACCGGAACGGGAGGTGTTGGCAATGTACCCAGATACAGGACACCGACAACCCCGGTAGGCCATCTTATGGTCGCTCTGCACTCGCGTGCGATACTTCTAGCTGTCAGTTTAGATGCTCGACGAGAGCACACGAGAGCATACACAGACAAAGCCTGTCCTTCTACGGTGCGAATGTCGAAAAATGCGTGTCATTATGTGTATGACGTTTTCGCGAGGGAGAAATACCTGAGTAGTTGGGCTCAGTTGTCAAGGACCGGCGCAAAACCTGCTCCACTGAGGCCCGCCTTCTCGCTCGGCCTCGTCAATTGCGAGACTGTCAAAGTCTGACCATAATGTGGAGTGCCTCTACTCCCGGGTCCCGCGTAGACAAACATCCGCAGCCGTCCGGGTACTTTTCCGAAAGATGTTTCGTCCGGTGAATATATGACTTCGATAGCCTCTTGTCAATTCTTGTCACTGTTTCGATCCTTTCGACTCTCGCGTTTCGTACATGTACCATATCGACCAATATTCGACGCCTTGCCTTCGATCGTGTCGCGAGATATGTCACACCCGTAAACAGCAATGCTCGGCAGCAGGACGCGAGTTCGCCCGGAGACCTGGTCAGCCGTCGACCGTTACAAATGCCCACAGGCAATCTACCCCATGGGGACGCACGTGCGTTGCTGTCGCTGAACCGTCCGTGTGGTTGACGGTTTGTTGAAGGATAGCACTTCTCGTCCAACATGGCAGCCCCACAGACAATCATGGTGTTATCATTTCCCCTTCCGACTCTTTTTCGACACACGTGAACATCAACGACTGCGCCGCGAGCAATTCTACCGAATATACGCCTGAGAATGCACTACCCGACCACTACTGGGCAGCTACCGTCATTGTGGAGGCGCGCATTCCAATTGTGCAGCTCCCCAGCTGTTTGGGGATTGCGCCCAGACAGAACAACTCCGTGGACTTGACCTCGAGACCAGGTATATTTGCCGTAGTTTGTCAGTATGTTCCGAAACCCCCCGTGGGGCAGGCGCTTGGTTTTGCATTCCGCTGATGGCCAAGAGCGAAATTGGACTTGGCGGAGCTGTGATAGGCTGCGCAGCGGTGAAAGACCCTGGCCTTATGCGCTCTCAACAATGGACTCGAGACGAAGCTCGCACGCTAGAAAGTTCTAACCCAGCTCTGGTTTAAGCCGCACGAGGGTTGCACGCTTCAATGCAGCGCCATGCCCGCATGCAGCACGCTCGGACGCTCCCCCGCAATGAAGCCCCATCGAAATCTTGGGGGAGTCTGGGCCTTCCTTGGCCTTAGCGCGAAATGCATTGCTTCTGTACCAGCTGCTGCAGGAAACACCACGACCTCATGCCGTCCCAAGACACTTGTGGCTTGCCATGGCCGAACAAATGTCTCTTCAGTGGCGACAAGAGAGCAAAGCGTCAGGCTGGTTTCTGGGCTCGTCACCGGACATGGAGCGAGTAATGCATCTGCCGGTGAGTGTGTCTGAAAATACGTTCTCTTACTGTCTGGTGGGGTGGTGAACGTCTTGGTAGGCGGCGCTCCTTCCCAGGGAAGTAACCCGTTGGTCATCCGCTATTTCACCGTTTGGCCGGATAGGTGCTCGCAGCGCGCTTGGAAGTCGCAGAACCGAAGCGCAACAACATGGCGAACCGAGAGTCGAGGTGAAAGAAGATAGTCGGAGATTCGTCACTGGCACCAAGGCGCGTGGAGTTCGTATCATGGCAACTACCGGAGCTCGTGAGCGTGCAGTGTATCGGTGGTAGCAAAAGAGGTTAAGCCCCAACATCGGACCAACGCTATGGAGAACCAGTAAACAACATGAGCTACTGGGGGCGGAGAGCTAGTGGTGCCCAGAAATCCTCTGAGTGGACCACACCTCCGATCCAAACGCCTCTGAGAACATTCCGCGTGCTGGCCTGAGGCTGAGTCGGGCAAAGTTGCCATCGGAGCCTCCGCTGAATCCTAGTTCCATGTCCTTGAGGCCTCATATTCCAAGGCGGCCGGGAGAAGCGTGCACAAGTGTCTTGGTATGCGTTGAAACGAGATCCCAGGCTTAGTCGAGATTCTTCGGGCTGTCGCCAACCCGATGTGGGAACTGATGCTATCTCACATGGCGCGATGAGCGTTGGTGTTGTATAAAGATCTACTCCGCATCCCCAGGTTTTACTTCCCCAGGTCATCAGTGAACTCTGACGATTGACTGGTCTTCTCCACATCTCCATACCGTCGTGAGACCTCGAAATTCGAGATTGATATACTTCTCTTATCTTCCTCCTAGACCTCAGTCACCATGTTTTCCTCTGAGAAGAAGGACAACGAGGTTGTCATGCTCGAGCAGCAAAGAACCAATGACGAATACCCTGAGAAGTCCGTCCCTGCAATCGCAAAGGTCGATTACTCTGGTGCCTACGAGGTTTGTCCACATCTCTGATCGTGTCCATGAACAGCCACTGACTCCACTAGAAAACCGACCCCAGGGAAATCGCCCTTGTGAAGAAGCTCGACAGATGGATCATGCCCATGTTGTGGTCCATGTACTGGCTCAACTACCTTGACCGCAACGCCATCGCTCTCGCTCGTCTCGACGATCTCGAGGAGGACCTCAACCTCAGCAGCACAGAGTACCAGACCTGCGTGTCCATCCTCTTTGTCGGTTACCTTCTGGGTCAGATCCCCTCGAACATGTTCCTCAACCGAACACGTCCTTCTCGCTACATGGGTTGCTGTATGATGCTTTGGGCTGTCGTCTCCGCCCTCACTGCTCTGGCAAAGGACTTCAAGGGCCTCCTCCTGACCCGCTTCTTCTTGGGTGTTACAGAGGCTCCTTACTACCCCGGTGCCGTCTACCTGCTCTCCATGTTCTACAACCGTAAGGAGGTTGCTACCCGCATCGCTATCCTCTACACCGGTAACATTCTCGCCACCGCTTTCGCTGGCTTGATCGCAGCTGGTATTTTCCACGGTCTTGGTGATGTTGCCGGCATCAGTGGCTGGCAGTGGCTCTTCATCCTTCAGGGTATTGTCACTTTCCTGATCGCCATCGTTGGATACTTCATCCTCCCCGACTTCCCCCACAACACCTGGTGGCTCACACAGGCTGAGCGCGACCTTGCTGTCTCTCGCATGGCTATTGATACCGTCGGAAAGAGCGAGGACACCACTGTCTGGACTGGTTTCCGCCAGGCCGCTAAGGACCCCATGGTCTGGATCTTCGCCATCATGGCCCACCTGCAGTAAGTCCCCATCGCCACATAACATAGGCATACATGTATACTGACAGATTTTAGTCTTGCCGCCAACGGCTTCAAGAACTTCTTCCCCACTGTTGTTCAAACTCTTGGGTTCAGCAAGACAGTCACCCTTGTCCTCACTTGCCCTCCCTACCTCATTGCCGGCGCTGTCACCATTGCTGTCTCATGGTCTTCCGGAAAGTTCAACGAGCGCACATGGCACATTACCATCTCCAAGATCGTTGCCACCATCGGGTTCCTCGTTGCATGCGCGCCCCTCGGTGTCGCAGGCCGATACGTTGCCATGGTCATCTTTACCATCGGAACATACGGTGTCAACTCCCTCATCCTGGGTTGGTGCGGATCCACCTGCGGTCAGACTCCTGAGAAGAAGGCTGTCGCCATTGGGTAAGTCTTGAACATGATCCGATAGCATGATGAGAATATACTAACAACGCCACAGTATCGTCACAACCATCATGAACGCCTCCTTCATCTGGACCCCCTACTTGTGGCCCAAGTCCGACGCACCCCGCTACGTTATTGCGCTCTCATCATCTGCTGCCTTCTCCATTGGCACATTCGCCATGGCCTGGGTCGCGAAGATTGTATTCATGCGCCGCAACAAGAAGCTCCGCGAGACAGACGGCGAGGTCCAGACCTTCTTCGTCTACTAAACGCTTGCGTGTTTCGATGCACTGTGCGCGCGGCTCCTTCTAGTGTTTTATGACAGTGGGTGGAATCGGGCGTGATTTTTTATGAATTATGAGAAAGACTATGAGGTGGCAATAGAACGCTGTGTCTTCCATAGAACGCGTCAGCTTACAGAGCATTGTTAATATGATATCTGTTATATGCAAACACTGTGCCATCTTTTCGGTGATCGTGCGTTTTACTGCTCTTCTGCTAACAAGCCACGCTCGAAGATACAAGAGGCAATCAAGGTTACTTCTGCATTTGATGTCATTCCTTCTCGACACCGAGGAGTACAAATGCTCTCGTCGCATTCTTAATTTCTGGCATTGAGTGTTCTTGCTCACTGGCGCTCACAGCTACGCTTGCGCTACAATGACAATGAACGTCTGGTTACGCCTGTCGCGATGCCAATGTTGCTTGTCGCTGCTTCCATCTGACTTCGCACCGGCATCGACATCGCCAACGCTCAGCCCCTCACATCCCTCTCGAGCGTCATCCTCCCACACCCCTAACATTCATGTTACAAGCACTTCCATCAGCCCAGCACGACATACAACACATCGTCGATCAGCACCCGAAACTCTCGCAGATGCACCATCACCAACTCTGACCCCAAGCGTCAGTGGCGTGATCAGCACGAGGCCGAAACATGGTTCACAAACGCATCTGCAACCTAAGCCTCCACAAACTGAGCCCGCCAGGAATGTGGCTTCTGGGCAAAACTTGGGGTAGCTTAGTGTTTTCCCGGCCGGAGGCGTCGAACTAGGAAATACGCTAGAAAACACATGGAAGACTGCGGGGAAGCTGACCACAAGCGGGTGGCGGACACGGGCCAATGAGAGACCGGAAATGAGCTATGGCATTCACTTCTGGACCAAGCTTGCACTACGCTAGAAGGCTGATAAATGGCGCTAGCACATACGTATCGAAGGTCATGAGCGCCGTTGAAGCCTGAGTAGGTCCGATCCTCAGGCTTGAGGTCAGTACAAGGGTGAGCGAAGCTCCGACTTCCACGTGTGGCCGTAAAGGAACTTGCTAATGCAAGCTCGCGTGTAAACCTCGCTTCAGCTTGCACATCGGATGCTGTGCTCACGGCCTCATCATTTGATGGTTAGTTATTCTCACCATGACAGACCAACCCTATTTGTCAAACCAGAGAACAGTAATCCTTACGAAGCGCCTTTTCAAGCACCGATGCCCAGGACCACTTGCATACACGAGCGAACTCATCTCCGACCATGCGCTATCTTGCGGCTAGCATGAACCATGAAGTATACAGCCACTTTCGTGCCTCCGACATCCAGACCTCCGATGTTCAAGCCTTAGCGAGCTTTGGTGATGATGTGGATGGCTGGACCTCCGATCACATGGCCGCGACGTGTAAGCCAAGTCTCCGAGCATGTCGGTGAAGTGCCGCGAGTCCAGCTCCAATCGCACTGGGTTATTTATGTCCCTACGATTCCTCACATTCATTTTTTTTTTCTGGCATTTGCGGAATTCTGATGCTTTGGTATTATTCCTTGCTCAATCTTTTTCCCGGATTCCCTTTATCTACGCTGCCACCTCACAGTCCTCCTGCTAGAGCTCGCCAATGAGTTCTTCTATGTCTTTCTCTGCGTGTACAGCTTTCTTCCACCTTTTCCATTCGCGATACACAAGCGTCTCGACGGCCCGGAACGATACTGTAGCGCACTATTGCTCCAAGCTCCCGCTTAGATGACCGTAATAAAACTAGGTATAACCAGTGAGGGATACCAGTCCTCAAGAATAGAAAGTACGGTTGCACCACTGGAAAAATGAAGTCTCATCGTCATGGCTCACTTTTTGACAACCAAACATGGGTTCAGAAATCATCGTAAAAGCATCTAGCAAGTCAAAGTAGAAATAGTGTAAGAGAGCTGCTTTGTTGAGTTCCTGGTGGTAACCTAGTTTCTATTTTGGGCAACATAAGTTCCAAACTCCTTATATATCTGGTATAAGTGCAAATGGGCCCCGCTACATTATCGCGCTCAGGTCTTCTTCTGCTCCTGTTTTCTTAACTTAGGTTGCTAAAATCATGTTGATGAGAAACAACAAGGCTTTGCGAGAGGCGAATGGTGAAGAACAGATGTTCTATTGTTGAGTCGTAGGGTAAGACATTATGCCTTGCACTGTCTGCTGGACATATCATGAGAAGGAGGTATGTCCCAGGCTTCGACCGATGTCAAGAGGCAATTCTCCTTCTATGGTCCAGCGCCCTCGCATACCTAGCCTCTATCACTATCGAAAATCCTTCGTTTCGTGGTCCCAGATATATCGCGTGCTTCCATAACCAGCAGTCTTCTATCACAGGTTCTTGACTATCGTTATGCTGCTGCAGATTTGTATTGTGGCCTGCTTTGGAAGTTTGTCTTGCCTTGGTGTACTAAAGGCAAACCTTCGCCGGTCAGGGACCTCGGGAAGGGCATTGAGTGCCACTTTCGTGAACGAGTTGTTGGATATCTGTACATTGGCCCAGCGATTGTTATCCCTTCTAATTTCCAATTGGACACCGGTATTTTATGTCCCACTTTGTACCGCATCTTGAGAGCCAAATGTGAGGTAGGGATAGCAAAAGTACGAATCATTGAGTAGACCGTCTCATTTAAAGTTGTAGCGCATGCTACGGAAATTGACACGAGGACATGCTTCGAAAAGAGACACGAGTTCTAGGGGTGTACGAACCTCAGAGAACAAGCTTTATTTGCGAACCTCGTCCGGGAAAGTATTTACATCAGGGTACATAGCTCAATCTTTCAATAGACGACAAGACTCAGGAGCAACCGTAGGTGCATATTCCTCAATATGGCAACCGGTATGGACGTCCAAATGGTCACAAATGACATTGAACAGGTCGCGAGCCGCGATTGGTTTCGTTCCCCCCTTTTGTGCTAGGATTGCTTTTAAGCAATTCGAATATGAATAGGCATATATAGACTACAGACCAGGGAGCAATCAGTTGAACATGGTTTTTCGGTGGACGTACTTCATTCTTAACGTAGATTCTTGATGCGCTGATCGTGCGACGCCACTTCTACGGAGCGGATAAATACTTCTCAAGGTATTACCTTTGCTACCAGAACACTTGCTTCTCTTAATTACAAAGCCCAATTGAAATCAATCCCGGCTAAATCAATGGCATCTTGGAACACTCATCCCGTGTTCTTGGGCAGCTTAACAAGGGGTCGAAAACCGGCGAGTGAGATATTGAGATCAGTAGCATTCTACACACCAGTGGAACTGACTGAAAGGTTTCGCCAAGATTTGCGCCAGATATTGATGTTGGGGGCTCCGGGCCAGGGAGCGAGCTGGGCGCCGAAAAAGGCCGGCCTGAGAGAGCGAGCCAAATTGAGTATAACGTAGCTGGCTCCTTCGCATCAACTGTGAATGTTGGTGACCGTGAGATGTCCTTTTCGTATACCCTAGTCTTCACCGAGCTTTCTTCGTGGCTGAACAGAGACTAGCCTCGCACATGACTGCGTACAATCAAAAAGCAGTCCATCCCTGGCGTGAGATTTAGTATATGATGACTGTAGCCTCACTGTGACTCGTCAGGCTGGCCTGCCATCCTGAATACGCTTACCGCTTGGATATGACGGCAGGGTCTATTAGGGTGCAACCTGGATTGACTTAAGGTGAACTTCAAGAAATATGTTACTCGAGACTTATTTGGGGTAGGTGGATATGCAATTGGGTGTCTTTAGGGTAAGGCCTCTGGCGAACTACATTGGACAGTGATAGGTGCGCTGGGCTAGCGAGCTATTGGACTGATTGACTGATTGACTGATTGTTTGATCAAATGACTGCCCGATTGATTGTAATAAACGTTGTGAGTGGTTGTAGCCCAACTCGAGTCGCCTATGGGGCGTATTCATGAGCTAAGCTATCTCTTCTAGGCTGTTCCCAGTCACTGAAACGAATTTCGGACAGTTGGACCAGCTGAAACACTATCTAGTGGAGAAATGTACAGAAATTCGGGGTCAAGAGCGTGAGAAGCTCGTGGAGATTTACCGGACGCAACGCACAGCAGTGTTTAGAAGGGACTAGCTCCTATAGGACAGTGAAGAAGAGGAAGACGACGAGGAAGCCGAGACTAGTGTTGAGCTCAAGAGTGAGGAAGAGGTGGCCAGGGGCGAGAAGAAGAACCAGGTACCTGCGACAGCCGTCTTTACTATTCGCGGCAAACTCGCTATAGGCTAGAGGCTCAACTTCATCGCAGCCGCAGCACCTACCAAGTGGTTCCTACGGGAGTTAGCTTCGTATGTAGCGAAGGAGCATATTTCCCAGGAATATACCACTGATGACACGCACACTCGGAAATGAGCTAAGTTACGCGCCGCTCTGTGTCAGGGCGAACTCATGCTTTCACATGTCATGCTTTGTCATCCTCGGGGCGACAATTACGAAGCCTTCAACACTAGTCTATTTGAGAGGGTCACTCTGGTTGGAAGGGGAGGGGACTGGTGGACATCGTCCGTAACGAACTGTCGTGTAAGGTCCGCTGCCAACTTTCACACGCTATTGCAAAACCGATAGGGCAGCGCAGGCTGATAAGCACCACACTGCGTTCTACGTCGCTAGATCGTAGAATAATTGATAATGCAAACGCTCCATATGTTTGACGTCTTAGAAAAAACACTTTAATGCTAGATAATCTGCAATATGTTCTTATAAAGCTGTACCGTCGTGACGGACTATAACCAGGGAAGAGTTTTGATGAAGCATCACCATAGCGCGACCCACAGCCAACGGCTGTCGCTGCCTGTTCCTGCATAAGATACGAGAATGCCAAACTCAACGCTCACACTTGACATTTTGAGACTCACATCAGGACAACCCTTACCGAACGAGCCTTGTCATGTTGAGCATGGAGAGCAACATTATGCGGCTGACCTTTCCGAACCGTGCTGTACGATATCAATGTGTTTGTAATGGCGACGGTCTGGGCAGCCGCATGTAACTGTGGAGCGTGTCTGCTCTCCGAGCCATTTATTCTCGAACTTAACGATTCGACCTGAAAGACGCTGACAGTGCATGAAAAGACAATTGGGCACTCTGTCGTATGCGCATGTAAATAAACTCTGTCAAGTTTGGCATCAGCCATGCTGGAGCAAAGTGGCAAACTCAGTGCCGTGCTCCGTGTCCATCGCTGCAGAGTCTTCAACCTGACCACCGCAGTGAACTACGGAGTAATCTAGAAGGCGCCATTGCCTTTGTGTTGCCGAGCAAAAAGTAACGGAAATGCAGGCCTTCGAACCTTGAATAATGTGAATGAGGAACCGCGCGTCAACTTCTTGGTACTCGCGCGCATGGCGAGTGAGAAGCGTTGCCGACGAATCGGTCTCCTTACGATCGGCTTTGCAGCGACTAAAGTTGCGATTTGCGACCGGACTACTGCAGTGTAGAGGTGGTGTGGAGAATATGTAAGCGTCGTTGTTCGTCGAGACTGTCATGTTGCTTTGCCGTCATGGTTTCTCTGCCCGATCGAATCGGCAGATGGGTTCAGCGACACGGTCGGTATTTCCTCACTGGTCCCGCAGTTTAGATGTCCGGATAGACTTCCGCTGCGACGAGGCTCAGAGAGACCATGTCTGCAGTACTCAACAACACAAAGGGTAGCCAGCTTCTGTATCAAGCGCAGCCGCACGCGAGTGCACAGCCCTGGGCGTGATAACCCAATAAATATATGCAGCTTAAGCAAGCCTTCACATGCTGTTGACATCGTCAGGCTTGAACAGCCTGCAAGTGCAGTTCTGTCAGCTCGCCTTCTAGCGCCACACCTTTCTCAACGACAGCGATCAAATTTCGATCGGCGTGTTCTAGACACCTGCAAGTCGTCACAACCCCAAGCCAAGTTTCGAAACCAGGGTGGGTCAACAGTCTCCTTATCGATACTGACCTGTCGTCTTGACGCCTGTTGGCTATCTGTCAGGCACGAGTGCAAGATCGCTGACGCTGAAGCGGGCCGACGTTAGATACCCGGTGCATGTTGGCCGTGCTCGACCGAAAGTCATAGTAGCGTTGAAGCAATGGACAGCGATCGGTTTGCGCCTGTGACACTCAGAGAAACAAGGAAATGAGTGTGCCTCGTAACTGACTTGTAGGTGCGGATTCTCACAGAGGGACATTCTTTGCGCCTCATTAGGCGACCCTTGAGGCAACCCTGAGGAAGGGTGAACATATCACATCTCCAAGTAAAGATCACGGTCACAAGCGACAAAAGATCCATCACCGAAACGTTCGACAACTGCAAAATCCCAGAGCCGCAAACATGATCGCCGTCGCCATTCCGGTTTCCATATCCTGGACTGCCGGCAGGCACCGGGGCTACCATGTGAAGATCTGCTTCTTGTCTCGATTTGGTAGCCAGCATCCTGTGAATGCCCACATGTTTAATTTCCACAAACGCAGAAACACTGCGGGTTTAACAGAATTTTCGACAAATGAGAAGGGTATTTAGAAGATCCACAATCGTCCGCTGGCCGCAATCTCAGGTAGGGGCATGCAACAGTGTTTGAAGATCAGCCACTCGCTTCTCGCGTGCGATAGCTGTGCCACTAGGCGCCCCTAGTCAGGAACCAACACATCAGTTCGTTCCGACCCTATCGATATCGCACCCCTCTGTTTGTCGCTTCGCAAGAAACAAACAATTATGCGCCGGGCGCTAAGTCCCCAATCCAAGTTTGAGCAGGCGGCAACAGATGTTACTGTAAGAATTGGTGGTTGACAATGCAATGTCATCCCCATATGCATCTGTGAGCGAGTCATCGGATTTCAGCGCCCAGCCCCTGACACTATTCAAACTCCGTAACCAACAGCGCGCGGCTCGCCAGGGCTGCGATCCGCACTCGGCAGAACTGCACCTAGGCGGATCTAGGAAACTCAGTCTACTCAACTAGACTCAAAACTGGATGGCCCTGGCTCAAGGCGGCGCTCACTACGCCTTGGCCTGCCTGCACTGTGCTGAGACAGCGCACGCATATATCTACACAGTGCGCCCTTTCAGGTAGGTGCTCTTTGTCGCTGTTCTGCACACCATTCGGCCTCCGGTACAGGAATACCATCCATTCATTCATTCTTTCAACCACACTCCTTGATCTAGAGTCCGAGACTCGATAGCCCTCTTTACAAACACCAAAAAACACTCCTTTGCCGTCATTCCTACCATTTGAGATCTCGATACCCCTTGCTATAACGACATCATGCTCACGAACATCTTTGCTGTTACGGCGGCCATGGCCGCCACCGTCTCTGCCTTCGACTGCAGTGGCCACTACTTCAGCTTTTACAACCGCGCTGGACCCATGTCCTACCAGCGTCTTGACCCTGCTCTCTTCCCTGGAACGCAGAGCCCTCATCTTCACTCCTTCGACGGCGGAAATGCGCTCAGTGCTTCGTCGAACTTTGCCGACCAGATGGGTTCCACTTGCACCAGTGCCCGTATCAAGCCTGACAAGTCCCTGTACTGGCGCCCTACCCTCTTCTGGAACGGCAACAACACTGGTTTCTATCGTGTTCCTGAGCAGGCCGCTAAGATTTACTACAAGTCTGGTGACGGCGGTGCGTGGGCCAACGTCACTGAGTTCCCAGAGGACTTCAGCATGATTGCCGGTGACCCATTCAAGCGCTCTGACGGCGCCAACCCAGCCGGTATCCGCTGGGCCTGCCACCAGCCTGATGGCCGCGATGACAAGATCTTCAACAACGGCTTCCCCACTGGCTTCCAGTCCTGCAACTTCGGTTTCGCCTCCGAGGTTACGTTCCCCTCGTGCTGGAACGGTCAGAAGCTCAACCCCAGCAGCCCCAGCGCTCACATGGCTTACCCTACCAACGGTGGTGTCGGTCTTGAGAACTGCCCTACTACTCATCGCGCTGCTCGATTCCCCACCATCTTCATCGAATTCTGGTACGACATCTCTTCGTTCAACGGCCAGTACAGCGCTAGCTCTAACCCTTGGGTTCTGGCCAACGGTGACCCCACTGGTTACGGCATGCACGCTGATTTCCTCAACGGTTGGGAGAAGGGTGTCCTCGGTAAGGCCACTGCTGAGGCCGGTGGCTGCAACTGCGGCTGTGGCTGCGGAAACGACGAGATGAAGCAGTGCTTCGGTGCTGACAAGGTCAACGACGACGGCGACGCCAGCTTCAAGCAGTGCTCTGCTGATACTAGCGACGCTACCTCTAAGCTCGACAAGCTTCCTGGCTGCAACCCCATCCAGGCCGGTCCTGCTCGCGCTACTGTTGTCACCGGTGCTGGTTGTGATGCTACTCAAGCTGCCTCTCCCGTTGCCAGTGCTACCAGCGCTGCTGCCTCCAAGGCTTCTTCAGTTGCCTCCGGCGTAGCATCTGCTATCTCCTCGGCTTACACTGATGTTTTCTCTGCCACCGTCCCTGCTGGCGCCTCCGTCAAGCCTTCCTCCGCCGCCGCTGTCAGCATCAGCCTCGCCAACAAGGGCTACGCCGGTGAGGATGACACATACTCAACACCCGCCGCCAGCAGCACTCCTGCCGCCGTTGGGTCCAGCAGCACTCCTGCTGCCATTGAGTCCAGCGCTCCCTACTACCCCTACCCCAGCGGTAACTCAACCGTTGCTCCCACCGCCACCGGCTACTACTCTTCCCACGCCAGCGGTGTGAGCAGCAAGAGCCGCGGCCACGGTCACAACCACAGCAAGTTCCACAAGACCTCCGCTGCGCCCGCCGGCAACACTGGCTACCCCGTCACTCCTTCCAACGCCGACAACAACAACAAGGATGCTCAGGAGGCGGAGTGCAAGCCCAAGGAACCTGTGACCGTCACCTACACGCCCACTGTCTACGTGACTGCGTCGTCCGCCAACGAGACCACCAGCTACACAACTGTCACATTGACCAGCACTGTCACTGTCAAGGCGACTGTGAAGGCTTCTGCCACCGGCTACTCTGGCTACTAGGGCTAGGTACCTCTTCGTGGAGTTGCTCGTATGATGGTATATTAGATCACGATCTTAGACCCGGGTGGTGCATCTGCAGACCATTCGTTACATTCGCTTGACAAGGTTTGGAGGAAAAGGTCCATGGAGAAGACGACGTTGTAGTTCTTGTATATAACTTAAATCAAACCCTGAAGATTGATGACGGAATTACTTTCGCCTCATATTGACTATATGTTCTTCTTTCCTTGTCGTTAATCGCTGTGCGGTAATTTGCTATGATAGGTCATCTCCCTTGAAACCGTATACTTCCGTCAGCTATATTGACGGTGATATTGATACTGTCGGTAAGTCAAGTTGCAAAGAGGAACACAGCATCGGAAAGTGGGACATGCATGCTTCCAACTACAGGTATGTTTGGTCAGTGCACATGTGGACAGGGTAGGGAGTTTCTGTCGCCCGTCAGAGGCTCACGAATATTCCTCCTCAGGCCAATGACCATCATTATCTCGTGAGTCGAAAAGCCGTCCGGGAGTCAAGTACGGTGGGCTGAGCTCGCCATGGGAAAGGTACCCGGTAACGCAATACGAACGCAGGATTGCTGACTGCGCCTGGGAGGGATGAGCCGACGAAGGATCAAATTATGCCGTTGGAGATGGTCTGACTACCATCGATCTGCTTCCTCTTTGGTGCTCCATCTCCGTCTGGTGTTGGAGTCCGCGGAACTCATTCATAAGGGAGGCTTCGTTTGAGCAAGCGCACTTTCGTACCAAACGGAGATGCCGAAGAGATGACAACAATTACAACGATGAAGCTTTAATGGAACATGCTCCACAGGAAATCTCCACAGTTGACTGATTAAATCATGTGTCCCGATTGATGAGCGGGCAAACGCTTCTTGCTTTTGACGGAAGCGCCTAACGCCTACCGAGCTTAGGGTCGGGGGTATGTTTCGAGGAAGTGACCCTTAGGCAATACAAACTGCAACGGGTCGAGAGAGCGTAAAGGTCGCATGAGATCTCCATGGGGAATATGCTTTGCCGGCCTGCATGGCATTTTGGCGTCGATCACGTGCAGACTGCGATGCAAGATATCACCGACCTGGTAGAGCTGCCCCACGCGCTTGAGCGACCGATGCTTTTTGGGGATGTGTTTATCCCGCGACCCCATAACCTGGTCTTGATCTAAGATTGCAGAATCGGCGGCGCATGAAATGCAGCCAGCTGAACCGTAGAATTGGGCGTGCGACCATGCTGTGCAACGTCAGCTCTCAATAGTACATGTCGGACGGTCCCGATGCGTCTATTTGTACATTCATGGCTTCCAGAGCCTTTGATAGTTGGACAAATTGTCCAAAAACAAAGACGGTGGAGTGTAAGGCTGACGCTTTGCCATTTGGAGCGACATGTGCTGATGATGCAACCGCAAGCAAGCTCCCGTCCGCCGCCCGTATGCAGTGCAACGGGCTCGTGCTTATGCACACTGAACGACTAGATTCGTTTGGCCCCAGATGTTGTATTCGGATCGCGTGCTGAAATAGTGAGGCGATGGCGGGTGGCGGTTGTGAACGGTAATTTAGGGCTCACGGGCCTGGCGTTCCCCTAAATTTGTGCTCCACGAGGCACAGCGAACTAAGAAGCTTGCCACCAATTCAGGAATAGTAACAATGGGGACTGCTGTTATTGAGCGTCCGCGGACGATTCATTGACTGAAAATAGGATAATTAGACCGAGATGTTGCCGCCTTCAGTGCCACATACAAGATTGGCACCCAATTTATGCAGGATGTTGCACCAAACGAAGCAAGGAATGCAAGTGGTTTCACGCTGCAGACTCAAACGTCTGGAGCTCGCAAAAGAAACTAAGACAATTGTAGAAAGCAAAGACGTTGTTGCGCATCGACTTTCGCTGGATACTTTTCGTGTTACGGTTGCGCCCAAGGATAGCCCTTGGACTTGCCGCACGTTAAAGGATCGGGCCGGGGGTGCAATGTGTGTACGTCCATATCCCGGTGAGGCGGCTGATCAACCTGGTCACAGCCGAGTGCACATGCTGAAACCCCTGTCCTCGGGCATCAATGGTGTATACTTGGATCATGTTCCTAGGTCCTCTGAACCGTCGCGAGTGCCGAACAAGCGAGAGCATGCGATGTCGAAAAGGCCTGAAGAAGAGTACGGCTACTCTGTATTTGTACTACACATGTTGGTTCCAGAGCAGACGCTAGCATGAAAGCAAGCTCGGAAGGCTATTGAGCAGTCAGGAAGGTAGCGAAGCCGAAGATGACTGTGTCCGTGCAGAGGCGATCGAACAGGCGACATTGCTTAGATTTCGAATGTGGAAGCTGTATCGAGTCCGTATGCGAGCTCATGACCGGAGCAATATGACACGAGATGCAACGTCTCGCATAAGAAACGTAGAAAAACAATGAAGTCGTGGAATTGTCGTTCTTACCACCAATCGTCCCTGCCAATAACAACCACTCGGACACAACGCACAAGCATTTCAGCCACCGCCGATTCCGAACACCTCTGGCCCGAGCACTGCAAAGACCGTCATTGTCACTCACATCAGCCCTCTGCAAAAGCAAAATCCTGCCAAGACAAGGCGGAAGCGGGGGGTCGACCGCTGTACCCTAAAATCTCTTGCTCCTCTGGCTTCTCGTGGTTCCAGAATCTTACGGCCTTCCCTCAAACAGTGTTGCTGACCTGGGGTACTCATTCGAACATGAGTATTCGGATAAATGCAACCGTCAACGAGGCCCGGGCCGCCGCGGGGCATAGCAGGGAACAATGGGACCGGTTCTATGTGAGTTGCAGGGTGTCGGGTCGAACCAAAGCGCGGGGCTGACGAAAGGAGTTCATAACCAAAGACGAAGCGAAGCAGCTCGCGGACGCGCACGAAGAATGGACAAGATGGATCCTGATACCTGCGAATGAGAAGGAACAAATGCTGGAAAGGATCAACGGTCGATTGCAAGCTGAGGGCATACCGCCAGTCGAAATGATCATCCTGAAGTGGCGAGTCTCGCAGCTCTTAAGGGACATCCAACGCAAGTACAGTACGTGCAAATCCCCCCGCTTTCATATGCATGTCTTGTCGTACAAATCGACGTACGTACGTACGGTAGTTGGAGCTCTCGCTAATGATTGATACTTAGCCGAAGGTAGTATGACGAAAGGAATGCAGGGCTCGTCATCCGGGTCGCCGATGCAAGTCCAGACACGGTCGCCGGATAGCAGCGTGCAGCAATCGTTGAGTCCTCAACGTTCGGAGTATTCGCCAAGCGAGACCCGCCCTTATGACCCGATCCGGGATGTGTAACAGCCACAACAGCACGTTGCTATCGCAGAATTCCGCGATTGGATCCGTATGCATTCGAAACGAGACAGCGATTGATCGGTTTTCATGGCGTTCGAAACAGATACCCTAGAACGAGATTTGGCAGAGACTATACCAGATTGTGAAGTCTCTTTTGACGGGTAAGTGGTTGAGCCCACAGGATGAGGTCGACTTCGCTAGATATGCCTGTGCCTTCCAAAGGAAAAGGTCCATTGTGAGCGACGGTTCGGCAGCAGAAACACAATTGTCAACGAGAGCTGGCAGGGCAGAAACGCTGCGAGTACAGAAGCAAGGTTCTTCTGTTACACGAGGAGAATCGAGGATCTGGCGTTATACGGAATATACGGTACGTAGCTGGGATGACCTTGATCTCCATACATAAGGCTTATAGAGTCGCAACCCCTGTCTGCCACGGAACATGTTTTCAGGTGTCTTTTATTCGAAATCGTCGAGTGCCGTTTGTGGAACACATCCATTATGTTCTTCGCTTCGAAGGCCCTCCCGTGCAACGGTCGAATCTGAGGTCATTGCTGACCGTCGGCGGCGTGTGTATCGCCTTTGCCAGGTCTGGGGATGCTTGTGGAACGTTTGTCGAATTCGTCGACATTCAACACTGCTTATTCGTGTCATAGCCATTCACCACCGCGTTGATCTTCTCGATTGGGATCAACTATGTCTCGAACAGTCAGTGTTGGAACTTGACATACAGGGCACGTAACACCTTGTCCAGGTCGCTATGTGCATGTTCAGCAGATTCTCGGACGGTTCTAACTCTCCTCTCATTGAGCCTTCGTGTAAACTGTCGTGTGGTGTCTGTCAAGTCTTCGAAGCTGGGAGTCTTATACTCTACTATCATCCACACTCATTCTCAACAGAATGGTGAGGCCGCATGGGAACTCGTAGAATAGCAGAAGCTGCCATGTGTGGTATTATCGAGTCCACCGGCATCGGTAGTTGCACTCGGTATCTGAGACTCCAACAGACGATGCATCGAAAATGTCAGTGATAGATCGATGTCTTGACAAAGTCTTCGTCGTACAGGTGCCGATTGATGGGTATATCAGGATGATTGTATGATGGAGGAGGGTGAAAGAGTGGGACGAGTTGACGTTCGTAGTCGCGACTTCCCCCAAGAGTGGTACCCTAGCTGTTAGTCAACAGCCTCATCCCAGTAAAGTAGCCAGGTTGGAGCCAGGAACACATCCGACATCTCTTACTGCTGCAGATAGCACCTTCATCTCCACGTCCACTCTATGAATATCTTTCTGACCGCCATTGACCGGCTGCACTTAACTTGACTGTCAGCAGGGAAGCTGACCATGGTGAAGGAATGGGCTACGCTGCACTCCGCTATCAGCAGCTCGACAGTCAGCCAAATCCTGGGGTGCGCCTGACGGCCCATTCTCTCCCGTTTTGGTCCTACAGGTATGCCATATGGAAGGGGCGTCTCGCTGGATTTGAACGAGTTCTCGTGTGAACAGCGGCCAAGGGGCCCAACCAACGTCGAATGGAGCAGACTTCGAGCGCGGGCATGGCACTGGAGCGATCTAGCGAATTCGCACGACGCTCTCACGCGCTTCGACGCATTGTCATCACACGTGCAGTGCCGCGCTGCGGTTGACACTGCAAGGGGTGGGTCAGTGTATCAACAGGACTGGTCACACAAACCCGCTCCCATTCAACGGGTACACTTGCAGAACCAGCTTTGTGGCTCGAGGTAAGCCCCAAAGCTTGGCTTCAACGCATCACCACGCGTACAAGAAGTAGCATGACCATATACCTTACGAACGCTTGAAAGGGGTGGTTTGTAAGCCCCGCAGAGTGTGCTGAACAACAGGGGCAACACATCCTGGACCAGGTCGAAAACCTGCAACACTGACAATGCTCTTTATATAGTACTCCAGATCCTTCCCCCTTCATCGACGCCACGGCACGACCCTCGAGCAGCCCTGACCGTCTTTTCGACAGGCCACCTAGCGAACCTGCACACCACGTAGCGATCAGCGGGACCGCGTCCGTCAATCGAGAACGTCCTACTATACCCACATTGATCTTCATCGATGTGTACAATCTGCAAGCGCTGCTGTAAAGACGATCAGCTCGGGCCTACTTCCATACGATCCTCCACACCCTCATGATGCATCTCTACTTGAGAGTCTCATCAATCGATCAATCTATCTATCACACACACATACATACGCTCAGGGGAGTGAACCAACAATACGTCTACATGCACACATACATATCGTATGAGAGTGCGGTCAGACCTCATCCATACTAGACCTTCCAGAACCGGCACGCAGCCCTCGACTATCGTCGTCGAATCAATGCTTGACACAATGGTGATGTCTCACATCTCAGGCTGAGACGTAGTAGAAGCGACTAGCTCATGCTCTTGCATGACACAGTCAATAATGGGCTATAGCACTGCACCCAACGAATAGGGGTGATACAGTTGACATATCCAGGCCTAGATGCACACACGAGGCAGTACTAGCTGCTTGTTACCCGACACTCAGCATAGCGGCTGTCGGTTGAAAACATACGTGATATAACACTGTCGTGCATCGGTGATGAGCATTGTACAACTGCTGTGGGAACCAGGATAAGCTTTGAAGAACTAGCTATCTAACTGATGAAGGCGGGCACTGTGGCAGGACATCATCACCCTTCAAACAAACTTCACTTCAATCCTAGTTTAGCGGAGGTTTGACTGAGCATGCCTACTCGGTAATCCAATGCCAGTGTTACAGTGAGTTTGCAGTCACGTCTCCAGTAGCCAAGCTTTGTTGCATCGCAGATGGACATTTGAGTCCTGGTATCATTGATATATCATGAAAAGCCGCGTAGCTATCCAAGCGTCTTTCTTTTCTCTAGCCTTGTTGTGCTGCTCACACCAATGCTTTTTGTTTCATAACTCGTGTCAAAATTGTCTTCGTCTCGTACGTCCCCACTTCCTCCTCGTCGTCCTCTTATGTATTCCGTGCTTCTTCCCTCGATCATGCAGCCATCCCAAACCCAGGTTCGATGCCTGCTTGCTTCAACGCCTTTGATTTCCTCGAGTCTGCATCCTTCTTGTCCGCCTTCTGCTGTGCTGCTAGCGATCTGACCTGCTCCACTGGCGCAAACTTGACGCCCCGTGGTGTGTCCTCGCGGTCGAGATCTACCGTGGCGCAGATGGTAACGTTTTCGCCTCTTATAGTCATGAGTCCGGGTAATTTGACGTCGTGTATTAGCCATGCGGGTTCTGTAGGAGCGGTTCCAAAGTCGGGGTTGCGCGCTGCTATCCGTTCGTAGCATTCTGTGAGGACAAGGTTGGCTGCGAGAGGTAAGTCTGTGCTTGTGGGATGGGAGGAATGGAAGGGCACCTACCGAACTGGTCGTAAGAGCGGAGGATGCCAATGTATTCTTTCTCGTCGCGGAGGAGGACGTCGACTTTCTCTGTAGCTACGTCAGCCATGTACTAAAGCTAGGTTGTCCTTGGTGGGTGCCCGTACTGTCTACCATGTCAAGCAGCATCGCCGAAGTCAGGAACGCCTGCGGCGGGAGGTCGATTGGGAGGATTGGCTGTGGTCCGGTTGGTCGTCCTCCACCAAGGGCAGGAGGACCAGAGGGCGGTGGCCCACTGGAGCTGTATACGCCTCCATAGCCTGTGCGCGTGCGTTAGTCGCATGCTTCTGTGAGCGCCTGCAGGCATTGAGTCGTACCAGGACCCGAAGGCGGTTGTCCTGGAGCTTCCACAGCATGTTCGGGCTGCGGTGGATCCATGGAGCGCTGAAGCATGGCGTTGAAGTTCTGAGCCATGTTCGGGGGAGCACCGGCGGGGCCACCGTGGGGTTGGTTGGGGAAAGACATGGCGTGGATTGTGTGTTGCGGTGTTTACGGGGTATACGAGGTTTCTTTAGCGGTTTCGGAAGGTGTGCGGAGGTGTTGCCAGCATGGCGAGGCTTGCGCGTGTTCTTGTTTGCAGTTACCTTTGCTGCTCGTCGCAGTTGACGCAACTCGAAATCGCGGGTAGTCGCGCTAAAATTGCTTGGCATGTCTGGTCGTCACTTGCGGTCCGCATCCCTGTATCTTGTATACGAACGGAGGTTAGTATCAGTAAGGGTAGTCAAGCATCATGCTCCATCCAGCCGAGTTTCTCATTCAATGGCACAACAACAGGCCAATTCCTTCAGCGGGCGAAAAACCTACGGACGAACCAGCGCTCATCTGAACTTTGAGCCTATATAAGTGACCGTCCCCTCGGCACCAACCAGTACTATTTTCCTATAGCCATACCATCAGCCTGTTATCTCTTCACGTCTGTTGCTCTCGATTTTGTTCTTCTGCCCGAATCCTGAGCTACTCAAACTCAGCCATGGCCGCGCTCGTTCGCATGTTCAGAAACAAGTGGATTACACCACCACAACCAACGACTGAAGACTATAGCGGCCGAAACATCATCGTCACAGGAGCAACATCAGGAATTGGAAAAGAAGCCGTATACAAGTTTGCTTTACTGGGTGCCTCGAAAGTCATCATCGCCGCACGAGATTTGAGCAAGGGCGAGTCGACCAGAGCTGAACTCGCAAAGAGACTTGGAGGGAGCGATCAGCTTGAAGTATGGGAGCTTGACATGATGTCCTATGACAGCGTTGTCGCTTTTGCAGAACGCGCACACGAGCTTGAGCACCTCGACATTGCAATCCTAAACGCTGGTCTACGCCGCTCATCCTATCATGCGGGCGAGCAGGGTTGGGAGGAGGGCCTGCAGGTCAACACCCTCTCCAGTGTTCTGCTGGGGGTCCTTCTCTTGCCAAAGTTGAAGCAGTCAAAACACTACACCGGAAAAACACCGATACTAGAATTTGTCAACTCTGGTCTGCATCAGAGCGCAGTTGTACCCATGGAAGTACGACAACGTGCAAACATCCTCGAGCACTACAACAAACGAGAGAACTTTAAAGAAGGCAGTCAGTACAAGTACAGCAAGGTGTTTCTTATGTATGCCACGAACAAGCTCGCCAGCGAGATATCCTCTGCCGATGTCATTATTACATCCATCTGCCCTGGAGTCGTCAATAGCAACCTGGGACGAGATCATTACTTCCCAGGTATCTACATTTTGGCTGCTGTCATTATCTTCCTGATTATCAAGTCACCATCACAAGGAGCCAACCTGATTCTTAGTGGAACAACCCAAGGTGAGGCGGTGCATGGGAGGTTTTGGCAGCACGACAAGATCCAGCCAGTGCCACTTGCAGTTGCAGGCACAGAGATGAAGGATTTGGGGTTGAGGATCTGGGACGAGATTGTCGAGTCGCTGGAGAAGGATGTACCGACTTTTTCCAAGGCTCTTGACGCAGCACTCTACACGCATCAGGGTCGCTAGTATTGACTTTCAAACATATACCACGTAGTAAGCATGTAGAGCAACGATTTTGTGGCAGACAAGGCTCATCCCAGAGGGGTCTGGACTCGCGCACAGACAGTAGCCAATGGCAACAATGACGTGTGAATGGCATTTCAAGCTTCAGCATCAGCACATCTTAACAACGCATCCCCTCCTTATTCCACCCCGTAATCCGTGCTTCTCCGCAGAAAGCTTCGGGCGCCCGCGCTGGCTGTATGAGATCGCCCTTCCGCCGCAAGCCCCCGTCCGCCCACGGCGCAGCCTCTCTCCTGCGTCTCTTCTTCCCCCACACGCGGGCACGCGCACGCGCTGAGCTCTCCAAACTCCGCCACACGACCCTCCCCTCGCTCAAGCACCGCGCGCAGTCCCGCATCTACAAGTACATCGTCTACCGCCAGGCGCAGAAGCTCAGCAAGAAGTCGAATATCCTCCAACGGCTGCGCAGCCACACTCGGACACTTCTGGGCAGAGGATACCTCGAAAATGAGGCACGGTTGAGGCGCAGGAACCTGGCACAGAGCACCAAAGAAGGCATGAGCAGCTACCAGGGCGGCGAGTCTGGCGGCCGGAGACGGAAGCTGGCCGGCTACCTCAAGGCGGCGAACGAGCTGCGCCAGACGTACACACAGCAGTATGCGCCCAACTGGAGCAGTCGAGAGGCCCACTATGACTACGAAGACGAAACACCAGGCAGCTTCCCGGATGCTGCCATTGTGCGCAGCGGCGAGGAGGAGATGATCCTCTTTCCCAGCTATGCGCGCAAACACATCAAGCGAAAGCCTGAGGCCGTACCAGGGACCATACAAGAGTCTGTTGGTGACGGTCGAGACGTAAGAGACTCGACTGGCGCTGGCGACGCTGAATTTTGGAAGCAGCAGTGGGACAACTACGAAGACGACAACGCCATCGTGGATGTCGATGTGCGAGGATGGATCTACTCGCCTCACAAGGGTCAGATGAGCAGGAAGCAGCGGCTGTTCATTGGCCTGGCGCGGCAGCTCGTGGGCGTGTCAGCACCGCCTGCTGGCGCATCTGCTTCGAACTCGTCTGCGAACAGTCGAGACCCGAGTCCCAACCACGTCGGATTTCGCGAACGAGCGCAAATGCGCCAGTCCCAGCGTGACGAGAACTTAGCAGCACGCGAGGCCGAGGAGATCTTGAAGAAGGGCGAACGGGAAGCCGCTGCTGCTGCCAAGGGCGCATATAGTGAGAAGCCCAGTCGCAGCAATCAGGACGATACGCAGCTGTATCGGGCGCAGAGCGGCGACAGCGTGCGCACGACAGGAAGCATGAAGGCCCAGCAGCTGGCGCACAGCCAGTCCAAAGATTCCCTGCGGAGCGATGACGAGCACATCACACCTCTGCAGAAGAGAGCATCGTGGAATCAGCCCGCAGACATGAGCCCCGCAGAGCTTGCAGAGGCGAATGCCCGTCTGATGGCTCGATTACGGCACTTCCTTGCGATGCCTATGGCGAACACACCGATCAGTGTCTTCTTCTACAACGACAAGATCTCGAAGCAGAGGACCATTTACACCAACGCTGCAGGCCACTTCAGCATGACAGCCGCACTGGACTTCATACCTACACACGTACGGATATTAGCTTCAGAGCAGCTGTCAGCTACTGAAGAAGTCATCATCACCGATGCTAAGGGTATCAGTGTCATCAGTGACATTGATGACACGATCAAGCACTCAGCCATTAGCAGTGGTGCACGAGAAATCTTCCGAAACGTCTTCATTCGCGACTTGAGCGATCTCACCATCGACGGTGTCAAGGAGTGGTACAACAAAATGTCTGAGTTGGGCGTCAAGTTTCACTACGTCTCGAACTCACCGTGGCAACTATTTCCTGTCATTTCCACGTACTTCTCCATGGCCGGACTACCGCCTGGCTCGTTCCATCTGAAACAGTACAGTGGAATGATGCAGGGCATCTTTGAGCCTGTAGCGGAGAGGAAGAAGGTCACACTCGACAAGATTGCGCGAGATTTCCCAGAAAGACGCTTCATCCTAATCGGCGATAGTGGAGAAGCCGATCTGGAAGTCTACACTGACTTTGTCCTCGAGAACCCAGGACGCGTAGCTGCTGTGTTCATTCGTGATGTGACTACAACAGAATCTGGTGGCTTCTTCGATCCTTCGGTCGGGCCAATATCAGGATCATCTTCACCGCGCCGCGGCGGTGGCTTGAACGCCTCAGATGTAACAAGCCCAGCAAGCGCAATGCGTGCACTATCCGAAGAGCATGACCCTGAGCTGAGGGCTGCAATTGCTGCCTCGTTGCGTGAGTTTGAGGAAGAAGATAAAAAGCGCGCGAGACCACAGTTGCCAGAGAATGACCAGGACCACCCTCAGAATCGGCCTGGGCTCCCAGCGCGGAAGTCATTCCAGACTACCAAGGAAGAGCCAGTAGCAAACCTTATAGATCTCTCTTCGGATGATGAGCCCGAGAGCGTCCCCACCTTGCGACGCTTCAACACCGACACAGAAGCTCTAAGTGCGCCTCGACGGACCTTGACAGGCTCGAGCATGGGCAAAGCAGCGCCTCCTCCACCAAAGAAGCCTACTTCCCTGCAAAGTCGGCCGTCGAATGACAGCTTGTACGCATCATCCTCGCCGGCGTCTCCCTCAAAAGCGCCTCCGCCCCCAAAGCCCCGTCGACCCTCGACTACAATCCGCATGGTGGGTCAACCAAGTCCGCTCTCCCAACAAAGCAATGCACCCACATCACCACCTTCGAATCGCCCTGCACCGCCACAGCCCAATTACAGCACCAAGCCTCAGTATGACAGTAGCAGCCAGAGCTACGCAGGCATGGCCCGCGACAAACTCTATTCGGTCTACAACAACCTGCCAGCCTGGTCGTCTGAAGACCAACAGACCTCGGACAACGCTAGCATTCGCTCAGGTTCGGACAACAGCAGTATCCGTAAAGCTGCTCCTCCTCCACCACCGCCACGACGTAACCATGCTGGAGCTGCTGCGTCCTACGTGGGCGGTAAAGCATCGTCAGCGTGGCAGCATGCGCCTTCCATGCCTCATCGCCCTCAGGTCACATCCTCGCAAACCACCGCACCTTTCTCAACAACAGCTCAACGCGAGAAGTTCAACCGCACAAACACAGGGAGCACCCTAGGCCTAAACGGAGCTGGGCAAGGCCAGATCGGCGACGGTCAGTATGTGAACAAACGCGAACAGCTCTGGCGACAGCGATGGGCAAGGGCCGAACAAATCCTGAACGAAAAGGGCGTCGTGCTGAGGAGTTGGAGGGTAGGCACTGACGCCATGGCCGAGGCAGAGAGAATCATTAAAGAGAACGAGAGGGAAAACAGAACCGGTAACAAAAACGGTGCGCGCGCGACTGTGAATGAGCGCAGCAACGGGAATGGAAGCGTGCGGCAGAGATGATGAACATTTGACGATCATGGCCTAGATTTCATTCAGAGGGTATATTTAAAACGGTGTTGTGCATAGCGCAAGCATATAGCATCGTAATGCATAGTTTATTTCTCCTTCCCTTTCAAGCCGTGTATTTTAGCCTCAGGGTATTTCGCGCGCGCTTCACATCGTGGTGTTGCTTGCGCCCTTTTTCTGATCCACAGCACCCGGTAGGCATGTCAGCACTCATCCCAAACCAGTAATACGCGCACGCCGCTTACCACCGCGCATCGCTAACTCAATATATCGTTGATGTTCGACTCATTGCTCGTGGGACGCCTGGGGTTTGCACGTTGTGAGTCGCGATATCGCCGGGATGGGCGGAGGATCGGATGGTGGTGTTGAGGACTTCGCAATGGAGCGTATATAAGCTGATAATCTTCGACTACCGAAATACACGCAAAGCTTTGCCTAAGGATTGGGTCTCACGTCTGATAGTTTTTGGTGTATTTCGTTCGATCAATTGTCAACTTCTTGCCTTTCCAAAACCAACAGCTCCACCGTTCCTAACTCACCACTACAATGTCCTGCCCTGACTGCTTCCGCGGCGGCGCCGCAACAGGCACACCCAGCGGCTCAATGAAGATGCTCCACGGCTTTAACACGTACATCGCCTCGCCCAAGACCGAGGAGGGTGCACCTGCCACAAAGTCCTCAACCATCATCCTCTACACCGACGCCTTCGGCCACCACCTCCCCAACAACAAACTCCTCGCCGACGCCCTCGCTCTCAAAATCGGCCTCACTGTCCTCGTCCCAGACATCATTCCCGGCGGCGGCATGAGCCCCGCCATCCTCCCCCTCATGGACACCTTCTCGTCTCCCGACGCAAGCATGCTAAGTAAAGCATGGGCAATGAGCCGCGCAATGGTGCACGTGATCCCCTTCTTCATGCGTGCAAGTCCGCAGAGCGACAAGTGCACTGCGCCATGTCTTGAGTACGCGCAGAAAGTGCGGAAAGAGATGGGTGAAGGAGCGAAGTTGGGGGTCGCGGGGTACTGCTGGGGCGGGTATCAGGCGTTTCATATTGCGGGCGCGTCCTCAATGGGTGAGAAGGTGGTGGATGCGGTGTTTGTTGCGCATCCTGCGCGATTTGAGACGGTGCAGGCGGTGGATGCTGTGGGGAATGGGGTGGGTGTAAGCTTTGCGCATGCTGGGGATGATATGTCGCTCGCGATGAGTAAGGCTGAAGAGACGAAGAATGCGTTGGATGGAAAGGATGAGTTTGAGATGAGGGTTTATGAGGGGTGTGTGCATGGGTTTGCTGTTAGGGCGACACCGGGGAAGGAGAAGGAGGCCACGGCTGCTGATGAGGCGTTGGAACAGGCGTTGGAGTGGTTCAAGAAGTGGCTGTGACTGCGGTGGGTGTTGGGGAAGGAAGTGAGAGGAGAGGTATTCAACATGCCGCCCCTTAAGAGTCTGAGTAGTCAAGATCTGGAGGTTAATAGGCAGTCGTGGCGTGTTAAGTGTTTAGATCAGGACCAGCTCAACCTGGTTATCGTGCGAATGTCCATAGCAGCGTCGGTAATGAATGCCAGTATAGTTTCGAGCGCGATTCAAATACTAGTGAAAGAACGCTTTATGACAGACCATGAAGATATGAAGCGCAGATTCGCGCAAATTCGGATGGATTCAGAGTGAGGTTCAGCACTGCGTTGTCCTGTGCTAGCTAGAATTGTCTCCGCGCGTCGTAATGGAGTTGCATGGGAGAAATTAGCAAGACATACGCGTGGATTCAAATTCCGCAGATGCTTTGATGTGAGCGCCTTCTTGTCGTCTTTCCAATTAAAGCTCGAACGTATAGATGGGTGGTTGTCAGGTTGAGAGAAGGTGATTGACGCTAGCCGAATCTGGGATATCTAGCGTGATCTCCTGGCTTCATGGCATGATATGTCCACTGGAGCCAGCATTGCGCGTACAGTTACCTTGCTGTAGAAGCTCGCGCACGTCTGGTCGCGTAGTGAAGGTCCATAGAGTGTCTTCATTGAATGGTTGCATGCGAAAGCAGCTTGAAACCGAGCTAACGTGAAACCAAGAATACGATGTTTCGATTACGGCGCTTCTCAATAAAGTTCGGGTGAACTATTGCAGTATTGGCGCCAAAGAAAGGAGGAGGCTGGTACAGATTGCGCGCCAATAGGAGTTGATGATGTCATCCGGTATTACATCAAAACAAAGCTACCTACACGACGTCCTACACGCGACGACACCCTTTAATTGAAAATTTCACCCCCGATCGAATTGACAGATCCATCTTTGTCGCACAACCACAATAACAGCATCAATGCCTTCATCTAAGGGAAAACCGACAGACCCCAAGCTTCGTGAGAAGGTGAAGGAGGAGGTGAAGCAGAAGCCCAATAAGGACGGCGGTGGCAAGGGTCAGATGGCCGCATGGAAGGTATGTGATCGCGCCGCTTACGCGACCAAGGCGGCAGGATCTGTATTGACGCGCTCAGGCTGCCGAGATCTCTAAGGAGTATGAAAAGCAGGGTGGTGGGTACGAGAACGAGGCTGGTAGCAAAAACGAGCCTAAGAAGGGCGCTCCAGAAGCCAAATCTGACAGCAAAAAGAAGACCGAAGAGAAGAAAGCAGACAAGCCTGAATCTAAAGAGGAAGAGAAGAAAGACGACGCGGAGGAGAATGAGGCTCCCGCGAGCGCACAGAAGCCCAAAGCTAACGTAGGAAAGAAAGCTGATAAGAAGTCCGATGAGAAAGAGGGCAACGGAAAGGCCGACACTAAGAAGTCCGCACCTAAGAAAGCCGCCGCGCCGAAGAAGGAGAAGAAAGTCCCCCAGGAAGGTACCAGGCGAAGTACCCGAACCACGGCGAAGAGAAATTCGCCCATCAAGGAGGTCGACACCGATGCTGATGAAGAGGATGAGGCACCTAAGAAGAAGAAGACCAAGAAGACCAAGGCTTAGGACAACCTCGTGCTAGGTGGGCGAGGGTCTGAATCTGTGCACACGCAGAGAAGTCGCAGGACTGACGCCTTGAGGATGATGAGACGCATTTCATAGTTCTATGTCTGATTCATAATGATATTGCCCATGTCGACAATGGTCACTTCGTGCCTTCCTCTAATGCAGAGCTAGCTGTGGTAAATCTAGCTACGTCACAAACTCACCTCACCCTTATGACGCTCGTCTCCACATCAGCTTCGATGCAAGGGATTGCGCATCACTTGAACGTATCGATTGTCGAACAACTCTTGCCGGCTTTGCCGCATCAGACAGAGATGCACTTATAAGCAGCCGTCGCCCAACACCTGTGCAAGCCCCCAAGATCTCAGCTCCAAGCGCTCTCGCGCACTTGGCAGTATGCGTCACTAGCATGCTACCAACCACTTTATCTGCCACGAACAGCGTTGAGTTATTCCCAGCGGCTTGTGGGGCCGCGGCTTCGAAACCGCGCCCCGGACCACAACTACAACTAGAGGATAAAGAAGCAAACAAAGAGATGGACCCTAGGCTTAGCTCTCCAACGCTGCTAAGCAGATGGCGAGTTTGAAGGCTTCGATGACTGAGCGCATACCAACGGCAAGAGAGGCTGGGCAAATGCCCCCGGACCGAGATTCGCGAGGGGCTGCATTGACTGTACCACACTAGATATCGAAAGTGCAATCCAGACTGCCCTGCAACAGCCATGAACAACAGTTCAAAGACAGTTCCCAGCAAGCAAGTATTTGGCATGAATGCTTTTCACAAGATCGAGATGAGAAGGTCCGAATCATCGAGACAATGATCGACATGCGCCCATCACCCAGACAGCGCGCTTACGGGACGATGCAGCTCAGACCACACGGGAGCTATCCATGCAGCCTACCCGACATTGCATTGCGAGCAGCCAGCTTCGCTACCTGACCCGCCTTTTGTGCGTCGTGGAGCCTTCTCCCCTCGCAGCCAGCAAACAACAGTCTAACGAGTAGAGCACCCGCTCTATGGCCTGAGGCCACCGCGCTTCCTGCTCTTCGCATTGCTTGTCGCAACTACAGGAATGAGCCACGCGCAGACGCCCGACTCTTGTTCTGAAGTTGTACGCAGTCAGCCGCAGTCCGCCTCCATGTCTACCACTTCGCAGTATTACAGAAGCCCCAACCCTCACTCGCACTACCAGAACTTTCAAAGCAACAACCACGACCAAGGATATTCCAGTTTCATAGGAGCATGGCACGATAGCACCCACGCCCCGTTCACCGGCCCGTCGTCGGTCCCGTTGCTCCACTACCCCCAGGCCGGACTGAGCTCCGACTTCCCCAGACCGCATCAGCCTCCTGCTCCACAGGCATGGACTACCGGCTATGCGCAACCAAGTATTCAGGAGTGGAATACAACTGTGAGCGACCGTGTGAACGAGCAGAGCTTTGCGCCGCGCTTAGGTGGTTCCTATGACATCGCTGAAGGAGGCGCCTCTGTGCAACACACAACCCCTAACGTTGCGCGCCCGTACCCACATCAGCACCATCAGCAGACATCGGCTGCGGAGCACGAGCAGCCCCTGACATCTCCCGAGTGCGGTTTCAGAGACACAGAACGCTTCACCGCGCTGCGCATCACTTCTGTGAGTGTGAAGACGTCGTATTCCACGCTAATCCACTAACCTACCCCAGGAATCCCCTGCAACACCGGCAGACCCACCTTTCACGAATCATGGCCAGAGGGCACACTCGATTGCTCATCCATCGCATGCAGTATCGCAGCCGAACGTAGAGCAGACACATGCGGTGTTGCAAGCGTCGACCGCGTGGGGTGCCACGCCAGCCTTAGCGCCTACCGAACAACAACATTACGCAGCTCATACCAGCAGTGCGCTGTCATCTGCGGTCATCACCAGTGGACCGGTCAGTGTTCAAGGTGCGGAATGGCCGACAGCAAACACATCCAGCGTTGTGCCTGCTCCCACGGTCTATGGTCAAATCCAGCCTCAGCAACCATGGCCTCTAGTGCAGACCGGCTTGGACCAGAGGGTCTACGAGCACGAGAGTATCCAAATCGATCAACCGACGGATTCGTCCCTCTTTGCGCAGGCCAATCGGCGGCCTAGTAGCAAGAAGAAAGCTGCGAAGGTCCCGTCATCGTACGTTGAGAGGCAGGAGAAGATGAAAGTCTCGAAACGCAAAGGCCCATTACAGGAGAAGCAACGCGAGAAGACGCACACGATGCGCAAAACTAAGAGAATCTGTGTACGCTGTAGGTTCTACAAATCAGGTTGTGATGAAGGTGATCCATGCCAGAAATGTAACAAGATCGAGGGACATGCACGGTCTTTCCGAGAGCCTTGCTACAGGGAACATCTGGAGGACACTAGCATCATCCGGCGATGTAATGGTCGCGAGCAACAGGAAGAGGCCGAGTTCCTGGGTTACGACTGGAAACCTGGAAGCCAGCTCTGGGAAATGGACATTTTGTGGAATCTGCCAGGCTATGGGCGCATACCGAATGCGCAGCCTATGCGTGTCGCCTTTCGTCCATACAGCCCGAGACGAGGTTCGCTCGACACAGCAACCTCAGTATGGACCACCAAAGGAGGTGACGTCTGTGCCATCGAGCAGCCGGCATACGCCATTTATGACACTGCAAACTTGGTTTCTGCTTTCGAACGATACTTCTCGAGCCTCCAACCCGCCATTGAAGCCTGGATCTTTGACCGTATTCAACACGACGAAATTGCTACACATACATATCGAGAAGTTTTCAGAATGCGAAGTGTTCATGGTTCCCGTGCTCTTGATCTGGCCATGCGGCTACAGTGCCTCTCAGTTGTGTCTCAGGGCTATGGTACAGTCTGGTCCAACAACATTCCGGGGATACAAGAGTATGACTACCGCCATTTAGGACGTAGCGACTATGAAGCATATGATCGGAATTCACGTGACCGACCTTTACCTGGCGCTATTACGCACCAGATGGACGTCGCTGCTGTCAAGTACTTGCGCAAGCTGGAAAAGTTGTTTGTGAAAGAGCTGGCGTCTTTGATTTTCAAACCCAAGATCAAACCATGGTATGAGCTTTTTCTAACCTTCTACGTCGTCTTTTGGAATCTCGAATATATCAACAAGGGAGCGAAAGGGTACATGAAGGCAAAGAACGGCACTGTGAGTTCTCATTTCTCTGTTGCAACTATAACTGCTGACTTCTGTAGCTCATTGAACACCAAGTCAACAACGTCGTCAATAATCAAGTCAAGAAGTGGGAGTTCGCATTCCCAGTCTTGTTGTACCATTGGCGTTGTACGCTACGTGGTTACTCACCCTTTAAGCTCGCGCGTGACAATCCAGAGGAGCTGCGTGAACGTGGGCACATAGATGCTGAAGGATTCACATATGTTACACAGGTAGCCAAGATCTTCGACAGACTTAGTCCCGGTAAGCATTCCCCTCCTCAACAGAAGTCCACTCCTGACTTGCGCAGATCGATTCCAGCCACCACTCACTGGATTTTCTGCAACACACCATTCATTTGCGAGCGAATGGATCACGAGTCTTTTTAAAGAAGCTGGAGCTTGAGCCTGTTACTGGTTGTGCTGTAAGATCACATGTCAGCAATGGAAGAATGATACCAAGGCTTAATTTAATTTGTCGAGCGAGACTGTCAAAAGACCGGTTTTATTTCAGTATGTCAAGAATCAGACGCCTGTACGATGAAGTACTATATGAATAACCTGTATATGCAGCCAGAGCCGATGTGCGTTCAAATGATAGAAGTCGGAATTGCCTCCCAAATGCACATACCATACTCCTCGCTGTCCCATGAAACGTGGTAAATGCTTCAGACTTTGATGCGCTGGCTTAAGTTGCCTCTCATGTTGCGGAAAATGCATTCAACCGTGGCTCTCGCGGCCACTAATGGCACGCCAGGGATCCATATCAATGATGGGTAGCTCTTGGGTCCTGTCGGGGGTGAAAGGGTCATCGAAGTTGTTTCGGAAACGGGACGGCTTATCCCAGGAATTTTCGGGATCCCGAAGAAACATGCGGAGCAAGTGTCGAGTGCTCGCCTTCCCATTGGCTCCTTGGTATGCCTCGCGAGCATGCATGATGCTCAGATTGTTGATGAACTGTATGTCGCCCTGCTCGCGATCGAGCCTTGTGCTGAATCGCTTTGCCAGCTCTTGCACGACATGCATGGCGTACATCTGCTTATCTGAAACCTTTGGCATGCTTGGGTCTCGCTGGATGCGCGGGCTTCCGAGCAGTGGCGCCTTAACAAGTTGACATATAGGCTTGCCCTTTGAAAAGAAAAGAGTTGGACCGAGCTCAAGGTATGGCGCCTGGTCTCTGTTACTTGGTTAGAATTGAATTCATAGATGTGATTGTCGCGCGGCTTACTTCTGTTTCAGCTCGAATGGCCAATCTGCCTCCGCCATCGTTTCCAGGACTTCCGGTTCGGTCTTGAGTAGCTCGTTATAGATCTTCCAAAAGCTTGCAATGTACTGTCCACCTCCAATACCAGCACCACCGTCGTTCCGTACATGAAGAGCCAGAATGTCCCCAGAAAATCGATCGCTGTGGAAGTCCATAGCGGCTGTGATCTTAGACCCGGCAAGTCCGATATCCTTGGCCCACACTGGTACAACCTCCTTCGTAGCATCGCGGACATGGCTAAGCGTCTGATTGGCATATGAGTCTGTCGCACGCTCCGATGCCACATAGGAGCAGATACCCGCGAATGCGATAACGGCCTCCTCGTCGTTGAGCCTAGCTGCCTCCAATCCACGCAACACTACCACCCCAGGACCGTCGTGTAACTCCTTGCTCACAGCAGAGAGCTTACGCGCCAGGTTCGCCACCAGCGGAAATGTGCGCTGACAAATCTCGCTGCGGGGAAGCCTTTGCAGCTTAAAACCAACTACGGCGGCACGGATGTTGTCGACTTCGGACCTTGAAAGGTGGACGATGTATTGAGCAGGGTCAAGATCTGCGCCTTCCCAGGCCATAGGGCCAGTAAGAGCTGGCGCGAGCCTGTCAGGAATAGAGTATGCCGAAGAGCTGCTCTGCAGACTCTCCGTGGAGGACCTTGGACTCAGCGTATGCGCTGACATGGTCGTTGATGACAGAATTGATTGGTTGGGTGTTTTGATCGCTGGTACAGAATTACTTTTACCTAATGTGTTGAGGATGAGGAAAATTATTGAACTAGTTCTGTGGAAGGTAGGTGGAAGAGTCGATCCGGTGAGTTATATATGCTCATGCTCATTCACGGTGCTCCAGGTTGCCTAACAAGTGACGCGATGTTATGTGGAAAGGAAGCCGTGAATGATCAGCCGAACTAGAGCTGACAGAGCCGCAGATATCACTTGGCCCTTGTCACCTGTCTTAGCTCACCGTTGGAGAACCACTTAACGAACATGCCGCACTTGCTGGCTGCAGCCTCCATTCGTATTCTAGGCCAAGTCTTATTCTCCGCTTCACGTTGTCACCTGATACATACTACATGCTAAAGCCAGCCGGTCAGCGTGCTTGAGTGCTTCACAATCCGGGCCCAGAAACTACTATGCACGTCAGCGCAAGGAAAGCCTTCGAAGCCTCGCCACATGGGCGGAACTAGTCTTCCCTTCCCCGTCGTTGGACCGTCCTAAAGACCTCTGGCCGGCTCATTCCCGCCGTTGGTTTCCCCACCATCTACCTTGGCTGGGATGGCCATGTGGGTCTTGATCTGCCGTACTCATGCCACGCGTTGTGTGGGGCCCAGAGCGAAATTCTTTCGCATATCTCGCGAAAGTGGTGCACCTGTTGAGGTTACAATGTTGAGAGGCTGTGACATGTGCGCGTAAGATATTCCACTGGTGGCTGATAGGTGCAGGGGTTTCTTTGTTCGGACTTTCCGCTCCATCAGATCGTACATTCATGACGTTCAGAACCACACGTCAGCCCTACGTTAACGGAGGAGCTTAATCCTTCCACTGCTCGTGTCGAGTACTCGGGTATAGTCATACACTGGCTCGGCTCTGCAGATGACATGCAGTCGAGCCGTCAGCCTCGAGTAAGTAACGGCCTGAAGGATTTTGTATAGTCAATTCTGCCTTGTAGTCAGCGCGGTCAAGGCGTAGATTGGCGGTGAACGAACGTTTCATCTACAGCTTGACCTGAGGGAGGACGTTGATTCTGTCATCACGCGGCACACCTCTCATGCGGAGTGATATCGTGACAACGGCTTCCTTCCAGCGAGCAGCTTGCAGTATTGGCCAGTGGAGAAGCCGTGATGTACCTCGCTTCGGTCTAGCCATGGTTCACCGCCATGCACACGATAAGGTAAGGTGATAAATGTAGCACCTGTGACTGTGATCTAAGTGACCATGCGCATGTGGCTTCTTACGACTCGATCGAGAGCAGTTACAGCCGCGGTTAGCTAAACAGTTGTCAGGGTCTAACCCAAAGCTAGACTTCATTGGCCGGACCATGGACATAAGACGGCCGATGCCTTAGCTCGCCAACTTCTTTGTCTGCCATTGGTGAGGCCTCAAAAGTGTTAGTGCGCAGCGGCTTGAGAACCAATTGGCTATTGCGCTTTGGATCGGATCGCGCTCCTCAGTGAAGTTGCCGTCGAGCTACTCTGCCGCATGGCGCAAGCGCTATCGCTACTGGCGGGATGGGTTTGTGCTCAGGTAGGACAGCATTCCTGTCGCTTGCTTTTGCTCCGTGGATGAATTGGATGAGTTCGACACGCTGCTATTGGAGCGCCACGGGCGGCTTGTTAGTTTTGTTGAAAGGTATTATTGACCACGGTATGAAGTTCTCCACTTTGAATAGTGAGAAACAGGCCCATGATGGCGCCTTCATGTGTAGTATGCGGGTGAGCGGATCATCGAACCCGAAATCTGCAACGCAGCGGATCGCCTAATGAAGGATCCTTGTAGGTGTACTTCCAAGAAATCGTCTCAACGCGGTAGTCGATGAGGAATTGCTGCGTTGTGCGAGAGGATTTGTCCAAATCTAGCGAACCACATGGGAAGCCTGCATCATGGGGGCATAATAATGCATCCAGCCGCGCTATTACAAAGCGCAGACCATGTGTGCGAGAACTACATTTAGTTCGTCATGGTAGAGTGACTGTGCTTCTGTCCTGGATCTCCGCGGCTGTCCCCATCCTTCGAACAAATATTTCCCTCAACAAGAGCGAACCTCCCATAATGACCAAACAGTGCTCAAGGTGTACATTACAAGGGTCTCGGCAGTTACCATGATGCAGAAAGTCGGGTCCGTGCTTGCAGCCAGGTCGTTCTGGTGGCTGATCACTTTGCTGGGGGTCTGATCAAGGAACCCGCGACGTCGTCACCCCACTTTGGCGGGTCTACCTGCGGCTCAGGTAATACTTTTGCAGCTTCCCATCTTCAGCCCACCCTGTCTATTGGGACATGCTGGAGGGGTCGAACCTTGCCGGTTGCACATCCCCGGACTCGGCTCCATTCCGAAGGCTGTGTGCCACACTCAGCTCGCTACCTAGTCACAAGAGAACTCATATCAAAAGACATCGTCGATGTCGCCGAATTGGGCGTACTCTGCTGCTGCGGGGCAATCAGTCTAAGGACGGGGCTGTGGATTATTGGCGCATATAGTGCTCGAGCCCCCAAACCTGTTCTGGTATGTAGCACTCCCCATTTGAGCCTCAAAATAGCGGTGCGGTAGTTGGTAGCTCGGCTAGGTATTCTTCCAGAAGAAATACGTAGGCATAGCATCGCATGAGTTGCCTATTGGAGGGCTTCGACCATACTACGGAACGTGGACGGCATGATCATCGGGAGCCGTTTTTCGCTTAAGTCAATCTGGCGGAACAGGAACCCTGTGTAGCTGCTGCGAAGTCGACTACTGTACGCAAACTACTAGGTGTGATCGACCAGAATAACGTCCACTTGCAAAGGATGGAGGATGGCCATGTGAACTGCAAGCCTCGATCGATTACAAGGGCGGGCCCATGGGCAGCGGCATATCGGACAGGGTATATCTTTTTAAAGCTATCGGTCTCGCTTTCATCCACATTTATCGAGGCTGAGCTGCTGAATGAGTGTCGGACGTAGCGGTTTGTTATACCATTTGGGATATAATAGCTCTTGGCCGTTCCCGTATGGCTCCCACGTCGGGGGCTACGAGCTGATAGTTTGATCTTCCACGAATGGTGAACTGGCGGATCCGGAGGCACCGAAACGCCGTAGCTTGACATCGACAGAGGAGCGATCGTTGGCGATGGTACAAAACTCGCAGCGGAATCAGCAGCCTACATCCGGCTAGTGGACAGATAAGGTGCGATATGACTGTAAAAGGAGCTCAAGAATATAGTGACCTACATGCGTAGTGTAACAACCAATACCGAGCGCGTTTCAAGCACGCAGTGTGTCATCAATAAGCACAAGCGAGACGGCGAACCAGGGTAGAAACACTTTGAATGGGCACAACCGAACGCTCAGCGTGGAAACGCTGAACAAGTTTGGTGGTTCGCAGTCGTTGGTGGGAGTGCTTTGCAGGTGAATACACATCGAGGGTGTGATGCAATACGTTGAGGTTGGGCATGAATGATAGAAAGGTACTGGGTGGCACCTTTCCACATGTGGACTAGACCCACCCTGCCACGGAGCGGGCCCAATCGCCGAAGCCCGGACATCACTTCCTCGGGACCTCTGACGTGCACGCGGTGCCTACTGCGTCAGCTTTAATTATACGTCAAGAGGATATCAGTAGGCAAAGTACCACACCATGCCCTCGTTGCCTTGAGGTCAGAAGTGAGATCATTTGTGCCTTCGCTATTTCACAAATTTGTCAAGTGGCACCACCAGCTGGATAGCTATGGCACGCCTGAGCGCTTAGTTGTGATTTGGTGTCAGCCACATCAAACGATGTGGCTTTGTGAGGCGGACAAGCATCACATGTGGAGGGATTCCAGTTTCCCCACAATCAGGGTTCGAATCGAATCTCCATATCGAGAACCGGTTCAGCATGTTTGCAACAGGCACAGGGCCTGTACGTCATTCGCTGATCCTCAGTTCGAAAGTTTCTGCCGTTATTTGAATCACATCGCCTATCTTCACTTAACATGGCATTCGCGAAGTAGAGTTTCGTTGTGGCGTGATAAAGGCTTGATCTGAGTTTCACACCGCCCCTAGGCAGCTTCTGGACAAAATTGGCGAAGAGACTGGCACGAGCGGAGAAGTGAGCCGTCGCCAATACCATTTTCCAGTTTCCGTTACAACTCTCCTGCGACCCGTTACCACAATACTTGGCAGAGACCCTTACTGGGTGGCAAAACGGTGTTCCTTCAGGTACTGACCACTCCAAGAATGTGCACGGTTGGCTCCTCGAGAACGATTGGGCAAATGTCTAAAGCAACACCATAGTCCTCGAACGAGAGTTCGCCGCTACCAGCATCGACCTCGATCCACCTTCTGTTCATCAGATCGCCGTCTTGAGCTCGATCGAAGAAGTTCTGGGGTGCAAAGACGATGCTGCTGTACGCTTCGGTATAGAGTGTGACCTACTGCAATGTCAGTGTACGGTCCAAGGGGTAACAGCTGCATTGGATTGCGTACCGGTACATCTTCACTTCTTGTAAAGTGATGCATGCCTAAGTTGAACCAAACCACCAGGTCTTGATCCTCGATGCTCTCGCCGTCGAAGAACTTGCTGAAATCTTGCTGAGGATGCACAGGTCCGTTCGCGTTCTGGACACTATTTGCAAACACCTCTGTATCGTGCTGTCTCGAGACAGCAAGGTGTGTTTTTGCAAATTCGGTGTTCTTCAAAGACCATGGTGACTTCAACGTTGTGAGATGTATATTCGACCTTCCAGGCACGAGTCGGTAGCCACGATGCTCACCCCACGCATTCGTTTTGTTTGGATTCAGCACAACATACATGGCCTGGTTATTGGCGGCCCAGTTGAACTGCTGCTCGGTCTGCATAATGGAGACATCCATTTCCATCTGTTCGAAGACGCCAAGCTCAGGAAACCATGGTTGTGACTGCTGTACAGCCTTCAGCTCTGAGACTTGCAGAGAGTTACTTGTTCCTAGGATATCGAAATCGGCTTTAAAGGTGACGATGTGATCGTGAAGCGAGCCTTGTGTTGCTTGCTGAATCCGAGGTCCCCACTTCCCTTGCTTAGGGTAATAAAAGGAGCTCTGAAGGTATCCGGAGGCTCGTACGCTGACTTCGAGTGAGCCGTCCATGTGGAAACCGTAATCAAACATGTAGTCGTAATTTCCGACGGTGGCAATGGCGCGAACAATGAGTTGCGCACCCTTAACTGTGCCGAGTTTACTGAACCCGTAATTGTTACTGGCTCCGTAGCGATGTCGCGACAGAGGAAAGTTCATATCGGCCTCAAAGATACACAGTGCGTTGGTGTTGGTGGTCGTGTGGTTGCCGCTGTGATAGGTGCTGGAAGTAGTCAGCCATCAGCGTCTGTAAGATTCCATATCGGTAAGTGAGCATGAAGTAACTCACAGATTCCAGAAAGTAGATCCCCACGGGCAATCGTAGCCTTCGACAAGGGGTGACATCTCAGCACCAAGGTTGTAGTAAGTATCCTGATAGAGCGTATTAGCCGCTTTTGGCTGATTACCACCATACTGGGCTGTAGCTTCTTGCATAGACAGCTCATAAATGATGCGCTCGCCCTTGAAGCGGATATCGTAGAACATAACCCCCAAAGTTCGAGTGAAAGCGATATAGAAGGACCATCCCATATACTCGATGTACTGGTTTTTCTCATCAACCCTGTACCTCTTACCCCCCAACTCTAATGTAGCCGGCGCCAGCCTCTCTTCGAGATCACGCTTACCGAGCTCTGGCTTGTAATCGAGCAATGCCCAATCTGCATCGAGCGTCTGATCGAACTCCACAGCCAGCTCGCCAGCATTGAAGGCCATGCGCAAAGCCTCAATAGTAGTGTAGAATTTCTCGCCAGTGACAAAGCCTTTGAGGGAATACAGTGAGGCGTCCGTGCCTGTGCAATCGATCAGGAGGAAGAAGTCCAAAGGCGTCATATAGTTTGCTGGGCCTGGGATGCGAAACATGATATTCCGGAACGCTTGAGTGCCATCGTAGCTATTTGGGGTCCCCGAGGTAGCAACCAAATTGGCTGTAGAAGTTAGCGGAGCACTCCAAGTTTGTTCAAAAACGTACTCCTTTTGTCAGTAGCTCCGAAGTATACTGAACCCTGGAACAAATCCGCCGTAATGTCTGAAATGTTGGACATGATGGAGGCGATTAGAGGGTCTGTGGCTGCGACTCGAGGCCCGTCGAAGTTCCTGGAGTTGTACGGGACAGAGCCACCGCTACCGCCGTTATACAGATAATCGAGCTTCTGAATGGCGGTCTGTTCGGTTACAGGAAGTGGTCCGATCATATATTCTTGTGAATCTGGCACCTCTTTTCCGCCCTCGAAGATGATCGCGCGAGCATACTGGTCGGGTCTCGTCCCATTCGCATCGATGTAAGGCAAAATATCTGTCTTGTTCAGTGGCAGAGTATCGATCCAGAAGCTGTTGCGCCAATTAGGGCCTTGAGCTTCTTGGACTTCAGTAAAGCAGCTTACATGTAGTTGTCTGATGGCACTGCATGGTCCGGATGAGTCAGGTTCAGACCACTCGCAGGATCATGAAGAAGATTCCAAACCGCCAAATTGTCTTCAGCTGAGATCTGAGCCCATACATTGGACTTGGGCGCTGTTGTGACTGGTGCAGCATCCAAAAGGCACGCTGTGGATGTGTTGTAGCCTCTTTTACCGAGGGCTTCGTGTAGAAGTTTACGCTCGTAACCCAGCGGTGGGAGAGCAATTGCTGTGCTAGCAAATGCTAGCCACGTAAAGAGATGAACCATCTTTGCTGATGAGTGGGACATGGGCATTCACTATTCCTCGTTTCCTTTTATATTACAAAAGTTAAGTCACGCATGAGATATAGAACTACATGACTGTTGATTTGAAGTACTATGACAGCAAAAGGCAGCCTTGTCAAACGAAATGATAAGATATCAGTTGGGTCCCCATTTGCAAGAACGGCATTAGTTTAAGAAGCGCTGATTCAATCGAACAGGATCTGCATATAGCGAGCTCGTTATGGTAAGTGATGCTCTGCCATCTCTGTAACTCTTTTAGGAAGAGTTACAGAAAGGTCAATCAAACAACATTGCTGACGATTCTGAGTCCGATGTATCTATATACCTAGATACCATTTCTCTTTCTTCTCCTTGTATCTCTAAACCACTACAGACATCAAAATTATGGTACTGTTCTCGGAAAGCCTTATCACTGTAATCCAAAGGTGGGATAAGGCCATCTTATCACTGCATACTACCCCCGTCCGCCAAGACCAATTCCCCGCCACGACTACCTGAAGCAGAGGTTCCAAGAATTCCAAACCTGGTGTTGAGCAGAGCTTACTACATAGGTACATCGTTTCGGATGCTTAGCCGGCGTTGATAACGCTATTGTTTGCACCATGTCTTGTCCGGATTGCCTACGGCGCAAATACAACGACCAGTAAGATTTGAGGTTTGAGTAACGTTGTACCATCTGCCGACATGACGCTTCCGTGTTCGATTCAAATCTGCTGCCGTGGGTCAAATGTGCCGAAGCATCGTTCAAACTTGGATGACAGCCTATGCCTCCCTACGTCGTGGATAGTGGGTCCTAAATAATGGAGACAGAAGTGCAAGCTCTCGAATGGCCTCGAGAACACCTAAGATTCACACATGCTGCGGAAGAATGAACCCAACTAATCCACGGACGGAAGGTCAACGGCTTGACGTGTAGATGTGCGTTCATGAAGACCCTGCAGTCGTCAGCGATACAGCAGAATTATCTACACACTAGCCGTAAACATATTCAGTACCGAAATGAACTCCTCAAATCCATTATCGACCTAATGATTCCTTGCAACCAGCAACAAGTAGAAGTGCATAAACCTAAGTACCACCAAGTCTATACTCCTTATCGATACCCCAGCTTCCCTTCACTACGTCATCACCTCACTCCTCACTCACTCTCAAGTCTCATTGCGAACGACCCTACGAGCATAAACACTTGAAATGAAATAACCTCAATTAAATGTGAAGAGGTGCGGTTCAAGATGCGAGCCAGCGACAGAGGAAGTCCGCCGCCGCCAGCCTCGGCAATAACGATGACGATGATGCAATGCGTGCTATTGATCGACTGATGGATATTTGACAAATAGCTCGAACTGAACTACATCTACATTCCTACACTCTCACGACGCGCAGCCAGCGACTGTTAGGCAATCAACACCATATTCTAAAAAATATAGCAGCAATGGCGCCCAAAGGCCTCGCAATCCTTATCGGCGCTGGGCCAAACACCGTACTTTGCAATTCTCCTGAACGATGGTCGTGAATCACAATGCTAAGTAATCCAGGGCACAGCAATCGCACGCATCCTCTCCTCCCCGACCCATGGCAACCTCGCCGTCGCACTCCTCGCGCGCCGCCCCGAGTCCCTGCAGTCCGTCATCTCGACCATCCGCGCAACCTCCCCAGATGCAGTCCTCGAAGCCTTCCCCTCTGACACGTCGAAAGCGAGCATTGAGAAGGCGTTTGCTGATATCAAGGCGCACAAGAGCTTTGCGGGTCTGAAGGCTGAGGTTGCGGTGTACAGCGTGAAGCATTCGTCGAAGAAGCCGTTTTTGGAGGAGACGAGGGAGGAGTTTGAAGGGAGTTTGGAGGAGTATGTTGGTGGGGCTTTTACGTTTGCGCAGGAGAGTGTGAAGCGGTTTTATGCGGATCATGGGGAGAAGGCGTTGGCGGAGGGTGGGGAGAAGAAGGGTGTATGTGGCGCCCCTCCGTTCCATGCATGATGTAGAGCTGACAATTACAGACTCTCATCTTTACAGGCACACTTGGTGCGCTGCGATGCAGTGCGCAGTTCGCGGCGTACGGCGCCGGTCGCGCGTCTGTTCGACAGCTGGCGCAAACGCTCGCGCGAGAGCTGAGCGAGAAGGGTGTGCATGTCGTGCATACGATCGCTAATGGCGCTATTGAGGACAAGGACGGCGAGGACCAAAAGATTGGTAAGAAGATGAGTGCCGACGCGGTGGGCGAGACGTATCTGTGGCTGCACAACCAGAAGCCGTGTTTGTGGACGCATGAGCTGGATATGCGGCCGGCTGCGGAGAAGTTTTAGCTAAACAGTGGCTGTCCTGCCACTTTCTGTGACAGTATCATCTCGGATTACCGTTCCTCTTAAGCCATCGTTCTGGTGGAGCACTCGATGTAGGCTTAGTCCACATCGATTTGAGTCCTGGAATGGGAGGCAAAGCCGCCTGTGGTTTCACCCGCGACGGTTCTTTCGAGCCTTGTAGCTTCTTCTTAGGCGTGCCTGGCGATGCTTGCGCAGCAACCGGTTTCTTGTACTGTGGTCTCGCAGCCGGTGAGGAAGCTCCCTTGCGGGCAGATCGCTGACCAAGTCCACTGCTCTTCTCGGCCTCGCCTCTTAAGCCCAACGCAATATCCACCGAATTCTGGACCAAGGCCTCTACAATCTCCCGCATTTCCTCTCTCACGGCGTCAAACCTTGCAGGTACGAGTGCCCCCAGCCCATGCATGCGTAGGCTGCCGGTCAAGTCGATACTGCGCCCCAGCCTCACCACGTTCATCACATCTCGCTTGTCTTGCATGGCGGTCTTGTCCACCAGCTTGCCCGTCTCATCATATCCCTTGGCCTTCAGCTCTTCCACAAAGGCCTGGCGCAGCCGACGCCGCGCCCATGTTCGCACGCAAGCCGACTTTGATATGTCCGTGCCATTCGTTGCATGCCACCACAGGCCTTCCTTGTGACGTTCGTGCTGGCGGCGCCTCTGGGCGATGGAGAGCGGGTGCGACTGGCTCGACGCGATGTGGTTGGCGATGTGGTTTCCGTAGGTGGGCGTGTAGCTGAGTTTGAACGTCTTAAGGTTCAGCTTCGACAGGCGGTGTGCTACCGTCTTCATGCCGCCATGCACGCTGTGGTAGTAATCGATGGGAGACGGCGGCTTGTATGGGCGGTGAATAACAACGCGTGTGTAACATGCACAATGACGACGGGCTCGAGATTATTCGGGAGGCGCGCTAGCACCGAAACCGGCAAGCGCGGTTTGGGCGCACATCAAAGGCGCCCACAGGGAATGACACACTCGCCCCACGGCGCTCTGGTATAATAGCAAACCTGCCTGCCGCCCCAGCGCTCGTACAACAAACACCCGACTTCTTCGACCTCACACCGAACAGTCGCCAACATGCCCAAGAACAAGGGAAAGGTGCGTACTTTTTCGCTGCGCGCGTTTTGGAGGGGCTGCCCCGCGGTGAAGCGCGCACTCACATGCCATGACGCCCAAAAGTCGTTCAGGCTGCACGGCGGCGTGGTTGCGATGGCGCTGACCCACCTCTACATCTCTCCACGCGCCAGCAGCTCGCTGTAAATAAATGCTAACGTCTCGCAGGGTGGTAAGAACAGGAGACGTGGAAAGAACGAGAACGACAACGAGAAGCGCGAGCTCGTCTTCAAGGAGGAGGGCCAGGAGTATGCTCAGGTCGTCAAGATGCTGGGTAACGGCCGTCTGGAGGCACAGTGCTTCGACGGCGCACGCCGTCTGGCGCATATCCGCGGCAAGCTGAGGAAGAAGGTCTGGATCAACCAGGGCGACATCATCCTGCTGTCGCTGCGAGACTACCAGGACGAGAAGGGCGACGTCATCATGAAGTACTCTGGTGAGTTGAAACGCTGCACACGCGTAGTGTGTAACATATGTATAGTGTGCGAGACTAACTCCCACAGCCGACGAGGCCCGTTCATTAAAAGCCTACGGCGAGCTGCCCGAGAACGCAAAGATCAACGAGACCGACACGTACGGCGACCAGGGCGACGAGGGCATCGGCTTCGAGTTCGACGAGGACCGCGACTCCGACTCCGAGGACGAGGCCGACGGCACCGGCAAGAAGGAGATTGACATTGACGACATTTAGAGTCGCCGACATGTTCGCACGGCCGACGCTGCGGTCCGCCATGCTGTCTCGGCTGCCGTGCAAGTGCACAGGGCTGAGCTGCTCAAATGCTGCTTCTTGCGAGCGGGCGGATGGATGGTGGAAGAGTTGAGGAGACGAGGACAAAAGTTGTTGAGGAGTGAGATGCGAAAAGTGTGTTGAGATGAGATGTGGCATAGAAGAATACATGCATACCCTTCATCATGCGCAATCAGGTCTCGCTAACATAGACCTACTGATCTGTTCACTAGTTGTAAACATTACTGATAGGCTAGTCGTAGAATTCTTCCCCTAACTAACTAAAAATCGGCAGCTGCACATCCTCATACACACTCCGATTAAAAAACCGATACACCCTCCTCCCCACATCCGTGCCAATCAACCAACAAACCTCCCTCTCCAGCATATTCGCCAGCTCTTCAATATTTTCCACCCGCAGCATCAGCGTCGTAACAATACTCTCATTAACACCCGGCAGCGTCCTCAGCATATCCTGCGTCGTCTGGTTAAACGACCGCATCTCATCCCCGCCCATACTCGGGTCCAAACCGAGAGACACGGCTTTGAGCGGATCAGGCTCATCCTGCTGTTTCTTCAGCTCTGCGAAGATCTCGGCCGTCTGGTACGGGCTGCTGGACCAAATAATGCGGAGACGGGGGAAAGCGAGCGTCAGCATGACAAGCTTGCCTTGTAGATCCGGTGTCGCTGCGAGTCCTGAGGCGTTGCTTGCGGAGCTGAAGTCTGCGAATGGTTCGAGCGTGAAGGACTTGTTTGCGTCGAATTCGATGAGTAGCATGGGGTGCTTGTAGTGTTCGCACATGGACTCGACTTGGTTGTATAAGCGCCCGTTGGCAAATGAACCGATTAGATCGCGTATGGATTTCCGCTCGATGCATATATGTGGGGATAGCACGTAGTCGCCTACTGTCAGCATGCACGGTACGATGACCATGGATCGTCCGTGGAGGAGCGATGGTAGGCTGGAGCGGAACTCTCGCACATCGACGACGACGCGGGGCGGTTCAGTTGTAGCTGTCAAACGGCCGCCGCCTGCTATCCTGGTATTAATCGTGCGGAGGAAAGACTCCTCAGGTGCGAGGTTTGCGTTTGTGCTCAGCGTGAGAGCCATATTTGCGCGTTCTTTGATCAGGCGTGTGAAGGCATCCTTTTCGCGGCGCACAGCAGAGAGGTAGCGTTGTTCTTCTACGCTGCCGCCGTAGTACATGAAGAACACCTTGACGGTGCGGTCGGTGTGTGATGAGCGGTAGACCTCGATACGTCGGATAAATGCAGCATCGGGTTCGTACATGATAACGTAGCGCGGCTTCGTCTCCTCAAGGATGTGTTCGTCCAGGTCACCAGAGTAGGGATGGATGATAATTGTCGAGTCCATCGAGAAGAGCTCGTAGTAATCTTCCATGTTGTCCAGTGGGTCGTAGCCTACTTCACCGGGCTTCTGAGCAGCTTCCAATTCAGTGGGTTGGAGTTCAGCCATGAGGCTTGCAATGTGTGCGTCCTTATCCCCTGCTGTACGTACGGCACCAAAGTCGTTCCGCGTCGAGGTAGCAGTATTGCCACCTCCTCTTACGCGCCGCCGCTTGTTAGGCGGTGGTTTGCCTGACGTCTTGCCACTCTGAACCTTCTGATCGGTGCTGCCATTGATAGCCTTCTGATTCTCCTGGAACAGGGTAGAGCTGACTTTGCTGAAGTCTCGTTTCCAGGACAAGTAGTTGCGAAGCTTCCGTCTCATCATAAATCTCCCGGAAGGTTCACCTTCATCCTCATCCTCGTTCGTGCTCTCTTCAGATTTGACATGCATTGTCTGAAGATACTCCCTCAGCTGCGAGCAGGTACCATGATCGCCACACATGATCAAGATGGAGCCGTTGGAGCTGTCTTGCGGTGTGGGGTTGAAGTAGGCATCTTGTTCGATCTCTTGGAGGATCTCTGCGAGTTGTGTCCACTTCGGGAACTCCTCGAGGACGGGCTCCAGAGCTTCCGGAGCGATGTTAGCATCTCCTGCTAGCTCGGCGTTGGTCACTTTGCCGGTATATACCCTCCGTTTCGCTGTGCTGAAGATGGTGTCGGCAGCATCCAGGAACAGCCAGGGTGATTGATTCTGTCTTGTTGAACCTGGTGGTGGTTGTGATGCTGCTAGGACGGTGTCGAGGTACTTGTTGAAGTTTACAGCGTCATAAGTGAGCAGCGCATGGAGGATCGTGCGTAGTAGCGAAAGATCGCGAACAACCTGCCGCGTCTTGAACGTTGTGCGGTGCCAGACAGGATCAAGCTGACGTCTGATGATTTGATCAAAGTTCTTGTGTAGGGCACTGTCCAACGTCCAGTCCTCCACCTCCAGGCCCGGATTAGCCTTCTTGAGCTCGCTGATGCTAGCTTCCACGCACTCGAGCACCGCGTTCTGTATGTCTTGCATGGCGTCTGTCATCGGCACTTCCAGCTCAATGACTTCTGCCTTCTTCCGACCTTCCAGCGAGTTGGCTACTGAGACGTGGAACCGGGGGTACAGAGCTGGCTTCTGCAGGAAGAGGTTCTTCATCATGTTCGTGAGGGGTGAGTAGCCCATAGTGAACGGCTCTGGTGTGTCTGAGAAGGCCTTCAGGAAGCCCACCTTGTTCTTCTGCCGGTATATCCTGAGGATGAAAGCCTCCAGTGACGTTGCAACCACTTTCTCAGCGTGCAACACCACCATGCCAGTCACCGTCTCTGGGTTCAGCAAGCCGGACAAGAAGTCCACGATGAGGATGCGCGACGTGATGCTGAAGATGCCACCCTGCGCATACATCTTCTCGCGCGTCCCCACGCTCATCAAGTCTGTGTTCACCAGGCTCAACCCCCTGCACTTTGGCGCCTGGCTGACAGCTGCGTGCTCCGCGAGCGCCTCGCCAACCCATACATTCTCGCGCTCGTCTGCGCCGACGAGCAGGATGAGGTTGTTTCCGGCGGCATCGTAGGAATGAAGGAGGTTCGTGACTATGCGCAAAAGGCCGAGGCCGCGCGCGAGGAGGACGAGCTCATCCTCTTCACGTAGCTCTTTGAAGATGTCTTGCTGGAATTCCTATGATGTCATCAGCCATCTTCCAGCTGTGAGTGTGGCAGGGCAGGTACAAGAGGCAACGAGAGCTTCACGGGGGCTTGTGCATCGCTGGGCATTTGGCGCAGCTGTGACGGCGGTGGTGGGGTGGATGTGGAGAACGTGAGTGCCAGAGGCGCGTCGACCGAACTGCGCTTAATCACGAAGTCACGAGGTAGCGCATCTAACCATTCTAGAACAACCATCATCTCATGAACGCCGATATTGTGTATGTTACTCGTGGTCAGTCAAGTGTGTTGAAAACCTCTCCCGAGGCAAAGCGTAGATTCTGTTCATTCTCGTACTCATACAAATGCAAATATACACAAGGAGAAGGGAATGGCGACGACAAAAAAGGACTGCATCGTGCTCATTGGGAAGCATTCCTGATATCTTGCTGCAATTTCCTTGACTCCGCAGCGTATGCATCACGCTCATCCCTCAGTCGCTGCTGCTCTGCTGCGGATTTCTTTGCATCGAACTCCTTCTGTGCAATCCAGACTGTGTTCGTCAGCATGCATACCCAAAGTCATCTAACAAGTGCTGAAACTTACTGGGCTTGTCTGATTTGGACAGGTCCTTGAGTTGGTTCACAAAACCATCAAAGTCCTTCTGGCGCTGTTCCCTGTTCGCCAGTGCCTTCTTCTGGAGCTCAGGGCTGTAGGCCTGGGAGACGTTAGTTGCGTCGTATTGCACGTGGCGAACTGGTTACCTTGAATATCTCTTCCTCGGTCGGAGACACCCACATAACCAGCGCTGGGCCGCCAATGCAAAGTACTGCGCCTCTATGACATATTAGTTGGCGAAATGGGGCGTGCGAGACGAAAGCTGGACGTACGCCGAGATGGCCTTGATGTAGGTCCTCATTCCAGGCATGTTGGCTGTTGTGCAAGTCTCAATGGATTGAAGAGGGTCGATAAAGTGTTGATGTGTCAAAGACGCGGTAGATGTTCAGGCTGTGGTGTCAAGGTCGTTGTTTTCGATGTTCACGCCTTCGAGAACTGATGATCGATATCACCAGCCCAGAAGGGTTAGCTGTGGCGCACGAACGCCACGATTATCAAATGAGCTGCTGTTGGTGAGGCTAATGACCCAACCAACGCTTGCATCCCCCTGCCGCATTGAATTTCTGGTGCTACTATCGTATCGCTGTATTAACAAGAACCTGCCATCACGCATTGCAGTCATTCACTTCAGCCAAACACAGCACAAAGAAAATCGATCGACGACCGTGAAAGTGAACAAGTTCTAGCGCTCAACCTTTGACAGCAAGTTGAGCTGCATGGTGCTATCTATACTCAGGTTCCTTGGACCTGAGCGATCCCCGCACGCTTTTCTACAAAGTATTCTTTGCTTCACGCCCAGTAAATCGTTCCGTCCATTATCCGTCTCGCCGTTCGGAACACTGTTGCATTCTTCACGCCACCATCCGCATCAAAGTTTGCTCCAACAAGGAGCTTCCCACTATTGTGACCGATGCTCACTCCATCTGGACTGACAGGACTCTTTGAAGTGCACTGATTGACAGTAGACCCCTCCAGGCGCGATGCTGCTGCAAGCGCCATAGCGACTGTGATTGGAACTGCACGATGCGGCTGCCCAACAGAGATGGCGCGTACGAGAACATCACAATCGCGCTCGCTCACTTCTTGACCAGAGACCAGTTTGTGTGAGTATGGGGCTGACACAATCGCGACCTTTGGTATCGATCCAGGTGTCGAAGCTAGATCCTTCGAAATTCCCATTGCCACACCGGCTTGTCGGCGGATCGAGTCCAGACGCTTGAGCAATGTAGGATGAGCGTCAATTGCATCTGCCAGGATACCACCCTCGACACCAAGGTCTGATGCCTTGACAAAGACGCAGGGGTTTCCTACATCAATACATGTTGCCGAAATCCCGTCAAATTCGTTAACAACCTGCCCTGTGGGAAGGGTTTTGCCAGTCTTTGAGCCTCTATCTCAGATCAGCATCCGCAGAAATGGTCTCGTCCCCCGTATACGTACGCTGGGTTCAGGAATGCCAATTCGATCTTTGCGCCAGTTCCAGCGACGCCATCGATGGCGAAATCTCCAGTCACTTGAGCCTCACCATCTTCCACCGGGAACTGTGAGTGGATGATCTTTCCAGTGTTGGTGTTGTGGATTCGAACGGTCGCACTTGACCCTTCTGTGGTGACTAGTCCGGCGTCGACTGCGTAAGGACCAATGGCAGCGATCATGTTCCCGCAGTTGCTGGAGAAGTCGACCTCAGGTTTTGTGACGCCAATTGCCGCAAACGTGTAGTCAACGTCTGCATCATCTCTCTCAGACTTGCCGACGACGCAGACCTTCGATAAGCTGGAGACTCCACCACCCATACCATCGAGCTGTCGACCGTTTGAATCAGGCGAGTTGATCACCCCACGGAAAATGTCTGGCCATGACTGCTTATCTTTTGGCAGATGTTCATTCTTGAAAATGACCGCCCGTGATGTGCCGCCTCTGTAGTATGCGGCAGGCAGTGCCTTCTGTGCTCCTCGATGCACAGGTGAGAGATGGAATTGACGGTGTTGCAGACGAGTTGCGTCCAGCGCCTTGTTAGCAACCGTGCTCCTTCGGAAGACTTGCATTTTGTAGAAGAACAGAACCAGACGGCCAAAATACCAGGTCCTGAGATTGATATACCATGCATCCTTAAGTTCGACTAAGGAATTGCGGATGCATCCGCCGCGGATAGCCAATCACAACCCATACCCCTTCCTCGGCCGATGTCGGCCTTCCTTCGGCTGGGGCATCACAAGCACAGAAGAGTGTAGGGCTGGACATGAAGCATAAGATAAGTACGACTAATCGTTTAAGTATTATGTTTTGTCTAGGGCACATTGGGTTCCCGGAATTCTACGCATACACCTTCCCTGGAGTATCGACCATCATGCGTTTCCAAACACGAGGACCAACCCATTTGCGTATGTTCTGAAGGACAGCAGTATCATCAACCACTCTGAACTTCTCCGGGATAAACTTGTTTTCCTCCGTTCTGTTCGCTCCCGATCCTGTGTGCGGCCAGTCTGACGCCCAAATTAGACGATCTGGGACCTCCTTAGCGAATTCCTTGATCAGCGGCTCGAGATCATCATATCCTCCAGACGTGAGCTTGGAAGACCGGTAGAATCCAGATACTTTGATGTACACATGACCAGCTTTAGCGAGCGACAAGAGTGACTTGTAGCCAGGCTGCTCAGTCACCGAAGTCACATTGGCAGGCAGAGCCGATGTGCCCTTCATACCACCTTGGTGATCCGCAATAACAGGAAGTGGCAAGTCCTTGATAGTATCGTAGATGTCTGCGCTGGAGTCAGTATCTTGTCTAGGCAAATGCCACGTTCGATACTTACAGTCCCAATCTTCCCCCGAGATGAAAAGCTGGCATTTCCAGTTCTTGTACGCCTTGACCCGCGCTGCGGTACCCTTGATCCTGGCTTCGAGGGCCTCGTAGTCGGTGCCGCTCTTTGATGCTTCTGTATTGATGCGGAAGCCGCGCACTCCCAAGTTGTTCCATTGTTTCAATTGCTCATCGGTGACCTTCGTCTCGTTGAACACTGTAATTGCGCGTACTCTCCTTTGTTTGCCAGCATCGCAACTTGAGTGATTCTTCAGAAGATCGATGACCAGAGAGTTATCGGTTCCGTAGGGCGAGGGCTGGACAATAACTAGGTTCTGTGGTGTGTGCGAAACAGTCAGATTGCTGTTGAACGCAAGTAGCTGATTGTACGTGGCCGTATCTGGAGTGTATGCTCGTGTCTCCGAATAGGGGAATTTAGATGGCTCAAAGACATGCACGTGTGTGTCCCACGAGTTCAGAGGCAGGTGCCAGTCCACAATTGGCTTTGCTGTTTCGGCCATGATGCTTCAAGAATGTGTCTTAGCTGTTGCTCAAGATTGTTGATGGTCGAAAACTTAGACGGCAAGGTGTGAGACTTACCTCAAACTTGGAAATGTTACGTGCGGAAAACGTGCAACGACTGCCATGCTGGGTTTGGCTATCAGGAGTATTAACTGGATCCGGATAATCGCGAAACATATTCTTCAAGTATGATTGCTCGGTGCTCTAGTGTGGGGAAACAATTGCGGAGATTGTGGGGAAAGGAACAGTCGCGATCGGATGCATCCGCAAGTACCAACACAGCGAAGAGGCATGGCTCACATCACAACATGCGGATGAAGCCGCAACAATTTCCCGGCGACGCTAGAGCCAAGCCTTGATGTTGCGGATGGCATCAAGTGACCTGTATTCCAAGTTGTTTGGCGGTCTTGGAGGCGATGAAAGTAGTCTCTTGATCCGAGATGAGTGATGCACCTGCGAACTCGACAATGGAAGCAAGGGGGAAAGTTACACCAGGCGAGAGAGGGCTATGGCAAGAATGTTTTAAATGTTAGAGCCTCTAAAATTTGATAGTACATGGAACTATGTCAGGGCATTGAAGGTGCATTATTGAGCGATAAAACGATCAAAGTAATATCTAGAATATTTGACTCTCATAAGGAATGCTTTTCCCTGAGACGCAGCATATCCTCGCTATAATTTTACCCTCCAGCCCAGCCCAAATGCCTTTGTGAAATCAAACACGCTCGATTTGCGAGACTGGGCTCTTGGAGTCTGTACTGGTCGAGCTACATTCCGTCAGCAACGAATACAAGGGCTAGATACAGAAGATTCTAGACCTACTTTCCAGATTCTTCGTCGAGCTTGCTGCTCGGTGCAGTGACGGCGACTTTCCTCATCATGTACCATGGGTTCTCGAACAGCGCGTCCATGTTCTCCAAGGCACGTCCGGCGGTTTCGGGAACCATGATGTAGGAGTAGACTATGGCGATCAGACACCATGCGACGAAGAAGACGAATGCGCCCCATTGGTTCATCGAGTTGAGGAGGGAGGGTGTGGCTTTTGTGATGGCGAAGTAGAACAGCCAGTGGAATCCCTGGATGGTGTTAGGAATGAGTAGGGAAACACGGGACGATGGAAAGTACCTGAGAAAGAGCACCGCCGAACGATCGGATACGGTTGGGCCATAGCTCAGCGCCGAAGAGATATGGCAGAGTGTACAGACCTTCACACGTTAGCTTTCGAACACGAAGTGAGGTGGAAGTCAAGTCTACTTACCAACCGCCCAGCCGAAAGCATGGATGTAGATCACGCCAATGGCCATGTCTGAAGCACCCTTTGGCATGCTCTCCTCGTTGCGTACGAAGAAGAACAGATAGCCGGCGAGGTAGCTGTGGCAGATTGCCTGTACAGTAACACCTGTGAACATAGATTTCCTTCGACCCAGCGCATCCACGAAGAACAACGATGCCGCAATGCAGCAGACCAGCTTAGCCAACGCATACAAACCCGATGCATACACCTTGACACTAGTGGACTTGACACCAATGATGCCGAAGATCTCGGGGAGATAGTTGGTGACGGAGTTTGCGCCCGAGAACTGCGCGAGGATGTATGCAATGACGGTAAGCTGGACGCGGCGCAGATTCGAGCGCACGCAGAAGGTCTCGCGGATGATGGCGCCGTAGCCGGCGTCGCCAAACTCGGACTGTTCGCGTGAAAGCTGCGTCGTCATCATCGCCCACTCGTTGACTAGGAAGGGGTCGTCGCTGCGTAGGCCGCGCAGGGTTGTCAGAGTCTTGAGAGCCTCGTCGTTGCGGCCGCGCAGGCAGAGCCATCTCGGCGACTCGTGGAGGAAGAAGGACATGATGATGCCGATGGCAGGCACGAAGCACTGCACGAAGAATGGTACTTGGTATTGGAGGTTCTTGGAAGCCTTGATGTGCGAGTTGCATCCAAAGACGACGAAGATTCCAACCATCTGTGACGAAAGCATGCAGACGTTGAACCAAAGCGTCATCAGTCCGCGTGTCGTGGCTGGTGCAATTTCAACGATCGCCATGGGTCCGATCACAGTGAGGGCACCAATACCAGCGCCAGCAACGAGGCGACCAACATAGAGGGCAGGGAGACTACCGTAAGAGAAGGTCTCGATGAGGTTGCCCACCGCGTAGATGGCCATGTATAGCCGGTATGACCAGATTCGACCGAGCCTATCGTTGAGGAAGAACGACAGCAGCGCTCCAATGCCAGCCGTGAGGTTAACAAAGGATACGATGTTTGATATCTGGACCGGGTTCCCCTTGGGCGTGATACCAAACTCTCGCTGAAAACTCTTGAGCTGGGTGACTGATGCTGTTGTGCCTTCATCCCATCCTGAAAATAGTGTCAGTGAGACCCGGTCATAGCGGGCGATGTGAACGTACCTTTCGGCATGCCGCTGAGGGCATACATGACCACCGTCAGGATGAGCTGGTGGTTGAATATCCCAGAGGGAGACTGCTTGATAGCCCTGACATACTTTGCGAACGGCGAGTTTGAAAAGACACCCATGATGGATCCCGTACGACACAGTGTTGATCGAACAAAAAGTGCGAGATCCTCTGAGTCCAGTCCAGACCAAAGCATACAAAGACAGGTCTTATAAGACCAGTGCAGGCCTATCTCCCAGTTTCACTTATTCCGATCACGTGGGGGAACTCCATCTGGGGATTGTGGGGAAACCCGGTACTCGCTGGATAATGCGCGCTTCACGGAGGTTGGTGGCACGGATGGTTGCGACGGCTGCGCTTGATCGGATACATCCGATGAAATAACGAACCAATCAATCGCACGTCTAATCAGCACACCTTTCGCCACCAATGAAGTGTGGAACCATGTAAAGATCTGGTCTGAGGAGATCGTTCGGATACATCCTAAGATGGCACAACAGATGCGCGGACACTATGCTTGGCCACAGAATCACGCTTGGCTTCAGGTCAGACTTGAGCAAGTTGATAGATATCGGACCAAGCGAGCGGTTAATATATTGCGGTATATACACAAGCAAGATTCGGAAAGCAGTCAATGGTAAAATCTTTCAGTGATCGTATAAAATGCTCTAAATAATGATATATAACATGCAACAAGAGAACTTGAATGAATTATCACACGTTCACCGCATGCACACTAGCCTCACCCACATCTCCCTGAGCCATCAAATTCAATGCACTCCCCGCCCTAAAATACCCAATCTGTTCCTCATTAAACGTATGATCCAACGCCGTACTCCACGTCTGTCCGTCGGCCTTTGTGACGAGCATCTCGATCGGTCTATCGGGACTTAATCCTGTCAACCCCCTCAGGCTGATCCTGTCCGTCGCTTCGATCCGATCATAGGCGCTAGTGTCGGCAAAAGTCAGAGGCAGCATGCCCTGCTTCTTGAGGTTTGACTCGTGGATGCGAGCGAATGACTTTGCGATAATGGCGACGCCGTTCAGGAAGCGTGGTTGCAGAGCTGCGTGCTCTCTGGAGGAACCTTCGCCGTAGTTGTGTTCGGCGATGACGACCCATTGTTGGCCTCGACTTTTGTAGTCGCGTGCGGTCTCTGGAACGCCATCGTACTTTCCTGTGAAGATGTTGCGTACCGAGTTGACCTTCTTGTTCTCAGCGTTGACAGCCCCGATGAGCGTGTTGTTGGAGATGTTCTCCAGATGGCCGCGATACCTGAACCACGGGCCGGCGGGTGTGATGTGGTCGGTTGTGCATTTGCCTTCTACTTTGATGAGAATTGCCAAATCGTTGTAGTCGTGCCCAGCCCAGGCATCGAATGGGTGGAGGCGTTGTATCCGGTCGGAGGTGGGCGAGATATCCACGTGCAATTGTGAACGCTCGGCGGGTGGAGCGATGTAGCCGGTATCTGCTTCTTCGTAGCCGGCAGAAGGCAGGTCTATCGATGGAGGAGGCTGGAATCGGAATGTGCCTGTTGGTGTACGGATTGAATCGGTGGCGGGATTGAAATCGAGATCCCCAGCAAATGTCTTTGCGATCACGGTCTCGGGTGATGTGAGAAAGATTTTTGTCGCTGGATTGCTGTCCAGCCGACCCGTGAAATTGCGGTTGTAAGAAGTGACAATGGAGTTGTCCGTACCCTGTACAACAAAATGGTTAGACGATGCTCTACCAAGTCTTGATGGGGGTTTCCATACCTTTGGAACATCTTGCCTATTCCAGGAGCCGCAGCATGGCCCACACGCGTTCGCAAGTAATGTTGTCCCTGCTTGCTCAAACACCTCAAGCACACCGGCCTTCTCAAGAGTCGCGCGCGTCGCCTCACTTCCCGGCGAAAGGTACAACGGCGCCTGAGGCTGGAGTCCAGCTTCGAGAGCTTGTTTTGCAAGATGGGCGACACGACTGATGTCCTCAAAAGACGAATTGGTACAAGAACCAATCAAACCAGCACTGACCTTCTTTTGCCAGCCGCCTTGAGCAATCTCCTCTTTGAATTTCGAGAGCGGAATAGCATGGTCCGGAGTCGCAGGACCATTGATCGATGGCTCGAGGGTCGACAAGTCGATTTTGATGACGCGGTCGTACTCAGCACCTCGATCCGCTTCGAGAGTGTGTCGCCATGCAGATGCAGCATTGGCTATGTCCGATCTTCCTGTCGCGGAGAGGTAGGCGCCCATCGAATCCGTGTACGGGAACATGGAGGTTGTGGCACCAGTCTCAGCACCCATGTTGGTGATCGTCGCTTGTAGACGGTTAGTACACAAAGCAATAAGCACTGAGCATCGAATAAAACTCACCCATGCCTGTGCAGGAGAGGCTTTGGATACCATCGCCAAAGTATTCGATGATGGATCCAGTCGCACCCTTCACTGTGAGTTCACCGGCCAGATGCAAGATAATATCTATCATCAGTCAGTAAAAGGCCACTACCGAGCGAATGTCATGAAATCTACCTTTCGGAGATGCCCACTTCGACAACTGTCCCGTAAGATGAACTCCAATGACCTTCGGCGTCTTCAACTCCCAAGCCAATCCAGACATCACATCCACTGCATCAGCGCCACCAACTCCAATGGCAGCCATACCAAGACCTCCAGCGTTTGGCGTATGCGAATCAGTACCAATCATAAGACCGCCTGGATACGCGTAATTCTCCAGCACGATCTGGTGAATAATACCCGCACCGGGTTTCCAGAAGCCTGCACCATATCGCTTACAAACGCTTTCGAGGAACCGGTACACCTCCTCATTATCGGCTGTCGCAGTCGCCAGATCAGCGGTATGGCCGTCTTTGGCGACAATCAGATGGTCGCAGTGGATTGTGGTCGGGACCCTGACAGTGTCGAGGCCAGCCGACATGAACTGTATGAGTGCCATTTGCGCAGTGGCATCCTGACATGCGATTCTTGTGGGACGAAGTTTCAAGTAAGACTCGCCGCGGCGGATGTCAGCGTCGTCTATGTTATCCAGGTGCCCGTAGACAATCTTCTCGGAGAAGGTGAGAGGTCTCCGTAATCTGCGTGAACCCAGATCAGCAGACTGAAATATGAAGAGGGCGGGTTCAATGCATACCGTTCCTGAACCTGTTTGAGCTTTGAATCAAGGACAGAGTAATCAATAAATCTGTCTGACTCGAAGCGACTCATGCGCGCACGAGGTTGTGAGGAGGCCAATGATGCCATGGCCGCCTTTGACACTCTCATTGCCTGCCTCGACACGCGCCATGGCTGTCTGCAAATCCCAAATCCAATCGCCATAACGAATACGAGTAATAAAGAAGAGGAGGATTAGACAATCGCTTGCAAACAGATGCGTGGTAGCATACACTTTATTGTGACAAGCCGGAGACAGACCGCCTCCGATTGGACGAAGCTCGTGCGGATGCTTCCGATGGAGAAGGACCCGCCAACCGAGCTTCAGAACTTATCTGGCAGCGAGGACGAGTTTCGAATCCGGAGTCAAATCACTCGTTTCGATTCTTACAAGGTGTCAACTTGCTTACTCCTCAGAAATCAAGATGGCGACAAAGGAATTCCCTGTTGCAACGCTGCCCGGTGTACGGAGCAAGACCACAGAGAAACCGGAAAGGAAATCGATCTCATGGAGGAACCTACTTGTTGGTGCTGGAATGAACATTTTCCAAGGTAAGGAAACACGGCGGCACCGGAGATTGTTGTTAAGTCGAATAGTCACCTCACTTGGGCAACCTATGGAAAACATGAAGACATATGTGAGCTGCTCTAGTATGACCCCAGCGAACTGACAACTAACGGTAGTAGGTGTCAGCTAACCGCAACGCAACTCTCGGAGAAGCGGGCCGGGCATTGCTCGCGCGTGGCCCAATTCGAGGCTTCTATCAAGGCCTAATCCCTTGGGTAGGCAGCCAAAACCTGTACTTTGATCATGGCCACTAACGAGCTGGTAGGCGTGGCTTGAAGCTTCAACCAAAGGTGCAATCCTTATACTCACATCGACGGAGGTCTCGTACCACGCTACTCACACCTTTTCTTTAAGCCCTGCCACAGGAGCAACACTAGGTGGTGTAGCCGGAGGCGCTGCCCAATCGTACTTGACCATGGGAATGACGACTTGCATGAAGACGGTCGAAGTTACAAGGAATAAGACTGCGATGGTAGGTGGTAGAGTTCCCGGCACACTTGAGACTTTCTTCGGTATCATTCGAACACAAGGCATTCGGGGCGTGAACAAAGGTGTCAACGCAGTTGCTTTGCGCCAAATCACAGGATGGGCATCCCGTATGGGCATAGCCAAGGGAGCAGAAACGCCCATCCGGAAACTGCGAGGCAAGGCAGAAAGTGACAAGCTGCAACTTGGCGAGAAGATTGCAGCGTCAACCATCGGTGGAGCTTTGAGCTGCTGGAACCAGCCATTCGAGGTAAGTCGCACTGAAAACGAGGGATATAATGGCTCTGACAGTCGCAGGTTATTCGCGTTGATATGCAAGCGGTGAAGGCGACTCAGTCGGCAACAAAACCTACAATGGTTTCTACAGCCCAGTTGATTTGGCGGGAGAATGGCATGCGTGGATTCTTTCGAGGTGTCGTTCCACGTATTGGTGTCGCTTCGTGGGCAACCATCTGTATGGTCGGCCTAGGAGATACGGTGAGGGAGTACTTCGCCAAATAGCTGAAATGATATACCCAGGCAGCTCAAATCTACGGCATGCTTATGTGACCTGTATATTTTGCGAAAATATCGTTGAAATCATTGATCTGTCTTCGCTTGCAGCAGCAGATGGACGAAAAACGATCGAAGTGTCATTCAATAGCATCGTGAGTCTCGTTGCCGAAAACGTTCATCATCATCGGCAAGGTTGTATCGAAGTCCATGGAGAACAGGTCGCCTAGGTCCTGTGGCAAGGAGACTGTACCAGCATCCGGATTGGGCACGTCATCGTGGGCAAGGGCGCGCTCTGATACTGCAATATCCTGTTGCATGTCCTGTCGAAGATCCTCGAAGGAGAAAGGCATGTGGCTGTTCCGAGTACCGAACCAATCTATGAACTCAGTATCGATCTGGCCAAAATGCTGCTGGCCTACGCCCATCTCAGCGTTACTACCGGCAGGTGTGGAGGACAGCTCCTGCGGTGGCGCGTCGAAGAGTGCAAGAGTCGCATTGCCCATTCTTTCGATGATGTCGTGGCAGCGTATAGAAAGTGGCCAGTATTCAGCCATGACCTGGAATAACGCAAGACATGAGGCGATGTTGGACTTGACAACAGTCTTCGTCGTGCTGCTTCTGATGTCGTGACTAACGTTTAGCGTGTATAGCATCGTAATACTAGCCATGAATAAGCCATGGAGGGCAATCCAAGTGTACGTGATCTTGTTCTTCGCGTATAGTGTCGAGTATGAGCTGACCAAGCCGATAGCAGAATCTGCGCATGTTTGGAGAGCTGCAGCGTCAACTATTGGGCTGGCTGGTGAGGGACGGTATAGCAGGAGCAGTGCGTGCGAATAGGCGATCTGAAACCACTCGGTAGATTGGAACGTCGCCATTGTTGACTGAGTGTAGCGCGGTGACCGTGATATCCATTCCTCCAGCCTTGCACGGAGATTTGCTTGGTGTAGTTGGGTACCCTCAGCTTGCGTACGAGTAGTATCGGCGGCGTAGAACAGGCATTGAATGTTGGACTGTAGCTGGCGGAGCTGAATGATGTGAATGAAAGTGGACATGTCAAGCGGATGATTTGGGGCGATGGAACTCCCGAAGAGCGCGTCTCCTGTGAGTAAGTTGGCATCGGTGAGGTTTGATGGAAGCGGAATGTCAATATCTTCATCTCGAATCGCACAAGGACGTCCTAGGGTTATCGAGATGTTTCGGTCGAGTGCATATGCGCCCCAGAATACCCTCTTTCGCATCTCAGATTCGTACACCTCGAAGGTTGCTGGTTGCAGACGATGAAGTCCCAGATCAACGGCGGTTCGTATTGCTTGACCTACAACAAGCCATGCATTCGCGCTTCGATGTTCATTGATGGCGAATTGTGCAATTAGGAGAAGGCCTTGCACCGTCTCAATGCTGTCGGCCTTCAAAAGACCATCCAGGTAGTGTGTGGTGGCATGCTGGAAAAAGTCAAGATGCTTGTCACCAATGCTTTTGTCTTGCCGCTTAAGATCGATGGCTCCTAATGCGAGGACCATCAGGGTGATGAATCGAGACACGTCACTTCCTTGAGTGGCAGATGCCATGACTGGCGCGAAGTGGTTATTCAAGAAGGCAGGCCAATGTAAGAACGGTAATGCAGGCCATCGACATGTGAAGTACGCATTTTGCAATCGATGAGCAAAGTCGAGGTCCGGATATTCAAAATGCGGCACAGGTAGGATGGTCTTTGATGCATTTTCTTCGGTGCGATCAGCGACTCGCAGTCGCAGGGCATCAGACGCTGGTCCTTGCTGACCTTTGTAGTCCGCTTGCAGAAGAACGCCTTGCACAATCTTGCCGAAGAAGAGTCCGCTCGAGTCGCCTACAAAACGTCGGCCTGAAGTGACATCTGAGGGCACAATGTTAACCTCTTCTGACAAGCTTCCAAATGGGCTAGCTGACGATGTATTGGCGGCGACATTGGGCGTTCCTCCCTCCAGACTTGGCGCATGGGGTGTTCCTCCAGGCCCATTGCTACGACGAGCTTGATTTAACTCCTGTCTTAATTTGCTGTTCTCGAGCTCGCAGTCTTCCAAGCGTGCTCTGAGCCCCTGCAGCTGGGCTTCTATATCCTCCACGTGACCGCGTGGATATTGTCGGTGTGTGGTCCTGTCTAGGACCACGCATTCGGCACCTGCAGCAAGACATGTTGAGCACTCTGGAAGCTTTCTATCGCACTGGGCCGGATCAGCAGGGTGTAATGGATACATCCGGTATGCAAGTACCTTGTTCTTACGGCTTCGGCAGCGCTCGCAGGCAATTGAGACGCGTTGCAGCCCCGGTCTGTGCTTGCGTTTCACTGCGCCTGCCTCCGATGCTGAAGAAACATCCATAGATGGTCATATGTCAGACAGACGCATCGAGCGTGTCCGCGTGGGCGCAATGTTGCTGACTTTGTCGAGACGAGTTGTGGTGACTGTCGGATGTATCCGCTTTCACAGGCTATGTCGTGAAGGGACTAGCGCGGTCTCCTCTGTGCTTTCCCCAAATTCCATTGTTGCTCCCGCCCAGCCAACATGCTTATTATTCCAAACTGACTTTGATCATTCGCGATTGATCTTACACGCTGGGCCAGTAACGCCTAACATGTCAGCACTCATCAAAGCTCTGCGACCGTTTGCAAGTTGCGATGTGAGTAAATCGCTATACTTCGACTTTCGAACATTATGACTGACAGAGCACTGACTACAGATCGGAGGTAAGCAAGGGGAACTGGGCGAGCTATTACGAGTTGCTGACTCCAGCCAGATGCACTTGTGAAACTCAAGTACCCTCTAGGCGGATATCTCGACGGCATTTCGATATGGAGCCCGGTACGGCAAGGTCACGGCGCAGCCCCCACAGTGATTGGAGAAGCAGTGACAGTGAAGATGGTTGATGCAAGAGACACATCTGCGCCGGCGCCAGCGAAACATTTCGCAGATTCTGCGGAAGCAGGGAAGATCATGTACATCCAGCAGCCCAAAGGATTGCAGTCAGCGTGTTTCGGAGGACTCATGGGTACGCGACTCAAGATGATTGGCGCGAGCGGTGTCGTCATTGATGGCCGTTTCCGCGACGTTCGAGAGATACAAGAGTTGGGCCTTCCGGTATGAAGCGTTGCATCTGTGAACGAGCAGCGCTAATCACTCGCAGCTGTTTGCACGAGGAAACTCCATACTCGGTTCTAATACATTCACAAAAGCATCACAACTGAACGTGCCGTTGCAGTTTAGTGGAGATTTGTGGGTTCATCCAGGCGACATTCTCGTAGGTGACGAGGATGGAGTGGTTGTAGTTCCACCATCACTTGTAGACCAGGTTGCTGAGCTTTGTCAGGAGCGGAAGGAGATTGATGAGCGCACGTTGCAGGATCTCCAGGGTGGCGCAGAGATGGGACCGACAATCAAGAGGCACCGAAAGTAGAGAATGTGTTCGATTGGAGCAGCTCAAGCTAGATAGTTGGATTCACAAGGTTGTATTTGTCGATTCATTTACAGGCTGTGGCCTTGTCAGTCTCTGAGCAAAACTATTCGTCGCTACCTGCATTCCAAGTATTAATGTACAGTATATAGAATACAATCAAATCAATGCATTCAGGCTGACTGTGGCGCAGCAACGCCACGATTATGTAACTGGCTGCAGCCGGTGGGCTACTGGACGCGCCCCACCCGACGCTTGCACCCCTGCTGCATGAGCGCACGAGGATCCCAGGCCTCAGGATGGAGCCGAGCGGATCAGCAGTGGATAGTCTCAGGGCGTTGCAGGCTGTCATTGGCACATGGCGTTTGATGGTCTGTGTTTGCAGCGGCGATGCGACCGTCATGGTGTAAGGCATGCGTGAGGAGGACGAAAATAAAGCGTGATAGGCACTGCTGAAACTAGGAGGTCACTTGGACCATGGTCGTGTGTGCTGGTGGGGAGTATGTATGCTCTTTGAGCGGCGGTGCATTCCTCAGCTCTCTGGTTCTCGTCGCCTGGCGGCATTGAAGGTGGACGAATCTCAGTTTGATTGTGCCCCACGTAGCGAGATTCGACGGCCCTCGGATTGCTCAAAGGCATGGATGCGTCGCCCTCTCGTCTCAAGCATAGCCGTGGCACCAGTGGCGCCTGAAACCTCGCGCGAGCACAGCATTTGGCCATCTCGACGCCGTTCGCTGTCAGCACGCGCATTGAGCCTCGACCTGCGCTGACTTGCAGCGCCTTGCAGCGTTCGTCCAGCGGAACCCGGCCGGCACCCGTCCACAACCTTCTTGAAATTGAAAGACCCCTGCCAAGTACCGGCAACCTAGCAGGCCGTTGCAACGCGACAGCGCAAAGCCTCCGCAATCACTTGTTTCGGTGTCGAGGACAGTCGAGGACAGGCACGTCCAAGCTCCGGTTTAAAGGCTGCAGGTCCCGCCGTTGAGGGGCGCGATCCGCACGCACTACTCCACGATAGACGCGCCCGGTGCGTGTGGCTTTGCTGAAGCCGAGATACGATAACGCGCCCGGCGTCGCCATGGCCTACCAGCAGCAGTACGACGGCCGCCCGCAGCCGCGCCAGCAGCAGCAGCAGCAGCAGCAGTACTATGACCAGGGGCAGCAGTATGCAGGCTACGACGGCCAGTACGACCAGCAGTACTACGATTACGGCTACGATCAGCACGGATACGAGCACGGCTGGGACGACGGCTACTACAACGACCCGCAGGCCGGATATGCAAATGCACCACAGCAGCAGCAATATGATGATAGAGGCGCATACGGGCGACAGCCCCAGCAGGCCCAAGGGCGCAGACCGCCGCCACAGCAGGGACAGGATCCCAGGCGGCCGACGGGGCGAGGACGCGGGCCACCGCCGAACATACAGCCAGCGCGGGGAGGTCTGAGACCGCCAGGTGAGCTCTCGTCGACGACGCAGCCAGCAACAACACGCTGATTAATCAATGCAGGCTTGGACCGCTCCATCTTACAGCAGAAGTCGCCCAAGGCGATACCCCAGGACAACCCATTCCCCACCTTCCCTACCCAGAATGCGAAGCCGCCGCCGCCGAAGGACAGCCTGGACCAGGCCATGGCGCTGATGGAAATCAACCCCACCAGGCCAGAGGAGCGGCAGCGGCGGCCCTCAGTGCGAGGCATGCATCCAGACGGCAGAGGCCCGGGCAGACCGCCGCCAAATGGCAGAGCAGACTCGGGGCAGTTCGAGGGCAACGCACCAGGCCAGCGCCGCCCACCACCGAACCGCATGCCGTCCGGGCACCGACCGCCGCCAATGGACATGAACGGCGGTAGAGGACCACCCCAGCCGCGACAGCAGGGTCCAAGATCGCCCTCGCAGCAGATGTTCGGCCCTGGGACGCAGCGCGCGGTGACGATGCCCCACAACAACGACCAAGTCCAGCAGCAGTGGGTGGATCCTGGCGCCCTGGATAGCTACCACGGCCCCGAGTCACCGTCATACATCCCTCCCAGGCCTTCGACTGCTGGTGGCAACAGAGCAAACGGGCCTCCTCGACAACCACAGCAGCAGCCTCCAATGCCACGAATGCAAACGCAACAACAGCAGCATGTCACGCCCAGCCAGCAACTGCCGTCGCCCGACGATCATGGTTCGACTCTGGACACCTTCTACGACGACTACTACGAACAGGGCAGCAACCGCAAAAGCATGGCCTCGACAATAAGCATGCCTAATTTCGATGCGATGCCCGAGGCGAACCACGGACACAGGCGAGGTGACTCCATCGACGGCCATCTGTCGCCGACCAACTTTGCCGGGCCGCGACACGATCCTCACGCCGGTCCCATGGGCGCGGCTCCAGCTCCAGATAACTTCCAGCAGCACTCACCGCGGAGTAGGTCGCAACCAGACCTGAATGCACAGTACAATGGCACATACGAAATGGCCGCAGACGCTCCTCCCATGCCAGCGCCAGCGAGGGCAAACACAGGCTTCGCCGGGCCCGTTGGGTTGCCAAACGGACCGCGAGGACGAGGTCCACCTCCACGCGGTATGACTACCGACGGCATGCAAAGACCGCCGCCCAATCAAGGATATGGCTCCAATCAGCAACCGCCCTTCGACCCGCGGCAGGGAAGGGGACCACCGCCGTTCCAGAGGGGCTACTCTGATGAGTCTGCCTACTCTGAGCCACCACTAAATACCATGAGAAACGTTTCCTCGCCAATGCAGGGCACACCTATGGCGAGACCTGGAACAACAGCACCCATTCCTGGACGCACCCCAAGCGATCCACTTGGTCGACGACCAGGAACTACTCAGCCACAGATGAACCCAGATGCGCTCCCTGCCCATCCAGTCCCAATTCGAGCCGGGCTCGTGCAACCCCAACAGCCACCACAGCCACAACGCAAGCAGACCAACGCTCAGAGACCGCCTCCCATCCGGCAATACAACAGTGATCAGTCACGCAACAGCCTTGAAAGTCAACACTCGATTGCTCAACGATCTGTTCAACGAAGCGGCTCGGTGTCGCATCCTGTAACGTACGACGAACTGAACCGCCTACGCAAGACATGGAAGGACAACCCCACAGATGAGGCTACAGGACTGACATTGGCAAAGAAGTTGGTGGAGGCTGCAAGTGTGCTTGCTGACGAGAACGGGACAGCAGACAAGCGAGCGCGTGATAAGAACAAGGAGAAGTTCATCCTCGAGGCTCATAAGATCGTCAAGAAGCTGGCCCAACACCAATATGGCGAGGCCATGTTTTACCTTGCCGATGCGTACGGCCAAGGCCAACTGGGCTTGCAAGTTGACACCAAGGAAGCATTCACACTCTACCAGGGCGCCGCGAAAGCAGGTCATGCCGCGAGTGCCTACCGTACAGCCGTTTGCTGCGAGATGGGACACGAAGAAGGCGGTGGCACGAAGCGCGATCCACTCAAAGCAGTGCAATGGTACCGACGCGCCGCAGCTCTAGGCGACACCCCAGCACTCTACAAGATGGGCATGATCCTTCTCAAAGGTCTCCTGGGGCAGCAAAAGAACCAGGGCGAAGCTATCAACATGCTGCAACGAGCCGCCAACCAGGCCGACCGCGACAACCCGCATGCCCTTCACGAGCTAGCCCTTATCTACGAGCAGCCCGCCAACGGAAACGAGCGTGTCATCCAAGACGAAGCATATTCTCTCCAGCTCTTCATGCAAGCCGCAGACCTCGGCTACAAATTCTCGCAGTTCAGACTCGGCCAGGCGTTCGAGTACGGCCTGCTCGGCTGCCCAATCACCCCGCGGACAAGTATCGGGTGGTACACGAAAGCCGCCGCTCAGGAAGAACACCAGAGCGAGCTCGCACTCTCAGGGTGGTACCTCACCGGCATCGAAGGCGTTCTGCAGCAAAGCGACACCGAAGCCTACCTCTGGGCGCGAAAAGCCGCATGCGCCGAACCACCCCTACCAAAGGCTCTCTTCGCCATGGGCTACTTCACCGAGGTGGGCATAGGCTGTCCCAAGAGCCTGGAGGAGGCGAAGAGGTGGTATGGCAGAGCAGCTGGTAAGTCAAGTTCATCCATACCCTATTGCAACACGGTAGCTAACAAGCACAGCGTACAAATTCCCCAAAGCGCAGGAACGTCTTGAGGAACTGAAGCGCGGTGGGTCCAAGGCCCAGATGAAGCGCGAGCGTCTTAGTAGGAGCAACCAGAAGCAGCAGGAGGAGAACTGCAGCGTCATGTAAAGTGGTTGCTGGTACATATACCCGGTGCATACTGGCTGATTGGCGTCTGGGCATTGGGTGTAGGATTAGCATAGGAGCGATCAATTGATGATATTACCATGAGATCCGATGCCACTTGCGTTCTGGTGCTTAAACGCAACTGTATGGTAAGGTATTGTGGTCAGAGTGCTGATGAGTCAACAAATGCTCAGGGATAGTGGTAAACCGGTGATTTCGGAGAGCGTCATGGTCAGTGAAGATTGAGAACAACGACCATGAAATGGGCGAGTAGCCTATCCATGCGCTCAGCAAATATATGCTAATGTTGAACGTCTAAAAGTAATAATGGCATGACGTATTACATGTCATGCTGCAAGATTCACACCAGTGTGAACGTATCCGCATCACCTTCGTCCCAATCAACTCCCTCACCACGCATCAACCCCAGTACGAACGCATCCCCAAACCACCGCCACTCATTACCATCTCCTACTCTTCTCATCACACAGGGGACATCAAGCCCATGCAAAATAGCAACCTTATCCCCTTCCCTCACCCCCTTCTGCACAAGCGCAAGATGTCCCGTATCCAAAACAACCAACCTTCGCCCATACATATGCAACGCCTTCCTACTAAGCCCACCACGAACACTCTGCTCCTCACCACCCCGCATCTCCATCCCCCCACGCACCCCATCCTCGCCACTCAGCCCAAACAAATCATACAGCAAGCTATACACCTCCGCCCCCTCCCTGCCCTCAACCTCCACCGGCGCCGTCCCATAAAAGTCCCTCTGATGGCAGAACACCGTATCAATAACGTCTCTCACAAACGCCTCCACATACCCCTCTCCCCCACCCTTCCCATACACAGGCGCAACAACATCCCAGCACCGCCTGCACAACCCGCGTAAATCCAGCGCCGCAGCAGGATCAAAGTAGAATGCCTTCACGCTATCCGGCATAGCGGCTACTTCTACCGCCACACTCGCCACCGTCTTCCCTCTGACATCCAGCGCGCGGTCGTCGGTGGGAAAAAGGGAGGGGATATGGGGTCGCGATCTGGAAGCGCAGTATTGGCCGCGGTTGGGCACGCATTCGATTAGTCCTGGGGATGTGCGCTGCCCTGAGGACAGGAATTGCGGGAACCAGGTTGAGGTGCAGTGTTCGTAGTATGTGAGGTAGCGTAGGCTGAGGCGCGATGATACCATTAGCCGGGCGAAGTCGCGGAAGACTGTTTCGATGGGCTTGCGGTAGTCGACGAAGGAGGGGGGGAGGGGGAGGACGCGGAAAGTGACGTCTGGTCTGCGGGGGGAAGACGTGTTTGTAAGGGAAGTATCTTGGGGTCCGATATGACCAGTCTTGTGCTGTGCGGGAGGATGGACTTGACGGTCTGGTTGTAGCGAATTTGAGTATTCCAGCCCGATCAATCCGTAGATCTGGTCTCGTGGGTTTCGACACTGCTGTGTGGATACGATGAGAGGGAGCCAGGTTTGCAGCTCGACTAGTCCTGCTTGCGCCATGAGGTTTCTGCAGCGCGTGATTGTGCCGACGATCAGCCAGTTCAACTCTCGCGTTAGGATGTTCATTTCTACCATCATGCTTGTGGCACTCGTGGGGCGGTCCATGGTGTTTGCTTTCTCCACCAGCGTCTCCCATGGCTGACAGTCTTCGCCAACGAGAACGAGGATTCGTTTCGCGAGGACGACTTCTTGGAAGGTCCAAAGGCGGAAGAACCACGGTCTTGCGAAGACGGACTTTTCTAGAACCCAGTTCAACAGACTCTGCCCGTTGATATCTGTATCCGGCGCTGGATGTTGCGGTAACTCTGCGTTGTCGAGACTGAAATCAGACTTTTGCCCCAGCCAAACCAGCACCTGTCTCGCAGACTTATAAATCTCCGTCATGAGCGAGACCTGCTGATTCCGCTCATTCACATCCTCCTGATTAATACAAATCTACAGTCAAAACCCCGCGTAAGTTACAATCCACATTTACCATCAAGGGAGCATCTGACCTGATCAATCCACAAATACCCCGGTCTATTCCCCAAGCTTTTTGTCGTCAAAATACTGAATAAACACGTCGCCAGATCCTCTGTGACGCGGAACATCCGCTCAACTAGATCCGGACCCGTTCCCGTATCAAATAGTATCCCCGTGCAGAGACGCATATCGCCCCAGCAATAGCTCAGCGCATCGAATACCGGTGCGTCAGCTAGCGGTACAGTAACGAGTCTGAAACCCTGCAGTACATTCCCCTTGAAGTGGGCATTCCTGATATCAAGTAATCGAATGCATGTATCGTCGAGTTTCAAGCGGTGCAAGCCGCCGGGGAATACTTCTATACTGCATCAGAAAGCACGTGATTCTTGATTCAACTACCTACCGAGTTCGTAAGTGTCGGTGTCGCCGATGGGTCGCAGAACTTGCGTCCATTGCGGTTGCGTCACGAGTGTAGGTTCTTCGTCTGAGAGGTGTGGGTACGCAGACCAGTCGTTCCATTCGCCGTCAGAAGTGAGCTCGTGGAAGCGAGGGTGGCGGGCTGGGCTGGCTACGGCGTCGAGGATTGGGACCCAGGGAGCGAAGTCGTGGTTTTTGATTTCTGGAAGCATTGATATCTTGGGACCGGTGTAGTTGGTAGGTGGTTTGTACGAGGGGCTTAGGCGGAAATGGATGTAGGTAAGGCGTGCCGTTGACATGTGATTGGCCGTTGCATTCGCTAGTTCTTGAACTATGCATCAGTTCCTAGCATGTGAGTGATAGAACGCAGGTCTTCTAAACACTCACACTTGTGGTAAACACCTTCTGCGTTGAAAGCTTGTGATACACACAGCTCAACAGACTCCTACTATACTCTGCCCACCTTCGGCCCCAGGCCAAACCAGTCCGGTTCCCGATCATGCACCCAAAGACCATGCTTTAGCAACATCCCAGTCCAGCCTTCCATACTCGCACCAACCGCAAAAACCGTCCACGCGAACCCAACGATGCGCCAGACACTTGAATCTCTGAACCCCAGTCGCTTCCCAAACTCAATCAGATGGTCCTCGACAAGGATGATAGCCGCCTGGCAAACAAACACTTTAATCGCCCCATCGTCGTTAAACGACCCATGGTACAACATCGACGCGCCGCCGTGGACAAGCCCAGAAATACCGAATCCAACAAAAAGCTGTACGTACTTGGACGCAAACGAGCCTTTACGCAGATGCAGCACATCCCTGACGAGTAGAGTACCAGGCGTAGAGCATATCCTCCGGCACTGCTGATGCCATACATTTCTATCTCGTTAGGGTCCTCGTTTAATTATTCTAGAGATGGTTCAAGGGGACTTACGACCACGCTTTCCGAACGCTGTATAGTTCCCACACATCGCCGAATGCACTTGGACATTCACTTGGTTTGGCCAGGCCCAGCGCGACACTCACGATCCCGGTGATGAGGTTGTAGAGTTCCAGCGATACGCATGTGAGGCCGATATGCACCCATGAGAACCAGAAGCGGTGCCAGAACGGGTAGGTTGCATAGCTGTGCACCGGCTTGGTGGAGGCGATGTCTACCCAGCTGCCGTGCGGTGATGAGGCGGTGTATGAATCAACGGCGTCTTTGGCGAGGTAGAAGAGGACTGCGCGGAGAGATTTGCGGAGGAGGAAACGCCTGTGAGGTCAGTTGAGTTGTTCTTGCAGGCTGGGGGGCAGTGTAGGGACTTAAACTTACCACCAGGGATAATCATCGTCGACCTCGACGGGAACGTTCTTGACCTCACACGACCATCCGGTATACCTGTTTGTGCAAGCGAGACGAATCGCCCACCAGAGTCTCGTTCCAAACCCCTTCGGTGCAAGCCTCGTTACCTTCTGCTCACCCACAACCGCATTGCCCTTCGCAGATCCATTCGTCTTCAAAACACCGCTACTCTTCACAACACCCCCATCATCATCCGGAAACCCATCCTTTCCACTCTTCTTGTTCTCCGCCACCTTCCCCTTGCCACTAACTTTCGCACTCCCACTTCGCCTCCCCAACTTAACCCACCCCTCCCGATCCGGACTTTTCAAAAGAATCCAATCCACATACGTCGCGGCCAAACTCATAACACCACAATTAACCGCATAATGAAGGCCCCACGCGCCCGTATACTCTCTATACAGCGACTGCGCAGCCAGCAGCGTCCAAGCCGGCAGACTGAAGCCGAGTTGAATAATGCGGTGGTCAGGTCCTATGGTGAGAGCGAGGATGTTGATTGCCAGGAGGAGGGGGAGCTGTAAGGCGTCGAAAAGGGGAGGCAGTTGGAGGGAGGGCATCGTAACGCCGTTTTGGATGAAGAGATGTCGATGAAGGGAACGGCGGGGGGGTTCAATTGATGGAAGGTAGTGATGGCTGGTGCTACTTGTAGTACGATTTTGATATTATGGGGGTAATGCTTCTAGTGTAGTGCACCTTGGGTAATCCCTGGGTTGGACCCACTCTTCATACTATGCTGCGGCCGTGCGAGGATAGCCAATTAGAGGACTGGGAGTACGTTAGTGCGCCGAGTTTGGGTATGGGATGTTTTGCTTGAGTCGAAAAAAGTCATTGCATCGGGTTTGTAAGGGGAAGTCGTCGTTATCAGTCGTACATAGCCTAATCTGATTGGTCGATAATTTTTAATGTGTAGGAGCCTCACTAGTCCTTGTTTGGGATGATAACACTATGGCTGTCAGCATGCTGCAGGATCTCAACTTGAATTCATGTCCATGTGTGAAGACCGCGGCTTGGCATATCATTGCCATTGTTGCTGGCGAATCGAACTCATGACTCGCTCGCACATATGCAATACTCCCATCTAAATCTGTCGTAATTATGGATTCATACGCGTTCACAACGCCACCTCCTGAAAGCTCCCCCCATCGTCGCCGTCCTCGTCATCTTCTACCGTAGGCTTCGGTCTGCTCGGTAGTCCCGCCTCGACCTCCTTCCCATTACCGGCCGCGGGCTCCTCATCTTCTGAATCTTCCTCTTCCTCATCGGCCTTTCCCGGCTGTGGCTTCAGATCCTCAGGCTTGGCCTTTTGCTCGTCTTGTTCTGAGTGGGTCTTTGGTTCTGCTGCTGGTGACACGCTTCGGTCACTTGCACTTGCGTCGTCTTTGGGCGGTGGAGGGGGTGGCGCTGCACTGTCTGCTTCGCGTTCTCGTGTTGGTCGCTCGGGGGTGGGTGGTGTGACTTCTGTGCGCGGGCTTTGAATTGGACTCCTGACCTGTGGCGGTTGCGGCTGTGCTTGTTGGGGTTGTGGTGGTGGCTGTTGCTGCTGTTGCTGTTGCTGTTGCTGCTGAGGTGCTGGTGCTCCTTGGCCGACTGTTCGTAAGCGTGGATCGGCGTTGAGGTAGTAGCCCCTGACACCGACGATCCTGCCGTCCCTCTCGCAGCCAATGACCCAGTCTGGCACCACAACGGGAATATTGTTCTCGACTGCCTTCTCCCACGCCTGTCCTCGCCCCTCAGTGCAGACAAAGTGTGTCGTATCGATGCGGACTGTGTCGGCGATCTTGGCGCCAATCCTCTCTACTGAGCGCTGCAGCGACTCGCGGAGAGCTGAAGGCATGTGGCCGGGTGTGATTGTGATTCCAGACAGATCTGTCATCTTGTGTGTTTGAACCGTGAGCTTCTCGCTGCTAAAGGTGCCCGCGCTCGTCTTGAGCACCAGGTGGAAGACGTATTCGGTGTCGACGCCCAGGCCACTGAGCTTCGTGCTGTGGACCTCCTTGGGGTTGGGGATGGTGCCGGCCTTGTTGCCGTTGCGGTAGAGGGTCAGGCTGCGCAGCTCGGCGGTAGCGACGTCTATGGGGTCCCATTCGAGCACGACTGAGGTCTGGGTGGCATTGCGACAACGGAGAACGGGGGCCGAGGGCGTGCTCTGGCCGAAGGTGCGGAAGATGTCAGACTGCAGCTCGTAGAAGGCAGTCGCGGCGTCGGTCTCGGCCTTGATGTTGCGCGCTACGTCAATGTCGACGATGCTACCCGACGAAATGTCCGGCGGCAGGAGAATGGAGGGGAACTCGATCTGCGCCGGGGTCAGCAGCTGTACGCGTGAATGGCAGGGATGCGCCTGCGCAGTGGTCGGCTGCTGCGAGGCATTGGGATGCGTACGAGGCGCTTGTCTTCGGTCAGGAGCACGGCGACACCGGCGTCGACCTTGCCGACAGTCAAAGAGACGAGCATGGCGCGTGTATGTGTGGATGGGAGCGTGAAGGTGTTGTGACGACGTAGCGCATGTTGCTCCAGCTGTTGCCCTGCGCCGAGAATCAACCGTGGGGACCACCCATGCTCAGGCAACCGCGACCCTCACCCTCAGGCAACCGCGGCCCTCATCCTCACCCTCACCACCACCTTCTCCCAGTCAAAATGCCGCGAAGTGCCACGCAACGAGCTACTCGCCGCTTCAAGAGGCAGCAACGCCCTAAATTTCCATTCACTCAGCTCCCCGTCGAGCTCCAACTCCTGGTACCTACCCATCACCCATGCTAGCTTTCGCACTGCTGACTCTTGATAGGTTCTATGTAAGTGCGACCTCATCACAGCTACAAAGCTGATCAAGGCGAGTGTCTGGGTCCGAGATTTGTTTATTCGATATTCGGAAACTGCCATTCCAGCAATCCTGGCGCAAATGCCCGCTCCTGTGAATGCTTTGTTTCAAGTCTCCTGGGACTTGCACAGCATGCTCAACGACTCTGATTCTGTTCTGACTGTAGAACTACTGCAAAAGTTCCGTCTGTTCGAATGGCATGCCAACCAACCGATCTCTCGACATTCAACTGGCGACCCACTGGAGGACCTACGAGTTCTGACAGATTTCTACTTGCAGGTCCACGAGGCTGCTGACCTCTTCGGCCAATGCATGGCTGTTGGAGTAGACATGTTTCTTGACCCTACTAGACACATACCGCCAGTCACCCTTTCGGATACAGAACACACCCGAATATCCTCCACCCTATGGATCCTCAAGATCTTTCATCAACTGTACTCAAAATGCCACTGGCCTTCTCTGGTGGAAACATTACGCTTCTCCGATGCCTTTGTGATGGATCTGGAATTTTGGCAACTTGACCAAGTTCTGTCCCTCGAAAGGAAGCTTCAGGTGTGTGAGTATCCCTACGATGATTCGCTCGAGTATGGTGGCTCAATGGACGCCCGTCTCTCGGAACGCCTGATGGAAACGCAGTATGTAACCAGTCTGATGAAACCGCTGAACAGGCCACGCGGGCCGCTGGGACACATTCATCATGTCTCACATGCTGTAAGCAGACTGCAGTACAGGGCTCAACATGCAGGGACGCATGCACCCATCAATGTAGGTCACCATTCGAGACCATTGTCAACAACTACACAGACCCAGAATTACGTTTGGGCCTGCAGAGAGTCAGCTCTGCCCACCGCAGCAGCGCACACCAACAGATATAGGAACCTCTGTCGGCACCTGGGGCTTTCCTTCTTCGACTACAAGCGACTGAGCAACTGGCAAATCACCGATGCAAACGAGCTAATTGCTGCATCCAACGAAGCGCACCTAAGAGGCCTATCCTTCGAGCCAGGTAACCCCTCAAAAATACGCTTGTGGGAGCGACTCAGCCGCAACGAGCGCGCGAAAGAGCGACAAATTACCGAATGGACTCGCTGCGCAGGTCAGCATACATTGGAGGAGTGGTTGTATCAAAAGACTACCGCCTTTCGGCTCGAAAGAGGTGAAAAGCCCCTGCCGCTGGAGTTTATAACGCCTGGACATGTGTGTAGTACTTGTGGACTGGACGGTCACTGGTCAGGTAGGTGCCGTCCTTATATGTGGCGTTACACGTCGTCGACCAATGATTACCTGGACGTTAGTAGCGACGACTCGGAGTAGGTATCCTTGGTGTTCTAGGCTATGTTGTGTGCAAGATAGCTCGTAAGAGAATAGATATTGCCGAGTGGTAGAGGGTAAGGTTGTTGCAGTCATCGCATATTCGACTTTATATCGGAAGGGTCTGACTTTTGGTACCTAATCATACTTGCTACACTGAACGCAGTCAATCGAGCACTTCGTCGATTCGAGTCAAAATATAACTTTGCTGAACACTTGCTTCTAGAGAGGCTGTTAAAAGAACATGAGCATAGACATGTCGTCAATTGTTCAAAAAAGTACAAATATACAGGATACATCACCCCGTAAGCAGCGAAGCAGCGACAACGGTAGTGGCGCAGTATCTGGGGCAAAAAGACAATTTACGCGAGCTCCTCTGTTTAATCAGCAGCATCTCATGCAACCTGCGCCGGAACGCATCGGGTTGCCGAACTTTGAACGATGGGTCGTAAGGCTGTAGTAGTCATTGCATGTTGGGGTCTCTGTATCAGGTGTACTAGCCTTGCAGTGTATCTTCGCTCCAGTTACACTTCCTGGAGATGATCATGCCATCTATAGTGGGACTCTAGCTGAACAGTCAATTAAGCACTTTGTAGATGTGCAAACACGTGGGGTACATTGACAACGTTCTAACAGAGCCAGAGTCGTGAAAGGACAATGTAATGTATGTTGTGGCGCAGCAAGGAGCCTGTCTCATAGGGAACAGCTGGTTCACTGAGCGCTTCTGGACAACCCATGTCAGCCGGACCCGGCCCTCACATCTTGGCATGATTTCCGGTCAGGCACTGGATCGAAACCCGCTTGCTGATAGTTCATCGCGGGCGTATCATGGCAGCCTCTAGTTGGGTGCGCAGACTTCGTGAAAACGATCCTTGCTGACCATTCCTGAAAATGTTGTCATGAGGCAGGGAGGCGTCCCCGGGCTGATGTGGCAGGCTGCTGCATGGAAAGCCGGCCTCGACGCTTCGTCGCTTCTGCAATCTTTGTGGAAACGATCCTTGCTGACCATTCTTGAAAAGGTTGTCATGAGGCAGGGAGGCGTCCAAGGGCTGATTGGCAGGTTCTTGCGCCAACAGCCGGCCTCGTTGAATGATTCGGCCCGGGGATGAAGGGAGGCATTTTCCCTGGGCTGTCGCATGGGGGCGTCCCTGAGTTGGTGCAGGAAGGATTCAGAACAGCGGCTCGTATGCAGAGGGCTTTTGCAGCACTAGGTGGCATACATGAAAAAACACAGCCCGCACCATCGAAATGACTGGGTTACACGGGCCGATCAAAGCATATAGACCGCCGTTTCCCATGATGAAAGCATTCGAAAAAGTGATTGCTCAAGAAAGTAGAGCCTCGAGCACAATCTTAAGGTTGGCTTCACATCTTGTTTTCCATGCCACTTTATCGTTGCACTATCCGCCGAGTTGTCCCCTCGTCCAGCAAACCCGCATCTCTTGTTGCACCGACTGGGCCCAGTGCCTGAACTAGTACGCGCACAACGAATGGGATAATTGATCACGTGACCTTAACACCCGAACGTTCAGCTTCGGCGGGGAAGCTAAAGTCAACCCCTTTTCGGCAATGGCGTTCCCGCTTGCGCCGCTCATCCTCGTCCTCCCATTCGCTACCCGAATAGCCGCATTCCCCATCAACCCAACCCTCAAACGGAGGAGTAAAGACAACAACGACGGGTGGTCGACAGAAGCTGTTCTCGCCCTGGTCGCTATCTTTGTCACCATCGTTTTGTTCTTCTTCAGCCTCGCCGTGCCCGCTTGGAGGAGGCGCACCGTAAACCGTTCGACGTGTTAGTCTGAGATCTCCCATTGAGTCCACAGTCGCTTAATTTAATAGTTTCCTGGGCCCATTTATGTACTATTCACATCGGACTACCACGACTCCCTGCTGTCAGCGAGCATCAGAAGTGGTACCGAATAAAGCGCTAGTGTCTTGTGATGTAATAATCGGGAGTACACGGTTTAAGAGCATTGTGTTGCATGAATGAGCTTAGCGTGCGTTTTAGATGCTGGTCGGTTGGTTGGAAAAAGGTTACACATGGTCTTTATACGCTTACGATACCTAACATATTTCTTTCGCATTCAATGTAAATATACCTTCTTGTCACCAGAGGGCTCTGTTAATGATTTCATACTCTGTTTTATATAGTTATAGGGAGAACTACTCGCGGATATCATCTAAATGGAGGTAGCACATATCAACAGGAGTACTTCTTTCTGCGCGACATGACCTTCGTAACTCGAGGTCTATGTACAGAGCATGAGTATCCAGACTCTTTACACCCTGAACGTAGCGTCCACTGATTCGTCCAAACCATCTCGTCACTGAGTCCTATTGTTCGCGAACTCAAGCTACGATACCTACATGTATCTCTACGATCATTTTGTTGTGCACGAAACTTGTGTTCTGTACCCTGCTCTTGTGTGCCGCGCTAGTGTCAAATGAGTTAGTTTTTGGCTCCGGAAGTGGGTAACGCGTGTCAAAAGGCTTCAACACTGTAAACCATTTTGCACTGCACGTTGCACGGCCACGGCGTTCATTATGGAGATATCTATGGAATATGCCACGGCCTCAGTTGTAGTTTCCAAAAAGTGTATCAACGGAGCTCTTTCGATAAAGACCAGCCACGACCAGCCCGCAAGCACAACGAAGACATCGGAACCGAAGGCCCAATTCAAGAACCCTGCATATGTATGCTTTGATCAACCAGCATGGCGGTACCACTTGGTTCTTTTCTGATCCTAGCGTTCGCGGCCAACGCCAGCGCGCAACCAATCCTCATTCGCCAACTCGAGAATCGAAACAACGACGACGGTTGGACCAAAGAAAACATCATGACTCTGGTCTTTGGCCTTGTCACTCTTCTCGGCGTTGTTGTCGATATCTACGAAACTTGTTGGGCTCGTCGTGGTCGTCTTCGACATCCCTCAGCACGTAGGCACGTTTCTTTACGGCTCCAATGTAAGACATCCTGCACTGATCTACCACATATACCTTTGCTGACTATGGGTAGATTGCCGGAATTCTAGGCGCTCGTTTCGTGGACGCAGACCTCGGCAACGGAAGCACTAGTCGTAGTGAAGCATTGGCGTGCGATAGAGGCGGGATTCTGGGCGGCGTAAAGACGAGCGCCACATCGCTGTTGAGCTTGTACGCATCCATCGGAGTGCGAATTGCTGGCTCTTGGCACGTAGCATCCATAGTTCCATTGGTAGCCTTAGCGAGGGTTGATCATGTATACACTCTACTATCCGTCGCTGCGTTGCGAGAACCATATCGTTGCGAGAAATAGAATATATTTAGACTTTGCAGTTGTAGAAACTGTTCTGGTGGCACCTTATTCATATTTTGCTGCTGAGTTGACATAATATATACCTTTCCCAATCATCTAACGATCGCTGTTCGAAAGAATACTGCCTTGTCGTCGCCGTTGTGACTTAGATTACGATAGCCTTTCAAAACTCGGAGTGCCAGATTAAACAGACAATCGCGGCCTTAATCTATGTCTGGTGAATCGAAGAGACAGTACGGAATCTGCAGGTCTCAATGCATTTGACTGAGCAATGCATGAAAATAATAGATTACCATATAGAATCCTCCCGAAATCAACTCAGATTATAAGCCTCCAAACCCTTTGTCAGCCCTTTACTAAACACCATGGCGACCAGGATACCTTCGTTAGAATACATGCCCTTAACATTCCGTACGCCCCTCTCTTCGAACCCTATCCGCCCAAGCACTGCTCTCGAGGCTTTGTTCTCCGGATCACAAAACCCAAAGAATTCAGTCTGTCTTTTCTCCTCTTCGAACCATCGCACTAGTGCCGCTGCCGCTTCAGAGGCGAAACCTTTGCCCTGGAAGGCAGGCACCACATTGTACCCTATATCCGGGGCTCGCGGTGCGTCCTTGAACTTGCGAGAATTCATGGAGACGACGCCAACTTTGGTATACGACTTGACCCTCTCAGAAAACGGAATGGAATCTGTTTCTGCTGTCGTGGAGCTAGTGGGTGGCTTTAAGCTGACAAGGTAGCGGCCATAGCCCGAAGTCCAGATGTCGTCGAACGCATCGATCTTTTTGCGTGCGGCCTCCCGGTCTGGTAGTGCGGAATTGCGGGCACGATTCGACTCAGTGTCGTACAGGGTTACTAGAAAGTCGCAATGAGAGTCTTGTGAGGAATCAAGATGTGAGATAACGAGACGTGGGGTGTCGATGTGAAACTCCGTGGTGACCATTTTTTCGAGGTGATGAATGAGGGTTCACGATGCAGCTTGAGACAAAATGAAGGATTCGTGCGGAAGGTGTTTTGGGATTCTGAGGAGTTAATGACGAAGACTTGTACCATATTCCCGGTGTTGAAAGGTCGAGGTGCGCTGACTCATCTTTGGACCATCCCCATTCAGGTATAATTAATTCATTGCTGCATGCTAGTATCAAGTGTAGGAATAGCTAAAGGAAGTATTTTGACTTGTAATAACTTTCTTGTCCTAAGTGGGATACCAAAGACTTGAAAACGTCAGATCCCTCTCATTTAGGTGTGGTTCTTGCTACGCAGGGAGGGATAGTAATTCAAAGGAGGCAACATATATCAATAGAGGCGATTGACTAGGCGATGTAATCTCAATAAAAAAGAGCTCAACGTGCTCGACGGCATTGCAACATCTGAGACATCCCGAGCATGTTACTATACAACGATTGACATTGTGTCACTTCCCAACTGTTGGCGAACCTTGCCTGCCGTTCGACCATACAAATATTCGAATCTGTTTTCTTCCTCTCTTGACCATAAAATCACAAACAAATAGCGCTCATGGTAAAGTACAGCTACATACCCCCAGAGTACAAACCCCCAAACAAAATGTCGTCCACAACATCATGCACCACTCCTTTATCGCAGCAATCTGCTGCGATAACGTGCAAGGAACCGCACATTCCATACCGAAATTCCGGGGCTGTTGGTAAGTCCATCTTCGGCCAACCTTGGACATACAAACCACTACCGCCGCTTCCTTTTGAGAAAGCCGACGAGGCATTGTCACAGCCGCTATTGTCTAAGTTCCACAAGGACGACTGCGATAGCATGATTACTCAGACTGGCGACGAGGACTATCAGACTGAGACAAAGGAAGAGGGTAAGCTAACAAAAGCGATAAAGAACTTTTCAAAGAAGTTCACCTCGACTGTACACAAGACATAGTGTTTCGCAATCATTAGGTACAGTCAGTCGTTGTTGTATAGTATAGCACGTGAATAAACCTTTGCCATTTACCATCACGAGCTGTTTCAGTTGACATTTGTTTGCCTGCTCCTTCTCTCCAAAATGCTATAAGTATCCCCCGTCTCCCCGAACTCACTAACACACAGTGTGAGCGGGCTCGACGCACTCACGTGCCCACCGCTAACCTTCAATTTCGCACAGTGCAATTCACTTCATCACTCTGTCACCCACGTGCGCATTGTGAATGGACAGTGTTGAAGCTCACTGTACACCACTGTGGGGAAGTCAATGTTATATACACGAAATGTTCACCGTACCTTTATATAATCTCCCCCTAGGCTCCTCCACTGCCTCCTTCAACGCCTCCTTCAACCAGGGCTTTGACGTACAACACTGCACGTCCCAACAACATGGCTTCTCCCGGACCTACCCAGACGTTGGCAAATGAGTCCTCGCAACGCTCCGAAGCCATCACAGTGGCGCGAAGCATCTCCTTCGGCACGACCCCTGTCCCTCGTCGTAACAACTCGCGCTCGTCGTCGAAGACTTCTGAGCTTCACCATACGCTGCATGCCTACGCCGTTTCAAAGTCACCGACTAACTCGACACTAGACCAGTTCGTACCAGCTGAGAAGGTGAAGTCAATGTCGGACTTGGACAAGGAGAAGGAAGCGCGAAAGGCGAAGTCGCATCGAGTGAAGGCGAAGAAGGCTGTGGCGCGGATGATGGATTGGCTCGAGGCGAAGGTCAAGAGCGATGGAGTGAAGAAGGGCTGAGTTGATGATGCATCTGAGGATGTCGCAACGAGGATGATGGCGAGAGGACGTTGGGGTGGTAGGATGTATAAGTAAGGTGTAAATATATCCTCAAACTTTTCTCGAGCCTATGATTTTAAAGAAACTGGACCGTCGTGTTCGAGTACCTGCTAACGTGTGACGGCCATGATAGAGCGATGCGCCTTGAACGCCATGCTAAATATACTGTGTCCAAATTCTGCGCCCAATTTCCAAACCATAAAGCAATTCTCGGGTGTGTAGTACCAGTTTTAGAAGATCTCAATCTAACCTCTTGCCCACTCATCTGTGGCTGGTGCATCCATTGCAACATTTCCTGGCAGACCAGTGCCAACCTGAGTACGACCGCTCTCAAGAGCACGTCGAGTCTCCGGGCTCAGCGGAGTCGTCTCGTCATCTTCCTCTTGGACGCGGTCCGAGTAATTGTTTGTATCTGGGAGGTAGTTGATGCGGCGTCGTTCGCCAGTGCCGCCATGCTCCTCACGGGCAATCAAGTCTGAGATCTGCTCTGGGGCAATCTTGTGGAGCCAAGACTCGCGTTGAGTCGGGATGACGATGATCGCGAACTGTAAAGTCAGTAGATGCATGTAAGGTTCAGAACGAAGATACGCACCGCCCAGACTACTACCAAACCCACAACTCCCATCAACAATCCTGCGATATGTTGCTCTTCTGCTTTCCACGGTCCGAGACAGCCCACTGTCCTGCCAAACGAAGTCTCACACGCGTCTGGCTTGTGACTTTTGCTTGGAAACGGCCAAGCCATATCCCTAGAATTGGAGAAACCACAGCAGTTGTACTGGTCTTGAATCGCTCGGACCGAGCTCGCATCCTTGTTCCTGAATAGCGACTGCCATCGCTGTCGCAGCCCACAGTCCAGCTCTGAAGGCGGGGCTGCATGTGTTCCTAGAAGCGTAATGACGACGGTCGAATAGATGAAGATGACAAAGTTGGCTACGATCACGAAAGGTGGGCGCTGGATCTCGCCGCGTTCCATGTGAGCGCGGCGCTCTTTGCGTCGCGTGAGGTCATATCCACACTCGAGGAGAATTCCAGATATGACTGGGAGCGCGGTTGCAAAGCCAGTGAGAGTCTCAGATATGGGTACAGAGAGGCGGTTGGCGCGGGACGCTGCGTAACTGCGAGAGTGAGCCAAAAACGCCGCTTCATCACGATCAGCTTACCCTGCCATGGCAGTCACGAATACGAGGTATACAATGCTGATGAATGTAACAATCTGTTTCCTGGTGTAGCCAGCCATGTTGGCGGTGTTGTTTCCAGCTACTGCGGGGTACGCGTTGGTGACCAAAGAAGAGTTCTCTGTACGAAACGGTATTTAGATAGATGAAGAGATGTGTAAAGAGCAGACATGCAAATCAAAGAATGTCAAAGTCAGAGTCAGTGTCAGTAGCAGTGTTTGATTAGCTGTGGCCGTTATATGTCCAACAACTCCGCATTCCAGCAAGGCGGCTGAGACGTTCGTGCGGGGACCAATGTAGCTCAGCAGGTACCTCTGCGCATGTACCTCAGATTCCCAGCGCGTAGCACGATTATAAGGACTTACTTCGAGCACTGTATATGCATGTCCCCTGGCATGTGCAGGAAAAATGCAGGCCGAGGATGTCGCGAGTCACTCGGTTGGTGAGGCGGCAAGTGCAGGACCAGCGCAAACACCCCTGCTGTAAGCTGAGAAGCGAGAAATGCCTTGTGATCAGCTGAAATCCATCATCTTTGCCATTGTTGTAATTGAGTTGGGCCGCTGCGCGTTTGCTAGGATGTGGTTAGGAGCGTGTAGCGCGGTCCTTCCCCTTGGTGGACGTTCAGGCCGTGGCTGAAGGGAACGGCTCGGTCGCGAGAAAGGAAGCGACACGCGTAATCTGGTTGGCTCTTGCCTTAGCGCACGTTGTTAGGGTGGAGTGCCGGTTCTTGCAAAAATGCCTGGATCTCTCGATCACACTCTCAAAGAAGACGTCATGGGACATTTAATTCTCTCTCCTGCTCCCCAAGTACGTCCATCTTGCCAGACAATTTAGGGGCGCGTTTGCTGTCAATACACTCGGCTCACGCCAGTGGCTGCTTTCAGCCAACGTGGTTAAGACGCGTGGACAATTGAAGAATGCGGCGTCGCGTGCGGCTGTGTGCTGTCTCACGGCAAACGTCGCTAGACCACACGATCACCGTCACGATTATGCTAAAAGAAGGGTCTCTCGACCGGCACCCGCCCCTGTATGCGGGGTGGGCCCGTAGTATATACCCACTGACAGCCCGTCCCCAGTATTTCTTTTGGCATTTTCCTCCTACCGCTTTGTTCGCAGACAACCGTCGATGTGGTTGTGGATCGCTGTCTGGTAGTACTTGTGCACAATGATGCTCTTTTCACCGCCAAGGTGCGACTTTCGCGTACCTTCCGCATCTGGACGGCAAGCTGTTCCCGTTGCCTTCACTTCTCCAGGTCCATCTGTGTTCGCTTGGCTTGTGGACTCGCTATCTACATCACCCTCACCTTGTACTCGCCAATCTGCCAACCCGCCTTCTCCCCGACGCAACTCGCACCCACAAACTTCTCCATTATCAACCCCACCGAGAAAGAACAAAGAACAACGAATATCCCGTTCTGACCACATGTCGCTCGACTACGACTACTATCAATGCAGCCCGAGGTCACCTGCGTTCGAACCCATTTTGGGCAGCATCACGGAGGCCGCCGAGTTTGAAGATGAATCAGACATCGAGATTGACCCCAAACCTGTCAGGCCATCACTCACCAAGATCGACTCGGCGTCGCATGATGTACCAGAGGCCTTCATTCCTGACATTTCCATCGGTGAACCAGAGCTTACAACAAAAACCGCAAAGGGCACCGTTATCCAATTTGCACGGATGACTACGGCCAAAGCTACCTCTGTTCGACGGGTGCTTCGCAAGGTCCTCGAAGCCGACAGGGTCCGCCGCCGAAAGGTTCTCAAGATCTACCTCAAGGCTATTACCTTCTTGCACTACATGCTGAAGGCTCACGACCGCTATGGATCTGCAATGATGACAACGGGCATGTACATGCCGCGGTGAGGAAGGTTTGATTAGTTATGAGCGAGTTTCGAAACCTGTTTGGATGATTTTGATGATTATGCATGAGCATTTTGGGTTGCAGCATTGCACGGCGTTATATACCCAATGGCATTTGGGTTGCATGAAGAACACAGGATCGTGAGCTGCCTTATAGTTTATATCACATGCAACACTTTGTTGCAATATCTGGCAACAGATAACAATACGATTTTCACACCCCACGTTGCGTCTCTAGTGTCCTTGTGTGTTGTACTTATTCATGATGATGACCTGTCATTTTGGGATTTGGAATCAACCTGACGGCCTCCTGCATGTCACTTTGTGATTTTCAAGGGTACCTACCTCGTGCAACGCTTCACCATTGCCATTGGGAGGTTTGATACATGTCCCCTCCTATGGGATAACGGCTAAATCCATCTTCGACGCAGCAACTCTCCTGCATTTTCTTCCTCGCAGCGGCTACAACCGGAGACCTGGTCGAGCGTACGAGTGCAAGGCTGGTCGCGATGTATGACGTTGGTTGTGCCGCGGATATTTGGCTAACCTCAGTTGGATAATCTCCTAGCGGCTCCACCTTGAGGCAAAGTGCCGCTCACCGATGAACCATGGACAATCCTCAGGACTGCTGTGAGGTGCAGCAGCAGAGATGAATGCCGCTTGCGAAGGGAAACACGGAGTTTGTAGTGCTGCGATGTGCCTCTGCCTGGAGGTGTGGCTGCACGGCGCGCCCAGACAACCAATCGTGTGAGCACGGGCAGATTCCCTTGGCCTCGAAACACACGTCACAGCCGGGTTCAGATGGGCAGTGGAGAGCCACCTTTCGCACCACCCAACGCCCCACCAATCGCCGGCGTCCTGAATTGCTTCTGGCTGCCCTTCGCGGTCCGCTCTCGCACCTGACCTAGATCGCTATCTGCACGAATGCCCTAGTCTTCCCGCACCAGTGCTCCGCATTGACGCTCTTTTCTTCCTATTCCGCACCCAGCTACCACCCTGGACCGCCTTTCAGCCTACCGTGACAGCCCGCCCGCGCCAGCCTTTGAGCTCCACGAACTACCCAAAGCGGCGAGCAGCAACCCAGTACAGGCACCAGAGAGCAAGCAGGAGCGCAAGAGACGGGAGAAGCTCGAGCAGCTTCGCGAGGCCGACGAGATGAAGTTCTCCCACAGCCTGCAGTTCAATGCGGTGCCGGACTGGAGCAACCACTATGTCGCCTACAGCAACCTGAAGAAGCAGTACGTTTTGCCTGTGTTGGCACTGGGGTGTGTGTCGTAGGCGCAGAATTGAGGCTAACGGACGGTGCACTGTCTAGAATATACAATCTCGAAACACAGATCAACCAAAAGAGCACCGCGGCCACCGACGCCGAATCCTCCCCGCTGCTGAATGGCCCTGCCGACGACCCAGACAAGGCCTTCACCAACCTTCTGGATGCTGAGTTGGAAAAGGTTACATCGTTCTACCAGCTGAAGGAGGTTGAAATCTACGGAGAGCTGGACGCTCTAATCAACGACGAGGCAAACTATGAGCGCGAGCAGGAGGAGTTTGACCACGAGCAGCAGAATGCACCCCCGGGGAAGCAGACGCGCAGTACTAGCATCTTCAAGCAGATTGGCTTCAACCGCCCACGGGCAACGAGCACAGTGAGCGGTCGCTCAACCGGCGACGGCATCGATGAGGATGACGACGACGATTCGGACGTGGATGCAGACGAAACCTCGAGACTGCGACAAAAGAGCCCTGATGGCCAGCGAAAGCGGCGACGGACCACAGACGAGAACAACAACTCAGACGGTCTTTCCTCGAAGCGCAGAACAAGCGTAGCCTTCGATGACTACAACGACATGGCCTTCTCGGCGCTCTACGACGAGGGTGTCTCCCTCAAAAAGCGCACCGTCAGTGTATACGTCTCGTTGTGCGAGCTGCGATCCTTCATCCAGCTCAACAAGACCGGTTTCGAGAAAGTCCTGAAGAAGTACGATAAAATCTTGGATCGCAAGCTCAAGAGCCAGTACCTCAACAAATACGTATACCCCGCGTACCCATTCCAGCAAAGCACCATGGATAAGCTTACGCAGAAGCTGGAGCATGTCGAGCACGCCTACTCCCAGATTTGCACCAAGGGTGACGTCGCCGAGGCCAAGCGCGAGCTGAGGCTGCACCTGCGAGAACACGTAGTGTGGGAGCGAAACACGGTCTGGAGGGAGATGATTGGTATCGAGAGAAAAGCACAAGCGGCGAACATTGGTATCACACAAACCCTGCTTGGCCGCGATGTCAACGCAGGTCGGGTGCGAAGACAGGGAGATGAGAATGAGCCTGACATCAAGGAGGTTATCACGCCCATTGGGAGATACAGATGCCCGCAATGGCTCATCAGCAAGACCTTCTGGACGCTGGTAGCTTGCATAGCAATATTCGTTGTTCTGCTGGTGGTGCCCATCATGGAAAAGCCGGAACAGCAAAATTGCTTGGCCATGGTTGTGTTTGTCAGTGCGCTATGGGCGACTGAGGTATGTATGATTTCTTCCCACCATATTCGCGATGCTAACAATCACAGGCCATTCCTCTGTTCGTCACATCGCTGCTCGTACCCTTCCTCGCCGTAACACTCGATGTCGTCCGTAGCGACGTTGAACCGCATAAGAGGCTTGGGTCTAAGGCTGCAGCAGGCTATGTCTTTGCTGCCATGTGGACACCCGTTATCATGCTGCTGCTCGGAGGCTTCACCATCGCAGCTGCGCTTTCCAAGTACAACATCGCCAAGATGATGGCTACCTTCGTTCTGAGCAAGGCCGGAACAAAGCCAAGGACTGTCCTTCTCACCAACATGTTTGTCGCTATGTTTGCTAGCATGTGGATCAGTAACGTCGCTGCTCCTGTTCTGTGCTTCTCCATTATCCAGGTATGTCCATAGTCTCGGATCTGTCGAACCTGTGCTAACGAACTAGCCCATTCTCCGCAACCTGCCCGCCGACTCCAATATGACCAAGGCACTGCTCTTGGGTATCGCGCTGGCGTCCAACATTGGTGGCGCTGCTTCGCCGATCGCCTCGCCACAGAACCTCATTGCACTTCAGAACATGAGCCCTGAGCCGTCTTGGGGTGTCTGGTTCTTTATTGCCTTGCCTGTGTGCATCATTTCTATCCTTCTGATTTGGGGTCTACTTGTCCTCACATTCCAGCCAGGCAAAGGCACTACCATTGTACCAATCCGTCCCATGAAGGACAAGTTCACCGGTGTTCAATGGTTCATCAGCATTGTTACTATCGTTACCATCGCCCTTTGGTGCGTAAGCCACCAACTCGAAGACATCTTCGGCGACATGGGCGTTGTGGCCATCATCCCACTTGTTCTGTTCTTCGGCACTGGTATTCTCACAAAAGAGGACTTCAATAACTTCCTCTGGACTATCATCATCCTCGCCGCTGGTGGCTTGGCTCTTGGCAAGTCTGTCAACTCTTCTGGTTTGCTCCACACCATTGCCGAGTCCATCACTACCAGCGTTGAGGGTATGAGTCTCTACGGAGTGCTTGTTGTGTTTTGTGGTCTCATCCTTGTCATTGCTACTTTCATCAGCCACACTGTCGCGGCGCTTATTGTGCTCCCTCTTGTGCAGCAAGTTGGTCAAAGCATGCCGGAGCCGCACCCCAACCTACTTGTCATGGGCGCCGTTCTCATGGCAAGTGGCGCTATGGGTCTGCCTACCAGTGGCTTCCCCAATATGAGTAAGTCAATTTCTATGATCATGATCATATAACGAGTCTAACGTGTGACAGCTGCTATCATGATGGAAGATCAGAGAACTGGACAACGCTATCTCGAGGTCAAACACTTCCTTACCCGTGGTGTCCCCGCCTCTATCGTCACCTTCCTTGTTATCATCACCGTGGGCTACGGGCTCATGCTCGCAGCAGGCTTTTAATAAGTCTCCTGTTGTAACCAACCTGTACAAACTCTTGCATACTGTTTCCATATATTGTATGCGACATCGCGTCGCTGCATCGGCGTTCTGCATCATTGTGGTTTATTTGGAGTAGAAATGTAACAAAGCGCAAGCGCAATTGCTGCTCAGGCGTCCTGTCTTACCAACCATCGAATATTTGTCAGCGTGAACCAGACCCATCTCACGATACTGTAACAGGAAGGCAGGATATCAAGACAATGAATTTTGTACTGGTTCGTCATTCTACCAATTCCCGTGCATCACTGGCTAAACTCCGCAATTTTGGTCAGCATCCACCGCATAACGGGCCCCATGCAGATCTTGCGCAATAGAGACTAAGTCTATTCTATATTGGTACGAACGTAAGGTCTAAGATTTCTGATTATGCGCAGCACTGAATTGCTCAGCGGACGAAGGCAATGCACTGCAATATCACAACAGGCGGCTAGGGTAGCATAACGTTATGCTCTTACCAAGTGTGATGGGTACAAAGACAACCTCGTTTCCCATCACCAAGTCGTCACAACCGTCTCAATCCATCGTTGGCAACATTTAAACTCGACGCTCTTGACATTGAGCTCTGTCTTCACGCACTTCCACAGACATCGAGTCCTACTGATCCACCTCCGACAACATGAACACCTTCCTCATGACCATTCTGGCTGCCACAGCCTCCTTCCTTTTCGCATCAGCCCATGCACTCAACGTCCGCACCATCTATCAGTTTCCGAACCCAACATGGCTCGAGAACATCATCGCAATGCGAAACGGCTCACTCCTCGTCACCGTCATCGGCAAACCAGAAGTCCACATCGTCAACCCCCTTGTCACCCCCTCAACCGCCTCCCTCATCGCCTCCATCCCAAACGCAAACTCAATCCTCGGCATCACCAAGCTCTCCGACCATACCTTCGCCGTCGCAGCAGGAAACACTTCCGCCGGCAACCCTATCCCCGGCACCTTCAGCATCTGGAGCATCACCCTCCCGCCCACCCCCAAGCCAGCAGCCGTCAGAAAACTCGTCGATACACCAAAGCTAGGTATTATCAACGGCCTCGCAACACTGAATACGCACACCCTCCTGTTCGCAGACTCCTGGGCCGGCAACATCGCATCTCTCGACCTGCGCACGCGTGAGACAAAAACGTGGTTCGCGCACGCAAGTACGGCGGCGAATTTCTCAGCGCCGGGGCTGCCGCTGGGTGTTAATGGGGTGCGTGTCCATGGGGGGTACGTGTACTACAGTAACACTGTGCAGTCCTCTCTGAACCGTGTTCGCGTCGATGCGGGTGCGGCGAGGGTTGTCGGGGACGTGGAAACGTTGGCAAAGGGCGAGGCGATTGGTGTTCCTGATGATTTTGCGGTGCTGGGGGATGGCAGTGTTATTTTGGGGCGGCCGCTGAGTGATGAGTTGATGCGTGTGGCGGTGGGTGGGGAGGTGGGCGTTTTGGTTAAGGGGGAGAGTGTTGAGGGTGTTACTTCGGTTGCGTTGGATAGGGTGGGGAAGGGTGGGCGTGTTGCTTATTTGAGCTCGATGGGCGGATTTGATGCAAGTGGGAATGTAAAGGCTGGTGGGAGGGTTGTTGCGGTGGACCTGAAGTAGGAGCATGAACCTGATACTTAAGTTTGCGGACTTTGGTGCTTTATTTGTTCGTTTCAGAGTTCAGGCTTATACAGCTAATCATCAATCTATCAGGCATAGTACGAATGTCACAAACTACTAAGTGGTTTGCCGACCTGCATCAGCGGAACGAGAGTGGGTATGGAGAGTATATAGCCCGCACCCCAAATGTTTCCGATAAGGACTAAGCCGGTGATACTTTAACATATAAGGCTTCAGGCAACAACATCAGTATCTCACGTAACAGGCTCTCCGCTGTTGTCAAATCATCCTAGATGTCACGTCAAACTAACGTGGGCCATTATCCACGCCCGCATCCATCAGAACGTGACCTGTCAAGCTGAAGAAGAATCGTTACAATTTAAAAAAAAAATACCAAGAAAATGCTAACATGACCCTCTAATCGTAACCATATCCGGAGTAATTACATAAGCTGCATGAAAAGACCTTTTTGCTCCGTGCAATGCGGTACAATCGTCGCTTGACCCTGCTTTTTGAAACTCTATATGTAGACATCAAGCATTACGCGTTGCGAATCCGACCTGAGCTCGGAAAATCGATGAGTAGGGGACTCGGCACTTGGTGCTGCGGACCCTCGACGGTTTAGTTGGTCTCGGCGGGCTTGTTGCTGGGGTACAGGTACTCGGTCTGAGGGAAGAACTCCTCCTTGATCAGACGGGGAGATGTGAAGCGGAGGACAGGGTTGGAGGAGCCAGCCTTGTCGTTGGTACCGGAGGCACGGGATCCACCGAAAGATTGCTGGCCGATGAGAGCGGCTGTTGTCTTGCAGTCTGGAGTAGCGGATTAGCAAATAGTTCAAAAATGATGGTAATTTGGGGGAGACTCACTGATGTAGAAGTTACCGGCAGAGTAGCGGAGAGTGTCCTCAGCCTCACGGACAGCAGAACGGTCGTTGGCGAAGACGGAACCGGTAAGGGCGAAGCCGCCGCCGGCCTGGTCGACCTTCTGGAGGATGTTCTTCCAGTCGGCGTCCTTGTAGACGTGGATGGCGAGAACGGGGCCGAAGATCTCGTAGTTGAAGAGCTTGTGGTCCGGAGAGTCGGAGAGGTAGACAGTGGGCTTGACGAAGTAGCCCTTGGAGTCGTCGTAGGTTCCACCCGCGATGAGCTTGAGCGATGGATCGGCGTTGGACTCATCAATGATCTGCTTGATCTTGTTGAACGAGCGGTCGTGAATGACGGGGCCCATGAATGCTGAGAGGTCCTTGTCGGGGTTTCCGATGGTGATCTCGTTCACATCCTTAACGAAAGCATCAAGGAACTCCTTGGAGCGGGACTCGGGAAGGTAGAGGCGAGAGGTTGCAGAGCACTTCTGGCCCTGGTATTCGAAAGATCCACGGATGGTGTGCTTAACGGCGGAGGGGATGTCACCTGTAGGGTGAATGAGGGTGAAGTTCTTACCGCTGGTCTCACCGACCATGCGAGGGAATTCGCGGTAAGTGCCCTTGCCAATGCCTTCACCAATGCGAGCGCAAAGCGAGCGGAAAACATCCGAGGAACCGACGAAGTTGAGACCGGCAAAGTCGCGGTTGGCGAAGACTACGTCGTTGATGACCTCGGGGTCACCAGGAATGAACTGGATAACATCCTTGGGGAGACCAGCCTCGAGCAGGATCTTGTAAACGATAGTAGAGGCGTAGATGTTGGAGGGAGAGGGTTTCCAGAGGACAACATTTCCCATCAGAGCAGGCCCGGCAATCAGGTTGCCACCGATGGCTGTGAAGTTGAAGGGAGAAACGGCGTAGACGAATCCCTCCACAGGGCGGTAGTCCATGCGTGACCACATGCCATCAGAACCACGGTCGGGCTGACGACCAATAATCTCAGCAGCATAGTTGCAGTTGAGGCGGAAGAAGTCAGCCAACTCAGCGGCGGCATCAACTTCACCCTGCCAGATGTTTTTGCCCTGACCGAGCATAGTTGCTGCAATTAGCTCATAGCGGTATTTCCCCGCAACAAGCTCCGCCGCCTTCATGAAAATGGCAGCACGGTCGACAAAGGGAGTCTTCTCCCATGTCTTCTTGGCCTCAAGAGCTGATGTGATAGCGTCTGAGACCTGCTCCTTGGAGATAAGAGGGTAGTTGGTGAAGACGGTGTCCTTCTCTGCAGGGATGGGCTGGTCCCATGATTCCGCAGACGGCTGTGATGTGCCGTTAAGGAAAATCTCAGACTTGAGGGGAAGCTGAGACCTGAGTCTCTTGAGCTCCTTGACAAGCTGTGTGCGCTCCTCTGAGCCCTCCTTGTAGGTAGGATTGGGCTCGTTGCGTGCTGCTGGTAGTCTGAAGGGGACCGTGACGTTGGTCCGAGCCTGGAGACAGGCGAGGCGAGGCGCCTTGATCAACGGCCGCCTTGTGGCACGGAGAGATGTGATAGTGCGAATGCTCGACATATTGAGAATGTTTATGTGAGAGGACTCGGAGGATTGAGGCTGCTGAGCTTCTCAATGCTGGGCCTCTGCCTTTTGAGTATGCACAATGAGGGGTCTGGTGGAGAAGCTCCATCACCGACCGGCTCGCATTCCGTTCACGTACTTTGGCTCAGCCGTCAATTGCCGTTAAGATAGTCACAGGTTACGTCGCTGGATACATTGCTCTGTGACTGCCGATATCGTCTTTGGTAGCATTCGGGTGCCCGCCCGAGCATACTGGAGATGAAGACGAAGCATGAACGGCCAGCAACGCGAGAGTCATTTGAGGTACAATAAATATCGCGAGACGAGGCTCAACTTGGCTTCAGAAAGGTATCGGTATACCCATTGTTTTCATTCTTCGTCAATTCCGCAGCTACAATGCCCTCTCAAGTCCCACCTGCCGGTGTCTGGTGTCCTGCTGTTACTCTCTTTGACCCCAACACAGACAAGGTCGATTTTGAGAACCAGGCACGCTACTTCAACTACCTCTCTACTACAGGGCTCGCAGGCCTTGTGATTCTGGGTACAAATGCAGAGACTATGCTGCTTACGCGGGAGGAGCGCAAAGCGTTGATCGCGACCGCGCGGCGAGCCGTAGGGCCATCGTTCCCCATCATGGCGGGTGTGGGTGCCCACAGCACCGCACAGACCCTTGAGTTCATATCCGACGCTGCTACGGCTGGTGCGAACTCCGTGTTAGTTCTGCCGAACGCCTACTTCGGTGCGTAGCATTCATTCATGTGATCAAATGAAGTATCGGCTAATGTATTCCCAAAGGCGGCGCTACCACACCCCAGATTCTGGAGAACTTCTACGACCAGGTCGCGGCTCGCAGCGAATTACCTATTGTAATCTACAACTTCCCAGGCGTATGCAATGGCGTCGACCTTTCGTCAGACTTCATTGAAGCCATGGCAAAACGCCATAGCAACATTGTGGGCGTCAAGCTAACGTGCGGCTCCGTAGCCAAAATCACCCGTCTCGCAGCCGCACTGCCCAAGGATAGGTTTGCTGTCTTCGGCGGCCAGGCCGACTTCATTATTGGCGGTCTGAGCTCAGGTTCCTCTGGGTGCATTGCAGCCTTTGCCAACGTTGCCCCACGATGCGTCGTCCGCATTAACGATCTGTATCACCAGGGCAAACATGCAGAGGCTCTTGCCCTGCACCAGAAGACTGCACTCGCCGAGCAGGCGATCAAGGGTGGTATTGCGCCTACAAAGTACGCTGCGGCAATTCACAGCGCTACCTATGCCGGCATTCAGAACGCCCCCGCCAAGATGGCACCGCGAAGGCCCTACGTTGCGCCAGCCGCTTCTGTTCAGGAGATGGTCAAATCCAGGACGGCGGAGGTTGGAAAGATCGAACAAAGCTTGCCTCTTATCAACAGACCTATCTCTTCAAAGATATGATGATACGATGGTGTAGATTCGGTGACGGTTCATAGATATCATAGATTCAACAATTACATTGTCCTATCTTTAACAGCTATTTTGTCCGGGTTGATGTAGTATCTCCCGCACTTCCACGCGGATCTCGATGGATGGGCTTCAGCCTCAGGAAAAGCAACGAGTCAAGGCCTAGAGGCTCTGAACACGGAGTGGCTTATCTCTACACGTGGAAGGCTAGACCCAAAAACAGTTCGGTACGAGACCCGAATGTGCATGGGAACGACGGCGGAGCTTCCGTAGCGTGTTTTGTCTGATGGCTAACCCTTGGCTGCGCCGCTGCACGCGGGGAAGCGAATCGACAACTTACCCCAGAGAGATCCCTGTGTCTGGCCCACTCCAATGGGCCAACTAACCCCAAAGCTATCTAGTTGTGACAGATACCCAGAGATAGCTAACCCAGGATAGCGGTATGGGCGAGATTCGCATGGGCCACGGATGCACCACCGGGAGGGCTCTCACTGGCTGAAGCAGCCCTATCAGTGCTAACTTATTGTGGTAGTACTACGAGATACCAAGAACTTGACCTTCACTCTGACTGCTTATTAGGGAGGCCTATCCACCCATGACCCACCGACTCGGATCCATCATCTCCATCTCTTCTTCACGCTTCACGCTTCATTTTATCTTGACATAGTTGTCGCTTGTGCACATCATGTCTGACAACAAGGCCTACGAGGTCAATGAGAAGTCCACCTCACCCTCAAGAGACGTTGATGGAAAGGACGGCATCTATCGGGTGCAAACTGAGGGCAGTGTCATCAACGGCCATGTCCACAATGCCGATCAGCTGCAGAGGCATTTGGGTAACCGTCAGGTCCAACTGATTGCCATCGGTGGTTCGATTGGTACCGCAACATTCGTCTCCATCGCCAACGGACTGGTCAAGGGCGGCCCGGGAAGCTTGTTCCTTGCCTACACCATCTACTCATGCATGCTCGGTCTTGTCAACAACTCGATGGCTGAGATGGCTTCATACATGCCTGTTACCGGTGGCTTCATCCGTATGGCTGGACACTGGGTAGATCCTGCGATGTGAGTGATTTGAATCCCTTCGGTCCTTCCTAGCTCTGTTTACTGACAATTTCTCTAGGGGCTTTTGGGCTGGCTGGAACTTCTTCATCTACGAAGCAATTCTGATCCCCTTCGAAATCTCGGCTCTCAATCTTGTGCTCAAATTCTGGAGCGACGACATTCCCGTCGCGGCAGTCGTCGCCGTCTGTATCGTCCTGTATTTTGCCATCAACGCATTTGTCGTCAAAGCGTACGGAGAAGCTGAATTTTGGCTTGCACTCGGAAAGGTCCTCCTCATCTTGATCGTTTTCTCCTTCACCTTCATTACGATGGTCGGTGGAAACCCCATCAAGGACGCTTACGGTTTCCGTTACTGGAACAACCCAGGCGCATTTGCCGAATACAACACAACTGGTACCCTTGGTCGATTCGAAGGATTCCTTGGCTGCTTGTGGAGCGCTGCCTTCACCGTGGTCGGTCCTGAGTACTTGTCCATGCTTTCTGGTGAAGTCAAACTCCCCAGGACCTACCTCAAGAACGCCTTCAAGGTCACCTACGCACGTTTCGCCTTCTTCTTCATTGGAAGTGCGCTTTGCGTCGGAATCGTCATTCCCTACAATGAGAAGACTCTTCTGGACATCATGTCCGGTGCCTCTGGTGGTGCTGGAACTGCCGCTGCTTCTCCCTACGTTATTGCCATGAGGTATGTGATATCCTACACGTTAAACTCAAGCCTTTACTGACTGTCGGATAGGAATCTGAAAGTTAGCGGTCTTCCCCACCTAACCAACGCACTCCTGTGCACATCCATCTTCTCCGCTGGAAACGCATACACTTACTACGGAACCCGTTCCCTGTACGGTCTTGCCCTCGAGGGTCAGGCTCCTAAGTTCCTGAAGAAATGCACAAAGAAGGGCGTGCCATTCTACTGCCTACTCGTCACAATCTGCTTCCCCTTCCTCGGTTTCCTGAACGTCAACTCTGGATCCGCCAAGGTGCTCACCTGGTTCATCAACATCATCACCGGTGCCCAGATCATCAACTACATCGTCATTTGCATCACATACCTGTTCTTCTATCGCGCCGTCAAGGCTCAGGGTGTCGACCGCAAGTCCATGCCTTATTACGGATACTTCCAGCCGTACGGCACATGGATCAGCATGATCTTCTTGACCCTCGTTCTCGGCTGTTACGGATACGGCACTTTCCTTCCCGGCAACTTCACCATTGACGGCCTGTTCACATACTACATGATGGTGTTCATCGCACCCATTCTGTTCTTCGGTTGGAAGTTCCTCAAGCGCACCAAGATGGTCAAGCCACTAGAGGCCGATTTGGTTTGGGAGAAGGCGTATATCGATGCCTACGAGACTTCGTTCGCTGAGGAGACCAAGGGCTTCTGGCAGGAGATTCTCGAGATGCTCATGTGCGGTATGAAGGGCCGCAAGAAGAGCAGCGAATACGCTTAGACGAAGCGTACATCCGCGAACAGCCGTTATTGAGGAGAAGCTGAAGATCGCCAGGAATGAATATAGTTACCGGTGTGTCAATGATGGGCGGCTCTTTGGATACCCAACTTTCGCCTGGCCTACTGTATTAAACGTTCTTGCTAGAAATGAGAAGCAAATTCAACCCAAACCTTGTTTAATTGTCGTCGTGATGTTCCCCACTTCCCCACAAACCGGGCATATACGAGTGTGCTTGGACAGTGCAACTCTACGTCAACACTCCACTCACATCCCGCAACTACCACGGTACGATGGACTCAACGGCTCGAACCGCGGGTACACACGGCCAATGCGTTTGACGCAAGTCGGTGCCATCTCCACCGTTGCGAAATCTCTCGGGAGCGGTACCGGTCGCGCGGAGGCGCCGTGCAGCGTAGCCTTGCAACGAACCAGACGACTGGACGCAGCATGTGCAGTGATATAGTCTGCAGAGAAGCCATGTAGAATGTAAGCAGAGCCTTCTATCCAACTCTATTCAGACTGTATCTCACATCTCGGCAGCCATGTTCCGCTCCGTGCCCAAGGGTCCGGCCGATCCAGTCTTCATCCTCAGCTCGAAAGTCAAAGCGGACAAGTCGCCCTCGAAGATCGATCTCGGTGTTGGCGTATACAGGAATGAGCAGGGTAAATACAACGAGCTTAGCGTGCTGAAGCAGGCGAAGCAGATCCTCACAAAGGCGGAACTCGGTCACGATTACGAAGTCACAACCGGAGACGCAGAGTTCGTAAAGAACGCGTGCAAAGTACTCTTCGGCGCAGAGTCTGAGCCAGTAAGGACAGGAAGAATCGCGTCCGCACAAGCAATTTCAGGAACGGGAAGCATTCATCTTGCTGCTCTCTTCCTGAGCCGTGCTGAGGAGTTTAAGGGAAAGAAAGTCTACGTGGGCACACCCGCCTGGGGCAACTACGAACCCCTCTTCAACCTCGTCGGATTTGAAGTCGTCAAATACCGTCATTACGATGCGGAACGAGGAGCTGTCGCGTTCGGCGATCTCCTGAAAGCGGTTGATCAAGCCCCCGATGGTAGCATATTTGTCCTTCAGGGATGCTGTCACAACCCTTCGGGCGCAGATCTAAGCAAGGAGCAATGGCGGACACTCGCGCGGGCCATGAAACCAAAGGGACACTTCCCTTTCTTCGACATGGCATACCAGGGCCTCGGTGCGCCATTGGCGGAGGATGCATTCGGTCTGCGACACTTCACAGAGCAGGGCTTTGAGTTGCTGGCCTGCCAGTCGTTCTCGAAGAATTTCGGTCTCTATGGCGAGAGATGCGGTGTCCTCCACATCCTCACAGAAAAGGAGGCAGTCGCAGCCAACGTGTACGATCAGCTCAGGTGCTTGATCAGGTGGGAGTTCTCGTCCAGCCCAGCATACGGATCGAGGCTAGTGAACACCGTACTGAAGGACAGTGCTCTCACATCACAATGGCAAGACGAGTTAGTAGTGATGCGAGAGCGACTAGTTAGTCTCAGGAGGACGCTGTACGACTTGTTGACGAAGAAGCAAAAGGTGAGCTTGTTATCGCACCTTCCATTCGTATAGGCACTGACAATATACAGACTCCAGGCAACTGGGAAGCAATCCTCAGATCGACTGGTCTCTTCTGTTTCCTTCCTCTGAGCCCACAACAGTGCGAGACGCTTGGTAGCAAACACCACATTTACATGCTGCTGAGTGGACGCATCAACGTCTCAGGCATGAACCAGTCGAACATTGAGAGAATAGCACAGGCCATCAACGAAGTGGTGCAAGGCGCACCATCATCACGATTGTAAGCCGCAGAAGGTCCGAGCTGCTGATAGTGCCCTGCCGTGCTGATGTGTGCGCGCAGGCTGGGCATAAGCTGAGTCGGGAGGGAATCCGTGAATCTCGGGTGGGGTCCCGAGTGCTTTGTATCGCATATTATCGCGCAAATCCGCATGGTCCAGATAGGAAAGTAGATCCAGTGCCCTAGCGTTTACACTGCGGCTCCAATCGCGTGTCTCAATGCATGTCGTATCATGATGATAGGTGTCACCTGGTAGTTGCGAAGCCGCTTGATACTCAGTGAGAACCCGAGACCCCTGTCACCCGCCTGCACCGTGGCGCTGCGCCTGGCTTCAGTCAGGAGAGATAACATGCAGGGACGTATTCTTCAAGGCATCTGGAAGGTTGTAAAGTTTGGAGGCCTCGCTGATCTGAAGATCTTTGGTTCTCGATCGGAGGCAGAGAATGCTTGGTTATACGCGCAGTGGAAATAACAACTTTGCCAAGTCTTCATTACCTAAGGCGTGACTTCCCCCAACATTCCCCGCACGCTCACACAGCTGGGCCGGCAGTTCCCTCGCGAATTATGATCATGTGGACTAGGTCGAACCATGCAACCAAAATCGACGCTGGCTCGAGCCGCATCACCTCGTTGACACCATTACTACTCCGGAATAGACGGACCCTTATCGGCGTTATCGGCGTCCGCGCCTGACTGCAGTCAACTTTCTCGTAGAGGAATGCTACAGAATGACAGACATCTGCTAATATGGCTACCTCAAATGAACACCGACGAGTGACAAAAAGATCCTCCAATGCGTACGCTCCCGATTGATGGTACTCATGGCTCTCGCTAACGCTGGCGTAGCTGCTCCAGATGCCGAAGACAGAAGATCAAGTGCTCCGGCCAGCAGCCTTGTGCGAATTGCGGCAAACGAAACTTGACATGCATTTTTGATGACCGGGACAACAAGGTTTTGGTAACCCAAGGGTACGCCACTTCAGCCTTACTCCGAGCCACTCTTCTAACAGGTCCAGCTACCTCTCAGACCTTCAGGCTAAAATCACACGGCTTCAGAACGCAAGCAATGAATCTTCCGCCTCCAATCCACTGTTAGAGGATGCCCAAGATGCCAGAGCCCGCGCAGAGAGGAGTCAATCTCCTGATGAGGCTCCTAGGCGGTCGACACATTCCAGCGGCCACGGGACGAGAGAGAGCACACCAGGAACAGATGGTCCTCGAGAGACTGCCAACTTGACCAACCCCCTTACCGAGACTCCCTCCAGGTTCATGTCGGCGTCCAATGGACGAACTTGTAAGTTCTTCTCCGCAGATCCCACGGCACTTGAGAAAGTCTAACATGTAATACAGTCTACATGGGAACCTCGTCCAACTGGTCTTTCCACGGCCAAGTCTTGAGTCTGGTGCATGAACACATGCACAAGTCGCCTCTTCCAGCTGCAGAACTCTTGTTCGATGGATCTGCGTACGACCTTCCGTGGGATGGTACGCGGAGCTTGCCTGATGCCGCTTCCCCAGTCATCCCGAGCATTGACTACGCTATCTTCCTGATCAACGCCGTCAAGTTTCACTGCGCTCAAATGATGCATCTTTTCGACGAAGAAGAGTTCATGTTCAATCTACATGCTTTCTACACAAGCACCGGCGACAAAGCTGCCTGGAAAGAAAGCCTCTGGTACATCCACTTCTTGCTAATCATAGCGTTTGGCAAGACTTTCGTTCAGCAGAAGAATCACTCACCTAGGCCGCCTGGTGCAGACTTCTTCATATATGCCCTTCAATTACTCCCAGATACAAACAAGCTATGCCGAGATCCCGTTGTAGCAACGGAGGTTCTGTGCTGCATTGCACTTTATCTGCAATCATTGGATTCTCGCAATGCTGCACACGTCACGATCGGTCAGGCTATGCGGATAGCCCTGATTCAAGGTATGCACACAGACATGCCAGTAATGAACCTGGGCGAAGGCGTTGTTCAGCGCTGCCGTAAGATTTGGTGGACCATCTTCGTCCTTGATCGCCACATGACTTCACTTATGGGTCTGCCACAATCAATTCGAGACGAAGACGTTTCTTGTAAACTTCCCAATTACCAGAACTCACCCCAGCGAGCAGCAGCACTTAACATGCAGATCAAGCTCGCCAAGGTACACACCGACATTGCTAGCACAGTATATGGATCGAAAGGGCGACTTCGCAAGAAGTTTGTGCTGAGCATCAAGACGGTGCTCGATAAACTAGCTGGGCTAGCAGAAGAGCTGCGCACTTCTTTTCCTTTGCATGCAGATGAACGCTTTGGCGGCATTTCCAGGTTGCCAGCGCACTCTCACTTGTACTACTATCAAGTAAGGGTCATCGCCCTACTTCCTATGGCAAAGTCGCTAACGGCCTCCAGACCATCGTTATTGTTACTAGGCCGTTATTGTTTTGCTGTATGAAGAAGGTTTTCGAGTCGCCACAACAAGTGGTGCCTTTGATCTCTTCACCCAAGATCCGAAAGGTTCTGCACATGTCGCTAGAGGCATCGCAGAAGATCCTGGCGATACTTGAAAGTCTCCAGGATCAGGGTCTCCTGGGTAAGTGTCACCCCGTGCATATGCCATAACAGAGCTAACACTGTCTAGAAACATTCCTTCCATGGGATCTCGATGCGCTCTTCGTATCAACCATGGTCCTTATCGTAACCCGCTTCGTCGATCCGAGCCTACTACAGGACCGGACACTCTGGTTGGAAAAGGCGTTCGCTCTGATGGAGATCATGATTGCCGGTGGCAATCGCATAGCAGACTACCGCATGCGCGAGCTACGCAGGTTAGACGAAATGCTGGCAGAGTATGCTGCCATGCAGGAACGGCCGCCATTGATGGATGCGATCAGTCAGCAACAACTCACACAACTCAACACAAGCATAAACCAGACTGTGGTAGGAATTCCTGAAGACCCGGCAAGCACAAAACCAATGTTCGCTTCGCCAGATGGAGGCCCTCTCTATTCAGGATACAGCGATGAAGGTAGTGGTTTCGGTGATGATCTTACAGCCGAACAGATTTTGGCGGTTGCTGAGTCTATGGATATCGAGGGGACGGATTGGCTATCTTTTGGCGTTTTTGACAATTACCAACCTTTGGAGATGGTGGATCCGTCAATGCACTGAGGGGCAGTCGTGAGATACGACAGCATGTACGAAAAATGCTATGATCTGCAGATGCATTGTTATGGAGTTTGGTGTACATCAAAGATGAGGGATTTGGAATTGCATCCAGCGTGAGATTTATAGTTTATAGCAAGTCCTTGCGTCGATTATGACAATTTCCACCACGAAACTCTGGTGAAAGTTCTAGTACAGCGACCATCAAGATGACCGGCCGCGATATCATTGCATGAAATCAAACATTCACAAGCTACTACACTTCTTTAGAACAAAATTGAGATGTTTGCTCCAGGCTAGTTCGGTACACCACTATTGATAGACTCAATTTTTCGATTTCAGGTATCATGTGGTAGGAACTGTATTACACGGATCTATATGCTATCTACGCTAAACACGTTACAACTTTGCAACCGATGGTGTGATGTCCTTCAGTTCCTGGACGTCACCAACACGCCAGCTGACGTCGTCTTGACTCGCGGCTCCGTCGTTGGGCTTATTCGTCCTCCACTGCCACCTCTTCTCTGTTTGCCTACCCTCAGGGGCGTTAAGAAGGTTGTTGACCCACGAGCCAACAATAGGGAACATCTTGAAGCCATGACCAGAGTCACCAGAGAGAACCATGACGGTGCCGCCAGTCTCGGGTAGATAATCGATGATGAAGTCGGAGTCGCTAGTGTCGGCGAACCAACATAATGTCTTCTCGACAAGGGGGCGGTCGGCGAGGTAGGGCAGAGTTTGGCGGAGGAGTTCACGCATCTTACGCTCATCCTCAGGAGGTACGAAGCGCTGAACGCCTTCGGGGGCCTCAGAGACACCAGTTGCGGGGTTGGTGTTGATGAAACCACCACCCATAGGACAGAGCTTGAGGAGATTGGTCTTCGGGTCAGGCTCGAAAAAGAATCCAAGGTCGCGGGCATACGTGACCGGGATACCGCGAAGCGCTGCCGTCTCGTCATCTGTGAGACGAACATGTGCGACGGACCATGACTTCGCGGAGACGCGAGCGCCAACCTCAGGTACGATCTTAGATGCAGCGGCACCGGTGGCGACAATGACCAACGAGGCAGAATGGAACTGTCCATCCTTTGTCTTGATACCAACACTCTTCCTGCTCGACCCGGTACCCTTGTAGACAATTTCCTGAATAGCCCCTCTCCTTTCACCAAGGAAGAATCGGACACCATTTGATCTCGCGGCTCGGTAAATGCCACGCAGGGCGTTGGCGGAGTGAACGTAGCCATCATAACGGTTGAAGTAGCCCTTCCACCCAGGCATCTCTCCTTGGTTGAACTGCCAGCAGATATCGTGGAGCTCCTGGCGGGTTGATACGGTAGAAACCCAGGGCTTAATCTCTGGGTGTGCCTCACCGGCAGCCTTAAACGAGTTCATTGAATTGATGGCCTTTTGTGTGCCAGCACCGGAGACGCAGTTGAGGTAGCCAACTCGGTGGAAGTAAGGCGCGTAAAGGGGAGTTTGCCATTTCTTTGCGGCTTCCTTGAAGAATTATCAGCATTCCAGTTTGATTTCAGAGAAACTGAATAACTTACAACACCAAGTTCTGTGTACCATGGGTCTTCATACTCAGCGCGCATGATCTTGTTTAGATCGTTTGCAGCCGACCATCTTGAGGGGATCTCCGAATCCTTCTCGAACACTGTGATATCTGTGTAGCCCTGCTGCGACAACTCAAAAGCAGTCGACAGCCCGAACGCTCCACCACCGATGATCGCAATGTGCTCATTCTTTGAAATACCCATCGCGACGAAAGAAAATGAACGGTCAGGTACAAAGGTAATGGATTAAGGAAATGCGAGGAGATACTTGGCCATTCCCCCACTCAAGGGCATGTCGCATTTTAACACACCCACGATCAACGGTAGCCAGTTCCGAACACCAGGCCGTGCTTCCTCCACTCGCATGGAATCGCGTGAGACTATCGGAATACTCGTCTTATCGATAAGCCAAGCATGTGTTAGTGTGAAAGTGATGCGTACTTGCCCCGCAGCCGCAGCACTACCCACTCACCTACGCGCCACCGGCAGGCATACCGTGCACGCCACGGGCGCGCAACCGACACATCCACTCCACAGCACCTGGGCACATATCGCCGGGATCTAGGTTCGGATGGCCAAACGACGCGATCATGGGTTCCAGAAAGGAATATTGATGCGGTGCAAAGCGCGCCTGAGGCCGGTGTTCGGTGTTGTTGATGTGACGCATTCGGTCTGAACAGGTGACAAGATTCGTACGCTTTGGCATTTCGATTTGGCCATTGTACATGGTTGCGAAGGCCGCAGAGACGACCATCACGACTTTCTCCACTATAGCTTCAATGTCTTCAATGACTCAGCAGCTTGCTCCCGAAGGCCCACGGTTTGGATGGGGAGATTGGAAGGGAAGTACCCTGCCGGGACAACTTGCAGGAGATTTGGGGGCTGCAGCTGTATCGGCGACGTTGATATCACCTGTTCTCACAGCAATTGACCGGTACGTGTGCTCTTCAGAGCCAGGTGAGATTGTACTGAACAATATATTGACAACCTTCAGCGCGGTCGTTGAGAATGCGGCTCGACCAGGCCAGAATCCACTTGGTCAAGCCTTGAGAACAAACATACTCTGTTCATTCCGGCATCCAAGGCTTTTCTTTGGCACAAAACCGTTCTTCATCATCTGGACACTATATGCGGCGACCTATACAACAGCAAACACGGTCGAAACCACAGCCAGGCACATGACTCAGAAAGCCGATGAGCTTTTGGTTCAGTCTGTCACCTTTCTATCGACGATTACAGTGAACGTACCCCTCGGAGTGTGGAAAGATGTACGTTTCGTTCAGATGTTTGGCAGGCCATCAGCACCGGTCGCTGCTCAGACCGAAGGTGCGAAGGTAACACCTCCACCGGTTCAGCGACCAAAGTTTCCCAGGACAGTGGCAGCAACCTTCCTCATCCGCGACGCAATTACCATCTTTGGAGCTGTCAATCTGCCTCCAATGATTGCATCGTCATTACCAGAAGATACGTTTGCAAATCCTGTGCTAAAGATGGCAACGATGCAACTTTTGGTTCCAGTATTCTCCCAGGTCTTTGCAACGCCGATCCACCTTCTAGGGCTAGACATGTACAGTCATCCAAACAGCGCGGCACGAATGTCGAGGATTAGACAGAATCTCGGAGCAACCACGTTGGTGAGGTGCGCCAGGATTATTCCGGCATTCGGCGTCGGACTCATTGCAAACACTGGACTACGGGATTACTTCCATGAGAAGGCCGGGTACGTCAAGGAGCCCGCATGAAACAGCAAAAGTGGAAGGTGTTATCCTGCAGCAGCTTGTGGGGCGTGGGCGTCAATGCAAGAATTACCATAGAATCATCTCTAGCATTTACGGGCGTTTTGTAGTGGCTATACTTGGCTTGCATCAACAAACATCTACGCATTTTCTACACGTCTTCTTTTCAGCCTCATGCCACTCCACCCAACGCAGAATGGAGTTCAAATGATAACAGATCACCCAATTGAGCATCCAACACATTGTCTGGGCCAATTACGTGGCTTAGCGTATCAGATTAGACCGAGACCTTAACCCGAACTGACGCATCTCACCCCGCACGCCAGGCTCCCCGACAAAGACGAGATGGGCAGCATCTCGATGTTCGTACCGAATGCAACACTGCATGCTGCATACATGCAGGAGCGTGATAAGCATTGTGGCATTGAAGCTACGCAATGGTCCGCACCGGATATGGGCAGTGGGTGCGAACCGGCATCGCGTCCGACCTACGGTACATCGATGCGAAAGTCACGAGGGCATGTGAGGCCCACGTTCTCTAAGCACGTAGCGCGAAGCGGGGTCATGGAATACACATTACATGATAGTGGATAGACGTGCGCGATAAGCCACATATAATTATCATTCACTGTGTACACAGGACGTCTTCAGCACTTGCAACTGCATTATCTCTCTTGGGCTCTGAGGCTTCAATCTTTACTACCTTACCGCTCTTCAATCAACCTTAAATCAATCGGCGAGAAGATCATGCTCCCCACCAGATACGGCGCCCCTGCGGTGCTGAGGGGCGTTGTGAGGAAGGATGGGATCACATTCACAGCCATTAGGCTGTCTTCAACATATGCGGCAAAGGAGAGGGGAACAATTGGCACATCTACGCAGGAGAAAAGATCACTGGCAAAGGCTTCACCACTATCAGCCATGCCTTTGCCTATGTTTCTAAGATCACTTCTTGTTGCCACAATATCTTCCAAGAAGTGGCTGCTGGTACCTTCTCTTCATCTCCTTGACTTTTTTGCAAAGCCGGAAAGAACTTGGGTGTTCAACCTCGACAAGAATCCGGTCCTAAAGGCCATTATCAAGAAGTCATTCTACGATCAGTTTTGTGCCGGCACAACACCAACCGAGACTAAATCATGCGTGAAAGCATTGAAGAACCTGGGATTCCGCGGTGTCATTCTTACATACGCACAAGAAATGGTATTCGATCACAAGAGCGGCAATGGGTACAGCCCAGGAGCTGCGGCAGAGGAAATTAAGGAGGAGGCGACCGGCGTCAAGATCGATAATGTCATTGAGTCGTGGCGAGCTGGCACTGTTGGTACCATTGACCTCATTGACGAGGGAGATATCCTGGCCATCAAGTACGTTTGCCACCAAAACATCAGATTTGAACTTTCCTAACTTCATCGTAGGACATCTGGAGCTGGACCTACAGTTGTCGACGCATTCAACAAGGGAGACTTGCCACCACAACAGATGCTTGATGCTCTTGACGAAATTGGTACCAAGTGCAAGGAGCGCAACATTCAGATCATTGTCGATGCCGAATCTCAACATTATCAGAAGGGAATCGCCCGTACTGCTCTTGAGATGATGCGCAAGTTCAACACCGACGGCCGCGTGGTCGTTTACAACACTTACCAGGCATACCTTAAGGGTACCCAGGCACTCATCGCTTCTCACCTCGCTGAGGCTGAGAAAGACGGCTTCACTCTTGGTCTCAAGCTCGTTCGCGGTGCATACATGGCTTCTGACGACCGCTCCTTGATCCATGACACGAAACAAGACACAGACGACAACTACAACGGTATCGCTCAAGGTGCTCTCCGCCAGCAGCTCGGTGAATACGGTGTCTCTCGCCCTTTCCCTTCGGTTAAGCTCTTCCTTGCATCCCACAACCGCGAGTCTGTCATTTCTGCTCAAAGACTACACGAGCAAAGAACTGCCGCCGGTCTACCTACCGTAGATGTCGGTTTCGGTCAGCTTCACGGTATGTCGGACGAGGTTAGCTTTTCACTTCTGGCCGAGAAGGGTAACAATGGTCAATCGCCTGCGGTCTTCAAGTGCTCGACATGGGGCAGCATGAGTGAATGTATTGGGTACTTGCTCAGGAGAGCAGTTGAAAACAGGGACGCTGTTCTGAGAACTAACGACGAGTACACTGCCCTCCGCAAGGAGGCTGGGAGAAGGATGCGAGCTATTGTTGGCGCTGCATAGATCCACAAGCGATATTCACGAATTTCCCACGATAATAATGCATTTAGACGAGGTAGATAAGGCTAAAAATATCAAACCCCCACTGCATCTCTCAAACAATCCTCTGACATCTTGTTGTGTGCTCATGTCCGCCTATCATCAGATCCGACGTAGATCGGAACACCACCTCCGACTACGGTCGTGGAGCTGTCTGAATGCATTGCGGGGTTCATGAATGCATTGCGGGGTTCATGTGGAGAAGGCGGCTAACATCGGTCTCGCGAAAACGTCCTCTACTCATCAGGCTAATCTTATCTGTGCGGGATTGTTCCACGGATTGATCCAATGACATAGTATGCAGTCGGGAGCCATCCCGAGCGGGGCACTTTGCAGGACGTTTTTGGTTGACTATGAGTGCACTACGAGCACGATTTCTTCCTAGTACTCGTAATTGCAACTTCTTTTCAACATTTGATTGAAACAATTGATACGATAGCATTGTTGCAGAAACATGTCCGGAAAAACTTTGTGCATATTGGGTTGTGGTACGTTGAGCTCATGTGTATCGCAGACGTAGCTAAATCTGGCAGGCAACCTTGGGCAGCCAATCTTGAGCAGCCTACTCGGCGCGTCTGGCAGCGACGATAGTGCAAAATTCGAAAAGTACATTGCTTGTGTAAGGAGCACAGCTTCTGTAACTAAATTGGGCGAGAAGTTCCCGGAGGCCGTCAAGTCGGGGAAGCTCTCCGTTTCAAGAGGGGACAATGTCAAAGCAGCAACAGACTCAGACGTAATTCTTCTTGGTGTCGATCCATCAGACGTCGAAAAGACTTTAAAGCAGGACGGTCTCTCTGATGCTTTGAGTGGAAAGCTGCTCATCAGTCTCGCTGCTGGGTGGACGAGAGCCGCTATCGAGAAGCTTCTATCGTCGAGCAAAGAAAAGATCTGGGTCATTCGCACGCTCCCCAATATTGCCGCACAAGTTTCCGAGTCACTCACAGCCATCGAAGCTCCGAATAAGGCTATTCCTAGGGAATATATCGAGATCACCGATACTATCTTTAATCAGGTTGGAAAGACCGCTCACATTGACCCGAAGCTGATGGACGCATCGACGGCCGTAGGAGGCTCAACACCAGCCATGTTCGCTGTCATTTGCGATGCATTGATTGATGCATCAGTCGCGGTTGGTATGCCAAGAGCGACTGCGCAGACTATGATCTACCAGAGTATGAAGGGCACCGCCGCCATGTTGCAAAGCGGGATCCACCCCGGTGTCCTCAAGGACCAAGGAACATCACCAGAGGGATGCACGATTGGCGGGCTGATGGTTATGGAGGAGGCTGGCGTGCGAGGGCATCTCGGAAAGGCATTAAGGGAAGCTGTTACCATTGCCCGCTTGATGGGTCAAAACCCTCACGTCAACGATACAAGGCAAGGGCAATAGGTAGATCAGGAAGGTGAAATGATACGAGCACCATGACCAATCTCCAGTAGAAAATCGTCGATACTACTATCGATATGTATTCTACATGCTGGATGTGAAGTGTTTGGGTTGAATATGAAGGTTGTGAGCACGCAAAAGATCCCTCCCCAATCGTCATCTGCGCTAGCTGTTTTGAGGGAGCCTCAACCATGCTCTCCACTTCAACTTCAACCACACCTTGCGCTGTTACATTTTTCCGCTCCTGACCTATTGTGGTGGTAACGTCACTTCGCTTTTTTGCCATGTATGAATGCTGCTAGGCCAACACAAAGAAAGCCAAGTATACCGCACGAGCCCGCAAAAACTTGTGCGTACAAATAATCCCCGTGCTTGTACTGGACTAGTGCGCCTCCCACTGGACTTCCAATGAGTACACCAAAGCTTGACAGTGCGAAGCCCATGCCAAATCGCGTACCTGTCCTCTTCGGATCGATAGTGAGGTCGGCCATCGTTGCTGGGAAGAGCCCTTGAAGAGCTGAGGCGAACAAGCCATAGACGACTGCGAAAACGTACATTGATGTCGTTGATTTGATTGAAATCCAGACGAAGAGTAGGAGGGCTGTAATGAGGTTTATCGGAAGACCGACATGAATGGGCCGGAAAAAGCGATCCGCCAGGTACATTGGAATAAGTCGCCCCGGTACACCGACGCCATTGAGGACCATTAGTATTGGTATAGTTTCTTCCAACGTCATTCCCAGTTTGTTTCTCGCATACGCATTGACGTAGAAGAATGCGAAGTATAGCCCGCTGAAGTTAAGGAAGGAGCCGATGATCTACAACCATTAGCAGGTTGTTGTCTCGAAAGCATCAAGGGAAGCTTACAAAGAGCACGAAGACAATGTCTTTTAGCTCACTCGGCTCGAAGAACTTAGCTGAGTCCTTCGGCGGGAGCCTCTTCTTCAGCAACCGCTCAGCCAGAACAAGGAGCACCAGTGCCATAAAGCCAAAGGACCTGACAGCCCAGCCAAAGCCAATGATACCAAAGAGCCGATTCAGCATGATCGGGAAGATCATCCCGCCTGTCGCAGAACCACATAGGATCAACCCAATGGCTAGACTCCTCCGACTCGGATCAAAGTACGTCGACACGACCGACATCGTCGGCACAAACAAGAAGCCATTCGCAACGCCGATGCACACCCCCTGCGCCAACAGAAACTGCCAGTACTCACGACACACACTCGTCGTGAAAATGCCAACCACCCAAAGCAGGATACCCGCCCTCAAAATCAACTTGAAATGGCCAACGTCAGATGCCGACCCTGACCACAGCGGAACCAGCATCAGGAAGAAAATCATCAACGACCCTATCCACGATATATTCGATGGTGTTGAGACTCCGGTGGAGGTGTAGTATGCTTGGAACATTCCAAAAGACGTTATAAACCCCCAAACGAAGAACGTTACAATGTGACCACCGAGGACCTGCGACCATGCCACCCACCCGCCATTAGGAGGAGGCTCGACCGAGGCGATGCGTGTTATGTCGAAGGTTGACGCCGGCTCTTGTTTCCCGGGTATTGGATCTGGTCCTTGGGATTCGACTGTGTCGATGGAGCGGTATGTCTCTTGCTGCTCCATGGTACTAGGATGCAGCTTCAAAGGAGCCAGACGGGGATGATGGTGTTGGTGGCATACTGTTATGCCGTTGTCACAAGTCGAGAGTTGAAGAGTAGAGCTACGGGAATATCTAGTTGCCGCCTACGTAATTGCCGAACGCAAGTGCGGAGTTGAGAGCCACAACATCTCACGATGGACATTGTATTAGTCACTGTTCTGGCGCCGGAATTCGGTATTTCAGGAATTGTCTTGTGTCAACATACACTGGTGGGGTCTTCGCACCGTAGATCGTGGTGTGCGTGATGCCCAGGGCTATGGATCGGATATCCCAAGCCCGCCCGTGCGATGAACATGCTTCATTGCAAGGAACGTTGTTAGATAATTCAAAGACTGTTGGCAGATATAACTCGGCTAGATCATAGAATACAATTGGCCAAAAGTCAAGGCAGGCAACCTGACTCTATTCTTTTCCAAGACAAATCCTCGAAATGAAAAAAACGCCGAATTGCCCAACGCCATATACCACCCAGTCTAATAACAATATAAAATGACACCAATCTAATCCAACGCCCTTTCAAATACCCTTGAAACCCGTCCCTCGAAACAATCGCTCAATGCGTCGGCGGCACCTCCCAATACCTTAACATCTGATCCAGCGCCCCATTCCACTCCTTTACAAGCGCACCCGTAAGCTGCGCAACCTGCTCCTCCGAGGGCGTATGTCCACCCCACGACGCAGGCTGCGCAGCCTGATACTGCGCATAGTACCTGATCAACGCACTACACTTTATTAGCCCCGCCTTCTAGTTCGTCAGCACGCTGCGCTGAAACTTACTCGTCTTTGATCTTCCTGAGAACAAGCCAGCAGAGATTCCAACTCCGGTTACTCTGCGGGTCGGCATAGACCCTCCGCTTCGCTTCGTCGACGCAGTACGAGCTGAATGGGTAGGTCCTCGTCAGGCCGCGCAGCTCGGTTAGGAGGCTGTTGGATGAGACGTAGTAAGTCCATGCTGCGGTCATGGGCTCGCTGACATCAGGTGTGTTGAGAGCGGCGAAGGCTTTCTCGACGCGGCGGAGGTCGATGAGAGTGTTGATGCGGTGTTGTTGGAGTGCTAGGATTGTTTCGTGTTTCTCTGCCTGGGTGGGATGGGTAAGTTTTGAGTCTGATCTATGATAGTGGCGTTCTTACGAGCGACATTCGCTGTGATGGAGCCATGGTAGGTAGGTGGTAGCGGCGTGCTGGTGGGTTACTGAAGCTGCTGAAGTCGGTGTCGGCAGATGAGGATGAGTATTGTGACATTGATAGAAGCTTTGTATGAACAGTCTGGATGAGCAAGACCTCAAGGGCTGGTGGTGAATTATATAGCATCCTAATCGCCCTTGACGTTTACACTTGCAAGTTGAAGTCAGTAAGACCGCCGGCGTCAAGCTTGAAGCTCAGCAGCGAATGAAGCTTCGAATCAAAGCCAAGTCCTGACGATGTCGTTGATATCTGACTACTCAGTCTCGGACTGGATGGTTGTCCGTTGGCGCACGAGCACATGTTTCAATCCATTATCGTGACATTGTGGGTGGGAGAACTGTTTGCATACGGCTGGGAGTGACCCAAAGGAGGGATGAATGTAAGATATGTGTTCGGAAGAGGCAAGCTGTGATCAGCTGCAGTTCCTTCGATGACCAAATTCATCTCGCTCAGGTACCCCGAAGGTATAATATCTACGATGAATGGACACGAACGTTCTACTAGATGGGATCCCTGCCTGTCAAGATCGAAGGCTGATGTCAGTCTCAGCCATGCAGTTCGTAAACATGACTTGACTGTGATCTTCACGGCCCGGGAGATCAGTGTCTGGGCAGCATGGATGATGATGTTGGCTCGAGCTTGATGCCGAGTGCATGGCTACCAGGTTCTATTGGTTCAGATGACGGAGTTTACAACTCTTGATATGCCGGTCCGTAAAACCTCGGGCTTCAGAAGGGCTGAACAGGATACACTTCAACTTGCTTGTCTTGGAGATGCTCAAAAGCACGGTCGGGGCGCAACTGCTAACTAGCAACTTCAGCTGAGGCTCTCATTGTGGATCACGCAGGGCAAGGAGCAGTGTACATGGTTCGGTCATGGCGATGAGTGCTCGGAAGGTCGAGTTGCCGGAGGATTTCAGCGGGGGTGTCGAGATTCTCCAGGTTGAATATGAGAGGTTGTGCTGACGTGAAAGCCGTTGTGTGGTGGCTAGTGCGCATTAGCGCACACAGCCCCCGGCGTGTCCCCAAGTGCGCAGTTCACGTTGCCAGTTCATCTTCTCGCAGAATGAATCTCTCAGGAACAGGACCTTCATAGAACAGAATAGTGCATCAGGCATAACCAGATCAGTCCCCATTCCCATAAAAATGGGCCGGAATGGATAGAAAGGAGTACATCCAACGCCCTCGACGCTGGTCACATCACCAAGTGACGTCGAATGGCCAACAGTCTTGTGGCCGTGCAGCTCCGCCGAGCCTCATCCTCATCATCGGGTTCTCAAGATCCCTGAAGCTTCTCGTGGCGTCATGCTTTATTGGCTAGACATTTTGACATTTCCCTGAGGCTGGAGAATTGTCGTCAGCAGCCTTGCGCTCGAGCGCTGCCTCACGTCAGATTGGCATGCGGCTGCTGCCATGCGCACATGGCTTCATCTCACACATCCTGGACTCAGGTGACGCCAGCTGCGTGCGTTCTCAGATTCGCTCATGTCGATGTTGGATTGGGTACCGACTGTCGAAAGTTCTTACGATCGCCCAAGCTAGGAATATGCTTATACTGTCTGACAACGAAGCCCAGGTTCATGAGCGGACATATTGCCGCTTTGGCTCGGTCGTCGAAGCTTTTGGCAGTGGGATCTGTTTCGAACTTCTTCTATGGTCAGCTCCTCGGGCCCGAGACGAAGGACCCCAGTTCAAGGCTGAGAATAAGGGATGTTTGGCACCATCAGCTTTCCAGGATCCAGTAGGTCATCGCTCAGTGTTAGGTCGTGCTCAGATTTAGGTTTAAATCATGGCAGCATTGCAAGTCTTCGGTCGTAGCTTGTCGATTCGCACGTTCGCGCTGATCTGGCTCTATCAGTTGGATAAGTTATTCAGTTGAAGAGCAGCCGGAAGAAACGGAGACAAAAAACATCAAGATCTATGATTGCATTCCCCGGTCACTATTCACAATACGTAGGTAATACAACCCAGGTCGGGTAAAACTTGGCTATCGGGAACGAGACGTCTACAATACGGAAAGGTCTCCGAACTTCTCCTGTGTGGTTGTTAGCATGCGGCCAGAGGGTCCTCCAAACAGCGGGCAAACTCGCCTTGTAGCCAGGGACGGCCCAGCGGCCCTTGGAAACGAGCTGCTCGGTGCGCTGGTCAATCTCGGGCTGGGCAGCGGCAACCTCATCAACGGTGAGGTCGGCAAACGGCCTGGCGTCCTCGATGTTCTTCAGTGTCTTCTGGAGGTCGCTCAGCTCCTTGTCGACGACGGACTTGGTCTCCTCGGCGCTCTTGACGGCCTGGGCCTCGAAAGCCTCAATGGCCTTGATCTGCCTGTTTACGTCGTAGGTCTGGGGCTTGAAGGCGTTGAACTGCTTCTCGATGTCGTCGACGATGGCCTGGTTCTTGAGGATGGAGCGGTAGTGGGCGAAGTCGACGGTCTGGGCCTGCTCGGACAGGACGGTGACCTTGCGGCGGGCATCGTCGTTGCGCTTCTTGAACGACTGGAGGGCGACGGCGGTGTTGCCTCTGAGGCCGAGCTGCTGGCCAAGCTTGGTCCAGTCGAGCTTAAGGGCTGCGCTGCGCTGTTGCGGGACTCGGGTTAGTTTTGAGGGCGATGCTGGGGCTGCCATTGCGCGCGCGGGAGCTCGGGGGAAGCGGCAATTGAGCTGTCGCGAGCTCCCAGCGGCGGTCCGGCGGGGGATCAACGTACTCCGACGGCCATTGTGATGGATAGGGACTGGTAGTGGATGGGGTGCGTCGTAGGGTGCGTCTGGAAGTGAACTTCTCGTGGCTGCGAGCCAAGGAATGGGATAGGCTTAGCGCGCCGAACGAGATCCGGCACGCAGTCAACGGCAACATGAACTTGCACTCTCTGCAACGACAGACTACTTTTGAAAATGCATTGCTTGAGAATACGCTCCGATTTTAATACACCAGAATCTTATCTATGGGATGACAGTTTCTGTCTTAAGATCAGAGCTGCATGCCTAAGCACCGCAGCATAGCTCAACAAACAAACCGGCCACCAAAAGCTATTGTTACATGGTTCTACAGCTGCAGACGATCTGAACGAAAATCAATATAGCCATGAACATCTTCAGCAAGCATTGGAATCATCACACATCACAAAAGTCAAAGCTCAAAGTTCAGATACGTGACTTGTAGAAGATTCATATTCATGTCTCTTGCTCATGGGCCTATGCCAGTCCTTTGTGGACAGCATGCCCAGCCAGTCAAGTTTGACTTTCCCTCACACTAGACCGAAGAAGTCTATATGCTCAGAGCCATGATCGAGTTAACGATATCGTTGTCGTTCTCCTTCAGGGCCTTGACGGCCTTCTTGCGGGAGACGGACGCCTGCTGCATGACGAGCTCGATGTCCTTGGCCTCAAGACCAGAGTCGTCGACCTCCTCGCCGTCATCCTCCTCCTCCTCGACCTTCTCATCAGCCTTGCCCTTGCCCTTGGCGTCGTCGTGAGCGTGGTCGTGGTCGTGGTCGTGGTCGTGGCCGGCGTGGTCGTGACCCTGCTGCTCAGCCTGAGCGAGCTGCTGGGCGGCGGAAGCCTGGGCCTGGGAGTTCAGGTCCTCGATCTTGGCCTCACCGAAGATGCTGGTGCGGGGTCAGTAGGCGCCGTGGGCCGTGGGAATGCGCCAATGCTTACATGTAGGTGTTGCTGGAGGGGGACTTGTAGACATCGGGCTGGTTGATGACGAAGAGGATCTGGGAGACATGTCAGCCAAAATTCCACGTGCCCCGCAGCTGTTGCTTGAGCTGTGTATGCCCGCCTCTGCTGCCATTGCTCGCTGCACTCACGTTCTTCGGTCGGCGGAGGGTGACGCGTGTGATGCCCTCAATGTGCTTCAGGCCGAGCTTGGCGATGGCCTTGCGAGCCTTCTTCTCGTTGCGGGAGTGAACGGTGACGGAGGAGCCCTGGGGGATCACGGCATCACCACCCTCCTCGCCCTCGGACTCGTCGCTGGACTCATCCTCCTCGATCTGGACGTTCTTCTTCTCGGGCTCGTCGGGGAGCTCTTCAATGCGGGGGTTGGCCATTTTTGCGGTTTGGTGATAGCTCTTCCTTGGTCGTGACTGCCTAGCTAGAACTCGAAGGAAAGTGCACTCGAGGAGTGGAAGGAACGACGAAAAAGGCTAGCGTGTGTGCGGGCACGTAAAGTAAGCGAGTCTCCATGACATCGCAGGACATTACACATGATATTTCGCAGCGAAATGGGAATCGCCTATCTGATTGAATTGCGATATGCAGTCTTCACATGGCTGAGAGGATGAGGTTTCAATGGGTATCATTTGCAATTCTAGTTGCGGTTTGTGGTTCATGAACTTGTGGATTGGACTCTTTTGCTACATGTGGATGCATGCAAGAGCCGTGTTAACCTTCCCATCCGAATTGCACCTTGCCAATCATTGAAATAATGCACCCGATCCAGGTCTTGAATTTTAGAATGCCGTAGGTCGCCTTCGGGATGCTCAAGAAATGCACACCATGCGTCCTCCAGCACCTGCATGCAGCGACCTCCACTACGCCTTGTCGCCCGACATCATCGTAACCGTCTATGCCTTTGCGCTGGCGCGGATCTTGGCGAAGGTCTTCTGGACCTCGTAGCGGGCCTTGATGTGTGTTAGTGAAGTTCTTCGTGCTGTGGGCGCATACCAGATGGCCGTGCAAGACGGCGCACCAGCAGCACCCGGACAACCAATGACCTACCTGCTTCCTCAGCTTCATGACCTTGAACCTCTCGAAGTCGTTCAACTGCCTCCTCTTGGTGATCGCAGCGCGCTTCTTGGCCCAGGCGCTCTCGTCGAACTTCTGCTGGACCTTGTGCTCCTCCCACTTCTTCGCAACGTGGCCGACACCGGTGGCGCGGGGCAGCTTGGGGATGACAATGGGGGTGAGGGAGAGCTTGGCGAGGGCGACTTCCTGACGGGGGACGGGGGCCTTCTCGGAGGGACCATCAACAAGGACCTGTGGCTGTCAGCAGCTGCAATTGCGCCCGGTTCGCAGGGCTCCGTACGCGCTTGTGGTCGATGATCTCGACAATGGTAGCAAGGCGACCCTCGTAGACACCCTCGTTGAAGAGGACGACACGGCCGACCTCGACCAGCCTCCAGGCGCTCGTTGTGATGTTGGCGTCACCCATTTCGTCGGTTGTGCTGTGATGATATTAGGTCGTGTAAAAGAGCGTGGAAGGTATCGCAGGCGTACCGAGAAGGATGTGCTGTGAGGTTAGTTTGTCGGTCGTTGATGTCGAGATGGAATTTGGAGTGTGTGGGCTCAAGCGAAGAAAGCGCTAGTAGGGATGGTCTGTGCGGCGCCCATTAAAAAGTCGTCGCGCCCATCGCCGCAGTCCAGCAACACCAGCAACATCACCACAGCGAGGCCGTGACGACTGCACCACAAATGAGTGCCTCGCGCTATTTGCATGTTCCTGGCCATGTCTGCTGCATTCATGATTGATGCACTGCATGGCTCCACCGATCACGCGCATGAAATGCATCCTCGCACGGCCGAGGGCTCGGTGGTGCTGACTTCTCCGCAACAGCCAGCAAAGCCTGCACACTCCACTGGTACGTTCTTCTCCCTTCCACCACCTCACACCTCGTCCTATGATGACGTAATTTGCGATTGAGTCGGCGTCGGAGTCCCTCGCCGGGGACTCGTAACGGCGTCGTCCCTATGATATTCAATTTCTTACATATTCTGAGCTTTTAAGCACCTCATTCCTCTTGCAATAACATCGATTCAAGAGAGCCTGACTGACCGTCAAAGACAACAGATGAACCTGACCCAGCATGATACGATGCACCAGTCCAGCCTCGCTCACCACGCATATACCTCTGTAAGTAAGCTGCATACTTTGCTTCACCCCCTTCCAATGATTACAACATGCAATAGATAGTAACTGATCGGACCATCTATCCGAGCTTGTGATTAACTTTTTTTACACCAAGATCACTGAGGAAACTCAATCATCTCATGCTTGCTTCACACTGTTTGCTTGACCATAAGCTAACAAGCTTGCAGATCCAATGTTCGACTTGATCGAAACTGCATTTATGGCTACTGCTTTGCATGCCATGTGCTTTCATCGTCCGTCCGTTTGAGCCTGTGCTCGCGGTGGCTGAGGAAGGCTATGAGTGTTGTGCTCTCCCAATGTCACGCCTGTATCTTCTCCACATACGTCAAGGGAGTCACTCTGAATACTATACAACTTGATCCCCGCTCTGCCGATGTCGTGTCCTCCGTCGTGTGATCCTTCGCCCGTAACTCCAGTAGAGGTTCATCAGCAGCTCCCTCACCACAACATCGAATGTCGTTCTCGTGTCGAACTTACTCCCACCGTACGGAAACGGCACAATCTTCGTCCAATCCGAGTCCTCTTCAAAGTAGAACTCCAGGTCGAATGCCTCAGCTTTCTTCAGCATATGCTTCAACACATCTCCTTCATCCCCATTCACGTCTGCCCAAGCCCACAAGCTCGTGTCTAGGAAGTCGAGCACGTCTTTCGACACGTTTTGGGCCAGAATCTGTGCGTTGAAAAGCAGGTGTCGTAAGATGTTGATGTTACATCCACACTCCATCACCGCATACCTCAACAGTCCCGTATCGATCTGTTTCGGTACTCCAAGCAGCGTAGACAACGCCGCAACAGCGCGCTCATTCCCCTCTACCACCGCCTCTCTGATCCCCTGCCTCGCCGTTTCACCAGCCATGCTGCCTTCCCAGTCAATCTCGCCGTTCAAACTGACAAGCACATACAGTAAGTTGACTTTGCCTTCGTCCCACGGCCCATGCAACAGCTTCTCAGGAATATGAAAGCCCTCTGCAAAAGCAAGGTACGGAACTGTAGTGAACCTGTATGGCCAGAGTCCATCGAATTGCCGGATCCCGGGAACTTCGACACCGGCCTTCTCCCATGCTTTGCCTTTCAACGTGATCATAGCGTCGTGACCTCGATCCACATACTTTAGAAAAAAGTCCCACGTGAAGAAGCGGCAGGACAGTAACTCGCTCTGTAAGACTGGATTACTGGTCTTCTTGCGGTCCCGGTGGTTTGTCTTGTGGTCGACTGTGTGGAAGAAGGCGCGCATAGTGTATTCCAGCGTAACTGCACGGGAGCTGAGTTTGCGGCCGATCAGAGGTGAGGCACGCGGGAGTGAGAGATTCATGGAGTAGAGAAAGATGATTTCCAGGAGTTCCTGGGGGAGACCGAGAAGTGTGGGCATGGCTGCGATGGTTTGTTTTCGGAGTTTCTTGGGTTTCTTTGCGCGGTGATTTTTTGCTTGACTTGGTTCTGCTGTCGATGGTGCGGATGACGAATTGAAACCCGCAGCGATTGGGATTGGGGTTTGCTTGCGTTTCTTCCCTCGTATCTTGATCGGCGTGAGATGCAGGTCTGGATCCATTTGTATGTCTGGGCGTGACCAGGCAGCAGAATTCCGGGAGTGGTTGCATATGCAGTGTGGGTGAATGGGGAAAGGCCTGTTCGCATGTGGCGCAGCAGTGAAGTGGCTTGACTTTCTTTCCCGCGGCGTTGGGGCCTTTTGTGCTTGAGCTCCATCGTAAACACGACATAAACCACAACCCTGCACACCTTCCACACCCACTATTGAAGATGCAGGTCCACGCTGTGCCCGAAGCGGAGCGCGCTTTCGACTCGACGGGGAGGAGACTGCCATGGGGCCTCGAGTTTGCAGAGTAAGTGAGAAGTGTTTGGCGCGTGCAACATGCAGAGGTGCTTTTGATACAGGGCGCACAGTCGCTGCGTTGCTGCATTGCTGCATAGCCTCAGCTGTGAATGACTTTGCGCACTGCCGGTATTCTACGAAGCAATACTAACAAACGTCGCAGCAACGACCACAACCAGCGATCACGGATACCCGAAGAGAAAGGCCCCTTTGGCAAGGCGCGCAAACGCGGATCTACACGCGCGAAGACACCAACAGCTAAATCTGCCGAGGACAGCGCAAAGATCGACAACTTGCGCGCAATCGATGACATCTTCGGGCGATTCAAGGCCGACGAAGACAAGAGGCGATCGATCTCAGGGCATGCCGTAGCTGCACTACCACCCTCCGCGTCTGCGCCCAATCTGATAGAAAGCGGCGGCCTACTCGGGACATCGTTCAATGGCGGCCCGCCCCCAAACATCACGCTGAAGGAGCCTAAGGAAGTCATCTTGTATGGTTACGGCTCAGACGTGCAATGGGCAGCGATAGACTACTTTGAGAAGGTCTCCAACGGCATAATTTACGAAGAGTACGACCGCGAACCGTACAACCCGAAATTCAACTACGCTTTCGGCACGCAGCGGACATCACACTACCGCTCGCTGTCAAAAGCGGCGCTGAGCAGAGTCAACCAGTTCGTCGGCGGCGACCATTGGATAAAAGTCACATTCGATTCAGCAGAAGCCGCCGAGCGCGCATGCCACTACTCTCCCCACAACATCCAAGGCTACACCGTCTTCGCCGAAGCATACAGAGGCACCGGCCCTCAAGGCGGCGACAGAGCTCTTCGCGCCCAAATCGGTGGCGCAGTCTCCCTCCTCTCGTCCCCACAAACCGCCTCCTCCAGTACAGTACCAGACACATCAGTAACCGCATCTTCAGCAACAGCCACAACTGGCCCTGCGCTGAACAAACTTCCGCGGTCAACAACTATGCCCCTCTTTCCCAGCGGCTCCTTCCCCATGGACGACGGGCCTCTCGACCGCGCGCCGCCAGCGCCGGTTGCCCTGCCACGCCAATCGCAGACACAAACAATGACCACATCTGCACAATTAGCGCCAACGTCGCGCCGCGCGACTCTCCGCCTCAAAGGCGCAAACGTAAAGCCCGCCGTCTTCATGCCGCAAGAGAAGGCGTTTTTGCCAGCTCCACCACGGTGGCAGCAGACGTTCGGCTCGTTGCCGATTATCGGGTGGGTGATTGGGAGTGGGCAGGGAATCATAGGAGATCAAGTGCCGAGGAAGGAAGATGGCAGCTTTGATGCCAACACTGCGAGCTTATACTGGCGAATGTGGTACAGCGTCGATTCGTGCCTAGGGACGGATTTCTGTGGTGTGAGGGACGCAGAGTACGATGATTAGAAAGGGAAGGACACGATATACGACAAGTTGGAAAAGGAGTTGGCAGCATTGGGCGGCGTTTGGGGCTCCGCATACAGGCGAGGCATCGGACCATTGTTCTTCTACTTGGCAATATCATCACATTTGCGATTGCGGCTCAGCAGCGAGCGGTTCAATTTCAAACATGGACATTGCGATGAAAATGAGTGCTAATCCGCGAATGCTAACGCCAACGCCTAGGACTGCATATCTAGAGCGTACGATCGTACATCATGGCCTCTGTCCCCTCTCTCATCCTAGACGCCACATCTCCCTCATCCCCAAGTCATTACACTTCCTCACGCCACCTAAACGTACTGGCTCAACCACCGGATGCCCTCTCCATACCCCTGCCTCATGACCACACTGCACATGAAGACCTCAATTGGCCTGATGCCCTCGAGCGGCACCTTGCCCTTGCCCGTTGTCTGATACAAACCCAGCACGCTACGCAGCTGGTCCTCGGAAACTGCGTCCGGGTGGTCGATCTTGTTGCCGAGGATGACAAAGGGAGTGCTCTTGAGCTCTTCCATGGCGAGCAGGGCGTCCAGCTCGGCTTTGGATTCGGCGAGACGCTCGTGGTCTTTTGCGTCGACGAGGAAGACGATGCCGGAGACTTCGGGAACTAGGAGTGAATCAGTACGTGTGGTGGGATAGATGTGGAGGATGGGACGGGCGTACAGTAGTCGCGCCACAGACGGCGGGCTTGCGCGTGGCCGCCCAAGTCGAAGGTTGTGAACTTGACGTTGCCGATCGCCAGCTCTTCGGATGTGGGGTGGAGAGTAGGCTGCAAGACGGCTACACGATCGTTCTTGAGCATGTGCAGGAGTGTTGTCTTTCCGGCATTGTCGAGACCGAGGAAGAGCAATTTGGCGTGCTTGTTCGCGAGGCCGAGCGAGGCCAGAACTTCCCAGACTGTGTGCTGTGTCAGTGTCTTGTTGAATCCAAGTACATGCGTTGCTCTGTTCAGCTTGCGACAGCCGATAACGATAATGTGCGGAGCGTTGCTACAGTACTACACTGCGCATACAGTTCTCGTTGCAAATGGTCCATCTTTACGGCGACGACCCCAGTGCGGTCGAATAATTGAACGGTGGCCATTGCGGCTATCTTGCGGCTATCGCGCGGCCACGTTGCGGAGGAAACGGGAGTGACACGGAATACTTACACCTAATTCTAAATTAGCACATTGCATATCAAGCAGAACGATGTGGCCAATTACCAATCTAGAATCCACATGTTGGCGGTAGGTGTCGAGTTGTAGAGTCGAGTGTGGTGTTATTCGCGATTGCCTGAGCGGCGAGTTGGGAAATCCACCGAGACCCTGCTGACGTCGTCATCACGTGCAAACTACTTTCACACTTGCAGTTATGGAGGAGTTCCACTTAGGCAACCTTTCGCCTTGAGGAATATATCAGATACATCACCAAGGACTGCAGCTGAGAGAAGTACTCTTACAGATGGTTGGCATCGTACGCTGCTAGACTAGTTACTCGCTCCTTACGCTTATGCAGCTTCTAATTTGCACACTGCAACGTTGTTAGAGGCATGTGGAGAGTCAATCAGGTTTGCAAGAACTGGCTGGTAACAAGCACATTAGAGCATCAGTACATAACGCAAAGCAATTGGTTTATCTTGTTATGCAGTAGTATGTTAATTTTTATAGAAGAAACTGTATGTTGTGCTTTCGAGAAAATTCCCTTGACTTTAATTTGCTGCTTCGAATGGTATTGTACAACTCATCATCGAAACGTAAAACTCAAAGGAGTGATATGTCAACAATGACAAGCCAAGAAAGAGCAAACAACATTCGAATAAATATTCACAAGTTGATGCAAGTGGACAGTTACGTTGAAAAATGTGATTGATTTCCATTAGCATTACGATCCAACCTAAACACGCACGGCTAGCTAAGCTACATACTTGACACCTTTTTCTCCAAGAGATACCAAAACACCAATGCTATGAATATATACAACTCTAAGGAGTGAGTCATCATACCGATGCCATTGCGCCGACATGATTCGTAAGGAGGGCCATAAGTGGGAACATTAACCACTTGTATCAAACGCTGTGATGGAAATCATATACACATGAGCTAAAACTCGCTATGCATACACGCAATAGACTGAGAACATGCTTACAACATAGCCAACAGACCAAAGAGACCAGCGGCGAGAGCGCCAGTGCCGAAAGTGGTAGAGGCAGCAATGCCGCTGAACTCAGCAGGCTGGCTGGCGGTAACGCTAGGGCGGGGGACGGTGGTGTTGCCAGTGGCCACGGGAGCCTGGGGTTGACCGTCGGAGATCTGAGAGACAACGTTGGAGACGGAGGGAGCAGGTGTACCCGCTTGAGGCTGACCATCAGAGATTTGCGAAACCACCTGGGTTGCGGAGGGCGCAGGTGTTCCTGCCTGGGGTTGACCATCGGAAATCTGAGAGACTACCTGGGTAGCGGACGGTGCAGGTGTTCCTGCCTGGGGCTGGCCATCAGATATCTGGGACACTACCTGGGGAGCAGATGGAGCCGGTGTGCCTGCCTGGGGCTGGCCATCAGAGATCTGTGAAACTACAGGTGCGGGGGTTCCGGCCTGAGGCTGGCCATCAGAGATCTGTGAAACTACAGGTGCGGGGGTTCCGGCCTGAGGCTGGCCATCAGAAATCTGTGAGACTACAGGTGCAGGAGTTCCAGCCTGGGGTTGGCCATCAGAGATCTGTGAGACCACGGCGGGAGCGGCAGTGGTAGCCTGAGGCTGACCATCGGAGATTTGAGAAACAACGGCGGGAACTGAAGCAGCGGGGGTGGTGGCTTGGGGCTGGCCATCAGTGATCTGAGAGACAGCATTGGTAGCAGAAGCAGCGGGAGTGCTAGCTTGCGGCTGACCATCGCTGATTTGAGAAGCCGAACCAGAGCCCTGGTTGACAGCCTGGATAAAGATCTGCACGCACTGCATGCCCTGGGAGTCGGCGTACAGGTTGTAGAAGTCACCAGACAAGCACTGCCAGAAGGTGGTGGCACCGAAGGGACGTTCACCGGAGGTCAATGCAAGAGAGTTGTTGCTGCAAAGAGCGAAACCCTCGGTTTGGAGAGCACCAGCCTGGACTGGGTTGTCAAACTGGAACCTGTTATAAATTAGTATGATATAAAATAGGAATCGACATCAAACTGACTGGTCATTGGCAGCAATGTAACCCTGTCGGCCAGCCTGGTCCTTCAAGATACCATCCTGAAGGGTTAGGGTGAGGGCACCAGCAAGCTGGCGCTCCTCAAGGCCCCGCTTAGAGCTGGGCTTGTTGACAGTCTGGATCTGGAATGTTCCTGAGGCAGAAGAAGGGCATTCAGAGGAGCCAGATGACTGGGGGAGAGCCAATGCAGTCGAAGCAATGGCGAGAGCGATGTAGGACTTCATTATGGTGAAGGGTGTATTAACTTGGTTGATACTGAGCGACAGTGATGATCGACAGCGACTTTAAGTAGAGCGAAGGGTAGATTGATGAACGAGGTATCAATCAGACGATAGTTGAGCAGTAACCCTGACAACGAATATGAAGAGACGAAACCGACCGGGAGGTAAGACAGCTAAATACCAACACCCAGCGAGCGCAGTTAGTGTACAACCTACTTCATCGAGTATGTCACCGCGGATCGGTGTTGTCAGAGTCAGCCATGGGGGATCTGCTGAACGCGTCAATGGAAATCACTAGCTTGCCGCTCGAGCTGCGAAAGTGGAAGGCTGGAGGTGGTTCGCCGCGCGCGAAAGTCTGGAAAGACGGCTGTAGCGGACCCGCCTCGGTATCATTGGGCCGTGTGAACAAAACCCCTCCTTCTGGCCCACCATCTTTCTCGAGCTGTGGTAGGAGTGCCCGAGAAGGAGGATCTCCCGCATCTTGACCTTGCTTGGCCATCAGCCAACCTAGCTGAGCTGTACCCCAAGTGCTCGCGCACGAAGGGAAAAGTCCTTGTCCCAACCTCGTGGGGTTACCAGCCCTGTGGCTATCAATGGCTGTGATAGTATGTCATCATGAACCCACAACCCGGAACGTCCGCACTCAACAACACAAAACGAGTGGCTCGCGATGTGGACTGGAGAACAACCATGAACAGTACAAGGGACCCGGTATCCACTACGTGCATCCCTTCCCGGTACATGCTAGTGCTGGATCTGTTTCTCTCGCTTGCACTTCTGCAATACCTTAGCGAACCCTTCGGATGCGCACTCGCTGAACTGTAGGATGACACGCAAGCGCATCTGGTAAAACCTTAGCATGCCTGCCCAGACCGTTAGACTGAAACCAAGACAAGTTTATCTGCGAAGTCCTTGGGAGGCAATTGGTGTGTGAAAGGTGCCAGAGAGTGAGTGCAAATCCCGAGGACGCGCAGCCTGTGGACACTGGAGTGATGTCAAGAGAGTTGGGGACCCGCAGTGGAACGTCGATTAGCCGCGATACTGGGCACGCTAACCCGACTAATCCAACTTTTGTGGGGTAAGATGTGGCTTTCGTTCAGCCATCTCGCTCCCGCCCGCTTTTACTCGTGCTCGTTGAGACGCTTGTTGACGCTTGAACACTGGCGTGGCCTGTTGCTATCGATACGTCGATAGGTCTCGTGGTTGACCGAAAAGCGTAATGCGGAGGCGATTTGACAAGGTAGATCCCTACTGCTTGGACGTGAGCCCTGGATTGCACGCTGAACCACCACAAAAAATATTCGACTGAGATGGCAGACGTTTGCTGCACGGCAGACGCACTGCGGACAATTGGAATAGGCGATGACGTACAAGCTTCGCCTGTGAGCTTAGCCGCTCGTCCCGTCGTTCTTCTCCGCCACTACGCTTACCGCGGTTGTCATTATTGGGCCACACCATGTAGCAAGGGTTACCGATACCAGCTTCCCCAGACAATCACCTGTTTCCAGCATTGGCAAAACGCTATCACCGTGCCCCAGCCCGCATGTCTAGCAACCGCTTTCCCCAGCCTCAAGATTTTAGGGATGATCGCAACCACTGAGAAATGCGTTTTGTGCAAGTCGCTCAAGCTCAAACCGGTAAACACTTTTCCGAGACCTGTAGAAAGATCTGATGCTAGCGTATGGGCATTGGTCCATGTCGGAGACTACTAGTTTGTGGTACCTCATCGCAACGCCTGGTTCGATCAGTCGACTGGGCGCGCTCAACAATAATGTTGAGACAATTGCGAACTTGCTCAATTATGTGTACGAGGTCGGCTACGCCTGAGCACCAGGTACCAGAAACCAAACATTGAGAAACACATGGCATCCGCAATCGATTCAAGGACGAAAATTCTCCGTACCCCACAAACAAAACTCCCCGCATGCCGGCATTTGGCTCTGTTTTGTCTGAAAAGTGCTGCGGAATGCGCATTCCGTGCCGGATGAGTTCGACTGACTCAGGAAAACACTCACGTGTGGGTAGCCTTGCTAGCTCCATATTTGGCACAGTGTTTCAGCAGGGTCTTGGAGTAATATACTCAAATGAAGAACTATCGCAAGTTTCGCGTGCTTACTCGAAAACAATCTAGACTGGCAAATGCTATCCAAGGAAGGTAGGGATACCATTCTCTCCGCGCTCGAAGTGGTATCAAGAAGTGACTTGCACACCGCTGCCGGTCAATCACCCAGACGATACCTCGTAATGATCGATTTATACCTACGGAGGGCTTCCTTTGCAACGGAATCAGTGCTCCGTAGGTAGAAATCGGTCTTTACGAGGTGTCGCCTGGTTAATGTGAGGTTTTTCATGGTAAAAGTGTGTGCTATAAGAGTTGAGCCTTTATCGAGAGGTGAAGAAGCAAGTCTCTTCAAGTGAACTCCAAGGCAGTCAAAAAGCACCATCAACAATCGCCATCATGAAGCTCTCCGTTCTTTCTCTCGCCGCTCTCGCGAGCTTCACGATTGCCTCGCCAGTTGCACTCGAGGCCCGCGCCGATGGCGACCGTGGCTCCTACACCGTGAGCGGACTTGGTTCCCGCAAGCAAGCCGTCCTCAACGCTGGAGGAAACACACTGGATCTCGCCATTGCCATGTTGGAGACGGACACCATGAAGACGAGCTCCTACCAGTACGGCGATGGCAAGACCCAGGACGCAGCCAACTTCGGTATCTTCAAGCAGAACTGGGGCGTGCTGCGCGTCTGTGCAAGCCGAGCTGGCTTCAAGGGACAGAGTCAGGCGAACTGGAACAACGGTGCTAAGCTCAAGTATGTCCCACAGATAAGGGTTGAATACTTCACAATATTGACATTTCTACTAGCTCTGACCTTTACGCCGATGTTGCGGCGAGATGGGACTGCCAGAACTACTACGGCTACGACAAGTGGATGGCTGGTCACCGCAATGGAGCTTCTGGCCTGTCCAACCCGGACACTGCGGACATCAGGCGTAAGTAGAAACCCATGGTAGTTCATGACTTTGACGACTGACTCGATGGTGCAGTCTACAAGGATGCTATCAAGTGGATCCAGCAGCAGATCGATAGCAACTCCAAGTACAAGTCCGATGACACCAGGTTCTGGGTTGACGTCCACCCAATCTAGGTGCAAGATGGACTGGCTTTGAAGTTTATGAGGCTTTGGAGAATGTTGGCTGTTGGCAGAAGGCTTATTAACCTTGGGATTGGGCACATAGGAGAGCAGTTCGTGGGGTCCTTTTCATACTCCAGTCATGTAGCTGAGGTGCGCAATGGAAGAAGTTTCTCCTTAATTAGTCTAACAAGCAATCTGGTGGTATCTTTGGTATCTTCCGCTTCACACTCTTCCTTCCGTACTTGGTTGAACTTCTCCACCCTCCCCCTCCCCCTTACCCACATTCAACTTATTTGCCCTCGCCAGCCCTCTTCACGCCTCCAGCGATCTTGGCCGCACCATCTTCAACGCTCGTTGTTGCATCTGCAAGTCCTCGGGCAACAGGCCTTCCTGCGCTCCCTGTCGCCCCCTCAAGTGTCTCGCCTACACCTCGTCCCAAGGCTCCTACAACACCACCAACAGTATTCGTAAGACCACCAACTGTGTTTCCAACCGTTGAGGTGACGAACTTGACCCCTGACGTCACGCCGGATTCTTGTTGACCGATGGGCATGGTGATAGATTGGTTCTAGATCGGCGATGTGGCCTTGCTTTCGGGGTAAAGATAGATCTTTGGGTGACTCGTGGTCTAGCTTAAGGTTGCTTTTCTTGGTGTGGGGAATATGGTTCTTGGGTCGGGCTAAGTTGGTATATGACAGTAGTTTGGTTTGGGGGGTTGTTAGGGCGAACTTTGGAGTGCTGTTATACAGAGACGGTATATATGACGTCACGGTGCTATGGGAGACGGGATGACTTGCATCCAAGTTTGTGACTTGCATTTGGACATGCACCCCGGACTGAGAGAGCCATTCACATCCGGTGGACCCTCGAACAGGGCCTTGCGAGATTTCAAGCTTTACTAACCCTGTGCAGATGGCCGTGCGACACGCGTCAAGGCTTGGATGACATCTAGGTGGTGATCTTTGTGAGCTCTGCGATTATCTTGAGACGACACCAACCAAGAAACCTTTGTTCAAGCCACGTGTCTCAAGCGAATACAGCTGTAGCAAACCTGCTTTGCTGATGGTACAGTTTGAGTGGCCGGATGCACAGTGTCAATGGGTATCAATGCAAAGGGCTGATCGTTCGCATGCAGCAGAGCAGCCCTACAGTACACGACCCTCACGCCGTTACGCGCGAGAGCACGCTCCAATGAGTCGGCGGTCGGCGCTGCGCTGCGGGCGTTGCGGAGAAAACTGTCCGCAGTCATGGCGCTGCTGAAGAATCTCTGCGCCTTGATTGGTCAGGCCGGACGAATTGCATTGCTGAGCTTCACCAACTTCCCACAGAGCGCTCCAGCCAGCTGACAGATGCGGCCGAACAGCCTCACATGCGGGGTTTCGTTGATTCAGCTTCCCGTTTGCTGCACATAGATAAGCAACGAACTTGGGCCTGAAACAGAGATAATTGAAGACACTCACACTCCACAAATCCTTTGAATCTATGCTGGCTGCATAACACGCCTGAAATCAAAGGTCTCCGTTGGCGCCTGCAGTCTCCATCGAAGCATAACGCCCGGGCCGCTCCCAACAGGTCAGACAGCCTTCAATCAATTCAAGCCTTCGCGTTCTACAACACGATCATCTACTATACAGCCAGCTTTGCGACACACTCTCCCTGGAAAGCCGACCACCATGACATCCCTTTTCCCACATCCTCAATACGCGGAGGACCAACCCAACGCGCACGCGATCCTATATCTTCACGTGATGCGCGCCTCAGCAATGACATTCTCCTTCCTCTCGCTCCCCTTCACAGGCGTCACGCTCCTCACATCGCGCATACGCAAGCAGCCCATCAGCAACGCTAACCTGCTCTCCCGCCTACTTCTCAACTCTGGGCGCGGCTTAGTCTTCGGGGCGGTCGCCGGCGTGGCCATGACATGGGCACGTATGAGAGGGAGGACGGAGGTTGAGTGGCAGGATCGAAGTTGGCGATTGTTGGAGAATAAAGGGGAGGTGAGTACGGATTGGGAGACGATTGGTGCAACGGGGGTTGGTGCTGTGGCTGGTGCTGTGGCTGCGAGGAGAGGTGCGGTGCCTGTTAAGGTTGGACAGGCGACATTGGGTGGTGCTGGGCTTGGGCTGGGGAGCGGTGTATTCTGGATGATTGGGACGTATGTTGCGGGGAGGAAGCCGGCGTAGGGATTGTACAGAATTGGACGGGAACGAAGGTCAATTTGTGGCTGGGGAAGTCAACGCACTGTACTATATTTCCATCTCGCAGCGCTGGTTCAAATAGGTTCTAGTCTTTGTTCTGCATATGCACTACTTCATCAATTGTTCGACCTCCTCACCGACTTGCTCTCGTACGCTAACGATTGCACATTATTGTCCGGGTATCGATTCCTACAGCACCCGTCAGCCTTTACTCCCTAACACCTTACAAAAATGCAAGATTCAAACCTGCGCTTACGATCCCGCACTCGTCGAGTGACTGTCATCACCAAAGGTTTCCGCCCTCTCCATCGCCTCGATCGCATCCTTCGAGATATTCTTCGCCTTCTCTGACACGCCATCCATCTTGCTGATGACCGCCAGCCTCTCCTTCCACAATGCCCACCGTTCCTTACTGAACTCTGCTTTGCCCTTCCATAATTCACCGCCCTTAGCTGGGTTCCCTTGCTTGCGGTCTGTGGGGGTGAGGTCGACCTCCTTTGTGTACAGGGCGCGCCCCATACCGAAAATCCAGGACGCGGCTGCAGGGACATAGACATTGTATTTCTGGACCGCGGTGCCTTCGGCATCATCTTGTTGTTCATTTTCGAGCACATCGCGCATGGTCCAGATCGCGTAGATGCTCAAATCTTGTAGGTCCTTCTCCGTAACGCGGGCGAAGAAAAAGTTGACATTTGCCCAGGCGTCGATTTCGATGTCTGATGCATATGGCTCTGGTTTGTCGTTGAAAACTTCACGACAAGCCAAGGAGAAGTCGGTTAGAGAGCTATAGAGGTAGTTGTACTCTTCATGCTCTTTGACTTTGTGGTTACGGAATGCGGCGAGAAGGTCGGTAGCTTTGGCGTGCAACTGTGCGTTACGCTTTCCATCTTCTTCAGCCTCGTGGAAGGATTTCCGCTTTGCCGCGTGAATGACGGAGTACCAGAGGTCCACTAAGTACGCGTCGTCCAACTTTTGAGCGATGATCTTTTCATCTATTGTTTCGAAGATTGTGGACGCTGCTGTATGGATATCGATGTCGCCTTCAAGGTATTTCTGCACAGTGGGATAGTAGGCGCTGTTTTCCTCTGGACGGAACCAGCCTCGGACTTTGGCAATCTGATCAATCTTCTCGGCTTCTCCGGCATTGCTCGAGACAATCTCGGCGATTTTCGTCTTTTGATCCTGCATTCGAGTTAGTTGCTAAGAGCATCACTGCAGAAAGTTGATTTACTGCTGGTTGCGGCATAATGGATATCGATATATGCGAGTGTAAAGATCTCAGCGGTATCTGTTGTTGTGAGAAGACACAGTAATGTTGTTGTATTGGACGGGTGATGTCATGGCGCTTCCCCACGTGCATTTGATACCTGCCTAATTGGAGGCTCAGCGCCGAAGTTCTGTACTTTCGCAACATGAGTCTGAACAAGCGCGTGCATGATGATATTACTGTTGATTGGACAAAGAGGGGCGGAGTAGTTTATGTATCTCATTTAAGCGTCGGAGAGATAAGGATCGCTGCGGATCATCAACGCGTCAACGGGCAATCCCGAAGTACACGTTGCGTGCTACTTGGGTCTCATAATTAGGGCGGAATGTTTGCGGAAATTGAAGATCTCCAATTGTACTACATGAATAGAAGATGGAGACTCAAGCCGTCCAATAATCGATGCACTTGGCTGCCCAGCTAGGGTCTTGAGTATCTACGCGTAAACTAATTAAGCCACAGGGTCACACACGTTAAACAGGCGCAATCGAGCGCGCACTACATAGACAGTGAAAGTCGATGAAGTGCTGTCGAAGGCGATCCGTCGGTGTACCTCCAACAGGCATGTTCTGGACACGCAAGTTGCATAAGCGACAAGCAGGAGTCTTCTTGCGCTTCTCCTCCAGAAACTGAAGCCACACTGCTCGATACTTGTTCTCGAGGCCTCGTACAACCGCGTTATCGTCAATCGTGTCAAGGACTTCACGCAGGTGAGTTCGAAGCGACTCGTGCATTCGACAGACATCGGCGATGACCTTGACGGCAGTGTAGTGCGGAAACTTGTTCTCTAGAATCTCTTGAAGATGATCAACAAACTCTGTAGCGCATGTGACGAGACGACGCTGACCCTGAATGTCTCCGGTAGACCAAAGCTGAGTTGTGGCAAGGAAGTCTTTGAAGCATGTGATACGATCTGGAAAGACCGCCGCAGTCGCGATCTGGTATGCGCATGAGACAGATGTCTGGGTAGTAAGTGAAATAGATATCCAGAACGGCGGTAGTACTACAGTCTGGCCTGCCTGCTGAACGATGGCAATCCCACGCTGGAACTTGGCCAGGTTGTCCAAGGCAAAGTGATCGTCGTTCTTGAGTATGGCCTGGAACTCTGCTTGCAGTGAAGCGAGATTGTTCGAATAGGGAGGGCATGCGATCCAGACCTTCCTGCCAGTGAGCAGCGTGGAGAGGGTATAGGTGTCATAGTACTCCATGTCCTGAACGTCATCAGCGGGCGTCACAGTCACAGTAACTTGCGACACACCGAGCATGCCGTCGCAGTGCCAGTCTGGCTTGTTCTGGCAGAGACGCTCGAATGTCGGCGAGTGCATGCGGAGGATAGACCCAGGCGTGCTGTATTGCGGATTGCCAATGTTGTTTAGCAGCGCAATGATAGCCTGCGCATCCTGCTCAGGGGAGCCACGAGTTGGGGAGAAGTGGCATGTGTTCTCGCTTCCAATTTCGTTCGTCAATACGCCCTTAATCTGCTTTGTATTTAGCATATTCGCAAATGGAACCTCGTCGCTAAGAACCGGTGATGCCCATTCGCTGCGGTCGAATACTATGCCAGCCTTGCGCAACGGGCCGAGTTCCTTCTCGTTCAACGAGTAGATACGACCGCTCTTTACCAAGCCATGCAGATTTCGAGAGCGAGGGTTGTTGCTACGATTCAGCTCGACCATGACATCGGTCCGGGTCTGGGTGTGGAGGTGAAGATCATCGGACATTGTGGACCTTTGTGGTATGGTAGCGAGGTTAGGTATGCTTTAAAGGGTTGGGTCTCGGTTGACAATTTGAATGATGTTGGAACTTGAGCGTGAACCTGGTGATTCAAGAGGGCGTGAGGCCGCTTCGTGAGGGAGTCATTTCATTCGCGCTGCGCGTGAGTAGTGTAATGGACGATCAGGATGCTTTCACTCTCTTCTGACGTAGGCATTCTTTCACTACGGTTGACGCGGCTGTTGCAACTGGGCCAATTGATGAACATTGTTGGTATGATTAGTGGACCGCTGCTGCGTGTCCAAGCCTCAGCGCAGTCGCCATAGTAAGATCGTCGTCAATTGCAGGAACATAAAGCTGCCCGTGACGCTGCAAGCAAGGTCTGTCGATGAATGTTATTTTGATATTCATTGCAAATGCCAAGTTTGCCTGAGCAGAGACTGAGGTAATGCATTGCGAGTGCAGACAGTTCTCGATGATGCGCTGACAGAAAGTGCAGGTGGTGGTGTTAGTGTGAGTTCCTGGTGTTCGTGATGCTCGCGTTGGGTGCCAAGCTCGGCTAATAGTACGCCCGCCCGGCCGTCCGCACACGCGCCGCAGCAACGCAAATTACTCGAACGCTGAGAGCACCAAGACGACAACTAACCACAGGTCACCGCCAACACCGCCAACATGCGTACCTACGACGACTCCTTCTCCGGCCAGAAGATCTACCCTGGCAAGGTGCGTTTCGCCGAGCCCCCAGCTGCGTCTCTCGAGCCCATGTCGAAATGCTGCAGCGCGCACGCAGGCACCGCACGAACACGGCGCACATGGGCGCGACAGACACAATGGGCATGCAATTGGATGCGCAGCGCTGACCGTATACACAGGGCAAGCTCTACATCCGTGGTGACAGCAAGATCTTCCGCTTCCAGAACGGCAAGACCGAGTCTCTGTTCCTCCAGCGCAAGAACCCTCGCAAGATCTCATGGACCACCCTCTACAGGAGGCAGCACAAGAAGGGTATCTCTGAGGTACGCTATCTGTCCAGGAGGACTGCTCTTGCGTTCGCAGCGACATGAAACACTGTCCGCTCCGTCGCAAGAGAACCTCCTGCGACGTGCTTTTCGACATACATGTCAGGTCACTGACCCCTCTCCAGGAGGTTGCCAAGAAGCGCACCCGCCGCACAGTCAAGCACCAGCGTGCCATCGTCGGTGCTTCCCTCGACGTCATCAAGGAGCGCCGCTCCCAGCGCCCCGAGGCCCGCTCTGCCGCCCGCGCCGCCGCCATCAAGGAGGGCAAGGACAAGAAGGCCGCATCCGAGTCGGCGAAGAAGGCTGAGAAGGCCAAGAGCGCCGCCGCCGGTGCCCGTGGTCAGGCCACCAAGATCCAGTCGAAGCAGGGCTCCAAGGGCGCCGCCCCCAAGGTTCAGGCCAGGACCCGCTAAGCGAGCGGTGCTGTGTTGAGTTGAAGATGGAAAACATGGTTGCATGACTGGGGTTCAGCGGATTTTTCGGTGTGACTCGGTGTTCCTTTACTCTCTTCCGTCAATATACGGAATCAATGAATGGGATGGGATGATTTACACTCTTCGTGCCGGAGACAGACTTCCGGCGTCGCCATAGGGCAAATGCAATACCACGTCCTCACGAAGTACTTTTGCACCAAGCACCATCAGAGAAGTGATTGAGACATGGACGGAACATGATGATACAAAGCAATAAACTTGTGCTCCTGTACATTACTCCTACCACACCCTCCTTCAAACCCTTAAACCTCATCACAGACCACCACTTCCCGTGTGCTGACCAATAGCATTATCAAGAAAACAAGCCAGCCGCCACGTCGTCCAGACTTATCAGAACCACGCCATATAATCTGACTGTCTGCCCATTCCCAGAACTCCATCAATACTCGCGACAGAATTGTAACCACGGTCAATGTGAACTTCAAACTAAACTTTATGCATTACTGATTACAGGCCCGTCATTGGCCCAACAATGCGTACTTGCTTTCAAATACCCAGATCCGTCCTGAATATCAACCTGAAGTTACTGCTAATAGGTGCAAAGAAGTCTGGAAGCAACAGTATACTCCGCCACAACATGTACCTGGGGCGGCAGCAGTTGACGGCCAAAGTAGAGGTGCTGGAATGGTAGTGCTCGAGCTGACCATGCTGCGGTAAGGCTGTTGGGGTATCGTGTACGAAGCCAAACACCAAGATTGTGTATCCAAGCATCCTCTAGACGTGCCAAGCAGATGCTCAGGCAACACACACCCTCATGCGTAAGGAAGCCTACCACCAAGGGTCCATAAGACCCGCGCTAGATTTCCTATCGTCATCCCGCACTCCTAGTCGAGCACCTCCATCATTGTCGCCTGTTTCTCGAGGTCCTCGACCAACATGGACTTGGCACGACACACATCCTCGACAATGTCGACAACCTTACGGAAGCTTGATGCTGCACCGCGGGTCTGCGTGAATCGGGCTAGGCAAAGGTTGGCACGGCGTCCATGCTCCAGGACGACGAAAAGCTCAATAACGAATGAGACCGGCTTAATCTTGAGGTCTGTGAGACAGCGATGTTAGCATTCAGTCTTCGTGGGAGCCATGGTAGTCGTAGGGAGGATGAGCGTGCGGTTTACATCGAAAGACAGGGTCATCCTCCAAGACGTCCGCATGGAATAAGAAGGCGTATAGCATCCACCGCTGAACAAGAAAATTATAGGAAGTAGATACTTACGGTTGATCTTGTCTACACGAGCATTGATGACATTGGTCTTGCGGTCGAAAGTAACGTCACGAACGCCAAAGCGTTGCCAGTCTCGAAGCAAGCGAACCAGGTCCTGACGGACTTTGCCACGACCTACATGGAAGCAGAGAGTCTTCGAAGCAGGTTTGATATGCAAAAATCGTGACAGCCAGTTCATTTGCACCTCAGGCGGGCAAGTACGGTTCACAGACTCACTGGCGTCGGTTCCAATTCCATGCGTCAAGAGAATGGACGATGAGCTGGAGTTTACTAGACGAGGGTATTAGAACCACGTAATTGATGCAAAGGGTCCACTTACGATCAAGTTCCATAGGCCCCTTAGCTTTCTCGTCCTTTTTCTTGCCGAAGAAGCCAAGAAGGCCCTTTCGTGGGGCGCTGTCGCTCTTAGGAGCAGCTGAACCTGAGTTGCGTATGGGAAACTCGCTGGCGTTGCTAACATCAGACTGCTTCGATGCATGTTTAAGGGCTTCCTTATGAGTACTCAGCGTTGGCGAAGGATCGTTTTTGATGCGGTCGTCGAGGCCTTGCCAGGATTCGGGAATTTGTAGCAGAGCGGTTGACTTCTTCGTCTTGACTTGAAGCTCATGGCTGTCTTGTTGTTCCTTTTCTTCGTTGGTACGACGGAACCACAGTGACTTCTTCTTCTTAATGGTGGGCTCCTTTTCTGTTGCAGCCAGAGGCGCGGGTTGCACACGCGCGGTTAGCAGGTCCTTCTGTACGTCTCGGTAAGACCTCACAGAATTCTGCGCGCTGGGCCCTGGCCAGGGGATGGAGGGAGGCACTTCGTGCGCGTACTGTGAAGAAAGGCTTGTACTACTGCGCTTACAGATGTTGAGAGGTGCGATGCGGGTTGGCGATTGGTCGACGATGCGAATCGTTTCTTGCGCCGTGACAGCGCGACGAGTTTGAGGCCTAAATGGATCAGTGACAGCTCGATAGTGTGGGCTATAGGTTGTCTCAAACCCAGCGCCACCATCGACCTTCACTTCCTCTGGTATAGCATGCAAAGGCGCAATGTGCTCTGGAGATCTAGCAGGAGCGGATACAGCCCGTTTACTGTTAGCGGGCGGGATGATCAAGCGGTCCAGATGTTCAAGCACTTCAGTGAAGTGCTCGGTGTTGTCGTCATCTTCATTGAGTCGTCGAGCGATATCTGCTCGAGTTTCGACAAGTTTTCGATGGAGGAAAGTATTGGGCGTCTCCGTAGGGATTGGTGGGAGTGGTCGGGATGCAAGCATTGCCTTGGTGTTTGGAGTGGCAATCGTACTGCCGCCCGAGTCTCGGTTCGAGAACGAGGTAGGTGGCGTGTCGTACTGGAAGAAGTTCCCTTCCTGGTAAGCATCGGTCTGCGTAGTACGAATACTTGAGCTCATAGAGGAACGATTGAAAGCTTCCTCCATGACTTTACCAAGTTCCGTACTGACCTTTCGCGCCTCGCTCTGAATGTACTTGCTCGGGCTCTCAGGCTTTCGTACTCGAAGTCGAGGTACTGCAGTGCTCGCCGGAGCCTTTGACTTGGTTCGCATAGCGGGCGATGGCTGGATGGTGCTTGACCTGAGTGAGGACCCATAAGATCCGATTGAGTCTCGGCGACGGTCGAACGATCGATTTGAGATATATGGAGCTGCACCATAGTCGGCAGTACTTGTAGTCGCTGCCGATCCGCGACGATGCAAGTGTGAGAAGCTGACGCCTCGCCTACCAATGCCACCAGATCGAGCAATGACCGGAGGACTACTCGGCCAGTGTGAACTTGCGAGTGAGGACCTTGAGACAGAACGGGCATACACAGATCGATGAGACGGCGTGGTATGCTTAGATGAGCTGCGAGAGACAGCAGAACCGCGCTTAGAGTTCCGCAGAGCTTGGACACGCAGTGAGCTGCCGGTTCGATGGCCTAGAGCAGTAGTCGGGCGGAGGTTGCGGCTACAATTACTGTTCTTGCGCCGAACAGTGACGTTTGGATGCGGAGCCCTATCCGGAAGGATTGGTTGTCTTGAAGCACGAAACGGATCGTAGCTGGCCTCAGATGCAGGGGATTCGTAGAAGCTGTGTTTTGAGTACATGTGCTCGTTGTTCAGAATCGAGTACCCGGACTGAGAACGCTTGTGCTTCTGCTTGGGCATCTGCTCAACATCTTCCTTGGTCGGTGTATGGCGTACATTATGATGATGATCACTGTTGGAGTGAGCAATCGGGTGGTGAGCACTAGGTTGATAGTTCTCGAGTTGGTCTTGCTGATACTTCTGGAGTGCAGAGTAGAAGTACTTCTCTTGGTTCGCTCTATCACAATCGTCAGATAGGGCTCAAGCAAATCACACGTGGGACTAGAACTCACTCTCGACTCATGAGGCGCTGAATGATGACCTCTTCCTTCTCACTGTGCCACAATGTTCGGAGGTACCGCAGAATTTCTCGATTGATAGTCGTCCGCTCCAACGTCTCCCAGCTTGCAATAGATGGCAACGGCCCAGTCCAGTGGTTTGCAGATGTGTTATCTCCAACGAAGTTGAGTTCTTTACTGTACTTGTGTAAGAAGGGATGGTTCCAGATGTCTTCTAGGCCAATGCGTCGCTTGGGATCAGGGATCAAGATGCGCTTGATCAGGTCTGCCGCTTCGCGAGACAAGGTATCAGGCAACACATATTCACCCTTCTCAATCGCCCTGAACAAGTATTTGAGGTCCCTGTCATCACCAGAGTAATTGAAGGGTGGTGTGCCAGTCAGGAGGACATAGAGGATGACACCACAGCTCCAAACGTCCGCTTTGGCACCGTCGTACGCAGTCGTCTTGATGACTTCAGGTGCTGCATAGTGAGGGCTGCCGCAGGGTGTTGTCAACTTTTTGCCAGTTGGCTGCAACGCCGCCATGCCGAAATCGACCAGCTTGACCGTCATCGTCTCTCGATCTAGTAAGATGTTTTCGGGCTTGAGATCGCGGTGGTGAATGCTGATTCGGTGGCAGTAGATCAAGGCCGCGATGATTTGGCGAAAGATGTGGACGACGTGAATCTCAATGAGACCACCTTGCTCGTGAATGTAGCTGAACAGCTCGCCACCTTCAACATACTCCATAATAAGATAGCTGAGGAATGTCAGGCAAAGGAACAAAATAGATGTTGAAGTACTTACAGCTCATCCCTATTCTCCCAGATGTCGTATAGGCGGACAATATTTGGGTGGTCTAGCAACTTCATAATACAAATTTCGCGCTCTAGGCCAAACGGAATAACTTTGCCGTCAGGATGCAAGGTAGGGTCCTGTTCTGCACTCTGGATCAGGTTTGCTAAACTCAGCGCGCGTACCTTCTCCGCAGTAGTCTTCGAGATGATCTTGGCAGCGCCGAATTGTCCTGTCATGCTGTGCCTTACCAACCGCACACGCGAGCATCCTCCGCGACCGATCGTCCTGCCGAGCTGCCACGGTCCAATGTGTGTCTTGCGGCGGCGGTTGGTGTTTGACGCGTTGGTGCTGGCATTAGAGATGGTGGAATCGCGTTTGGGGTTGTGTGGGCGCGTCTCGTGAGCCAGCACAGCAGATAGTCGCTTGTTCTCAGGCGTAGTCGACTGCTGCTCGTGGCGTATGGCGAGCGTGCCGTTGGGTACTATGGACTCGTTGTGAGGCAGAGTCTTTGATGGAGAAGCCGTGTACTCGGGACTGTGCTTCTGGCCTTGACTCTGAGAGTGAGAGTTCTCGTTCGCCCGGTGAGTGCCGTCGCCCAAGGCGCGTCGACGCGTTGGAGGGCGGCCATGGTAGGCGTGCTCCATGCTGTGTTGCTGCGGCACAGGTGGCACCGCGTCAACAGCTATTAGATTAGTGGGCTACGATGATGGGCCAAAAATGTACAGTTAGAAAGGATGCACGGTGAGACCGGGCAACAGAAGGCGAGTAACGCTGCTTTGGTAGCGGTTGTCGCCGTAGTTGAGCTCCCAGAATGCGTCTAGGCCATGGCAGGGCCGTGGTGTTGTGGTGTTTGGTATCTACTGTTGACACTGAGGGCGCCGGACGATGGGCGAACTGTAGCTGCTTGACGGAGCCGATAAAGGAGGGGCGGCTAGCTGTGCAAGTGCAATTGAAGACTACTCAAAGACCAAAAAGCTAACAAGTTCTGAATGCATGCGGTAGAGAAGCCGGTGAAGACGGTCGTGTGCAAGCTTGGGAGGGGAAGGGATATGGCGCGCACGGACGGGTTGGGGAGAGCGGCACCGGTGTGCAAACGGGACGGAAGGTGCTCTCGAACACCGTCAGGAACAGGAGAAGAAACAAAAGTCTCGTGAGCACAGAAGGCGCAACTTCGCACAGCCCCTCAGATCGATGTTGGAGACTCTCCCGCTGAGGAATGTGCCAAGATGCGGAAGAGGAAGTAAACATGTTTTTGTTTGTGCACCAATGGAGTAGAAGGGAATGAGTTGGCTAGAGGACTAGAGATATGCATTGAAGCTCGAAAATGAGGAACAAATTCTTCCTACCGTCTATAATACCATTGACATTCTGAACGGGGGATTGCGCACGCTGTCACCTTCCTTGCGTGGATGTCACGCCTTGCAGTGACGAGAACGCGTGGCGAGCGTCATCTTATGAAGTTGCGAACCGTCTCGAGAGTGTTGGGGGCTCGCAAGGGCTCCATGTTAACCTACTCCAAGTCATACGGCGAGAGTAGCGAGCGCACGTCGTCGCGTGCGTCGTTGGCGTCACTAGCGCTGTGAAGGCGCGTATTACTCACGTCAATGATCGCAGTGACATGCGACTACTATTCGACAGAGTTCTTCCACGGAGCAAAGTTATTGCTGTGGATGATGTTGAAGTGTAGCGTGATGAGGTTAAGTGGGAGTAACGCCCCGGTCATGAGGCGAAAAAAATGGAACATGCCGACTAGCGCGCCGGGTTCGTGGGCTCCCTCACGACTGCATGCAGCCGTCCGTAACAGAACTTTAATGTATCGTCCTCTCCTTCTGGAACTCATTGCATACTCTGCAATATCACTTACTGCTTAGCGACATGCTCCGCGACGCACTCGCAGTCAAAAATGGCACAGTGCGAGGTAAGTTGGTTGGAAGAACAACAGTCGTATCATGGTATTCGGTATCGTAGCACCTTTTGTCCCCCTGTACCCAGATCTCTGCCCTAATGCCACACAGGTGCATGTGACGCCCCTGCTCGTTATGAACATTATAACTAAGAAGCTGTTCCTAGCCTCTGACCCCTGATCCCGACCGAATCCCGATGCTGCGGGCGTGCCGCCTCCACCGCTGTGAATGCGAGCAAAAACAACATATGGTCGCAAAAGCAACACCATCCGCATACCTGATACAAGCCGCAGAGAACCGACTAAAGGTATCCGCGTTTGGAACAAAAAATAAACAAAAACATGGCTGCATGCTACACCTGCAAACTCCACAGATAGGATATATCCAGCTTCCCAAGGGTAGTCCAATACGCAATAAACAGAGGACGTGACAGATCGTGACCCAATAGCTGCACAGCGAAGGTAGTGGTTTCGTAACAATGTGCGCCGAAATCCAGAATGACAAAGACGAAAAGGGTATTTAATACAAGAGAAGTGAAAGAGGCCAAAGCCTCTGGAAGGCGATACAGCGACGACACTAGTGGTTCGCTTTCGACTCGACGGCATCCGACTTGGGCGAGTGGCTCTCTCGCTTGGTATCGTCGCTATTTGCAGCAGCCTTGCCACAGCCTTTGACAAGAATATGACGCTGGAGAATTCGTTAGCAACCTCTCCAAAAGCTTCCTTTGGTGCGCAACATACCTTTAATGCATCTTTTCTCGAGAAGCTCTTGTCGCAGTGGGTGCAGGGGAAAGGCTTCACTGCCAAGTGGATCCTCTTGTGTCGCTTCAAGTCATGATTGCGGTTGAAGCTTTGAGGGCATTGATCGCACTTGAAAGGTCGATCGGTCGAAGCTGGTTGCTGGTGGGGGTTGTGTCCCCCCATGAAGTGAGGCATCTGAGCTGCGTGTCCACTGTTGAAGCCGGGCATCATTCCAGGGTGCACACCAACCAAAGCAAGTCCACCGTTAGGGTTCTGAACGTTTGAAAATACTGGTGCTGGCCCTGGTGCGTATGCTGATGGGGGTGGTCGCTGGTAGTAGGAAGGCGATTGCACTGGGTTATTCGATGGCACCGAAGGCATCTGGCCTTGCGAAACCGCTGGCGACATTCTCGGCATGGAGCCTCCTGCGCTGATTGGGCTCTGACTGTGCTGCTGAGTTGGCGATGGCCCTGTCGAGTACGGGAAGTTTGAGTGCTGCGGTGTCCCCGATGGCTGGTAGTTGTAAGTTGGTGTTGGTGGGTGTGGTTGCCTGAAAGAGTCCTGAGGTAATGCGGGCGACTGTTGAGGTGCTGATGATACAGGCGTTTGTGCGCTCATCATATGGTGAGGCTGCTGGTGGTGTGCGGGCATCGACGGCATATGTGATGCGCTGGAGGATGGCGTAAATGGTGGCAGCTGATTGTTCATTTCATAGGGTGGTGGGTTCAGCCCTTTGCGGAGTAAGTCTTGGTGCCCGAGCTGGGGATGATGGTGCAAAACAGCAAACATACCTCGGCTTTGCTGACCATATTGATTTTGCTGCGAGTGTGCAGGCGTGTAGCCATATGATGGCTGCTGTGTGGGAGGAGAGTATATGTGGTTGTAGTTTTGGGAGTAGGCCATCGTTGTTGAGGCAGCGCCGCTGGTCGACACTCCAGACGAAGGGCTTAACACGTCGCCGTGGATGGTGCTCGGCGGTGTGAGAAGGTTGCCAACACTAGCGATGGTTGTCGGCGCCTGTGACGACTGCGAGACGGTACCGTGGTTAGTGAAGGGATATTTGTGCATTGGCGGAGGTGGAAGTTCGAAGCTGCCCAACTGAGCAGCATGAGGCCTCCGCTGCGCAAAGCTGGGAGGCGCACCCATTGGGTCAGACCCAGGATGCATAGAAGCCGGGTGAGCCACTGCAGCAGCCACGTTGGCGGTTGTGTTCCGGTAAGGTCCTGATGACCTACCAGCTTCGGATGGAGAAGGAGTTGGAAGAGCCTGCAGCTGTGACGCTGCGAAAGGCGGACTTGAGAAATGGACACTAGACCAATATAGCCCACGTGTAGGCTGAGGATGATCCACGGAGGGCGATGGGCTACTTGAAGCTCAGAGGCGTATTGTGAAAGGTAGGAGCTCTAGTCAAGAGGGACAAAACACTGATGTTATGCAGGCTGGGGACGGGAAACGATCTTGTAAAAGGCTGCTGCGAGCACGAATACACGCCCGGTCCAGAGAGTCTGCGATGGTACTCCTGGTTAGTGTCTTGTTGCTCAGACGGCGACTGGCAGGTCCGAAGGCCTGATGATGCTTCGACTGGTGAACGGCCCCGAAAATGGTACCTGCGCTGGTTCAGGTGGGCAGTGATACCGACAGATGCAGGCCTGGCCGGAAGACTGCTAGGAAGTCTCAGTCGCTGCCTGGTATCAGTGGTGGTCGACGTCGCAGGCCGAGGCAGAGGGGCGTACAGAGGAGCAAAAGCAGATGGTCGTGGAACTGTGGTGACCTCCAACTTGAAGCGTTCGGTAGGGCCCGGTTTCCTGGTTGCGCAGACGTAGTGCTACTGGGGCGGTAGTACAGGACTGTGTGAATGATGGATTTTGGTCAAGCAGGTGGTGCTCTTGCTATGACCGTGCTGGTGTTATGGTCCCAACTGGCGCTGGATTGGCTGGCAGTCAAGCTTCTGGTACTCGAACCAAGGCGCTGGGACGGCGTCGACTTCCTTGTTTGGAAATAGGCACAGGTGAGGTCGTTCTTGTGAGCGTCCACTACAGCGGTGTTGCAGGATCTGGTGTTGCACGTTGATGATGGAAGCCACTGATCCTCAGGTGGGGGATGGCGAGCCTGGTGAGGTGATGGTGGAGTTTGAGGCGCGCGAAGCGGCGATCTCTCCTTGTTAAGCTCAGTACCTGGGCGCCCTAGCAGAGCAATGGTGGAGAAGGCTGGACCTGGGTGGGTTAAGGCTTTGTTACCGCGAGCGAGTGGAGAGCACCGGTCACGTATATGTATGGCGGGCTAAGGTGTCAAGGGTTGGCGGGCTCGCGTGGCTGACTGGCGTTCTGGGGCTTCCTCTGCTCAAGGGCCCAACCAGGCGATAGGGTTAGTCCGAGCGTTATGAGGATCTGGATCGGGATGGGAGATGAAATGGCACGAGAGCAAGCCTCAGGTGAGCGGGCGGGAGCGCTATTCACAGGCGCACTTTTGCAGATTGGGGCATGGTAGACGAGGCACGGCAGAAGCAAACGCAGCGAATGAGAAATTCACCACACCGTTCAGGCGCGGTTTAGAGTACCAGGCGAGCCATGGGGCCGCCAACAACAATGCGCTGCCCGGGGTGAATGCACGCACCAGGCTACCACAGACCCTGGCCGCTGGCTGTCGGACTCTGTTGGCGTGCGGGACGGCTTGGACCAGCACAGTGGAGGAGCTGTCGCTTGCGCCGGCCCGGAGGTGTGAAAGCACATTGGCACTGGCATGGTACTGGGGACTTGTCTTCGCCGCCGCCTCTTTGTTCCTGCGAGCGCTCCCTGGCCGAGAGCACAGCGAGCAGCGTGGCACTGATGCGGCTCTCTCCTGACCCGGGCTTGCGGCACGACAAGAGACAGACAGGCGCAAATGCTTTTATTGTTTATGACCCAGGGCCAGGTACCAAGGACAGGGAGCCCGCAGCAAGAGGCCTAGCATCTGTCGGGTCTGGCGCCAACGAAGAGCGAAAGCGACTGGGCCTGCACGGGCCCTTCCAACTTGGTCTGGCCCAGAGTGACCCATGGCAAGGGCAGAGACAAAGCCAACCGTAGCGATAGCCTTCCCTTCTTTGTTCAAGCTCGCCGTTTACAAAGGCGAATCCCCGTTTTGCTAGCTGTGCTGATCTCCTTCGTGTAAGCTCGCGGCACAGGGAAGCGCTGTGAAGGAGCTGGGCGATGAACATCACCAACGTCCAACACCTTCAGCACCCCCAACCCCAGCGTCTATTCCTGCGAGTGCGCGATGCTCTGCGATCCTGGCGGCCAATGCTTCAGAGCTTCGGCGACCAATGCAGCAACCGTGCCCCAATCCTGCGTGCAGTCTAGCTGACAACAGGCGCTCAGGTCGCCAGCTGACGCTAGCCGAGTAGGAGCAGGAGTGCGAGCTGCACATGATTGATTGATTGACTGACTGACTTGCGTTCTGCTGCGCTTAAGCAGGTGCTGCGACGGTGGGGACAAAGAGCAGAAGCTTGTTAGAGGTCATCCATTGCCAGCTTTAGCATGGCTAGCACCCGTTCCCTGTAGATTGTCGTCCCTTCCCCATGCGCAAAAGATCAAAGGGGTCATCCAATATCAACATCGTCACACTTCGGGGAGTGCTTTTTTGGCCCGAAACATGGATTGATTCGCATTTGCAGCTGGTTCAATGACGCCTATAATTAGCGAAACTGTTGTATTGATTGCGGCACGTGTGCCTCTGAAGAGGAAAAGCGCCATCAGCAGAGCGTGCGGTCCTTGCTCTCCCTCATTTCTCTTAAGCCTGTCCCGGCGCACTGCGTCGCACGGTTTGCCTTGGTAGGGTGGATCTCCACGTGGAAGGGCAGGCGTGCAGTGGATTGATTCTCGGTTCATTATCTTGCGCGCGTCTGACCTGGTGCCATTATGCCGTGTTGGGAGCGCGTCGATAAAGCTGCTGACTGTTTCGTCCCAACCACCAGGCGTGCCATCTGCAATCATATGCACACGCTCAGGAGTACGAGGCGCCTGTCGACGCTGGCTGACAGCTGCTGTAGACAGCATGCTGGAGCGGTGGGCGCTGCTTGTGCATGGACTGACGTCTGCATGCTGTGTCGTTCAGTGTGTACCGACGGCCTGGTTGAGACTCTGGCGGAAGAGACAGACGACATGGAACTGGGGACCTCTCCGCGGTCGATCCAGCGCTCGATTCGTTGCGTCCCAGGCCGTGCGCGAGGCTGCTGCCACAGACCGCACTTTTGGGGCAGCCATCGCCGGCGCCAACCTTTACTGGGCGCTTTGCAGGGCCAAGCCGGTGCAGAGGGTGCAGAGATCTGTAGCCGCAGCCGTGTCGGTTCTGCCCTCAGTTCACGCCTTGACGAGAGGCTTGTGGGCTTGCTGGCTGTCCCCGTCTCGGGACCCGGTAGGCGTCTGCAGCATGGGACAGCCCCTGAGAGCCCTGAGAGCTTTGAAGATTGACGTCTGTCGAGCAACCGGTACGCTGGACTCCAGTAGCACTAGGCATTGCAGAAACAGAGACACGGCACAGTCCCTTCATCTCGCAGCATCCTCTGTCACGCAAGACAGCCAATGCAGGTGTCGTGTCATCCTGGGCACCGTCGCCCAATAGGGGCAGCTGTCAAGCGAGAAGTCCCACCAAATGATGTTTACGTCGACTCCGCTGGGGGAAGTCGCGCGCAGGGTAGCTACCGGGCCTTCTCAGCGCGCTTGCGCTTCAAGGAAAGCTGCTCGCTGATGCTCAAAACTATCTCGAATCTGCCCCATGGCGCGCATCACACGCGGCGCCGCTATTGCAGCGTCGGAAGCTGCTAGGGCGGCCTGCTTGCATGCACATCCTGGGAGAGGACATTTTCAACCTTGCTGCCGGTTCTCGCACCAGTTTGATTAACTCCCAAACTCGTTCAGTCGTAGCGCCACTCGGCCTGCGTTCTCGCCTTATCCGTACGTACCCCGCCTTCCGTCATGGACAGTGACCGGTCTGTCAGCCCTGTGCGCTGCCTGCATTCCATCAATCACTCTGCATTATTGTCGAAGATCAGTGGATATCAATTTCCAGTGAAAGTATCAGTATTCGCTTCCATGGCGCGGAGAGTCGTAATCACATTTGAATAGTGCTGCGATCTCGCAGACACGACACCAACTACGCAGTACGGCCGCGCCCCCTCCGCGCACACACAATTTGGCGGTGCGCTAGGATCTTGCCCGTTACTCTCCCAGATCGCTGCAATCATAAGCGTTCGGAGCGCCCGAGTCCCCACAGTCGGCTCTCTGTGACACGCGGGCTGCACACCTCAGTTTTGGACACGATCACAACTTTAGCGTCTGGCAAGCTCTAGCCCAGGCCTCACATATCCTGGTCCGGCAGCCTCAAGCCTCGACCCGACGACGCCCGACCACGTTGCTGGGAACTTATGCTGCACAGCACTGAGTAGGCGGAGCAGATCCTCAAGTAAATTCACCCTCGTCGGTGGGCTGCGGCGGCCACGTTTTGAGCCTCTTCCACCTGTCCATGATGCAGCAGTTTTTCGGCTTCTATGTTCTACCATGCAACCCCGCAGTCTCAGACCAAACGACTCCAGGACCACCGCTCGTGCTCTGTTTATAATGAATGGCTCGAAACATACAAGGAAGCCCCGTTGTCGCAGTCAAGCTCACTTGATACTGTGATAGCACCCTCTACATGCACAATCATTAAGTTGCACCCTAGTCAACTGACTTGGCTTGTAACTTCAGTCTCGGCAGCTCCTACTCCTGCATGATGCAGCCAACAGGAAATGTGCTTACCCTGATAGCGCACTAACCAATCGCGACGGCTGGGAGGAACACGACTTGCGACAAGCACGTTTGGGCTGCCTCCCTTAGCCGTTCATCGCTTATAACCGCTCTCGTTTCTCGTTTACAAGTGTCCAGAACATGATTTGAGGATGCGAAACCGCAACTCACTGATTGGGCGTCGCTTTTGATTTTTCTTCAGCGAGTGGCCAGAGCGAGCTTCAGCTACACTTCAGCCGCGGAGAGCTCTCTACAACTTGACTTTTCTGACACCGCTATGCGCACTTGTTAGTGCAGCCTGCTTTAGCACAAGGATTCATCTTGCAGCAGATCGATATCACTAAAGGGTGGGTGGGGGCATCCTGAGTGGGGCTTACATCACCCACCGTCATCAACAACAGAGTTCCAAAGTGAGCTGTACCTGCGTCACAGCTTGACAGTCGAACACTAATCTCTGTGGCGGACGCCAGCAGCACTCCACATTGGAGATCCCGTTAATCGTTGTCAGGCGTGTCGCTCATTGCCTTAACCAGTAAACGCCAGCTATCGTGCCCGCTAGGCTCGACGCCATCAAAGCCATCCCGTCTGGATCGTGCAGACCTGGGATCGCGATGCAACGCAGGGAGTTCCCAGTCAAAAACACATGCTGTTGCGAGATGCCCCCTGCTTTCGACTCCAGCTGCAGTGCGACAGAAAAGGAACTTCATGATCAGCTCCCAGAAGACTTGACTCAGCTTCTGTCCAGTTATGGATTCTCACTACGCGCACACCTCAGACCCATCAAGGCAGCTAAGAGAACATTCGGTCTGGTCACTCTCCAGCAATACCTGATGTACAAAAGCTAGTTTTTTAATTCGTTGTTCAAGCGCTGCACACGCTATGTTACCGCCCGACTCAACCATGTTGACCAATCCGATCCCACCAGGATAGTTTGTCATATTCAGCTGCAAGACCTTTCCAATGAAAGGACAAATTCGCCCAATACATTTTCATGTGCATCATCGGTTACATTGCTCGGTGTATGCCTTGTAAGGCTGGGCAATCAACGCGCCAATCATTGAACTACTGGATCTCCTTCCGTCTTAGTTAAACGGTATATGATGAAGCAGCAGAAGCAAAAGATCGCAACACTATGATGTCGATGGTTTGATCGTCCTTGGATTCCCGCATATCCACAATCGCCGATTACATCAAAGCACATTATATCATAGAGGTACTGTGCAACGCCCTTGTCATGCTTGCATAATATCCCCTCCGCGCTCATCTAGATCACACATTTCCTTTACTTTTTCGCTCAGGACTCGACCATCTGCGCGGACCCTGTCGGGACTATTTGGCGTGTTGTGCTCGCTCCCATGGCCACGCTCTAGTAGCATGCAATACCGGCGACACCGAAGCTATGGGTTTGTCAGTACATGTAATATAGACTATTGTTTGAATCGGATCATCCTTTTGCCTCAATCGGCAAGACTTGCCCTACACTTCCGATTAGTTATTCCCGCGATGCGACTTTGTGTAGTCTGAGATCCACATATTGCCAGCATACCATCTATAGAACTTGGCGCTCGAAGGCTGACCTATGCAGAGCTCTGGATTACTTGGCACTAGATCTATGGTTATATGCACTGCTTGGCTTGAGCTTGTTGTCTTCACAGCGATCGGACAGGGTCCGCTGTAATCTCCTTAGAATCCCGCTGGCAGTCCTGCTAACCCCATTCATATCTGGGCATTAAAGCTTGCAACCACGTTCGTGATAGCATTTATCATCCGTGTCCACCCGTATCCAGAGGCACCAAACCACATGCAAATGCAAATTCTAAGACTTTGCGAGGAGAGCCGACGGTCAACCTTTTTTCAGTCAAAATCTCTTTCCTCATAGTATGATGATTATTGACTATTGGTACAGTGGTTTGGGCGCTGGAGGACTGGTGGTAGAAGTCCTACTTCAGACGTGAGTAGGAATGTCTACCCCTGACCCAGATGAGCTGAAGTCAGCTTCACGATCTCGTAATATCGTGTACTACCGCCTAACGACCTATTACTTCATGTTCTTGTCTGTGGCAAGACATGAGTTTGAACCAATATTTACAGGGGGGTTTCAATTGAAGTCGCTGTCCTTACGAGTAACCTCCCTACGGCTACACAGCCGACCTCAGGAAATCTGCTAACAGACCGCTACACCTGCTCGTTGTTCAAAACATCAAGACTACCAAGCTTTACGTGAATCTGGTAAGAAAGCCGCGAAGGGTCCCTCTCACGGAGTACCTGCGAAAGGCGACTTGTCCTTCTGAATACCTGTCAAGCACTGCATTCGACAGCCGAGCTTCCCTTCCTGGCCGGTACTAGGTCACTGTGACACCGCACCGAAACACCAACAATGATGCAGCACCAATGCACTGCCTTACACCGGGATTTGCCTTTGAAGTAAGACACCAGCTCAACAGCAATTGCAGAGCCTCATTCTGTCAACAGTGAGCCACTGACGAATGATGGGCATATCAAGTCCGCTTGTAACACGAGCGCAGTCCCCGAACGAGTTCCACAACGTATCCACAAATCAAGACCTTGACGTGGCACCGAGTACACGGATCTGACACCCACTGTTTCGATGCCGTGATTTGGAAGAGGTGCCAGACGCTAGCCTAAAGCACATCCTGCGTGTACAACTCGACCAAGTTTCTCTCAACACTGCTTGTCTGTCTCGGTGAAGATGGCCGAGCTCCCGTGAGAACGAACGGGGGTTACACATAATATACGGCACGGAAAGCGGCGGCTTGTTGTCAAGCGTCGCCATCCTCGAGATAATTCGTCAGGAAGACCGTTTGAACGCGGGCTGAGATATCGGTCATTTTTGGTGATATGTTTACGCAGCTGTTTATAACCATCTCAGATTTGCTGTTAACTTTGTGATCCCAACAAGCTACTTACTGTGCTACTGTTTGGATTTTCGAGTTTAGTCGCAATCTCCACCAACATGTTTCTGCATACTCTGAGCCGTCCTTCTGCCCAGTCCGCATAACTGCTACAGATGAAATTTCAAACCTTACGTAGCAATCACACTTTGGCGAGACATTCTCTCCATCCATCTGTAAGAATGGTAGCGGCGAAAAGAGCGATGTCAGATTTCCGCCCCAGAAGCCATAACGCTTCGATGCAATGTTGGGCTTGGTAGAGAGTATCCTTCTTTGAATCTTCTTGGGAGTTATGTACTGGACTTTTTGCAGTTGATTCCAGTAGCATAGCGCCAGCTCTTGCAAACGCTCGAACCAGCACCGCAGTCCACGGCTCTGTCAATAAGGCTGCTGAATTAACCGCAAAGTGGAACTCTCCTGACTGCGAAAATGAGGTTGTCTCTCGTGTAGGTGGACATGTGGATATCGCTAGGTCGGACAAGGCTCGACAGTTGGTCTGGCGAAAGCGAGATACGAATTCGGATGAGGTGCGTGCATGTCGATTCTCTTCGACACTCAACCCACAGTCGTCAATAGTCTCAATCAAATCTGCGAGTAGTAGCGTCCCAAGGTGCCAGTGTCCAGTCAGGCAGATGTACCAGGATTGTATACGGGGAGGAAGCCGATCGTGGTTCTGCATGCAGTCTTGCATGAATGGTGAAAACCACTGTCCCCAGTAGTCATATACATCTAAAGCAGCCTTGATAAATATCTCAGCCTCGACATTGTGAACAGTACGAGTCAAAAGCGATTGAATACGGGAGACTTTTCGAAACAACAGGACTTTGACTGGGGCAGCGTCCCGCAATAAACAAGCAGCCTTTTCGTAGGAGCATGGCCATCTCAGAACCTCGTCACGACCAATCCCAGCTTGAGAGGCGAATAAGTAGTCATCCCACAAAGCCCCAGTATTATTGCCCTGTTCCAGTCCCGGATTCTCCTCGTAAGTATTAGACAAGGGGAAACTCTCACTCGAGAGGTTGTCGCTATCTTCATCTGACACGACTAAAGGTCGCCTGTGTATAACCGATGATAACGTGTCAAACATGACGCCTAACCAGAAGAGCAAATCAACTGTTGCGCGATTCGTAGCGTCGAGGTGGTCCGATGGAGGACAGTGTTGCCCTCCCGCTCGTCGAGATCCTGCTGACTTGAGCCGCGACGTATTCATACCCATAATCATTCGCGACCTCAGAGAGTGTATGAGCCGCAGACCTTGTTCTAGATGGACAGGCGGCCCCTCCGCATCAAGTGTTAGGTCCAGCTTGGAGAGGAGATCTTCGCAGACGCTTAGGTCCAGGTTCCCTGGCTGCTCAGACTCTACCTGAGATTGCCCACTCAAGCAGGCTTGATTATAGCCCATTGTTGTGCTGCTGTCCTCGATCGGTGCCTGTGTCAATGCGAATACTAGATGTGCGAGGACCACTCGAAAAGATTCGATATTTCCGGCGTTTTGCAAAGCAACACGGGCCTCATACCACGCAGAGACCTGAAGTGCTCGATCATATCCATCACCATTATGTGAGCTTGAGTGCCTATTCGCATATACTTTGTCCTGATCTGAGAAACAAGATTTGACTTTGCTCCGGTCACTGTTCTGCGCCCACTGGGTCGCAAAAGAAAAAACGGCCAGGTTTAGAGCTTTAGATGCGGATTTGTTTTCGGAAGCTGTAAGTCTTCTGCCTTGAGTCTCAAAAGCCAGTCGATCTAGTTGAAATACACGGGAATATATTCGGTTCCAATCTGGGTTGGTATCATCCGTTGGCAGAGTACGAGCTGTCAAAGAACTATAAGGGCAGGTTCGTTCAATCAACCAACATGAGAGAGCATTCTCGAAGCTGTCGTGGTAAATTTTCAGTAAGCCCTCCCTTATGAACACGTTATTGGTTGTCGAGAAGAGGTCGTTGGCGAGCGGAGAGGACGGGTCAGGCAGAGGATTGTCCGAATCGGAGTTTGAAAACCTTTGGCGGCGGCGTCTTTTTCGACCAATACGTGTGAAAAGTACGTTTTTCTCGGCCAGTGAACTGTTTACGTTCTCTCTGTCGTGACATGGTGCGTGAGATCCACTGGTTCTGAGCGCGTCAACGGTCCCTTCAATGGGTATCTCTAAAGGAAAACCTGTGCTGGGGTCGCCGGTAATCGTAGTATCGTCTTCCTGGGTCAAGTCACCTAGTCCATCCCAGAGATCGCTTGATTGCCAAGAAATTTGGTCAAACGAGACGCCAGCCTCATCCAGCGTACACACCGCTGATGGGTTTATACTGGAATCCGCCACCTCGAACCCAGAACCTTCAAAATCTGTACTCCCACTCAATACATTATAGGGAGAAGTAGTGTCTACTCCAGGAGTTGTATTCGATCGAGTGGTCCGCTCCGTTCTTGTCCACCGGACACCGTTACTTTCATCTTCCAGTGCGTCGACAGAGCTATCGAAATTTCGGTGACGTTTTGTGGGCTGCCCATTCCTTGAACCCAGGCTGCTTTTGTAAGGCATGCGATGCGACCGGAGCCAGTCGAATGTGCAAGCCTTTTTCATCCTTTTACAATGCTCGCATGGAGACAATGGACCAAAGGCATCTATATGATTAGCGTGTGAATCGTAAGTGGACTTGTAAATACACTCACCGCTATAATGGAACACAGTTAGACTGTCTCCAAGAGTATTATCTTCGAACAAGCCATCTTCTAATATCGCTGCGTTGCATGCTCTTTTTCCTTTCCGGCATTGATCGCAAGATCTCGTCTGTTTCCTACTCGTCTTACAAAGTTTCATGGGCGCCGATTTTACCAATGGGGGAGAAAAGTGAGCATAGTCGAGGAATGATCCTCCGTAGACATTTGCGAAGCTCATGGCCGTGCTCAGTGTCAATGTTGAAGCTGGCCAAAGCCTTGTCATGAAGAGTTGGAAGATGCCCTCATCCCACAGCCCTGGTCCATACCCCCGCTTCCGACAGCTCATAAATCCCCCATGTGGACCGGATATTGCGGGGTATTCGATTTCAGACCAAGAAAAAGCGGGGATAGTCAAATATGAGACAAGATGATCGTCTGACAAGCTCTCGGGGCACAGGCATTCCGTGCAAATCCTGATCATGAGCAGTTTCCTTACTTTCACTATCACATCCCCAATTTGTAATCTCCTTATGAGGGCGCTGCAGTTTAGCGAATAGATGTGGATGGCATGGTGCTATAGTGCCTTCTTGCTATTGATCTGTCCATGCAGCATGAAGTGCTTCCATCTGGTACACACATTAGGTTAAGAACTCGAATTGCCCTGAATGCTATTCCAAAGGGTCGAACAATTTCCTGCAATCGCACCTCGGCCAGCGATTGTTCAGGCCCGCTGACAACCCAGTGCTCTCAGGCTGCTCTAAGATCGACCCGTTGGACCGTTGTTCGATAAGGTTAATAATAAACCCCCAGTGGCGCATATCATTACCCTCAGCAGAATGGAATTTGAAGGAAGTGAGTTCGTGAGATCCGGCTTTACGGTAGGTCTCGACTTTCAAAATTATGAAACTGAAGGACCTGATTTTGTGAACATGATTCTGACAGTAGCCTTGTCAATAATCTTAGTACGAGTTGTACGCGACATTCCGCTGTTGAACAATGCTGCATTACTCTTTGTTTCTATGTCAGCTCTGTTGAGAAGCATATGCCCATACCCTAAAGGTCTTGCAAAGACACCCGCGGGGGCACTATTGAACAGGGTCTTGATTTCAGAAGCTCAAACTAGCAACGGTTTTCAAGAGCGCGATAGCCCTGTGCGGTAAACTATCTGGGCTCCTAAGGCTCATGTACAAAAACTTTGGCCCAAATGTCTGGCATGGAAACAAGGAATCTAATAAAAGTGTTAATATTTTCACGGAAGTAATCATTTACCGACTAGACAGGGGATATGTTGGACTGCAAGGTCCGTAAAGTTGATGCTTGCGCCATGTTGCCATCCTCCGCCAGGTTGAAGGTCAAATGCTACGTTACATCCCTTATGCCGCCACACCTGATGATTTTTCAACCCCTGATTAGTCGTGTAAAGTTGCGGATTTCTTCATTAAAGGATGCACCACCCAAACCGACTACCTTCACATCAGCCAGGACGCTGATATACCATCCTACTGCAGGACTGAAACATTTCCTGACGTCTGGGAGGAACTTGTGTGGTTAATGCCCTTCTTCTGTGCAATTTCCCTCGCTCAATGGATCACATGGAATGTACTACTTATCAGCTTTGCGCATGATGCGTTTTATAAGATGTTAAGAATTATACGTTCAGAGCTGTCTTGCCTTTCTTTCCCAGCTCAGTACACGAATAGGTCCGCGCCATCTTTGACCACACTGGCAAGACTCATCCCGGGTATTTCGGATACATGGCTGGCGCATGCTTCGTCGATGGCCCGTTGAAGCCGCTTGATCGTTTCCGTGGACAAGGACATTGCTGGGCGGCATAGCGTAAAACATTGTGGAAAGTTGTGGAAACTCAAAACTGGTAATTATCGAGTACTGTGACAACTATATATTGCCAATCAACAAAGGTCGGAGTTCGATCTGACTTGGGTTCTGAAGATCCACATGCTGAGCAACATGGGTTGTACCCCCGCAGACGTACCCCGCTGGCCGAGCACTCCGCACTAGTAGATTTCAGTACAGTTCTACCTCGAAAACGCAGTCGAGGACGAGAGGTGCCGCAGCGGTTCCGCACGGAACCGCATCAAGCGGAGGTAGTGAGGGTGGGTTTTTGGGCATGGTCCCGATTGCACGCAACGCCAAACCATCTTATTGGGGCTTTCGAACAACTTCCCAGCCAGTCTCACCCTTTACCCGGGCAAAAGGAGGGGGGTTGAACACCAATGTGCTGGCCTCTCAGCAACACTGGATGGATGCAAGTTGAGCTCCGCATAACAGATGTCGTACCAATGTGCGGTACATCGTATCCGAGGAGTCTAGTCTCAGGCTCCGTACTTCAACCACCGGGTCCGGTTTAAACGTGCATTGGATGATCCAAACATACAGGAGTATTGGAGATGCGTAGAGTTCGAGTTGACAAGTAGAGAGTACTTAAGCAGGGTAGGATTTGCATGATACATAATGTCTATCTCATCAACCTTCGATGCAGAGGATTGTTCGATTTGTTCTCAATAACAGCAGTTCTACTACAACCAACATGGGTGACTCTCAGGCTCTGCCGCCCGGCATGCGCACAGAACTGAAAGAATACTCAAATCGGCGTGGAAAGGAGTATCCGTACAATGATGACCTGGAGGTTGATGTCCTGATTGTGGGCGCTGGATTTGGTACACATTACTATCCATTGCTAACTATTCAGCTTTATCTGACTTTTCCTAGGCGGCGTCTTCTGTCTTAAAACGCTCCGCGAGCAGGGTTTAAAAGCAACCATCTTCGAAGCTGGTACATCTTTTGGTGGCACTTGGAGGTGGAATCGCTATCCTGGAGTAAGTAACGGGCTTTAGCGTCTTTCATGAAGCACGTTTGCTGATTTCCAAAGGCTGCCGTCGACTCAGAGGTACCTGAGTACCAGTTCTCCTGGCCGGAGACATACAAAGATTGGAATTGGACGACCAACTACCCCAACTTCAAAGAACTCCGTGCCTATTTCGATCATGTAGATAAGGTTCTGAACTTGAGTAAGGACTGTTCATTCGAAACAGTTGTGACTGGCGCCCAGTTCAACACTAGCGAGGGCAAATGGCATGTCAAAACTGAGGATGGGAGGTTGGCCAAGAGCAAGTACCTCATTGTGGCTGCGGGATTTGCTTCCAAGAGATACATCCCGGACTTCAAGAATTTGGATAAGTTCAAGGGTGTTATCCATCACTCCAGTTTCTGGCCCGAAGAAGGTTTGCATACTCCTAAACTTTGGTATGCAAGAATGCTGATCACGTCCGTAGGTGTCGATGTGAAAAACAAGCGCATGGCCGTCATTGGCACTGGTGCTTCCGGTGTGCAGATCGTTCAAGAAGTTGGCCCCGTGGTCAGTGAGCTGAAGGTCTTCCAGCGCACCCCCAACCTCGCTATACCCATTGGTAAACGCAAACTTACGCCTGAAGAGCAAGAAAAAGGCAAGGAGTGGTACTTCCGCCTGCATGAGTACCGAGAGAAGTGCTTCGGTGGCTTCTTCTATGGTATGAAAGAGAAAAATACCTTTGATGATTCGCCTGAAGAGCGTGAGGCTTTCTACCAGCAACTTTGGGACCATGGCGGCTTCAGGTTCTGGCTGGGCAACTACAAAGACGTAAGCATCGTTACGATACTTTTTCGATCATCATTCACGCCTACTAACCGAATCAGCTGCTCATAAATGCCAAAGCGAACCATGAGGCATACAACTTCTGGGCTCGTAATGTCCGCAACCGTATCGGCGATGCCCGCAAACGCGACATCCTTGCTCCGCTCAAAATGCCACATTATTTTGGCATCAAGCGTCCATGTCTTGAGTTAGACTATTATGAGCAGTTCAATCGCCCGAATGTGGACGTCATTGACATTAAAGATAACCCAATCGCCGAGTTTACCGAGACCGGTATCATGTTGAAGGATGGACAGCATTACGAATTCGATGTCATCGCTGTCGCAACTGGTTTCGACATCACGACCGGAGGTATGACAAATATGGGGCTGGTGTCGGTCAACAATATGTCTCTCAAAGACGAATGGGAAAAGGCTGCCTATACCTATCTGGGCACTACCATCTCCGGTATGTAGAACTCCAAACGCAGTTTCTGTGTATATTAACATTCTACAGGATATCCAAATATGTTCCATCTCTACGGTCCACATGGTCCTACGCTTCTATCCAATGGTCCTACCAGTGTCGAAGTTCAGGGCCGCTGGATTTGCGATACAATTAAGAAGGCCAACAAGCAAGGTCTCAAGTATATCAACCCAACCGCAGAAGCATCTCGGGAGTGGAAGAAACACATCAACGAGCTCAGTAACGCGACACTTTTCCCAACCACGAAGAGCACATATATGGGTGGAAGCATGCCGGGTAAGGCATTTGAGCAGGTGAATTACGCGGGGGGCATTCCAGCGTATGCCATTGAGGTATTTCACACACCAGTATAAGCTTGAAGAATTCATTGCTAATCATTGTTCAGATTCGCGACGCACTCGATGAGTGGAAGGGCTTCGAGTTGGTGCGAGCCTAGATATCAGATCCAAAGGAGGCCAGGGGAAATGTTATACACACGAGCGTTCGATGCGGGTTGGATGAAGTATGCAATCAAATAAAAAGTCTCGTTCATTGCTTGTGGTCTTGATGAGCCATCTTGTATGCTGTCCTGCCAACAAGCCTGCCTCAAAGCGTTGGCCACGGTATATTACATGTTGCAATGTCTTCTAAGCCCTGTCACAACGACCACTTTTTTCAAAGCAGCGTATTGTCCAGGTTGTCCTGTTTAAAACCCTCACCCCTGGTTCCATTGCCACCACCGCCAACACACGCCCCTTGCACCATCCTCCCCACCTCGCGCGCCTCGCATACGCACCTGTGGCACCCTGTTCCTCATGCTCCGTCACCAATCGGATTGCTCGGCCTGCGGGGTGTAATATTGTGGCTTACAAGAACAACATGACACAACGTATCTCTTGTGCAGCCAGGCAGCACGGTCGGTGGAACCGAACACTGAATGTGGTGGCATGTACATATACTGAGGGAATGTAGTGCAATAGATAGCCCTTAGCGAAGGCGCCGCGAGTGTGATGGTGCTCGAAAGATCAAGCATGCAAGGCGGAATAGGTTGGTCCACGATTCTGGAGTGAACTGTGCAGGTCGCGATTGGATATGCAGCAGATAAGAGATCTGTATCTGGGCGCGCTAGAGGTGTGAAGTGAATCAGGGGCGACCTTTTTAATAAGATAGATCTGGATGACGGCAGTGCTGTACGATGACCCTTTACCGTTGTGTCGGATTTCCCAGGTCGTAGCTAAAGTGCAACAAGATCAGCATTTACATCCTCACGTGCTGATAGCGCGAAGAGTTGAACTTCTAGCGACAGCGTGATTCGACATGTACTTTTCAGCGTTGTATTCGGACATTTAGTACTTAGTACCTGTGCTGTCGCGGAGACATATTCTATGTTTCCGACCACCCGGGACGTCGGATCCGATCACTTCTCGTAAGAACCCAACTTTGTGTTCTGAGCTACGTCGACATCTCCGTGCACACTTGTTCTTATAAAGGCCGTTGACCTGGACTGCGCACAACACAACATTCGATGTTGTACTGACAAGCACCTACCCCACCTTTCACCTCCAACACGTAACATTATGAGTGTAAACAACGATGGTAAGACCACAGGGCCGCCACCATTGCCTACCTTCGATCCCACGAACGTTCAGACCTACTCGGCTAGCTGCCACTGCGGCACTGTGGCCTATACCGTGGACCTTTCGCCCCCTCTCCCAGATTGGAAAGTCGTCTCGTGTAATTGTTCCATCTGCCAGCGCAACGGGTACTACCTTGTGTATCCATCCCGCGAGCAGCTGCAAGTAGGCAACGGTGAAGAAGAACTTAAGAGCTATTCATTTGGACCGAAGAGAAACTTGCATAAGTTTTGTGGGAGGTGTGGGAGTAGTGTGTTCTTTGATCCAAGGATGAAAGAGCGTGGAGAAGGAGGAGGGTTGGATTTGTTGGGCGTCAATGTGAGCATTCTTCGTGCTCATAATTGCATGGTCGTGCCTGAACTCGACAGCTGACAATGCAAAGGTCCGCATGTTCCATGGCGTGAGTCTGGAGAAGCTAAACGTTGTTCATGTTAACAATCGTTCGAAAGACAATGAAAGGGTGACTTGATCCCATAGCTGCCGAGCGGAAGGTAGATCTGTTACCCACGGAGAATCTTTGTTCATAGTTCAGTAAGAGGATGGATAATTGGGAACCAACATATGGGTGTCGAATGCCGCCAAGCCACTAGCGTTGTGCCTCGGTGAGCTTCGAAGCTCCAAGCTAGACATGGTCATCACCACATCTTTAATTGATGCAGTGCATCTGTACATAATGTCTCGCGCGCGCCACCTTCTCCATCGCACACCATTCAACTTAGCGACGCACTCCTGTCGACGTTCTCGCGCCCCTCTGGCACCCCTTGAACTCCCGCTCCAATCGAAATTCCGGTGGTCCTACCTCTGGTATGGCACGATTCTTACTCTGGGGATAGCTACAGGTCTCGGCGCCCGACACTTTGCAGCACCGCTGGGTCTACCTGAACCTGGGTCGCGCGACGATGCGGTGATACTACATTCGCTGGACGCGGATATTGATAAATTGGACATTGTGAAGGACTTTAGGAAACAGAGCTACAGCGTACATTCGGATGTGCCGTTGTCAAGTGCGGCAGGCGTGGAAGCACCGAAGGCCTGGCTGGAGTTAGATCTAGGCAAGAGTGAGGTGGAGAAGGGCGGACTGCTGGATACCATGAAAGGAACAAGAGGACTGGGAGTACAAAGAGCATTTTGGAATGCTGAGACAAGAGAAATGGTCGCTGTTGTATGGCTAGGTGGAGGGCTTTCGGGGTGGCCTGGTGTTGCACATGGAGGCGCGATTGCGACAGTCTTTGAGGAAGCCATGGCGAGGATGGTTAGAGGGCCTAATGGCGACATTGGTAGGTGGACAGAATGTAAAGACCTTAGCGCAGTGCTGATTCGAGTGACAGAGCAAGTTCACCGCCCGACCTCCATAAAAGTAACATACGCAAAACCCACGTACAGCCTCGACTTCTACATCCTGCGCGCCTCGTTCGCAAAACCGAACCTACCCCAAACCGAGCCTGTACCAGTGCCTGAGGCTGAACCTACGAAGTCATGGCTGTCTTGGTTGTCGCCGCAAAAAGACATGACAAAGAAGTCGGAACCTGGACAATTGATTGAGATCATCGGGACGCTGGAGAGCGTCAAAGGCGACCTGTGCGTTAGGGCCAAGGGCACATTTGCTGCTCCTGCGCTTACGGGTTGAGAGACGAAGTGTCGGGCGCAATACGTCACAGAACGGCTGAAAAATTATGGACCAAATTTGGTACCCATGTTACAGTTGCAGTACATCAACCTTGCAGACATGGGTGTAACCCAAACGCATTCCCATATGGCTTTCACTGTCGGCCTGGCGTACGAAAACTGTTGTTGAGCCGAGTAGTATCGTCACCATTCACGACTGGCCCCCACAGCCCACATGCGCGAGGTCTCCATAACCATTCTATTCTCGATATCGTCACTGGACGAACGCTCATTCGCACTCAACAGAATCAATGTAGCTTGAAATACCTTCTCTAGTAGGCAAGGATTGTGATTCTTCGTCTAGGTAGCTGACTTTGTAAATTTGCGTCATCGCTCAGCACCGCACATCAACGGTCCATGTTGTGTACGGCCTGGTGCATCTTGTGTTGAAGTTATGCTTGTGCATGAGCTAATTAGGCGTTTGCAGGTGTAGCCGGCGTCGGCAACCGTTCCTCCAAGCCACTCTCGTTCATAACGGCGCGCCGCAAGCTCCCACGGCAACCATAACAAGCCTGCAGGAGCCACACAAAGGCCTGGACTAATAACAGCACTAGACCCTGAAACGTTCATCACAAGAAAATCAGCACCAGGATGGCATTTCCATCAATCACCCATCAGACAATGAGGAATTTCCGGCAGATTCTGCATCATGATGAGATTACACAAGAATGCTGCCCTGTTTTTCGCGCCAACCCTGTTTTTGCACCCATGTCTGGTGGCGTCACCCAATCGGCTGAACAGAGTTCTCGATCGAACACGATCTTTTACTGAAGCCATAGCTACGTCAGTGAGGATATCCGCTTTGGGACATGCGTGATGCAGCGTGCCAGATACGACACAGAGTCTGCTTCGTGCGGGTCAGCAAAAGCACGATTGCGGAGCTCATCCTGTGCACTACACAGTACAGGTGGTGCGGCTACACCGTTGGTTGGTAGGATACTGTTCGAGACGCGCAACGGCTGGCTATCATTACATCCTTTGTCAATCTCGGAAGATGATCTCTTCGGAACACTTTCCAAGAGGCTGGTGGTGCTACGATAAAAGACTGTGCTTGAGGCGTTCAAGCCACATCTAACGCAGATCGATGCTGCATTGGGCGACCACACGTTGCTTATGACGGCATAACAGGAAGAAAGCATGTGGCGTATGACTCTCCAAACGCGGGAGAAACAAGGCCCAACCCTGCTTCCTGTACTGTAAAGAGATATGCTTCGCCCATCGCTGCCGTTTAGGGAGTGCTAGTAACGTCAGTAGGAGCAGGTTTCTTCGGCAAGCATGGACGTGGGCTGTTTGCGGTCACGCTGTAGGCTCGAGATTGTGGGAGATGGGCATGCACGGCGCGTGCGGTGAGGTGAGGTGAGCAAGGGCGTGTGACGTCAATATGAAAATGGAAGGTTGGACCTCTTATAAGTGAGGGAGCCGCGTTTGTTTTTGATTCCATTCCATAGCAAAACCCAAACCACTACTACTCTCCCATCATCTCCGAAGTCAAAGACAACATCAACAACCACACTTATAAAACAAACACCACACAACCGCAAACATGGGCGCCGTAGTCTCTTGCGTATGTTCACACCAGCCACCTTGTTACCACGTGCATCTTCTAACAGCCTCCAGATTAAGTCTGTCTTCCGCACAATCGGCAACTGCATCATGGCCATTGTCAACGCCATCGCCGCTGGACTGAAGGCCATCATTAACGCCATCGTCTCGCTGTTCGGCATCATCATCTCCTGCCTGACTTGCGGACGTGGCGGCGGTCGCCGACGCGGCATGAAGACTCGTACCACCCACACGAGTAGAGTCTAAAAGCCTCCCGTCTTGACTTCTCTACTGACACTCCGTGTCAGCGAGGAAGGTGAGGCGGGAGTTGGGCGTCTGAGAGGGAGCGAAGCAATCTGCAGAACAACCAACCGACATCACGACTAGACCGAAGAGGAGCTGTAATGAGCGACGAGCATGCTGGAGTTTACTTTTGTACGATACGGAGATGCGCCGTGGATACCCGATGAGGAGTGGATGCATTCTTGATCACGAGTGGCGCATAGATACCCCAGCTTTTTCCAATGAACCAACGTTAATCCTAAACACATGTGTCCTTCATTATTGTGATTTCTCTCTGTTTTGTACCGCAGTTTCCTCTAACGGCGTCTCTGTTGTTCATCTCACTAATTGTCTTGGTTACTTTTTACTAACGAGGGTCTATAGGATACTCACTGGCTCGTAGATAGATTTGTTTGCGATGAGTACGCTTTCATTTTAACCTACGTCAGTCTTTGCTACAGGCCACTTGAACATGGATCATCTATTCATGACATCCGGACCACGCCATGCTACCACTCGGGGATAACTCCCAAACTTTGAGCAGTCTGCTCTATTCACACCCTGGTTGAGCTCCAGAGATGATCTGCTCCTAGCCGAACTCTTCCGCTCACACTGACCACCGCCAAGTTTACCAGTGAAGACATATATTCTTCCCGCTCAATATATCACCGAGTATGCCGGATCTACACGGATCGACAAGAGAAGAACTCCACAGGAGGCTGCAAACGCCCTCAATGGCTAAGAAATGTGGCGGTGCCTCAAGGTAACACCCTTGTATGGATTTGTTCAAGATTCCCCGAGCATGGCATTGCAATGAGCCGTTGAGCATCAAGTTGAGAGCCTGGCACTGGCAAAACTTTGGCTAGAATACTGGGTGTGTTCTACACAAGAAGTGACGTATCCAAGGTTACATTGTTTCCAATGGGGAGATGGCGGAACAAAGTGTAATGCGAGAGTAATCCAAACGTCAAGGCATCTCCCACTAAACGAGTCAGTAACCGTGTCAGAATGTACTGGAAAGATCTTTGATACAGGTGAACTTGCCCTGTAGGTACATTCTCTGTTTCGATGGCGCACAACACTCGAAGACTCTGCTATCTACTTCCCCTCTGGGTCCCCTCTGTCGCCAACGACAGCACTCCAATACGAATATGCCTTGTTGACTCGGCCTATGAGGCCGCAGCACAAAGATTTGAATATCAGAGTCCTGCGATTCCTGCATGTATCATTCAAGGGTAGAGGTCATCCACGAGCCGTTCGGGTAGGCTTAATAAGGCGCCAAACAAGCCACTACTGAAAGTGAGTGTTGGCAGTAACACCAGTAACATATAGGAAGTGCCCTCATATACAAGATTTGGACGGCAGCAGTTTTGCCAATCCAGTGTCCGTCCCAGAGCTCACACATTATACGGTCCAGAACAACCTGGGGGTCAGACGCAATCACAGCAGCCCTGAGACATAGACCTCACCGACTGCACAACCCAAACCTGTTCATAACGCACAGGACAACATGCTGTCACCTTGAATATTCTTCCATGCAGAAAATCAGTTCAAGAGCCTACCGACATACGCTGGTTGTTGAGGATAAGCTCGAGACGAAAAGGTATGCTTTGGACAACGAAGGGTCCTGCACGACTTGAGTTTTTGCGAAACATGTTGGGTTACAACTGTGGAAGTGCATTCGAGCAGTGACAAGGTGAAAAGGAACAAGTAATGCAATACTAGGGAGTTGCACTAAATCTCAATCACCTCCATATGATGTTTGTTGTATTCCAGACGTCGTGACTCCTGCGCGCAGGGGTGTTGTTTGGTACTGGGTAGCGCATGACCGCACCGCTTGGACGCATCACGAGGTCGCGCGTTTTCCCCGCCCCCTTGTGCCTGAACAATAACCACTCCGGAACTTCCCTTCATCGAAGATATCAAGTTTAGTTTACGCTAACCAAAAATGCTTTAGTTACGCAACTATCCTATCCAAACTGTTTATAGTGGCTGCTTGTATCTTCTGAATCCCAAAAGGCGAGAAGCCATGAACCGTCAAAGAAGATGACTTTGAATACGTCCGAATCACAGATACCGAGCTGCTCTTTCGGTGCCTGATTCACGCGGCGGAAAATGGTTCGCGACCTCATCGACCAAATGTCGGGCCTATTAGATTGCGATCGCCTTCACGCACATGCGCTACCACTCGCTGTTGATTCGTTCACGACCACGGAGACGCTAACTCGCAACGACTATCTAAATGTCTCGGTTCTTAAATGTAGGCATTGCGCCGCAACATAATCCTGCAGCAATATATTCAACGAGTACGATGTCACCAGGCGTGCATCTACCTTCCTCTACAATTCGCCGATCTTAGAACGGCCCCAGTTGGAAAGCGCAGCGGCCGCCGGCATTTGGAGTCGCTTCTCGGCGCAGTCGCGATACGTGAAAGCGTGTAGAATCATAAACGGTTATATAAGGCTGCCTTGACAGGCAACAATTGAAGACGCTTCAGACATCATAGTCCCAAAGTCAATATGCCTTCGATGCTCAACAATCTTATCTTGCTGCTTCCGGTTCTCCAGCTCACCGGGGCTCAAACAGCAGGGACCTTCAATACCATTACCTTCAACGTCGCCGGACTACCGGAGATCATCAATGGTAACGATGTTCCTGGAGACAAGACGGCAAACACGGCACGCATTGGTCAACTCCTCACACAGTACGACATAGACCTCATCCATGTGCAGGAGGACTTCAACTACCATGCAACACTCTATGCCAACGACAAGCACCCGTATAGGACTCCCACAAGTGGAGGTGTTCCTATCGGCAGTGGACTAAACTCATTGAGTAACTACCCATACACCGACTTTGAGAGAGTTAAGTGGGCCCAATGCAGTACTTTTGAGTAAGTCCATCATTGGTTCGCGTTACTGCCACGAGGTTTTCGCAGTGTCAAGCGCAGACTTCGACCTAATAGACCGTCACTGACATGCACTGCAGCAGCGCGGATTGTCTTACGCCTAAGGGCTTCACCTTCATGCGAGTCAAGTTTGCTGAAGGTGTGTGGGTAGACGCATACAACCTACACGCTGACGCCGGGTAAGCTTCAAGTACCATCATAACGGTCCTACCAACGCTAACATCAATAATAGCACCACAGCAGCAGACCTCTCAGCCAGAGCTTCCAACCTGCGCCAGGTCTCTGATCACATCAAGGCCAACTCCGTAGGAAACCCTGTAGTTGTCTTTGGAGACTCAAACACACGCTACACTCGCTCTGGCGATATCCCAGGCGTCTTCAGCAGTGAGAATGGCATGAAGGACGTTTGGGTCGAACTCGTCAAGAAGGGTGTCGCCCCCGCAGGTGGCAGTCCCGCTTCTGTCTGCGACAACCCCTCGCCTAACACTACCTGCGAGACCGTTGACAAAGTCTGGTACCGTGGATCATCTGCTGTCACTCTCCAGGCCACCACTTTCGACTACGCAGGCGACATGTTCTTGCAGGCCGATGGCAACATCCTTAGCGACCACAACCCTGTTCTCGTCGACTTCACTTGGACGCTCAACAGCCAATTCCGAATTGGTGACGCGTACGGAGGCGAGTTCGGAGCCTGGTTCAACGATCTAGATACCGTCTCCAAGGTCAGCGGCGCCAAGGTAGCAACAGTTACACTCCGTGGAGGAAACCGCCTCGATGGTGTTGCCCTGACTCTGAGCTCTGGACAGACCCTCACCCACGGTGGCACCGGCGGCACAGCTTCCACCCTGACACTGAATGCTGGCGAGACGCTTACAGCTGCGACTCTGTGCCAGGGACAAAGGGACAACAAGACGAGGATCTTCTACGCTCAGCTCCGCACAAGTGCAGGCAGGAGCGTAAGCGCGGGAACCAAGACGAGCACCTGTGTTGACCAGACTGCCGCAAGTGGATATAACTTTGTGGGTTTCTTGGGTCGATCTGGAGATGAGGTGGATAAGCTTGGCTTCGTGAGCGTCAAGGCTTGATTGCGGTTTATTACGAGGGTTATCCTAATTGGCAATGTTTAATTTATTAAAACCACCGAAACGTTATGTCGACGACGTTTTATTGACACACCACATAACTTCATTACTTTATGCTGTTGCAGTATTCTATGCTGTGGAAGAAATTCTGCACGTAGCATCATCTGCGCATGTTGCAGGATCCATTTGGCACATCAGATCATCCCTTCACCTCATCGCCCTGCGAGAAACACGTCGTGGCACGCCCACACAGTAGTCTCCAACAATCACAACGGCCTCATTCTGGACACAGACGTGGATGAAATTGCCGCAAGGTCAAGCCAACTGCGTCGAAACAAGTCGGCAATTCGACTCACCTGGTGGAGGAGACCCAGCCGCCATACCAACCAACTCATTAGCACCTTCTTGAAACAAGTCATCTTCAACACCCACTATCCGAGGAGTATCTGAATTCATAAAACAACACTGAACAACTCCAAAAGGTAAACGATATCAATTACACATGGGTATCTTCAATTTTCAAACAAAGCCATCACCTCATCCCCCAACACACCACTCATTCACACTCCACCAATCCTTCCCCCAGCCCAAAACCCACCCATCCACAAAGCGCCCCAAACAGGCTGCGCAAAAGCCCTCAGCACCGCCGGACCCGGACACGTCCCCGTCATCCCCCACCCGACGCCAAACGCCGCCGCGCCCGCCACAAACCTGACATCTACATCCTTGATGGTCTTGGTAGGGAGTTCGAATTTGCTCGCGAAGGAGGGGGGCTCGGCGAAGCCTTTCCATTGGATGGTGAGGAGGTTGGGGAGCACGCCGAAGAGCATTACGAGGGCGAGGGAGGGGTCCCAGGCGTGGAGGACGGGGAAGGAGAGGAAGGAGGCGACCTTTGCGGGGTGTGCCATGCCGGAGATGTGGAGGCCGAGGGCGAAGAGGAGACCGCTGAAGAAGTGTGTTGCTGTGCGTGCTGGGTCTTGGGGTTCTGTGGAGGGTTTGCCGGTGGCTGTGTTCGAGGATGTTATTCTGGCGACCAAGTGAGGTATTGTTCGGGCGGCTAGGATTGCACTGCTGGCGAGAAGCGCGAGTGAGATGGTTGTCGTTTGCGATGGGAAGACGGGCGTATAGCACGGTATGTCGCCGGGACAGGCGTCGGTATAGAGACTAGGGTGGACCACGTGGTGTGTGACCATAGCCACGGTGAAGAAAGTCGCAGTAGCTACGGCAGAACGTCCGCTGAGCCGTGAGAGACCACAGAGCATATGTCCAGATGTGCAGCCATTCGATGCCTAAGCTTGGTCAGTTCCCTATTGTTGCTTGACCTTAAACATTTACGCACCTTGGTACCCCAGCCTACCAGAGCGGCAACACTTGTGGTGAACAAGATAGTCTGCAAAGTGATCGGCATGGAAGGATACCTAGTAACCGCTTCCGGGACCAGAGAGCTGAGCAGCGGATAGCTCGCCGCCATGCCTGTGAAGAAGGCCAGTAACTTCCCAGTCGGCGCAGCCACCAGCTGCCTCAGAAATCCCGAGAGGCCCAAGATACTCCCATTCTGATAAAGGAGGTTGCTGGTCGCTTGATGCAGCAACACAGCGCCAATTGAGGTCTCGATAGGAGTAAACATCCGGGCTACCTCCAAGCTTTGACACCTTTACTTGACATCTGATCGTCGAAAATCGAAACAAAGGAGCACAAAGGCGTGATGACAGGTGAAAGAAACCAACACAAAAGGGTCAGGTAGTGCCCCAGACTTAACAGACAACGGCTCTGCACGCTTCGTCGTCAATATGCGAACGGGCCTACTATATCCACGCATCTCCTACTACGGTACTTGCATTGCCGGGCAATTGGCAAGCTGCCCTCGCCAATCGCAGTGTCCATTTGATTTTTAGTCGGCGAACTGGGACAGGAAGTGCAGGTTGATCCGAATCACCAGCTACGCGTAGAGTATAGGCGGTTTAGTAGTGTCCATCCACGGCCCCTTTCAGCCTAGCGGGCACCATGCACGTCGCTCGCGCGTGGTGGCGTCTTCTAGTGGGACTTCGCCGACGCTGGGCTGCTATCGAGGGCATCGTACGCGAGCCGGACAAGGCTGAGGACTGGCGTTGCTGTGCCCGTTTATACGATGCGTTTCATCTGCGGAAACTGCATGATGTGGGTCTTGAGACGGCGACGCGTGCGTTACGATGCGTGGACATCGCCGACTGTGCGAGGACGCCGACGTTGGTGATCATAAATCAGAGCATTTGCACTACGCATTGGCAATAATTGTGGGTGGTCGCGGGCACGTGGAATGGGCTCCGGAGATTATGTGTCGGTCGTGGTCTGGAAGATCTGAAGTTTGGTTCAGGGCAGAAGGAAATATCAATCGGCGGAGCGGCGACCGACAACCATCACCACCATTTCAATTCCAAGATATCTGCAATTTGGCTATAAACTCTAGTTCGACATCTCATCTCCCCAAAGCTAATGTTGCTGCTGGGAGACTCCTGGATATCTTCATCCTTCGTAATCTCGGATGCTTCGGTTCCACTTGTTCACCTCGCCGACTAACCAGGACACTTCTCGGCGGACGAAGGATCTGACGGTTTCTAATGCAAGTAGATGCAGAGGCATTTGTATACATGCTCCGCAGATCTGTCAGTCCCTTCTCGCTTGACACCGGAGAAAAGCAAACGTTGTGCAACGGCTGCTCTCTCGCGTGGCAGCCCGGTGCCGTTACACAGACTTTACATCGGCGAGCTTATGCATGAAGATCGAACCATGTTCCTATTCAAAGTGCCTCCTTGCATATGCGTGGTGATAGATCACACCTCACTGGCACTGAAAAGCGCAGCTTATGCGACATGAACGCCATGCTATTTGATCTGTCGTCCGTGATACTCGTACACCAAAAAAAGTGCTGTGGATATCCCTCTGTACATGCATGTACCAATTTCCCCAACGCCGTAACCCTGCCCCATGCTGTGGTTGCTGATTGCATCCCACTTAACCGAAATGGACTCCGCACTACCTCACATGCTTCCGACATCAGACTGCACCCCGTTTCAAGGCAGGACATCTAGTCACTCCTCAACATGCTCTCCACAAGATCACCCAGTGGCCCCCAAAAGTCCTTGCTCCCGTTCGCCAAACCATGTTCATCAATGAACAGCACATAGTGCTTGAAGCTCGTGTTGAGGTGGGGCTCCAGACCGAGCTCGATGATGACAGGGTAATGGTGGCAGTAGATATGCGCATAGACGCGGTACAGGCGCTTGAACATGTTGCGGATGAGGGATGGGAATGTTTTCGGGAACGGTACGCCGATACGACTTGGAAACATCTGCTCGTTGTCGACATTAGACTGCACCCACGCCATCAGGTGTTCGATGTACTCGGGCGCAGCCATCTTTGTGGGTCGCTTGTAGTTTTCACTGTCTTGCCAGAGGTACTCGAATCTGAAGTGTGTCAGAGGCTGGTCACGGAGAAAGCTAGTCTGACTTACTCGTCTGTCGCCTTCATCTCAGGACAGCTCTGAGGCGAGCAGAACTCAGTGATGGACCCATAGAGCAGGTTGATCTGGTTGTAGAAGTCGACGACTGTCATACATGTCAGCTCGGTCTCGGATGTTTGCAGCTATGTTTCCCACTGTTGACAGCCAGCCATTCGTCCTTGTCCTCGCCTTCTGGCAGCTTGACAGCCTTCCTCAGACTTCCACTGCCGAGTGTCGCCTCGGCATACTGCTTCAGCTGCCAGCTGCTTGTGCCTCGATTCGACTTTTGTGGCTTGAACGGTGCACGAGTGCGCGGGTTACTAAAGAGAGAAGAAAGTAAGTCAGGGTTCGCGAAATAACCATGGTTGCGTGGTGGGTCGGGTAGGGGCCTTGGTGCAGGGTTCACGTTGTTGCGGCTGTTTGGAGCAAAATACTGCTGCCCAGAGCCCATAGCTGTGTTGATTGTAGTTTTGTTCGGGGTGTTCGCGCTGCTGCCACCGGGGACGAGGCTATATGCGTAATCGGCGGGCGGGCGCTTGGGGCTGTCCTGGCGGGCGGGCTGTTTGGCGGGCAGTGTTGGCGGCCGTCGACCTCTGGCATCAAGACTGTCTTCAGCCAGTGCCTTCGTAAGCGCATTGCCAGACTGCGGCAGCCGTAGCGCCTCTCCTAGCTTCTGCAGCGGGCTCTTGTACGTCTCCTTCGGCCTCGCAAGACCTGTGGGCAAGGTCTTCTCGTCGCAAGGTGCTCGGTCCTGTATCCATACTCCGCCGGCTATGCCTCGTTCCTGGTAGTCGAGAAGGTCCATCCGGAGGTTCATGCAGCTCTGGCTCTGGACAAAGGTGGATATGGGGGAGACGGGCTTGGGTTTCGCGGGGAACTGAACGCTGGAAGGGGAAGAGACGAACATTGTGGTTATGAAGCCTGACATGGCGCGCGCGCTTGTATCGTGAGGTATATAGGTTGGTGGTGTCGTGTGCGTCTGTCATCGCATTCCAGTGGTTAGCCAGGAGACAACGAGGGGTAGAACAGCAAGAATGCAGGCACATACAATTCGCGATTAGTGTAGGTCCTGGGTGTATAAGGAGCGGACGTTATGGTATTAGAAGAAGTCGAGTGCAAACGAAGGGACGAAGAGAAGTTGTGGTGTTGTGTATCGGGCACCGTGGGTCTGGACTGCGTGGGGGGACTGTTTTGGTGTTTGGACCCTAATCCGATCTCCATCGCGACTGCCCAGACACTCGGGCCAATGACGCAAGCACGTGGAGCTCACTTGCGACCAAAACACACCCCCACTGCGATACATCAAGGTCGCACAATAGGACACAAGTGCAAGAAATGATAAGAAATAACAAGCTGGCGCCTTTTTGAAAGTTTACTCTAGGACCTAGGGATATATAAGGTGCTGTCCATTAAAGCTCTTGCTGCTCCACCAAACCAAACTACGCCTTGATAAGCTCGATTACTTGAAGTACTCGTCCTGTTCAAAGTAGTCCTGGCGCTCCTTGTGTCCGTTGGACTTCGCTTTGGAGCCGACTCTTCCTCTCTTTCGCTCATCAGTACCGTCTAACGATGTCTCGAACTCGTCCGGCTCGTAGTCCGCCCTGCCAGTCTTGACACGCTCAAGCTGACCGCTGACGTAGTGGTTGAACCTGTCTTGGATCTCCTGCTTGGCCTTGATGGCGTCTTCATCGAGGTAGCCGACAGAGTTCTTCCGCCTGACTGGGCTGATCGGGTCCTCATCGTCGCCGTTGATGCTAGTCTCGTAGTCGCTACGGAACCCAATACTTCGCGTTGTTGACGATCTGCGGAGGGTGGAGGGTTTCCTTGGTCGAGGGCCCGAGCTAAGGACATCATCGAAGTAGTGGGCAGCAGCAGCAGTAGGAGTGCGTGGCGTTTGTGGAAGTCGGCATGTCATACTATATGTTATTAGTCCAAGCCAGTCTTCAGTGTCGATACAAACTTACCCAGTGTCGTGGATCATCTTTGCGATCAAGCCGGTCCAGCCGCACTGATGACTTGCTCCCAAGCCACGTCCAGAGTCGCCATCAAAGAACTCGTGGAACCACATGTAATCCTTCCAGTTCGGATCGAAGTCCAGCATCTGGTTGCCAGCGTTGATGGCCCTTCTACCGTCATCGTTACGGGCGAACAGATGTTGAAGACGATGCTGGATCTCTTCGGCAACGTGGCCGAGATGCATGTAGTCACCGGAGCCCACAGGGCACTCGACCTTCAGATTGTTGCCATAGTACAAGTGGAATCGCTGGCAAGACTCAATGAGTAGGAAGTTGACTGCCAGCCAAATAGGACCACGCCAATTACTGTTGCCACCAAAGAGGCCGCTGTCAGAGTCTCCAGGGAGATAACTAACTTGGTAGCGTTGGCCGTTGACATCCATGGAGTATGGGTGATCCTTGTGGTACTTTGACAATGATCGAATACCGTGATCGGCAAAGAACTCATCTTCATCCAGCATGCGCTGCATGATGCGCTTGAGACGATCCTCGCTGACCAGGGACAACAGCATGCGGTCACCTTGACCACGCTTCTTCATCGATGCAATGTTGCGCTGAGCTGTTTCCGGGCGGTTGTGGATGAACCACTCGACTCGTTTCTTGAAGTTGGGTAGTCTGTTGATAACTTCCGGTTCCAGAGTCAGTGTGGCGTAAAGCGGGATAAGACCGACCAGGGAGCGAACAGGCATCTGTTGGCTCCAGGGACCGCCCCAGGAGATCGCGTCGTAGTAAAATCCGTCCTCTTCGTTCCACAGTGGCTTCGATTCGCCGCCGGTACGATACTGCATGGCATCGCTGATCATGATGAAGTGCTCGAAGAACTTTGATGCCATGTCTTCGTAGATGCGTCGACGCTTGGCCAGTTCCAAACAGATGTTCAGCATGTTCAAGCAGTAGAAACCCATCCAGCCTGTGCTGTCGGCCTGCTCCAGAACACCACCTGTGGGTAAAGGATCGGATCGGTTGAAGATACCAATGTTGTCGAGTCCCAGGAAACCACCCTCAAAAATGTTCTTTCCGTCAGCATCTTTGCGGTTGACCCACCATGTGAAGTTCAACAACAGTTTCTGGAATACACGCTCGAGACAGTCGAAGTCCTCGCGTCCAAACATCTTGCGTTCAATCTTGAAAACGCGGAAAAGCGCCCAGGCGTGAACTGGAGGGTTGACATCGCCGAAATTCCATTCGTAAGCTGGTAGCTGGCCGTTGGGATGCATGGACCATTCACGAGTGAACAGATCCAGCTGCTTTTTCGCAAAGTCGGGGTCGATCATTGCAAGTGGAATGCAGTGGAAGGCACTGTCCCAAGCAGCGAAGAAGGGATATTCCCATGAGTCCGGCATGGACAGAATGTCGTCCAAATACATGTGCTTCCATTCCTTATTTCGAATCGCTTTCCGGTCCGGCGGTGGGGGAGGCATATTCGGGTCACCGTTCGCCCACTGGTCCCAGACAAAGTGGTAGTACTGTTTACACCACATCATACCAGAGAATGCCTGGCGCTGGATGTTGCGCAGATCATCAGCCATGGGCAAGGGGCTAATGCGGTAGTAGAATTCGTCCGCCTCGGCGCGTCGCTGCTCCATGATATCATCAAAGAGCTCCTCGTCGAGGAAGCCCTCATTCCTCGTTGACAGCCTGAAACGTACGACGGCGCACTCGCCAGACGGAACGCCCTCGTCTTCGTCGAAAGCATACCAGGCTGCGCATTTGGTACCAAAATTGTCAGGGTTGACAGACTCGGTCTTGTCGTTGACAATACGCTCGTGGATGCCGTCCTTGACGTATTTAGTCTTATTCTCGACTTTCCACAGCTTCTTGTAGTTCGTATCGTTATCGGTAAAGAGCAGTTCAGGTTGTACGTCGTCCCCGCTTGATCCAACACCGGGTGACGGCGAGAGCTGGAAGAACCGGTCTCCAAGCTTGTAGTGTGTCGATTGAGCTGTGGTCGGGCCGACCTTGCGAATCGACGGCTTCTTCTTCTCATCCTCGTGCCCCCAAGCCCAGGTGTTCCTGAAGAACATGTGGGGTACAATGTGCAGAGGCGCGGGATCTGGCCCGCGGTTGTATGCCGTGACTCGGAAAAGCAGTTCATCTGGGTTATCTGCCTCTTTCGCGGTCTCGATGAAGATATCGAAGTACCGGTCATCATCGAAGATGCCAGTATCTGTAATGTTGTACTCGTTCTCAAGCCTGTTGCGCTTCGCGTTCTCTTTGATGAGATCTTCGTATGGGAATTTGCGCTGGGGCAGCTTGTAAAGGAACTTCATGTACGAGTGCTATAACTATGTTAGTGGTGCGGTGTAACGGAAAAGAGTTGCGTACAGTTGGTGTGTTGTCCAAGTGGAAATGTGCTTCCTTCAGCGACTCGCCGTGGTTGCCCTGGGGGTTCGAGAGACCGAACAGACGCTCCTTGAGAAAATCACTGCAAACGTCAGTCACATAAGTAGTAGCGACTGTCGGTATTAACGTACTCCTCTCCGTTCCAGAAAGCAAAGGTGACATTCTGGAAGCCGTGCGTATCAGAGACACCAGCAATACCGTCTTCACCCCAGCGGAACGCGCGCGATCGTGCCATATCGTGCGTGAAGTCTGGAATTGGTCAGAACGAGCAACTCGTAACAAGATCTGGATTACATACGGCTCCATGCGTCTCCGTCATGGCTGTGGTGAATTGTTAGTATATCAGGACGTCGTCAGCATTCGGAGTGCTTACGAGTAATCTTCGCGGACTGTGAAATATTAGCAGACATCAACAAGAGCATCGTAGTTCAGACTGACCTGTAGCCCACTGCCTTTCGGCAACATAGGGTCCCCATCGCTTCCAGTAAGCGGTGCGCTCGCGGTCTTCCTTGAGACGCTTCTCCTCCTCGCAGAGATACTCCTGATTCTCAATGAGGACCATAATGAAAGTGTGCCTTGGTGAGTGTAAGAACTATCGAGGCAATTGACAGTGGATGAACGGTGCGACTCGGCGCGATAGGCGGCGCTGATGTGGATATGCAGGCAATAGGACAGGCAATTATGCAACCAAACCGTGCAAGGAAAAATGACAGGAAACAGGAACAATAAGATGTTACAAGCCAAACGCTGTGAGGCTGGCGTTCTCGAGGCTCGAGACTGTGTATGGAGGGAGGAGAGGCAAGTCAACAACACGGTGCAAGAGATTTTGGAAAGACGGCGCCGACGTTTGCTTCCTGCCGCAGCGCGAACGCTTGCAGGAGCTCACGAACAGAGCTGCCGCAGTCGTCATTGGCCCGTGCCAGCGGGTCGTCCTTATCGACCATGCTGCAGCAGGGCAAGCGTTTGCTTCTTCTGCAGATGGCCAGACCCGGACTTTGAGCCTCAATCACGGCGTCACGACTCGCAACGGCTTCTGTCGCAGACCCATTGCGCGCCTCCACAAATCTCTGCGCTGCTATCTGTCGCCAGAGTGTTTTGCTGAGTTGTTGAGCGCGCTTGTCACGAAAGAACCATGACGTTCTGGCCGAACGCAGTAGCGTTTCCGAAAAAATCCACCCGCGGCAAGCTTGGACGGTGGAGGGCGATTTTGGCTGGGGTGTGGAGATGATGGGGCTGGAGACAGCGCATCCATGCACGAAGGACCATGGGAGGTGGGGAAGATCGCGATAGAGATGTAAACTTTGCCATTATTGCCTGCACAGCTATTTCCCGGTACCACGTGTGCGCCATTGACGACTCTGGCTCTCCGCTGGATACGTGCGGCAAGGCTACTCGGCCAACGCTTTTGTGCGCCATTACTCGCCAACTGCTTATCACAAGTGAATAATCACACAGCAAATGACTAGGGCAAGAGACCATGCAAGGTGTAGACATTCATCTGATTTGAAGTTAGGGGACGCTCCGACATTCTGACAATGTTCGAGTTTGCAAACAAAGGCCAACGGTTTTTCTGCGGAATTCGAAAGACCGTAGACAAAGCAAACGCCTGCTCACGTGACTTGGCGTTTGAAGAGCGTGTGAAGTGCAGTGCTGTTGATGATCGAAGTTCATATCACATTACACTGACGATACTGTACAGCCGTGCTGACTTACAACTTTGATCCCGCGCCCCTGAGCGCGTCTCAGTAGGTGCATCTCAAGCGTGATCCGTCCACTTACAAGTGCTTGTGGAAGAAGTCCAGGACCAGCTTGTAGCCGCGCTCGTACTCCTTCTTGACCTTGTCCTGGGATAGATCTCCACGCGCAGCCATCCATCCGTGTATCTGGTCGGGGAACCACTCAACCACGTTAGAAACCTTGACGCCCTTCTGCCATGCCTCTACGTCGTCCTTTGGCTCCTTCACTCACGATTAGCAGAGGCCTTGAACGAGGAAGTGGAAAACTCACATCACCGGAAGGCAGCATGATGTAAGGAATAGTAATGCCGGGAGCATCGTCCTTAGCGACCATGGCCGGGTGGCATGCTGCTGCAGCCTTGAACAAGGTGTTCTCCTGCGCCGAAAGGTTGACAATCTTGCCACCCCAGCAGAAGCCCAGAATAGCCCACTTCTCAATGCCCTTGCTCTTGCTCAGTTCATCTACAATCTTGGGGATACGTGGCAGCGTCTTTGGCGGGGGCGCTTTTGTCTGGAAAAACTCGTTGAGCTTCTTCTCCTTGTCCTTGTTGTCCGGAGGGTACCAGGAGATATCCGCTGGGTTGCCCTCGAAGAAATCGGGCATGAAGACTTGGTATTGCTGCTCCTTGTCCGTGTAGGCGAGGATGTCCGCGCCCTGGAGAGTTTGTGGGAAGAAGCCGAAGATGTCGTAGATGATCAGAATTCCTGTCTTTGCATCCTTGGAGCCGGTGGCATCTATCAAAGAGATTTAGTATGCGCTGTGAAGGTGCGCAGTCGACGTACATGTCTTCAGCCCGTCAGCCTGAATCCACTCGCCCTTCTCCTTGTAGTCACCGCCAGTAACAGCGGGTGTGTTGCAGCATGCCTGCGACTGCGTGCTTTCGGTTGACATCTTTGCTGTTCGAGTCAATGTGGGTGGGGTACTAGGTGCAGCTACTGGTGAGCTCGTATGAGCAATTGGGGTTTGCGTGAGCTTTGAAACTGCTGTCCGTGCAGCTGTTTTTGAGAGAGAAGAACGAGAGATTGACGTAGCACGAACAACTGCACGCATTATATTGTGGGGGGTATTTGTCAGTAACGCTGATGTATGGTGGAGTTCGACCCATTTAGAGCTACCCCGCCGAAATGATGTCACGGCATGCAACCGATGAACGGAGCTGTGAGCATTCCCGAGCACCAAATGTAGACGTGTAGATAATGCAAAATTAGTTAATGTCATAATGCCATCAGAGGCTAATTTGTAAGGCATCAGCATGCATTACGAGGTGATAGGATATAAATAAGCATTCTTCTAACCGCTGGTGACATTCAAGATGCCTTTAAAGCCTATATGTCTATATGCCAATCTACGTCTAAGCGTCTAAGTTCAACCTCTCCAGCAGACTATCAATCTTCCCAAGTAAGATCTGATAATTGTGTGCATCCTGTAAGAACTCGTCGCCAATGATTTCACCATCGAGCGTCCGTATTGCACCAGCAGCGATCTGCTGCTCGACGGGAGGAGCCTGCTCATCCAGGTTCTGATCATTCAAAGAAAGGTCATCCACAGGCAGTCCGAGGTCTGCCTCCGCAGCCTTGATTGCAGCGTTTTCATCCATCATCTCGTCAAGGCCGCTGTCTTCGAAGCGAAGTCTGAAGCGCTCTGATAGGTAGTATCGGATGTCGTCGACCAGCTCGACTGTATCTGTTTCTTGACGCGCTTTGACCCTGTTGGCTGATTCTTGGACAAGCTGGGCAAACTCAGGTTCATCGATGTAGAACTCCAATCGGTAGGCGATGTATCGTGCTGCAAACTCTTCCAGGCGCTGTACTTTCGTTTCCCAACCAGCCTGGAGAACCTCGTAGATGTCGACTGTTTCGTCCGCATCGGTCGCGCCTCGAGGATTGTCTGACTCTACAGCAGATGTCGAGCCGTTGCCCAGCGCAGAGATAATGATGGCAGCGCGTTGCTTCAGCTTTTCAATAAAGAGCATGTCTGCTGCAAAGAGTACGTCGATAGCGATGTCGAGGCCGAAGTCTGCGCGTTCGGTGTACATGAAGGTCAGGATCGTCTCAAGAACAGCCGGTGAGCAGTCTACAGTGATGACCTGGAGATGTGGTGTCTCTTGCGCCTCCTTGAAATCCGAGCTGAACATGGTCAAGAAGTACTCTGACCGCAACAGCATCGCGCGGTGCGCGGGATATACGGTCGATTTGCGGGGCTGGCGTTGCCGTGACGGTGATCTGGATTGGACAGGGCCAACGGGGAGACCGTTGAGCGATCCATTTACAGTTCTGGCTGCAGGAGTTGAGTGTCCTGATTTCTCCGGATCGATGTCTTCATCGTCGTCCGCGCGCAATAGAATATCAGCGAAGATGGAGTTGTCTCGATCCCACTTGATGTTGTCAACCTTATCCGTATCGATGACCCTCTTGTGCTTCACAATGTTATTCAGGAACCAACCATCCAGCTGATCTCGGCCTCTTGACAATTCGTCTGCCCTGCGCTGCCGTAACCGTCTGCGATCATCGATTTCTGTAATGTCTTCGAATAATCTTTCAATCTCCAGCTGTTTGCCAATCTTATCAATGCCGCTGAGAACTATAAGTTCTTGCTCATCACTCAGTCCCATCAGTGCTCGCCGTATGGAGACCTCCTGGAAGTACAGATACTGCAGTGCCATTCCCAGCGACTCTGCAGGTATCTTGTCCGGTAGCTTCCATGTTGTCGTAGACGGTGCTGCTGCGAGTTTCTTCGCAAAATATGGCGATCGAGCTGCGAGCAAGAACTTGTGTAGGTGGAAGGTCTGGTCAAACGTAGTGATTGTAATGTCGGCGGTTATGGGTGATGGTCGTGTGAGGAGTGAGGTGATGTGGGCGGCAAGCGGCTGCAGAGGGTTCGTTGATTTTGCGTAGTCGTAAGACAGCAGCAGGTTTCGTATCCGGTCGTTGAGCGCATTGTATAAGCATCGTTCGCCCTGGAAGGTGTCACGCTCACAGAGCGCACCATTTTCGAGCAGCAGCCGTATGACCTCGTAGTGGCCGCACAGACTGGCCTTTTCTGGTCAGCACAGCGTGGAGAACACAGACATGCTTCTTGCTTACAAGAATCAAAGGCGTGTAGTCGTATTTGTCGCGCGCATTGAGATTTACACCCTGCGAAATCATCTCCTGGCAGACCTTCAAATCACCCCGCCGACAGGCCTCACAGAACAACCTGAAGTCATCGCTCAGGTCCAGCGGGTTCTCCTCCTTCAGCTGCCCTGACGAAACCGCCTGCGCCTCTGTCGCGAGGGCAGCCTCGAGCTCGTACTTCTTCTTGACGTCCATTGTGGCGAATGCGAGTGCTTCTCACTCTGCACCAAATGGTCGTCACATCTTTTGAGTGGTGGCGTCAGAGCCTCGGTGATAAGGCGGCGAAGTGGACCCCTGCCCCTCGTGCATGGTTGTCAGGTCGACAGGAGCTACCCAAACACGGCTAAACAAGCAAATGGCATGTCGGCTCGACTGCACGTCTGTCCGCAACATCGCCTACCTCGAAGCACTACTAACGCCGCAGCATCCCCCAATCCCTTATAACTTTCATTGCATGTATTCCGCGCAATAGTAATACACCGCCAACATGCCAGAGGACGACAAGTACGACGTCCTGGAGAAGATTGGTGCGTGCATCGCCGCGAGGATGCGAGAGTGTCTCAGAAATGGAATGGTATACTGATGGCCGCTGCAGGACATGGCTCTTTTGGCATCATCAGAAAAGTCAAGCGCAAATCCGATGGCTACATCCTCTGCCGCAAGGAGATCAGCTACTGCAAAATGTCGCAGAAGGAGCGCGAGCAGCTGCAGGCCGAGCTGTCCATCCTCAAAGAGCTGCGACACCCCAACATCGTTGCCTACTTCGAGCGCGACCACATCAAGGCGAGCCAGGACCTGCACCTGTACATGGAATACTGCGGCAACGGCGACCTGGGACGCGTCATCCGCGACCTGAAGAACAAGAACCAGGTGTGCGAGGAGGAGTTTGTCTGGAGCATCTTCAGCCAGATCATTAGTGCCCTGTACCGCTGCCACTATGGCGAGGACCCGCCTGCTGCTGGCCGCAACGTCATGGGACTGGCTGCGAACGCGAAGCCCACACGCGACGCACGCTCAAGGCCCATGATTCTTCACCGCGACTTGAAGCCTGAGAACAGTGAGTGGAAGCACAACTGATCGATGGCGTATACTTACAAGAACGACAGTCTTCCTCGGCGACGACAACTCGGTCAAGCTTGGTGACTTTGGTCTCTCCAAGATCCTCCAGTCGCACGACTTCGCGTCCACCTATGTCGGCACCCCCTTCTACATGTCGCCCGAGATCTGCAAGGCGGAGCAGTATGGCCCTCACTCGGATATCTGGGCCTTGGGGTGCATCATATACGAGATGTGCGCGAAGACACCGCCCTTCAACGCGAAAACACACTTCGACCTCATCCAGAAGATCAAGACGGGCCGCTATCCAGACATACCAGCATGCTACTCCGCTGAGCTGCGCAAGGTCATTGCCAGCTGTTTGCAAGTCACACCAGACCACCGACCAGATACCGCCGCATTGCTGAACCTGCCCATTGTCAAGTTGATGCGCAAAGAGCAGGAAGTGGTCAAGCTGGGGCAGGATTTGAAGGAACAGAGGATGCTGGCCGCACGAAGAGAACAGGAAGCAAATACCACCATCGAGCGTATGCGCAAGGAGATTGACGACCAGCTGCGGCGAGAGTGGGAAGTCAAGGCCCGCCTGGAGATCGAGCGCCAGGTCAAGCTTCAGACCGAGGAGCGAGTCCAGAAGGAGTTGGCTCACCTCCAAGCGAAGTTTGAAGAGGAGGTCCAGAAACGCGTCAAAGAAGCGATGAAGAAGCACCCCAAGCGCCCCAGCACATCACCGAAGCTCGCCCCTCGATCAAATACCCCAATCACGCAGCCAGCAGAGCAGGAGTTGCTCTTCCCGGTGGAAACTGACCCAACTGTCGTGAGTGGCTCGACAAGCACGCTCGGTACCAACTCTGGGTTTGGGAGTGGCACTGACATCTCCGCCTTGTCGCTTGAGGATTCCCCAGAACACCCTGAACACGTCACAATCACAGCCAAACTTAAGCGTCCTACTCGTGCTCCAATCTCGCGTGCGCGTACAATGTTCGCTCCCAACGCCCCTGCATCGCCCGTCGATATCCAAATGGGCGAGCCTTCCCCAGCGCCGGCCTCGCTCGCTGGCCTATCACTTTCGCCCCGCAAGATGGTCTCCCGCCAGAACATCTTCGCCGCCGCTAAGGATGGAGCCAAGAGGTGGGAAGCTGAAGTTCCTCCTTCGCCCACAGAAGAGGAGTGGAACGGCGACTTTGATGATGACGACGACCTCCCCGTTCTCCCGTCCCCAACCCGCGCTCGCAGTGCCAACAGCAACCGCTCCGCGAACGAAGATCCCTTCAAGGTACTCGCCAACGCCGCCCGACCACTCGCGAAACCTTACCACCGCCTTGGCAGCACACCAAACCTCAACAAGCCCCGACCTGTGTCCGCGGTTCCCATCATCGCGACCTCACCAAGCCGACCCAAGTCAAAGTCCACAGAGGCACTCTCTCCGTCTCCACGCAAGACACACTTACAGCCCACTGCAGCCTCAGCAGCACGCTCTGAGCCGGCCGGGGGGCTCAAGTCGAAGAAGGGCAACGAGGCGATTCGCATTCAGGCGATGCGCAACAACGGAGGTGTGCAGGGCCGCACATTAGTGGAACTCCAACAAGCAAGAGGCATCCCCGTCCAGACTATGAGTGATGACGAGGGGATCAAGAAGCGCGCGTTCGGGTATAGGAGTCCAATGAAGCTGAGGAGCAAGGAACCAGCCGTCTGGGACCCAGAGACGGAGCCTGAGATGCCCAGCCCGTTTATTGTACGAAGCAAGAGGATTGTGCGGTGAGACGAGCACCGAGTAACGAAAATTGACGAAGGGTAATTTTGACATATTTGGATACCACGGGTAGAGGAGCTGGCAGGCTTTCTGGATATAATGGTCCCCGAGAGTGTGGAGTGAAGAGGCGCAGCTGGATCGACCTTGGTCTTTCCGTCCTATCCTTCTGTCTCTTCCCTTTGTTCTTCATGTCCGGAGGCGTTTTGGTCAGCATTTTTGAGACTTCATTTCAGCCAGCATATTAGCATCTTTCGGCGACATTTACGACGGGCAGGCGTTTAGTATAGCATTCGGTGGGCGGATTCGCTTCGTTGGAGAGGCTTCTTATGTGGGATATCTTTTGTTTGAAATGTTACCACGACTTGTATTTCATCATGAATCTTCTGATATTGCAGAGCGATTGTAGTGGTGGTGGAATGATCCCCACGCCCCACCAACTTTAAGCTTAACCCTAGCGCCATTCCGAGGCTCAAGCTCCCAAAATTTCCAACACAACGTCACCAACGTCCCGTTTGCGACCTCGACCACCAGCACAATTCTACACACAATGGCGTCTGCTGCCTCCGCGCCTCCACCTGCCCTCACGTTCCCGCGCCCCATCTTCGCCGCCGTCTCGCCTCACCCCTTCCTACAGGCGCATCTCGCCGCCAGCAAGCCCGCCGTCCGCGCAAACGGCCGCGCGCCACACGAGTTCCGCGCCCCAGGTGTACACACAGGGAGTCTCACGCACTGCAATGGCTCAGCCGTCGTCCGCCTCGGCAACACCAGCGTCGTGTGCGGCGTGCGCGCCGAAATCCTAAAAGAAGAAGACACACCGGGCACATCCTCCCCCAGCGCCGTAAACCCCGACGGCTCAATCGACAACGACTCCGACGAAGCGGCTGAAGGCGACGAGGTCGAACATCTGCGCCTCCTCGTCCCCAACGTCGAACTCAGCACGGGCTCAACCCCCGCCCACATCCCCGGCAACGCGCCGTCCACCTTCGCCCAGAGCCTCATCACCCGCATACGCAGCCTGCTGCACTCGACACACCTCCTGCGCGCCCGCGACCTGCGCATTACATACACGCCCTCGACGAACCCGGAGGACCCCGAGGCCGCGCCCGAAACAGAAGTCAAGGGGTACTGGGTCCTGTATCTCGACGTCTTCTTCATCAGCATCGACGGCGACGCGTTCGACGCTGCGTGGCTTTCTATTCTCGCCGCGCTGAAAAACACACGCCTGCCACGCGCGTACTACGACGAGGAGTACGAGGGGATATTGTGCTCGGATGATCCTGCCGAAGCAAAGAGATTGGATTTGAGGGGTCTGCCGGTGCCGAGCTCGTTTGCCGTGTTTGAAGGGAAGACTGAGGTGGATGGGGAGACGGAGGTGGAGTGGGTGCTTAGTGATCCTGATGCGTTTGAGGAGGGTGTTTGCAGGGAGACGGTTACGGTGACGGTTGATCGGGGGGTGATTAGGAGGGTGGAGAAGAGCGGTGGGGGTGTTGTTGGGAGGGAGGCGATGAAGGGGTTGGTTGAGAGGGCGACGGAGAGGTGGAGTGTTGTTGAGGAGGCGGTTAGTGGGAGGTCATGATCGAAATGAGCATTGCACGAGAGAGGCGTGCTCTGAGCAAAACACAGAAGGTGCAGAAAACAGCGTCAGTGGAATAGTCCGAGCGGACCTACGAAGATGCTTAGTCTCGATGGTCAGTGACGTATAGACGTACGTGCTGCAGAGGCTGTAGAGAGACGGCCGGATGTACACGATGCTCTCGTTTCTCTACGGAGATATAGAAAGAGCAACGCACGCTTGTACTGAACCATACGACAGCACAGACAAAAAATATCATAGTCAAAGACATTACGATATATTACTATTATCTCTAAGGTATCCAAACACCTCCATCCCAACCCGAAACAAAAACACCACCTCCCCTCACTCACCCCTGACTCAACCCGGCCCTCCCCAAATCCTTCACAGGCGTCCACTTCGTCTCCTTCTTCCACTGCTCCCCCCTCACCGTCCCCTGCGCAAGCTGCCCCACCAGATAATCTCTCCCCTTAATCATCCACACCATCTGACTCGGCACCTTGAACCCCCCAAACGCACCAACGCCCTTCTGCGTACCAATCGGGCAAATCTGCTGCTCCTTGAGGTTGGGCACGTAGTGTCTGTCGCCTCCGAAGACGGTGCCGTCGATGTGCCGAATGAGGTCTTGCTTGAGGTTTGTTAGTGCGACGGGGACCGCGAGCGCGAGATCCATTACGCCGCCGCGCGTGTAGGATCCTACGTCGCCGAGGGCGTAGACGCGGGGGGCGGCAGACTCGTTTTCCACGCGCAGGGTTTGAGGGTTGCACAGGAGTTTGTTGCGGTTGTCGAGCCAGGATTTGGGGAGGAAGGAAGTATTTGGTCGGGAGCCGGTGGCATCGATGTAGATGTCTGCTTCGATGGATGTGCCGTTTGATAGCTCGACGCGGGTTTTTGCGTCTGGGGCGTCGGAGAGTTTGGTGGCGGAGATGACGCGCGTGTTGTATGTTACGCTGCAGCCGAGTTTCTTGAGGAAGGTTTCGGCCGTCTTTGCGATGCTTTCGCGGAGGACGGGGAGAAGTTTCTTATCTGCGCAGACGAGCGTGACGGCTGCTTTTGGGTTCTTGGGGCCGGAGCCCATGAAGGATGGTCGTCCGTTTAGAATCTCTGCTACTTCGCCTGCTGTCTCGACGCCCACGGGTCCGCCGCCGCCGATGACTACTGTCTTTGCAGTCTTGAGGCCTTTCTGGAAGGTGTCGTACACAGCCTCCAGCGCCGCGCGGTCGGTACCTTGCGTGAACAGGGGGGACGGAGTCGTGAAGCCCGTTGCGATAATCAGCGCCGCGTAGGGAACGATTTGCTGCTCGCCATCTACCGTCTGCACACTCACGCTCTGGCCTGCAGAGTCAATGTGCGTAGCTGTTCCCTGGATGAACTTGAATTTCGGAAACGCGTAGGTGAAGGCGGGTTCAATTGGGTAGAAGATGCTATCATACGGCATCATCTGCTTGGACACGACGGCGCGGGGAGCTGCAATGCGCCAGTAAAAGTCATTGCTTGGGTTGACGAGCGTGACATTGTACGTGACATCGTCTTTCTTTGGGAGCTGTGGAATGGTGTGCTTCAGCGCGTAATGGGCAGCGCTGATACCGGCGAAGGACCCGCCTAGGATGAGGATTGTTTCCGTACTCATGGTGAATGAAGAGCTTGTGGGTATCGAGAAAGCAGAAGAGAACAGGAGAGTATAGAGGAATTAGAAATCGTCGCGACAGGGAAACAAACAAAGAGTCAAGACAGCGGCGCGCCAAAAATAAAGTTGGGAGCTTGCCCTAAGCTTCAGCGTGCCTCAGGACTAAGAATGGGGAGCCGAGATGTCGGGCGAGTAACAACAGATGCACTGCAGTTAGTCGTGAAACATCAATGGTGAGACAGGGAAAACATTTGACAATTTGTGTTCCTGCAGCCTACAATACCTACAAGGCGTGTTTCAACGACCAGAAAAGCTCACCAGAGCGAAGATGTTGTGCTTGTTATGCAGCGCAGTGACGGCAGGTTGGTGGAGGACATCGGAAACATTGGTCGAATCCCGAAAGTCTAAACTGTTTGCCGTTTAGGCTCGGCAGCTTCCACGGGCCACACCTCAGCCGACAAGGCTGCCCGTCCTGCCTGTCCCCATGTTGCCATGATGCGCAGAGCGTTGAATGTGAGCATTTCTTAGCATTCGTCGTAGGCAATGGAAGTCTAGAAGTTCAAAGAATTAGACGCAGATCCCTCTTGTCATAACCACTGTTAAACCTCATTATACAGGTAGATGCTTTTCCGCTAGATCGACAAGGCATGCCAATTCACTCCGTGGTATTGGATGCCCTCGTCTTGCAGCAATGTTGCCAATTGCAGAGTACTGAATCCTGCCTCGAAGAAGGTCAATGGTTATGCCCAGTGCTACGTCACATGCATTGTGAATCAAGCTTGTTGGGTGCTGGGATATTTTTCATTTCATATCTTTCATGATACGCCAGTCTGGTGTCCGCTATATCGGTCCACCGCAACTGCCCAACTCAAACGAAGCTGACGACTGCATAGGATTGGTCGTGCTACCCATGGCAAGCCACCCGTAGACGTGCGCTGCATCTCTGCGCCGCGCACTCCCTACACACTACGCTTCCTCGGCTGCTTAACAAAAAGCTAGCTTACTCGACGTCGGGCTTGTTCTCAGCCGACTCGAAGTTGTCGCCAGCAACGAGGTCCGGGATGTCATCATCATCCTCGTCGTCGTCCTTCTCGCCAGCCTCACCCTTCTCCTTCTGCATGCTCTGGTAGCTCTCGGCGAGTTTGCGCAGCGATGCGAGCGAGTCGGGGCCGAGCTGGTTGAGGATACCGGGGACGAGCTCGGTCAGCTCCTTGTCCTCACCGGCGCCGTAGATGGCGAAGGTGTTGGCGGGTACCGAGGCGTGGACTGTAACTCATGTTAGCAGATGCACTCCTTCAACTCCTTGGCATGGATCGACCGGCAAGCTTCAGTGTGCGTCGGCGCGCGTGACGCTCAACACATGATGCCTGACATAGCTCCTCCAATGCCATCATGCAAGATGGGAGTGTATGGACCCACCCTTTGGTGCCGAGAAGTGGATGACGTTGCCGTCGCTCTTGAACATGTTGACCTCCTCAATAGCCTGGATGGGCTGGACGTTCAGCTTCTTGAGCGCAGCCTGGAGCTTCTTGTCGTCGGTGCCAGCGGCCCTGTGGACCTTCTTGACCTTCCTGCGGGGTGTGCCCTTGCCTCTGTTTCGCCCAATTAGCCTCGTATTCCATGTCTAATATCCCCCAAAGTTCTCTAAGCTCGCGTGGTTGCGTTCGATTGGCGGGTTTGGAGGTTTGCGATCATTGATAGGCGGGGCCGTCAAAATTCGAAGAGGATGTCTGCTTACCCTATGTACACATGTTAGCCAACTCATCACTTTTCAAGCTTCACGCAAAAGCTCCTTTGAGAGCCCTCGACTCCGAATTGACGGGAGACGACATACCAATGCGCACCGACGCCTGCATGCGTGCCAGCTTGGCCTGATCCATATTTGCGGTTGTGGGGGGGAGAGTGACTGTGGGAGGGTCTGCGGTCGAGGAATCGTCAGCAAAAGGTCGAGTAAAATTCGATCGGGATAGCTTCGAGCTTTCGGGTACGGGCGCGGTTCGGACTCACCTAGATTCGGCGTTGTGAGGCAAGACTCAGCGTCTTGTTCTTGGTGTGCGTATTGAAGCTGCGAAATGTCCGTGCGCTCGCTTGCTTGCGGGGCACAACTTCTCTATACATCATACATCATTGCACCGCAACAACATACTCTCTGTAGTCTTCTGTCTGGCTTTGCTCCATGCAGTGTGCTATGTGTCATGTTTGTGCTACCTCGAACCAGTGTTCAATATGTCAAGCAAGTGGCATTGGGTTGTGCCGCCGTTTTGTCCCCAACCTTTTAAAAGTCACCAGACCTTGGAACCAAGTACCAGCGAGGTCAATTCACGCTGGCTGCTTCACTCAGGATCTCTTAATTGTAGTGCATGCTCGTGAGATACTAATTTTGATTGCAATCATTAATGTAGTTAGGTAGGTATCGTTGCTATGACTAGCTCCAGGCAAGCCGGGGTGCACTCTCAGTTTCATTACAACATCGCAAGGCCGACCAGACCGACGGCGCCCAAAACCCACGAGGCAGCCTTTACTTGCGCTGCACCGCTCTTGGCGCTCGCTGTTGGAGAAGCAGCAGCGCCGCTCCCACTTGGGCTTCCACTTTCTGTGCCTGTGCTTGTACCGTTGGGGTTGCCAGAGATGTTCTCCTGAGTAACTGAGACGCCGGTTCCATTCTTGCAGTTCGAGCTGTAGTCCGACTGCGACAGAGGTGTGTTGACAAGGTTGACGTCAGCGCACTATATTTGTGTTAGCTTTATCAAGTGATCATGTTAGATTCCCAAAGCTTACCTGGTAAAGACCGCCATCACCGTGGGCGTTTGTGATGACTTGAATCGAAGCCTTCGTGCCGTCCGTGACGTTCAGGTTCGAGGGGATGTTGACACTGCCCAAACAGAAATCTCCGAAGCCAGAGACCTGGAATTGAGGGTGCAGAACAACACTGAAGCCAGTGGGGTTGTCACCAACGGCAAGGTACACTGCTACGTTGGTCTGCTGGTGTCCAAGTTTGAGCTGAATAGGCGCGCCACTGATGGGGAAGTTGGTGCGCTCCGACTTTACGGTGTCGAAGCCTCCGCAAGGGAAGGTGGATTCCTTGTCCTCATCGAAGCCACGAGTTTGGGGGTAGTTCAGATTGAAGTGAGCGAGGGCGACAGGAGCGAGCGCGAGCGCGACAATGGACTTGGAGAGCATCTTGAAGAGAGGTAGTTGTTGATGTTTGTGGGAAAGTTGATGAAGTATTATCGCTCTCAAAAATGCGTAGAGGAACAGAGGAGTGGAAACGAGGTAAGGCAGCTCAAGATCGACAAACAGAATCAGCTTTGGGCACCCTACCTTACTTATTCCATGGCAGCAAGAACAATGCTCCCCGCGTGCCGTACATTCCGTCCTAGGGATTTCGCGTGGCTCGCGCGTCGAGCCACTGAACCTCTCGATCCCAGTCCAGACACGCCCTTACACAATTCCAGTAGGTGAGCAATATCTTGCATCACTGGCGGGTTTCGCTAAAACATAATTGTGTTCAGGGTACGGAGCGCTAGGTCCGCCGCGAGCGAAGGTGCAGGAGATATGAGCAAGTTTCTTACCAAAGCGGCGATTAGGGCCCCGCCACTAGCACGAAAACAAGGGTCTCTCTACCGTAGTGTAATCCTAGCGTCCTGAGAATCAGTGGGTTCCCCCGAAGTCGTACAGCTTCACCGGATGCTAGGAGACACAATCGCGGAAATAACATATGGAACTCATGATGGCCGTTGCACACGGTCAGTCAAGCTTTGGCTAGCGGTTGTGGCAACAGGCGTGAACTGCACGCCCTGCAACAGATCTACATAATATAACTCAGAAGATATACGTTTCATGATGAGCTCCAGGCCCTTAGACTTGCCGGGGTATATATGTAGTAGCTGTATGATATTGCTCTTTGTAGCCAAATAACCACCCAAATGCAACGATGCTAGAGGAAGTCCTCACATCGCCATGTTCGCCTGGTTGAAGCGTCCCAGAGCCAACTCCCCAATGAATGTGCCTGCAAGAATAGACACGAAGTAGCCGACGTTAAAAGTCATAACCGCCAACATGCTGCACCAGTGTTAGCGACCACTCAAACTTGAAACAAGGGACCGCAAAACTTACAGAAGATAACCAACACCTGTCGCGACCATCATCAGTGCCGCTCGTGGAAGGTCCACGCTGAATCTCCAGGGCTGAACAAGTTTCACTGGTGCTGACACCACCCGGACATCCTCTTGCATGCCGTTCGTAGTCAGAATACCAGACATAGAGCTTGCATCGTTTGCTTGCTCTGAGATTGTCTTCTCGCCTGCAACAACGACGTAGCGACGCTTCATTGCAGCTGCCAGTGCCTTCGCCTCAAGGTAGCTCTTGACGGTGAAAATGGCGCGGAGCGAGATAGCCAGGACGATGAGGAAGATGCAGCTTCCTGCATACTGTCCTGCGTTTTGCGGAGTCCACGCCTCCGAGTACAGAGGTGTGTTGGTCGCTGTGAAGAAAGCCATCGCCATTCCGGTATGGCTTGAGGTTGCACCTCCCATCTCCATGCCGTGCGAGCCCATGTCTGCCATTTCATCACCGTGAGCGACCATTTTGATAGTTTGAAAAGATCGAGGTGTTTGATTTCTGGGTTTTCGAGGTCTTTGAAAGACTCTTGGGTGGGATGTGGGGTAATTAGGTGGTGAGTTCCAGACTGACCTTTGTATATGGGGTGGCTATTGCTTAAAAGTACCAAGCTGTACTCTGTAAATCCTCTTGGCTGATCACTACAGGGCCCCTAGCATTGACGCATAAAGACCGAAAGACAATGTGTACGATGGTTTGGGGGCAGAAGAGCGCGAATGCGTGGGTTGTTGCGACAGTCAAGGAATGACAAGCCTAAGCTGAGGCGTGGAGTGTAGTGGAATCTAAACGAGCCCTATCGGTCGTGGCACCTGCAGCAGACTCATGGCATGTGCTCGGCTTTGTAAAGTGCGCAGCCGGGGGCGGCCTGTATTTGCTTTGTGTGGCTGCGACTGTACGTTTAGAGGGCCGTAGAAGGAAGGAGGGACTTTGAGCAAATTTAGCCGCAAGGGGCTAGCGTTTGAAGCTTGATTCAAGCTACAACCATTGGGGCGTGCCAGCCTAGACCCACACGCAGAAGTTGCTTGCATCGAGAGAGCGAAATCTGGCGCGCCGTGCAGTAGCACGCCGCTTATTACCAGGGCCATGGCTGACGGCAACAGTCAATCTTCTCTACCGGGTGGATTACGCCACTCTGTGTACCGTAGCTCCGGTCAGTCTGAACCACCACACAGACACCAACTCGAAGTTCAAAGTGTAGCATCACTTCCCCTGCAGTACCGGTTCGGCAGTGCAACTTGACATGGCTGGAGCTGCGACTACAATCATGCGATAGCCAAGAAGAACACTTAAGAACCATCCCACAACAGGAACTCGCTACGATCTGGAATCAGCACACCAACCTGTCGATTGGGGTGCAGAAGCGCAAACGAAACAACACGTCTCGGCATCCGCCAGCGCTCAAACACCATGAGCCACAGTCATGGCGGCATGTCGATGGGCTCAGTGCCCTTGCCTGAACTGCCAGAATTCCCCAAGTTCTACTATGCCGTTGTAGGGAGCGCAGTTGCCGTTGCAACACTAGTCAACATCTACAACCATGTATTGTACAGACAAAGACTGTCCGCAGCAAGCGCAGGAAAGCTGTCACCTGCGAAGCCTAAGTCCTGGCTCCCACTCTGGAACGCGACACTGTTCGCCGTGACTCGAGAGGCGTCCAACTTCTCAGTCCGGATACCGGTCAAGGGACGCTTTTTCAGGTTACCCACCGTTGGCCGTACCATCTTGGTCCTGCTGAACATTGCGGTTCTGCTTGTGCTGTGCTTCTACGGGCTGAACCTGACTGATCAGTTTTCGAAAGAATCTGTCGGATTCCGCTGTGGTGTTGTAACACTTGGTCAACTGCCGCTTATCTTCGTGCTCTCTGGGAAGAACAATATTATTGGATTCCTGACCGGCATCAGTTATGAGCGTTTGAACTGGCTGCATCGATGGACTGCCAGGTGTATGCTCCTCACAGCAACCATCCACATGGGCTACTTCTTCAGTGGTAGGTTGAGATTGCCATGTTAAGAGGTATCATATTTTTGCTAACATTGACACAGCTTGGGCGCCATATGACTATATTGGTACTCAATTCAAACAGAATAAGCTTGTGTGGCGCGGATTGGCAGCCTGGAGCACGCTTGTCTGGATCAACTTCAGCTCTGCGACACCCATCCGTGGATGGAACTACGAGCTTTTTGTTGTTCAACATGTAGCCTCATTCGGGCTGTTTATTGGTTTCGTATACGTTCACAGCCCGCCTGAGCTACAGGGCTATGTGTGGGCAGCAGTGGCTCTGTTCTTCTTCGACCGCGTGTTCAGAGCTCTGCGATTCTTATACGCGAACATCGCGCTTTTCCACCCTTCACTCAAACGGGATGGGTTATTGGCATGCAAGGCCGAGTTTACACCACTGGCACATGATACCACACGAATCACCATCAGCAACCCTCCCATCAGCTGGAGCCCCGGCCAGCATGTTTTCTTGTCGTGTCAAGGGGTTGCCCCTCTGCAGAACCACCCGTTCACCATCGCGTCGATCCCTGAAGATGGCAAGATGGAGTTCTTGGTCAAGGCGCATTCTGGGGGAACAAGGCGCTTCTTCAAACACGCCCAGAAGTCGCAGAGCTTGGCTGATACAACGTCACGGTATGGCCTGTCATTGCCATATAACCCGCTGTTATTGACAATACACAGACTAAAAACCGTTACCATTGAAGGGCCGTATGGCTGTCACAGACCGCTTCGGCAGTTCGACAGCATCGTGCTGCTCGCTGGAAGCACTGGTGCTACGTTCACCGTTCCATTGCTTCGAGACATTGTCCAGGGTTGGAGGGAGAACAACAACCCATCAGGAGCATCGAAAACTTCGCTATTCTCATCGCCACAGGGTGCAGTATCGCGCAATGTCCGGTTCGTGTGGGTCGTCAAGAGCCGCGGCCAGCTGGAGATGTTCGCTGAGCAGCTGTCATCTGTGCAGGCAGACTTCCAGGCTCTGCAGGAGCAGACGAGAAACATCAAGCTTGAGGTGACCGTCTACGTAACATGCGATGAATCTTTCACAGAAGAGCACAAATCACTGCTCTCGACCATAACAGCACCGAAGTGGACAGCCTCGACTAAAGCCATCGAACACGGCACAATAGAGCTCCGCAACCGTTCAACGGAAGAAAAAGATGGGTTAAACAAGGACGAAGTGAAGGAGATCACAACAACCTCCTGCGCAACCGACGAAGCAAAAGGCACAACATGCTGCTGCCGCACCACCGTCGACGAAGCCTCCACCTCCGCTCCCGCACCCTGCTGCTGCACCCCCGCAAACGCAGTGTCCAGCTCTACCCGCTCCAGCGCCTCTTCCACCCGGCAACCGCGCAAGCAAAACCTCCTCGTGCACCCCTCAATCCAGATCTTCAACGGCCGTCCACAAGCCAAGGATATCATCCGCCGCTCGCTGGAGCAGGCGCTCGGCGAGTCTGCAGTCGTGGTGTGTGGACCGCAGGGCTTGGTAAGCGATGTCAAGCAGGGCGTTGTAGAGCTGTGTGATGAGCGGGCAGTACATAAGGGGACGGGTGCTCAGGGTGTGTACCTGCATACCGAGAGCTTTGGGTATTAAGCTAGATGATTAGAATAAGGAGAATCTCATAATTTTTAGCTTGATGATGTTTGATACTTGCAGGGAATATGTGGAGATGTGTGGAGATGTAGGGGCGGCTGGGATGTGCGTGAACTACTGTGCTGTGCTGTGCTTGCTGGGTATCTGCCGTCGATCTCCCGGGTAGGACCGATATTGAACCCGAGAAGGTAGATAGACATCTTGGTGCAGGTTAGAGCAGGGGTGCCAGTTCGGACATGACTAGGGGAGTGGGTGGTATGATCTGAATTGGCGAGCTTGAATACGCCTTATACCTTTTGGTCCGATGGTGATGCTGTGTAAGCTTCCATCCAGTAGTTGACTTTCATAACGTCGAGCCAGGGCTTTAGGAGGGTAAGTCATGAAGGAAAGTACGAAGGGTTATGATGTAGCAGCAACGTGTAAACTGCATGACTTCAATGATGTAGAACCTCACACAGCTCATCTCCACCGCACTCCCTTCACAAGAACTTGATATAATCAAAGAATGTCCATATTATATTGATATTACATCTTCAAGCCCTCATGTCTCCGCCACCACCGCTCACCACTTATTTATTCAACTCCTCGGCCCTCTTCTTCAACTCCTCCTTGCTCGCCGGCTCAGGCAGGTTGTCTGCATGCACGGGGCCCTGTCTACGCGTCAGTGTCCATGCTGCGTGCTGTATCGTGTCCATCAGCGAGGGAGTGTTGCGTACCGGGTTGGCCTTGTGTGCGTTGGCGGCAACGGAGCCGCCACTTGTGGCTTGGTTGTCTTCTTCTGGTGGTGGGTCAGTGGTGTAGGGCTTTTGGGGGCGTGGGGGAGGACGTACGGTGGAGAGGGTGGGAGGAGGCGTTGGAGTCTTTGGAGTCTTTGGCGACTTGGTCGGTGATGCCTGTGGGTGGTAGTATGGGGATCTGATATGCAGTTATGAATGAGTGGGTGTTTGTGAGCTGCAAGGCTGGTGGGAAGTAAAGAGATAGCAGGGTCAAGGTGCTGTACAGGTAGGGAGACGTACTACCAGAGGTGGTCTCTTCAGCTGGGTGGACTGGCATGTTGGTTGTTCTGCTTATTGTTGGCTTTCTTGTCTAGCACGTGCGGACCTCCAATGTCGAGGAAGGTCTTCGCGAAATCTGGGGTATCGTTTACTTTGAGGTGTTGCAGGTGAGGTAGTTGTGTATGTGTGTCTTTGGTGACAAGTACGGCTGGTTTGCGAGTTTCAAGGTATGAGTTGATCTGGTCGAGAAGCCCAGGTGAGGGTGGCATGTTTATAAAGCAGGCACCAGTCGTGCGTAGCTCGCGCGTCAGGAGGGCTCTGTTGCCGCGTGGTGACGTAGGGGAGGATGGTGAGATGGGCTTGGAAGGTGGGGCAATGAGCACCTTGGACATGTGCTAGCCTAACGCGGGGTATGCGTTGCAGGTGTCTTCTATGAAGCAGCTATTATTTATGTTGATTATGATGGTAGATACTACGCCAATATCATCGACTTGTCAAGTGTGAGTGGTGCTGTTGAAGCGTGCCTTCAGAGACGCGAGCTTGGAGCTTCAAACATCACGATGTTAGAGCACCTGTGCTCACGAAAACCACATGAACAATTAAGAAGTATAATCTTAAAATGGAAGAGCTACATATCCCAGTGAGGGCTCGGTTTAAACGCCAGCGACTCCCAAATGTCAAATAAATGTGATATAGGTCCAATAATAGGGTTGATGCCGAAGATCCTGCCTTGGTGTATCGCAAAACAAAGTACAAGGCCTTCGAAGCGTCGACCTGTTATGCAAGCAAGCGGTCGCACCGAGCATGGCAGTCGTAGTGTGATATGTACACCCTTATGCAGGCAAATGCATCTTTACGAGACCATCCACCAGGCACCGGCAACAACGCAAACAAGAACGATGATAGTCAGAATACTAGCACCGGCCTTGTCACCGGTCGTGACATCATTCAAATGGATAGGTGTCTGAGGAACGTCTGCGCCAGCGTTGGGGTCGGACTTGGAGATACCACCGTTGTTCTGCGAGGCTGGACCAGCAACTGCAGGGTAGAGAAGAGATTGAATGACCTCCATGGCAGACATCTGCTCGCCGACACCGAAGCTACCATCGTTGGCGCCATTGTCAATCCATCGTAGGCCGCAGGATGTCTGGTTCACACCTCCAATGCACTGCGCAGCAGCAGCCTTGGCCGAAGCCTGGAGAAGTGGGTCAATGAATTCGCGAGTCCAGGGTGCGACAATCGCAGTGTATGCCATGAAGCGGGCGAGGTAGGCCTTGAATGATCGCTGATCAACATCGCACTTGCCGTTGTTCTCGCAAGCAACCTCAGTCATAACCTGGTTCTTGAAAAAGACGCCGGCGCCGTCAATGAGGCCCTTTGTGCGAGTCCTCCAGAGGTCGTTCTGGGTTACGTTCCACATGGCAGCGGCACCAGCCATGTGCACACCGGCGTTGTAGGTCCATTGGATGTGGTTGACAGTGGTGCAGTTCTGCTGGTCGTCGGTACCGTCGTAGAAGTGGTAGTCCTGGCTCATGAGACCAACAGAGAGCTCCCACTCCCAAGCTCGCTCAGCCCATTCCGAGTACGTGTCGTTGCCGAGGTACTTGTACAGGCGTGCAGCAATGTTGAAAAAGCAACCGTTGGAAATGGTGTTCTTGTAGTTATAACCCTTGTTGAAGGTGAAGATCTGCCACTTCAATCCTCCACCGCAGGTCTTGTTGTCCCAGCGGTCCTTTTGGGTATTGAAGACGGCCTGCGCAAGAGCAAGCCACGAGGGCTTTCCATCTGGCAGATCGGGCAGCTTGTTTTCAGCAGCAGACATGGCAGCCATGCCCCAAAAAGCTTGGTCATCGTTTCCGAGTGTTTTGGTCTGATTCGGTGGCATGAAGGCGTTGTAGTCGCCAATCTGGTGTTCCATGGCCTGGGTTGTGATGCCATTGTACTGGGTGTCGCCAGTGTAGTACCAGTAGTCAATGAAGGCATTGAACATGGCACCACATTCCCACCAAAAGTACGGGTCCGGCAAGTTTCCAGGAGTGTCGCCAACTCGGTCACCGGTGTAGTACTGTCGCAAGTTGACAGAAAGGGTCTTTGCGACCGACTTGATGCTGTCTTGAAAAGTTAGCGGGATTTGCGCCAGGCCAAAAGAGCACGCGTACCAGGCGAACTGATGTCCAACTGAATGGCGCCAACGCCAGACAGGAGCACGCTCGAGGCTCCCACGGCCCCGAGGGCAGAGGTGAACTTCATAATGGACACGCCCAAAGCACGGTGCAATGGATGCCGATCGTGGGTGGAGGATGCCCAGAAAGTGTCGGCCTTGGTTCAGTTCAGGCGCCGCGCGGCAAAGGTTGGCAGTGGTTGACGTAGGGCTAGCAGGAACGAGCGACAGAATCCGGGGAAGGAGAGCGCGTACGGAGGCGGCGTCCGGTGCACGTCAAGAGGGAGATGTGCGGCTGCGCGGCGGTGCAGAGGGTCGAAAGAGTGTGGTTGCTGGGAGGGGAAGGGTGTTGGGGTGGCAGACGAGCTGGCTTGCGAGTTCAGGAGTCCGTGGACGGCACCAACGGATGCGCAGCCACTGCGAGTGTCCCAGAGCGAGAGACGGCGCCAAGGGTCATCGTACCCGGCCGCAAGCAGGCACTGGGCGCATTCAGCGCAGGCAGGTTTGGACAGCCGGCTGCAGTACGTCTGCGATGGTTCACTGTCTACTATGGCATCTACAGAAACCATGCTCGTCCTTGTCCTTCACACCAAGCACCCGCTGCAATCTGGCAAATGCTTGTCTTGGTGAAGGTCTCCGCAGCGCTCGGGGATCAGACCAGACCCTGGCGCTGCGAGGGCGACGCTCGAGCCTGCCCAGCATTTGCCAATCTAATTTCGGCGCGCTTTGTTGCCACGCCAGCTGCTCACATTTCGTCGCCGTCGTAATGGCGGTGGCTGCACCGGGCACGTGACTGCAGTGCCGTGGCGCAGAGTCGAGAGGTGCTGGTGGATGAGGAGGGATAAAGGCCGCTGCACGCTCAAACACGCTCACTGGACAATTTCGCGCTCTCCCGTGTCTCTGTTACACCTATAGGTATTCTAGAAAATCGTGGTCGTGGTTGGTTTCACGCCGCATCAGCCTCCGAGCTCAGACGCACGCTGTCTGAGAACCTTGCCGGCCCAGCTCTCCAGTTGCTCCGCCCTCAACACGCGCAACCACACCACCTCCACACCCATCACCTAACGACGTTCACGACACCCTCCATCACCAACCCCGTCGCATCCAAACAGCCCGTCTTTCGCACACACTACACACACAATGGCCGACCGCGAGCAGCCCTACGACCCGTACATCCCTTCCGGCGGCGCCGGCCAGCAGGGCGCCCAAGGCCAGAATGGCAACATGCGCACTGCCGCTCTCCAGGCGGTATGTTACCACCACACATCCAGGACAGCGCAGAGTGAATTCGCAGACGGTCGCAGCCTTGTAGAGCAGCAGTCGAGGCAGCAGTTGTGCGCGAGGAGCTAGTGTTGGCCGTGCAGAGGCATGCCAGCCATGACATCAGCCCTGCGGCGACGACAGCGCTCTGCACACTCCATGCAGTCACCTCCAGCGTACTGCGCGCACTGCGCCGTGCATCATGCTCTCTCTGCCTGACCTGTGCACGCTCTGCGCTCTCTGTAGTATCGGTCCTTCTAGGCAGCCGCTAACGCGTTCTCCAGGAAATCGACAGCACCGTTGGCATCATGCGCGACAACATCAACAAGGTCTCTGAGCGTGGTGCTCGTCTAGACTCGCTGCAGGACAAGACCGACAACCTTGCCGTCTCCGCACAGGGCTTCCGAAGGGGCGCCAACCGTGTACGCAAGCAGATGTGGTGGAAGGACATGAAGATGCGCATGTGCTTGATTGTGGGCATCATCATCCTGCTCGTTGTCATCATTGTTCCCTCTGGTGAGTGCTCCAAAACACGCTGGCCCTGGATACCCAGCTAACAGTATATAGTCGTTGCAACACAGAAGAAATAAATGTTTTACGCCAGATACCACAGAACACACTACATAATAATTGCGTAGCGGCGGGCAGTTGCACGGCCACGAGGATGGGAAGAGCGGCACCCACGTGCACTGCACTTTACGACACCCTGTAGGATTTACGTCTACGACTGTTTGGGAGCGAGGCTCGGTTTCTTGACTTTCTTTGCATTTGAACGACCGGCACGGGATGCAGTCCTGCATCAGTGCCTAGGACTGCTCTCTTACGATATGATACCTTAGAGCTGTTCTGGGCATAGCCGGGAGACGCTCACAATGGAGTTCGAATGCTTTACACTCGTCTTCTTGTCCATAGCCAATTGCATGATATTCCTCTAGAGTCCACTTCCCCTATGAATAGCAGTGTCAGTGTGACCAAGCATATCTCATGCAGGCCAATTAGTCAACGCCAGGTACCGGCAACCACGAATCTGTATGACGTCCGACAAAACGCGCTGTGGGTACATGCTACGAGATCCACAGTACAGCAGGTCTAGCCAGCGACGGCAAGCTGCGGTCTTCACTGGCTCCCGAGATAAGCTGTCAGAGGTATTTTCAATGTCGCTCACACATGTGTGCCACGAGCAACAGGCCACAGCTACTCAATTTTATGCACGCAGTTGATGCACGGCCTGGATATAGACATGGTCCGCGGCATTTGCGGTGAGGCTTTTCGCTTGCGCTTGTCACGTTGGCGGGCATTTTTTTATCAGATCCTTCCATCTGATTAGACCAGCTCCACCACACACGGGCGATGCCCTTCTTGCTCACGGCTTGCTGCCGAAGAGGGAAATTTTGCTTGAGAGACTTCGCCTGCGGCCAATAGCCGGCGGTTCCCCAGATGCAGGCCTGGGTTATCGCGCCACTTTGCGGGTTAGATGTTCGACGCCGCGTGCGTTATCGGAAGCGAATTTTGTAGCTCCAAAGCTTCCAGCGTCATTCTTGCCTATCTGTCTGACTCTTCTTCCCTTATCCACCCGCCAATTCGCCCTTCCGCCGCCCCCCTCCCCTCGAGCAACCACTTTCGAGCCCAGCGAGCGAGACGGTCACCATGCAGGGCGTCGTACGAGCCGGTGCGCGCGCAGCAGCACGCTCGTCCCGCCAGATACTCGCGGCTTCTGGACGGAGGACCTTCCCTCGCGCCCTCGTCGCCAGCACCACTCCGAGCCGCCTGTACACCGCAGGAGACGGCCAGAAGTCATCCGTATACGCCGCTTTCCTCAACCTGCTGGCCAGCGCCAGCTCGCGCAGGGAGGTCGATCAGTACCTCGGCCAATTCCGCTCCGTGAAGCCGCACCAATTCGCCGTAGTCAAGGTCGGAGGTGCCATCCTCACCGACCACCTCGATGAGCTGTGCTTTGCCCTGCAGCAGCTGCACGCCATTGGCCTGTACCCCATCATTGTCCATGGCGCCGGCCCCCAGATGAACCAGACCCTCCTGGACTCTGGTGTCGAGCCCGACTTTATTGATGGGATACGCGTCACGGACAAGAAGACGCTGGGCATTGCGCGCAAGCTCTTCTTGGAGGCCAACATGGACCTTGTCATGACCCTCAAGAGGAACTGGGGAGTCCCTGCCCGTCCCATCACCGCCGGTGCTCTGCAGGCCGACTACCTCGACAAGGAGAAGTGGAAGTATGTTGGCAACATCACCAAGATCAACCCCCGGGCAATCATGGATGCCATTGAGAACAAGGAGCTTCCTATTCTGTGCTCCATGGCTGAGACCGAGGATGGCCAGATCCTGAATGTCAACGCCGACGTCGTTGCAGCTGCTCTTGCACGTGAATTCGAGCCCATGAAGGTCATCTACCTGTCCGAGAAGGGTGGTCTGTTCAACGCCGAGACCGGCAAGTTGATCTCCCACATCAACCTCGAGGGCGAGTATGATAGCTACCTGAAGCAGCCCTGGGTCAGGTACGGCACCAAGCTCAAGATTGTTGAGGCTAAGAAGCTCCTGGACGGCCTTCCCCGCACATCCAGTGTCGCCATCACCCACCCTCAGAACCTTGGCAAGGAGCTGTTCACCCACACTGGAGGCGGTACCCTGATCCGCAACGGTGGCAGCGTGAAGGAAGTCAGCAAGTTCGAGGATTTGGATATCAATGCCCTCTCAACCGCTTTGGCTAGGGAGCATGGAGGTGCTGAGGCCACCAACGCCGTCAACAAGTACCTCGAGAACCTCAAGAGCCGCCCCTTCGAGGCATTCTTCGACGACTCTATGGGCGTTGTTGCTATCGTATACCCTCCCGGCAAGGACGGCGAGTTCGCTCAGCTCTCCACCTTCACCACCACCAAGGACGCTTTCCTCACCAACGTCTCCGATCTTGTATTCGAGCGCATGAAGCAGAAGTTCCCTAAGATGTACTGGGTCGTTGAGAGCCAGGAGCAGAACCTTATCAAGTGGAACTTGGAGAAGACCGATGGTTTCCTTCGCCGCGAGAAGGAAATCTTCTGCTGGTGGGGTTCAGCAGAGTCTTCCGAGATCTTTGGTCTCCTGGAGAACTACTCGAAGCAGGGCCGTTCCATTCTCAAGGATAGCCTTGAATCGCAGTTCAGGCGCGCAGCAGACTTTGTTGCAGGTCTGAAGCAGGGCCAGCAGGCTCGCAGCTATTCGACTATCGCTGGCTCACGAACAATGGGTCAATCTGCTAGGCCATCATTGAGGCAGAGCAAGGTCGCCCCGGCTGCATCCCGTGGTTTCGCCACCACCGCCTCGCGCGCTCAGGACTCCACCAACCCCAACCCGCCTTACGGCAACAAGTTCGCAAGCAAGGACTACCCCTCGAAGGTCGCTCTCATTGGTGCTCGTGGATACACTGGCCAGGCACTCATCGACTTGTTGAACAAGCACCCCAACATGGATCTCCGCCACGTCTCATCTCGTGAGCTCAATGGTCAGAAGCTGGAGGGATACACCAAGCGCCAGATCACATACGAGAACCTGTCCCCTGATGATGTCGAGGCACTCGCCAAGAAGGGCGAGGTTGACTGCTGGGTCATGGCCCTTCCCAATGGTGTCTGCAAGCCCTTTGTCGACGCCATTGAGAGGTCTGGCAACACACAGTCCGTCATTGTCGACCTCAGCGCAGACTACCGTTTCGACGACAAGTGGACTTACGGTCTCCCTGAACTGGTTCCCCGCCGCAAGCTCGACGGCGCTACGCGCATCGCCAACCCTGGCTGCTATGCAACCGCCGCTCAGCTCGGTATTGCTCCTCTCCTCGACTTCATCGGTGGACAGCCCACCGTCTTCGGTGTTTCCGGTTATTCGGGAGCAGGCACGAAGCCTAGCCCCAAGAACGACGTTAACAACCTGACCAACAACCTGATCCCTTACAGCTTGGTCGACCACATTCATGAGAAGGAGATTTCGAGGCAATTGGGTACCGAGGTTGCATTCGTTCCTCACGTTGCTGTCTGGTTCCAGGGTATCCACGTAAGTTCCCTCTACCTTTATCTGCATACTATTCCAGTAAGCTAACGCATTATTTTTAGCACACCATCTCCATCCCTCTCAACCGCACCATGACGTCGCGCGACATCCGCAACCTGTACCAGGACCGCTATGCCGGCGAGAAGCTCGTCAAGATTGTTGGCGAGTCACCGCTGGTCAAGAACATCTCAGGCAAGCACGGTGTTGAGATCGGCGGTTTCGCTGTTCACAGCTCCGGCAAGCGTGTCGTGATCAACGCTACCATTGACAACCTGCTCAAGGGTGCGGCGACACAGTGTCTGCAGAACATGAACCTGGCTCTTGGTTACGGCGAGTACGAGGGCATCCCGTACTAGATTGACGGGCCCCTCAAAAACTCATTGCTACTATCAAGACATCCTCGGAATGTGCACATCCCAGCCTCTGGCCGGGATGCACGTTTGGGTTTGGTCGCAGAGGAAAAGACCGAACAAGTCAAGGTTGCGTCAGGGAAGAAGTCGAAGCATCAACATCAGGCGCGCATTGGGTGGCGGCGCAAAGCACCATTAGACAGGGCCTTTTTCCTTGTACATACCACATTGTACTGCTTGTACCGTATAGAGCGTAAATGCGCTAGGAGCTTGTCAATCAATCATATTCATACTCGATTTGTGCACTGCAGACCTCCAACTCATACCATATTAAACAGACATAATCAGCAATGTCCTCGCAAAAGTCAATGGCGCGAGATCACACATTCGATTCGATCCGTAAGGCCTGCTTCCAGCACGCCGAGACACGGAAATGTGATAAGTCCGATATTCGGGAATGCACTTACAAAGGCGATTGCGTCTCGAAGCGTGACCGACTGTCTGCCTTGCCATGCTTCCCAAAGCAGTTGGAGATTGCCGCGCCGGATTGCTCAGCGGCCGGCAAATATAGAGTAAATATTTGACCGAGGCTTCTGGAGCGCGGGACTTTGCGTGTCCCAAGGCTGAGGACAGGACTTTGCGTGTCTCACAGCGTAGTGCAGATTACAGAGTAGTGCACAAAGCTTGACAAGTATGTCTGGGCCAGCATGTCCAGGCAAGCAAGTCTTCGGCCAAGGCCTGCAAACTTTATGCCTATTATGCTGTAGGACTGCAGCTGTGGGACACGACACGAGGAGTGCGAGGATCGTCCGGATGCACATGGCACGCATGCAGGCGAAGCAAAAGCTGAAGTCCAGCCATGGACCCTTCATTTGCTGTGCAACCAACTTCTTCACCAGCAAATTCACGCATGGTCTGCTCTCGTCAGCGCGCGAGGAGCGCCCAGCGTCGAATGGCCTCTAGAAGTCTCGGACAGTCGATCTTGTTCAAAAAGTCAAGGTTGGGCAGGTTGCTATGTAGATATTCCCGAATAACAATCCAGACTGCGACAGCAGGCCAGTGGTTGGGGAAAGCCATGTGCGCGCGGCGATCCTGCCTGCGGCTGAGCAGGTGCTAAATTGGGAAACCCCGCCGATCGCTTCACTCAGGCTTACGGGATCCGAACGGTTGTATGCACAACCCCTCCACAAACCCCGGCCATGCGCTGCGCCTCCGAGGACAGATGCTTCAACGCAGCATGTGCAGTAGAATTTGCAGCTCGTTCATAGACAGAATGAGTGTCATTTCAGCATGTAGGCATGATTTCTTTTCATCGTCATCACTTTCCGTGTTTCCTCTTGTAATCTGCACTACAACCGGAAGCTCGACGTTCCATCTCACGCCAACACCGAGAGCTACGGCTCGGAACGCCACACACCTGCAACTGGCAACCGCAGCCTGCAGGCGGCTATTTTGGATCCCGGATTTTGTGTACATCATTGCCCGGCTACTGATAGTCATGACTACCCAGGTTGCGCCCTCGTCGGGGCACTCAATCACCAGTATCGTTTCACTTGAATGCATTTTACAACTACAGTCCGCGGATGATTACCAGAACTTTACTCAAGCAAAGAATCAAGAAGAAAGCAACACCCAACTGCGGATCGACAGCTCACCACCGCACATCGGAAGCCCTGCTTCGAAGGATCGCACTAGGAGGAGGATGTCGTTTCAAAGGTTGAGAAGCTCGAAGAAGTCGGGTACTGTGCTGCGTGCAGTGCCAGAAACGACAGAAAGTGAATCGGCTCTCCTCGCTGACGGGCGAGACATGCCTACGTCAACTCACTCTGCCAAGAGCTGCAAGTCAGCTTCGAGCAGTCCAGCCTTATCATCGATATCAGAAAATGAAGCCTCCCAAGGATGGATCCAACACAACACCACCACCTCCCCTACAAAACACGACGGCACTCTGAAAACGGCGTCGAGTATCGCTTCGCTCAGGGGAGCTATTGGTACATATAAACACGGCAGGATTCAGTGGCGCCTCAAAGACAAGCACGGCCTTAGCGCAGTCAAGAGCTTGAAACCAAAGATACATGTGGTAATCCCTAGCGGAGCACAAGATCGAGCTCAACCGGCAGTTCCAATTTCTGGACACCCCAGCAACGCGCAAGTGCGGTCCGCTTCCGCTGAGATTGAAGATGCGTATGACATATCTCCTCCAACAGGAACTAGCAAAGTCATGATGCGCGACTCAATCGTATCACCACTCAACCACCCACCGGCGGTGCCCATCGGACAGTTGCAGCTGTCAACTCCTACCACACCGACGAACGCAAAGAACTCACAGCATAGGAAGCACGACTCAACTTCCACTACGTCGTCAGTCAGCTCCCGAGAAAGCGATGCGTTCTCCCTACACAGCAACCACTCTTCGGAAACCAGTGTCGAGGAGGACAACCTACGTATGGTTTCCAAGACTATGGATGTTTTCCCGATAGTTGGCGCGGATTATGGCCCTCCTCCAGCGATACCACCGCGTCGCTATGCGCCATGTTCAGCTAAGCAAGATGGCAAATTCCAGCCTACTTGCACGACACGACCTGTACGGGATGCCACGAACGGCATTGTTCGCCGACCAACGGTCAACCGCAAGACCTCAAACTCGAGCAGTCATCGTAGAAGCCTCGATTCACACCCGAGCATTGGTGCTATCAACCAAGCTATCACTCGGTCCGAGTCGAAGACAGTCAAGAGCGAGCGGTGTACAAGCCCGACACTGAGCGAGGCAGAGAATGAACTTGAGAGGTCACTCACTACACTTACGGAGGACACTTTCCTGGAGAAACTCGCGGACAACGATAAGCGTCCCGAAACTCCTCAGATTCAACGAACCTCCGAGCCCTGGAAAAGACATATGACGAGACCGTCGGCCGAACCTGCGCCTCTGTTACCGAGAAAATCGAGCAAGCGACAATCAGTCATCAACGCAGAGCTGTTCAGGCTCTCTCGCGTACCGAACGATCATATTGCATCGCAGATCACGAGAGGGCGGTCACTGAGGAGGGACCAGAATTTGACGATCGATATTCCTCCCGTCAGCCAGATTTCACCCGACGAGCGCGTCCACGCACCTGTCCAGGTTTCCGCGAAGGAAGAACCGCGCATCATCTCGGCTGCCGACGCTGAAAACGTACTCTACAAGATCTTACAAAGTCTGGACCGATTCGAGGACTTGTACGCCACAGCTCGTGTCAACAGCGGGTTCAACCGCGTGTTCAAACGCCACGAGCTCGATCTTGTCAAGGGCGTTCTACTGAAGACGTCGCCGCCGGCATGGGAGTTCAGAGAGTACGCGTTCCCAGGGCACGACATGCTGCACGAGGAGGATTTGGAGATGACGCGGCCATGCGACGAGTATACGCCTGCAAGCTACCTCCATCTGCACAACCACGATATGAATATTCTGAGAGAGATTAAGTTGCTGATCAAAGAGAAGTGCCAGTCGTTTGTCCGGCCTGAGATTTCTGCGGCGCTTGTGGATGAAACTTGCCCGAATGCTGCGAGAGTGGATGATGCGCTGTGGCGCATCTGGACATTTTGCAAGATTTTTGGATCTGGGAAGGGACGTGAGGAGGATGTGGTTGCTCAGCAGGACTGGCTAAAGGGCGGTGTGCAGGCACACCAGCCAGCATGCACTTTCAGCGTCATGAGCACAGATTTCATGAATGACACGCTGATCGGTGCACCGGACTGTTTTGCAATTGGCAACGAAGGTGGTTTGTCGGCAGAGCAGCTGTTTGATATGATGGAGCTCTGGAACTGTTTGGGCGTTTTGCTGCAGGGTTTCCAAACTCGTACTGCTGAGGCGCGCAAGTTTGGTATCTACGATGATACTGAGATCCGAGGAGGCGATATCGATGGAGAGGAGATGATGCTGGGTATGTCTATCTTCAGCCAAGTAGAAAGCTGTGCTAACAGATACAGATGAGTGGTGTCACCACGTTCTCAGCTTCGGTCTTTCCACCGTACTCCTTCTTACTCGACCTTGCTACGAAAATAACGGGACTGCCTTCACACTTGCTGATGCCAAGGGCTTGACGAAGTGGAAGCCTACCGTTCATGGCAGTAGTAAGAGGAGTTTCCTGAAAGAGGCGGCTTCCCGCGTCTACGAGGACAAACTTGCGCACGTATATGCAGAGAGCTCTACGCGCGAGCTCCAACGCCAGATGTCGAAGCAGCGCATTCAGAAACATATCTACGATCTCAAACATCGTAAGAATAGCGGCGAACAGCTACGAATGATCCGTCAGAGCCAGGATCGACCCATGAGCGAATGGGAGAACGTCATGAGCAGTCTTACCCGGGTACACCCTCCACTACCAACAAACAACCTGACCTCACACATTCCCTCGTTCCGACCTACGTCTGCGATTGCGCAGGAGATTTCAACCCACATCTCCGAACTTCCTGTACCACACCCAACCGGAAGAGTCGCTCTCCCTCCTCTAATCACGCACTCTCCACCCCGCCGAACCATAGCCCAACCGCTCCTCCCCACACCACCATCATCCACCATCTCCGGCGCCCGCGACCGCAGCAGCATCGCAACAAGCGCCATGCCCTCCATAATCGAACACCCCGCCTTCCGCACCCAACCCTCCCCCCAACAAATCCCCTTCCCAGACCACCCCGCCTTCCGCTCTTCGCGCCCGCACGCCGCACGAAAAGAAGTCGATATGGCGCTCAGCTCGCGCGGCTCAACCGACAGCGAGCGCGACAGCGTGCGCGATGAGCGCATCCCGCACCACCACGTGTTCCAGCAGCACCCTACTCCAGCGGATATCTTCGATAGCCCGGCGCACGAGAATACTGCTGATAAGGCGATATACCGGATTGTGGAGATGGGGTTTACGGCTGAGCAGGCGAGGGAGGCGTTGAGGGTTACGGATGCGGGGGATGGGTTGAGGGTTGATCGCGCGGTGGAGTTATTGTTGAGTCGGCAGATGTGAGGGGGCTTCTACCTCTCATCTTGAATTCTTTTTCTTGGGTTTGTTTTGGGGGTTGGGTTTGTAGGTTTATTGTGTGAAGGGTTTGGACGATGTGTTGGTTCGTTCACTGCAAGGTTTTCTTTTGTTTTTCTGTAGTATAGTAAGATACCCACCTGTCGTTAGGACTTGTTGCATTGCTTCTTGTTTGAGGAATATCATTGGACATCTATTATAGTCGCTTTACCAATTGAGTGCCTCGTTGTCATATTGTGTCAGTATCGTGTTGTCCAGGTTAACCTGTTTTCGAAGCGTATCATTACGAAGGAGGTCGTTTCTCATGATTAGAAGCCAGAGGAGCTCCACATACGGTACGACATTCTTGGTCCTGTATTTATTATTACAAGAAATTTCAGCAGTTTGAAGAATTGCTGCGTTGTGCAAGTCGGTCTGCAAGTATTGCTGTTGCTGAGGGTGTTCGGCCACTAAGAACCAAGCTGCTTTCCAAGTGAGCAGGCACGAGTCAGCGTGGGGTTGTTCGCCAGACTTGCCTCCCCCCAGATCGAGGCTGTTGATGAAGTAAAGATCAACAGGATTGCGACATTTACCAATTTCGTGGTCCGACTCGTCTCGGGGATCTTAAGGCTACCCAATGCCTCGTTGTTACCGAAGTCTAGGAAATCCCAAGTTGATGAGTTTTCAAACCTCATCCCTATTCGCGGCACACGACTCGCCGTGCACCCAAGACATGCCGAGAGAATGTTAGGCGACTGGACGGTCCGCAGAGCCTCATGATTCTCCACACTGGAGACGACTATTACACGATAGTAATGTCCTGACACGGGCCTGAAGGCGGTCTACATGCGGCTGTCGCATGATCGATTAAATAATGTCTTCTCCGACGTCTCGAGCCAGAGCCAGCGACTTACACAAGTGCTCTCAATCTGATCGTAGCCAAACGGAATGCCATGATCTACCAATCTTATCATGTCTCACGCAGCTGCACTGATAACCCCCCATTTCTCCCCAGCCGAACTCAGCTCTGGGGAAGTTATTGCATGCCGGATTCTACCGGTTTCAAGGCACAGCAAGATGGATCCCACACCCCGGACGTGGGATTACGGCACAGTCTCATCTGGGGAGAGCACACGAAATATATTCGGGAACAACATAGCGGATGGTCTACTTTGCTAAGGTCGTTCCTGACTACAGTATACCTAAACCAGTATGAAGTCCGAACATCCGACCCTACTCGTGACAGTTGCCTTCCGATGTTGCAAGGATATTCCAACAAACGACATCAACATGGGCCGGCTTTTGGTTCAAATGCCGTCCACGTCGTCATAGCGCGACGCCTAGACATGCCATTCGGATGCTCGTCGGCAGCTAAAAAGCTTTTGTAGAGCCTCAAGTTTGGCCTCGAACGGTGAACTACTGTAGGCGTGCGCCACTACCGTCTGATTGTAAGAAGCTTGTCGCAACCACGAACGCCGCTACAACACTTTTGCAGTCCCCAGATATTGGAATGATTGCGCGAACCTGGGGAAACAGGCTGTCTCCATCTTCTCCCCAACATTCAATCGGTTGGAATCTCGGAATGACAATCAAGATCAGCGCAGAGCCTCATGTGGGTCCACTAGAAGCTTTTCAACATCAAGCTGCACTTAAGCTCCACCAAGAGAATGGACCGGTGCTTATGTGCTCCACCACGCTATGCTACTCTTGTGTAATTCGCGATGAATCCCTAACGCCCGGTCATGCACCATCACCAGGTTGCTGAGCCGGGGATGGCAGAAATTTGCTAATGTGCCATGGAGACTCCGCGCGTACGTCACACGATAATGGAGAGGGTGCCATGGGGATCTTCTCCATGGGCTGTGCGTCTCCAGTGGGGATTTAAAAGGCGGAGATTCGCCCCAGAGCAGAGCGAAAGATAATACTTTTCTCACCTTTCGCTTTCCTCTATCTGCTGCTGATCTTTACTGATCACTGCCTATCATGTCTATGGACGAGAAAGACCCTAAGATGTTCGAGGAGGTGTCAGCACCTGCTCCTGGCAAGCCTGGAGAGATCTCAGTCGCTCCTCCCGCAGAATACAGCGCTCCCAAGGCGAAGACTGAACAGCTCGAGAATGCTCGTGGTTGGGAGTCGGACAACCTCATTCACGATTTGGAGAAGGAATATGAGCAGTCCGGGCACAAGAAGGGCATTTTCGACATTGAGTTCAAGAACCCTAAGCACTTCACATGGCTTCTCGTCGCTTTCGCGTCAATGGGTGGCCTTCTCTCCGGACTCGATCAGTCGCTTATCTCGGGTGCCAATCTGTTCTTGCCCAAGGACCTTAGCTTGACTGACCAACAAAACTCACTCGTTAACTCTGGCATGCCGCTAGGTGGTAAGTAGTCACAACCCGGCAACCTCGGAAGCTAGCTAACAGTCCACAGCTGTCGCTGGTGCGTTCCTCATTTCACCATGCAACGAGTACTTCGGTCGTCGCTGGGCTATCCTCATTTCCTGCCTCCTGTACACCGTTGGTGGTGCGCTTGAGGCTGGTTCCATGAACTATGGCATGATCGTCGCTGCTCGTGTCATTCTCGGTGCCGGTGTCGGTCTCGAGGGTGGTACTGTTCCCGTCTATGTCGCCGAGACCGTCGAGAGTCGCCTACGTGGTAACTTGGTCTCGTTGTACCAATTTAACATCGCTCTCGGTGAAGTCCTTGGATATGCTGTCGCTGCCATGTTTGTCAGTGTTCCTGGCAACTGGCGCTACATCCTTGGTTCTTCACTCGTCTTCTCCACCATCATGGGCATCGGTATCCTCTTCATGCCTGAATCTCCCCGTTACCTCATGCACAAGGGCAAGACGCTCGAGGCTTTCAAAGTCTGGCGCCGTATTCGTGGTGTCGAGACCCTGGAGGCACGCCAGGAGTTCTTCGTCATGAAGGTCAGCACCGAGGAGGAGGAGGCCGAGGTCGCCGCTGGCCGCACCAACCGCTTCCCCTGGATGGACTTCTTCACCAAACCTCGCGCTCGCCGTGCTATTATCTACGCCAATACCATGATCTTCTTAGGTCAGTTTACTGGTATTAATGCAATTATGTACTACATGTCGGTTTTGATGTCCCAGGTCGGCTTCAACGACTATGACGCCACCTACATGTCCCTCGTTGGTGGTGGCTCCCTCCTCCTTGGCACTATCCCTGCCATCTTCCTCATGGAGACCTGCGGTCGCCGCTTCTGGGCCATTGCCATGTTGCCTGGCTTCTTCGTTGGTCTCGTCTTGGTTGGTGCCTCTGACCACCTCGGTGAGGGCAACATCACAGGCAGGCTTGCCATGTATCTCACCGGCTTGATTCTCTACGAACTCTTCTTTGGTTCTTACGCCGCACTTACCTGGGTTATTCCCTCTGAGGTCTACCCTACTTACCTCCGTTCCTACGGAATGACTACCTCTACCGGATGGCTATTCCTCTCGTCGTTCATTGTCACATACAACTTCACCGGCATGCAAAATGCATTCACCCCCACTGGCCTCACGCTAGGCTTTTACGGTGGAATTGCAGTGCTTGGATGGTTCTACCAGATCTTCTTCATGTATGAGACAAAGAACAAGACGCTGGAGGAGATCGATCAGCTATTCATGAAGCCAACCAGCCAGCTTGTCAGGGAGAACGCCAAGAGTGCTATGGGTGTCACCAACGACCTTCTCCACGGAAGGTTCAAGAAGGTGTTCATTGAGAACAACCGCTCTGAGTCGGAGTATTAGAACAAAGGACGGTGACGAATAGATGAAGGTTAACGAGTTTTGGTCTTATATACGTTTTCATATCTTTGATGTCATAGAGTTGTTATACCCATCAGAATTGCAAGTTTATATTCAAGTTGATTCTACAGTACTTGTTACGTTGCTATTGCTGCGTTGCTAGCCCTCTGCCTTTAATAATACGTAGGTATGCACTTATTAACTACTCTACACTGATTACCATGTACGGTTTACAATGCACTGTAATATCCTGCTACGATGATACCCAAAGTAGCTAATATTGACATTCGACAGGAACTCCTGTAATGCCGTATTCCGTCGTGTGTGAGTTGCTGAGCCACAACGGTGTTGGCGGAGGGAGCCAATGAGACATCAGGATTGCCGACCACGGTACTCCTTACCCCTCGAACCTCAAGCCTCAGCCTTGCGCCTTCATCATTAGCCATTACTCGAAGCTGCCTTACAGATAAATTCAGGCATTCTAGACTTGTTGGCCCCAATGTTGAAGGCTGCCATGGGCTAAAACCATGATGGGCAACTCAACCCTTGCCATCGAGCGTGGTTGCCTGGGTGCACAGACAGCCTGATGGAACATCATGTCTATGTCTTCGCCAATAGGTTATGTCTTGCAAATTTCCATTTTCCAAGGCTGTTCATTCTGCTTGACTTATTCTTCGTCTTCATCTGCGCGCGTCTCGCCAACTTGGCCCAAAATCCTTGACCTGCGTTCTTCACAAATCGTACTTTGGTTGACAAGTATAATTCAACCACCCCTTCTAGTTGCAACCAGCTACCCATAATTAACTAGACCCTCAGAGACCCTAAATGCGTTTGTTCGCTTGTCTAGGGTCTTGATTACCTCATTCGCAGCCTTGGACCCCTCGCCCGTCCGTGTGTGAAAGTGAAAGCAAGACCTCCGTTTACGCTAGTTAGTCCGGTCTCCCACCTTGCGATATAAATATCGCTTTCAATTCTGCGCCTCGCCTTACCATATTGCACCAGAACGAACTCTACCCACACATGCGCGCTCACAAACGCGTGTCACAGCCCCATATAGTCAGATCGGAATATCCCCTCGATTATGGCAAAGGCTTGTGTCATCTGCGGCGGCGATGAAGCCAGCGGCGAGCAACTGCTCGAAGCTCCATGTCAGCGCCACTGGGTTTGTACGGATGACGTGGGCAGCTTCTTCGAGCGCGCTACCGAGAACGAGAGCCTCTTTCCACCCACGTGCTGCGAACAGATATTCCTACTCGACTTGTATGAGGAACACATCCCCTTTGATGTGCAATGGGCCTATCAGAAGAAGGCACAGGGAGAGTACTCTGTATTGGCCAAGTATGTGTTATGTGAACTAACTTTGGACTCTCCCACTGACAAGATATAGGTACCGTGTTTACTGTGGCAGCCCGGCCTGCTCAAAGTTCCTCAGCCCGTCTACACATATTACAGATCCCTCCACCAACATCAGCTATGCTATATGTCAGGACGAATTGTGTGGAAAGCTGACGTGCACGTTGTGCAAGACACTACTAGACGGCGTTGGAGGTCATATATGCGAGCAGAACGAAGACTATAGAAAGTTCAAGCAGACAGCGACGGAGAAGGGCTTCAAAGACTGTCCGACCTGCGCCTCTACCATCGAGCTAGCGGAGGCGTGCAACCACATCACGTACGTTGAGACGGACATAGCGTATAAACATACCCACTAATCCTCAACAGCTGCGAGTGCGGTAGCGAGTTCTGCTACATCTGCGGTGAACCATGGCAAGGAATGCACGGCTGTCCTCGTTACGGCCCCGCCATTTATGACGAAGAAGGTTATAACCAGGACGGGTACCACAAAACGACAGGCCTCAACCGCGAGGGTCGCACACATCGCGAGCAGGTGCAAATCGACCGCGAGGACGATGGCAATGAAGACGATGAGGACGACGAAGGAGAAGACGACGATCCTGATGCGAACCATCCAGTCCTGCAACACGTTGAGCCTGGTATCCGAGCAACATTTGCAGAGCTTCCGGCCGAGGAGCGTGAGATGTTCTTAATCAATCTCCAAATCCAACTCTTCGAAGAGCGTGGCATTACCTTTGGAAATCCTGAAGATGAAGGAGAAGATGAAGATGATGATGAAAATGGTGAGGAAGAGGAGAGCGACAATGAGGGCGAAGAGGAAGACGGGGACACTGACGGTGAAGATGACGACCAGCAGGATGACGAAGGATGGGGCCAAGCTGGCGAGAATGAAGAGAACATTGGAAGACAAACCGATAACACGCAAGAAGAAGAAGAAGAAGCTGACAGCGAACGCACTGGTGTGGACATGGAAGACATCAATATCGAAGCCTCCAATTCTGCCATGGCTGAAGCGATGCACGCTTTGGACAACACCTCCGTGGGCGATAGCTCCATAGCCAGAACCGATGAGGCATGGGTGACTGAAGCTGAAGTGACACAAGTTGACGTGGACTTAGCGGAAACGGAGGACGCTCCATCAGCACGCGTAATGCAGGGGTTTGAGGCCGCAGCAGATCACGAAGTAGCCGTCGCCCAGTATCTGTCGCACCTTACGAAAGCCAATCCCAGGGACGCCAACGATAACGGGGACGAGGCCGACCAAATATCCATTCCAAGGTCCATGAGCATTGAAAATCTCGGTCGAACGCTTCAATTGATGCAGACTCATGTTGACGATGAAACTGTCCCTCGCGAGATAATCCTTGGGGCGCTTGGAGTTCTACATACCAGTTTCCCAGGAAACCCGGATATCGCACTCTTCCATTTACTTCTCCCGAGTAACTATTTTAGTCGCAACGATGTCGGGCTGAGCGAGAACGGTGAAGCTTCCTCAGCGACCAGCCCAGACGAAGTGCAGCCAACAACTCCCATGGACGTGGATGTGGCAGACGAGCAAGGCGGCGAAGAGCGTCCAGCGTGGAAAGGACCACCAGGAGGGTGGTCTATCGACGAAGAGTTGTGAAGGAACTTTACAGGTGGGCGTACTGTTCATATGGCAGTACCATCTCTAAGACTGAGCTCAAGTAACGCAGTTACGCGTTTGACTAATGCAAACATCTAAGGGGGGCGACACATGGATGATGTAGGTGAGAGGAGTCGGCTGGAACGCAGCGACTGACAGATGTCTTAGAATGAATGTCAGTTTGTTGTCTCTTATGTATTTCCACAAGGTGCTAGATGTTCAGCGCGTATCGAACGACCGCGTGACGTCACGAGCGATCCCCGACCTCGACCCCGAAACTTTGGATGATTATTAATGAACGAGCAGCAAGAGTGGGGAGCGCGTTTGACAAAACCATTGGCGCTTACCTTCTGTGTCTAAACAACAATAACCTAGCAAAACTTCAACAAACATGTCTTACAGCAGGATTGGCGTTGTTACCGGCGCGAACAAAGTACTTTCTGTTTCCCCATTCTGCAACTTATCTAACATCTCAGGGCATCGGTCTCGCAATTGTCCGCCAACTTGCCCTTCAACACCCTAAATCGCCTCTTAGCAATGGTCCCTTCCTCATATATTTGACAGCCCGCGATCAAAGCCGAGGCGAAGCCGCCATCAAGCAACTCGAGCAGGATCCGCAGCTAAAGCAGGCAAAAGCGCTGCAAGTCGATGGAGGCCTCGCAGAGATCAAGTACCACCATCTGGACATCACAAAGGAGTCTAGTATCGAGGATCTCGCAAAGCACCTAAAAGAGACGCATACCGAAGGCATCGATTTCGTCATCAACAATGCCGGCATCGCACTTAACGGATTCGGTACATCGCACTCTACTATCAGTATTTGCAGAAACTAACTGTTCTAGACTCGAAAATCGTTAAGGAGACCCTCCACACAAACTACTATAACACCATGCTCGCCAGCCGCACTTTCCTTCCCATCCTCAAACCATCTGGACGTATTGTAAATGTTGCGTCTGTCGCAGGCGCACTATCCAAATACTCACCCGCGATCCGCTCACGCTTCCTCTCCGCCACGACTGAAGAAGACATCACATCCATCATGCGGGACTTCGCATCAGCCGTTGAACAGGGGCGGGAGAATGAGCTTGGATTCCCCAGCGCGGCGTATGCGGTGAGCAAGGCGGGATGTATTGGGGGCACGAAGGCGCTGGCGAGGAAGGAGAGGGAGAGTGGTGGGACGAAGCTGGTTCTTGCCTGCTGCCCGGGATATGTCAATACGGATATGACTAAGGGGAATGGGACAAAGACGCCAGACCAGGGCGCGCAGACGCCGGTGCTGTTGGCGATTCAGGATGTTGGACAGAAGACGGGGGATTTTTGGAGGGATGAGGCTGTTACTGAGTGGTAGAACATGTAACAGCAGTCATAGAAACCAATCTCAAATGGAGAGAACCATTACGGCGGTCGCTAGGTAATGAGCTCGCCATGTTGATTATCCTGTCTTGCATGGTGTTTCTGGTAAGCTACAGTAATATTCTCTTCACTCTCCTTGGGTGTATGATATCAGCTGTTACCGGAGGCTTAGTATACTCGCTGTCAACATGCTGAAAGGTAGGTTGCGCTCTATCGCTCAATATGAATTCTACAAACCGACTGCGCCATGCTAAAATCTAACACAAGAAGTCCTCAACGCATCTCCTGCTGACCATCTGTGCCTTCAACCTCCTCGCCCTTTACCCAAACACTCTTCATCGCCTGGCCCAGGATCTTCATGCCCTCCTCAATTTCGGCCTCGGTGATTGTCAGAGGAGGTACAAAGCGCAATGTGTTGGTACCGCAAGTGATGATCAGCAGCCCACGCTCACGAGCAGCAGTGATGATCTCAGTGGGATCAGCATTGAGCTGGAGACCGAGAATCAGGCCCTTTCCGCGAACCTCCTTGATCTGCTCTGGGTACTGCTCTCGCAGAGCATCAAAGTGCTTGCGGAATGCCTGCTCCTTTGCTGGGATAGCATCCAGGATCTCAGGCGATGAGAGACGAGACAAGATGTACGAGGCGACGCGGCTGCCGAGCGGGTTACCACCAAATGTTGTGCCGTGGTCACCGGTCTTGATGTGGTTGCACACAAAGTCATTGACGATGGTGGCACCGATGGGGAAGCCGTTACCGAGTGCCTTAGCCGTGGTGACGACGTCGGGGTGAGCCTCCTTGGGGAATGTGGCGTGTGCCCAGAAGCTACCTGTGCGACCGAGGCCGCACTGGATCTCATCGTAGATCAGGACTGCGCCGACCTCTGTGCAGCGCTTGCGGAGGGCGAGCAGGAACTCGGGTGTTGCAACATTGACACCGCCCTCACCTTGGATGGGCTCGATGATGACACCGCATGTCGACTCGTTGACCAGGCTGTTGATGCCCTCGATATCGTTGAATGTTCCGTACTTGAACCCGGGAACCATGGGAGAGAAGGGTGTCTGATATTTGGGGTTCGGTGTGGCGCTCAAGCTGCCCATGGTCCTGCCGTGGAAGGAGTTGTGGAAAGAGACAAACTCATGCTTGCTGCCATTGGGCTGCAGGGACTTTCCAGTCTTGCGTGCGAACTTGATAGCGGCCTCGTTGGCCTCGGAACCGCTGTTGCAGATGAAGGTCTTCGTCGCGCTGGCGAAGCCGCCGGTCGCGTGCGTAAGCTGTATGAGCTGCTTGGAAAGAAGACCGGTATGAGGGTTGTGGTAGAGGTTCGAGGTGTGCATGAGCTGCTTGGCCTGTAATAGGGTCAGTAGTTATCCATGCTTTTATACCATAGCTATTCGTACCTGGTGAGCAATAACCTCTGCAACACCGGCGTCGCAATGACCCAGAGAGTTGACCGCAATACCGGCTGTGAAGTCCAGGTACTTCCTGTTCTCAATATCCCATAGGTAGCAGCCCTCTCCCTTCTCGAACATCGGTGGTGGGCGGACATAGGTCGGGACCATGTAGGGTAATTGCTGGTCAACAAGGCCGGCCGTCTTTGAGCCCGCTGGAGGGTCTGGGGTGGCCAATGTTGCATCGCGCTGTTTGGTATAAGCAATTGGTTTCGTGAGTGCATTATCATGGGTTCCATACTGCTATTGAGTCCTTAACATCCTGAGGCAGACTTGAGCCCTGTACCGCTGCGGCGGCCGACGAAGCAAATCGAGTCGACACGCGATTCACGCGAGGCGCACGCAGCGAAGCGCACACCCGCCTAGAAGCAATTCGAAAAGCCATTGTATATGCTGGGTATCTTACAAACGAAAAGAACGCAAGAAGAAAGTATCAATGAGGCATTTGCAGTCATAGGCGCGGGATACAGCATGAGTCTGAATTTCCTTATCGATAGAGCTTGGGCCGAAGCCGGAGGAAAGCTGGGCAAGAGTCTGCGATATGATCGCCACCAACGATATGTCTGTATGCTACCAGTACTTTGTACAAGCACCGGAGGAGCCATGTGGCTTTTGAATGTAGTGGGACTGGGTAGTGTTAATGGGTATGTGGGTGGAGCCGACATCCTTAACGGCGTGGCCTCCGAACAAAAATTATGACTATAGATGTACTTTATCAAGATCTTCTCATCAAAGCAACTAGCTTCCTTGGTGTAGTCGGTTATCACGTCGGTCTCATATCTCGTCGAGTATGACTGCTCCAAGAGCAGAAATCCGAAGGCCGCCAGTTCGAATCTGGCAGGGAGCATATCTTTTTGCACTCGTAGTGTCTCTCGTCTAGCATGGGCACGAACAGAACAAGGCGCTTTAAGCCCAGTCATAAATATGTGGTGTTTATCGGGGTGGATCTATCTCTGCTCCTTTTTGGTTCTCTTTCCCCCTATAAGCACCAAGGTCATGTAATATATCCGTCTTTGCGCTATGCTATCGCTATGCTCAGGGTAGTTACCATGCTGTCTGTTCAGTGCTTCTTTGCATCCTTCTCTTTCTGCTTCTCTGCAATCATTCCATCCATCCGCCAGAAGCTCGTGATCCCCTCTACGAAGCTGCTCCCAACCCACAACCACCAGACTGCATCAGCTGAACTCAGCCCATGCTTCTTGGCCTTCTTCGCCATGAGGGTAGCCTCAAAAAGGTGTATAGCCAGCATGATCGGCAACACGATCCACCTGATCTGTAGGACAAATCCTGCAAAGGCTGGGGCCATGAATAGGACATTATCGTACAACAAGCTCCCCGGTCTGAAGTTCGCTTCTCTTGGTAGTAGAAGGTAGACCAGCAGGCATTGGGTAAAGTTGAAAAGATGACCCAGGTTGGCATACGGCGGGATGTAGCGGATGATAGTGATGTCGCTCCGACCCAGGATCTTGAGTGTATCCTTGTCCATCTGGACGAGACGCTCTCTTGCTTCGCGCAGGCTCTTCATGGGCGGATCAAAGGCGATGGTGCTGCGCTGGCCGCCGCAGGTGAAAGTCATCTCATTGAGGCTGATGTCCGTCATTTGCGCGGAGTGGCTCTGCCTGGAACTTTTGGAGGCGTAAGCCTCAACATAGCGACGGATCTGGTGTGACTGTCAGATCTAAGACTTCATGGCGATGTGTGACGGCGTACAGAATCATGGTGGTCGGCGTTCATATGCTTGATGATTCGCTGCTTAGCTGCCGCCTCCTGTGCCTCTGGAGTCGCCATCTCAACGGATAGACCGTGTTTCCGGGGCCGATGGAGTACTGGAGTGACGTCTGTCGATGCTCTGATCGACTCTTGCGATGTGTGTGGTTGGCGTCACAAGTGAGCGACGAGGCTGTCGTCGGGCCGGTACGGAACAATCCCCGCGATCCCACGCGTGATTCTCGTGATGACTTGCATCTTTGCCCACCCAAGTGTTAGTTTCAATTTCAACGCTCGTTAGCCCAACGCTCTTTTCAACGACAATGATCTTCAGAGCTCAAACATGTTATTTCATCATCAGCAATTTCACGGCTGTCTAGTCGCGACCCAGAAGTTTGGATGCCCGAAGCTACTGTGAGTGTACCGAAGTTCGAGAATGCCTACTAGCCACCTCCGTGTCAGCCATCCTTGTCAATTGCGTGGTGAGTGCCACAGCATGCAGGTTTCGCCTCGACGCCGCCCAGAAGGGATGATCTCAAGCGCGCATGCAGGGCGGCGCTCGATTGAGGTATGCTGAGCTCAGAACGCGCTCACCGCGACGCCTGCGCACCAATGGGAGAGCGCGGGCTAGCTATGGCCAGAGCGGGAGACGGGGAAGAAAGTTGGCAGAACGAACGAACGGTTTGAGCGACCATCACGATCGATGCTGGCAAGGGTAATGACAAGTTTTGGGAATGGCTCGCACGGCTTGGTGGGGTTACAGCTGTCGGTTCCACTCTTGCGTCAGGCTGCATGATGTGGGTGGCTCGTGTATGGGCAGGGATGTCAAGGTACCTTTGCAGCTCCAAACCTGTTCCAATCCCGCTGGTAGTTCCTCTTAACAAATCGGCGCCGTCGACCTGGACTCTGCCATTATTTCCAGAATTTCGAACTTAGTTGCCAGCGTCCAGCTTTTTGCGCCTGCAACCACTTACTCCATCCAAGTCCATCTGAAGACCCAAATACCACACCATGGCGGACACTGTCGAAGAGAAGAAGCAGTCCATTGAGGGCGAGGGCCAGGCTGATGCCAATGCCTCTATTGGAGGATCTGGCAAGGCCGAATCATCGAGTAAGAAAGAAAAGAAGACCCCGAAGAAGCTGGGCGGCAAGAAGCCCCAGCAGCAGCCCACTCCCGAACCCACCCCAGCCCCCGAGAGCGAAGCTGAAGGCGACGCTGAGGGCGACGCCGAAGCCGAGAACGCTGGTGACGCAGAGGCTGAGCAAGAGGACGCAGGCAAGAAACGACAATCCAACGGCAATGCCGATGCCGACGAATCAGAACCCGAAGCTCAGCCTCAAAAGTCAAAATCGCAATCGAGGCGTCGCCAGTCTCGAGGCCGTGGACGACGAGGCGGAGACTCCGAGGACACTGATGCGCGATCCGATGTCTCCCAATCTGGTGGTCGCCGCAACCGCCAACGCCAGAAGAAGGGCGGAAAGGGAGGTCCCCTCGACGACATCACCGAGAACGTTCCTGGAGGTGAGCTTGTCGGTGGTGCTGGCGACATGGTCCAAGACACCGCAGGCAAGGCCGTGGGTCAGGTCGGCGACACCGTTGGAAACGCCCTCGGAGGTCTGACCGGCGGAAGCGGCGGCGAAGAAGGTGACAGCAAGGGTGAACAGCTACGCCTGCGACTGGAGCTCAACCTTGACATTGAGATTCAGCTGAAGGCCAAGATCCACGGTGATCTCACGCTTGGTTTGCTGTAAGTTACCTTCGATTGTATTTGAAGTAACACGCGCTGATTTTTCGCAGTAACTAAACCGTAGCGCAACGAACATTGCATGACTATTATTGACTTAACTTTACGACGTTTGAGCATTAAGTCCTAGAGCTTTCCTGGACGGCGTTTGCTTTGGGGATTCTATACGTAGTGTAATTCTACCTGAATACTGCATCGAACCACGAATATGATGTGACCGCGAACTGTGATTGCCGTGCCCTGAAGCTATCAAGCTTCAACATTGCCAAACTTCATAACTCATGCCTCCAAACTCAGAACTCCAAATCGCCAGGCGTCAGAATTGCACCTTAAAAATGCCAAAGTCCAGACGCAAGACCTGAGTCGCGGCACGCGTTTGCCCCTTCGCAACTATGACATCCTAGTTCCGCGCTGCCAACTTTCTTCCCCGTGCGTCGTCAGCCGCGTCGAGTTGCATCGATGACCCCTGTAACATAGGCTACCTCCGCCTTCTGGTCAGCCCACGCGCCCGCCACGCAACGGCAAAAACGGTTACACCAAGCCAAATCCCGTTGTGACGTCAGAATTTCGGGGATCCTGCTTCGCCTGCAGCAACCAGGGTGCCAGATCGGGGCGACGAGCGGATGGCACATCCAAGCTCCACCCTAGCATGCATCAATCTTGATTTCGAGTGACGGCTGGTGTTGCCTCTAGCTTTGCCCTACCCAAAGCTCCCCTCATCTGTACATTCAGTCCTCTCCGTTCATTTTGCTGTGCATCGAGATACCCTTGACATCACTCCAACCCCCCAATCGCAAGTATAGGTTCTGCATCTGCCCCTCGGGTCCCGCCTACCGCCCCAGAATCAAAGGAAAGACCCTCGACCACATCCACAGAAATGGCGGACAAGAACCAAAATGATGCCTCCGACTCGGAGCCGCATGAGCGCACGACCATGCAGCAGGAAAAGGCAATTGCGAGGAAGAAGCAAGAGAAGCGTGAAGCCGGCCTGCAATCTGCACGCTCAAGATCATCATCTCGCCGCGCCCGCCGCCAACGCATCCAAAAAGGCATGGACGAGGGAAAATACATGAAGACCACCTCTCTCGAAGCCCTGGAAGAGGCCGACGCAAGCGGCGAACTCAACCAGATGGGCATGTTCGAACGCATTGGACCAGATAGCACATCCATGGACGGCCCCGTGACCCACGCTCGAGCGATGCGTGGTGAGATTCCGATGCGCGGCAGCGACCCCAACCAACCATACCGCATGGAACCTGAGAAGAAGAAGGGCTCGCTAGAGGACCAGGACGGCCTGAAACTCACACTGGAAGCCAATCTTGAGATTGAAATCGAGCTTAAGGCATCGATTCGCGGCGACCTGACCCTCTCGTTATAGTAAGTCCCTTCCTAGACCCTCTCTGCTTCGATACTTGGTTTACTGCGTCCTTACCTGTTTGCAGCGGCGACATGCTGCCTGAACTTTCAATACCCAGCCTTCCCAAACTGCCCAAACTCCCAAAACTGCCCAAAGTCTCGGACATTACAAAAGTTGTCCCCAAGCCCAAGCTCTCCAACGTCACAAATCTTGTCCCCAACACACCGAATCTTTCAAAGGTGGTCTAGCCATTTCCTAATTCGGATCTTAACAGTGAATAGTGCATGATTGGCCGTACGATGTAGCCACCCCGTACCACGAAGCTCATGACCCCTCGACACTGGTACCGATTCGTCAACACGAATCACGGGATCTGTCGAGGAGAAACTCACTTTACCGTCCGTGAGGACTGATGCACTGTTCTGAGCGTTTGGAGTTTTTTTGCCGCTTGGCATGTGGGATTTGTCTGGATAGTAGAAGAGAAATGATAATGTTACAATGACACCATTGCTACAACTTCTTTTATACGTTGTATTATCTAATGATGGTTCTAAAATCTAGGGCTAGCCTACCACATTCAGGATCCAGGATTTGAACTGCGAAGGCAAAATGTAAAGACCCAATTTTTGAAAAATATACGCCCCAGATGTTGAACATTGACCCCTTTCCATCGCCTTGAGTACCATGAAGATATCCAGGGCCACCTGTTCAAAGTCTTCTAAATACCCCCTCCCATCAAAACCAAGGTTCGATACCCAATACCCCTCATACGTCCAACGCTCACCACCTAGCGATCGTGTGCATTAATCCAAGAACTGTCTGAACCCTCGATATACTTCTTAGGTCGTCTAGAGTCTTTCATAGAAGGTTAAAATGAACAGGTGTTGCCTTGGAGTGCGCATTTGGGGTCCTCGGTACCACTATGCTTTCAGTGAAATATTTTGAATTCTGCCACAGTTCAGATCTTTGCACAACCTCTCAACTACTCGTGAAAACTCGCCGAGCTTACATATAACTGAGCTTACCGTTTTCTTTAACATCCCTACCTGCAGCCTTCGCCCCCACATAGTTTACTTTACATACCGACGATGGTCAACCGAACAGCGTCTATCCACACATGTATGTGCAGATCAGGGCAGAAATGTCATGCTGACGACTATTCCCGCTGCACTATCAACACAGCACAGATCGACCGTGTGGACACTACCATAGTGCCGACATTGCCTGGTGGCACACGTCCCCCACCTCCTTCTCCTTGCCCAGACGAAACCTCCGCAGCGGCAAGTCCAATTGTGCCAGACACAGTACCAACCTTCATGCATCCGGATTCGTCTTACGGTCAAGGGTCTGTGATCGAAGAACCCACCGATAGGATGAGGCTGCAGGCTAGGGGCATGGTATGGCAAGACGTCCCCGTCATTCAGGGGTGCCATGAGTCTGAAAGCCAGAGTGAAGATCTCTATGAGAAGATTGTTTGCGCACCACGGAGACGAGAGAAGATAAAGAAGAGACTTGCGACGGAGGTGAAGGCAGTGTGCGAGAGAGTACAGTCCAAAACGCAGAAACTGGAGCACGCAGTAGTTAGAAAAGGGTTTTCGAATGGTAACACAGGTCTCAAGAGTAAGTGAGTTCCTGCATCGTCTCATCTTTGTATCCAAGTCTTGGTTTTTCTCCTTCGTCGATGTTGTACATTATGCTAACCAAGCAATAGAAATCAAGCTGCTCAAGACATTCCTCAATGACGTTGTGAAGTCCACAACAATCTATTCTCGACTCCCAAGAGAAAAAGACTGGAACGCTTCTGCTGTCTCAGTTGCCCGGGGTTCACTAAATGAGCCGAAATGGCGCAGTGAGTCGTACAGGTTTCGCATCGCTACACCAGCCTCACCACGACCTCCAACATCACCGCCTGCGATCCCTGAACTAGAAGGACCCACTAACTCAAGTGATTCGATGATGACAGTTAATATGAACCACGATATTGCTGAGCCTGCCGCGATCGCAGAAATGCCGACTGCAACTGTAAGTACCGAGACTGTTCACGAGTTCTCCGATGACGCTATTCGAGAACTCGTCGACCAATTCAAACGCCACACTGCAACCCATACAGCTTGCCCAATCGATTTCCCTTGGGTGCGAGCTACCTCAATATCTGCCCAGATCACGGCTTTCACATTCACGACACTCGTTCCCATGGACATCGTTACACAGTTCTCTCCTAAGCACAGTGTCATTCTAAAGACCAGTAACACACTCTTGGCGCAAAGAGACATGACTCAACTCAGCAATATCTGGGGCCAAGCTATCGGATTCGAAGCGAGCTTGGTGTGGCTGGATGCTGCCAGACCCTTACAATTTCTGAGCCATGTTGATGCTGAGAAACTCTGCAAACTCATGGAAGAGGGGTTTCATCGCTATGCCTATTGGGCTCTATTCGCAGAAGCAAGTGCAAGTGATAAAGAAGGAGCCATGGATGACGAGTGGTGGCTCGATTTCGGAAAGAGGCTGGATGACATTGGTACTTTGGATACGGAAGCCCTCTACGAGCAGTTGATCACCGTGGGGTGGGAGTTTATCAACGCACCTGCTCTGGAATCTGCTATTGAAATGTTGCGGGCTTTGGATGCTGGCAAGACTTCAGACAAGGAGCCAGTCCGCCACGACTCCAAGACGGACTTTTATGAGGATATCGAGCCTCCTGTTCCTGGATCAGAGGAGGACGCAACGGAAATGGAGATAAGGGTCGATTCTCTGGTCAAAACAGTTTTGATGCCTTCAGTTCCGGAGTCAAAGTCAGAATCTGCCACCCGGGTGCGTCCATCATCGACAACCGCAATTCCTCTCCCTGTCCTCCGAACTGAGACTGGTAAACAAATTGTTGTACCATTCCGCAACCTCCGTTCAGTAAAAGGAACAACTGCTTTAAGAGAGGCAACTAAAGATAGAAAGCCATCCCAGTTCATTGCGGGAGAAACAGCTTATGACAGAGAGCCAGTCCTTCGAAGTGCATGCGACAGCTTGGCTTTCGAGAAGAAGTCCGTTTGCAAGGAGGATGTGTCTTCAGTCTCCGATATTGTGACGGAGACCGAGGCATCATTCGAAGCTGCTATCGATCAAAAGCCTGGTACTGTTCCAGACTCTGTGCAGAAAAAGAGGTCCAGCCAAAACCTTCCTTTGACAGCAAGGGAAAGCCAGCCTGCTGTTTCGAAGCGCAAGTGTAGAAACACCTGGCCCTCTTATCAGAAAAAGAAATCCGCTGTGCCGGAGGAGCCAACTTCACCACCAGCGACTCGCGAAAATGGCTGGATATCAACGGCCGATCTTGTAGAGTTCAGGCCCGAGGACGTGGTATATGGAGACCTCGTGTACCCGGACTCTGCGCCAACCAGCGCTCCCGCCAAGGCTCCAAGCATAGGGAGGTCGAGAATCCAGCTGCCACAGAGGAGAGTTTACATGCCGGGTTCATTTCCTTGATCTGATGCTGGAGTCGAGGAGTGAGGTCCATGCATGGTCTGGCCAAGTCAGCATGTCGATCGATTGTTTAGAAGTATCCTGAGGTCTTGAGCGTACATCACTGGGAGATCGAACGATGTCATTCTCCTCGTTTCTGTCATTGTTTTCTTCGTCGTTGAGTCTTACACCCTCCCCCCGGTTCAGGTGCCTAATGCAGAAAAGTAGCCAGTTTCGTTGACCAAGTGGCCGACCATATATCGAGCCCTATTTGCTAGTTATTGATCAATCAACACTAAAGTAGCAATGTCCGATTAATATGGGGACACAAGAACATACTTCTAAGTGGCTTAGGCCTTGTTTCTGTAGCTACAATTTTGATTAGAGACTAATATTTTAGTGTTAATTAATTAACAAGTTCGCTAGCTGGGTCTTTTACAGGTTGCTGTAGTACACAGTTGGGCGTGTTCTTTCGCTCCCCCGAGCAGGGAGGACTATCCTCCGATGCTCCACATATATATAGTTGATTCATCTGATCTTACATAGGATCAGTGGTCCAATACATCGATCACCTGAACACGTACTCCACAAGCTCCCCAATTCCTCCACACATATTAACAACGACAAGTCCGGCAAACGCTAGAACATCAACCACAAGAAAGCTATCACACGTTGACAACGACAAGTCCGGCAACTAGGATCCCGAGCAAGAAAGCCATCACCCACGTTGACAACAAGTCCAGCAAGCGCCAACCACAAGTAAGCCATTATATATATTAACAATAACAAGTCTAGTAAGTGCTAACCGCAAGAAAGCTATTATATATATTAATAATAACAAGTCTAGCAAATGCTAACTACAAGAAAGCTATTATATATGTTAATAACAATAAGTCTAGCAAGCACTAACTGCAAGAAAGCTATCACACATATTAACAACAACAAGTCTGGCAAGCGCTGACCGCAAGAAAGCCATTATACATGTTGACAACGATAAGTCCAGCAAGCGCCAGAACACCAACCACAAGAAAGCTATAACACATATTGTCGCGGTAGAGTAGAGTTGAAGCGCCTCACACCAACTCGGGGTGCTCCAACTAAGTGCATACATGTAGTCTGGGCTCGATATAGGGTCGGCCACTTGATCAACGAGAATTTTTGACTGGCTGCTTTCTGCGCTAGGCACCTCGTTCAGATATGTGCCCACGAAATCCTCCATACAGCGCCGCGGCGATGTTATCCGGGTGGCGCACCTCCATAAAGCAGTAGTCCACCAGCATGCGCGCCTTGGACAGCTTTAGGTTGCCGACTTTGTTCGCGAGGTGCACGCTGGCAATAATAGCAGCCGCAGATAAGCCTAGGCTGTAGCTAAGGGGAGTAAGTTTGTAGATGTGGACGTGGACGTGGGTCTTGGGGGGAAATGCGCGCACACTATAGCAGCGGAGGACGTAGACGGTGGTGCGGGTGATGAGGTTGTCTTCGGCGATGAGGGGCATATCTGCAGCGCCCACGCCACTCGTAGGTGATTTTGCAGTTGAGCGAGTGCTCCGAGGACGCCTTTGCGGTGACTGTGACGTCGAGCTCTATCGAGATACCCTCCCGCAGTCGGAATTTAATCATATACACTGTCTTAAACGTTGACCATGTCTTGTCCAGTAGGCGACGAGCTTGTCGTGAGCGTGAGACACTGAAGAACACCAAGATCGCAAGAACGTAACGGCCGAGAAACCTGATCTGCCTCTGCAACCCTTTCCTGGGGGAGTTCGCACAATCAGGAAGTCACTGCGGAGATTGTGAACGTCTCGACTCTCGACTGCAGCCAAATAGAACGCTCGGGAACGGCGGTCGAGCGGTGTCTAGTTCCGGCTGCGGCTGCGACAAGGGTTACCCCACAGTGGAGCATCCGCAGGTGCCCCTCCAGGACCCCTCACAACAATGACGCGCCGACTTGCGGACCTTCAAGAATTAGGTTATAAATCGCGAAGGTGGGTATTTCTGTGGCCTGGACAAGACTAGTGATCCAGAAGATTCTCGTATTGTAATCCTTGTTGCAATTGACCCTGTTGTCGCACGCATAAAGCCAAACTAGAGCCCACCATGGCACGCGCACCGCAAGACCGTGAGAACATTATTCCTCTCCTCGACCCTGATCACGATCCAGGGCAGATAAAAGCTGAACATACATCGGAGAACTCTGCCAGAATGTCGGGCGACAAGATGAAGGCAGTACACTACGAGGGGCCATTCAAGGTCTCCGTGAAGGAGATTGGAATACCGAAGATCGAACATCCAGATGATGTGATTGTCAAAGTGACAACAGCAGCCATTTGCGGTTCGGATCTGCACATGTATCAGGGCCGTACAGCCGCAGAGTCGGGTTTGGTCTTTGGCCACGAGAACATGGGTATTGTAGTCGAAGCTGGCGCAGGTGTTACTCTGTTGGAAAAGGGAGATCGTATCGTCATGCCGTTCAATGTTGCTGATGGAAGATGTCAGAACTGTGAGGAAGGCAAGACAGCGTTCTGTACAGGGTGAGTGCCGCATACAAGATGGTTTTAACGCGTTTGAAACAGAGGCTGACAGTCGTGCAGTGTGAATCCCGGATTTGCAGGCGGGGCCTATGGTTACGTATCAATGGGGTGCTATCAAGGTGGTCAGGCGCAGTACATTCGCGTACCATTTGCAGACTTCAACGCACTCAAGTTGCCGAAGGGTACAGAGCACGAGGCAGACTTCATCCTACTGGCAGATATCTTCCCCACAGGGTGGCACGGACTGGTCCTCGCTGGGTTCAAGAGTGGCGAGAGTGTCGCTGTTTTCGGAGCTGGTCCAGTCGGTCTGATGGCAGCATACAGTGGTATCTTGCGAGGTGCGAGTAAGGTGTTCGTCGTCGATACCGTGCCTGAGCGATTGAAGGCAGCAGAGAAGATTGGCTGCATACCAATCGACTTCAGAAAGAGCGACCCTGTTGAGCAGATCATCAAGGCCAACGGCGGAATGGTCGACAGAGCCGTCGATGCTGTTGGCTACCAAGCCGTAGACGCCTCTGGGTCGAAGGAGAAGCCTAACATCGTTCTCGACCAATTGATCCTAGTGACTAAGCCGACCGGTGGTCTAGGCATTCCAGGATTGTATGTACCAGCAGACCCAGGCGCGCCAGATGAGCAGAGTCAGAAGGGGCAGATTCTGATTTCGTTTGGAAAGCTTTTCGAGAAGGTACGTTGGAATTCGATATAGTGCGATCGAGTGCTGACACCACTAGGGACTGTCGCTTGGCACTGGACAGTGCAACGTCAAGGCTTACAACAGGTATCTACGTGATATGATCATCGCTGGTAAGGCAAAGCCAAGTTTCGTGGTTTCGCATGAAATCGAGATCGATGGCGCGCCGGAAGCGTACCAGAAGTTCGACCAGAGGATTGATGGGTACACAAAGGTGCTGATACACCCCAACGGACCACTGAACTAATCAGTTTGGGGGGCATTTTATATAGTGAACGAGCCAAGAAACTCACATTCGATATGCCCAGTCCATTCAGCCTTGCCCATACTCTGTAAATCTATGCTGTCTTGACCTTGGGAAGGCATCTTGCCAGCTCTACTCCTTGACAATATATGCCTTCAGGATCTTGACTTCCTCCACAGGTTTATCTTCCCGGTCCGTCTTGACCAAACCGAGCTTCTTGACCGCCTGCATTCCGCTCTTGACACGACCAAAGATTGTGTGCTTGCCGTCCAGCCATGGTGTGGGCGCCAACGTAATAAAAAACTGAGAGCCATTGGTGTTGGGGCCAGAGTTGGCCATGCTGAGAATGCCAGCACCCGTGTGCTTCAAGGCTGGTGAGATCTCATCCTCGAACTTCTCGCCGTAAATGGACTCGCCGCCTCTCCCAGTTCCGGTGGGGTCACCACCCTGGATCATGAAATTTGGTATGATGCGGTGAAAAATGAGGCCATTGAAATAGTTACGCTGCGCGAGAGCCGCGAAATTCTTGCAGGTCTTGGGCGCGTGGTCATTGTAGAGCTCGACCGTGATTAGGCCCTGGAGTGGTCAGCCGGAATCGTCCTCATGATATGCAAAACATACGACGGTGGTGTCGAGCGCGACTTCGGTGGCCATGGCGCATGAAGTGATTGAGGTGGGGATGGTGGTGCACGAGTACAATGTTGGTCGACTCGCAACAGCGCACGGAAAAGTTGAGCACAGACGTAAGCCACAAGCTGTGGCGTCACTAGCGCGGGATGACATCGGTGACTCGGATTGAACAGCCTCAACTCTTCCACACACCATACAGCAGCAATACAATCTCGCCAAAATGAGTCTCGCAGACTGGGCGCTCCCGCAGCTCTCGAAGCTGCTCCCGCTGGACAACGACTCTCTGAAGCAAATCATCTCTTACACCGAGTCGTTACCAAATAGGGAAGCCGCGGATCATCTACAGAACATGCTAGGTGATAGTCCACAGGCTCTTGAGTTTATCACATCCTTCAATAACAGGAGAAATTCAAAGGCAACCGCGCCTTCTCAAGATCTCTCGGAGGTGCCGAAGCCCAAGTCTCGCAAAAAGAAACAGACAGGTCTGGGCAAGCCGTTACCAGCACGAAAAGTAGAGGATGCTGGCAACGTGGCAGGTGCATATATCAAGAGAGATGAGGATGACTACATGGCTGGGAGCTCAAGATATAAAGCTCCTAAGTCAAACGCTTTTGGTCTGTCTCACAAGCCGGATGCCCTACAGCTCCCTACAGCTGCGTCGTCGGGAACGGCCACGCCAACATCACGCGGCGCGTCACCAGCTCCGCAGGCAAAGAAGCTGCCCCCATCAGCCGCCGGCCAACTCATCTCCGAGACGAAATCATCAAGGAATGCATCACCAAAGCCAAAGGCCAAGATAAGTGTAGCGGGCGGTACTCCAATGCATGGCGCATCCACAGCACTGAACGATCTCGAATCTGCGATCAGAACTTTGGAGATCCAAACGAACCCCACTCTGTCCGCCCAAGACAGTAAGAAACGAAAGTGCAACTGCATGGCAACACGGCATCCACTTCTTGATGCCGCCCCAAATTGTCTCAACTGCGGCAAGATCATATGTGTAAAAGAGGGTCTTGGGCCATGCACGTTTTGCAACACACCTCTTCTTAGCGCCGATGAAACCCAATCAATGATCCGCATCTTACGAGAAGAGCGAGGTAGGGAGAAGATGGCCGCGAACAATGCTGGCCAAAAACGTGCGGAGGTTGCCAACGCGCCTCGACCGTTCTCAACACCGAAAGCATCCGCACCATCCTCCGATGTTGATTCTGAGAGTGAGAGGCTAGCAAAAGCCAAGCAGCATCGAGATAAGCTTCTGGCATTTCAGGCTCAGAATGCGAAGAGAACACAGGTCCACGATGAGGCTGCCGACTTCGAGACAACCACTGCCGGATTGAGCATGTGGGCATCACCACAAGAGCGCGCCATGCAGCTCAAGCGCCAGCAGAAGGCTTTGCGAGAACAGGAGTGGAACGCACAACCTGAGTACGAGAAACGGAAAGTCGTAGCCAGTATCGATTTAGTGGGAGGGAAGATTGTAAAGCGCATGGCTGCTGCAGAACGGCCAAAGACACCCGAGAGCGACGATGAGCCATCAGAAGCTGCACAGCATTATGAGACTGGTGCCATCTCCAAGGGAAGCGGCGCGTTCAGTAGGAACCCGCTTCTTGGTGCTCTCATTCGCCCCACTATCACAGTCGAAACCAAAGGCAAAGGGAAACAAGGCGAGAAGATGCAAGCCTGGAGGAGGGTACAAGACGATAACGATGACAACGAGCAGTGGATTTTGGATGGCGGAGTGTACGGCGGGAAAAACGAGACTGGAGAGCCAGAAGCAGGTCACTGAGCATATACCAACCGAGCTGTCAAAGCTTTGTTGTCTGTATGGCCAGCGGCACTCAAGTTTGGCTTCGATGGCGGAAGTTTTCTTGATCAACGGCGCTTGCTTCCACAATTCAGCGAGCTCGATCCCAACGACTCGGTGTCTGCACCGACCTGAGGTGTACGGATATGCTCCTCCGGATACGGTTTTCCCAAAAGAGTGCCATCAAGCATAAGTTGGCTACTGCCAATCCCACAAGATTGGCTAGTGGGGCGCTAGCGACCTGTAGCACAGTAGCATTCGTACAAAGTATCCAACGCGAAACTCTGCCCACGTCCTCACATACAGGCGACTTCAACGTCTATCAATGAAAGACGGCCAAGCACAACTAACAGTCTTGGAGCACATACTACCACCGTTAAATGACCGCACCTTCCTTATCCATTTTAAGCAACGATATCTCGCCTGCAATTGCCGCGGCCCAAGACAATGTCCAAGACCCCAAGACCTTTTCCCCGCAAAGTCTCCCCAGAAAACCCACTTCGTCATCCAACACTGTGGTCTTGACATGCGCCCCACGTGCATCATGCCTGATCATGGCCATCTTCGGTAATTTTCTTTCGTGGAAATTCACTCTGTGGCGCTCATCTGCAGTCGGAATCCCACATCGACTGCCACTGATGACTTGCCTCCCTCGCTTGACAATGTGAGCCAAGCTGGAGGGCTTGGAGTGTCGGATCTGCGCAGCGTAGACAGCGGCAAAGGGGCGGAAAAAGGGCGCCGTAGAAAGCCTTTCGCCAGAGCAACAGGGAGGCGATGCATGTATAACTGATCGTCCCCAGGTTTCGTCGTATCTCTTATTCCTCTGTAGCTCTCTGCTTGCGCGACTCTTGACGTGGGCGAAACAACATGTCGAAGAACATTACCTTTAAACAAGAGAGGGATACACACCTCGAGAACGTTGAGAATGTCGAGAACGAAAAAGGGTTCACGACACCCTCTTCATCTTCTCAGAACGATGCACCATTTACCATCGACCCTAAGGTCTCAGCTCGACTGCGCCATGCCATCGACTGGAGACTGATCCCTGCCTTAGGTGCAATGTACGGCATTTCGCTCATGGATCGCAAAAACGTCTCCAATGCCGCCATCGCTGGTATGCTGGTCGACCTAAAGATGGGTAGAGGAATGGGGTACAACCTGGTCAACCTGTGTTTCTTTATCACCTATGTGCTGTGTCAGCCGTTCATGGTCATCTTGTGTAGGAAAGTGGGGCCGCGATACTTTTTGCCGGGTATGTATCACAATGCACGCAACGAGAGCTCCTCTAAAGTTGAATAGGTATCTGTCTGGCGTGGGGTGCTGTCATCGTTGGCTTTGGCTTCACGAAAACCTGGCCTAGCTTGATACCGCTACGACTTGTACTCGGCTTACTAGAGAGCGGATACTTCCCCGGCTGTCTGTATTTACTTAGTTGCTGGTACACTAAGTGTAAGTTTGCTCAGCCCGAGCATCAGAGTTCATATGCTAACGGCATGCAGTCGAGGTTGCGAAACGTTACAGTGTATTTTACTTCATTGGCAGCATTGCATCAGCACTCTCCGGCATTCTAGCTTATGGCTTACAGCAGATGGAGGGCGTGAACGGCATTCGAGGATGGCGATGGTATGCATCTTCCCAAGATTCCATCAATGAACCTTACTGACTTTCCTTCAGGATCTTTATAATGGAGGGTGTAATAACGTGCGGCGTTGCCATCTTCGCATTTGCCTTCATTGTCAAATTCCCCGACCAGGAGAAGGCTAAACCATCCTGGGGCTTTCTCAAGAACCCCGGCGACATCGACCTCATCATCGACAAACTCAACGCCGACAGGGGTGACGTCGCACCTGAAAAATTCTCTTGGAAAAAGTTCCTCGCCCCAGCAACACAGTGGTACATCTATGGCTTCGCATTCATCTTCTTCTGCGTCACTACCATCGCATACGGATTCGCGTTCTTCCTGCCCATCATCCTGAGCACGAAATTGAAGTTTAGCGTCGCTATGGCTCAGTGTATGGGTGCGCCACCATATGCAGCAAGTGGCTTTATGATGTACGGCGCTGCATGGTTCAGTGACAAGTACAAGACCCGCGGCCCGGTTGTGTGCTTTCTCTGCCTCGTCTCCCTTATTGGCCTCCCGATCATGGGCTTCGTCGAAAACCCCTGGGGCCAATACGTCGGAGTCTTTATCACTGTCAGTGGCACCAACAGCGCAATTCCGGCCATCATGGCGTACCAGGCGAACAATATCCGCGGTCAGTGGCGTAGGGCCTTCTGCTCAGCGACCTTGACGGGCCTGGGTGGTATTGGAGGTGTTGCTGGTGCGTTGATCTTCAGGACTGAGGACGCACCGGCATATGTCCCTGGCTTCGCGGCGTGTATGACGTGCAATGTTCTCGTCATCTTGACTACGGGTGTTTTGACGTGGTACTTCAGGAGGTGTAATGCGCAGGCTGATCGGGGCGAGAGGGTGATCAACGACGATCCAACGTTCAGGTTCACGATCTGAGTGGTTTCGCCAGATGTGTTACCTCACACTTGAAACTTAGCGAGATGTTCTATTTCAATTGACTCTCGATTACGATAACCTTATAACATATTATGACATCAGCGGATAAGATAAAGCACAAAGCCAATGATGGTGCAAGCTTCAAAATCATCATTGGGTATCGACGCTGGTACTCGTCACTATGCTATGCTATCTCCTGGTATCTTTAATCATTAAGTCTTTCCGTCTTTCTTGAGACCTGTTCATCGTCCTTGATGAAGGCGCATTACTATCCAAGCGGCAGGCCCGCTGCAGCCTAGTGCGCAGTGGTCGTAGTATGCGGCTGATGGCGCTTCTTGCCCTTCTCAACTTCCCCCTGCCTCAAAATCACTCCTTTCAACCACTCCCGTCGTCCTCATACATCCAGCTGTTGTCTCTTCGTCTGGAAATTTCCTGGCGTACATCTTCACCGGCCACGAGGTTGGTCGTCTCCTGATGGCTCGTAGTGTGGACGGGACTCTAGGGTGCTATGTGAACTTCAGTACCCCTAAGCTGTGGTTGAACTTTGGGGACACCAGGAATCTAGCTTGGGCGATCTGTGTTGTAGTGTTCGTTGACTCGAACGAATCTTTGCGTGACCTGCCTCATCTGAACGATGACATGGCGAACGAGGTTGCAACGGTAAGTATCGCTAAGACCATCAATGCGGGCTGCTGCTTCGAAGCAGCACCAGGGAGTGGGTTCGCCTTCAGTTGCATGTTTGGTGGACGTTCCACCACGTCTGACGAGTCAAAGTAGGCGTATTTGCATCGCTCGCCATCCTGGAGCTGTTCGTTGGTGAGGACCGACAGTTCGTTGGGAAAGTCCATAACCGGAACGTTGGGGTAGAAGCCTTTCTTCTGCAGAATGTAGCGCGCTTGTGCGTACAGTGCGTAGTTCTCTGCGTTGTTGGCAGCATCGTAGGGCATTTGCGTTGAAAGAACTGCCAGCAGCTTCGATCGTGTTACACCATACGCGTACTTGAGGGTTTGAATGTCGTTCGGGCTAGTGCCGTCGGGGCGGTCATTCAACACGCCTGCAAGAACGGTTGTGTTCATCGCTCCTTGTGTGACAACGGTCGCCCACTCCCTGCCAGATGCCGAATTCGCTCGTGCTGGAATAGCCTTCTCCACGACTGCAACGCCCACACCGCTGATATGCATCACCATCCTTGCCCACAGTGTTGCCCTGTTGTAATACTCGTGCAGCCTCTCTTTCTCCATCTGATTGCCGGCCTTCTTGTCAACCCTTTCCACGAGCGCATCCAACTTGAAGTAGTCCTTGCAGAAGTTGATCATTGGGAGATTGCCCATGTTGTATGCGACATGGTTTCCCTCTCTCTTGTTTCCCGTCTTGCAGATGTTGCTTGGGTCATCGCATCGTACATGGACATCTGGATTGACTGCCTCGTTTCCTTGCAGGTTGGCGTATTGCGCTGCGCGTCGAAGGTTCGATTCGATCATCGATGAATAGTTCGCAATTCGCAAGGGTTGACCGAAGAGCTCGATGGCGGGTTGGCCATTTGGATCGTAGGGTGTGGCTGCTTGGAACAGCTCGGTCATCTCCACAAAGCCATCTCGAATGTCTTCGATGTCAGACGACGAACATCCTTCACCACCAGTCAAAGTCGCAGCAAATTGTGGCCTTGTTTTGCCCTTATCTTCGGCAATTACTCCATCGTCATCCGGAATAGCGATCGCATGAGCGATTAGTGCAATAGATAGAAATGTTGGCAGAGACAGAAGGGTGCGAAGGGTGAGCATGGCCGCTTCGGAAAGCGACTCGTAAGCTCAATGTGAGGACGCTTAGATCGCGGCCCTTTCGAAGAGACGCGTTATCTCTGCAAGGTTGCTGCGACCAAGGCTAAGATAGAGTAGGGTGCGCGTTCGTATGCGAGATATGGCGCAATTAGGCGTGTTCGAAGTCCAGCAGAAGCTGCGGAATCACGGTATGTCAAGGTGTACGTCCACTGGAAGAGCCGGTTCGCAGACACGTTTGGTGTCGTGAGAGGACCTGAGGCGCTCTGTCACAGTGGGTGAGAGTACGGTGCATTGCAGCGCCTGGGCACTCTAGGATAAGGGAGGGAGGTTCGCCGCAGTTCTGCAGACCTACCTCTCCTAAAGACCGGCAAGTGGGGCCAAGCTTCTGGGCTAGATCTTCCGGCACAGCATTGGAAACGCCAAACCCAGGAGTTTTGCAAGGCCTGAGGGCCTGAGTCATGCCTGCCCGCCTCGATAAATAACTAGGTGATTGCGACACTTCGGAAATGTATTCTGTCGGTCCGAACATCGCTGTAATCAGTCTGAACACAGGATCATTGTCTTGTGTCGACGAGCTGCACCGCATCCTCCGCATTCGACACCTGTCGATGTCCCTGCGGCTCGTGTCTCACACTTCCGCAACGGGCAGGACGCCATATTAGCATGAAACCCGTGACGAAATACCAAGACTTCTCAAATAATGCAATGACAGCGAACGATGAACACGATCATTCCAAGCTCCTCAACGCTCGCGACGGACCTTCTTTGAGGGATAAGCAAAGATCGGCAGGATGTAAACTTTATTAGCGGCACATTGTCGGCCAGTATCGTTAAGTTTTCAATTGAAGAGGACGAGCTTGGACATGCTCGGCGGTTGTCAGGGAAGGCAAGAGAATTAATCAACGCTGATGTCGCGACACGCCAAGATTTCCGGAAAGGTCGGCACACCCAGTGCTCCAGCCCGTGATTGTTACTGAACACTCGAACACCATACGAAATGGTCAGCCTCGAAATACGAATGAAGCTACGTGATGCCGCACAGCAATGACTGTAACAGGCAAGCTATAAGACACGAAAGCGAAGTCAATTAAATCCCAAGTGCCCAGGTAGGCTACCTAAGAAAAACGCACGGCACGTGGCATCGCGGATTGTGTAAAGTACTCTGCATTCGAGATTCACCGACATCATTATTGGTGGACGAAATCGATCGCACGTCTAAGAGAATCTAGGACCTAATATTACCGGATTTCAGTACAGGTATTGGCCTTGCAGGGTTCAATCCGGTGATTGGCTATCTAGGTAGAGATACCCATACAGCAAACAAGACCTCTGCACCATCCGGCAACATGGAAGTCGCATCGTAATCATCGACTTTTATCACCGCAAGGCTGAAGTATATAGCCATTTAGTCGTCATAATTCCAGTTAGCCGACCGGGAAGGACCGCAAACTACGCCGGACTAAACTCCGCATAGAACCCACAAGCCTGATCGAGGCTGATAGACGGGCGAGGCTGCTGAGTGATGGCATTCGACTTCACTGGTTTCCCCGCACACGGCAACACCGCATGCCCGTCATCTAGGAACCTAGACTCGGAAGTGGTGGTAAGAATGGTCATCAATTGTCAATGTCTAACAAGGGCATTTGAACCTAGTAGCTGGATTTGAGTATGTATCGCATGTATAAGACCAAGTTGAAAAGACATCGATTGGTATCGTTATAAACGGCCCTGTACTCCGCATTTCAATCGCTCGTATAATTTTCTTGTCTACAGATCGAAATGCGCTTCACTGCCTCCTTCCTTGCCTCGATCGGCCTTGCTCACGCTCAAATTAATGGCACAAACGGCATTGGAACGACACCTATAGATCGCTCCGCTGTATCGGCCGACCAAGCATATCAAATCATTCAAGCAGCCGTTGCAAACGCGACCGCCATAGGAGTGCCCCAAAACATTGCTGTTGTAGACCCGTCCGGTCTCTTGGTCGCATTCCTCCGTATGGACAATGCATTCATTGGATCCATTGATATCAGCCAAAAGAAGGCGAGGACGGTAGTACTTTTCAATGGAATGCCCAGCGCAAGTCTCTACAACGCATCTCAGCCTGGTGCGCCCTTGTATGGAATTGAGCAAACAAATGGTGGACTTGTCGTCTTTGGAGGAGGGTGAGTCCTAAAAACCAAGCATGTACACAAGCCAGCGAATTGATCAACTACCAGATTGCCGATCCACTACCAAGGAAAGTTAATTGGTGCTGTAGGTGTCAGCGGGGGCACAGTGCCACAGGACGTCGAGGTTGCTACAGCTGGACTCGCGGGGCTTGGTGCGAGCGCTACTGCGCCGATGTAAATTTGTCTTAAACTATATGACATATAAACTAATGCCAGTGCGAAGATATGCCATCAAATTGCAAAGGCTGAAGTCTGAAAGGACACCCCAAACACGAGGCAACAAAGGGGCGTTAGCAGCTGCGACTGTCGTCTAAAGGTAGACAGCGATGAGCGCCCTGCACAATCCATTTCTCATCAAGTAATGATGGACTAAAGTTTTGATTTTATTGTCCGACCAGAGCTTGCATACTGATTGCTATATTTAGAACGTCTCACCCCACTACACTTCGAACAGAAGGCAGCAACGATTTGGACGTTGACCTCACACGTAGCCACTCAGGAAATACAGCGGCTATATGCCAACCACCCGGAGCCTGGCCAGCAAATAACTCATATGTCATTCGCGTCGTGATTTGATTCATCATGCTGGGTCTAGAAACCGGCGTATACATTCCTCTCCCTACTCCAACCTCAATCCGAGTTCTTCTACTGGCTCCAGGGGAACCGGAAGATGATATCTTCTGTTATCTTTCTCCGTGCGACCTAGACAAAGACCGCACCATTGATCCCTCTATCCCACGACCATTTGAGAACACATGCGTGGCTACTGCCGGACCATTAGACGATAATGGTGAAACAAAACGGTTCATGTTGCACATGGACTCCTACATCGATGAGAGCGAATTGAAAGCAATAGAACCATCTGAGCCTCTACCCTCGTCATCCAGGGACGCCAATAGCCGAGCCGAAGAGGCGGATAACTCCGAAATCATCAAGAAAGTCCAAGATTTTGCTTCGGATTTCTTGAAGAGCCGAGGCACTGAGGACGATGGCATTGAGGAGAAGCTAGACGAAGGTCACGAGCTCAGCGACGACTGGTGGGATCTATTGCAACTGACGAAACTCACGATGAGTACCGGTACCCTCGACAGTCGAGTCCACCGACATCCATTTCAACGATTCACAGCGCTATCGTACGTCTGGGGAAGTGTCGAAAATCCGGCATACATTACTATTGACGGCCATACGAGGTTTCAGGTCACTAGAAACCTGTTCGAAGCGTTGAAGTGCCTGCGCCGTCCCGATATAGCTCAATCAATCTGGGTAGATGCCATTTGTATCAACCAGAACGACCTAGAGGAAAAAAGAGTCCAGATTGGCCTGATGGGACGAGTTTATAAGCAAGCTCAGAAAGTGATTGCGTATGTGCCTCAGGATCCGGAGGACATTGAGCCATTCAATGAGGTGGTGGGTAAGATATACCAAGCAGGCGTGCAGTGTAGGAAGGTCATCGAATCAGAACATATGCGTGAAGGACAGAAAACTAGTGGAGACATGGAAGATGATCGACATGCAGAACCTCAACAGCAGCGGCAAGAGAGCGATAGTCCAGAGTCTGATGCACCAGGCATACGAATCAAGACGATGCCTCTCAAGCCAACAGGTACGTGTATTGAAGACTACGATGTGCCGGTTGAAGATGATCCTGCATGGTGTGCCTGGCGACGGTTCTTTGCGTCTCCTTACTTCAGAAGGATTTGGATTCTGCAGGAATTCTCTCTTGCCAAGAATCTATACCTCCACAACGGTCGCTCGCTATTAGCATCCACCACGATTCTCGTCGTTATGGATTGTGTCCAACGTCATAGTAGACTACTCAACGCACAATATCTGGGGCGCGGAGAAAATGATGAGTTGAGTCGAGCGGCGGCTCTCGGATGGAGAGGTCTGGAGATGATGAATATGGAGAGAGTCTTCGCACGAGAAGAACTTCATAATGAGAATACGCTCAATATGCTTGCACAGACGTCAGGACTGATAGACAAGATTCGCTACGCCTTTGATTTTGACGCGACCGACCCACGGGACCGCATCTACGCAATCTTGGGCCTGGTATCAGATGCTGAGCACTTCGCATCGCTGGTCAGCTATCAGGTGGAAGATACCCATGCGAAGGTCTACAGACGCTTTGCAAAAGCTTTGATCGAACAAGGGCACCTCGTTAAAATCCTGCACATGGCTTGCAAAGCGCCTCCGACACCAGAATTACCTAGTTGGGTACCAGTGAGTTCGGGATCCATTGATCAAGACCGTATGAGAGCAAGAGCTTACCAAAATTTCAGAACTGGGCCGCTCCCACAATGATGTCGATGGCGCCTGGTGTTCCCTTGAGCAGAGGCTTTCGAGCCGGCGGTGACAGGAAGCCGGTCAGTACCAGCTTTACCCAGAATCAGCTTAACCTCTCCGGGCAGGTCTACTCCAAGATAGCCTTCATGACTTCTCCAGTCAGGAAGTTCAGCCTCAATGCTGATCTGGGTGGTCGAATTCAGGACATTTTCGAGATGTTAATGGAAAACCTCAATGAGCTGGCCGGCTACCTCGCCCAGAGTCCTGTAGAGATCCTCAAAAGCTTCTTTCACTGTTTGACGATGCAGCTCGATACATTCGAATCTCTGAGCCGCGAGGAGCTCAAGACCAGCAGTCTAGTCAATGACTGGGTGCTCTTCAGAACGCTCTTAGCACGCATGATGGAGTACATGCAGATCGAAAATCATGCGGATCACAAAATCACTTTTGGCGCTTTTCCAGAGGAGGACCTTGAGTTCATGCAGAGAGTAATGAGTAATCTGGCAAAAAGGTGCTTCTGTGTCACAAGCCCTGACAATCAAGTTGGTCTGGTACCCGAGCGAGCACAAGTCGGCGATGGTCTTGCGATCATTGAGGGAGCACCGGTGCCGTTTGTGATGAGAGAGGCACGTGAGAGTGCGGCGGGAGAAGAGAAGTTGTACAATCTCGTAGGCGATGCGTACATTCTCGGCGTAATGCGAGGAGAACTTACGCAAGGTGACGGCCATGAGTGGAATCAGATCGTGATTATCTAGGCAAATGGAAGTTCTTTCCCGTGTTCAGTCTTAAGACATGCAACCCATCATTTCTGTCTCAAACATGTGACGTCACCCCATCACAGCTTGAACCCTCGCATTCTCGGCCCATGTCTCCTACATCGGAAGAGCCGAATAACACGAGGCCGGATAAGACGCCTGTTGAACGCACTCACTGCCATACCCCGCGATTAGTGCCCGAACCCTTCGTGGATGCGGGGTGATCGGGTGCAGGATTACCGCAACGGGTATACCGCGAGCATGTGTTCATGATGGAAGCAGTCGAACACGCTACTTGGACCGCGTGTTGAGGGGCGAATCGCGGGCTCGCGGAAGAAGAATGGCAGAATTGGGCGTGTTTGTAGCCGGGATGGCGTGAGGTGGTGAGGTTTAAGAGGAGCGATGCCCCGAGACGTGGTGTGAGTGACTTTGGCAGCACGTCGACTACTTCAAGTACCTTGGGAGGTCAGCTATACACATCTTCAATAGCGCTTCGAGTCGTTACACTGCTTGATTTAAGGAGCTTGTTCTACTATGGCGAACGGGAACATGAATGCGGTGAGGTTCCACGGGCAGTACGATTTGCGATACGAGGAGATTCCGATTCCAGAGGTGAAGCCTGGACAAGTCAAGATCAAGCCAGCTTGGGTAGGAATTTGCGGAAGTGGTAAGTTCGTTCAGTGCGTCTGATCAGCATCGACTGAACATTCTTAGACCTGCACGAGTATCTCGGCGGCCCAAATCTCTGTCCTACGACACCACACCCGATCACAGGAGAAACCGTTCCTTTGACGTTTGGACACGAGTTCAGCGGCGTAGTCGAGGAAGTAGCTGATGATGTGAAAGATTATAAGAAGGGTGACCGAGTGGTTGTACAACCCATCATCTATGACGGGACATGCACGGCCTGTGAGGAAGGCCTGCACAACTGCTGCTGGAGCAACGGCTTTGTAGGGCTGTCCGGGTGGGGCGGTGGACTAGCAGACCACATTGTAGTCCCAACCTCGACTCTTTATCACCTCCCGGACAACGTTCCTTTGGAGATCGGCGCACTCGTCGAGCCACTCGCCGTTGGCTGGCATGCGGTCAAAGTCAGCCCATTCAAGAAGGGCAATGTTGTACTTATTCTCGGTGGCGGGCCAATTGGCATCTCAACCATCCTGGCACTGAAGGCGAAGGGCTGCGATAGAATCATCGTCTCCGAAGTCTCGAGCAAACGGCAAGAATTTGCGAAAAAGTTTGGCGCAGATTACATCATTGACCCAACAAAGGAAAATATACCCAAACGCTGCAAAGAGCTGAGTGACGGAAAGGGCGTCCACATTGTGTACGACTGCGCAGGCGTGCAAGCAGCACTAGATCAGGCCGTGCATGCCACACGGCCTCGCGGTTGCATCCTGAACATCGCCATCTGGGAGAAGCCGTGCACGATCACACCGAACGACTTCAACTTTAAAGAGCGGATGTATATGGGCATCGCGACATATGAAGTGGGCGACTTCCAGGAGGTGATCGATGCGCTGTCGTCGGGGAGCATGAAGCCTGATGAGATGATTACGCAGAGGATCAAACTGACGGAAGTGGAGGAGAAGGGGTTCAAGTCGTTGATACACGACAAAGACAACCAAGTCAAGATCTTGGTCGAGGTCGGAGGTGGAAAGTGAGACGAGAGAACAGTTGCGAAGTGCAATAGAGACGTATTGATGGTTTCTGGAGCACCTTGATGTCACATTAGCGTGTAGCTGTAATGGTCTGGATCTCATACATCTGAATTAGGAATCTCACAAGAGTTGATTTCATGTACATTGTTTGCTATAGGACTTGTTCCAAAAGCACCTTCACGTTCAAGTCACATCGAAAGTTCGAAGAACAACGAATGCTCGTGGAGTCGCTCTGCGAGCTTCAGCCCAAAGTGAGCGAACTAGAACTGGAGAATTTGCCAAAGGTGGTAACACCACGTTCCAAAGGCCGACTGCACAAGACGTACTGGTCGATATGGAGGTCGCGGGCTGTTCAATCTTCGCACATAGACTAATTGACACGGTACTGAGCAGATACCCCGTGGCAATTTAAGAAAGTGCGGATCACAAAGATCAAGGGCTTTGAGAAGCCGAATGAAATCATCGTGTATTGAGTAGCACACACTACTCATCATCGTCCTCATCATCGCCTTGTACGTCCATGACTCGCTCGCCAGCTCTCTCGAGCGTGCGACGGCTCCAGACACGAACGCCTTTGTATATGGCCTGCACTAAGTCAGTGGGGCAAGTGGTATTCGCATCATGAAGTACTTACGGCTAGAAAGGTGCCTACACCAATTAAGATGATGATCCAGCTGACCTGCTCGTACCGATCTCGGCCAGTAGCTCGCCCTCGACCACCACCAATCCTGAAGTAAGAGAGCGGGCTGGTGACGATGACCTTTAGAAAGCCGAGCACGCCCATACCCGCGAAACCTTTGGCAAAGTGCTCTGCCCAGGAGTCCGACTCATCGTCGGGTTCATCGTAGTAGACTCGACTGGAACTTGCCCATGGCATGAGAGTGCTCCAGGGATCAAAATACAAGTTCAGAATAGGATCGGCAAAAAACCCAAGGATGAATACCATCGATGTCATGATCAGAACAGTCAGTATGATTTGAGCAGCTAAGTTACGATTAGCATTGTGCGTGTTGGACTGCTTGCCTAGGTGACTTACTGATACTACCAACGAACCGGCCAGCCCCAAGTCGCGCGAGTCGATACTTGAAACCACAAGTTGGACATTGCCAGTAGTTCCTCCGTCCGTAACTAGGGTCGGCGTGGCGCCATGCTTGCAGACACTCGTCATGGACATACTTCGAGGAACCTTTGCACAGGCAAGGTCTGATCAAACGACCGCCTTCATCTTCATACACCACATTGGGATGAGATGACTGCAGAAAACCCGGGAGGCTCTCGGAGGGAGCGTTGAAAGTTGGTTGAACAACCTCAAGGCAAATCCTGCACTGTCGAGGTGGCCAATGGGTGCGCCTTGGTCGTCCGCCTTGTTTGGGCTGTGACGATCCATCCGTAGCCGAGGTACCTTGGGCATGGGGTTGTGGTATTGACGAGGTTTCACCAGGTACGGGTTCGTCCTTTGGTACATCGTCCGGCCAGTACCAGCCCGGCATAGCTTGGAAGCCGGACGAGGAAGACATATCTCCAATGAGAGAAGAGTAATAAGGCTCAGGGCCTGGAGAGGTCAATTATACGCTTACCAACAAAGCCTGACGGAAACACATGAGTACAAAGATGATAGTGCGGGTAAGGTCAAACAGGTAATCGCGGGGGTGACATTTGCCAATGCAAGCGCCTCAGACCAGACCAGGGGCCGACGCAGCGTTCTAGATATGTAAGTCTGTCACGAAGAGACACGGTGGCAGGGGAAGTAGAGGGAACAGCACCGAACGAAGATTATTCGCAGGCTGGAGCGGCCCGGGCGCGGACTTGGCGTATGTCACGTGTATCTGACGTGGTCCATGCTTTACCCGCCGCCGCGTCCCATCGATTGCCTGGAGCTACAAACGAGCTCCAAACTCACACCCATCTCGCACCCCGCAAAGGCTGTTTGTCCTCTCCCCTTACCGTGACATTCCGCCGACCTTCCCAGTACTACATCACACACCGCCATGGCTGACAGATATTCATTCTCGCTCACCACCTTCTCGCCCAGGTAAACACCCACTCCCCGCCGCGCTGGCTCTTATTCCGCCTGCTAATATGACGACAGTGGAAAGCTGGTACAGATTGGTACGCGCAAATGTCACTCACAACACCTGTGAGGTTTACCTGTTCCTGTGGTACTAATACTGTCTTAGAGTATGCCCTCAATGCTGTCAACCAAGGTGTCACTTCGCTAGGAATCAAGGGTACGTCTATATTCTGTGTTTGCGGAATCAGGAACTGATTGCCCTTTGCAGCCACAAACGGCATTGTCCTTGCGACCGAGAAGAAGTCATCATCACCCCTCATCGACTCCGCATCGTCATCGAAGGTCAGCCTGGTAACACCGAACATCGGCATGGTCTACTCAGGCATGGGCCCAGACTACCGTGTCCTCGTCGACAAGGCCCGCAAGGTCTCACACACCGAATACAAGCGCATCTACAACGAGTACCCACCCACCAGAATATTAGTGCAGGATGTGGCGCGAGTGATGCAGGAAGCGACACAGTCAGGTGGTGTCAGGCCGTATGGCGTCAGCTTGCTCATTGCTGGATGGGATGATGGCATTGAGCCAGAGGCTGAGGGCAAGAGCGATGAGCAGACCAGCGAAGAGAAGAAGAAAGTTAGCGGCAAGACCGGTGGCATCTTGAAAGGCGGGCCAAGTCTGTACCAGGTCGACCCTAGCGGCAGCTACTTCCCTTGGAAAGCGACGGCAATTGGCAAGAGCGCGACGAGCGCGAAGACTTTCCTCGAGAAGCGATACACAGAGGGTCTGGAGTTGGAAGATGCCATTCACATTGCCCTTCTCACGCTGAAGGAGACGATAGAAGGAGAGATGAATGGTGACACCGTTGAAATTGGCATCGTTGGACCGCCTGAGGAGAGGCTGCTCGGTGTCGAGGGAGTCGAAGGGGCAGTGGGCCCTCGTTTCAGGAAGCTGAGCCCTTCTGAGGTCGAGGACTACCTAACGAACCTATAGAGATCCTGGAAGTCTACTCGTTCGAGTTGCAACTTTCCCGGCCTCGTAAGCGCCGCTATGGGTGGCCTAGGCTGGCGCCGACGGTGTTACGCAAAAGATCATAGACACGAACCGACCAGATGTAGCATTGACGAAAACCATGACTTACCGTATACTTCACTTTGTGCTCCACATGTCATCTTGAACGTTCAACGGCTCTGTCGAGTTTCGGCACAACCAAATGAGTGTTGAAGCACAGGCGCACCCTGCTTCGTCCGTTATGCAGGTCTGACCAATCATCGGCTAGCGGGAAACAGCCCATCTCTGGCATGAGCACCTTGTGTCTTCATCTCTTCCGACCAGACATGGGGTGAGGCGCCTAGCTTTGCAATGAACCGATGGCTACCCCGGCGGAGCTTGATGACTGTGCATCAGTCCGTGCGGCCACATTTGACTCTCAGCCCATCGTCTTGCGCTCATATCAGGCTGAGATGGTGGAAGAGAGTCTCAACTCGAACATCATTGTTGTTATGGATACAGGCAGCGGCAAAACACACATGTTCGTCGGGACACCAAATCCAATTTCAAAAACTAACAGCTGCGAGTGCAATCGACCGCACTAGGGCTGAGCTTGAGATATGCCCTCCTTCCAAGGTACGAAGTTCTCTCAGAAAGCTATGCTTGATTCTTGGACTTATGTTGCAAAGCGCGTATGGTTTCTCGCACCTACTGTCACGCTGTGTACACAACAAGGCGAAGTTTTCCGCCACTACCTCCCGAACTACAATGTACTGGTCCTCAGCGGCGAAGATGGCGTTGACCATTGGACAGAACAGAGCGTATGGGACGCTGTACTGCACAATGTTCGTATTGTTTTGTCTACGCATCAAGTGTTGTATGACGCTCTCGCTCACGCATTCGTCAAAATGGACGATCTGGCTCTGTTGATTTTCGATGAAGGTCAGTAAACATGGTTTACAAGTATGTTCACGAGGCCTGACGAATAGGTAGCCCACCATTGTACCCTCAACCATCCAGCCAATCGCATCATGTCGAATTTTTATATCCCTAGGGTCGAGAGAGGAGATCGGAGTCTTCCCATGATCCTCGGTTTGAGCGCGAGTCCCGTCATGAGAGCAAATGCTACTACAGCAGCCTTGGAGTAAGAATTTGCACCTAGGTATATTGATGACGCTGACAAAGACCTAAGGCAAATTGAACGAAACATGCATGCTACTGCAAAAACACCGAAGAAGAGTCGTTCGGAGCTGGCACAATATGTTCACCAGCCTGAATTGGTCAGAGTGGACTACCAAGTGGAAGACCAGCAAGCACATCAGTCTCTACTATTTACAGCTCTCGCACGCAGCTACACAGATTACAGTCTTATGCAGGATCCCTATACTAAAGACCTTCTACAAAAGCAGCAAGACGGAGTCGACGTTTCCAGGCAACTGCAGAAGCTATTTGTGAGCCAGAAAACCTACTGCACCGAGCAACTTAAGACCTTGACTACCAAATCGCAAGCCTTGATGCAAGAGCTTGGGCCGTCTGCAGTTGAGTGGTATCTACACCAATGCATGGCCAGGTTCGAACAGAGTGTTTGCGATGCCGACCAATCTTTTGACTGGTCGAACGACGAGAAGCAGCATCTACTGAACGTCATGAGACAACTTCCTTTCCAAGGACTTGCGCCTTGTCCCTCGCTCGAGATTGATCACATATCTCGTAAAGTCGAAAGCTTGATAGATGTTCTAGTTAGCGAGGTTCAGAACAACCTCAGCTTCACGGGCCTGGTCTTCGTTGAGCAACGCGTTTGGGTTGCGGTTTTAGCCGAAGTCCTTTCTGTACACCCTCGCACCAAAGACTTGTTCCGGGTGGGCACATTCCTTGGGACGTCACAATCAAGTAGGCGCAAGGCAATGCTTGCTGCCATGGCCGAACCAAGGAACCAGAAAAGCACATTGGAGGATTTCCGAGCAGGGACGACCAATTTAATACTCGCTACGAGTGTTCTTGAGGAGGGGATCGATGTGTCTAGCTGTCACTTAGTCATCTGCTTTGAACGCCCGAAGAACCTAAAAAGCTTTGTGCAGCGACGCGGCAGAGCAAGGATGCAGAAGTCCAAGTACTTTGTTTTCATGCCTGAAGTGGGCGGTGGGCGTCCCCCAGAGTCCTGGGAAGCACTGGAACAGGATATGAAAATAGCCTATCTCGATGACATGCGGCAGAGCCAGTTGGCAGATGAGAAGGAAGCAGAAGTGGAGGAGGGATCGCGTTCTTTTGAGGTGGAAGCCATCAGCGAACGTTTGACATTGGATGATGCGTTATCACATCTCAACCACTTTTGTGCACTCTTGGGGTCAGGGCCTTACGTTGATCCGCGTCCGCAGTTCAGGTTCATTTGGTCTGAGGCCGACAACAGTGTCACAGCGGAAGTGACACTCCCCATCTCAGTTGATCGGACAGTACGCACAGCGAGAAGCTTGGACTCGTGGCGAACAGAGAAGATGGCCCGGAAAGATGCCGCCTTTGAAGCGTATAAAGCTCTGCATCTCGCCGGCCTGGTCAACGACAACTTGTTGCCAGTACGGCAGGAAGCTGACGATCTGGCAGCAAAGTTTCAAGTCCCTGATCATACACCCTCTATGGTTCTTAGCTCACCCACTCTTGACCCCTGGCTATCAATCGCTCAACAGCAACAACTGAGGCCCCGGACTTACTTTCGAACACTAGTCGAATTCCACACAGTTGATGAACAGCCTTTGTATATTCGACTGTTCACACCTTCTCCCATCCCGGTTGCTGGCAAAATCAAACTGTTCTGGAACGAAAGCAAGACCTATGCAACTACGATATTGAAACAATCAGAGGTCACGCTGACAACAACAGATCTCATAACACTACGGTCCATCACGCGAAAGATCCTGCAATCCATATATTCTGGAAGGATGCAAGAAGAGAGGCATGACTTCCTGTGGCTATTGGCGCCCTGCGATATGAGAGGGAAGAGCCCAAATTCCATGAAGCTTGCAAGGTGGGATAGCGCCATGAACGGCTGCCAACCAGCCTTGTCAATACTGGCCCAGGGCATGGACCAGAAATCACAGTGGGGCCTCATCTCGCAAGATGGGGATAGTCGAAAATATGTCCTGCAGGCGATTGCCGATCTCCAGACCGATGCCCCAAACACGCAACCATCAGAAGCACAACTTCAAACCTTTCGAGTGCCCAAACGGCGGGATTTCCTCTATCGCGTCATGAACGCAAACAATTTGAATGACGCACACACACGAATGGAGACCCTAAAGGCATCGGAATGTATGGTGGACGACCTGCCAGCATCGTACTCGGTGATCGCGCTTCTGCTGCCATCGGTGTTGTATAGGATCGAGATCGCAATGATCGCGGACACCTTACGGACGACACTGCTCAGTCCTGTCGATATCGAGGCCGATCATCTGCCACTTGTTGTACGAGCACTGACCGCATCCTCCACCAATGAGGATGACAACTACCAACGCCTCGAATTTTTGGGTGACTGTATACTGAAACTTATCTCGTCTCTCCATGTTATGGCAGAGAACCCCACCTGGCCTGAGAGCTTTCTCTCCGGGAAGAAAGGAAAGATCGTAAGCAATGGCTTCCTCGCTCGCGCTACCTTAGAAGCCGGCCTCGACAAGTTTATTATCACCAAACGGTTTACAGGAGCAAGATGGTCTCCCAAGTATGCAGCAGATATACTCAGATCTACCACCCCGCCAGAGAAACAGGAGCGGTCGTCGAAATTGCTTGCTGATGTAGTCGAATCGCTAATTGGTGTAGGGTATGTTGTCGGCGGACTCTCAAAAGCCTTCGCTTGCGTGCAGACGCTTCTCCCACTCGAGAAGTGGACACCAATACCTGAAGCGAATATCAGCTTGAATCAAGCAGCTCCTTCAAACATTAGGATAACTAATCTTGACATCTTGGAGCCCTTGATTGGATATACCTTCACGAAAAAGACGCTGCTCCTGGAGGCACTCACGCATGCTTCTTACGACGGGCCCAATGCTCATTGTAGCTATGACCGACTAGAGTTCCTCGGGGACGCCGTACTCGACTACATCATCTCGACACAGCTGTATGCGCATGATCCGCCGCTGCCACATCAGAAGATGCATGCCATGCGGACGGCGATGGTAAATGCAGCGTTTCTTACCTTCAGTATGTTTGAGTCAACAATCTCGGAGGAGACTACCAACAAGTCAACTCTACAGCCGGAGATCCACCAGAGAGCACTGTGGCAGTTTTTACGATCGAGAAGTCCCCAGTTGATCGCTACTAGGGATTTAGCTTTGCAACAGCACACGAAGGCGAGGCAGCAACTCATTGCCGCGCTGGAGCATGACAAAGAGTTTCCATGGCATCTACTGGCCCTTGTAAACGCACCGAAGTTCTTATCAGACATTGTCGAAAGCGTCATAGGCGCCATCTACATTGATAGTCACGGTGACTTCTCTGCCTGCGAAGTCTTTGTACGCCGCCTTGGCATACTCGACGCGCTTGACCGAATTCTACGCGATAGTGTAGATTGCTTGCACCCTAAGGAGAGACTCGGGCACTTGGCTATAGAGCGCAGTGTCCAGTATGTTCGTATGCGAGACGACATCTCGAGCGGCGTTGGCGCATCGCCTGGCAGGAGCAAGGTACACAGATGTCAAGTTCAGGTTGGCGGGGAGGACGTGGGAGGAGTGGTGGAAGGGTTGACGAGGCTCAACGCTGAAACTGTCGCTGCCTGGAGAGCAAATAAGGTCCTCAGAGCCAAAAGATTCATCGCCGTGGATTGTAGCGGGGATGAAGATGTTTTCTTTGACGCCGATGAGGGAGGCGCTGCAGCACTCGGAAACTGATAACAGTCAGCTGGTGAGGGCACGCGACAAATCTCTCACTTGGATTACATTTTGTGGCCTAAGGTCTAGCAGACAGTGTTGCAACTGTGCACGCGTTCCTAGGTTAGATGTTCGGAGCCCGTTGAGGAGGCAGTGTCCCGGAGGTCGCCGGGGAATGTCTTTCTGCTCAGTATACCTCAACGTTGCCATGTGGTTCAGCACTTCACGTCTTCTGCCAGGCAGCGACAGGTTTAAGGGTAGGGTAACAAAGCCGAGATGGAGATTGTGGGTGCCGTTAACGCCGCCTAGCATGACACGTGGGAGCTCTTGGCTTGCGATCTGAAGGTCACTTCTTACACCATGCCCCAGTAAGAGTATGCTTCGATTTATCCATTGCAGCCTGAGATTTAATCCGGATTAGTCAAGGGTAGGTGTTTGAATGTAGGCACCTTTTGAAGCATCAAATCACCGTGACGCTAAGCGACAGAATCCCTGCAGCAGCTTGAGAAGCGGCCCCAAGAATCGCCGCTCTGCTGCTCACCTTCTAGCCTTCATAATCAAACAAATCATGTCTCGGTGCCAGAAGAAGGATCCTCGGTGCAGTGCCGCTGCGTTGACCTTGTGGGGTTTCGCGTGGCGTTGGTCTCCGTGCCCGTCATGAGGCGTGTGGCGCACATCAACCATTGCACTTTGCACAAGACTGACCATGCCGTACGCTGACTCCGGACCGTCCCCTCTCATATGGGGGCCATCTGCCTCAGTATGTTGTTGCGTTATTGCGGCACTGAGACACTCAACTGTCACCCAAGGCAGCATGAAATATCTTGCCAATATAAGACTGGCAGACATCGTCGCTGCAGAACAAATCATCACAACCCCGCACAAATCTCTTTGATACTTTTTCTACTAGACAATACTATCATCTTTGGAATATCGGCAGCATTCGTCCGACATCAACATCTCCCACCACCATGTCTTCATCCCAGCAAAACTCCCAACAGCCATCTGCTGGGAGGGCAACAGGAGCGTCTGGCGGGGCATATGGCAAGTTTCCCTGCAGAAATGCATGGAGGGAAGGTCATCCTAGAGAGTATCATTTGGTGGATACTGCCGATGCTTTGTGTGCTTCATGCCAGGTATGATTCAGCTGTTCCCAGAACCATGGGCCAACATGCCACTAACCACCGCACCAGTGCGAGCCTCGCTCTCGGCGCTGAAATGATACCGACTTCCGGCGACTCCGTAGGACAGCCATCTAAATGGTGAATTCGCATCTTGTCGAGCTCAGAATTCGAGTATTGAGATGACCGTTGGAAGGATGCGAAGGATGCAGAAGATGGAGTACGCCGCCGGAATGCATTGGGAGGATTTCCTGACTTTCTAAGCGAGCCGAAGGTGTTCAATTGTTTGGGACTGGCGGCAATTTGTATGGTCTTTGGAGTGTGCGTGCGCTCTACACCTTTGGAGTAGCACTGCACGTGTACCGGGCAGCCCTAACCACCTGTCTGGCCTGTTAGATTTCTTTTCATATCCTAGATTTCCTTCATAGCTCGACGGTCTTTGTGTAGAACATGTTCATACATGGAATGACTCGACACTACACTTCCACCAACCATTTACAAAATTCATGCACTCTATGATAAACTCGTCACGATGCGATACTGATGGCAGACTAGGACACATTGAATTCGTCCCACGGAGGTGCAGCAGATCCTGAGCAGATTCTGAATCCCGCAACATCAAAAGCAGCGCTGGAGCTAGGCAAGTGGTGCGAAACCATCCGGGTTCAACGGGAAGAACGCACTGACTGGCCCTGCGTCCTGTGACAACACCATCGCAGAAGCTGCCAACTGGTGAGTAGCAACAGGCATCAACACGTGCCCATGGCCCCATTACCTGTGCTGCGGCGCTGCTTTCCTTCTTCCCAACCAGGAAAGCGAGCTCTGACTCGAGACGACCACAACATTCGCCAGGCTAAACTCTTACTTTCTCAAAACTTCCATACATAGGGCTCGCAATCGCAGCCTTAGCTTATCTCGACAAGCGTATTTGCCGCGATGGACGGCTTTGCTCAGCATCCGCCCCGCATGCGTCATTCATCACCTGTTCGCTACGCTGCAAGCTGGGCGCCACTGTCACCCATCTGATCACACTCCACGTCCCGTGTGCGGACGAGCAACAACAGGAGCAACTCAAGGCCCCAATTCTTGTACCTTTCACCATTGGAAACTTAATGCTCATGATGACCAACATGGTTGGCACCGACGATGCAAATCAGCGCATGGTCGCGTGGGATTGCCCAGTGGAGCGTGGAGACAATCTGCCGTCAACATTGTCACAGGAGATCGATTCTACAAGCATTAGGAATGCGTCTATCGCGTTACAGGAATCCTTGCTCCAACGGCCCGGCATACCCATGCCTGTCGATGGACTTCGTACCGATTAAACCGCGTTGGCACCGGCGTATTCTGCCATTGCCATCCACAGGCCGTTCAGTCCCCGACACCATCTCAGGCACAGCAATGGTGTCCGCTCGAACCTACTGGGCAGGACGAGGCATCATCGGTCCGACAAGCAGCATACATCACCAGTGACGAACTTTCGCCTCCTTTCCGATATGAGCCCAAAGCGGATCACATGGCCAGAACCGTACGCCTTTCAGTGTCCACGAAGCGTCATACGCAGCGCAATGTGACACCCCGTTGGCGTCTGAAATGTCCTCCCGCTGCAAAGAGGGAGGCTCAGCTCCAAGGAAATGCGTGTCGTACTACTGATACGCTCAACATTAATGGCAGTATTCCCAGCTCTCCGCAAAATGGACCCCCTTGACTCGCAACGATGAGGCGCAGAAGCTCACGACTCGTGGACATCGCCCTACACATGGACGCACCACCGACAGGCCCTCCAAAGACCCACATGTTGCGCAACATAGTAATCGCAAACGAACACGATACTAGAACGTCAATAACGGCGGTTAGACCAGACATAGCCATCCGCGGCACCAAGACTTTGCGAAGACTTTGCGAACCGACCTTCACAAAACTGGCGAACACGTCATGACAATATACAACGGTTGCATCGTCACCCGCATACTGAGCTGTCGACCCACAGCTAATTCAGTATCCATTTAGAGGGCGGCAGATGCTGGGCAGTTGTCGATCTCTGTCTCGCAGAAGTGAGCTCTACAGCTGCACATCCAGCTGCCCAACCAAACCGGTGAAGGCCCCCCCAATCAGAGACGTTCGCAGTTCAGCGTTCTGAAACCTTGCCTTCTGAAGATAAGACCGAAGCAGGTGACTGGAATGCCATGCATGCACGCCTCATGGGAACAGCACTGCAGTATGCAGCGAGGCATGCACACTGCACATCCACGACACAGACGCGTTCTCAACGGCATCGTACATGATCCTTCTTAGGTTGGCTTTACAGACATAGCCCCCAGTCTTCAGCTCGCGATGCCCGGACATACGCGATGGCAATGAGCGGATTCAGGGCTACAACCAAGCGGTCGGGACACCTTCTCACAGCCCCTTCACTGTATGAAAAGAAATTTGCGTCTGAATGCCAATGACTAAGTAGCTCGAGGAACAATCTGATCTGCCTCAGCACTCACTCCTGGGCTCATTGACGGAAAATACGCCTCACAAGGCAGGTCTTGAAATGACTGCGACTTCAACTATTCCGGATTCCGAACGTTTTGAGCAGAGGTCGTGATCCTGCGCTCAGCTCACAGACATCTGTTCACACCTAGGCGCGCGGCACGGCAGCCAGGTACGCGTTGATCACTCTTGAAGCCCGCGAAACACGTCCCTTGATCCATGACATTGTCTCAAGCAATCGTCCGTTCTGATTCGGTCCGACGACGTCTGCGCAGCTGTGCCGCTTTAAGCGCCTGACTCTAGCGCGTAAGGCTGGCTTGGTTACCAGGCTGTCGGGTCCGTGGCAAAAAGGAGTGGACGAGACAACACGACACATCTTGGTACGAGCGACGCTAGTGCGTCTACACCGGGGGATCTCCGTGTGTACGCATGGCTGTCAGGCAGCGCGCACGCATGACGCAGTCGATGGAGTGCATGAGGTGTCTTTTCTTCGTCCGAACCTGGAAGCTCGGACCATTAGGCTATTGGGTCCGGGGATCCTTGCACGCGGCTGGCTGCTTATGTCGCAGACGGTGGGATGAGACGAACTGATTCTTAAAGGACATCACGGCTGTGGCCCCCCTATGAGCAGGCAGCTTCACAGCCTTCAGAGAGGGCAAGCGGCGCAGTTCGAGCTCGGTGCTGTTTCACGGTCCTACTTGATCGTGCACACGGGATGCCGGGTTGTCGGACGCCGAGAGTGGGCAATGCCCAACCTTCAAATGCTGCGAGTGAATTTCCGCTTGATATGTTCCGAATATCGAGGTGAGTCTGGCAGCATAGACCTGCTTGCAATGAAAAGTAGCCGATCAGCCTTAATCTGATGTCCAAACTTCACCAGCATAACTGGGTTACGAGGACAATCTGAATATTTGTATTTTGAGGAGTAGTACTGTCTCCAAACCGAACATTGCCTTTTCAATTATATATGCTATCATTATCATAATACAGTCAAACACTCATAGATCAAACAGTATCCGCAAACAATATCTGTACCCCAACGCCGTCGCTTGGATATCGTATGCGGTTGAGTCTTTTAATTTCCAGTTTCTGCGCAGATTGTTAGCCATCGCGTCCAATACCATGAAGTGGAAGTACTCACCAGTCTCGACACCGGGCTGTCGGCCCTCCAGCCCACCGGTCACCTTCTTCGTGAGCTTCTTAATGCCAATCTTGGTCTCATCCTTTGCAAACACCAAATTACGTGCAGGCTTCCACTGCATCAGTCCGCGGTGTTTGCGCTCCTCAGTCCGCTTATTCTGCTTGTTTATGCTCTTCGCGGACTGGCTGCTCCCATTTGTGTCTGTGGTCTCCCACGTGCGCGCAGTGCTCTGGCTAGGACGAGACTGACCGCCGTCAGGAGACAGGTCAGTGGCCTGATGTTTGATGCTGCCGTTGGGGTGCTTTCCCTGATCGCCGCCGCCAGGGCCACCGGACATGGATGCCGCGCTGTCTACGTTCGTTGCATCTTCGACGCCCAGGTCTGAGCTGGATGTCGTTGTGTCGTCAGAGATGTCGTCGTGGTCTTCATCTGAGGACGGGTGGAAAGGGTCATGTAGGGGCTCATCGACACCTGGTTCCCTGCGCTTGCGGCCCTTGGTATCCATGTATGCTTTGGGATCTTCACCAAATGCGCCAGACCAGTCCTTTCCGTCCTTTGCGAGCCATTTCTTCTTCTCCTCTTCGTCTGCGTTCTTGAGAATGTCGCGGCCGGCAGTGAGAGATTCTTCGTGCAGCTGCTGGACACGCTCGGGAAGTTCCTTGTCGACTTTGCGGTTGCGGACACCTTCGGTGAGACAGGCTTCCCACGTTTCGTAGGTCTCGCGGGAGTCGTTATCGACGACGAAGGCTTCGTGAGACTCGTCTGTACCAGCCTTGAAACGAGCGCGGAATTGCAGGCGGCCAATTTCCTTGAGGTCCTCGAGACCAGGTTCCTTCTCGCAATTGTCTTCAGTGATGTAGTTTTGAGTAAGACGCTGGGGGTGCTGCGTTGTCCAGATAGGGATGTTGATGTCGGCATCCTCGTTGTCAATGAAATGCTGAAGCCAGATGACAGCGTAAGCGTCTGCCTTGCGTTTGCCAGAAATGTGGAACTCGAAGACAATTGGCGACCTGTATCGGTGCTTGACGGGCAGGCGGACATTGTCACGCCCATTACTCTCTTCCAAATCAAAGAAGTAGCCGTCACCTTCGGGCAGCTTATGCGCATGGGCGCGGCTGATCTTGCCAGTGCTACCACCGGTTCGCAGCTTGATCTTAGGAGAGTGGGTGTAACCAGTCATCAAGATGTTTTTCGACCGGAACTCGAATGTACCAACATCCCAGCCGAGCATCTGAGGAGGCAAGCGTGTCTCAATACTGCGGAAAAGAAGCGAGATGCGGATACGACCGAATCCAATACCACCATCAAGAGGATACCATCGAGTGGCCTGTGATGAAGTCTCCAGGATGTCCGAAAGCTTGAGAGGGACAACACCTAGGATGGGGTCGTGCTCACGGTTGCGAGAGTCCCGGACAGTAACCGTGATGATAGCAGAGCGCCAGTCGCGAATGAAGCGCTCAGTTCCAGCGTTAAAGATAGGCTGAGACGAGACAGCCTTTGCACGTGTGCGGTAGACTAGTTGATCGTTGTAAAGAATAGTGCAGTATGATGTAGGAAGGTTGCCACCGGTTTCCTCAGTCGACTCACCGTATGGCTTCGCGGGCTCGTACTCGCGGCCATTCCTAGTGCCTGAAGTGCCCTTGACATTCTCAAGTTCGAGATTGACAATTTGGTGGACGATAACACTGCAAACGCCGCTGGGCCAGAGTGGGTCCGGAGGAGTGTGCATGACTGCGTCGTCTTCGTCGGAGTTGATGACACCTTTTTCATCTTGTAGTTTGGGGTCGTCCCTGAGCTGATCCGGTAGGTTCCTGTTCTTGCCGTCTGTCCTGAGTTCAGGCCTAAACTTGGGCTTGCCGAAGTAACCGACCTCCCAGTGCAGCTCACCAGGCATCTCGCTGTCGGCATCCATACCAGCCAGCTTCGAAACTTGAGGATACATCTTGCCAGGGTGTTGAATCATCTTTTGCATGGAGAGCTCGACCTTGCCAACAATGTCGTCAGCGGTGTGCCTGTCGGAATCCCAAAGCTCTACACTAAGGTTTTCGTTTGCCTTGATCAGCTCGGGACTGACGAGCAGAGCAGCAGTCTCCTCCCAGATAGGGTTGAGGTCGTCCGTAATGACACGGGTACAGTACATAGGCTTGCCGTACTTGGAAAATGCGAGTGTAATGTATGGGTCGCTGCCGCCGTGCTTCGAGCCACGTCGGTCCTGCTTGCTCAAGCCTTTAGCGCGGTGGATGCGAATCCACAGTACACCAAGAGCTTCAGTATCCTTTTGGATTGAATCACCTTGGAGGATAGCCCTCATGTCAAGCGACATCGACTTGGGAGCGACGTACATGCTCGCCGCAGCCTTGATTGCGTAATTGACAAAGTTGCTGATCAGTGGAAGGTTGAGCAGGTTAGGCGCCTTCTCCGACATGGGCACGCAGCCAGCCGTGACCTGAGGGACGCCCATCAAGGTGAAGGTCAAATTCTTGAGGAATGGTGCCTCTGGTGTCATGTTCATTCGCAAGCGGACAGTACCGACCAGCGACTGAAGCTCAACGAAGATTGGTAGTGGAACACCGAAGAGGCCCTTAACTCCCAGGTAGAATACCAAGTTCATGTGCATGTTGCGGGCCTTGTCTGATGTACGCTTGCCACTTGGCTGGGCATGGTAGGCAAAGGAAACTTCTAGGTTGTAAAAGTCACCACCTTCTTCGTCTGCTGCCGCTTCTTGTGGGTCCTTTGTCTTCTTGTTCTCCTCATGGATGGCCTGCTTCATCTCTCCCATCTGGTTATCTGGGAGCGCACGCATGCTGAGAATGCGCAGAGGATTGCTTCCTTGGTTGATTTCGGCGACACGGACGTTCTCAATGATGCCAGGAACCGAAGCCTGCATAACATCCTCAAGGGTATCTGCAACGCCCTGGAACATGTCGGGGTTAATGAGGCCCCACATGATACCGAGGAAGGTGTTCATCCATTCGACTGATTCAGGGAGCAAGTTGAGGGTGGCCTAGTCAAAGTCAGTGATAGGTTAGATCATGGTAATGTTGCACGCACCATCTGACCACGAGTCTGCTCGCTGGACCACTCAACCTCCCTTCCACTGCGAACGACCTCCTTCATCCAGAGCCACACTCCAGATGCAAGGCACATGGCTAGAGGTACCAAGCCTTTCAATGCACCACCAAACATCTTTCCCACGACTACTGTGACTACGATAATGCCAATGCACAGGATGCCTGCTCGCTTCTCCAGCTCTGCGAACATGAGCTCATAGCTCACGGACGGTGTTGGGTGGAAAAGAACGTTGGTCTTTTCACCGTGGATTGGGACGTCTGAGGTAGTGCCCTCGGCGACCGGGTCTGGGGGAGCGGTCACATCTTGTGCTTCCTTGTAGTCGGCGAGCGACTGCGAAGGGTCTGTTTTGATGGGCTGTGGTTTGTCAATCTTTGTTCCTTCGCGATGTGTCTACTGTTAACATACCGTATGTTTATCCAAATTGGCATTGGGCACGATTAGATGTGGGTTCTCAACCTCATTGACCATCTCCTTGCCTACATCTGCAATGACGACTTCTCGCCCAGTCGTAGGATCCGTGACAGTCTTCTCTGTGCCCGCGACCGTCTTCTTCGAGGCTTGGTGGTCCTGCACGCCATCCTGAGCTGGAGTCTTTGGTGTCGTCGCGGGCGTCTTCTTATCTGCCCTTGGTGGTGTGGACGGGACAGTTCCAGCAGCTGTGGATGGTGCTCCAGTTTGTGTCTTCGAAGCCTTGGTGCGTTCTTCGATCTCTTTGTCTCTGTTCTTCTTGTCCTTATCAAGATTCTCAACAAACTGCTTCACTGTGGGAATGGGATTGTGCCCGGAGTAGTGGCCGCCAGGGCCTTTCTGCTGTTGCGCCATTGTTCAGCTGGGTGAAGAGTAAGAGGACTCCAACAGGCCTCACAACACAATTGAGGCTGTATATGGAGGAGGAAGAGATCTCACGACACGGCAGAGGAGGAATTCTTAGCACAAGTGTAACCTGAAAGCAGGGAAGCGCAACCTTGAAGACGATCAAGAACCGCGGGGATGCGCGTTCGACCATGACATCATCAGCCCCGAATAAGCAATGATGCTCCTTTTTTTTTGGTGCAGAACGCGCCCAAACTCTTGAACGCGAGTAAGACAAGGAATTGATGCGAGCTTGATGCGCCGGCCTGCGGCTCAAGCCCCTAGCATACCGCGAGACCGTGTTATGATTGCTATCGTGACGTACGTAGATCCCGCACCGATCGCTGCCGCGGGGCGATCACCAAGTAAGCTTACCACAAATGGACAACACTCCCAACCACCACGACCCGCGAGAACTAATCTATACCATTCATAGCTGTGGCTGACAGCGACTACGGGTATGTCGGGCTGGTTCACTCTCTTCACAAATTGTCGTTATGTTCTCGATGGCCAGCTCATCGACGATCACCTCGTTATCTCGGATGAGACGGGACTGATCCTGAAAAGAGAAGGCTACATTGGAGGTGAAGCTATTGACCTAGAAGACAACATTATCGCTCCTGGGTTTTTGGAGTTGCATACGAATGGCGCTAATGGATTTCACTTTACGCATTTCGACGATGAGCAGAGTTATGGGAGGGAAGTCGACGACATTGCAAGATACTATGCAACCCAGGGCGTTACCGGGTTTTGGGCAACCATACCCACTGTGAAGGGGGAGGAGTTTCAAAAGGTGAGTAACTATCCCGTGTAATGGTAGACGGTGATCCAGTTAGTCGACGTCCCGTCAGCTCAGGACCAACTCTCAAATGTCATACATTTATAGACAGCCTGATATGAACGAAGCTGATGTTCTCAGATCCTCCCCTCACTCGCACCCCGCGACATACCCAATTCTGCCTCCCTTCTGGGCGCCCATGTTGAAGGACCATACCTGCACCCCACGAAGAAAGGTGCCCACAACTCCTCCCTCTTCCAACAATGCAGCACCCCAGCATCCTCAATCTACGGATCCTCAAACCTCTCATCCACCGTCAAACTAGCCACGATCGCCCCGGAACTCCCAGACTCCTCGGTTCTCATCAAAGACTTGACTGCCCGCGGCATCCGCGTCTCCATGGGCCACTCGACCGCCACACTTGACCACGGCCTATCCGGACTAAAAGCAGGCGCAACATGTTTGACGCACACACTAAACGCCATGCCACCGTTCAGCTCGCGTGACCCCGGTCTTGCAGGCCTCATCTCCCTCCCACCAAGCAGCACCCCCGCGCCACCATACTACACCATCATCGCTGATGGCGAGCATCTCCACCCGGCCACCGTCTCGCTTCTGCACCGCGTGAACCCCAAACGCTCTATTGTCGTCACGGATAGTATCGAGCTTGCTTCCCTGCCTGACGGGAATCACCCTGGGCACGCGCAGATCCCGTTCGAACAGACGAAGAAGGGTACGAGGGCAACTATTGCAGGAACGGAAACGTTGATTGGCGGCTGCATTCCGTTGCAGGAGAGCGTGAGGAATCTGATGGCATGGAGTGGGTGTGGTATTGCTGAGGCGGTGGGAACGGTGACGGAGAATGTTGCGGGGTGGATGGGAATTGATGGGCTGGGAGGTAGGGGCGTGTTGAGAGAGGGGAGGAAAGCAGATTTGACGGTTTTGAGTGAGAGCGGAGAAGTTCTTCAGACGTGGATTGCGGGGCAGAAAGTTTGGGATAAGGAGGAGGATTTGAGCATGGCGGAGGAGGATAAAGAGAGGAGAGGTTAGATTGGTAGACATTTAGAGCGGATATGTTAGACTCAGCGCGGCTATCTGAATCCCCCCAGGATCCGTATATGGACATCTTTGCACCTTGCCTCTGTCTGCCTACATCTATATGACATCGAATCGCTGTAGCATCACCAATGCCTAAGCAGGCCTTATAAGGCCACTGCAATCCAAAGGATTAATCACGCTATCATGTCTGGACAGACGGGAGACTCCATTAGTTCCTCAGAAGGAGGTTCAGGAAGAGCAACCAATGGTGTTAGTAAACAGAAGAGCCACAAATAACGTGTCGATATGCAAAATGATCTGCGCACGCAATGATGTGGTCACGGTCAAAATCAATAGACAGTATGATATGGGAGTATCTGCAGATTACGTAGACACGTTGTATGTCCACCGACCTAACTACCATGTTGTGCGAAGAACTAGGATGCATGTCTGCCTGAGGTATCTCTACTCCAGCAACTCATATGACTTTCGCATGTTACACCGATCCATGATACAATAATCTGCTCAGTAGCATTGGTGTCGCAGAATTAAAAACATGGATGGCTGCTGGGACAGACTGCCTGAGACGGCGAGACCATCATGAGTTGAGGCCAAGATTGTGTCGCTAGTTCTGTACATCGAGTCAGCCATGACACGGTGACAGCATGATGAGCTGTAACATACCTTGATTCTTCGCCTGTAGGTATTCCTCAAGTTTCTTGTACTTGACGTGGGCCTCGATACTTTTGTCGCAAGGGCAGGTTGTGCTGTCGCAGATGCACATCTCCGTGAAAGGTGTTTCCTTGATCACAGGAACGAAATGAGACTCGAGTTGGCTGAGGTGGTAATGCGGTTGTATATCCAGTACTCGCATAGCGCGCGCAAAGTCGACTCTCACCTTATCAGTGAGCAACAGCGATGCTGGGTCAATGATCTGACGAAAAGCGCTTTGGCTATTGGGATCCATGAACTGTTGATGAGAGTATAAACAGTCTTCGATCTCTTGTGCTGGACGACTGGGTGCCATAGAGCTGGGGACAAGGAAGCTAATGGTGTAATAGGCATCTGCGGGACGGTGACTGTAGACAGGAACCGAATCCATGAAACGGTAGCCCAGGTGCTCATGAAAGATGTCAGCTTCGAGGCCGAAGTTCACTTTCAATGTCTGGCACTGTCAGCGTAATGTCTGTATTGGAATAGGAAGTCACGAGCCTTGTTCAGCGTGGTGAATTTAGCTTCGCCGACAGTGGTCGCCGATTTCCTCTTACAAACGCAAGCTCGCTTCAGCCAAGCATGTTTCTGGTGGTGGTGCACAATCCAGCGCTCCTCCTCCTCCCATACTTCAATATGCTCATCGTAGTAGCCTTGTACTACATCGAGTTTATCATCATCGTCGTAGTCAGCTTCACTGATGGGCGGCGTGTCATCTTTCATTGCCTCGCGATGAATACTAAGAAAGGCACGTTCTGTGTGTTCAGAGCCGGCATTGTAGTGCTGGTCTGGTGAACAGCGTTCTTGGAAACAATCAAATTCGTTTTCCCAGTCATGTTGCACTTCAAATGTCTCTGCTTGTTGTACATTACTTAGAATCTGTTCGAGGATTTCCTGAGGGAGCCTGGAGAGCGGTGAAGAGCCGAATCGATGGCTCAGGCGGATGAGTAGAACCTCTGGCTGCAGGCCTAAGAAAGCTTCCAGACTGGAACCCAGCTGTGCGATGTCGACAGGAACAGCCCAGGCAAGTAGCGGGAAGGGACGTGGCAATGGGCCTGAAGGGCCATCACTGGCTTCGTTATCCCAGGATACGTAGCACATTATCGTATCTGCATGCGTTTGAGGACGAGGATGATGGGAGCTGCACTCAGATCGGTCGGCCTGAGGAGTGAATGAGGAACGCCAGGCTGCAGTCGAGGATGAAGAAAGAGCGAATGCTGCCGCACTGACCAAGTGCAGCTGTGTCAAAAGCACCGAGCGAAAGACACGCTCACCGCAAGGATTCCTGACAGATCTATTAGCCGAAAGGGCAAACGATTTAGAATATGCTTGAATGCTGATTGGGGGATGATTTATTGTCACTTTAGCGTGCTCGAGTGAAGGAGCAAACGGGTGTAGACTTTGTTAGCTCACTCTGCACACCCTGACCAAGCTCTTTCATGCCGCTTCTCTCTGAAGTTGTAATGAACCACGCAGTGATGACCAACGAGATTGAAAGAGTTGAGTCTGAGGGTGACCCAGTCTCGCCATCAGGACCACTGCTAGTGTTTATGCTGGGTGCGTTACCTCATCTATCTTTACTCCCATACTCTGCATTATGGCTGACAGCTCGACAGGAGCGCCATGGCCAGGCAAATCCACTCTCTGCGCCACCTTAGCCAAGCGTTACGATCTCGACCACTTGTCCCTCGGCGATGAACTGCGCACCTTCATCAGCGACACGCCATCTGGCAAATCTGCCCGTATCAGGTCTCTCTTCTCGGAGTTGGAGCTAGAACCATTTCGCAGCAACATACACGCAGGGACACTCGGTCCTATGCATCTGACGCCAAAGTACGTGAAGGCGCGCGTGTTTCCGGCTAGCTGTGACTCAAACAACGTGCGAATGTTGATTGATGGCTTCCCTCGAGATACTAACCGCTGGGTCTGGTATAAAGACTAGCAGAATCGTTTTGGACGCCCAACCCGAGAAGCTTGCTGATTGTGCTGGATGTGGACGAGGAGGTGGCGTTGAAGCGCTTCACGAAGAGGGCCAGGCCAGGAGACGTGTTCGAAAGAAGATTTGAGGAGCACCAAAAACTGATCCCTGAGATCGTGGAAGCGATGAAGAGAGACACCATGACTATTCACATGACAGGAAAAGGTGGTGAAGATACGCAGGAAATGGCAGAGAGTCTTGCAGCGCTGTTTGATTAAATCCACTGCTGTCGAAAAGGAAGAGACTCGGATATGAATACAGATACACTACGAATCGATGATATTAGATTTCTTCGACATGATGCTGCTGATGATGTCGAGAGATGTGGTTGGTGAAAAGTTTAGGAAGTCAGGGTCCGCGCCGAACATTTTGCGGCCATCCCACTTCAACCCCGCGACGCGCCAGAACACGCCAGCAACACAATGGAAGAAGACCGCTCAGCCACAAACCTTGGGCCTGAGGTGGACGAGGGGATTGTAGAGGAGCCAGCTGCCGTGCCCAGACAACCTAAACGGAGGTTCGTGGGGAGAAAGACGGCTGAGAAGAGCGAGCAGCCGGCCGACCCCAATGCGAACATTGAGGACTCAAGCGCAATACAAGGTGTGAGGCGCCCTCTCACCAAAAGCTCGATCGTATGGCTAACATGCATTGCAGTCGCCCAGCCTCGCCGTACTGTCCGCGCCTTGAATGCTATACCAGACTCTATTTTGAACGACAACGATATTAACGATGCGATCGCTCTCCTCCCACCAAACTACAGCTTCGAAATCCACAAATGCATACACCGCATACGCACATCAGGCGCAAAGTCGATAGCACTACAGTTCCCTGAGGGGCTGTTGCTCTTCGCGACAACCATATCAGACATCCTTACGCAGTTCTGCCCCGGCACAACCACTCTGATTATGGGCGATGTCACGTACGGCGCGTGCTGCATAGACGACTACACAGCAAGAGCACTTGGGTGCGATCTCTTGATCCACTATGCGCACAGCTGTCTTATCCCGGTCGCCGTTACAAAAATCGCAACACTGTACGTCTTCGTTTCGATCAGCATCGACACCACACACCTCATAAACACCATCACCGAGAACTTCCCCACCGGCAAGAGCATTGCTTTGGTCGGGACGATTCAGTTCAACGCTACAATCCACGGCATTGTGCCCATTCTGCGGAGAGAAGGCTACAGGCCCATCGTTCCACAGATCGCGCCCTTGTCGAAAGGCGAGATTCTAGGATGCACATCACCGTCAATGGCGATCAAGCCAGGACAGTTGAACGCAAAGGGCAAGGAGGAGGAAGTCGCAGACATTATCTTATACCTCGGCGACGGGCGATTCCACCTCGAGAGTGCCATGATCGCTAACCCTTCACTACCCGCATACCGCTACGACCCGTACTCACGACGACTCACGCACGAGACCTACGAACACGACTCTCTATACGATCTACGACGGACCGCGATTTTGACGGCAAAGAAGGCGCGCACATGGGGCATCATCCTGGGTGCATTGGGACGACAAGGCAACCCACACACACTCACATTAATTGAGAACGAGCTCAAGAGACAGGGCATCAAATGTATCAACCTCCTACTATCCGAGATCTTCCCAGGCAAATTGGCGATGATGTCAGATGTTGAAGCATGGGTGCAGATTGCTTGCCCGCGGTTGAGCATCGACTGGGGCTATGCATTCCCAAGGCCGCTGCTGAGTCCGTATGAAGCGCTCGTCACACTCGGCGTACGGGATGCACCATGGCTCGAGGAAGACCCTACCCAGAGGAAGGTGGAGGAGCGCGAGAGGAAGAACTTGTACCCGATGGACTTCTATGCCAAGGAAGGCCTCGGGCGGACGACGGTGGACCATATCAAGGCGGCTGAGGTGAAGATCGGGGCATGAGATGTGAAAACTGCATTCAACGGCGTTCAGATACCAAAACAGCATCGTCAATATATTCTTCACCGTGTCATCGTTCCAAGCCTTTGAGAGGAAGACTTGGACTAAGATTTGGAAAACATACCCTGACTGGGATCTGTCATGATATCAGCGGTTGTCAACGGACATTCATGTGGGTTCGCACTGATCGGCTCCAAAGCCTTGATCATCGTAATAGCGTCCAAGGCATGCTCCAGAAGATATAGAAACTTCCTGTCAACCTTCATCGTCGACACCGCACACAAATTTCATTTTGGGTTTGTTCGCTATACACACCTCATCAACATCGACAAAGGCAGATCCATCTCGAACACTGGCCACCTTCCACACCGCACCATCGAACAATGAACCGTCATCCACTGTGTTTGCCCTGACATATTTCAGCCATTACAAAAGCACACCTGCGGCTGCTCATTTCGAAGCCCATCAGTTTAGCATGGTAAAATCAAGAGCAGATCTACGAAGGTCATCAACAGTGTCAACCAGCGAGATGTCCCACGACACTGATACAGACATGATGGGGACCAAAGTGCCTACACCAGACGATGGGCCCAAGCATAACGAGCAGCTCGGTGAGTTTACGAATGTAGACGCGTTTGACGACTCAGCCTTCTTCGACTATGCAGCGCGACACCAGCAGCAGGATGAGCAAGATCCCATCCGAGAGCCAGTCCAAGAGCCATCTGGTATACCACAAGCCTCTGTCAATGAAGACACGATCGAAGCGGTAAGAAATACCCTCAAGTCCGGCAAAACTTTACGCACAGCCGTGACAAGGAAGCACAACGATATCGACGATGCCAACCTAACCCATCCTACCAACGCCTCAAACAACACAGCACAGCAAAACCAGGACACGCAGTACAACACGGACGAACCTGAAGCCACGCAATCAGAGACGACAGCTAGCACTCCACAACCTCCCTCATGGTCTCCCCTCACAAACAACGTAGACCTCGACTCTAACCCAACAATCCCCGCACCACAACCTCATCCTCAGCCCCAGCAAACTCCCATCCCCGTTCCGCGAATGTCCAACGCCCCACCAAACCTCACACCGGTCAAAAAGCGCGCGCCGAGGGGAAAGAAGCGCAGTCCGCCAGCCAAGAAACAACCCAGAATCCAACCTTCGGCCCCAGCTCCAGCTCCAGCTCCAGCTCCAGCTCCAGCTCCAGCTCCAGCTCCAGCTCTAGCTCCAGCCCCAGCAGCCACCTTGAGAAGACTATGGTGCACCTGCCGCCAGCCCGACGACGGCAAGCGGATGATCGCCTGCGACGCGGTGCCTACGTGTGCGGTGCAGTGGTTTCACGCAGCGTGTGTGGGAATTGGAAGGGAGAAGGTGGAGGGGGAGTGGTTTTGCGGGGAGCATCAGGGGCTGGAAGACGATCACGGTCACGACGATAATCAAGATCATAATCAAGGCCTGAGGAGGAGGAGGAGTAAGCGACGCAAGAGCGGTGTCGGGGAGGCGTGAAGGAGGGCAGTGCAGATGGAGTTGAAGTGTTTGTGGAAGGATGTGAGTCCAGTATCATCAACGTCCTAGTTGAGTTGGGGCATCTAGTTGATTGAGTGGGTTGATTGATTGATCGATAGAAGTATTCGCCATTGCTATAAGACGTAGAGCAGGTGAAATGCCGTCGTAGTATCCTAGGTACATAAACACACCAAGCTGTGCACTATCGTATTACATACCTTGGACAGCAGCCAGTTTGTAACTCTTCTTACTCCTCCTCCTCCTCCTCACCACACCTTCTCACCATCCATCAATCCCTCAGCCCACGTTCTTATCAATCACTCACCCCTCCCAGGCCGCCGATACTCGGCAGGCGCCCTGATAACGCGATGCAACAATATATGCCCAAGGAACGAACTGATGATGAAAAAGACGATGATGTATAGAGTCAAAGTATCCAGCATATTTGTCGTTGTAGAATCGTCTAGCACAGGTTGTTTGTAGGAGCGTGTCTGGTAGTGGAATTATCATTTGGTTGGAGATTTATACGGCCGTGCGGTGTATCTAGTAAGAGATGAGGTGGTGGGATGTGCTGAGGGAGAATGAAGGAGAGGAGAGAAAGGAAAGGAAGGAAGGAAGTGTCGGTGCTGTAGGTTTGGTGTTTACAACCCATGAGACTGAGACATGTCAGACGGGATGAATGTGAAAGAGGAAGATGATTGGTGAGTATGATTGTGCTGACGGGGCGGGATGGGAGAAAGGCGGACGGACAAGCATCTTACTTCACTTGGGGACTTGCATAGGGTTTGACGTTGCGTGTTGATATTGAAGGGTATTTACATCTAGATTTGTATTCCTGCAAGATTTGCAATTCTACTCTTACACCATGCTGTATTAACTGACTCACTCCAAAACTACCCCCTACTCCAAAACAGGCGACGTAGGCACCCTATCATCGACCTCAGGCCTCAACTCATCATCCCCCTCTCCCTCCCCCAGTTCATCCTCCTCGTCATCCTCCTCATCAAGATCTGGATCCCTCCTCCTCCCCAAATCCTCGTCCTCCAAAAACACCCTCCCCCTCAGTTCCTCGGGCAAATACTCCTGCCTAACCCTCCCCCCCTCAAACTCAGGATTATACTTGTACCCCACCCCATACCCCAAATCCCGCATCAACCTCGTCGGCGCATTGCGGATATGATGCGGTATACTCAACCCTGCCATACCGGGTTCTTTAAGCACTTGCATCGCATTATTCAGGCCTCTATACGCGCGCGTACTCTTCTTCGCAAGACACAGGGCGCTGACGCAGTGCGCGAGGTTGATTCTGCATTCGGGCATGCCAATCTTCTCGCAGGCGGTGTATGTGGCGGTCGCGAGGGAGAGGAGGGAGTTATCTGCCAGCCCGACGTCTTCGCTTGCGACCACGATTAGCCGACGCGCGATGTAGCGGGGGTCTTCGCCGGATTGGAGCATTCGCGCGAGGTAGTAGAGGGCGGCGTGGGGGTCGGAGCCGCGGATGGATTTGTGCAGGGCGGAGATGGTGTCGTAGTGCTGGTCGCCTGCGCGGTCGTAGACGAGGGTTTTGGTGAGGGAGTGTTGGAGCTTTTCTTTTGTCATGCCGGGGTTCTTGGACAGGTTGATGGCGAGGTCGAGGAGGTTGAGGGCGGTGCGGGCGTCGCCGTCGGAGAAGCGGGCGAAGTAGGTGAGCATGGGGTCGTCGAGGAGGGGGGAGGTGGTGGCCGTGGTGGCGACGGCGCGCTGCAGGATGCGCACGAGGTCGGGCTCGCGCAGGTCGTCGAGAGTGAAGGTGCGGCATCTGCTCAGCAGGGCGGAGATGACCTTGAAGGAGGGGTTCTCGGTGGTGGCTGCAATCAGCGTGATGGTGCCGGACTCGACGGGCCCCAGGAAGGCATCCTGCTGCGTCTTGCTAAACCGGTGCAGCTCGTCGCAGAAGACGATGGTCTTGCGCCCCGTCAAGTGCAGGTCGCGCGCGGCCTCGCCAAAGATGCGCCGCACCTCGTCTAGCTTGGTGCTCGTGCTGTTGATCTCGACGAAGCGCGCGCCCGACGTGTTGGCGATGAGGCGCGCAATGGTCGTCTTGCCTGTGCCGGGCTTCCCCCAGAGCACCATCGAGGGCAGCCGGCCCTCCTCGACCATGCCGCGCAGGATCCCGCCGGGTCCGACCAGGTCCTGGCCGCAGACGTCGTCGAGGGAGGTCGGCCGCATGCGCTCGGCCAGCGGCATGGCATCCTCGACCGCCTTGAGCCGGCGCTGTCTCTTTACTGCAGTCGGCGACGGCCCGCCATTGCTGTCGTGCGTCCCCTCGAGCGGTCGCTTTGGCGGCGTCTTTGCCCGTTGGATCGCTGGTGGCGACGGCGACGGCTTGCGCTGCGTGGCCGCAAAGAAGCTGTGCGTCTTCACGGGCTCATGCTCGACGAGGTGGTCGCGGCAGTCGCTATCGAGGTGTTCGTTGATCTTGCTGTCGACAACGGGCTTCTGGCAGATGGGGCAGTCGAGCATCGTGTGTGGTGCTGGCGCGTCGCGTAACATGTCCACGCGACGCCGGTGTCGGCGCGGCCTCGGGGCTGGATAACGACGGCATCACGTCGGCCCTGGAGCACGCAATGGTCTCGCAGACTCGACGGCTCGTACATGGACTGAGATGAGGGGTATCGTCACTGCAAGACTTACGACACCTCGCCCGACACCTCGCCCGCCCCCTCGCTCACACCCCCACCTCCCTCGCCGCACCATGTCCGCAACCACCCGCCGCGACGACCCCTTCAAGCCCGCCGCCCGCGTCGCCGGCCAGAGGCAGGATGTGTGGTCTATCGTGAACGAGGCCGCCGCCGCCTCGCCCATCAAGCCCATTGTCAACATGGGCCAGGGCTTCTTCGGCTACAACCCCCCGCAGTTCGTCCTCGATGCCGCCAAATCCGCCCTCGACCAGGTCGACTGCAACCAGTACTCGCCCACCAAGGGCCGCCCGCGTCTGAAGAAGGCCATTGCGGATGCCTACTCGCCCTTCTTCGGCCGCGAGATCAACCCGGAGACCGAGGTGACCATCACGACGGGTGCCAACGAGGGCATGCTGAGCGCCTTCATGGGGTTTTTGGAGAAGGACGATGAGGTCATTGTGTTTGAGCCCTTCTTCGACCAGTACATCTCCAACATCGAGATGCCCGGGGGGAAAGTCGTCTACGTGCCCATGCACCCGCCAAAGGACGGCGCCACAAAAACCACCTCTGCCGCAGAATGGACCCTCGACATTGACGAACTCAAGAAAGCAATCACCCCCAAAACCCGCATGATTGTCATCAACTCCCCCCACAACCCCATCGGCAAGGTCTTCAGCCGGGAAGAACTCACCGCCATCGGCGAGCTGTGTGTTGAACACAACATCATCATCCTCAGCGACGAAGTCTACGACACCCTCTACTACGTCCCCTTCACCCGCATCGCCACGCTCTCCCCGGAAATCGCGCGCCTCACCCTCACCGTCGGCTCCGGCGGCAAAGTCTTCTACGCCACCGGCTGGCGCGTAGGCTGGCTCATCGGGCCCGAGCACCTGATAAAATACGTCTCCGCAGCACACACACGCATCTGCTACAGCAGTGTCTCTCCCCTCCAAGAAGCCACAGCCATCGGCTTCGAACAGGCCGACGCGCATAATTTCTGGGACCAAAGCAAACGCGAAATGAAGTCCAAAATCGATAAATTCACAGCCGTCTTCCGCGAACTAAACCTCCCCTATTCGGACCCCGAGGGCGGCTACTTCGTCCTTGTTAATATGAGCAAGGTCCGTATACCCGACGACTACGAGTTCCCGCCCCATGTCGCCGAACGACCGCGCGACTTCAAGTTGAGTTGGTTTTTGATCAAGGAGGTGGGTGTAGCGGCGATTCCGCCGACAGAGTTTTTTACACCGGGGAATGCGGCGATTGTGGAGGATTGGTTGCGGTTTGCGGTTTGCAAGGAGGATGGGGTGTTGGAGATGGCCATGGAGCGGTTGAGGGGGTTGAGGAGGTATATCCAGGAGTAGAGTGACGTTATCCGAGGGTCATGTCATTGTCAATGTCATCTAGACGTGGGATTGTGCATGGTTCAAGTGGGAAAGTAAATGTGCCTTGTCATAATTAGACAAAGAAACTCAAGAGAGGAATTGATTTAGAGTATCTTAGACACTATATCCACCACCTGATTCCCAAGTGAAAGTGAAAATAGCAGTGCATAATTCATATAGTCATCCTCTGCTAATGGCACCACCCTCCAAGAACGATAAATAAGACAAGCAACCCCCCCTTGTTGTCCAGAGAACACTTTGTCAGTTTTCGGACGTACATCTAAAACTCTCCACCCTCCCCGCCCAACCACCCCCATCCCCTATCCTCCCCCGCATGTTGCGCACGCCCGGCCATTTAATCCACTCGGCTGCCCCGTAGCAGTCGGTGTCGGCGAAGAAGAGGCACAGTTGGTGTTTGTCCGGGGTTATGGATTGGACCTAGTTGTGTTAGCATGTACGAGAAAGAAGGTATGGATGGACTAGGATGGGTCTGATCCAGGCACATATCCATTGAACACGCTCTGTATCCCTGGCACACCGCAGTGACACCAACACCAACACCAACATCCACCCAAAACCAGTGTAGTGTACGACAACAGTCACTTCGAAATAAACTCACCTTCTTCCTGAAAATATCACTTAGATTCTTACACTCGTTCCATACACTGCTCACAATATCACACTGCGCATTTGCACTATCCCCGCTAACGCTATTATACGTCGTTGATGTGCAGAAGCGGACGTCGCCGGGTGTTGCGTCTACGTCTTCCTCTGGCTTTGGCTCTGGGATTGGCTCTGGGATTGGCTCTGGGGTTGGCTCTGGGGTAGGAACCGCCGGCACGAGGGAAGATGCGAATGATATGTCGCTTAGTGCGAAACTGACTAGTTCGTTGGTGTAAGAAGTTGGCTTTGGTGCTGTGGTGAAAGCTGGGTTTTTTAGGCCGGATTGGATCATGGAGATTATTGGGTTTATGCTTGGTGGGGCGGGAGCTGGGGGTGCAGCAGGAGGTTCTGGAGCTGGTGGTGGTGGTGCGGGGGCTGGAGGTGGAGGTAGAGGTACGGGAGCTGGAGCTGGAGCTGGGACGGGCGCAACAGAGGGTAGAGGAGCTACTGAAAAACGGGATAGGTAGGGGGCGTTGCCTGGGCTGCCATGTGCCTGGGATGTTACGAGGGTGGTGAGGGATAGGAGAGTGGTGATGACAGACAACAACATCATCTTGGGATTTTGTGCTTGAAAGCAGTGCCAGAGGCTGGGATGGATAGTTTACTGGGTTGGTGAGGGTCGTCTACTATATGTCTTAGCATCTGCCTACTTTGACTTCAAGGACGGCACACGAACTCCGGCCTCCCGATTTGGGGTACTGAAACATTCAAAGACACTAAAGATAGGTCAGTAAATACTGCTTGCGAAGAAATGTAGGTGGCTGTTTCGTATAGCTTTGTCTTACTTGTGTCTGCTTTGTTGACAGGTGCTTGTTTTGTTCGTCACTGACCGCCGCCAATCGAAGGACCAGTCCTTTGAAGTTTCCAAGACGACCTGCAGCGCCGGATATGTCGACAATCAGACAAAAACTTCGTATACGGTGATTTCTAAACGAACCCCAGTGCACGCGGACATGGATATTTTTCACTCATCACAGGGTTTCACTCAAAATTGGAGGACGAAGCAGGAGTTGGAGGGGTTGTATAGTGTGATGAGAACCACGAATTATTATTCATAACGATACTTTTCTCGTAAGCGGTCGTGACCAGTCGTCATACGAGCTACCCTAATTCCTCTTCGGCGGCAGCACGGTGGGCACAGGCGGCCTGCTCGTCGTCCTCGGCAGCTCGGGCACCGCCACGGTAGGCACACATGCACACGCACTGCTAACCCTAGCAACAACCTCCTCAGTCGCGTTTCCGCCGCAGCCCTGACGCGCGTAGTCAGGGATACCCTGCACCTCGTCGTTCTGTCTCCTCAGGTAGTCGTCGCAGAAGTCGACGCTCTGCTCCAGCCTGCCCTTGATGCTGCTGGCTCTCAGGCTGGTCAAGCAGGAGTCAGACTTGCATACTGCGGGCTTCGGGCACTCCTTGGATGTCATCTTGACGACAAAGGATCCGCGCTCGATGGTGTGGACGAAGATGAAGCCAGACTTGAAGTACGCGTAGCTGCTCCAGGAGCCTAGGAAAGCAACGGTGCCTCCGCCCTCCAGCTCATCGTCCTCGGGGTGGATGTCGAAGAAGCCAGCCTCGCAGATGGAACCTCCAGACGGGTCCTTGGTGATGGAGCCAATGTCGAAGACAGTGAGACCGGCACCATAGTTACTCTGGTACAGGAATCCATCCACAATGTACTGGTTGTGGTCGATTGCTCGGCGCTTGCCCTCGAAGTTGCCAGTGTAGTGAGGGTTCTCAAGATCGCGGATGTCGAAGATGTGTGTGGTAGGGAGACCCTGGGTCATGGGGCCCACCTTTGCATCGCGCTCATCGAATTCGTCATCGAGGAAGAGGTACTCCTGGTTCTGCTCGTCGTTGACTACACCTTGGTGGACGTACTCCGCGCCAGGATAGGAAGTGATGGAGATGATGTTGGTGACATTGCCGTTCTTGTCAGTTACGTCGTAAATAGTCAGTGTATCTTCGTTGTAACCGTAGCAAATGTCGCGTCCGTAGTAGCGCTTGTCAGGGCCGCGGTACACCAGGCACTCCGCGTCGTGTACGTAGCCATCACCAGCAGCGCAGCCAGGAGAGAACGGGTTGGCCGGATCGGTCATGTTCAGGAAGATAAGACCACCACGGCAGGGCAGATCGCCACGAACACGAATCGTCTCGTTACCGCCTACGGATCCAACAGCCATGGCGTAGTTCAGCTCCTGGTTGACAACGATGTTGTGTGTGCGGCCGACGGGAAGCTCATTCCAGAAGCCCGTAAGATCGTCTTGGGTGAAGTTGTGGGGGTTGGCAGGGTCGAGAGTGAGGATCTTCTTCATGTCAAAAATTTGGACGCCAGAGTTGATGGCCTCGGACCCAATAACGGCGTAGTCGCGAAGGATGCGAATTTCTCGCCATCGAGAGCCAACAGGGTCGTATTGAGGAAGGCGACCAAGGTAGACGAGCTTGCCCTCGCTGGAGATTTCGGCAAATGCAGTGCCGTCGAATTGGCCAATTGCTACGAACTCACGTCCGTCCTCAGAGGTCCAACCCCACGAAGATGAGCCCTGGCCTACGCTGCCAAGCTGTGCGTGAGGCAGGAAGTGATATAGGTCGACCTGCGTTTGTGAGCTTGTGACATGTCGGACTGATTGTAATTCTCACATTGTTGCACTTGAATGTGTTGTTCTTGTCTCCAGGAATGGCAGCAGCAAATCCGTTCTCGCAAGCCGTGTATCCTAATTCTGGGTACCGCGAGCTGTCCATTGCACCAGAAGCGAGTTCAGCGTCCCATTCAGCCTGAACATGTTAGCTGTGATCACTCATCATGACTTTAGCTGGCTCACCATCTTCATACCCATAATACGGGCATGCACAGATCCGTCAGCATACTCTTCAGCAGAGCCAAGAGCAGCAGCACTGCTCAAGCCCAGAAGGGACGAGCAAATTGCGGCGAGGGAAAGCATCTGAACCATGATGAACTTCTACCTCTGCGGAAGAGAGGAGAGATACAATTGCGCTTGATCGACATATTCCCATCTGCATGGACTGTATAAATACTCGAGGTACGCGAAGTACCTGACTATCACCAACATCACCTTCCGGTTGAGGTTAGAACCGGTGCCGTCATGTCGGTCTTGGGATTTCCGTGGCAGAGATGGAAGCGGAGAGGTGTAAAGCTGGGCCTGGTACTACTGTAGATGCTTGGCTGATGACGAGGAGATAGCGAACTTGGCAGTGGTGGCTTGGGCGGAGGAGATCTTGGCTCCCCTCCGCCTTTTCATACTCCGCTGTAGATGTCGGTATTTCTACATGTTGTTTTGGCTTGCATTAAATGGTCATGGATTTGTCTGCTTTTAGAGTGTACGAGGGTAGTCGGCGGCTTTGTTGAGATTCTCGTTGAAGTTCAATGTTTTCATCGCAGAAATGCCGTCTCCGCGAAATCCGACGGCTGGCACTTGGCTCGCATGGCACTAGCGATAACGTCAATCCAAACACCAAGCTCGATTATATGGTTTTTCTCTGCCTAGTGATAATGATGACCTTGGCAAACGTTAGTCGTCGGGGTTGCAAAGCAATGCGGCATAGCCTGGAGATGTCTGTGTACGCCGGGAAGACGACAGCTTCTGCGGCTTGCAACGGTTTTTATGCCGCATATGAAAAGCCGGATAAGTATTGCTACGAAGAAGACAATGTGACGCTAAGTGTGAACGTCTGCCTACGGTTGATCTGCGTAATATAATTATGATAGATGCTTGAAATGTAGTGAAGCACGCCACGGGGTATGTGCGCCTTATATACTTTGAATTCACTTCCAGCTAAATATGCTCAATATTGCTCATTCAGTTGCTCGGAGGTCCGGTATCAGCTCTCCTGCCCACGAGGCCATTCGTGGTGAGTTTCCAATCGTAATGGGTGTGTTGACACCACTCCCCTTCGAAGGAGTGGTGGTTTTCGAGGTCTTTGCTTTCTTTCTTGGCTTCTCCGGGGTATCTTTCACCTGGATGCGATGATACTTATCTCGATTCGGCCGACCAAATAGTTGCTGCGGAACCTGCAGCAGCGCAAATCTCGCCAGCCCTTGCTCATCATTTGCCACAGGAAGAACACGGGCATGCTGAATGATTTTAGTGATGCCAGCGTCGTCTTCCAACTCCTTCGCCTCCGAGTGTTGAGCGCGGCTCATCTTCTTTGCCCGTTCAAAGATGGCATGCTCAACGGTATTCTCAAGTACCAAAGTCTCAACAAGAACTTCCTTGGTTTGACCGATTCTGTGAGCTCGCTTGATAGCCTGAGCCTCCAGACCTGGGCGGTTGATAGGATTGACAATAAGAATGATGCTTGCTGCATTGAGGTTGAGCCCAAGCGCACCACAGGCTACGTCAATGAGCAGAACCCTCACAGAGTCGTCTTCATTGAACAATCTAACGTACTCGGACCTCTTCGTGTTGTCGAGCTGCCGAGCGTAGATACGATGATTGACATAGAGCGCCTCCAAGCTTTGTGCGATGTAGAAAGCAGCGTTGTCACCATCGTAGAAGATTATGATCTTCTTGGTGGCTTGGTGTTCCACTACTTTATCGACGAGGTATGTGAGCTTCGCTGAGGTGGTCCCAATGATGCGGGTGTCGCGCAATGGTGAGGCCGCAGGAAGAGTCGCCGTTTCGTCATCATGAGTGAGTTTGCGCTTCTTTGGTCGAGCTGGCAATGGCGTGGCTGGCTCTGGAGTGTCCCTAGACTCGGTCTTACCTGACTTCTTTGGCGATGCCTTGCTGGCAAGTATCGATGCTCTGCGGCTATTCAAAGGCTGTGAACCTTCGATGAGGCCTTGAGGTATTCCTGACTTCTTAGGCGTTGAATCGGTGTTATCCGAGATAGTATTACTCGGCTGCTTCACCTTGAGCTCAACCTCGGCCATCGCAGCAATCTTGGCCTTTCCTGCCTCGCCAACAAGCGCAAGATCGCTTGATGGATCCTCAGATCTGATGCTACTGTCAACATGAAGTTGGCCCTCAAGCAGCTGCGTCATGCCAATCATTGTCGGCTTATCACGGTACGCAAACGCAAAGTACTCCTCGGACTCTGCTGGCCAGGCTTCGACTGCAACACCAACTTCATGTGCAGTACTCAACGCCACCCAATCAGCCGTTGCTGGTAACCCCGCTACAGCCTGGCTGCTTTCCAAAAGCAGCTTCGCATCCTCCAAAGAACACTTCTTGTCATCCTTGGAAAGGTATTTGGCGCTTGTCTCCAAGGTACTCACAACGTTTTCGACGCTGAAACCAGTCCATGTAAAGTTAGACTGGCGCAAGTTTCGAATTAGAGCATGCTTCGCCTTGACGCTGTTTGGGTGGAAGAGGTAGTCTACATCTGTTCGTTCGGATGTGATTGCATTTGCCCGCAGCACCTGAATGAACAGATTTGCTGTCATCTTGTCGAACCAACAAGGCTGGAGGTATACAACATTGTGCTTCAGCGGTGGCAGCACGATGTCTTTCTCAACATCTTCCGGTCTCGTTTTCACTACCAATCCTTCCAGAGTCTGCTGAAAGCAGGTGGAGAAGCCGGAGTATGTTTTTCGATGCGGGTGCTCATGTCGATAGACGTATTCGTCCCAGTCGAGGCCTCCTTCGACGCTCGAACCACACCAAGGGCGCACCATAAGATAATTCGATGCAAGTGAACCCAATGCTTTGACCGCCTTTGACTCGTCTGTCAGATTGAAGGTTTTGCGCTGCTCGATTGTTGACTCGCGAAGCATAGTCGGGTCTTCATCATTGACCTCCATGGTGGACATATCAACTTCTACGCCCACTAGATCCTTCGCGGGTGTGCCAGACACAACCCATCGCCTTTCAGCCTGGATTTGTTTTGCGACCAGCACTGCATTCGATGTCGCCGACGAGAAATTGTGGCCTTCATCGATAATGATGCGAAGCCAATGGAGTTTCAGGAGCGGTGATTCGTATACTGTGCCACTGCCAAAGCAACTGCAATCTGGGATCCGGGTAGCGCCGATATACGGGCAAATGCAAGCACGCGAGACACCAGCCACGAATCGTCGGCCTTGGTTGTCAGCTCCATCCTGGATCTCTTGCTCAAAGCGATTTCGTGTAAAGAGCACCACGTCATACGTCATGAGCACCGTAGGTGCTGGTAGCTCACTTGTAAAATCAAAGCTATTTTGATCGGCCGGAATAACCTTGGGCTTACTGCGTTTGGAAACAGTATCAACTACCAGGATTTTGAGTGCTTGCGGAAGGAGATGTTTCCGAATTTCAGACTGCCACTGGTGTAGCAAGTTCTTGGGCACCACTAAGATTGTACCAGAACACATGACGTATTGGCGTGCTGGTGGTATCCTTGTGGTCCGGTTCATCCGAGGCATTTCTGGCGGTATCTCGTAGTAGGATAGGTTGTCATCGAGAGTGGATTTCAGTCGAGGTAGATTGACATCAGCATGCTCTGCCATCTCTTCCAGACATTCTTTTCCAGGTATGGCGTATCGTCCAGGTACATTGGCTGCCATCTCCTTCAATGTACCCACACGATGACGCACAGGAACAGGACGCCTGTATAATTCAGGTATCTGAGGGTGATGACCTTGGCTTGCGAGGATGACTGCCAGGCAGATGATGGTCTTACCCAATCCCATAGTTTCTGCTAAGATACCGCCACGATTAGACTCGTAGAATCGCGGCTCTTGTAGAAACGAGCCATCGCGTGCACAGTATAGAAATCTGTCTCCATTCGGTGATACACGAGCCTCCAAACGAGGGTCGAGCTGCAGTTGAGGGGAGGCCTCTCGCTCGATCATCAAGCTGGCAGATCTCGCTTGGTATGGATAGAGTCTAGTCCTGAGGCCTTTGAGAGGTTGTTGGCCATCGTCTTCCCATTCCGAGGCTTGTGCAGACCCAAGTAAGTCATATGCTGCTCTCCTCGTATACCTACTTTTGATGCGGGATGGGTCGGGAGCTGGAGAAGGTAACTTATTGAAGAGGTAGTATAGAGATGTGTCCAATTGACCGGCCCAAGGATCGAACGGCTGTTTGTGAGTATCTGATGTATCACCGGCCCAGGCGTTTGGTGACGTGTCGATCTGAATGAGCAGTTGGCGCAGTGTCTTTTTGAGGGTAATACTAGTACGACTTATCGAGCGCCGACTCCAGTCCTCTGGGAGCAGGTACACTCGTGCAATCCTGCGAAGTGTTCCTTGCCGAGGGCGAGTCAGAAAAAGTCGTATCCATCGTGCATCCAGTAATAGTGAGGCTTCAGTACCAATAATCAACTTAACTTCTTCTGGGAGACGAGAATGAAGAAGCTCGTCCCATAAGGACTCAAGATTGGTTGTATGGTCATCATGTACTGGTTTGTGAGAGCCCAGGTGAAGGCAGCCCAGCGCGATGTAATGCTTTAGATCATCATCAGTCTTCTCGTCGGCCAACGTCGAATACGATGTTCGGGGCGTCGAAGCATTGGTTGAGGGCAATGTGTTGGGATCTGGTGTCGTGGTGCTCGATGCGTCGTCATGTCTGGGTCGATGTTGGTATCCACTTGTTGTGTATGCATTTGGAGGTGATTCATGCAACCGCCCGCCAACGCCGCGCTCCACCAACACGGATCCACTCATAATCAATGAGCATGCTCAAGAAACGACACAATAGTAATGGGACGGCCAAGCAGCTTGAGGTGGAATCATGTAATGTTGCGTTGACGCATGAGTTGCGAAAGATTTCGCAGGAGGCAACAGCCTGGCGCCCGGCCGGAGATAATCCTGCGCTAGTGCTACCGCCGAAGGTGAAGTAACAACTTTTCACAACAGGTGAGTCTGCGATGGCTATCCATTTCCTTCTGTCAGTATGTAATCATGGACACTGTTTCGAAGAAGGACCAGGTGTCTTGACATTCTTGGACCCCCTCGTCGGGTCCCGCCAACTTTGCTGCCTGAAGGGCGAGTAATTTGAGCACAATTCTCCAGGCAGACACTCAACAATCGAATATGCACTTGAAGGGACTCACAATTAGCGGCAGGCATTACCAAGGTACACATCTAAATCATAATCTGAGTTTGTTGTGATGACTGTTTGGCGTTGCAGTCCCAAATGCGGAGATGCCAAGCCTTCCCGACTTTGGCCGGTCCGATCCAGGAGTTCTCTTACTCAAAATTTCTGCTCCCCACGAGTTCCTCTTTCACAAAATGTCTCCGCACGCAAGAACCGCTCAGCGCTGTCTGAGGACCCTCGCCCCTTTCAAACACACGAACCAAACATTTGGCTGCTTCGTACAAAAAGCCGCTGGTCGTGCTTCCGTCTCCAAATCCAACGTTCACCCCACTTGAGCGCATTGCCCACGTGTAGAGCTCAACAGGTACGTACTTTTTGCGTTATATTTCACGTTATCACACGATATCACCTTTCATGATGAACTTGTCATATTTTTTAGATGTTAGACTTGCGACATTCGAATGAGCGCACAAAGACTTTCTGATCGATACCCCCACCCTCGAGAGGTCCGCTTTTTCCGCAGCGAGAAACTGTAACTAACAACTTTCTCAGACACTTCCACTTCGCCAGTACCTAATACAACACAGCCTTCACCATGTGTGGAATCATTGCTGTGATCCACGGCGATCCGAAGTCATCCTCGGCATCGGTCGAGATCCACGATGCGCTGTATCTGCTCCAGCACCGTGGCCAGGATGCTGCCGGTATCGTAAGCTGTAGCTCTGGCGGTCGTTTCCACCAGTGCAAGGGCAACGGCATGGCCTCCAGGGTCTTCCAGGACGGAGCTCGCGTTGCTGACCTGCCCGGATACATGGGCCTTGGTCACCTCCGGTACCCCACGGCTGGAAGCAGTGCCAACTCGGAAGCGCAACCGTTCTACGTGAACAGCCCATACGGCATTTGCATGACTCACAACGGCAACCTCATCAACGCCCCTGCTCTGCGCGAGCGCCTCGACCACGAGGCTCACCGACACATCAACACCGAGAGCGACAGTGAGCTCATGTTGAACATTTTCGCCGATGAGCTCAACGAGACCGGCAAAGCCCGTATCAACGCCAACGACTGCTTTGCAGCCCTGGAACGGATGTACAAGCTGTGTGTTGGTGGCTGGGCATGTACTGCCATGCTTGCCGGTATGTAGTTGAACGCAGCACTGCAGTTCCAATTCTAATAGTGCACAGGTTTCGGGTTGATCGGTTTCCGCGACCCCTACGGTATCCGGCCAATGGTCCTTGGCTCACGACCCTCTGACACCGGCCACGGCTTCGACTACATGATGGCGTCGGAGAGCGTCGCCCTTGTGCAGTGCGGATACAAGACTTTCCAGGACATTTTGCCTGGCCAGGCTGTGATCCTCGAGAAGGGCAAGGAGCCTGTTTTCAAGCATGTCGCTAAACAGGAGTCCTACACACCCGACATCTTTGAGTACGTCTACTTTGCTCGTCCTGACTCGGTCATCGATGGCATCGACGTCGACGAGAGCCGACGAAACATGGGCTACACACTTGCCGAGACCGTCAAGAAGCAGCTAGGTCAGAAGGTACTTGATGAGATCGATGTTGTCATGCCCATCCCAGAAACCAGCATCACATCTACCGTCTGTGTTGCGGAAGCACTGGGAAAGCCGTACGTGTCAGGCTTTGTCAAGAACAGGTACATCTTCCGCACATTCATCATGCCAAACCAGAAGCTTCGCCAAAAGGGCGTTCGGGCAAAATTGAACCCTATGGTGCAGAAGTTCAAGGGCAAGAGCGTGCTCCTCGTCGATGACTCTATCGTTCGTGGCACGACTTCGCGCGAGATTGTCCTGATGGCACGTGAGGCTGGTGCGACGAAGGTTTACTTCGCTTCCTGCGCTCCTCCCATCACCAACGCCCACATTTACGGAATTGATCTTGCATCGTCATCCGAGCTTATCGCACATCAACGAGACGCTGCTGCCATTGCAGAACACATTGGCGCCGATGGCGTCATCTACCAGACGCTTGAAGACTTGCAACGAGCGTGTGCGTCCTTGTCACCGCGCGACCCCAAGACACAAGGCTTCGAAGTCGGTGTCTTCTGTGGCAAGTATGTCACACCTGTTGACGATGGCTACTTCGACCACATCGACCGCATCCGTGGTGAGAGGCGCCAGGCTAAGGTGCTGGACAATGCCAGATCCGCCGTCCTGCATGGCACAGCAAATCCACAGCAAATCCGAATGGCTGCCAAGGGCGTTGAGGTTGATCAGCACGGCAATGTCATCCCATCAGGCGAGAGTGGGCTCAGCCCTGAGTGGCAGCCTGTAAACGCCAGTGGCATTAAGGAGGTCCCGGCAAATGATATCTCGAACCTCGACAGCGGTAACGGGCCAGAGAATGCTGCTGTTACAAATGGTAGCAGCCAGGATATCAGCCTGCATAACCACAATGACTATTAGACATTCTTAGCTAGACTTCTCGGCGAACGGAGGACTTTAGTACATACTTTTTTCTCATTTAAGACTTGATGACATATTGCAATATGATTCACGAAAAAAGATTAAGACATGGTGGCGCAGGTGGTTCTTTGATACGGATAGCAAGCATATTCTGTTCGGACTGGGCGACAGAGGGACAGGGAATGTAGTTTTTCTTAGGACCTTGAATACCTCCACAAAAGGAGATGGGTTTGCGATGAACACCCGCATAGGCGGTGGATGGGTCTACTTTAAGGGAATTCTACAAGAAGATATCGATAAGGGAACTTCTAGGGATACCAAAAATTCAATTATACTTTAAAGCTTATTTTCAATATCATTGCCTCCGACGATACTAACACCGCACTTATGAATTCGCCGTCTTGTCATTGTAGTAGTGAATCGTCTGATCCGCACACCCAGCCGGGGTTTGATACAAGTAGTTACCCAGATTGATGTACAACTGCTGCCCAGTGCACACATACCAAGCCGCGGCATTCGGTCTTGTAAGGCCCGCAGCAGTCCAAGTCAATCCGTCACCACTCCACGCAAACTGGCCATACGTGTTCTTTGTAGTTGAGAATGTGACCGAGAGTGAGTTGTCGTTGATATATTTTGTCTGCGATACAACGGCGTAGAGAAGCTTCACAGCTGCACCAGGCGCGGAGACCAGTTGGACGAGTTGTCCGTCAACAACTTGGAACTGGCCGGCTGTGGTGTAGTCGCCAAGAAGAGCAGCACCGGTTGCATACAGAGGCTTTGTTTGCATATATTTGTGGAAGTTCGGTGCTGCAACAGCACGGATCCAGTAGTAGCCTGTCTGGAGGGTGGTGCCTGGACCAGATCCCGCTGGTGTGCCAGACGGTGAAGGAGGAGTAGAAATAGAGCTGGCCGAAGTAATCGGAGTTGGAACGGCGGCTCCAGGTTGACATTGCGAGTAGAAATCACTGATAGGTATTAGAGCCCAGCATTTAGCTAGCAATCTTGACGAAGCCTTACTTGATCTTCACACAGCCGGAGCCTGCTACGCACGAGGTGTCTCCACCATAGTTCACACCACCACCTTGTATATGTTAGAGCTTGCGTACGGTGTCTACTTAGAACGTACATTGCTGCCAATCACCCACCGCAGCGTATACTGAGCCCGCTAGCAGCCCAAAGCTACTGATGCCTGCAATACGCATCTTGTTCGTCCGTATTCAAACGAAGATTGATCAGTTGGCAGAATTATGGCCCGAGTATCTCTAGATATTTGAATTCATCTTATACAGTAGCACGACATCAGAACATGTCACCAACCTGGCGTGTTGAGCCGCCGGACCGGAGCAGCCGTGTAAAGTAATTGCACTGTAATAAGCGAGGCTGTGGGCGTCTGGGAGTCAAGGCTGCGGCTGGGAGGCTTGACTAACCTTGTTCAAAACAAGAGTTCACCATCTACAAGAACTGAAATCTAAGGTAAATCAATCAAGTACAACCTCAGCCTTGAGGTTCCTGAGTTCGGGGAATACCCTTGACTGTTGGTGTTAAGTGTTTGTCGCAGGCCTGTTCAGAATCTTGTCACTGCCATCCGAAGTATAAGCACGGTGCTTCATTGTTAATGAATGGGATTGATCGACCCAACATGACAGATGAGAATGAGGGATCTGTTTCATTTACGATCGCTGTATAAGACGTTCTGGTGAGGTTTGTGGGGAAAGAAAAGGGTCCACCTGGACCGTGCGCTCTCTTATCGATAAACTTTTCATCGAGGACGCCACCGCTCCACACATCTCACGAGACAGTCTATGTTCGAAAAGTCCATTGAAACTGCACTATACTGAAGCCTTCCAATTCAAAGTAGCTCTAAATATTGCGCAGCCGGAACCAAGCATCAGCCGTCGCCATGGCGAAAAGGAAGCGCAACAATGCCTCCAGCAACGCCGTGAAGAAGCAGGCGACGACAAGCCTCCCAAGTCCACCACATGAGAAAGAAACAGCTCTGGGAGCCCCAAGTATTCATGCGGTCATTTCGCCAGAAGAAATGGAGATTGCTGTGGAAACACTGCAATCCTTGACAGAACATCCCGCCCTGATCAAATCGAAAGCTTGCAAAGACCTCAGGGCGGCAGTCTATAATTTTCGCCAGGCAAGCACCACAGGAATGGCTGCATCCGGTATGCTGATAGAAAGAAGTGACTAAGAATATATACTGAGTATGAACAGAGAACAGCAACCTCACAGGACGCATTTCTGCAGCACTCACAGATGGCAAGTACACAGATGCAATGATCCTTCTCGCAGAGATGCGAATCCGGAAGGAAACACCAACTCTCGGTGCCCTCTGCCGCTGGGTACGCACATTGGATGTGATCTCCGGACTCTCCATCCATGTACAAGTACCTAGCCAAACTGTTGTTGGCAAGAATGCCAGCAACGAGGAACTCGTCCGAGTCCTGGACGCCATCCTCCGAGTCACTGGACCAACAGATACCACATCCCACGGTATCGATGCAAGTTCTGGCCCCATCTCCCTTCAAGAGACCTGGAACCTACGCCCCGCAACTGAGCCCACACGCCAATTGCGCCGCAGCATTGAAGAGAAGTCCATCTTCACATCTTCACCCATCAACAAGGAAAGCTTCCGCATTATCGAAACCACGCCCGGCCCCCTCCGCAAACCTCCAAACCTCCACCCAGCCGTCCTCTTCGCATCTCAAGACGACACAGTTTTTCTCGGCCAAGGCCCGAAGACAGAATGCTACAAGCACCCGATTGTGCCCGATTTGCGTCTGATCAAAGATGTACTATCACCTGAGGAGTGCTCATCCATCATTGCTGCAGGCGAGACCATGGAATTTATCCCCGATGCGCCCATGCGGCCTCAGGGTGAAGACACGAGCATTCTCGCACACAACTTCTACTGGATCGTCGACCAGGCGTTCCACGATAAGTTGTGGGAGCGTGTGAAGGCATTTGTGCCCGAGTCTGTGGGTGGGAGGGCAGTAAGGGGGATTAATAGGAGGTTCAGGGTGTATCGCTATGTGCCGGGTGCGGAGTATAGATGTCATATTGGTGAGTCTGGCTCTCATTCCTAATGCCTTCTCGCGTTCTTGTGTATATGCTAACGTCGTTGTAGACGGCGCATGGCCACCCTCAGGCATCGATCCCGTCACCGACGCGTACCAGTACGATTCCTCACCGTCGAACGCCCGCCAGTCGAGTTTGTTCACGTTCCTGATCTACCTCAACGATGACTTCCGCGGCGGTGAAACAACGTTCTTCATCCCGAGTGTGAAGGAGGGTGTTATCAACGCGTATCCAGTCAAGCCCATCATGGGCAGCGTAGCGGTGTTCCCCCATGGTGAGGCAGCAGGCGCGCTGCTGCATGAGGGTACGGGTGTGGTCGAGGGCGCCAAGTATGTGATTCGGACGGATGTCGAGTACGATGTAGATGCCACTGTTTGATCAACGAATGCATCGCTCCGCTTGTTTCGTCTAGCCATTCGTACTCATGCTCGTCCAGTCGTGATGTCGTCGTCGTAGTGGATATGCAGCCCCAAGAACCGTACCGTCGCCAATTGCATCACACCCAACCCAATCATTGTCAATACGCTTGCTGCGTACCACAATTGCACCTTCACCTCTCCTCCGTCCCCCCACCCACCGGCTCCGGCCGCCCAGAAAACACAATCTTATGTTTCACCACCTCCACAATCTCCAACTCTTCCTCTCCTCTCACCTGCTCTCCATCCCCCATCACCGTGTCCCCTTCCTCCCCGTCCTCCTGCTTTCTCCTAATCACCGCAAAAGGCTTGATCAGCTTCTTACACTCCCCCACCATCCTCTGATTCTCGCCAACGTACAAATACACCCTCTTCATCCACTTGGTGTCCTCGGCCCCATTGAGATCGGGGTTGTACGTGGGGAACACGAGCTTGCCGACGCGCGTTGATGTTGCGGTGGATGTAGGCGGGGGGAAGTGGACTGTGCCTTGGATTTCGAGGAGTGCGAGTCCGGTTGGGGTGTGTAGGAGGGGCGGGAGGGGGTTCTCGGTTTTGGGAGGGGAGGAGGGTTTGGTCGGTGGGTGGAGAGTGACTGTCGGCATTTTGTGCGTGTTTCGAGGGGGAATTGGGGATAATCAAACGTATTTATGCTTTGAAAAGTAGACGCAAAGACACCGAGAAGAAGAATAGGCTGTGCTAGGTGTTGTTGTCAACGATGGAGAGTGCAGTGTGAAGCTTCAATCGCCGACGCGACAATTGGTGGGGCGGTCGCGTCGCGTTTGAGGCTGGTCAGTGCGTCGCGGGGCAGTGACGGCATTTGATCTTTTGGAACGAGTATGGTGGTTTAGGCTCATGATCGCATTATTTTGGTATCTATATACTCAATTTGACCTCCAGAACAGAATCATTACTTTTCACACCGTCATCTAAGTGCGCTGCCCGAAGATCTTGTCGAAGTTGGTGAGGGTAAACCTGTAGCGGACGTTGTCGTTCTTGTAGACACGCTCGACGGCCTGCTTGCAGCCCTCTTCGCTGACGTCGATTGTCTCGATCCAGCTCTTGATGTTCTGCTTCGACGCAAGCTGCAGCATCTCCTCCATCTCGGGCCTGTTGCCAATGTGCGACGCACCCATGTAGCAGCCGTTGGGGGCGAAGAGCTGCGCGGGCATAGCGGGAAGCGGGTTATCGGGGAAACCAACCATGTGGAAGGTTCCGTTGACCTTGAGGATGGAGAAGTACTCGGACAAATCGAACTTGTCGGTTGCGTCGGCTGTGTTGATGACGAAATCGAAGCGGAACTTGTGCTTCTCTGACCAGCCCTTGTCCTTTGTAACGATGAAGTCCTTTGCGCCCATCTTGAGCGCATCTTCCTTCTTGCCGGCAGTGTGGGAGATGACGGTGGTCTCGGCACCCATAGCAACAGCCCAGAGAACACCGAAGTGACCCAAGCCACCAAGACCAATGATACCGACCTTCTTGCCTGGTCCAGCACCTAACCTCTTAAGAGGAGAATATGTGGTAATACCGGCGCACAGCATGGGTGCGGCGAGGTTTGTATCGAGATTCTCAGGAATCTGGAAAACGAAATACTCGTGCACACGAACGTGAGAAGAGTAACCTCCCTGCGCAACAGTGCCATCGGGGTGCTTAGCACCGTATGCATCGATCTGGTTGGGGCAGTAGTTTTCCTGGTCAGCCTTGCACTGGTCGCAAGTAAGATCGGCGCCAATCTGGGCACCAGAACCAACGCGGTCGCCAACCTTGTGCTTGGTGACTTTAGATCCAACCTTGACAACGCGGCCAATGACCTCGTGTCCTACACAGAGGGGAAGGGGAACATCTTCTCCCCATCCACCGGTGATGGTGTGAACGTCCGAAGCGCAGACACCGCAGGCGTCAACAGCGATATCGACATCGTAGTCCTCGAACTTCTTCAGAGGAAGCTATTGTTCTGTTAGCAATTGCTACGCAGGTGGTCATCGTGCGATGTACCTCCTGGCGCTTGAAGGTGCTCCAGTTCTTGATGTCATTGACAGCGAAAGCGTCAGTGGTGTCTGGGTAAGGCATTGTGGCAGATGTGAACAGAAATTGGGTATAGAAACAGTGCAGAGAAAAAAGGCGAGCTGTTGTTGATTGAAAGAGGGGCGTCGGCAGAGGGGCAGCAGCGGTATTTGAATCGTTCTCCCTTTTGCTCCATAATATCGGACCATTGATTTCCGCCAGTGATGTCAGATGCGAGACGACAATAGGTCCTCTTAGCTGTCATAGTTCCTTGTACGTTTTGCTTGATTGGGCGGGCCTCTGGGCGGCGAGGCCTTTGGTCGTCCGTTGCTCGCCGGTACCCTTTTCCATCGTCACCAGCGCGTCAACGACAGCTCACACCAACCTAAGATGCAACATTGTCATTTTTGGGTGCGATAGCTCTGCGGCCAGGCCCCAGTGCAACCACGCCGGTAGCAGTGTGATTCCAAATACTTCATCTTTGAAGATTTATCTCAAATCCCAAATGTGCTATGCCGTCATGTACTTGTTCAAACAATTGCCCCACGTTGAGTTCAGCCTCCCCGCGGCATGGTGGGGGCTGCTTAGTAAGTTGATCCACGAATGAGGGGCCTCTCCGCATGCCAAGCTTACTTCCGATCGGCTTTCTCTCCGACGACGCGCTGTCAGAATCGCTTGAACCATGCTCTTTGCAGGATGGAGTTGCCGACAAGCCGACAAGCCGATGACTACACTCCGTTTCCAGGATCTCTTTTGAGGCTGGCCTTCTTTGGCGATTTCACGTTTCTTCCTTGGTCATCTTATCTCAAACAACGACCAAAGACCCAGGATTTCCGAGGAATTCGTGTATAATTGACCGAAGCGAAGCGCCAACAATGTTGACCAATCATGATCCTGATCGAACCACGAGATATAGATAGACGTTACGAATCCTCAACGTCGACAGCGGTCCTGTGATGTCTTGTTCCTATGGCCAAGTAGCACGAGATGCTTCTGCTAGATCATCCAAATCTTGATTGAACGCGGTCTATTTCATACGATGAGACAGTTCTTTCGGTCCAATAGACAGCTCGCGCAATGGCGAATCGTACTCTCCATATCTCTGGTCCGGACAAGAACCTGCGGAAGCCCAGGTCTTTCGAGAATGGCCGGGGCGTGGACTACAATTGACAGCTGGAGGCCATCTGGAGTATATCAACTTGGGCACGGATTGCGACATGACCCCCCGCAAGGCGTGCGTTTGCAATTATGATGAGCATTGCCAAAGGCACATAGAATGACGACTTGGAGGAAGAACAATGATAGAGTGAGACTGCTTCGACACTTTGATGTACCAACTAGGTACTCCCGCGCTAGTCGCCTGTTGTGGGGCAGAGTTGTACTTTCCATCAACCACACTGTCGCAATCATCCGCATATGGCGCTACGTCAGGTCATAATCATTGCACCTTCCACCTGCAGACCAGTTGCTTTCAGGATTTTACCGCCTTAATTGGTATCACGCAAACCTCAATTCTGCGGTAATTCGCACCGTTATCATGTACCAAGGATTGCTGTCGTATGCTCGTACAAGGGGCTGTCCATTTAGAGAGTTGCGGACCTGCAGAGCGGGAACTGTCCTTGGCACAGGCAGCGGCCGTACGACACCCTGAAACCACATGTGGGTATTCCCAAATGCTCACTGGCAGCGGCAGCAGAACACCCATCGCCCGCACTTTCGAAACCTGAGGTGCGGACACAGCATTTGTTGGGCAAGGCCAAGTCCCTGGAATCTCCACACGACACCGAGATGTGACCGTTCTGCCCGACCGTCAACTGCCGTGCGATTCATTTGTACCAGAATCCACGTTGACAAAAGTGGCCACACAGATCAAACCTGCCTGGGATAATCAATTAACTGCTCGTCTTGCTGACAAGTCGCTTTGGTAGGTCATCGAAGCATAGATTAAGCGGCATCCAATAGGCCACCGGTGCAGGGTTCGGCATTCCCAAGATTGACCAGGACGAAGTATGATCTAGGTTAAAATCCCACAGCTTTCGGTGGCAGCTTGTATCGCAGACAATGGTAGCTTCGCACGAAACCAATGCTTTTTCTGCTTCTTGACTCGCATCTAAGTCGCTTCGAGGTAGGGTGCGACGTTGCGCAGGGGGCCCTTTCAACCACTCAATGGGCACGCAGGCCAAGTTTCTGCTTACCTCGTGGTATCGCTGGTAGCGACTCGAAATCAGCGTCAATATCCACTCAACATTGCATTGGCTGGAATTCAAGGTTCAGTCTATAACAAAAGTCTTTTGAAAGTGGTGGGTTCACGTGCATCCCACCCCGGGTGATCAGCCTCCGTAGCGAATGGCAAGCCCGTTTCACTATATTCGGTTCGGACGCTGTAAATGAACAATTGAGGGGAGGACCTTGCACGGGGGACTACCGCGCCGCGCCCGCGTACATTGCAAGGGTAGGTCGCCACACCTTTATATCGCAAAGCTCACCCTCACGGCCACGCAGTGGGGATGGCGAGTCTGCTGCAGCCCACTTCCAAGTCGTCAAGATGCCTACCTATCCACTCCAACTCACCTGCTTGGGGGTGATATATGGATCGCCTGCACTAGCAGTTGTTTTCGTCGCACTGAGGATTTATACAAGGCGGAAACTGAACCTGAGACTTAGCTGGGGTACGCACTGCACATTCGCGCTGATTTGCACACCTGACAAAACACATAGATGACTGGCTCATCATCATGCCTACCATCCTGTCAATTGCGCTCATCGGGCCCTCACAAAGACGTCAGTACTCCATGAAAGAGACGCATTCCGCCACTAAGTAATATCAGACGTGAAGATGTGGCATGTCGGCATTCACATCTACGACTTGGATCCAAATCAGATTGAGCCAAACTACGATGAGTGGTATGCGGTATGTCTGTTCGGTTTTCCAGGCATCAGCAATGGCTGACTAGATCCTAGGTCCAAATGGCGTTCAACTTACTCAATATCCCGATCCTGCCACTCGTCAAAGCCTCTATTATCCTGCTCCTTCTACGCGCCGGATCCATCATTACGTGGCTGAAGAAAGTACTCTATTGCATCTTAGTTTTCACGGCCGGAAGCGCACTATTTCCCTGGATCCTATACATTTTTACCTGCCCACCACAGACTGGTAACACCTGGAAGCCACGAACATTCGGCAACCTGCACTGCATGGGTCGACACCGGATGGGCGAGATGATGATTTGGGTCACCTGCGCCAACCTCCTCACCGATCTGCTCATTCTACCCATCCCTTTCATCATCGTTCGGAGAATGATGAGCGCGCGTCTGCGATCACGACTGGTCGTTCTGACAGTCTTCGCATGCAGTCTGGCAGTAACAGGCATCGGCGCCGCCAAAATCTACCTCTCCTACCGCGACCGCCTCTACACATCGTACGATGTCGACTGGACATATCCAATCGACTACTGCATCAACCACATAGAAAACAACGTTGCAATTATCGTCGCCAACATTCCCATACTCCGCGGCCTCGTCACACGCTGGGTCTTCAACTTCAAAGGCACTAAAGGGGAACCCGCAGATCACAAAGAACGCCCCAGCCCGCTCCGAAAGCGCTCGAACCTTTCAGAAAAAGCGTACAAGAAAGTGCACAACAATCCAATGATGCGCAAGCTCTTGCCTTGTATTGATGACTTCTCATCCAGTCTGGCTACCCCCGAGCAATCAAAACAACGCTCGGAACGACCACTATCGGGCACCTTCACTACGCTCTCCCGAAATACCAGCAGGAAACTCAGCATCTACCTCTCTCGCTCCCGTCACAACAGCACAGACAGATATGATAGCGCCGACGCAATGGAGAAGAGCTATGCTCAGGAGACAGTCACATCTATTGGGTCTGCACCGACGCTCATCGGGTCTGCGAACAGGGGGTCGCAGCAGTGGGACAGCAGTTTTTTGCACGCAAAGCGCAGCAGTCCGACGCTACATGCGAGTGAGCCTTTTGGAAACTTGCAGTCAGTGAACGAATTGCCACCGCTGGAACCGGTGCGCATGCGCAGCGCGCTGGACGGCGAGGAGTTTGATTTCGACGAGGCGATATGGCCGTATTCGCAGCGCTGAGTAGATGCACATCTGATACCCGAGAAAAAAAAATTGACGCCACAGTTCACAGTTCACAGTCCCAATTTGCGAGAGATGTGTATTGTTCTCATACATGATATCTGCCTTTCTGGGTCTCTTTGTTCAACAAGCAAGTCCTACGACTCCCTTCCCATCAGTACGCGCTGCAGTCCTCAACATTTGCTCTTCGCGACCGCTTGCGACTGCTCAGCGCCATGGTCTGGTCTGAGCGCCGGCGCGGCACGGCACGCTCCATGGTGGTGATCGGTAGCCTTGCCACGCTCACCACGGCGCTGAGGCCCGTCATCCCGTACTGATCGCCACGCTTGTTCACACTGCCGTAGAGCAGAATCTGGGGTAAACGCCAGGTACTCACGTGGACGGGCAAAGACTGTCCGATGTTGCCGGTTTTAGGTGACAGTCGTGGCGATAGACAAGTTTGCTCGGGTGGCTTGCTTAGCACCGAGCTGATATGAGGGACTATCTTGCGCGCTATCCGGAGGACAAAGCGTACATTGTGTGGAGTTGGTGGTGTGAGTTGTCAAGGGCGATATTGACGCAGGGCGTGCCTTGCGACGGAATCTCCTTGCGTAGGGCTAGTCGTGCATAGGTACCGAGCTCACACTGAGCTCACTACCGCTTTGGGCAGCAATAAAATGGACAATATGAACGGAGCGCATTATACTGGCGCTACTGAACATACACATGATGTGGTGTGTCGGCTCATGGGAGTTCTTTTACGACGGAGACATGTCCTCCGCAGACTATGTCAAGTTGGTGGATATTTGAATATCAGCGTGATCAAACTAGACTATTGTATTGCCTAGCTACTAATGCCTTTCTAACTACAAGCGCCGGTGACTCGCGGGTATAATTGACTCGACGACATAACTCCTGGGCATAAGTGCTTGGGTATGGACGAAAGGATAAACATGGAGAAGAGACGAGACGCTTGTGTGGAGCCGATGTATCGCATCTAACTGCCCCGTGTACGCATTAGGTTCGGGTCGCGTAGTCTTGCAATCTATTTCGCCCCGCGGGTGATATGGATAAAGTGGACAGGGGGGCTGACCAGCACGATCTCGACGTTGCTTGGTTGCCAACTTTCAAGGGCCGAAATTGGTGGAGATACTTTGTCATGCGGCTTTACTTCGTGGTATGTACGAGTACTCTAGTACAGGTAATGTTTTAGTCAAGTTGAAGATACGAAGTAGTGAAACGAGTTTGAGTAGGTTCGTACATCGTCGTTGATTACAATTTAAGCGTATCGAAAGAGCCATGTCCAACAGTCACAAATTTTGAACTTTTAAAAAAAATGGATTCTCAATTCTCAACGTCGACAGGTTGCAGGGTTCGGGCTGGATGATTGCCGGCATCTGACAGGTGTACCCTGGAAGACGTTTGTACCGACGGCGGGTGTGAGGTGGGGACGATTGCCGACAAGAACATGCATGTCAACAGGTGACAGTCGAGACCTGAGCACAATATGCGGATTACAGGGGTGCAAAACGTGGTCGATCCTACGCGGTCCGGAGAAACTGGGGTGCAGGATCATCCAGGTCATATCGCGAGCAACACCGCTATGCCGGCGGCAGAAACGGCCACACCGATAGATGCTATCGTCATGTGTGCTGACGAGGTCTTTGCTTGCGTTACATTTCCGGATAGCTGTTCAGCAAGCGTCTTCTCATCTTCGCGGACACAGCCCGTTTTTGATGTAATCTCGCTTGGGCAGAGAACCCGTTTGAAATTCGCGCTGTGGAACGTCAGATGCGTGGCAATGTGGAAAGACATACATGCGTACCTTGGAAATGAAGCATCCTTAAGCCAGTCGAAACGCCACTCACATGCGGGCCGCATGACTTGTGGCAGATTCTGGCAATCCTGCTTTGTGGCAACGCCTTCATGGTCTTGGCCGAAGACGGATTGAGATACACCATATTGAGTCGCACAGCCATCGACCGAAGTTGTGTTCCCACCAGGTACCTGACAAGTGGTCAGCCTTCACTTTTTATGACGACAGTGTGTAACTATACCGCTAAAGTGAACCTATTGACAGTCTTGATGTCGTAGGCAGTGTTCGATGCTTGCACAATCATGCTTTTCCCTATCAGTGGCTCGCTAGTGAAGTCCAGTTGAAAGCATGCGCAGCACCAGACATCCTCAGTTGGTGCGCCGCCGGTGATTTCTTTGGTGAGATATGCGCCGGCAAAACCGTACGAGAAGGTATCGTTGACTGCCCAGGGCTGTTGTTGTGAACAGGCGAACGCAGTTCCACCATTGCAACCGGTACCAGCATCAATACTGATGGGTTTGTCGTCTGCTGTGCAGGAGCCCACCGGGCTGGAGACGGGTCCCTTGCCCTTCCATCCGCAAGACGGCTTGCAGCAATCCCAAAAGCGTGTTGTCAACGCCTCGCCGCTGTAGTTGAGATTTGCACAGCCAGCTAGGACGACAAAGAACTCCAAGAGGAGAAAGAGGCTGCGGTGGGATGTAGCCATCATTTCGTGATCAAAAATGTAAATGTGAAGCAGAGACTAGAAGGCATGATTTGATAGCAGGGGCAGTTGCGGGCCACGAAAATGTATTTGAACAATGGGCAGGAGGGGCTTGCTTTCTTCGGACGTCCGCAAGGAGAAAGGAGAAACTAGTCTGGTGAAGCGGTTGTAGGGTGGTCTACCGGCGGTGACATGCCCTGCGCTTAAGCAGTTGCCACGCAGGGATCGGCTTAGCAGCGGCACCACTCTCGCACTTTGGTAAGAGACAGTGAGATCCTGAATGGCCCAGAAATGACATGCGTCCGAATTCACTCGGGTCAATGCGCCCCTTGCAATTTACTGCGAACGCCTTCCCCACACTTTTGCGTCAATCTGTTTCGATCCCCACAGTCGGGCCGTGGCGTTCTTAATCTGTCGGCTCATTGCTGGTCCCGGCGTATCTTCTGTCCTTGTTATCAATCATGCTCCGATTGCTTGAGTTGTGTTGTTGGAATACATAAATATCTGCAGTTGATGGTTCCACCCTGTGTGTCCCAGGACCCTCGTGTTGGACGTCCTTGACATGGTTAAGCGAGCCACACCATAACCTCACGGTGCAGTCGTACAACAGACTGCCAAAGCACAACAGGCAAATGGAACTCGTTAGGCACGTGGCGTTGTGGCTGGCGGATAACCCGTCTGCAAGGCACGGATCCTTGTGCAAATGTCCTTAATCTGGATGCTGGCGCAAGAGGCGTCAAAATCATATAGACAAAGGAGCAGCTCATGAAGACGGCGTCGTAATGTTTGATGTTTTGCATCGCTTGTGTGTTTCGCAGACGTCATTGGATGTTTCCGGGGTCGCTTGTGTAGTGAGCAATATCTGGCATGGGTTACCTAGTCTTAAGCCGCTGTGAGAGTGCCGCGAACCAACCTGTAGGGAATAATCTTCGTAGATCTAAAGGTCCAGACTCACGGGCATGCCTGTAGTACCTCTTTTATAAATTATATAGTTCGAGACTCTGCCCCTGGCCTGGTCGTGGTTGACAAGGAGACTTCGGAGGACCGGGAGGCAAACCTAATCGACTGCAGCGTTACAATTTTCTTGGTCTACGTCAACATACTGCAGGTATACGTAACGACAAGCATCAGGATGCTGCTGGGGAGAAGCCTCATTCGTTCCGTTGTACCGGAATTTGCTTAATCTTACGTGAAAAACCTAGAAATGCTCTCCTTCACCTGAGAGGGGGAGATAAGTGTGCGTCTTCAATGCTCTTGAAGGTTTTCTCGTACTAGAAGATTATATCAATTTCAAGAGGGCACAATGTATACTTGCTAAAATCCAAATAAGCAAAGATTGGAATAACAATAGTAATTAACTAATCCTTATCAGAGGTTCAACACCATATAAACCACTCTTAGCGACTTTAAAGTCAACATACACAAGAAAAGCTTTTGAATCTTGGGATCCCATCTATCTCAGGCCACAGCCTAGTAGTCTCGTTCTCTTCAATTTAATTATTTCTTATAGTTTCCGTCCGAGCAGAGTCTAATAGTTGCTAGTACATGCAACTTGGGACAAACCTCTTTCTTCTATTCATTCTCTTACTTATTCACGTAGGCTGGCTGTGATAGTATATAGCACTAGCCTTTGTCCATGTATATAGCCTGTTATCTACTGTTTTAGCCAATTTCTCTTGAACATACTTGTTCTAGATTAGTAGGTTTTGTATATAAAGAATACATTATAGAAAGGTAGGATAGAAAGAAAAAAGTATCCAAAGAAGATAGGCAAGTAGGAAAATAGCACAAACCCGAGCCCGTAAAGCAGTAGAAGCCTATATAACTCCAAACCAACACTTCTTCGAACTCAAGGTACAGAAAAAACACTTCCTATACTTCCCTACTACAAATCTTTAGCTTTCTACTTCTATATACCCCCATGAAACCTTAAAGTGCTTGGTGCAAGGTACTATAGCAGTCCTACCAGCACAAATCCCTCCAATCAACCACCCAGCTACCCAATTAATTAGTTAATCAATACTCCCAATCAACCCCCTACAGAATAAATTCTTCATACGATCAACGCTACACAACCAGCGCTGTGTCAGACAGCCAGCACCGCGTTGAACACCCAACACCACATTGAACACCCACCGTCATCTCAAGCACCTATCACCAAGCAAATCCCACTACGTATCACCAAGCTTCACATACAATACTCCCTGCCTACCAGACCTCAACCTATACAACATTACAAGACTGCAGAACTACGGGGTATTAGTATCATCCAGAAATCGGATCCAACCCAGAGCTTATGTGCGATTATACCCCGGGGCAAAGGAAAAAGAGACTGGCATAACGAACTTGATCTAAACTGTACTATCAAGTACACGTCTACCACCCCCACTTCTTTCATAACCGAACACTGCATCTCCAACGAAAGCGGTAGAAGGCATGGAAAAATAGCCGCTGAGTGGAATGTCGTTGTTGACGTTACCCTTACGGTGACGATGTTGTTAACACTGTGAACTTGCGAAATAGTCCGAGATAAAGATTCACAGAGAGAACTTCGCTACCGTGGCACTTCCAACGGGAACGAGACGAAATAAGATGAAACAAGCATGTCGCGTTTCATTCAGAAAAGGAGATAAATCAGTAGGATTGACTGCTCAGCTGGAGAAACGTAGGACACGAAGTCGTGGATAAAAGGAGGTATAATGCAATGGAGTTGAGGGAGATGAAGAAATAAAGAAAATGACCTCATGTATCGTTCATTTCATTTCAGTTCACATTCCAAACTTTTCCTACTATCTACCTGATTCAAGTCTACACACCTCTCCTCCCACCAACAGTCTTCAGGGTCTCCTTCATCGCATCTGTCAATTTACTCGCCAGCAAATCCTTCAGCCCGTTCTTCTCAGGCCGGGGCATAAAGCCCAGCTCAATGAGGTAGCTAATATACACGCCGACCGTATCCTCGGTCACAGCTCCGCCAGCGCTCCAGTCCTGGCCCGTCCACTTCTCATCCTCCTTGAGGGCCTTGGTGGCATTGCGGTCGTCCATTTCGGGCGCCTTGGTGTCGGCGGGGAGGTCGCCGGTGACGAAGTGGTAGAGGGGGAGGAGGGCGTTTTCTTCCTTTGTGCCGGAGCGGTCGGCGACGTAGGCTTCCATGTTTGCTTTCCATTGGGCGTAGGGGACTTCGGGGACAGTGTAGCCGAAGGATTCGAGGGAGCCGAGGAATTGCTGGAATGTGATGCGCGGGTGCGAAGTGATCTGGGATACGCCGAGCGGCGCAACGGGGGGGTTGAAGGTCGAGGACACGACGACACGGGCGACGTGGTTTACGGGGACCATGTTGATTGTGTTCTTGATGTCGGGGCGGGACTTGAGCTGGATACAGCTCTTGAGGATGCGGATGAGGAAGTCGTCGGTGTTGGTGGTGCCGTTTTCAGGGTCACCGAGAACGTAGCCAGGGCGGATGACAACGCCGTTGAGACCGCGCTTGCCTGCGGCGCGGGTGATGTACTCAGCAGCCCACTTGGACTGGCCGTATCCTGTTCCGAGTCCCTTGCGGGCGCCCTCCAGGTCATCTTCTTCGAGAACACCGGTACCGCCTTCAGCCAGTGATTTCTCGGACAGCTTGACGAAGTAGTCTGTGTCGAGGACGGAAGTGGACGACACGAGACCAAAGTTCTTTGCTTTGCCAGTGGAGCAGAGGGAGAGGGCAGTCATGGTGGATTCGACGTTGGGCCCGCGCAGGCGAGAGTAGGGCAGTACCCAATGTACGAGGGCACCGTTGTGGACAACGACGTCGACTGAGTCGCAGAGAAGGTTCCATGTGTTCGGCTCGAGACCGAAGTTTGGCTTCTGGAGATCACCAACGAGAGGCTCGAGGCGACCCTCCCAGCTATCCTCCCAGATGCCGTACGCTTCGCATGTCTTGCGGACTCGGTCAAGCGCACCGTCCAGGTCCTTTGCACGGACCAGCACGGTAACCTTACCAGGTCTCGACAATAGATCGCGGAGGATGTACGCACCCAAGAACCCAGTAGCACCGGTGAGGAATGTGTGAATCTCCTCACCTGGGGTCAGAGGTTCCCTGGTCTTGAAGTCGCTCAGCTGTGCGGCAAGATCCCTAGCATCGGCCGAGTAGGCTTCGTCTTCTGGGCTGTCATCGATAGCGTCTGCCGTGTCCAGACGCAGACCAATGGGGTCGACAGCCTGGTCGATGTTGGCAGAGAAAGCGCGCAGTGTGGGGTACTGGAAGATGGTGGTCATGGGTACATCGATATCCTTCCACTCCTGACGAATCTTGAACAGAAGCTGTTGGGCAATGATGCTGTGTCCACCGAGGTCGAAGAAAGAATCAGTACCGCTAATACCCTCGGCCGTCACACCACGGTCACTCAGCAGGTCAGCCCAGATCTCGGCCATCTTCTGCTCGGTAGGTGTCAGAGCTTGACCGAGCTGCGAGGGCCGCCTGGCGCCAGCTGCAGCGATCTGCTTGGGCTCAGGGAAGGGCAGGGCCGGACGATCGATCTTGCCGTTGGGGTTCAGAGGGAATCGCAGCATAGGAACGATGACTGACGGGACAGCGTAGGATGGGAGCTTCTTCTTGAGGTGCTCGCGTACGTCGTCGCGCAGGTACTTGAAGCGCTTGAGCATGGAGACCATGTCTGTTTCCTCGGTAGAGGTCTCGTTAGCGCCTCGTTCCTGGAGCCAATCCTGCCATCGCTTCATCTCAGGGACGATGTAGCTGACAAGAGTTGGTTCCTCGTAAGCATCGCGCTTGAGCAATGTGACGTTCTCGCGGACCAGAGGGTGAGCAGACAGGTGGGAGTCGATCTCTCCGAGTTCAATACGGAAACCTCGGATCTTGACCTGGGAGTCGACACGTCCGGTGCAGTGGACGTTGCCATCTGGGCCGTAGTGGCCGAGATCGCCAGAGCGGTAGAGCCTGTCACGGGGGCCCTTGTAGAAGTCGCGCCACGGCTCAGCTGCGCCCTGGCTCTCGACTCGCTGCTTGTCCTCTTCTACCCACTTCTTAGGGTCAACGAACCAGTTCTCGACGAACTTGGAGGCTGTCATATCTGGCAGACCGAGGTACTCCTCGGCAAGACCGCCAGCGCGCACGTAGATTTCTCCACTCTCGCCGACGCCGCACATCTTGTTTCGGTCGTCGCGGTTCACAACGAGCAGCTGCACGTTGTTCATGCCGCGGCCTGCAGGAACGACCTCGCCAATGCTGTCCAAGAATTCGGGGGCCTCGGTGGCGCTTGGAACTTCGTAGTAGCTGACAGCGCGCTGTGTCTCGGTGGTGCCGTACATGTTGACGACGCGAACGTTGGGCGCAAGAGCCTGCAGTCTCCTGACATCGCGCTTGATGAGCAAGTCGCCGACAAAGAAGGAGTGGTGAAGGGTGGGGAAGATTGCCGAAGCACCTCCGACCAAGATCTGACCCATGGCGGGTGTCAGATGTGTGACTGTGGCACCGTATCTGCGCATCCATTCGGCCAGCTTCTCGTGCTGAATGTCCTCCTTGCTAGGAACCAGTAGCTGAGCGCCAAGGAACAGAGGTGTGAAGATGTCGCGCTGGATGGGGTCGTGTGCAATGCCAGAAAGCATGGTGAACTTGTCGTTCTCGGACAAGCCAAATGTCTCGGCCATCCATGGGAAGTAGTGCGTCAGGGAAAAGTGTCGTCCCTTGACACCCTTTGGCTTGCCCTCGGATCCGGATGTGAAGGACAGCGTAGGGGTCGAATCGGGGCCGACCAGGACGCCTGGCAGCTCTGCCTTGCCCTGCTGCTCTTGCAGGACGTCCTTGCCATCTTTGGCGCCTCCCACCAGGGATCCGTCGTCTCTGAGTTCGAGCGCTGGGACCTCGGTCCTCAGCTGCAGGTTGTCGGCGACGTACTGGCGGACCTGGTCGGAGATGGGCCCTGCTTCTTGGATGGCCTTGTTGATGACTACGAGGGCGCGGGGCTGCGAGACTTCGAGGTAGATGCACTGGCGGTCCGGGGGGTATCTCAAGAACTGGTTAGCAATGCTTTAGGTTAATTGGTAGGGAGACGTACAGGGGGTCCAGCACGGAAAAGGTCGCGCCTGCCGCCAACACAGCCATGATGGCAACGACCAGGTCAACGCCGCGGTGGGCGAAGATCATGACGACATCTCCTCTTTGGATGCCGCTCTGCACAAAGTGATGTGAGAGCACCGAGACGGCGTCGAAGATGTGCTTGTATGTGAATGCGCGCTCTGGCGTCCTGCTGGTGGCAGTCTCTACCACGCAGCGTCGTTCGGGGTGCTTGCGCGCATTTCCCGCGAAGATTTCGTGGATGGGACCCTTGAAGTCAGACCAGTGAAGGTCTGCGGCAGGGTCTGGGATGTTTGCCTGGGAGACTGAACCCATTGTCGCCGTCAATTGCGATTGGGAGCTCTAGGAAGTATTCTGGCGGGGTCGTGTGCGAGTGCCAATGGACTCAATCCAACCTGGCTGTATGTCTACAAGGAGCGAGGGAGTAGTTTACAAAAAGTCAGCGTGCATCCCTCTATGACTGTGTCCTGGGGAAAAAGTCTAGAGGAGATTGATTGAGGAATGACGCAGAGGGGAATTGCGTCGACTCATGCGGTATCGGCTTTCGGTCCCGCACTAAATTTCTGGGGAGCTTGACTTCAGCCCTACGCTAGCGGTGCATCCGCGGTGGTGCAACAGGGACCATGTGCGACGCGTCACTAAGTCGACGAGGAAACATCTTTTGCGTCTGTGAGACTGAGCGCCCTGTCACTCGTTTGCATCGTCTTGTCCCACCGCTCTGTCTTGCGCGTGTTCTCTCTCTTGCCCTGTAGATCCTGCCCCCTTGCCAGGCATCTCACGCAAGCCAATACGGCTATCGGCTCTGTCGGCCTCTCCCAGTCGCATCACCCAGTCGCATCTCCCACCCATGTCGCCATAGTCGCCGTGTCCCTCTTTCTCTCCTTCACTCACAATGCCAGTGCAACACACGCTCTTTGGGCGGCCGGTCAGGCTGCAGATGCCGCCGCGGAGGTTCCAGGCGCTCTTCGTCGTGCTCCTGATTGTCATCCTCACCCTCACCCTCAATGGGACCCCCTCGACCGCCGACCTGCCCACCTACGAGTCCGTCGCCGAAGCCGTCAAGAACCCACATCTCCCCGACGTAGGCAACCTTCCTGCTGTGCCTAACCCATTCGGCCCCTCGGCCCATAAACCGCCCAAGCCCGCTGTGCAGCCCAACAGCACCGTAGCCAGCTCGTACGGCCAGCTCGAGTGGCTCACCGACTTCAAATGGCGCAACCCCTTCTCCTCCAGCATCACACTCGACGAGAACACCGCCCTACTTCCCCCGCTGCGGGAACGCCCGCCCATCTACACATACTACAACGCCCGCAAGAAGCAGCCACGCGAGGTAGCAGACGCCGAGAACCGCCTAGTGCTCGCATGGCGCAGAGCGTGGTGGGCCCAGGGCTTCAGGCCTGTCGTACTGTCGCGCGAAGAAGCTACCCACCACCCGCAATACCAGCTGTTCCAGCGCATGAAGCTCGACTCCAAAGTCGAGGTTGAGATCATGCGCTGGCTAGCCTGGGCCAACATGCGTGGAGGTATTCTAGCAAACTCGCTGGCCCTGCCAATGGCCGAGTATGAGAACCCCATGCTAGCATTCCTACGCCGACAGGAGTATCCTCAGCTGTCACGAGTCGATGGTCTGAACAGCGCTCTCTTCTTTGGCGACCAGGCTGCTGTCGAAGGTGCCATCAAAAAGCTGGTCAACAGCCAACTTCTCAAGAACATCACCGCAAACAAGGACAAGATCTCTGCGGCAGCAACACGAGATGGTGGCGCAGTTGTGAATCTCCTCACTCCAGCAGACATTGCCAAGGACAAGAAAGCAAACGCCATCGCCTACTACAGCACCGACGAGATCACCAAGTCCTACAAGACAATCGCCGACAAACTCACCAATACCACTCAGGCAGAGGGTCTGAACCTACTGGGCAGTCTGATCAATTCGCACCTCCACTTGACCTTCCAGGAATTGCACCCCGAGGGCCTGGCAATCGCTCAACCCCTCCCCGAACACACCACCTCCCTGATCGAACCCGCCATCGACATCGCCCGCAACCTGACACAGTGTCCTGCCTCGCCCATGCCCAAGTCGTGTCCGCCGAACCGTCCAAAGTGCGTGCCCTGCAGCACCAAGAATGCCCCAAAGCTGCAGCTCTTCCCGGAGCTTGTCAACACGACAAAGTCCTTCACCATCGGCACAGTCCCGCACCCATACACCATCAACTCCCTGCACTACACCCGCGACAACCTCGATGTCTCCTTCCTCCGCAACAACGCCAAGCGCGATCTCTGGCTCAACACCCTCACCCAGAAGTCCATTGGCAGCGAGCACTCCGAGTCCTACCGCCTCTTACAATTCAAGGAGCTTGTCGCCGCCAGCCCCGCGCACACCCTCTGGCTCACAGCCGAGCGGACCACTAAAGACGACCTGGACTGGATCTTCGGTTTCGAGCTTCCAACCACTGCTTCCCAGACCAAGGAACCTACCAGTCCGAGCGAGAAGAGCGAGTTGATCATCTTCCCCCGCCCTGCCTTCCCAGACCCAGTCAAGGGTATTGAGGTACCAGACAGCATATGGACAGAGAAGGAAAAGAGCAGGCTGCTCAAGGCAAGAGAAGCCATCAAGAGCAAAGACCGCTTCATGCGCGGCATCGTGGATGCAGTCGAGCAGTGGAACCTTGCCGATACCGAGGCATGGAAGTTCTCGCGGGCCTACTCAGCGAGGAGACGCGTCGAACGCAAGAAGTGGGAGGAAGAGGAGAAAAAGTATGTTGGCAGTGAAAGCAAAGCGTCTGGGAAGGGTAGGTGGACCGATAGGTTCATGTTGTAGAATATTTGCTGTATCGCATCTTGCTGGCGTTGGGGTTGCAATACTGCGTCTTCTCTTTTGTTTCTGTCTTACGTGGTAAACGAAGAGCTCGAATCTACCCATGTATTTGCGGCAACCTCTAAATATTTTCTTTCCTCAGCTTTGGAATTGAGTCCCAATCTGGCGTACGGTGAGACGACCAAGCTGCATAGGGCGAGCAGGTGAACGCCTCGGCGCTTTGACGGCAGGCGGCAACCAACCGGACTCGTATTAACCTAGGTACTTACTATGTCACAACCACCGGAATTGCTAAACATTCCCCTGAACGTTCGAGACCATACCGATACCAGTATCCATGTCCTTGCGATCCAGTTGCGTGCTACCTGCAGGCCTGCCCTCGTACTGCTCGTCGCACATGGCGGCGGCTGAGCTCGCGTGACTCAGCCTCGCTGTTCAGCTGTAGCCTTATCATAAAGGCTGAGCCTGTGTGCTTCTTGAGGACCCATCTTTCCCGGTATTACGTTGAAGTCTGATTCCAACCAGATTTGAGTTGATTCATTGCCAATGGAGCCATACGTGTACAAGCCTCTCGACAAGGGCGAGATCAGGCTGCTTCAGTTGTACCCAAATGCGGGCAAACAGCAGATGTCCGGCTCCATCATCCATGTTCCCCTGACAAATCCAACCTATCACCCAGAATCTGAGGACCAGGAAGCACATCTCGAATATCCGTACGCTTACGAGGCAATTTCATACACATGGGGAACAGACACCACGACACCATTCAGTCTCGTCATTGATGAACACCACACCATCGGAGTGACCGCGCACTTACACTATGTCCTGCAGAAGATCGTGCAGCCAAACACCAGTATTCTCGTCTGGATCGACGCCATCTGCATCAACCAAGCGGACCGAGACTCGGACGAAAAAGCCCAGCAGATCCGCCTGATGCCAGACATCTACCGCACCGCACAACGAGTCCAAATTCACCTAGGCAGAGAAGCTGATGATAGTCCGCTCGCAATCAAGTTCCTCGAGCATGTCGCAGACTATGTCGAGTATCTGGATGAAAGCCTGAATGTTTCTAATCCGCTCGCGTACGAGCTTGCGCTGGAGCACGGATTTACTCCTCCCGCGAAAGAAGACAAGACTTGGAATGCTATGCGGTCGTTTTGGTTGCGTCCGTGGTAGGTGCTACTATTACTCCAGAATGTGTCTGGTTCTCACTTCGAATCGCAGGTTCCGTCGGGTCTGGGTCATACAAGAGCTGGTGAATGCCACTGATCTCGTCATCCACTGTGGTGATCTAGAGATCGACTGGAGGAAGCTCTGGCTGGCAGCCCGCGTGCTCCAAAACAATTCCCGCCTGATGGAGACGAACGTGACGGCATTTACTTATACCACCGCTGTGGACGCTCTGGAGGGTGCCAACTCGTTCTTCACTATGGCGGACATCCGCGTCCGCGATTGGGGGTATATGAGCACGTCGTACATGGTCATGGCGGTATGCGGTGACAAGGAGGCGCCTGCTGCTATACTTTCTGAGCGAGGCCTGCGCCCTCATGAACAAGTGCCGATGCGACGGGATCTCACTGGTCTCCAGGATTTTGAACGCCTGGTGAGGCCCTCCTTGTTGAAAGATCGCGCCTCTGGTATTGCGTTTAGCACCGATCACCGCACTATGCTCAGTGTCCTTCATAAAACGAGAACGTTCCTCGCTACCAATCCGGTGGACCGTATCTACGCTCTGCTAGGCCTTGTTGGCGAGTTTGACGCGGACGATCCGGACTTCAGAATCGAGTACTCGGCAGAGCAGAGCCCAGCCGTTGTCTGTCGACGTTTCGCAGCCGGGCTCATCAAACGAGGTCAAGGCGCAGCAATCCTAGGTATCGCCGGGGCGATTGCGCAGGCCTGCAAGACTGGGTCTGACTTTCCTTCCTGGGTGCCAGACTGGACGAAGCCTGTCCGTCCCAACGACGCCCTCGCCTCAATGAACTTCGTCATGCACGGCCTCGTGGACCTAGACAGCGAGAATCGCGCAGACCTACTCTACCGCGCCGCGGGCGACTCTACAATGGAACCTCGCTTCGCGGATGACGACCGCACACTCATCGTCCGCGGTGCCGGGTTCGACACCGTCATGCACATCATGCAAGGCCAGCTCTTCGCCCCACCCCACCTCTACATGTCCATCCTCCTGCGCTTCGCCGGCCCCAGCGCAAACCCAGACTACATCGAAGCGCGCCTCTGGCGCACCCTCATCGCCAACCGTACGCGCACCGGGGACGAAGCCCCCCCGCAGCTCGCAGCCCAATACCTCGTGTACAAAGACCGCCTACTAAAAGCCTTCGGTCTCGCAATCCTCCTCCTCTTCATCATCTTCCTGATCTCCCTCCCTCTCATCATCTTCCTCCTCCGCCGCATACCAACACTCTACCTCGTGCTCCTCCTCACAATCACATCCCTCACGCGCTGGGACACCTCCCCATGGCAAACCATCACCTCCACAATCCTCATCCGCACATCCTCCACCCCCGCCATCCTAATCGGCTGCGTCTTCCTAGCCTGGCGCACGCAAATCCTCGCCACCACTTCTGTCATCAAAATCAACACTGGCTGGCAGTACTTCGCAGGCTTCGCAATGGCATTTAACCTCCGCGGCTCGCGGCACCATGGTGGTCCCGCTGAGAGTGCGGATTTCATGCAGAGTTTCCTCCTGCTGGCGGGACGGTATAATCTTGGGCTTACGGGGACGGGGTATCTTGCGCTTTTTCCGCTGGGTGCGGCGGAGGGGGATGATGTTGTGATTCTTGAAGGGGGGTTTGCGCCGTTTGTGCTTAGGCGGGTTGGGGGGGAGGATGGGGGGTATAGGGTTGTGGGGGAGGCGTTTGTGGATGGGGTTATGAGGGGGGAGAGGTGGGGGGATGAGAGGGATGTGGTGGAGGATATTAGGATTGTTTAGGTGGCGGACCATATGTGGGGGGGGGGGGGGGGAGACAAGAACTGTATTTTCCGTGTTGACCTAGTGTAGTTTTGTCAACCTTAACATAACCTACATATCCTAGGCCTTCGATTCCATCCCTAGTCCTCCAACCAGGATTAAATATACTAATCCCTCGTACATTCTTCCTTACCCTTACAACCCGCTCCTTTCTCTATAATCCTTTGCGTGGTGATAGGTAGACAAGGCTGGTATTATACCAGCCCGCCTATACGTAGACAGCGGTTTGTCTACTTGTTCATCTCCTTCTCACAAATCTCCTCCATCTCCGCTCGCTCTTGTGTATATGCCTTCGCGGCTTACAAAAACAAATGGTTTTAATACGCGGTTGTGGAAAGTAGAGGTGCAATTTCTCTCTTGTTGAATTGCCATTCGTAGAAGGTTAGTTATTAGTTTGGGACACTGTAGGCTGGGAATACGACTCGTGTCTGTGAGAATGCTGGTTTGTTAGGGTTATACGTGTACAGGAGGATACGGATGTCTACAATTCTGCGTTGGGGTTTTAGGGATGGGATACTGGCCAAGGGTTTAATATGTTGTGTTTTCCTTACAGGTTAATGGATTAGGCTTTGATTTTCTTAAGATAGGGTTTTAAGTAGAGGAGGGTTTAGCGATGGTTGTAGTAGGCTTTGTTCAAAGGCTTTAGAGACAGTTTATGTACTTAGAGTTTTAGATTGTTTTTCTATCGTATTTTAATCTACATATTTGCTTATGACTTGCTACTATTCTTCTTGCCACGAGATTTCGTCAAAGTTATTAAACAGTCATTGGACTTGATTCGGTGACGATATTGGCTTTACAAAAAAGGGCATTATGCGGGAATCTGAAGTATAGTAGCTGAATGATGATCGTTACTAGCCTATGGCATACGATACGCTAAGAAGATAACGACGCGATTGGAGGACAGGTGCGGCTGAGCAACAACGTCGTTTCTGCAACCTACACTCCGGGCCGAACGCTACAAAGCTAGAACAGTACCTAGGTAGCCGCTAAGATTCTAGAATTTGTGGCTGTGAGCGCTGCATTTCACATACAAGCCGTATGCACCGCATGGCTTCTCTCACAACCTCAATTCTACAGTCTCTAACAAGTCCAGGCGGAATATAACCTCTCCAAGAATTGTATCACGATACCATATCACAATGACGGACAGGCAGCGACTCATCTGGCCACCATTACTTCCAAACGAGGCCAGTTTCCGGTTACTCAGGGTTCTGCCTGTTTGCTACAACATCAATCCGTGGGGCCCGCTTTGGTGCTCTCTCACGACTGCGTCCATAGAGCGCTCTGCCAAACAGTACACCGCAGGCTCGTATGTTTGGGGACCTTCCAAGCCGGTCCGTCCCATTATCGTTAATGGCTTTGTTGTTTATATCCGTGAGAACCTGGAGCGCTTTCTGCGAGCTTGTCGACGCAAATTCACGAGCTTTACCGTCTGGATTGATGCGATTTGTATTCACCAGGATGACGTAGTGGAGCGAGGGTTACAGGTTGGTATTATGGATAAAATCTACAGGAATTCCGGAGCTGTTTACTGCTGGCTTGGATCGGGTCCTGAGGTTGCTACTGCATTGAACGTGATCGACAGAACATTCCTAGCTGCTAGGAAGATTGAAGAGCAGCATCTTGGTCGGGTGCGAGATGCGATGTTGACGTTACTGCAATGCGACTACTGGACGCGAGTCTGGATTGTGCAGGAATTTGTGCTGACGAAAGAAACGTATCTCCTCGCCGGCCAACACAAAATCCCCTCAGCGCGGATGCGCGAAATCAGTTCTAGATTAGACAAGAAACAGTGGACAGAGTCCCAGAGGGACCTCGATGCTCGCGTGTATAACCTGCATTTCTTCCAGGAGAATAGCACTGGTCGTAGCCTGGAGAGTGCATTCGAACAGTTCAGCGCTATGAAATGCACTATCCCACACGATCGCATATTCGCGCTCCTCGGCATGCTGGTACCTGAGGAAGCAGCTTTGCTCCGGCCGCTAGTCAGTTACGAGGTCCCTCTCTGGACACTTCTCAGCGGCGTCTTGGCCACGGAGCTGATAGAGAACTACCCAGCATTCATGCAGCAATTCACGAGGACCATGCTTCAGAGACAGAAGCGCGACAGAAGAATCGGGCATGTTGACACCCTCTTCGACCACGATCTGAGCATCCAGCAGCACGATGACACATGTTCACACGTCCTTGGGCACCGTCACGAATACAAGCCATATGGCCATCCATGTCGCCTTGGCATCTCCTGTCGATGGCTGAAATATCTTCGTCATCCTTACAACTCTTTCTGTCTCTCGACGACAAATCACCACCACTGGGATCTACGCACATGTGCGTTAATCCCGGCGTGCGAGCAGGACTGCAATCCGCACTGCAAAGGCCATGGAGTCGCCGGCATTATACTAATCTTGCAGCCCTTACATCCCCTTCCCGATCCTTTATTCGGATGGGCGTACACACTGGACAGCGACGGGCCGGCCGAAGAGGATGAATATGGTGAAGATTTCGATGTTGGAGCGATTCACGATGCGTTCGCATGGGAGGGGCGTACAACAACGTTAAAGGATGCGCTACAGGTTTTTAAAGGCTCTGTTGCGGTGTGTTATGATAAGGAGGAGAAGACGTATGGATTGAAGTTGGATCTAGCGACTTTTGCGCGGTTTTGCGATTTGATCATGGCGATTAACGCTACGTACAAGCATGATCGATCACGGTTTCGATGATGCCACCCATGATACCCAATTGCAATATAAACAATTTTACAGCGCTGTGCAGACTTTTATGCCAACTTATAGCGAATGTCATATCACCATGCGCTGCTACTACGCCTGTTGTCGTCGCTTCTGATCCGGAGACTCAGTCGAAATACCTCATAAGTCAACGCATACATGCGAGATACAAATGTTAAGCACGTGAATTGATGTTGTATACAATAGACTACAGTCACGCCAGTCTAAAACGAACAGCACGGTAGGCTAACTGCTGCCGGAATTTGTACGTAACCGAACGACGCTCTTGGTAAGGACTGGAAAAACGTCACGACTTTTTTTTGACCTGTCTTTTCCTAAAACAAGTGTCACACCACCATTGCGATCTCAATATCAAACATAGGAAAACACCGAAATTGAATTCGACCAAGATGACTACAGCGAAGCGCACTGTCCTGGTCACAGGCTGTTCTGACGACTCTCTCGGATCCGCACTCGCACTCGCACTCCACAACCACGGAGATCTGCAAGTCTTCGCAGCAGCGCGCGACACCGCCAAAATGACTGCGCTGTTATCCGCTGGCATCCAAACCTTCACACTGGACGTCACATCCCCCGAGTCTATCAGTTCGCTCGTCGAAGAAATCACGCACCTAACAAAAGGCACCCTGGACATACTCATCAACTCCGTTGGCGGCGGCCACTACGAACCCTTCCTACACCTGGACATCGCCAAAGCCAAGGCCCTCTTCGACGTCAACGTCTGGGGCTTCGTCGCCACAACCCAAGCCTTCCTCCCCCTACTCCTCTCCAGCGCCTCGCCCAGCAAAAAGGGCAGGAAGAGTGTTATCGTAAACAACACATCTATTTCCTCTGTTCTACGCACACCCTACCACTCAGCCTACTCAGCCTCCAAAGCCGCAATCGCCATGTTCAACGACATCCAGCGCATCGAGCTGGAACCTCTCGGAATCAAAGTCGTGGACCTGAAAACCGGATCCCTGGAGTCCAACTTCGCCGACAATAAATCTAACGCGTACGAATTACCCCCAGACTCACCGTACGCACCCATCAAAGATGACGTGCTGAAGGTTATCTCGGGCGAGACGACGGAATTGTATGCAGAGGATAGGAAGGCGTGGGCGAAGAACGTGGTCAAGGATCTGATGAAGAATCCTGATGCGCCGCCGTCGCAGATTTGGAGGGGTGGGGCCGCGGGGACGGTGCAGACGAGTAGTAAGATGGATAGTATTTTGCCGGATTATTTAACGGATGGGAGTTTTCAGGGGCTGGGTGGGCTGGATAAGTTGGGGAAGATTTTGGAGAAGAAGGGGAAGGGTGTGTAGTTGTTGGAACCACCGAGAGAGTGTGTTAAGGGGTGTTGTGGTTGCGTGGGTACTTGAGTTAAGAGTTTTTTCTTACTATCACTGTTTTCGTGGAGAGCTGTGCCTTGAAAGTGTAGGCTTGCAAGGGTGGCTTATGAAAAGGTGTGCTTAAAGTTGTCGTTTAGTAGAAAGACCAATACGGTCTGGTAATGTGGCATTATATTGCTTCTTACTTTCCCACGCGTCGTTGAAATTGGGGAGTCTAGACCGGATGAGATGATCGTAGATATATATATGAATTAAAGACAAATTATAGATTAAGACAGTAGACACATTCAGCAAGAATAGCTCGCTTGGCAGAATAGTTTTTCTACTGCTAATAAATCTGCAGATCACTGCATTTTAACCGGTTCTGTCCGCTGGAGATGCTAATGATTACGCTAAATAAAGATTCTTTCTCTCATTCGACATGTGGGAAATTAATTTCAAAGCATGCTCCTCCGTTTTGCTAGTTTCGCGTACTGCCGTTGCGTCCTCGTCTCGCCGTCTTCGAGCTCGTACTCAGATCGTGAACCTCCGGAGCGCATACTTGCCGCCATGCTCGGAGGACGGAGGCGCTCAGCGCCAGCTGGCTGACTGACTTTTGCTGGGGCCTTTGTCTTCGAGCCAAACGGCAGACGGATGCCACTAAAGGCGGATGAGACGGATGAGAGCACTCCTTTTCCTTTAGGATTCGCCTGTTGTGGGGTGCCGTGATCATGCATGTGTGGGTGCCCATGCGGTTGTCCAGCAAGCAGTGCTGTCTTCTCACCTGGCTCCATGTACAAGTGTTCGCCCTCGTGATTCACGAACCAGTTGACCATGTATTGCTTCCCCTCAGGGCCTCCACCGCAGCTTCCGGCGAGTGCTTGACTGGGTGGGCTGTTGACAGCTAGTGCGAAGAGATTCGGCGGCTCAGAGAAGTCGGTGACAAGACCACGATGGAAGGTGAAGTAGATAAGAACAAATATGTTCATGGCAAACACCAGGACGAGAATGATCATCCATGCTTTGGAAGGATTGTCCACGCCGCCGGAGGCGTACTGCTGGGCTACAATCGTCACGTTGAAATACTGTGTTTGTGGGGTCTCGAGTTGAGGAAGAGTGTAGTTCTACGCGCGTCAGTATATTCTTTTCGGTCAGGTTGTGATTATGTTATGCATATGCATTGCTTACCCAGAAAGGCACGAAGGGTGCATCGAGGAAGCTCTTCAGTAACGTGCAGCCAGACAAGACTGCAATAGCCTCGCTCATACTAGGAAGCAGTGGATTCAACTTGACTTCTTGGCTGCCTGGACCCGCGTCCTTGTTAATCGTTGGCACCAGCTGCAATTGCATTAACAGTCTGGAGTTGCTGGCTTCACCATCACTGATACCAGTACCGAGCGACAGACTGTTTGACCAGTCGGTTCCAACGTCCCGCCAATTGGGGAGACCTCGCACCAACGTTGCGTTTGTCAAGCTGTTGATGTAAGCCATCTTGCCAACCGTGTCTTTAGCTGGATCTCCACAGATGGCCTGCATTTTCCCGCCAGAACCGCCAGCCACATATTCTGTGCTACAAAAGGGCGTGATGTCAACGTCGATCTTGCAAACAGTGTAGATTCCGGTCATGTTAGGTCCTGCGGTACCATCTCCACCTTGACCCATCAAATATATGGCAGGTCTTCCCCAGCTGTAACTGGTATGATTGAGGATTGTGTTGAAGGGTTTGGGAAACCTGGAGAATACAGGAGGATAATCGAGCATTGTCTCCTTGTCTTGTTTGGTCCAACCGAAGATGTCGTCTACTACTGTCGTATTCGTAGTAGTTGCGTGCGCCATCAAGTTCGCGGGGGTCCAAGTCGTGGCGTTTACCAGCTCGGCTTTTGGCCATGCAGCATAGACAATTGGCGCAAGCTCAGATTCGTTCATATTGACGCACAAAACTTTCATAACGGGAGACGGTACAGAAGCCTCAAGCTTATAAGTCCCTTCCGAATCTAGCTCCTCTGGTTGAAGAATGCCATTCCTTTGGTCGCGCGCTGCTGCAAACACACCAGCGTGTGGCATGGCAAGGGAGACATTATTGATGGCTCGGCCATATTCCTTGGACTTTTCTGTCGTGTTGATGATGTCGATCCATTGAGCAGTGATTGTGGTGTTTTCGTACAAGAGACCAAATCCTAGCGGACGTTTTGTCTGGTCGGACGAGCTGTTACCCGTTCTGGCTTCGTTGTCCCAGTCAGCGAGGTACTTGTGGTAATTGTAGAACCCTTGACCAGCATGCTCGATCTGCGTGCAAGTTGTGCCACCATACGTTGGGTCCGTGGTGATTGGAGTCTGACACATTTTCTGGATATGTAAGATGTTCGCAAAATCGGTCTTGACGCTTCCAGCCAAGACCTTGGTCTCCCTGTAACCATTTTTCAGCATCGGCTGGACCAGTGCGGTTGCTGCAGGCGCGTAGAGCGTTGCCAGGATTGCACTCAGCAGACTCAACATGCCTAGGAAAGAAAGACCGGCGTACTTCGCCGTCTCCCAGTGTGTAATGAGGGTACCCGGCTGAACAACCCAACGCCACATGCTCAGCTCTGACAGAGTAACACCTCCACCAATTCTACTAAATGCTCTCCGACTCAACACCTGCCCCAGGAACGCGACAAAACCAGTGACGAAGGACAGCTCAATGATCTTGGCTATGATGGAAGTCCAGAGAATTGCTGTCGCTGGACGCATTGTTGCTCCTTCGCTCGTGCTGATGTAGCGGCCATATCGCGGGGCTCTTAATGCTAGCCCGAGGAAGATACCGGACAACACCGTTGATAGTACGCAAATGAATATAATGGTGCCGTTGAGCCAAGAGAATCGAGACTGGTAAAAGTCTCGCCGTGTCTGGCACTCGTGGCCGGGGTGGAATCCGGTGTTCTCGAAGGCGGATTTGATAGAGGGCGCCCCGCGTAGCCGTTGTGTGTCTGACGCGTGCATATACTGCTGGAAGTCGGTGTTGCTAGCATTTGTCTGCGTTTGGCCTAGCATGTCGCGCTGAAACTCCTCATAGCTTCCTGTATATGGACTGAAGCGCTCTCGTGCCAGATCAGGTGTGGCCTCTGCCGATTCATGAGGAAATCTGCCGAAGTACGGGTCGGTCGTGCCTGGCGGCGAGAGTGTGATGTCCGGACTCCACATGGGGGCGCCTCCCGCATTGCGAACATGCTGTGGTATCGCGGCTCCACTGGCCAACGTGGGAGATTCTCCAGCTGTTGCTATGCCCAGTCCACCGCTGCCCTGGCTACGGAAGCCATTCGCAATGTCGTCCTCATCTTCCTCCGCAATCGTAGGTGGGGCATATCGGTCGGTCGCATCGTTGCCCACTCGTGAATAGCCGGCGCGTGTGGTGGTTGAGCCGGAAGGCGGCTGAGCGAAGGAAACGCCGAAAGAGGGCGAGTTATTACCAAAGCCCAGCGTGGGCAGTGCAGGAGACGAGTCGGTGCTGTTGGGGTTTGTTGATGCTTCGCGACGGGTGTCGACCATTGCTGCCGCGGATATTATGTGCAGGGCTGTCCGGGGTTCGCTTCTGCTGCCCCTCGTTGCAGCGCTGCCTGGAGGGTTTCAGCCTTCTTTTGTTATCGTCGAATTGCAGCTGTCGATCCAGCAAGCGAACGTTGGTAACAAGCTGGGGTAACCCGTACTGTGCAACGCCGATCTGTAACTGTGCACAAAGGCCGCGACGTCATTGACGTGAAGAATAAAATATCAAGCAGGCAGAGGTGAGAGAGGCATTGCCAGCAGAATGCGCTTGAGCTATCGAGCTTGCGCAGTGGGCTGCCTCAGGCCCTGCGGCTCCACGGCTGGATCATCTCAGCCCTGTGCCCCATCGAGGAAGTGCGCGCTCAGCTGGCGCTGCAGCAGCGCTTCTGGGCCTGTTTGTGGCGTTTTCAGCCCCCAATGACGTGCCAGCAGTCTTGCTCGCGCACTGAGCATTCCATCAGGGTGCCCGTAACACTGTGGGGAATATACCGCCTGCGAAATACTTAGAAGTGATAGTCATTGTGTTGGCAACTCTTCGCGCTGCTTCTTGTGAATCTGAACGGGCGGCGTTTGGCTAGGTGTACTCTAACATCAGGATCGGCGTGCCACGTTCTGCGGCGTATGTGTATTCCCCCCCATTGGCAAACGTTCGGCGGCAGTGTGAGGTGTGCATGTGAACATCATTCGTCACACAGCTGCGTTGACGCGCGGAGGGGTGTGTGTCGATCGTTCAGGTAGGTACCTTGGTAGCTGAAATGGGTGGTGGATGCAGACTTGCAAGGCTGGGGAACCCAATCTAGTTCCAGGATGGACAGTTGTGGGGACGCGTTGACTCGTCGAGGAGTGAGGAGAGGGAGAAAATGAGTCGAGCGCAGAGTTGCCAGTTGTATATACGGAGGGGGCCGCCGCACATATTGATAGATTAGTTGGTGCCTCCGCGAGAACAAAGAGCCACTCTCACCGCCCCAGAATAGTCCATCTCGCACGCCAGTGTTTGCACATCAGTCGCATGGCTGCAAGCGTGGACACGTACAGATGCTGAAGCTTGATTCTTCGACATGCTCCGAGCTTATCAAATTCCAAAGCATTCCACCCTTCATTTACAGCGCGGAGGCAAAGTGCTGTCACGAAGCTCCGCGTTAGCGCCGTTGGCGATCGCTCTTTCCTCACCTCACCACCCCTTTGCATCTCACGCTCGAAGCAGAATCCGATTTTTCTACTCTGTAATCAAGAATGTTCCCTAGCAACTTTGACGCTCCGGTAGAACAGCTTCCCTACCCTCTCTGTCTCTGAGCATGTTTTTTCGCGCTGCACTTGCCAAGCAGTGAGAACATTGGCGAATTTGACTGAAATAGACATGTGCAGCGATGAAACACAGATACTCTACGCAGTGCTGCTGTGTTTCGGGCTCACCTGTCAGACGGAGTGCACTTTGACCTGTGTGCACCCCACTGCACCCCAGGTTTTAGCTCTTCGCTAGTCGCGTGCCCCGGATAGTTTCCACGCTTGTTTAATCAACACGGAACCTCATGACTTGAACTGCCATTCGCCGTGCAGCAGCCGCTTACACCTTTCAAGACCGGACCTCTTGACTCCGAGCATGACATTCCTCACTGGGAGGACTATTCATGAAAGATGGGAAGCTTGGTTTTTGGCACTATAAACCGTCCACTACAGTGTCTTGACAAGTCTGATCGTCGACAGTATCAGCATATTGGACTAAAGTAACCCCACCGCTAGAGTCACTTCATCTGTCAAGAAATGAGAGAAACTGTTTCGAAACGGAGAGGTGGTCTCCGTCAAGTTTGGATCTCATAATGATTTTGTTTGCAGTGACTGCTTTATAAAGCCCCCCATTCCCAGCGTTGGTAGAGCATCACTGCAAAGAGATCGATCAAAGCAATCATGAAGCTTGCAACCATTCTCTCCTTTGTCGGCGCAGTCGCTGCGCTGCCAGCTGCAAACAATGATATCGCCGCTCGAGCTTCGTACACGAAGGTGGATGGACTCAAGTTCAACATCGACGGTGTCACGAAGTGTAAGTCGATCATCCACCTCCTCAAGATCTGTACTGATGCTTTCAAGACTATGCTGGTACCAACAGCTACTGGATACCCTTCCTCACCAATGATAATGATGTTAACACCATCATGGGTCACTTGGCTTCTGCCAAGCTGAAGATCTTGCGCGTGTGGGGTTTCAACGATGTGACTTCTATCCCCGGCTCCGGCACAGTCTACTTCCAGTCTTTCTCCGGCTCTACAGCGACCATTAACACTGGCGCCAACGGCCTGCAGCGCCTTGACGCTGTTGTCAAGGCAGCCGAGAAGAACGGTATTAAGCTTATTATCAACTTTGTGAACAACTGGAAGGAATTCGGTGGTATGTCAGCATACTTCAACGCCTGTGGTGTCAGCAGCAATGAGCAGTGGTACCAGTCGTCCAGGTGCCAGACAATGTACCAGGCGTACATCAAAGCCGTCGTCGCTCGCTACCGCACCTCCACTGCCGTCTTCGCTTGGGAGCTCGCCAACGAGCCCCGCTGCAACAACTGTGCAACCTCTATCCTCACCAACTGGATTCGTACCTCATCGAACTATGTCCGCTCCCTCGACTCAGACCACTTGATTGCCATCGGCGACGAGGGTTTCGGTCTCTCTGGTGACGGCTCATACCCCTACCAATTCACCGAAGGTCTCGACTTCGCCGCCAACCTCGCCCTCCCCAACGTCAACTTCGGCACCATCCACCTTTACCCTGAATACTGGGGCGTATCCAACGACTGGGGAAACCAATGGATCACCGCCCACGCCGCCGCCTGCAAGAAGGCCAACAAGCCATGTCTGCTGGAAGAATTCGGTGTTACCAACTCCGCAGACCACTGCCCTGTTGAGAGCAAGTGGCAGGCTACCAGCTTGGGATTGAAGGACAATGGTATGGCTGCTGATACTTTCTGGCAGCTCGGTGACACAATCCCCAGCACTGGGCAGCAGACACACAACGATGGGCACACTATTTACTACAACAGTGCTGACTGGACGTGTCTGGTTACCAACCACATTAACAGGATTGGTTAGATGTTCCGCGTGTTCATCGTTCGCATGTGCCGGTCAACGTGTGCATATCTCGCATGTAGTAGCTCTAGAGAAATTACCATACATTAGTGCGGCTTTGACAAGTGTCTTTTCTGGTCACCGTGATGATGCAATTGTGAAGAATTTCTGAAGTGCGAGCTAATTAGGAGTAGACGGTAGTCGGTAAAAGGGGTTGGGTAAATTCCATGGGCTCGGCGATGACGAAACCATTCGTAAGACTTGTCTGCTGATATTATTATTTGCGCAGTTTCATGTATAACCTGTAGGCATCTGTTACCCTTGTGCGACTGGACGCTAGCAATTATCAATAAGATGGTCATGATGATGTCGAATACTATCAAGTAAGTAATTTCAAAGCATCTCGCTCAGTACAGACTACTTGAAGATCTTCTTTGTCAAACCATTGTCATATACCAACATATAGCCGTTGGCTTGGCATCATCAAAGCCAAGGAATTTAATCTAAATTGAAGCAAACTCATGAAAATAGACGCTGCGTCAATAACGCCGGCCTCTGGTCCTGATACATTTGTTCGCACAGAATGGCATATGATCATTGATCGACAGACAATTTCAATTTCGAACTATTCTAATATGTACCGAAATTCTCAGCAAAGGAATGTAATTGACAAAATTGCCAAAAAGACATCTCAAGAAAGAGAACTGCCCCAGAACCCTCCTGGCAGCTCACACACACCTGAAAAATATCTACCAGTGTCCACACCAATGCAAATGTTCTTCGAGATAGTTTAACTTCCATTCAGATGATCATCTGGATCTCCAGGTACTTACCTCAAGCACAGTAATCGCTAGCGCTGCTCTTTGAATCCTCACAATGTCCACCGCACGGCTGGCGACCATTGACCCACACCAGAGACTCGCCTTGGCCCGCGCACTTGAACAGACTCTGGTCGATTTTATCATCGGAGGGCCAGTCGTGGTCGTTCCACTTGTCGAGGAAGACCTTGTCTTGGATCTCCTTGTTGGTCCAGCCTGCAATCGGATTATGATTAGATAATGACCAAGGTAATGCTGATGGTAGGGGTGGAGCAACATGGGCAAAAAGGCTAAGGAGAAAGGAGGCAGATTGAGCAAGAATCTGACATATTACGTACCGCGGCCATTCTTGAGGGTGTGCCCACAGTAGAGGGTGAAAGTTTTGCAGGTACCTGCGTAGGCCGTGAGGGCTAATTGGGAAACGGCGAGGCCGACAATGGTGGAGAATGCAACCATGATGTTCGTGGGTGTAGTTTAAGGTTGATGTTGATGAAGTGTTTAGAGTGTGAAGTGCTTGTTGTGATGTCCTTAGAGAAGCAATGAGCCATCACTTTATACAACAAACTACCTGCCACTCATGTTCAATCTGGTACAGATTCTCTGCAGGTACTGTAAGCGCAATATCGACTTCAGCTCCCCATTCCAAACGAGCATCTTACGAGTCAGGCGAATAAAAGCGGACAATGCTCGTTACAACGCACACTGGAACCCAATGACACCCATGTAACTCCGTATAACGCGGTCTCCGAAGCTTGAGCGGTCTATGAGGAATGTACAAAGTACATTTGGAGGCTGTTGTTTGGCTTTTGTGCTAGCTGAGAAGTTGCACGATGTCAGCGTCACCGCGTAGTAAGCTGCATGAGGCTGATGGAACGTTACACAAACGCTCGGCTCTTCCCGTCAGATGCATGCCACAACTTTCGTATTCAGACTTCACGTTGTTGGCTAGAGTCGCATGGTGAGAAAATTCATTTCGTTAGTCATGCTAAACTCAAGAAAATGCGACTGTGCACGGAGGTACTCAAAGTATGTGTTGACATTGACAATAAACCCGCAGTTTGCAAGGATAAAATGCAAGATAGCAACGTGACTTAAAAGACAGACTAGAAACACAACAGCACCGTATGTGATGGCTTAGATTCGACGAGGCGATTGCGACTCGGCCCTAAACCTTGTTGATCGTCCTCTCGCTCTTCTCGGCTCCAGCGGTGACTGTATCCAACACCTCCTCATCGCTATCAGCAAAGGCTTTGTCACCGAATGCGATGGCAATCTCCTCGAGCGAGTGGTTTGCGGTCTCGACGTAGTAGAAATGAGCTAGTCCAGCGGAGAAGAGGCAGAATCCGGCGATGACCAAGTAAAAATAGCCACCGATTCCAGCGAATGCATCGGGAGAAACCATGCCGATGATAAAGTTGAAGATCCAGTTACTCGTAGTGGCTACTCAAAAATCAGCAAACTCACTTCATGCAACAACTTTGAAGTACTTACCAAGCGCCATGCCCTTGCTGCGGCCACGCAGAGGGAAGATCTCTGCAGGCAGTAGCCACGGCATCGGTCCCCATGTGAAGCCGTAAACGATATTGTAAAGCATGATGAACGCGTATTGCCCGTTGGCGCGCGTCACGATTGGCATACCAGCTTCAGTGAACGCGCAAACGATGCCAAGGAGTACAGCCATTGCCACGCCACCAAGGATGAGAAGTGGCTTCCGGCCCCATCGATCAGCTAGCCACCAGGTCACCACTGTTGCTGCAGTGTAGGGAAGTGCGTTTGCGGCGGTGAAGAGTAGCGACTTCTTGTCGTCGAAGCCAGCTGAAGAAAGGGTGCTTGGCAGGTAGAACGAGATGATGTTGATACCGTTGAGCTGAGCGAACATTTGGACCGTAATGCCGACGATGGTGCGTTTGCGATAGCGAGTGAACATCTCCTAGAAGGCAGGAAGTTAGAGTGGGGGCTTCTATGAACTTGGTTGTGGGCACTTACAATCCACCCAGCCTTGCCGAGCTCAGCCTCGTAAACGACTGCCTCTTGGATCTCAAGGAACACCTTCTGGACGTGCTCAGCCTCGACATCACCGCCGGAGTGCAAGTCTGCAACGGTCTGGAGACTCTCTTGCATGAATCCATTCTTTGCAAGCCATCTTGGCGTTTCAGGCAAGAAGAAAGACATGACAACCAGGATTAAAGAAAGCAGGATCTGGATGATAAATGGTCCTTGCCAAGACATGTTGTCAGGAAGCATGAAGTGAAAGCCATAATCAACCCAGCATGATAGCATGTAACCAGCGATGAGGCACGTATACTCAATGCCAACCATGAGACCTCGAGCATGGGGGGCAGCGATCTCCGTCTGGATGATAGGGACAGTCATCGACAGAAAGCCGACGCCGAGACCCTGGATGGTTCTGCCAGCTACGAATGTAGCGAACCCGGGGGCGAAGATCTGTATGAATGCGCTGAAGAAGTAGATGAATCCGCCGAGACGAACAGTTCGCTTTCGGCCGATCATGTCACCGAGGCGACCAGCGATGAGTGCGCCCACAGCGGCTGAGGCTTGAAGGCAAGCAACAGAGATACCGGTGATCGAGGGATTGACTGCAGCTGTGCTTCCGTCGGCACCACCGAAGTCGCTGAAGAAACGTTTGACAAAGACGGGATTAACCAGGAGGCCAGACATGATGCCTGGGCCGATCAGCACACATTTGATGTTTGGATGAGTGTTACGTACCGGAGTTGTATCCAAACAGTGCATCACCGAGACTACCAAATCCGCATGTTGCGAAAAGCAGGGCTTTTCCCTTGATAGGGTATCTCGCAGTTATCTTCTTAGGCTTGAGCATGCTCTCCAATCGCCCTTGCTCTGCTGCGACTTGACCAGCAATTTGATTCGCACGTTGCTGGATGTTCGCGCTCTGGCTAGCAACGGAATTGTTGCGAGCGGCCATGACGGAGATAGTTAAAGGAACTGGACAAGATTGTGCGATGGAACGCAGTGAGTATGCAACTGGTGGTGATGCTGCTCTTGTGATGGAGAAACCTGGGGAGACAAGACACTCTTATCTACCCCAGCTTCTACCCCATGGAGTCCACGCGACGACATTGTGTGAAGTCGAAATTGTGGAGTACGGTTCCGATACAATTCCTTCTTGGTGGATGGATTCTCGCCCTATGGTGGCCGGCGGAGCTGATGAACCACGCTAAAACCACGGAACCGAAGAAACAGAGTTCGATCCGCCGGAACCGCCTGCGCTAGGATCCAAACCCAACTTCATTGCCGGAACCGACATCCATGAGCATCCAACCTGAAGGCGATGGCTTGGATACAAATAAGCCCGCGATTCGAAAGCAGAGGTCTCACTAGCCAAGCCATTGTGCCTCTTATCCGCAATGTCGTTCCAACCGCAAGTGTTCGACACCCTCACGCAATCTGAATACACCAACACGCCAGACAGTAGGCGTACAATTCAGACAAATCGTTCTTTCGTCCTTAGCCCTTCGAAAGCCTTCTCGTTCGAAGACAGACCACTGCCGAAGCTCCAAACTCCAAGGCATGTCCGTATCAGAGTTGTAGCAACTGGTTTGTGCGGATCTGATGTGAGTGCTTCTCCTACCGCTGTTACCTATTGATGGTAGGCCGCACATGAGATCTAACCGATGCTGATTTGATAATCAGGTGCACTACTGGCAACACGGACGCATTGGCAGATACGTAGTCGATAAACCCATCGTTCTTGGCCACGAGTCTGCAGGCATTGTCGAAGAATGTGGAGAGGAGGTCAAGAACCTCACAGTAGGGGATCGTGTCGCTCTCGAGCCCGGCGTAGGATGCAACACTTGCGAACCATGTCGCAGCGGCCGATATAACCTTTGCGACTCAATGCAATTCGCAGCTACACCTCCGTACGATGGCACTCTATCGACGTTTTACAACCTGCCCGAAGAATGTTGCTTCAAGCTTCCGGCACACGTGTCACTTCGAGAGGGAGCCTTGGTTGAGCCACTGAGCATCGCCGTACATTGTTGCAGCCTCGCTGGCAACCTACAAGGAAGATCGGTTGCAGTCTTTGGTGCTGGGCCTATCGGTCTCCTCTGTAGTGCCGTGGCGCAAGCTTTTGGTGCCTCAAAGGTGGTCATCGTTGATGTCGTAGAGTCAAGGCTGACATTTGCGCGGACCTTTGGCGCACATCAAACGTACAAGATGCAGGATGGAACCCCGGAACGCAACGCGAGCGAGCTAGTCGCTGAAGCTCAATTGGCTTCAGGATTTGACGTCGTGATTGACGCTACTGGTGCTCAGCCTTGCATCATTTGCGGCGTTGCTGCCTTGAAACGAGGTGGTGTCTTTGTTCAAGCCGGTCTAGGAGCGCCAATGGTCGACTTTCCCATAGGACAGATTTGCGACAAGGAAGCAACACTGAAGGGGAGTTTCCGATATGGGCCAGGGGACTATAAATTGGCCATAGACCTACTGGATTCGAACCGTGTGCGTCTGGACACGCTGATTACGCACGAGTTTGCGTTCGAGGACTCCGAGAAGGCCTTCCAGAACGTTGCAAGCCGAGGCGGTATCAAGTCCATAATCTATGGACCTGATGTAGATAGAACATTAGCAGGAGGCCTCATCGAGCAAAAGCAGACCATAACTGCTTCCAGATTGTAGATGACGATATAATTAAGCTTTTCAGCTTGTTCATAAGAAAATCATGTGCTGCCCGATGGAAGTTATGGGTTTGGCCGGGGTTCGTTCCAGATTGTGTCCCAAAACCAGTAGAGGCCATTGCTGGTCATATCCACGCTGTTGTTTTCGTCCCAGCCTAATTCCATATTCTCTGTAATACCATGTAGAGGTAATTGAGACCACTCCTGCACACTGTCTTGATGAACATCTCCGGTCAGATCTTGGCCATGTGCCCAGTCCTGGTTTCCCGCGGAACCGACACCAGAACTGCCGTCGAATCCCATTGGAAATACTGGAAAGGGTATTCGGATTAGTATTTTACTTTCAGCGCCCAAACGTATGGGTAACAGCAAAATCTGCATACCTTGCTGTACTGACGCCAAACTCTCATTCAATCGCATTGCTTTGTCTGCTGTACTGTGCTGCCGTCGCGTGTGTTGACTGGAGGATGCACTCATCGGCAATTGCATAGGCAGGCGCAACGTCTCTTCGACAGACATTAAGGTTGCTGCTTGCTCGGATAATATCGAAGTACTGTTAGGGGCTGTTAGATTATCTGAAGCAGTGATAGGTGCCAGCATAGCGTCTGCCTCTCGGCGCAGCAGCATGTGAATCACGTCCTTCAGAACGTTGTTGCTCTGCACCGATAACTGTGTCTTCTTTCCTAAGAGCTCTTGGAGGCGGAAAATTCGGGTGATGGTGCGCTTCACCTGTTGAGCCCTATCAGAAAGAGGGTCAGAAAGCGCCAAAACTGCCATGACAATGGCAGAGTTGAATAGGTTGATCGCCAAAAATGCAACAAGATGGCTGTCAGTGGCTAGTTGAGCAAGCTGAGGCATCTCCGTGACCTTTGACGTTCGCAAAGCTGCGTCCCACCATTGTTCTGTACTCGAGATCTGAGACCTTGACAAAGGGCTCGTTGCACTCGTTGTGAGGAAGGGCGAGGACGTTATGTCTGACAGGCTTGATGGAGATTCTGCTTGAATGTGCGCATTTTCCGGTTGGCCTTGGTTCCGGATCAGATGGTCAACCTGCTGTGCGAGCAAAGGACGGTAGAAGATGATAAGCAAACTGTCGAAGGTGAGCTGGAGAGACAATGCCTGTAACTGATGCACATTTTTCGTAGGCGTTTGATTCAATCCACAGTCAGTACCCAGATCCAGTCGAAGATGAGATGGAAGCTGTTGACGCCACGTCCAGAGACGGCCTGTGACTTCCATAATTTGATCCATGTAGTGGGGTCCAACATTTTGTCCGCTGGATCCCAAGGCGCGCATGCCAAATATAACTTCAATGAGCGGTGATGCTACCAAATAGAGTTTGTTCAGCTCCCGCTGATATGTACTGTAGCAGATCGAAGCATCTGGTGTTGCAATCGGGCTCGATCTGAAAGACCGCAATTCGAATGTATCGATCGGATGCGCGACGTTGCAGTCCTTATCGTTGATCCCGAGAGGCCGACCATATGTCACAGATGCGAACCTGTGTGGATTAGCATTGATGCTGATGTAGACTCGTGTATCAATACCTATCCCACGTGTAGATCGTCCACCACACACGCTTTCGCTCTTCAATACTAGCTTGAGTACCACGCAATGGTTGTCGATGGAGGCCGATTGCCTGTGCCGTCCGAATTGTTGCGCCTAATAGCGCAAAAGATAGGTTTGGTTTGCCGTGATACACGAGGTAACTTCCAAGCAAAATGCATACTTGGACCGAAGCGACGGATGTCTGATCCATAAGCTCTGTAAGCCGTTTCTCAGTCCCCTGCAGCAGAGTGGTTGACCAACTGCGCCAGTCTTCGTTGGGGAACTGTGTATCAACTCCATTCCTGTGGGATTTGTACCATGCGCCCATGCCGAGCACCGTTGACAACAAAAGAAGAAATGACTTCTGTGAAGGGAAGGCGAGACCATCCTGGACTGATTCAAAGGCGAGTCGGAATTTAGGTTCGTAGATAACCAGCGAGAACCAATGGACAGTGTCAAAATACTCTTCTAGGAGAGAATGCATGAGCTCTAGCGTTGGTAAAGGATATCCAAGGATGGAGGCAACCGGCTGTTTCTGTGCCCTTTCGGAGCGTGGTGCTCCATGCCGAATGTAAGTATCCCCGCCAGGAAATGCAGAGGTCGTTCGGTTTAGTGGAGGTTGATTGCCCAGCTGATAGATTCGATGCGCAATGCCCATAGCAGAGTCTGCTTCACCTTCAATACTACTTGGCCGAGTACTTTCTTCATATCCAGGCTCTTCTGATCGGTGGGCCGGCTCGGGTATTTGACTTTGTTGCACACTTGCATCTGCTTGGGATGCTTCGGGCTGGTCCCGAAGAGCTTCGGTGCCATCCCGAGACGTTTCACGTGACGAGATTTGTGTTCGTCGCCTTTTAGGTGCACGGGTAGGCGTGTCTCCGTTAGTGTTTGAGCAATCGACGTTCGCTCGGACACAGAGCGAGCATGGCCGAAACGGATCGCACTGATAGTACTTTGAGCAAGACGCGGGTGCTGGGGGCTGATGAAGGCGGACTGACTCGGCTCTTATTTTTGCGGCATCTGTCACATGCAGCACTCACTCTCGTAGGCAGCTGTCGAGCTGCCGAAGTGTTGGACATTGATGAGGATTGTCATTGGTTGGCTGCAATTGCGATGCAGAAGAGGTTGAGGTCGCGGCGCCGCCTGCTCATATTCACGCTAGTCGTCGCGCTAAATAACAAAAGAGGAAAAGCTCCCCTACTGTGTGGATTTTTGGTAAACACTCCTCATCCGCAATGTTCCTTCACAAGATTATCCCTGACTACAGTTGAATGTCTTTATTTGCTGGGGCGGCTATCAGCCCTTTCATACCGTGTCTCGACTTCGCGAATGTGCCACGAGACTGGCTGGTTAGCTCACCAATACTTACCAACATCGTCCGAATTTAATATCTACTTCTCTTCAAGTTTATTTGCTTGTTTCAAGTACTTGTATTGATGAATGGCCCTAGTTCTAGGGCAGTTCATTTCCATGGACCCAATATGGTTCACTCATTGCTATTGTCGGACTGCCAGTCGACTCCCCTCCGTATTCGAACTCCTCGAACTCCCAAGTCCTTGCCTCTCTGAAATGATCATACCATAGTGTGTGTCGGGATTTTGATTCGCCATCAGCTTCAAACTGACTGATCGATGTCCCAAACAGCGAGTTAGTTGTTTCCAAATATAGTTCTGGAAGGGTCGGCGGCCCTGATAGTGCCAGTACAGGGGCTTGGATATGTTCTGACCCTTCCCTTATGTTGTTACCAGAGTCCAGCTCCGCACGATGCTGTTTCGTTCCATGTGTTTCTCGGCGCATCTCAACACCCAGACGCGCCGAATAAATCGAATCCGAGTGAAGAGCCGCAGGCGGCTGTTGGCTTACGTCGAGCTCCACCGGCACATGAGAAACCGGGATTTGGTCACCGAAATACAACTCACGATGATGTAACTTTACAGTATTATGATGGTCTGTTGGACAGAGCGTCCCTGACCCTGGGCTTACGGGAGCATGATTTGTTAAGCGCCAGCCTTCGCCACCTGGGGGAGCTACCTCCAGTATGGCAGGCGGGCTTGGCAATTCTTTATCTTGATGAGGTTGTAAAATCTTATTTGGCTGTGGACGGTTGAGAGAGCTACGCGGATGAGCTGAACTAGTAGACAGAGGAGTGGACAGAGGATCAAGCATCTGTGAACGTATTCGAGACGAAAGCTCAGGCGAAGCGCCTTCTGAATGTATCGGTTTACATCCTACAAAATATGACGGTGCATGATCATCTCTTCTCTCTCGACGAGTGTCCTCTAGATAATCAGCAGGGACGGGTATAGATGATCTTGCATGATCCACACCATCAACTTTGCGGCCCAGCGTTCGAGACATTTTCGCTGTCCCAGATTGCTGCGGGATCGTTCGCTGCGCAAAATGTGGCTGCTGCACTGTTTCAACAGAATGGACGTTCTCGGGTGTAGGTTCGAATGATGGGAACGGCACAGAAGCTGGTACCCAGGCATAATACTGACCCTGCAGCTGCTGAACTACTGCTTGCACATGACGTTGGCTCCGCTGTCGTTGATTCCGGTGATTTTGTTGCCTTTGTTGCCGTTGTTGACTGATCTGACTCGTTGACAGCTGCACATTAGCGGCTCGGTTTGGGTAATGACAATCCTTGCGAGCTGCGAACATGCCAGGTCGCTCTTGCTCCGTAGGCATGTTTGGTCTTGATTAATGCTCCTAATGCCGGCTGAGCCAAGCCTTCTATTGACCAACAGTGATCTGCTGTAGCGCGAGAGTAGTGGGTGCTCAATGATTTAAACAAATCAAGTGCTCTTCTAGAAAGAGCCAACCAGCAGACAACATTGTCGCTCATCAGTGAAGGGAAGCGAGGCTTTCACTCGGCACGGTCACCAGGCTATAAGTTCTACTGAATGACCTTACTGATATCAGCCCAAATGGAGGTGTCACAAACTCATTGATCGCAAATCGCGGCCATGGAACCTTCGTTGTAGGACTGGTATCCTATCCGGTCTGGTCAACGATAGACTCTGCGAGGCTTTGTTTGGAAACGCTGTCTCTGCACACCTTGAACATTTAGGTGTCACAAATGGAATCTAGGCGGTTCGGCGGGGTGCATGACGACAGACCAGGCCCCCTCAATGATCGCTGTCAATTGGTTGCTCCCATGTACTGCTTATCGTGTGAAGAATGTGCATGAGTGTACGACGGTTTGCAGAGGCCAATGAAAGCTCGCGAGGCATACTTCGTAGTGGGTGGTCAAATCACAGATGCTTTAGTGTTACACAGAATATCAAGGAACTGATGCCTAGAACCCTCAAACTCCAGAAGTATGGTTGGCATGCGGCGCAACGAAAATGGTTTGCTGTTGTTATTCGCTTTTGCTCGCCTTCACTTCACCGTGAGGCGCAGCGGAACCACGGCGCTTAGCTGGTTGTCATAACTTCTCGCGGACCTACACACCGTGCTTTGCAACTACCGTCATCGACAACAAAATGTCCGCTCTTATCACTAGTTTGATCAACTGCATCACGGGTGCTTCGACAGAGACCAAACCCTACCCAGACAAGAAGCAGGGGTTCGCCCATGCCCAATACGCTCGCCCGCTCGACGAAGTTGCAGAGAGTGTCGTCGAGATCATACTCCGCGCCGAGAAGGCCGGTGCAGGCCTGAAGGCCGAGCTCGACGCCGTCGTCGGTCCATACGGTTGGAAAGAGTATTTGGCCGAGAAGGTGCTAGAGAAGCTGGGTGCCGCGCTGCAAGGCGCACATGATAAACTTGGTCCTGCGATTCAGGATGCGTACCACAGAGCGTGGGAAGTTGCAAATGAAATTGAGGGCTTCGTCATTCAACATCCCATCATGTGCACAATCATCGCGCTGGGTGTTCTCGTCGTCATTGCGCCGTGCGTTATTGAAGCCTTGGGCTTCGCGGAGCTTGGACCTCTGGAAGGTGCATATACCGAGTGGAATAAGACCGAGCTCCGTGATACTGACATCGTTAAAATAGGCTCTTTCGCATCCTGGTGGCAATCCACGTACGGCGGGATGGTACCCAAGGGTTCGCTGTTCTCTTTCTTCCAGCGCTTGGGCATGGTATGGCTGCGGCATTGACTATCTTTCGGCATGATCTCAAAAGGGTACCGGCGCTAAACCGTGTGATGTCCCGTGTGAAGGGAAAAAGGAGCCAGAGAAAGTATCGAGTCAGGGTCAAAATCCGAAGCCGAAGATAATGTCCTCGGAAGTTAAGAGCCGGGTTGCAGACTTCTCTCCAGGTTTTCTTTTCCCATGACCTTCCTTTTTACACAGTGCGCCAACGAATCGGGCGTTTACCGAGCGGGCAATAGCCTACAACCGATCGTTAGTGCTCAAAGAATTCATCGAATCAATAGGCACCTGCTAGGATCATCTCGTATTCCCTGTTCCTGACCAACATCCTGGCTCCGATCATAACGACCAAGGAATCGGGTTGTTCAAGAATGCAAAAAGAGGGGTGGGATGAAATGTCGATGCTATCCCTGTCCACAATGATGTCATTGCAATGCGCGCACAGGATCGACACAATGGCGGAGCGAAGTGTTTCGAGGTGCGCAATCTGTGTTTGAGAAACGCAGACAATCCTTGCATACTGTGGGTGAGAAGAAGAGATGAGTAGTGATGTACAAATGTGTAAGAGTGTAGATCTTGGGCGGTATTGACGTGTCTGTGAAAGTCGAAAGAACGCGTGGATCCCTGTCTAGCGTCAAGTCAGGCCGGGACAGCCGCGTTCACTCAAGACAAACAACCGCAGTTGCGCACCGCCACAGAGGAATGTGGGATAATCATTTCCTGTGGCTGAAGATTACAAGAGCTACCTGTGAGGCATACAAACCTTCCAGACATGCCGCAAACTCTGTACAGATTTGGCCATAACTCAGAGGAGCCAACAATCAAACTAGCCAGCCCGAAAACTGTCGACAGCAGCGCTCAATTCGACATCCGCATTATTTGGACATCATGGTGCGACCTCATCTACAGCACTATCGACGCCGACAACATCCGCTCCATAATCTACATGGGTGCAAGCCTCAATGCTGCCCAGCGCGAAGCAATCACATCCCCCTATGCCCAAATAAGTAAATGTCTTGCAAGCCCACAACATGAGTTGAACTTCTTCGGCAGCGTCATGCACGACGGCGTACGAGGGTTTGTTTGCAATAGCCAGATCATCGTCTTCGGTACCCGTGCTGAGGAGGTAGAGCTAGGGAAGCAGAACCCTGATGTGGACACTTGGGCTTTCCCGGCGCCGCTCGCTGAAGTGAGGATGTGCAGCGATGCCTCAATCCTCCTCTCACTCAAACCCAACTCGAATGAAACAGGCAGCATCAGCCATGTCACAGACCTCCAAGACCTCAAACTCTTATCTCCCAAAGCTTCATCTACCAATGATCTCGCGTCATTTTCTCCAATCCAGCTCGTCTCAAACGCAACAACAGCAACAGCTCTTTCCCCCGGCGGTCAAGTATACACAAGTAGCGCAGATCCACGCTATCCATCTTGCCTCGGCCGTCCTCATACAGGATCACCGAGATTTGAGCCTGTGCTCTACCTCTCAGAAACAAATATCACCAAAATAGCATCCGGCGGCTACATGACGGCAGCTATCAGTGAAGACGGCGAATTGTTTCTGTGGGGTCAGGCGAATCCAGGCACAAAAGGGGAGCTGGGTGTGCTGCATAGACTGGACTACTATGCTGATGCTGCGCTGAAAAAGGAGACTGTGGTATGGGTCGACAGTGAGCAGGACGATTATGTTAGGTGTCTCAACATACATATCAATGGAAGGGACGCAATGGCATACGATGTTGCCATAGGCTTCGGCCATATATTGATTGCAACAAGGAACGAGGCCGGGGAGCACGTGGTGTTCTCCGCCGGGTGTGGGGGCGAAGGCCAGCTTGGTGTAGGCAGTACAGATGACTTCTTGCCCGAGTTTGAGGAAGTGTCGACCTTGAGAGGAAAGCGCATCAGACAGCTGGCAGCAGCAGGGTATTCCAGTTTTGTAATTACAGAGGATCTATCGAAGTTTTAGGTTCGTTCCCAAATAGTTGAGATAGGCAACTAGGATATGGAGGGCAAGACGACCCCTTGCTCGTCAGAGCAATCTATCCACCGCAAAGGATGCGTAATACATGACACAAGTAAATCAGCTCAAACATATGCTTGACGGTAACTTCAAGCTCTGAGACAGCAGCAACCAACAGCCTAGGAGAACCCCCGCGGCAGAACGATGTATGCTGTTGATGCGCAGCCAGTTTTCTCTCTACTTCGAAAGTTGGGCCACAAGGTTACTGGTGTCCATCATGTAAGCATGCCCAAAGTGCTGGAGATGACACGACATGTCCTATTTCAATCTTGTTGTGACAGCTACCGAGGGTTGTTGAGGTATTTGAGGCATTACAACACATTTTCAGGTCACACGAGTGCGTGCATTTCCGCGTGATCTGATGCGTGTGAGCCGTATTGATATAACCTTTCAAACACTGGACGCATGTGTTGTAAGCAAGCAACGATGAGTCCAGTGCTCATCTGGGAGAGAGCCCAGAGTAGATGGGTGCCTATGCCGTAAGTCAGGTCACCACCAAAGGAGTCATCTGGAATGGCGGTGATGCCAAAAGCGCCTATCAAAATTGTCCTGACACTGTCAGTAAAAGTCACTGAAAAATCGGATATCGCATCAAACAGTATTCCAAACGCGCAATGATCAGGTCCCACCCAACTCCTCAAACAGTGAATGTTATCATGAGAGGCTCAATATCGAAGCCATAGTCGCCGTCTTGTATCGGCAGTTTCTAGCTGCGATGCAAGCGTCAGCAATGTAAGAGCCTTGCGGCAATGGTAATAGCAGCTGACGCCGTTGAGATTGCAACACAGAAGTATGCTACACAAGGTGTCAACGAAGTTATTGCCCCCTAGGGGGGTAGCCGCTGCTGGTTGGAAATGACCCGGTGCGTCTCAATTAAGGATACACCGTGGTGTAGAACGTGCGGAGGAAAAGTATCGAGATGGCACAGCGAGTCAGAGAGAGCTGGATAGCCATAGGACTTCGAAAGAACCACAGTACCCGTGAAAGTGAGTCAAGTGTACCAGCAGTGATCGTTATCGTAAGAACCTGTCCGTTGCACTTCGCCAAATGTCGCTGTTCGCATATGTTGCCGAACGTGCCCAACTGCCATGGAAACAATAAGCGCTGCTACAGCGATGTACAGGAAAACCTACCTCGCACGTATGTGAATTGCACTTTCCTCGTAACACTGCAGTCTCACCAAAGCGAGAACTAGCAGCGTGTCATCTAGCGACCATAGCAAGTTCTTAGTCCTCTTTGCTGCAAATCGAGGTCCATGAGAAAAGGCAGGTAACACGGCGAGGACTGTGATGCCGGTGACATTTTCTGTGATAGACCTTGAATTTACACGTGAACATGCATTGATGCGGCTTGAGTGTCTTCGATAAAAAAAAAGCTTCTCGCAATATGAAACAAGTCAAGGAGGGTCAAAGAGGTGTGTTTGAACCCAGAATAGATTGGACGATGTTGAAATCCAGAAAGACTGCCAGGTCGATCGATCGATCGTATCGGCATAAGATGACAGACAAGCAGTACCGAAGCTGGTGAAACACGTGGAGATACGATAGTTGTAACGCAGGAAGTCTACAGACTGAACGTGAAAATTGGCAAACGTCGCTGCCTATCTGGGCAGAAGGAGCGACAAAGTTTGACAGTTAGCACCTATGTTTCGGTGAACAGGGACGACGGGAAGCTGGTTGACCCCAGAAAAGCGCAGCGGCTGCTGCTTCGTGTGGGGACGGGAGTTTTGCCTGACCCGCAGGTTCCGCTGACATCATGTATGGCATTGTTGTTGTGGTGATCATTCAGGCCATCACGATCCGGAGTCAGCAGAGCTGTCGTGCGAACCCGAGCGGCCCTAGCGGCATCAACCTGCCCTCCTCACTGCCTCGTCAGTGGAACGAGGCCACCCAGCCATTTGGACCGAATGAGTCCGCAGCACAGCTTACGCGTATAATAAAAAGTTTCGGGGCTCCCAACAAGGTTGCAAGTTGGTCTCAAGTTGATGGACAGTACAAGCAAGCGCTCAGGCTGGTACGCCTCGGAACTACTTGCTCGAGAGAAAGCTAAGCCATGGTGTTGAGTTTGTCTACCAGGTTAGCCCGCGGCAGCTAACGCGTCCTAGTTCCAAGGTGTCACGCTGTCGGTTTTTAGATCTAGAGATGCCGGCTTTTGCGTTCGGTCGAATCGCAAACGGTTTTCTTTAGAGTTTGGCATCGTCCTGCCTCAGCGTCGGTGCCGTTGTCTCGGTGCCTACGCGGTCGGACCGATGGCTTCTTTTGAAGAATTTATTGCGAGTAGTTACTGTATATGCCCAATGCGTCGGTCAACTAGGGCAGCAGGGCTTCAAACTTTCAAGAGCCCACAGCGGGTGCCAGCGTTCCGTCAATGCGCAAAGTCTGCATACCGACGGCTCCGCAACACGCCCACGGGCGTGCAAACGCAGGATCTATTTTGCATTGCGTCGTGTGGCCGTTTTGTGTACCCGCGGAGAGATGCCCCGCGTACGTGGACAAGCGCTGATCGATTCAGTTCAATCTTAGCTGTGCCGAGCGACCGTCCAGTCAAAGAGAGGATTTTCAGGCGGACAGGACGGACTTCCAGGATTGTGACAGGGCTGATCAGGCTTCAGAAACGCAGACACGCGAACAAGGGCATGGATGGCGGCGTCGATCGTGATGATCACTTAGCAGCCTCGCTTGCTGTGACAGTGCGACGGTGAGAGATCGCAAACACGATAGGAGATGATGCACTTCTGCGAACGGCGTTACCAAGGGGCTCCACAGCCTCGTGTTTTGGCATCGAACGACAGTTCCAGTAGCGCATCACCAAGAGGAAACTGACCAAGAGTCGCCACGACCTTAACGACTAGCGGTGCGGCGGACGAGCAAGGCATGTGGCGTGGGGCCGGTGATTGGCTCGCGGCCGAAACGCTGGGTGAAGACTAGCGGCATCCAGCAAGGTGGAGTGCACACAATTCAGGGGTGGATGCGTTCGTTCCTGCTTTCGCGCCTTCCCAAGGCCGTGCAAGATTCGCCCATGCTGCTCGTAAACGTCATGTGCACAGCCAAAGTGAACTTATCGGCTTGGACTGCCGCTCTATTTTTTGCGAGTGACACGACCCACTGATATCAGCCTGACCCGTTTCTACCGATCGAATTTGTATCCATAAGCATCTTGCTCTCCGCCCCCTCCCCTCCGCTGCCTCTTCACCTTTTCTCATCCCTTAATTCTCTCTGGAGTAGTACATCGACCTTTTCAACGGTCAATCCGCTCTCTCTAGAATCTGACAGAACTTCACCACTCGCCATCACAGCCGCAGATTCCGGAAGTGATGACGCTCGGCTTGCTCGCTGCCTAACTCCGAGTATTACACAGCACCAAAAAAAATCAACGCAATGGAGCAACGACACTCGTCGCCATGCTCGAAGAGCAGGAGCCCAAGACCAAGCGCCTATAGGAACAGAAGTAATTCTGTGCCATTCATCGAGGCACTGGGTTGCTCGACCTCAGAAGCAAGGTTGATGATGGCCGAAAGCAAGGCTGCAGTTCGAAATCGGAGACGCGGTCGCCCAAACAGGCCGGCCAATGAAGAACAGAACGCCACCACTTTCGACCCTCGTAACCATCTCAAATACCTGGATAGTTCGTACCAGGGATATGATTCACCAACGCCAAAAGAAGCAAAGGCCAATCATTCGCGGCATCCCTCGGATGCCACAGATAGAAGCACCTCGACAATAGTTGCACCAACCAGGGATACTGAGTCGACCGGTAACGGCGCTTCAAGTCCACTTGGCAACTACTCTGCTAATCTCGCATCATTCATCAAAGCACAACTTATGTCGATACCGACTTACACAACGTCACCTGATCGATTCTCGCCTCGCTCATGCCCAGACTTGTCGTTCCAGCTGCGTACTCCTCCACAGTCACCAAACAAACTCGCCCAGAGACCAGTGGAAGCACCTAGAGTGATTAGTATCCCACCTGTTCGACCACCAATGCAGAGCGCCTTCTCTGCGTGGAGTTCGACAGACGAGTCGGAAGATGATGAGGTGCCTGCGCTACCAGACATGGATCAGTACACCACCCAGAACACAACATCGAAAGCAACCAGCAATGGTAGCACGCCCTCAGTATTGGGTTACTACGTCGAACCAAGCGACTCTTCCCTATTTTCGTCGATACCAGAGGAGCAGCCTCAGACTTTCACGGGATTCCAGTTTCCCAACCCACCAACGCTGGCGCTCTCCTCGACCGAGTCCCACTCACCACCTTACGGTGACGATGCTGACTACTATTCGTCCTCCCACTCATCGCGGCCGCGGTTAACCACATCTTCGGAACCTTCGATCGCGTCGTCTTCGGCCTCGGTTTCGTCTTATTTTGAGTACAAGGGTCCTATCGCCAACATATTTCCGCCACACATGAAGGATAGGATCGTCGCAGCAGTCACACCACCAAAAGGAAAGATGCTGGCTGCAATTTCGCCGTATGAAGGCGCTGCGCTATCCAACGTACACGACGTGTTCATCGAGTCGGAGCACAGGGTACACGTGGATGGTATGTCCTTTGATATGCTTCGCGACTTCACCGTACCCACCAGCAGAGTCTCGACACCAGCTTGACTTGCCGTTTCTTAAAAACTTCCCAACTGTATCATACGAACTTCCAGGGTTGCCTTTCAGCGTTTTCATTCTGCAGTCTGCAATATATCCAGGTCGATGCCCGTGGTACAGCCGGCCTTGCCACAGCGTATTCTTCGACCTCATCTCCTTTGTCACTTGGTTCGGCGCAGAGGAAAACATACATGTTTGTAATCACGTACGTTCTATTGTATATCTAGATTGCCGCGGCTTGGGCTCCCATGTTTGTTTTCCTGTTTTTTCAGATATCCATACACGACGAGTGTACGACGCACACGATTTTTCTTCTTAGCCTAGGCGACACTCGGGGTGTTAGATTTATCCCCTCAGCAATCAGGGAGGAGAGCTGGCAACAGATGGCCAACAGCCAGCGGTAGCAGAAGTAATATGAGACTGCTTGCACAATTGTGCATACCCCATTGTTCACAAGCAAAGCAAGCTATTGCGCAGCCACTTTACCCCTCACATTTTCTTATTTCCGGCCTCGTCACTCAAAACATCGTCTTTCCGCATCGTACCGCGATAACCCACTGGCTGACGCATCCATGACCGCGGGGCGTACAAGCTCAAACGCCCTCACAAAGCCGATATAACGATCTTCCTTGTGTAATGCGGGACTAGCCAGCCACCACTAACCTCTGCCGTGTTTTAGTTTTGTGGCTCGCAGCCTTGTGTGCAGATCTTCTCTTCCCTGCATTGAAGATCGGTCGAACGGTGCGGGAAGTTACCAAAGATGCACAAAAGCGGGAAAGTGGGTCATGCAGGGCTTGTGTTTGTTCAGTTTGCAGCGCAAATCTCACCACACCAAATGCTTACACATCCTCGACTTCTCAGATCTAACAACTGAATCACTCGTGATGCGAGTTCATTATTCACAGCACCATCGGCTGATCGTTCAAAGTCTCCATCAACAATAGCTAAGCACTGACTTTGGTTTTCATCATGATCAGCCTTGAGCAAACGGCTTCGGTGCAATTGCAGAACGCTTGTCGTTTTCGACTGTGCCTTGTTCAATTTCCGCCTCAACTTCTCTAGCAACTCCTCTGCGCGAGTGCAGTCCCCACCGCACCCACATTCAGTTAAAAGCAACCTACCAACATGACTTTGTTTGATGAGATCGCCGAGAAAATTGGAGATGATCAGTGGGACGAATGGAAAGCACAGATTTTCGACGCAAAAGAAGAGATCGCGGCCTTTGTCGCCAGTCGCCGACCAGGCCGCGGAGCCGAAGTTCTCGACTGGTTTCAGGGCTCTTTTAACTTCTGCCTCCAAATCATGTACAGCGATGGAACCCCCGATGTTATAATTCGGTTCCCGGGCCCAGGACACACAACATTCCGGGATGAGAAAATCCGCAATGAGGTCCAAGTGGTTCAATTCCTGCAACAGAATACTACCATTCCAGTTCCGCGCTTAATCAGCTGGGGACTGACCGAAGACAGCCCACGCCAAATCGGACCGTTCATGATCTCAGAGTTCGTGGAAGGAGTTCACCTCTCTGATATCCTCAGGGATCCTGCGGAAGCGAAGCAACTGTACTTGAATCCTCGGATTGACAAAGAAATACTAGATAATGTGTTCTCTCAGATCGCTGATATCATGCTTCAAATATACAAGTTCGATTTCGACCACATCGGAGCCATCTCAAGGAACTCTTCTACAGGCTCGTGGTCTGTCACAGGCAGACCCCTGACCTACAGCATGAACGAGCTAGCAACTACAGCATTCTATCCCGCGGACAAGTTCCCTACGGCACCATTCGCATCCGCAAGTTCATACTTCCAGTCTCTCATGTTGGAGCACAGAACACATCTTTGGACCCAGCGCAACCTCTGCGGCAGTCCGGCCGAGGCCCGCAGCCGATATGTTTCCCGTCATTTATTTATGCAGTCGATTGAAAAACACTGTATCAACGACCGTGGTCCTTTCAAACTCTTCTGTGATGATTTCCGACCACAAAACATCCTCGTTGACCCTACAACTCTCCGTATCAAGGCTGTTCTTGACCTCGAATTCACAAACGCCATGCCTAGCCAGTTCGCTTCTGAGCCGCCCTGGTGGTTGCTACTGGCGGGGCCTGACTCGTATCTTCTTCGAGATCGGACCATTGGCGAATTTGTGGACGCTTACGAACCTCGCTTAGAGCAATTCTTGAAAGCGATGGAGGAGGCTGAGGAGGCAAGAGAGGTGTTGGATTGTGAAATCCGTCTTTCCTGTCTTATGCGTGAGTCGTGGGCTATGAAACGTTTCTGGTCCAATTACGCAGCGCGGAAACCGTTTGATGTCGAAGTCTTTTTTGACAGTTTTATGAATGAGAATGGTGCTGGTGTTGAGGCATTGTACGAAGAGACACGTGCAGGCTTAGAACCGTTTGTTGAGATGAAGATGAAGCAGTTGAAGGCATATGACAATGAATGTGCAAAACTCCTACCTATGTAATAAGTACAGCTAGTATCAGCCGCTCGGGTATGTGACTGGAAGGCGTATAGGGGTACGTTGCTGAATAAATGTATAAATGGAGCAACTTGGTGTTAATTTCTACCGAGTGAAATTAGGTGAGTTCACTATCAATCATTTAAACCTAAGGCACTTTGTTGAAGCCGTGAGACCATGTGGCGTAACAGAGAAGGGGGAATAACTACTATAGGCAAGTTTAATCGCAATGTAAACACATAATTTACAGAGCCGTCACTTCTCGAGCGAGGGCCTTTGAGACTGCACATTAACCATGGAAATGCGACCGGAGCTAAGGTCGCATGTCCCACAGCCCTCCTATTCAGTACCCGAGTTTGAAATCTCCTGGAAACCATGAAGCTTGATCTACAACGCCTCCTAATACCGCTCCTAACAAGTCGGCTGTATAATACCTACAAAGTTTTCAAATAGGCCCGGCTGAATTCTTCAATATTGTGTATCATCATCCGAGATGTCTCACCTCCCTCAGATCACACCAATAGCTCCACGACTCTCTTTGATCCTGCATACATCGGTAGACTTTGTGCATAAACAGGGAAATGGCATTGGCATAATCCAACGCGCGCCATCAGGCGCAGCCAGGAACAACACCATTACCGTAACGAAGCGCAAGTACAGCGTGAAGCGTAGCCAGCTCACAGCCGAGCGTTCTAAGACACGGGAAAGAGCTCACATGTTCGCGACTCTACACGCGATGGGGCTCGCGCGAGGTACAATCAGACGGCGGTGTACTCCGACTCTCAGGATCCAAACGGTCACGGTGCTCTGTGGCTCATCAACGGTGGTCAACCTGGTTAATTTCCATCGTGATCACGGCCCTGGAAGTCTGGAGGGAATGATAAGTACGAATGGTTACTCGATGATCAAAATAGTTCTGAAAAGTATTCGAGAGCTGTCGGCGACTTGGAGTCGATATTGCCATCGCTGAAGATGGAGAAGAGAGCAGTTAGGTAGCAAGGCGACATTGAAAGCAAGGACAATGGCACGACAGAAAGAGAGGAAAGCGTGACACAGCCGCTGACAACTAGAACAAAATGCTTTGATAGACGCAGAGACAGCTGGTGACTAGACTGGAACTAGTGCTGCATGATTGTAATCCTGCTCTACCTCATGTAATCTCCGACTGGGAAATGAACCTTCGGATTCTAGAGACTACAAGCGCAGTTGTCCTCTTGTCCCAGAAGACATACGTCCTCAATTTCCAGCTAGGCCGCCGGTGGAAGTAGATGGTTTGATTAACGAGTTGATTAAGCTTAATACACTTAGATGCAGCCGTGCACGCCATGTCCCTGAAGCGAAGCAGAGAGGGAACCGACAACTACCATAAGTGGATCAATCGCATTTCAAACTCTTCGCTCACAGGACCATAACGAAGCGACTGGCGACGAAATGCACGAGTGGCTCCTTTGATCTTTGAAACCTCCAGGATCACACGGTTGTTCGCCAGCAAACAACCGCAGTGAGCCTCGTGTCCATTGTCATTGCCTACCTCGTAATTACAATCGCAATGCCTGTTGGCCATAGTGCATTCCAGGGCTGCTTCGTATTTGCCACCTTTCTCATCAATACATCGCAGCGGCAAAGTAATCTGCACGCCTGCATTCGTCAATGAGAAAGGTAGTGCCTCGTGCTCTTCGTTGTCAGAGTCTTCGCTTTCATCATGTTCATGGTCGAAGGTCTCGGCAATGATATTGCCTGCGCCCAAGAAGTGGTAGGGTGATGGTGCAAGTACCTCCAATGCACGCGCTTCGAGGCAAACCTCTGTCCAAGCGAAGATGGAGTGGTCATCGGCCTGTCTGATAATTTCTTCTTGAAGTCGTACGAATGCCTTGGAACCCTCGCCATACAGTGGAGGCATGTTGATGTCGAAGAGACCTAGGAGACTGTACGCCACGTCCTCAGGCCTTTTGGTCGTCCGCCGCGAAGCCCAAGACATTCGCTTTGCCACACTAAATTCCCCTAGTGGCTGGCCAGTTAAAGCTTCGCGATCGATACCAGTGATCTCGCTGATAAGAGTAGCCAGCAGCCTCCTCTTGCCGATTCGAACCCAGGACGAGTAGAAGAAGTCGACTTCCCATGGCGCGATGAGCTCTTGTAGTGTCCAGCCTCGGGTAAACCAGCGACTTTTCCTGAAATCTGAATCTGGCAAAGCAATCGCTTGGCCAACGGAAACGTCAGAGAGCAGAGCATAACAGAATTCCGAACGTTCGTAGTATCTGTACATTGAGTTGATTGCCTCGGACAACTCAGCGCTGCTCCTCTTGTCGATGCAGCAAGTGTCAACCCATAGCCAGTCACACTTGTCGTTCACAGCCTGTTCGGCGGCCTTTTGGATCTTCTTATAGCCAGGCTTTGCTCGAGTCACCTTCTTTCGCTTGCGGAACTCTTGAAAAGTAACTTCATCAGCATCAGCGGCCCATGTGTGGGACAGGATTGCGTATGGTGGGACGTCGCTGAGGAACTCCTTTAGCTGGAGCGTCTTTGTGTTGATAAGCCACATTGTTACAACAACCGTGAGCACAACATCACTAAGTTTAGGGTGAAGCTGGCTCGGTTGATGAATCTACCAAGCTTCGTACGCTCGCTTGTAGCCGCGGCGACCATGTCGTCCCTGCAGATCAGTGAACGGAACGGAAAGCGGGGTTACGTCATGTTTGATGCGTTTGCACCCCCACAATTGTAGCCTTTGGCTGAACAAACAAAAGAGCAAACAGTTCACACGACGGCATTCATTCTCACTTTCACTTCTCGATTGTAGTGTAGTTATTTGTTTGTTTCTTTTGACACGCTAAGACGCGTCAGAACAGCGGTACAGGACACCGTGTTCTTTGGCAACTTTGTGAGTATCTGGAGCTTCCTACGAAACATCATTGCGCCGCTTTGTGCACTGCTGTCTCGTGCATCTGCACATTGCCATCCTTCCACTGCCGAGTTCCCAAAAGCGCAATTGCTATTGCTGACCAGCTCAAGCACTCGCTACGCAAGCCAGCTGCCGCACGAAGCCTACTGCGACTGCATCTACCATCCCTATTCTTGCAACACCGCCACAATGGCAGACGCCGAGTCGACCCTCGCCGCGCAGATTCTGGAGCGCCTTGCATATGAATTTGCAGAGGTGCGGCCGATGCTGCCAACGTACTTGCACCTGATCGCCTCCGCCCTCTTCCCTATCTATACCGGCGCGCACGCCTCACTCTCCCGGCCGTCCACAGCCGCGAAGCCCACAAAGAGGAAGCGCAAAGCTCTACACCGCAAGGGCTCGGACACCGAAGACGATGATGAGTCAAGCGATGATGAGGATGAGGAGGAGCACCATAACATGGAGGGCTTGTCTCCCAAAGACGCCATCCTGATGCCATTGTTCGCAGGCATTGCACTCTCCGGCCTATACTTTCTTCTCAAGTGGATGAACGACCCTACATTGTTGAACAAGATCCTCAATGCCTACTTCGCTATCTTTGGCGTCTTCTCGGTGTCAAAGCTTGTCACGGACGTCCTGGACATTGGCCACTCGATCATCTTTCCACGACGACACGTCATAAATGGAACACTATACCATGTCAATGGCAAAGAGAAGAAGGCTATACCAGTTGCTGGTAATGTCAAGGGCAAGCAGTTGCTCAGCACGCCTCTGCCTGGCTTCTTGGCGAGCACACCGCTGAACGAGAGCCTGAGGAAGATGGTGTGGAACGATCGAGCCATGCCAGCAAACAAGTGGTCTCTGAAGCTGTATCTACACCGAGCACTTGCCGCTAAGTTCAAGGTGGGAGCACATGGTATCGTGGGCGTACTGACTGGAATGAGCGTTGTGGCTTACTTCAACTTCGTTGACAAGCCATGGTATCTCACGAATCTGCTTGGTTTCGGCTTCTCTTACGGCGCACTGCAGCTTATGAGCCCGACTACCTTTGCTACGGGTAGTCTGATTCTAGGAGCGCTTTTCTTCTACGACATCTACTTCGTCTTCTACACGTAAGTCTGCGCGGAACAACCTGCACTGCACTACTAACACTTTGACAGGCCAATGATGGTAACTGTAGCAAAGTCTCTTGACGTCCCTATTAAGCTTATGTTCCCTCGTCCCGGGGACCCCAAGGATCCTACCTCGGCCCCATCTCACGCCATGCTCGGACTTGGCGATGTAGTCCTCCCTGGCATTGTCATCGGCCTTGCACTACGCTTCGACTTGTACCTCTTCTACCTCCGCCGCCAGAAACGCGTACCTGCTGTGTCGGCACAGGGTACTGAGACAACAGAAAAGGCTGAATATTTCCCTCTCGCAGGCCGCTGGAGCGATCACTTCTGGACGCACTCGCTCATCGGGCGCCCGCTGTGGGCCAAGGATGACAACAAGCCAGAAGCGCCGTTCACCTTTCCCAAGACATACTTCAAGGCCAGTATGGTTGGGTATGTACTAGGATTGCTAGCTACACTGGGCGTCATGATGATCTGGGATCACGCGCAACCTGCGCTTCTTTACCTTGTACCTGGCGTGCTGGGAAGCGTATGGCTTACTGCAGCGGTCAGGGGCGAGCTTAGCTTGATTTGGAACTACACAGAAGCTATCGAAGAAGATGAAGAGGACCAAAAGAAGAGCCAGGACAACAAGGATGCGAACGACACAAAGTCAGAGGACGGTAAGCGCGTCACTCGATCGCAGAGCAAGGCTAGCAAGGATGTCGGTGGCGACAGCGAGAGTGAGGATGATTCCAGCCGTGCACGCCGCAGCAAGCGCGGAAGACCAGAGCGCGAGATCTTCTCCTTCACAATTGAGGCTCCGTCCGGCTTGCAGAAGAGCAAGGCAAACAAGAAGCACGCGAGATCTTCTACTACCGACACTGTGAACACGGTAGTACAGAACCGTACACCTAGCCGCAGCACAGCTGTAGAAGTAAGTGCTGAACCGGCTGGCAAAAGGCAGAGGTTGAGGTGAGCAGTTGATTGTGAGGAGTATATACCCCATAAGCTGCATAGCAACGGCGTTTCCAATTGTGGCTCAGCAGCTGCTGAGTTATTTTTGCGGGCTTAGGAGCATTAATAATTATCGCATACCTAATCTCCATATCTCTCCACATGCGTTTACAAGTGTGTTGTCTGTCCCTAGCTATAGTGATGGTAGAAAGCCAATAAGCACTTTGGCTTGGCATCTCGCACATGACGAGGCAAACGCCGTACATCGCGGGGGTTAAGAAATACGACATCAACCAGCAAGTACCCAGAGCCCCTGTGCATCGAGCTTAAGCTCACTATCAATTTTTTAAGAAAGTCCATTGCTATTGTATTGCACAGATTTGTCAGCAGAAACTCAGTACCGCACTACTCCTCTATTTGCTTGATAATCCCTCCGTAATCTACGTGCTACGTCCTGTTTCTTATCTGACAACATCGAACTTAGTAACATTGAAACATGACTGTCGAACCTTCGAACTTGCCAATACTCGCACAAAGAAAGATTTGATCTCCCTTTGCGAAGTATAGAAGATAGAAACCGGCGCATTCATACGATCAACCTTTACCTATATCGATGACCAAGACAGAGCTTGGTTTGGGCAGACATCCCAGATAAGGAAGCATGATCTGACTGTTCACGATATAAGCCGACTCCTGGAGCGAGTTCCAGACGAAAGGATATATCCGCTGCAGACCAACACTATATCAGTAGTGTCCGAAGAAATCCGGAGCAAGCTCTACATCAAGCGACCTAAACTACTGTGCCTTGACAGCGAGGCAGAGACAAAGCTCTTGCCGCAACTCTTACTTGGAGAAGCAGAAGTCTTACAGTTCTTCGAACAAAACCCTCATCCGAATATCATCAGGTTTCACGGCTGCACCGTCAATCGCAGTCGACTCACCGGTCTTGCCCTTAAAAAGCACAGTGTTATCTTGCAATACCGCCACAAGGATGTCCCACATCCTCTCGACACCAATGCGTGCATGCACGGTATTCGCGCAGGTGTGAAACACCTTCACTTTCTTGGCTTTGCGCACAACGACCTCAATCTATTGATGGCGATGATAACCCGATTATACTGGACTTTGGGTCTTGCCGGAGATTTGGTGAAAAGTTACTTTCAGAAGGCACGCATGGCTGGATAGACGAGGATTACTGTATATCGGCTCAATGCCACGATGAGGTCGCTTTGGACAAGATAGAGTCGTGCCTTATAGCAAAGGAACAGGAGAAGCGCTAGATTAATAATAATTGACGTGTACGCAAACCGTGTATTGCCTGTAAGCCGCTTACAGCCCACAACCTTAGGGAATGATATTTGTTGCTTGTGATCTCCGTGTACAGCCCTACATGGTCAATGCAGGTATTAACCCGTAATTGGAGAAGGGTTATAGATAATAGGGCAACCGACGTCGCTGAGGAAAATATTGACGACATGATGACTATTGAAGATTCCCCTTTAGAGGCTGCGTTCGCAAAAACAATAGCTATAGACCTGCATACACTTACTACGGCTTTATGGACCAGGACAAGAATTGGTCTAGAGTTTCGAAGTGATGAATTGTCTAACATCACGGTGCGTCTGGTGATGAAAGGACAGGCTTTATGCTCTGTAGAGCCGTTCCGTTCCCTGCGGCTGTCAACCTTGTAGTAAGCATGTGAATTTAGAAAACTACAATCTTGAGGAGTCTGCTATATCAATTGTGGGATACGGTAGACATTGCAAGGGAGATGTGGTAGCATGGTTGCTAAGGTTTGTATCATACTATCCCACCGGATTCAGGTCTGTCCCTTAGATGTGGTCATTTCAAACACTCAAAACCAGCCGAGACAGCTTTATTAAGGGACAGGTTACGGCTATCATGCACATAGTTGTATAAAGAGCGACCCAGGACGAGATTGATATTACTGGTCTAATCAAAGTAACGATTTCAAGGAACGAAGTATCGTCAACCTTGACGCAAATACCTAATAGCCCCTCCAACATCCTTATCACTTGCTCCCATCCTGACATCATTCTCTGATCTTCGTCCTCTCAAAGGCCTCTCATCTATAAACTGTATCCTCGGGCCGTCCTTCTCCTCTTCGTCTTTCAACGTAGCTTCACTATCGCCCGTCAACCTCCAAGTTGGTGTCTCGGGCATCTGCCTGCCTCTCGACACTGGCCTCGATACCGACACAGGTCGTGATCTAGACCAGCCGTTTTCCGGATCGTCAAGTTCTTCTCGGCTAATCACCCGTGAGAAGCGATTATGTCTCACCACGCTGCCACACCGGGGATCTACATGGCTGTTCGGCGGAAGTGCTTCACTCACACTCCTCCTACGCTCCATACTCGGTTCCAGCTCGACTATCGGCTCTATCTTTCTCCATCTGTAGATCAGCTCCAGCGCCGGAATACTCAACCCGTGCACAACGATGCTGAATAGAACGAGGAAATACACCACCGGCCCCATTGCGCGTAGTAGATCTTCTTCTTCGTGCGTTTCGGCGGCGTCAAGGCGCGGGAACAAGTGCCGCGCGTGTTCGACGTAGAACACCGCTCCGATCCCAATCGGCCCAAAGTACCCCATGAACAGGGCCTCCTGCCATGTCTTCACCGTATTAGGCATGAGTCTGTACATGACCATAACCGCGGGGATCCTGCGTAGCAGTAACACCAGGAGGCCCAGCGCGAGCAGCCGCCCGTACGTTATGCCCGTGACCTCAGAGTTGAATTCGGACCAGGGTAGGATGGCGCCGATGTACATGAAGCCGCCAAAGTTGAGGATTACGTCGATGGAGCTGTTTACTTCGTCGTGGCGGGCGAGTGTTTCACGGAGGAACGTGCCGTTCCAATTTAGTGCGCTGCCGGCGCAGAAGCATGCCAGAAGGTCGTCGAGGCCTGCGAGGCCGGTTACGCCGATTGTGAATAGGCCGAGGGCGGTGGGGTACAGGAGTAGGGACTCTGTGTCGATCCATTTCCTGTCTCGAGTGTGAGTATGAGCATGGATGGATAGAATGGTGCAGGTGGAAGGAGGTTACGAACCGCTTCAGTGTGAAAGTCACAGCATACATGCTTGCGATGCCGATGACAGCGCCGACCACGGCGCCTAGCAGGATGAAGTACAGCCAGCCCTCTACAATCCAGATCTCTACTGCTTGGCCTGCGCCGCCACCGAGACGACCTACGTCTGCTGCTCTGCTCATCATGCGTTGCACTGCATTTCCCGCTACGCGGGCGACGCCGGGTTTGAAATTAACATCTTCTTCTGGTGCGTGACGGATGAGGTAGGTAGCCAGTAGTAGGAACGGAAAGCCGAAGCCGTCATTACTTCCCGCTTCAGCGGAGATGATTTCACGCAGGGCTCTTGGAACGTATTTGTCGGCGAAAGGGCCCTTTGCGATAGCTTGCGAGAGTACGGGATCTGTTGATGTGACCAGCGAAGCGATAACCATCGCAGTGAGAGTGGTCAGTTTTGGAATCATCAATTTGACGCATCCAGTAGTGCAGAGCCACATGATGGTCATGACGGGAATGAGGAGGAGAGCCATGTCTTTCCAACGATGCCAGGGGTATTTGGCGGGTAATTGGTAGCCTGCCATGACGAGCTGGACGCCGATGACGACGCGGGTAACACCCTTGTCTACGTTAACGAGGCCTTTAGAGTTGATAGTGAAGAGCATACCAGCGTGATGTGCTCCGTTTGGTCTTTGACAGCAGAGCCCCATCGTTCAGAGTCGATGAATTTGGCAGCTATAGGGCCAAGAGCGATGCCGACAAGCAACGCTGGAAGAGCCTCGCCAAGATACCATACTTGCTTGATCTTTACTGATCCCACACCATAGAGGAGGATGAAGGCGCCTAGCAACAGTTAGCTCTGTGGAACAGTTGCCCAGATTGCTTGTGTCGTACCGAGCAGTGCGATGATGATGTTCAGCTCGCTCACATCTAGGGTTGGCATGACGGCTACTTCACCAGGCTCTAACGAGCTCTATAATGCAACTGTAAAGGTATTCACTCGTTGAGCTAGACAAAAGGACGTTGGTTGTGTGACCAGTTCGTAGACGTGTCGATAGAGTAGTGGGGAGATCTTGGAGGTACTTCAAGGTTGGGAAAATAACGCAGTTGCCGGCCTGCCGGTCAATCAGAGTACATGATAGGAGGACAGGAAAGAATTGAGTGTGGTACGTAAGGTGTGGGGAGGCTGAAAATCCGGAAATCCTGCAAGGAAAGCTTTCAAGCAGGAAGCCTAGTTATGTAGATGGCAGAGAAACGGGATGAAACGGGAGGAAAGTGATCCTGATACAGTAGGTGTCGCCTAGCCATATCTGAAAGCTGGAGGTGAGGGATATATCAAATCAGTTGTCGATCGCCATGGCTCTGGCGTTGGAGCTCTGACGGGAGGTGGATATCTAAGCCCCAACTTGAACAACACATACAAGACGGATATGAAAGAGGCAAATGTTTGTCGCGCTGACGGCGCTTAGATGGTAGATCATTCACTTGAGGCTCGTTCAGCCTCATCCATGGTGCGCGTCACGCATGCCTGTGAGCATAAGTCTGTAAATACAATGCTGTTATGCAGCTTGGCTGTGGACGTCGGTGGGTATCGGAATGAGGATGAGCCTTGGTGTCCAGGGCATGTACCTTGGGCTCAACTTGGCAGGACAAGTTCCTGTGCTTTGGGCAGTGATGTCTCACTGTAGATATCATTTGAGTGAAAAGAGTGGCCCACACACAAATGATTTGTGAGGACTGAATCAACTCCTTCCCATGTGTACAGAGGTGTTGGTAATCTTCATGAAGCACATAGAATACTTCAAAGCATTGAATGGCATAAAAATTGGATGCGTGTTGTATGCTGGCAATCGTTGCAGTCGAAGCGATGTTGTCGCTTGGCATGTGGCCAAGGGGCTCCGCTGCCGGGATCTCCGCCGTCCAAGCCACCTGCGTTGCCTCAAGTTGCCGACATCCGGATGTCTTAATCCTGTGCTCTCGAATTGTGGTTGTCAATGGCTGGCAGTAATGTGGCTGGTGGGTCCGCTACGTGGAGCAGGCCGGCATATCCGTCTCGTCGTGCTTGGTAACTGGGCAGCGGAGAGCGGAAACTTGGCACTGGCGAGTCAGCCCTTTCGTGTTCAGCCGATAAAATTCGTCACGGTGGGAGGACAAGAGTAACTGGAGAAACGTTCGTGGCTATGTATCATGTCTCGTTATTGTTTCGTATTACTCGTCGTCATCATACTGCTCTCTGTCCTGGAAGATAAGAAATTCTCCGCTCTCGTCACCCGTTATCTTTTGCCATAACTCCTTGACATTGTCAAGTATCGCGTCATCAAATGCGAGGTCCATCGACGGAGGCGGGAAGGTGAGAACGTGCTCATTGCCAGCTGGTAATGTCTCAGAGCCTGAGGAAGCGTGTTGCCGATACTGTGCCGACCAGAGCACATCCGGTTTCGGCGTCACTTCAACGGCCGTCAGGAGCGCATCGACAGCCTTCTTGAGAAGCTCGGAGCCCTTTTCGGAGCTCAACGAGGTAGATGCGTACAATATGCCTGATGCATCGTTAGCAATATGAACCTTGCAGATGCATGTGCTAGCGAGTAGGTAGGGTGCCGTTAGATCAGTTTGTCAGAGGATATTATCTTCAAGTAGTTTCAGACAATGTAGATAAGTATTCGTGAAATCATCACAACAGCGGTGAGTGCATAGGGGTGTTGTAAACGTACTTTGACCTGATGGACATTCACCAGTATCGCTCGAATGAACGAAGATGTGGACCGGTGGCAGCTCCTCATCGTGATCATCTAGTGAAAGCGACCCAGATGGGAAAACAACGATTGCAGACGCTGGTACAGGTGCTTCCTCTCCGATGGGTGGGAAGAGAGGCGCAAGTGGAGACGAGGCGACGGTTGTTGATCTCCAGTACGAGTCCTCATCAGCGGTTGATGAGCGCCCACCGACTACCCACTTGGCAGTCACAGCTTCACCATCTTTCAGGTGAAGCTTGACATCGCCGTCTGAGGTTGTCTCAGCTCCAATGTTGGACGTCAGGCCTTTCCCAAGGACATATACGCCCCCACCCACTGCGCAAGCTCGACATGAGACCTGGCTGATCTCGGCAAGCCCACCCCATTTTGGTATGACGGCACCGAAACCAGCCCCGAATATGCCAATAGACCGAAGATGTCTCGCAATCCTTGATAGCGCGAAGTCGGTAGTGGTGTGTGAAGAGCTCGATGGTGACAGAGCGAGTGCCAGCAACGGACCTTGTAGTGCCGCAGGGATCTTGAACTGTTCCAAAAGGAACTCGGGAAACGGTTGCTGACGGTGGTCATTCCAGACCTCCGTCTGCTCCTCGTACTCAGCGATGAAGCGCAAGAACTTCATCAGCGCCCGCTTGGCCTTGAAGTCGAGCTGGTGGTCCTGGAAGACATCCTCGCGCCCGTTCGGCACCTTGAGGAGCTTTTTGGACGAAGTGTCAACGGCTGTGGCATTGCCCACAGCATCAGATGTGTACACCCACCAGCTACCAACAGCCAGGAATTCAAGTTGACGGTAGACTCGTGACGATACGAGGTGCTGTAGCAAAGTCGATTTCGCATAGATGATCTGTGGGCTGAGCGCCAGACTGTATGCTCTGGAGAAACCCAGCTTGATTTGAGTGTTCTCCGCATTAGTGGCCTTAGGTCTCGCGACTGTGACTTCATCGAAGGCAGCAGTTGCTCTAGCTATATTATATTAGTATACCTCAACGCGCTTCAGAGACGTCGAACTTACCACCAGTCACCCTCCTCTCCCACTCCTCAGCTTCCTGCAGACTGAATGCGGCCTCAGCGCCGCCATAGTAGTCGTTCTCATCGATGTGGAGGATCTTCTTGTCCGACCGTGACAGAGCTCTTCAGGTGCTGCGTCAGTCAGACCGCGCCACACCCAAGCTGCATCTCGAAGACATACAAAGCGAGCAGAGACTGCTGCAGGCCCGTGCCTACAATCAGGACATCCCAGGCGGTGTTGTCGAGAGTTTCCATGGTGGGTGCGCAGAAAAGGTTCGTGGTCCGCGGAACCGGGTCAACTCAAATCGCGAGGCTTTAGCGCGTTGCTGACGTAATCCGCGCGTGAACAAAATCTTCGCACCTGTGGATTCGAGGAACTACATCGCGCACGCAAAGGACTTGGGGCTATCTACGCCATGTCCACAATGCAACCGGCCCTTCACTGGGACGGAGAAGTGCGCGACAGATGGATCTTTCGCCCAGTATCTACCGCTTTGGATTTTACCTGAATCTGCGGCTCGAAGTTGGCGGTACATACCAAATGTTCAACCCTGCACTTGTGAAGTTTGACTAGTGACATCATATTGCCTGTAAGGCAGAGCAAGTGACAAGATACGCGCTATGTGAAGTGCGGATGGAAAGGCTGCGATGGCCTACCAGAATGTATAAACATGCTGCGTTGCGAAGTGGGAACTTGTTTACCGCACCGCAAGGAAACATGCCTCAAAGCCTCAATTTACCTGGCACAGACGGATGGTATTGCCCATCCTGCGAAAGCATTGAGAAATTGCACGGCTGGATCTGCCAGCGCTGTTTTTGGAATTGCTACAAGACGAGATATATCGATGCCGCAGAAACAACAACTTACAAGATATTAGCAACGAAGGATTGGAGGTGCAAAGAGGTCAGAGCGATCATGAAGGCGTTCCCGTTCAGCGGCAAGTGAAGGGTATCTATATATTTGCTTTTGTAGCCTAGCTGTCTGCCAATTGTTCTACCAATCTGCTCTGCATGTTCATGGTTACACTCTTGAAGTTTGTGAATTTCCACCGTACTACAACGACTTCTTCATGATCGCAATCTGCTCCAAACATGCGCTCTTACTCGTGCCACCTGTGGCATTCTTGAGTTCCACCGCACGCTCGTAATCAAGGCACTCAACGACATCATCGCCTAACCTGGAGTCAATAGCCTTCAGCTGCTCAAGACTCAACTTGTCCATGGGGATATCGTTGTCCTCAGCAGCGGCGACGACGCGGCCAGAGATGTGGTGGCCCTCGCGGAAGGGAACGCCTTTCCTGACGAGGTAGTCGGCAAATTCGGTGGCGAGCATTTCGGGGGCGAGTGCGGCGTACATCTTCTCCTTGTTGATAGTCAGGGTAGAGATGACGCCGGTGGCGATCTGGAGCGAGTCGCCAACGGTCTTGATGTGGTCGATGAGTGGCTCGACCGACTCCTGCAGGTCCTTGTTGTATGTTGTGGGGAGGCCCTTGATGGTCACGTAGAGGCCGGCCATGTGTCCAAAGGCGCGACCACTCTTGCCACGGATCAGTTCAAGCGAGTCAGCGTTCTTCTTCTGGGGCATGAGGGAGCTGCCTGTCGAGTATGCGTCTGCAAGGCGCACGAAACCAAATTCGAGACTCGAGTAGATGATCAGATCTTCTGCCCAGCGGGACATCTTGAGCATGAGGCTGGAACCCCACTGCAGGGTCTCGAAGACAAAGTCTCGGTCGCCAACAGCGTTCAGTGAGTTAGGCAGAATGCCCTCGAAGCCCAGCTCTTTGGCCATGGCGTCGCGGTCGATGTTGAAGGGGTTGCCGGCAAGCGCACCGCAACCAAGGGGGGAGCGGTTGACGCGTTTGATGACTTCTCGTAGGCGCTCGAGCTCCTGAGAGAATGCAGTGGCATGGCCAAGGATGAAGTGCGACCATCGAATGGGCTGAGCCTTCTGCAGATGTGTGTAGCCAGGCATGAGGACATCGATCTCGGCCTCTGCGCGCTGGACTGAGGTCTGGATCAGCTGCTTCAAGTAGCCCTCCAGAATGTGCAGCTGATCCCGCAGCCATAGCCTCATATCGGTCGCAACCTGCTCGTTCCTGCTTCGCCCTGTGTGGAGCTTGCCGCCGATGTCCTTGCCGATGATTTCGCTCAGCCTGCGCTCGTTGGCTGTGTGGATGTCCTCGTCGTTGGGCTTGACCTCGAAGGTGTTGTTGGCCCACTCCTCCTTGATCTGGACGAAACCCTTCTCAATGGCAGCGAACTCGTCCACGGTCAAGATGCCGTTGTTCTTGTTTGCGCGGGCAAATGCGATTGACCCTGCAATGTCTTGTGCGTAGAAGAGACGATCGTATGGGAGAGATGCGTTGTACTGCTCCATGACGGGGTCAAGGCCCTCTATACCACAATCAGCATGCAGCTCTCAAAGTTGCAGATAGAGCTTGAAAGACAGCCAAATGAACCCATTGATCGCAGTACTTACGTGTGAAGCGGCCTCCCCAAAGCATGTTCTCAGCGACCTTCTTTTCTGAGCCCATTGTGATATATGAGTGAAGAATTGGGAGTGAAAAAAGTGTTTGTGTTACTGGTTGTGACTGTTCTCCCCAGAAACTTTGGGAGATATGACGGCCCCTCCGATTCGGCGGCAGGGGTGGGGTCCACGCTAGGAAGTCGCTAGCGGCCGCCTCGCTTTCCTCCCTTGTCGCCGTGCTTTATTCATCACATCATTGCATCCGCAGCATCATGCTGCAGGTCAAATACGAACGAGATGTTCAATATGGGAGATAATACTATAAAGCTAGGTATCAATTTGGGGGCTTATCAGCTAGAAATGAGGGTACCAACACCCTACGGCCACCGATCACCAGAACTCAAGCTCCTCGATATCGGCATCCAGGTTCAGCAACTTCATCGGCTCCTCCATGCCGTTCTCAATCTATCCCATTTATAGCTTGCTTGTACCGAAGCCGGCAAGTTTCTGTATACGCAGCGGCAGTTCCGCGATCTTGCCAAGTACTGGTTCTCCTCTTGTCTCAACATAGCCGCGTGCTGCAGACGCAGCGTATCACGGGACGTGCTTCGTCCATCGTACTATTCCAACCTGCGCCATGTTAAACACCACCGTGCATGGAAAAGGCGTTGCCAGGCATCATCTCAGCTTGAGCCAACTTCTCGGGCAGTAGCTTGGTGGTCGGACCGTAAAGTCCCACAGTTGACCCCCAGACACAATCCGAGTGGCCCCAATCGTGCGGACGAATATCCAATTCTAACGCATCCAAAGTAACCTGCTGATACAGGCTACGAACAAGGCAGCCACCTGGCAGGTGTCATGATGCTGGGAGTGTGTTAGCTGAGGTATACACGATGCGCGAAGGTAAAGCATTGATGATGTGGTGCACTTGCGAATATTGTTTTATATGCCACGAACTAACATGCACAAACCCAGGATCGAGATGAGATAGCAGCAAAACTGAATATGCATTCATCTCGCTACACTGTCTCATACGTCAACCACTCGCTCAGCTGGTCGTCCTATTCAGTATCTTCTTAGGTCCTCTCAATCATCCGAAGCCGACATTTTCAGACCGCAGCCGCGTTGTATTTTTTTCTCCTGTTTTGCTCATCTGATCCTTTTGAAGAGTCGCGAGACTATGATTACGCATGGTGGCTCATCTCAGTTCGTGGGGATGAGCTGAATAGCCTTGCCTTGGCGGTTGCACATCTCAGCTTCGACGCCACAGCAAAAACAACAGCGGTTCGACTTTCAGTCACTCGTGATTCGCTAAACTCGACACCGCCGACCTCCTTTCGCCAAATTTACTCTCATCAATATCATCATGTTTTAAAAAGCGAACGACTCCCCAGATTTTCAATAGTGGTCTGGACCTACAGGGAGTCGGGGGTTGTCCTGTGCCCACTAGACCCTTTGATTCTTGCGCAAGTCGGCGAGAAACAACAAAGGAGCTGGAGCTGACCGCCACGTTAGCTCGCGCATAGCCGCCAGTTAAGGCTAAGCTAGTAAAACGTTGCCAAATCGAGTATCGGAGATTATTTGGCGCAGCTGAATATTACAACGATGCGTCGATGCTTTGGGCCGGGCCGCCAAAAGGAACCTTGACAGCTACTACGGTACGCACTCAAGGAAAGATCGCGAGAAGGCCTGCAGCTCTGGAGCATGTTCAGCTGTCCACCATGGGCCTTAGAGGCGCTACACTCTCATATATGGGTTCGGTCATAAATCTGATAAAGGGAGAAGGTCTTCCATGCTGATGATACGCAGTATCCGGTATGACTCTGGCTTCAAAATTCGCAGCCTTTCGAGGCTCCAAAGCCTTCATCATCTTTACAATATGTACCGCTTGCTTGACTGATGGAATGACGTATGGGATTGTTGCACCGGTTGTTCCATTTCTTCTGAAAGACGAAGGCCTTGTAACAGAAACCAATGGTCAGTCTACCTATCATTGGCAAAGTGCCACAACTGACAATAAGCAGTCCAAATCGCCACATCTCTGCTGATAGCGTCGTTCTCCATAGCCGACTTCTTCGGCGCCCGTGAGTGATCCTGCTTTATTATTCATCTCCGCCATTTGGCTAAATTTAGACAGCTTGTTGTGCCTGGTACGTGGATAGGGCAAGATCCCGTCGAGTTCCATGGTATCTCGGCATTGTTCTCATCACGGTTGGAAGCTTCCTGTTCGGCTTTTCCCACAACATCGCCATGCTGATATGCAGCCGCATACTCCATGGCCTCTCTTCGTCCATTCTGTACACAGTTGGGTTAGCGGTGCTCGTTGACACTGTGGGTAAAGACGAAGTGGGAAAGTGGATGGGCACTGCGATGAGCTGCAACAACATTGGCATGATCATCAGTCCTATGCTAGGCGGTATCGTATACGACAAGTCAGGAAAACTTGCTGTATTCGCGATCATGATCAGTCTTGGGGCTTTCGACGTTGCCTTACGACTGTTAATGAACGAGCCGCCCAGGAAGCTAGCATCCCTGACTGTTGCCCCCGACGCCGGAGCCACCGATTTGGAAAAAGAGAAAAAGATGCCCCAGGTCAACATCTCGGTTGTCTCAGTCTCTCTTAAAGATGCTAGCGACACGGCCAGCACTTCCCACTCATTGACAAAGTCCCCAAAGATTGGCCGCCTCCCTGGTATCCTCACCCTTCTTCGCTCCCCTCGCCTCCTCGCTGCCCTCTACGGCGTTTTCATCAACGAATGCCTCGTCGCCTCTCTCTGCGCCATCCTGCCCCTCTTTGTTCACTCAGCATTCTCCTGGACTGCGCTTGCCGCCGGCCTTCTTTTCCTGTGCATTGCGATCCCCGCCTTCGCTGGCCCACTTGCGGGGTATCTATCTGACCGCTTCGGAGCGCGCTGGATCGCTGTATCGGGATTCTGCCTCACTGCTCCACTACTCATGCTCCTCCGCCTTGTGGATCATGACTCAATTCAGCAAAAAATCTTACTTTGCACCCTTCTTACTTTGGTGGGAGCAAGCTTGGTCTTTTTCCTTGCGCCACTGGGGGCTGAGTGCTCCTTCGTCGCTGAGGAGGTTAGTGCAATGACGGGTTTGGATTTGTACGCTAGTAGTTTCAGTCTGATGAACTGCTCGCTCGCTGCGGCGGGGCTGTTGGGGCCGTTGGCGGCGGGTGGCTTGATGCACGGCGCAGGGTGGAAGTGGACAACTGTCGCGATGGGGGCATTTTGTGCTACAGGAGTGGTACCATGTGTGTTTGCCACTGGAAACTCACGCGTCAAAGGTTCTGATGGCACTGATATTGACAGTGTTTAGCTTCATATCTATACTCTACTATAATTTCAAGTCTATTCTAAGTGTGCTGGGATCGCTCAACTGCAAGATAAATCAACTCTGGTCTTAGATTGGTGGCGCACCCAGCTCTCGCAAAACATTTGCGACTCCAATTCTTTTCCACTCTTCCACGTGTTGCTCATCCGGAACCCATACGCAGCCCATCATGCCCCCGGTGTTGGCACTCGCACCTTCGATGAAGCCTCTCCTTCGAGGTATTACAATCAGTCTGTCATCCCACAAGACAACATTGTGAGGACAAATGTCCTCAGGTCCAACACCCAACACCTCTCGTGTCTGATCAAGAAGCACTTTGTATGCGTCAAGCACGTCTGATGCCGATGCAGATTTCAGAGTCTGATAAAAGTGATGTGTGAAGAACCGAAACGGCACGCTGAGCTTCTCCTCACTTGCACGCATTATATATTCAAACGCGTACGGCGGCCCCTTCAACCCCTGTAGATGCTTATGCATTCTACTGCAGCCACCAGCCTCGCTGCAATTGTATATGACATACATGCTCGGAAACCGTCTCAGTACTTCCAACGCAGCCGCGAAGTCCTCATGCGCCAGTGCCTCGTACTGCCGCCGATACGAGTCCAGCGTCAACATCATGAGCTGGGGTCGATCAACGCAAAACAAGTTCAACGCCAGATCATGCGTGCCATTCAGCTGGCCTAGGATTAGTCGCTCGTCAGGGAGGTACATGTCGCTGCCTGGTCCCCATCTGCGGGTCTTGTTGAATATGGGGGCGAGTTTTGCGTCGACTGTGTGTGGCTTTTTGTTCAGGTGCTCGCACACTCGGAATTCGAACTGAAAATGCCTTTGGTCAGACCTGGGAAAACACTTTTAGGTTAAGTTTGAATGGCTTACAGGGTAGCCTTCAACGTCGCATTTTATCGATTCGTTGGGGCCGTAAACGAGAACTTTTTCTGCGACCAATTGGTCAAACAGGAAGGTGATTTTCTCCTCGTTTAGATCTTCCATTGGTATGGGAATTGTGATCGAGCGATAGGAGTGAGGTGGCAGTTTGTATAAGTGCTGGTCGTCGACGAGATGAGCGGTATGTTTGTTTGCTGGCGATGCGCAAGGGTATGCACGCTAGGGTCCAATTCGGAATGGTTTGAGCGCCATTCGTTAGCCACGTCGGACGTTTCTTCCTTCCATCGCACAGGCGCTCGCTCAACCTTGTAAATGTGAGGAGATTAGTACTTTCTCACGATAACAGCTGCGTTCCAAGAGCGGTGTTGGGCTAGCTGGGCCAAGCTGCGAAAGACGACCTACGAGCGACATACAACTGACTCCAGATCGTCACTTCATGCGCGTTTCCAGGGTAAAGGAGCGACCAAGTTGGATTTCTTTAACTGGAGTCTAATGACACGCAATAATTCAAAAGCAATTTGATAACACAGAACAACGCTTCTGCACCAGCTGCTTGAGTGAGTTGAATCACCGAGCACAGTAACAATGGTCAGTTGAAGACCCTGTTTTCCTCCATCTTCTTCTACACCTTCTCCCTCGTCATGTCATCGGACACGACAGAGTCGATCGTATAATATCGACCAAACACTCGATCCTCAATTTCCATGCTTTTATGGTCGACACCAAGCGCTCCTCGCGCTTTGCGACGGAAGTACACACGCTTGCACCACTTCCAGCTTTCAACACCCGCGAAGAACAAGCCTGCCTCAACAAACACAACACCCCACTCCCAATCAATCGGCGCGTGCTTGAAAACCACGGTATTAATGACTGGTATGTAGATGAGTGGAAACAACGTTACGAAGCCAGCAACGATCGCCCAGAAGAGGAACTGATTGCGCCAAACGTCAATGATCCATTGCGTGCAGTAGCGTTTTGAGTTGGGTTGCATGCGGAAGAAAGAGCGCCTCATATCGATCATCTCCCAGGCCAGGAAGAGTGCGAACCATGTCAAGCACGCGAATGTTGTTGCACGTGCGCGGAAGACGAGTTCACACGATTCGTTGTAACCCTCGTTGCAGCCATTGCCGAGATTACCGTCGCCGAACCCGAAAACGACGATTGTGAAGCTGGCCAGGCAAAGTGCGGTGATCCATAGTCCGTATACAACCATATCGACCAGGAACTCCATGGTGAAGATACCAGTCTTGAGAGACTGTGGCGGACGTTGGAGGATGTCGGGCACAGCGCGCTCAAAGCCAAGACCCATGTCTGGCATGCCGGAAGTTGCCATGATGATCCAAACTACCTGTACAGGTGCGAGTGGAAACACAGATAGACCTGTGCTGTCTTTGAAAGCGAGACCAACAAGGAGAGTGCCGGCTTGCGCGACGTTTTCAGCAAGTACATGGAGGACGAACTTTTGGATGTTGTCAAATATGCGGCGGCCTTCTTCGATGGCAGCGAGAATTGAGGCGAAGTTGTCATCTGTGAGGACGATATCAGATGCTTCCTGAATGACGTTAGTTCTATATCTCTCTTTCGGGGGTGTGCTATTTTTACCTTAGCAACATCAGATCCAGCTTGGCCCATAGCGATGCCCACATCGGCACGCTTGAGGGATGGTGAGTCGTTGACACCGTCACCAGTCATGGCGCAGAAACGGCCACGGCGGTGGAGAGCTTCAATCATGCGAACCTTGGTCGAAGGAGCACAGCGTGCGACTACCAAAGGCAATACTGGGAGCTCATCCACTTGTTCGTCGGTAAGACTGTCGAACTCAGAGGCAGCCATGACCAAGGACTTCGCGACATCTTGAGAGATTCGCTTCATACGATCCATGGAAGGTAGGATGCCAACTTCGATCGCAATAGCTTTTGCTGTTTCAGGGTGATCACCAGTGAGCATGTGCACCTCAATGCCTGCCTCGTGGCATTGGCGAACGGCTGGAGCTGACTCGGGTCGTGGAGGGTCATACAGCCCAATGAGACCTCGGAAAACGAGGTTGCTTTCAACAGATGCGCGGTCAACTTCGGCACCCTTCTTGACTTCGCCTTCAAATGGCTTACTAGCCAAGGCCAGTACACGAAGTCCAAGGCTAGCCAATGCTTCCATATTGCGTAGGACTTCTTCACGAAACTCGTCGGTGATGCTACCAAACCCATCCGGACCGGTGGCTACTGAGGTGCAGCTTTGAATGACCCGCTCGACAGCACCTTTGGTAAATGCGTGAGCTTTACCGCTGGAGTGACGCATCACGACTGACATGCGCTTGACATCGGAGTCGAAGGGAAGCTCCACAAGGTCTTCCCAGGTAGCAGAGTCTCCTTTGGTCATGCGAGAACGATCTAGTCCAAATCGAGCTGCGAACACTTGGATGGCAATCTCGGTAGGGTCACCGTGAGCTTCCCAGTTCCCATCGTCCTTCTTCTTGACGGCGGCCAAGTTTGCTAATGAAGCGACGTTGAGGAAATCCTCAAGACCTTTGGATGTTGTTGGCTGGAGCTTCTCAGAGCTCACAAGGTCTCCACATGCATCCCCGCCAGCTTTCAGGTCGATCTTACTTGGTGATTTCGGATGAAAGCGGACATCGCCGATAGTGGGGTCCTGAGGTGCGTTAGAGTTCTCGATGGTGTACGTTCCGACGCCAGGCATCCAGGCACCGCGTGCAATCATCTTGCCCTGAGTCAGGGTCCCGGTCTTATCAGAACAGATGTCCGTCACTCCTCCTAGTGCTTCCAGAGATTTGAGGTTTCTGACAACAACGTTGCGCTTGACCATGCTCTTGGTCCCGGCTGCCATTGTAATCGTAAGAACGACAACCAAGCTGGCCGGGATCATGGACAAGCCGGTTGCAACTGCGTAGATGATGACTTCCTGGGTCGCGTTGAACTCGTTTGCCGCAAGAACGATGATAGCACACAGAACCGCGATACCGAATAGCAGCATGGCCAGTTTGGACAGCTTCTTCTGCAATGGTGTACCAACATTGAGCCCCAGGAAGCGACCAATGGCATCAGTAGTCGTAAGTGTATAGGCTTCGAGGTATCGGTGAGGTTTTGCGTGACCATTTGGCCCGCGCTTCTTCACAGGCCGGACTTTAGACTCTGACTCTCGTAATTGGGAAGCGATCGCTCCAATCTCGGTATAAACACCCGTTGCAAAGACAACACCCTTTGCGCGACCCTTCGTAACGTTAGAAGAACTGTATGCGACATTGAGACGATCTCCTGGGCCTGTCTTCGCTGGGAAAGTTGCTTCCTCGTTTTTGCGTACAGGCAGCGACTCTCCGGTTAAGAGAGCCTCGTCAGTTTCGAAATTGACCGCTTCGAAGACCCTGATATCAGCAGGTAAAGTGTCGCCAGTCTTGATCTCAATAACATCACCGGGGACAACCTCAGCAGAAGGTACTGTTGACTGTTGGCCGCCTCGAACAACTCTTGCAGTTGGAGAACTTAACGAGCGAAGCGAGTCCATGGTCTTCTCGGCAGACCATTCCTGGAAAAATCCTACAACGATGTTTAACAAGATGACGAAGGTGACGACACCACCTTCAATCCAAGATTGGATACCAAAACTGACGGCCATAGCGAGAATCAGGACCATTGTCATTGCGTTCGCAACTTGAGCAATCAAGATCTTTACCACAGACACGCCAGCAGTTTCTCCGAGGTCGTTTGGGCCATAGTCCTCGAGGCGACGTTTGGCTTCGGCGTCATCGAGTCCAGACCAGGTATCGGTGCTCAATTCGTCCACGACTTGGGCGAGAGTAAGACTGTGAGGCGGCAGCGACAGTGGCTTATTTGACTGTCCACTGACGTGCCCCTCGGCGGGCGATTTGGCTTCGTTCCCCATTGCGCTGATTTATGATAGACGCTCGTTCGACTTGTACTTTGTTCGATATTCTTTCTTATGTGATTCTTCTTCTTATTCTCGTCCCAGTGTGGACGAATTGAGCAATGTTGTAGGTCGTAGATTCCATAGAGGACTTCAGTACGGGCTCTGGGACAGACTCCTCCTTGTTTACGCCGTGATTGGCGGTTAGTGAGATAGTATGGAAATTGAACTTGGGAGCACAGAGAGCTGATGATTTGTGAAGCTTTAAGTAGTCCTTGGAGCGAATCGGTGCTGGAAATGTGAAGATGTGAGAACAAGGGAAGAGTATCACCAAGATTGTGCGCACACAATATACACTTGGCTTCAAAGACGGGCCCAAGAACACGTGGGCGGTACAAATCGGATATTCGGCATCCGCCAAGCCATATTGCAGACTTTTGCAACTGTTGTCGAATTGGTGCGCGTTCATGATCTTGGCCTTTGAGACGGTGGTCTCGGCGACAGTTAGTTCCTACAAAATCTACCTTGATCTTGCATCTGTCAGATTTGGCCTTAAACCAGCCTAGAGCCTCAAGACGGATCGACTTGTAAGACTCGGCATCCACACGAAGCTTCCGTTGATTCAAGGCTTTGTTTTCAAGCCAAAAGGTAGAAGGCGAGATATTGATGCCAAGATGCCAAGTCCAATCTGCAGATCTCTCTCCATAGTTGCTCGATTGTTGAGTGCACAGAGAATAACGATGCGGTCATTGATTGCAGCCAATCTGTTGAGTCTTAAGAAGCTTTATGAACATTGTGGTACCATGTTTGGCCCTGCGCGGGTTGCAAGGCGAAACCGCTTCCCACGTCCAAGCAATCTTGCTCTGCGGAGCCTGCATTGCCACGGAGGGGCTTATACACGGTTGGTAGTCTGCACTCAGAGGTTGATTTTCCTATGAGCAGAGGGCTGCGCAATGCGTTAATCGTGGTGGTGGCTCGAGGAGTGCGTGGCGAAACGCGACTTCAGTTTCGGGCGCGGGGAAGATCTGATGACCGATAGATCCGACTCAAATCCGGTTCTGCTGCGGTGAATATCAGCAAAGCTATCAATACTGCATTTGAACATTTCTCGTGCAGGACCAATACAAGAAAATTCATTTCAGGCACTCAACTGCTATCAATGGGTTACTTCCTGCCTTCAGACCCTACATAATTTGCCATTTTGAGTAGTGACACCCGATTGCGGCCCTTGAATTTCCCACTCGTCGCTGCCGATCGCAGTTGTCGCATAGAATACTCCACGTGGATCATACTTCTTCTTTATGCTGACCAGTCGGGAGTATTGCTCACCATAGAAATCTTCTTTCCAATTTGGCTCATCGACCGCGGCTTCATTGAGGTACGAACCACCCCCCTTGCTTGCAGGTGCCAGATCCCTCCATGGCTGCAGAATATCTTCGTTCAGTAAACGATTGGCTTCACCAATTACCTCAGCGGAAGCATTGGCCGCAAAGGCCGGCGACGCGGTGATGAAGAAAGATTGAGCATTTCGCCACGCAGACGAGACGGCGTTATCAACATTCAGCTTGTTGCCTGGTGCTTGGTGGTAAATACCAAAGTGACGCCCTGCCTCAACATGTGCTACAATTGTTTCCCACAAAGTTTCAAAACTGGCATTGTTAGCCCACAGTGCCTTGGGGAGCAGACGATTTCCTGGAAGAGAGGTGGCAGTTCCGAGCGGAAATGGCGTCTTGCCCCATGCGTCCCAGTACGAAGGAAAAAAAGACTTGTAATATGTGGTGTTCTTAGGTTTCTGGAAGGGTATGCCAAGTTTCTCGACGGAGTCAAAGAATGGCTTAGTCAAGTTGTCGAAGGACCCTTGGGTATGACCTACAGGTAGACAACATTAGTGTACGCTCATAAAGCTGTAGTGTACCACAAGATGTTTACCTGGAGCGTAGAATGCTTTCATGTCTAGTGTTAATTGACCATTGGTGTTGAAAATGAAGAAGAATGAATAGGTTTTCGCGTCTGTGTATGAAGGGAAAGACTCCCAAAACACACGAACAGCTTTGAAAAAGCTCTCACGGGAGACAAGCTGCGTTCCGTCCGTGCTGTTTCCAAGAACAAAGGTCGAGAGCGTAGCATCTGTGTCCGGGAAAGCTTTAACAATGACAGATGTGACTACGCCAAACGTGCCACCACCGCCACCACGAAGTGCCCAAAACAGGTCAGAATAGGCATCCTCACTTACGGTGAAAAAGCGGCCATCAGCAGTAATAACGTGGTACGCCAGTACTGCATCAGCTGCCATGCCGTGGAAGCCACTCAACGGCGTGTGTCCGCCGCCTAACTGAGTTAGCTCTCAGTCGCACACGTTTGGGTGAGCACCAACCCTGTACATAACCACCTGCAAATCCAACCGACTGAGTTTCATGTTAGCTTCGCACACTACCATACATGTCTGATGACCAACCTCGCAAATGCCTCCCAGGACAGTGACGCCATGAGCATCGGCGGCGCGGTATATCTCTTGTACCGTGACGCCAGCGCCAACCTGGAAAGCTTTTCCGGAGTAGCTCTTGCTTTTAAATGTTGAGAGGTACTTGATTTCTTTCAAATTGTGAACCCACAAGCTTAGTGAACCTGCTCCAGTCGACTTGCCAAGGTAGCTCAGAGCAGTTAGTGCGAATGGTTTAAATGGGATCGGGCGTGACATACTCATGGCCGGTGTTCTTCACAACTAAACGAATATTCAAATTCCGCGCAAAATTGACGGCGAGTTGCACTTGAGCAGCAGTCGATACATTGACTGCATACTCTGGAAATCCTCCCAGTGTGCATTGACTAGCCTCTGTAGTGTCATTGCGGACCATGCAGGTCTTGCCTTGGAAAATAGGAAACATGATCGATGTGGGGTCACCCTCACTATACTTATTTTTAGCAAAAACGTACCCAAGAGATGCTTGGACCACATACTGTGTTGTGGCCTTCGTAAAACGACCGACCAGAGCATTGCATTCGACAAGATTCTTAATCCCCCAAGCTGAGTCGTAGCATATGGATGCAATTGGCTCAGTTGCCAATAGCCTTCTTCCAAGTAGAAGGTCGAAGATGCTCCAGACCGATTTCGAAGGCCAAAGGCGGTCCCCAGGATAGGTCTTGCAGGCCGTGAATTGGCGCTTGGTCAAGGTATCGTTTGAGTCAAAAGCGAACAGGTCGGCGTGCTGGCTGGTGACTTTGTTGTTTAAAATTACATCAAAGACAGCGTCAGTGAATTGTACGGTTTCAGCTGTGAGGAGTGTTGCTGATAGACCAGGAACCACGGTTTCGGCTGGTGCAACGGAATCGGTAACGGATTGACAATTTGCAGCTGAGGACAAGAATAGGATAGTAGTGACAACACTCCAAGCATGGGCTTGGAAACCCATTATGCGTTTACGAGTGATTGTTGGTCTTTCGTTGCGGCATCCTGAGCGGCAGTTGTGTACTTATTGTTTCTGCACTCGCCACATGCTTTCCTGGGTATTGTTACGCTTACCAGATCAGGCTATAGTAGCACCCCACATCCGGAGCTTCGACTGGGATTGTAAGAACCATGACTCGATTGGATGCTGGAAGTTGCCCAAGTTTTTCTTCAAACGAAGGCCGATTACTCTCTAGCAATCGAAAAGGGTTGATTTTGAGCCAGCACTGTCGCCAGACTCCGTGTGGTCTCTTTGGTAATTGGTTCCGACCCTGAAGTGCTGATTGGACACAAAATCATGGTCCGAGAGTGACGGAACTGGACAGGGAATAAGGAAATAAGATGTTTGCGCAAACGCGGGTCGTAACTGCAGAAATGTCTGTGCGCTTTCCTGCCGTCTCCCGGAGGATTTTAGTCTCATCCTTCCGCTTTCACAATAGCCCTCCATTCGTTGAATTCATACGTCGTCCTGAAAACTCCTGACGACTGCAGTGCCAAGATGCTACATTGATTCCTTGCGGCTCGGCGGGTGGGTTCAACGGGATGCCACCGCAGTAATGATGTCCGAGCCGCCTGTGGCTATGGTTTCTCAGCCTCGATCTTCGCAACTGCATCCTGATGCAGGTGAGCTGCTGAACAACTCGACACATTTCCATTCCGACTCAAGCACAGTTGAATGTATTGAGTTTGTGTCAAACTATAAATTCGCCAGATTGCCGAGATGGGGCACGACGGGTTACCTTCTCGCGATGGGAAGGCTTCAAGGCAGAATATGCCACTGCGAACTTATTGCCTAACATTCGTTACGGGTCGAGCCACACCGTGGTTATGTACCTTCTCAGAAGGACAGCGGCTCCTACCCTTTCGAGTATCGATTCTGTCGATCTCCGGAATCCTTTCAGCAACCGGGCATTGCATCAGTGCGTCAGGGTACATGCTCCCAAACATGAAAAGTCGACAGAATGTCCCTGCATTTCTGCTGTTACACTTGAAGCTCTTAGATAAACCTTCATCATGGCTGCGGAGCATACTGGTTTACAACCACTCAATTTTTTCATGACTATATTTCCATTTCTCGTCTCGTCAGCCATTGTCGGTGTCCGGATATGGAAGAAAACGCGTGAAAGCAAACTTGCAACAGGTACGACTACTAGAATGCGTGTATAATAGCTTCTCATAACACATTTAGACGACGTGCTCATTGTGGTTGCACAGATTATTGCAATAGGTCTAACGGCGGCAACATGCATATGTTAGTGGGACCTGTCGGAAAACCATGCTTTGGGCTTATTCTCCTTGCAGTTATTAAGAAGTCTTACACAGGATATCGACTTGAAGACATCCCAACCGGTGCTTTGAACAAAGTGGAGGCATCCAAGGTATGTCCTTGGTCAATCTTGTGCAGTGCTGGTACTCTTACTGACGCATATTCACAGTGGCGCTTTATCAATGCGGTATTATACAACCCGATTCTAGCTCTGATAAAGATCTCTTTCATCATCACCTTAATCAAACTTGAGTCACCTAGCGTGTGGGTCCAAGGTTCACTGTGGACTTTATTCACAGTGAACGTGATGTTCGGCATTGCTGGTACTCTCGTCGCACTTTTGAACTGTCGACCAATACCGAAGTTCTGGGACCGCACAATACCTGGAAGTTGTATGAACACTGCACAATACATCTATGGCACAATCAGCGTTACTATCATTACAGATGCATTGGTCTCGATTGTTCCAGCCTTCATCCTCTTTGGGCTGCAGATGCCACGAAAAACTAAGGCGCTTGTCATTAGTTTTCTTTCTCTCGGCCTGGTTGTCACTGGTATCGCCTCTTATCGGTTGTCGGTCTTTGTCAAAGTATTCAGTATGGAGAACCCTTTACAAAACGAGTCGCCATATAACGTACGAACTCCTTTATCGAACATCGAAGCAAGTCTGGCAGCCATAGCTGCGTGTGGGCCAACCCTCAAACATATATTGGGTCTTGTCATACCTGGGTTGGGCAGTAGTCAAAATCAGTCAAGAAGTGTGATGCCAGAGTGGGACATGATGAGTCCAGGCCATTCAGACACCAGACGCAATTATCATGTCAAGGCAAATACGAATGTTTCCAAAAGTGAAAATGGTAGTAACATCGAGCTTGTAGATTCGTTGGTTTGGCCTATAGCGCTTGGGCAAAATTCACGAAATACTACAAAAGAAGAGAACGAAAGTGTCAGGACTGCAGTTTCCACCATGGCTGGCAAGGGTAGCAAAGCATCCTGCGAAAAGCCCAGGTCACTGGTGTAGCGTCAAAGACAGCATCTTATATCGAATTTTATGATTTAGCATTAATCACAATGAAACACCCTCGATCTCACACCGATTGAAGCGTCCGTTTTTCAGCATTTAAATTGTCGAAATCTACGAACTGCTACTGAGCAATATAGCGTACGAAACAGGAAATATCATAGCATGTAATGTAACCGCTAAAACGCTTAGAATTGATCCCATCCCAGTGTGAAGCTGCGGAATGAAAATATCTACCATGCTAAAACCTCCTTCTGCGGCCCACATGCCAAACCCGTACAGATCTCCTCGTCTTCGTCGGCTTGATCAGGTGGACCCATACTCGCGGGCCGGGACGGCCAAATCTCCTTACCTGCTGCCTTCTCCTGCTTGTAGTGCTCCGTGATAGTATCGCGAACAGCAGCTTGGAAGAACGTGGATGCAGCCTCAGCGGCTTTCTCTGACTTTGAAGCGCCAGCGTAAGCATCGGTGATGACATTCCATTGGTTGTCGGAGCAGTCCTTGTGTCGGTAGATCTCGTAGTGTTTAGTCGTCTTGTTCGGCGCCTGGGGAAGGACCTTTTGAATCACGATGAACTTGGCGGATATTGTCGAGGAGGCGTTTGGGAAGTAGTACGTGCTTGTAGGGCTGAAGTCCTTTTCGATTGATATGGGTATCGAATTGGTGGATCCGTTCTTCCAATTGAATTTCAGGTCTTCCTTCTTAAACTCCGAGTCGAATGTATAGTCGTCAAAGTTCACTTGCGAGTGCTGTTCTTGAGCATCTACATTGCTGAAGTGCTCTTCGAACAAGAGCTCTGGAGTCTCTTTCGCATCCATGTTGATCCAGATGAATCCATTGCTGTCAATCCTGGTGTGGCAACGGAAGAGGCTGTTTTGGTCCTTATCGAGATTCATCTCTTGGTATCCAGGGGCTTTTGCCAGCTTTCCATTGAGTCCGTAGGACCACCCGTGATACCTGCAGGCAAGGATCTTATTGTTGCCAGCGCCCTCCTTCTCGATGACCGGATACGCGCGGTGTCTGCATACATTGTGGAAAGAGTTGATGGCCCCTGTCCTGTCACGAGTGATTATGATATCATAACTTGCAAAGCTGTAACGGATCCAGTCACCAGTCTGAGTGAGGCGTGACTTGTGCGAAATGAATAGCCACCTCTTCGAAAAGATTGCTCGACGCTCGAATTCGTACATCTCTTGCGAAGAATACCATGATGCCGGGAGTGTGTTTTTCGAGCTCTTATCATTGTCTGGAGCGCCATTGGTGGGACCGTTTAAGTAATGTTGGATGCTGCCCATTTTGTTCCTCTTGTGCGTTTGTATAAAGAATGATGGAATTGAGAGGTGACTGCACGTTGATAAGCAGCACTCGTGCACTGGCGCCCTAGAACGCTTTATATCCTTTCTATGTGTTCCATCGCGATTTCGTATCTTTGCGCATATCGCCCGACCTGATCATGCTGGCCATGGTAGATAGCTGGATATGGCCCCATGGGGTAGCCGGGAACGAGCCAGAGCCCCGAGAATACGCTAGCGGAAGTTCAGCCCCACCAGTGTTCACAACGATGTATCTTTCAGTCTCGAGCGCCGCTAAAACTCTCCCTCGAAAATCTGTAATAGAAGGACGAGGTAAAATTTAGGAGCAACTTGAGCCCGAAATCTTCCATAGCATTATGCAACACTCCCGTTCATCAACGTTGGTGTTCCTTTACCGTTGCAGTGAAATGCAGTCTGGCCAATCGCGTGTCTCACCCGGCTGGCCAATCGCATCAGTTCTTTTCATCACTGCACGGATCAACCAATCGCATGCCTACGATGTGAGAATGTAATTGAGCCGCGAAAAGTGTAAGGTCGGCGTCGCACATCCCGGCTCTTATTGTACGTATAACGGCGGTTCCGGTAAAAATGCCGTCGAGGAAATCTGTATACTTCGGAGAAGAGGAATACCTCGAACTGGCTCAGCTGACACGATCATCCGCATGATTACTAAATTCTTGCTGGGGCCAAGAGGCAGCTCGAGAACATCTGCATGGTTGCAAGTAGCTTTGCGTAAAAGTGCATCACTATCACAGATAACGGGCAAACCTACCTAGGTACTGTACCCTACCCAGCACCTCATCTTTGCGGAAAGGTCGAAGCATGCATGCCCTAAGATAGACATCCAGAATTACAATAACAGCAGTAATACCGAAGATCAATCCGGTCTTCGTTAATATAGCAAGAGCATTGGTAGACTAATTTACTCTGGTGTCATGGTCGACGCACTTGAAGGGCCGATGGGAGCGGATATGAGAGCCACCGAAATAGGTCTTGCTGGAGTTGGTCAAGTGAATCAAAAGTACCACACTCTCGCATGGATTCCTGGAAACAGCATATCAATTCGCCGCTTGAGCCGTCCGTCCATCCATCGTTATCACCGAAATCTCTTCGAAAGCTGGAGGTCAACCCTAGTCTATCTGCACGAAAATGTTTTGCTGATAGTTCCAAGGATCTGCTCACCTGGCAGTTCTCACGTCTCAGAGATGCTCTGGATGATTGAAAGTAAACTTTCGTGAGTTTTACGCCCATCTGGACTGATTTGTACGACACGACTCGTTTCCGGGACCCCTCCCCCCCCAGGAGGAGCAAATTAGTAGCGTCTTTCGCTCGCACAGCGCAATACAGGGGACTCTGCCTTATCTGGTGGATCAAAGCACCCTGTTTGAGAGGTTATCTATGCTAGCGGGACGCACTAACGAGGTACTGTATTTACGCCCTTGCTCCCAAGCCTATTCCGTGAGATTTCCATCAGAAGCCTTCCGTGTTTGGTCGAGTACGTCAAAATATGATCCAAATTTGGCCATGCAGAAGCGTTCAGCGCATCCGTGGCTCTTTTCACATAGCCAATGGGGGTACTATTGGATTCAAGCACCCCGGCCTTCAGCAGGTTTCAACGAGATTGCTAGGAATAACCACAAGCGAGAATCCTCATTTCTGAAGTGAGCTGCTATATTTAACTACAGATTAAATCATTATCCTTCGGCATATCCTGTCGGCTACACATATCACAAACTCGCGTCAATCAATGACGCACAGTTCTGCCAAGCTTTGAAGCATTCCCCACATTTACTCCGAGCTTTCTCTGCACTTACTCCGGGCCTTCTCTGCATATGAGGATGCACCGAAAATTTGCCGTAGAAGACACACATTTGAGAATAAGTTCAGGTGATCTAATACACGTGGTGTAGCATTTTCCTTAACACAAGGTAAGAAGGCAATCGGCCCGCTTTCCATCCAGCCGTCAGCTTGAGCTTAACCCACACACAAGTTCCTGTCTCTGTACCTCCCTCAAACTCAGTGCACAGATTCACCGGGGCACACCGAGCTTAACATTTATCCGAGATAGTCGAGTCAGTTAAGCATTGTGGCAGCACAGCTTGCTTCTCGTATCAGTGTTGGGCCCTTGTCAACGTACCCATTCTTACGTTAAGCAGCTACTGCAACTAACTGTATTCTGACTGTGGATATGCACACGGATCTTTCAATCACTGACAGCTTGGGGATTGTACAGCAGCAACCGGGTACTTATATTTCCGTGCGCCTAGAGTTGACCTACCACACAATTCTTTTCGTACCTGCATCCTACCCTCTTGCATAGCCTTGATTCATCATGCGTCTGGCCATAGCAGCTACAGTCGCCACTGCAGTATTCAGTAGTGTAGATGCTGCCTTCATGGAGAGTGATATTCTCGCTGCAGCTGGTCTCGCAAAGCTGGGTCTACATGTAGCCACCAATGGTTACTCCAACCCCGAAAAATGTACACTCGAGAACGTGTCAGTAAGACGAGAGTGGTACGTTACGTTAATACGTACCTAGGTCATTGCTTACATACTACAGGTCTATCTTTACAAAAGCAGAAAAATTGAACTACATCGAAGCTGTCAAGTGCTTAGCAAAGAAACCAGCAAAGACACCTGCAGCGATTGCTGCGGGTGCAAAGAGTAGATATGACGACTTTGTTGTTACACATATCCTTCAAGGACTCAGCATACACCAGACTGGAAATTTTCTCACCTGGCACCGTTACTACATATGGGCCTATGAGCAAGTGCTTCGCAATGAGTGTGGATACAAAGGCTACCAACCATACCAGAATTGGGCATGGTGGGCAGAGGATCCTACGAAATCTCCAGTATTCGACGGCAGTGAAACAAGTTTATCTGGAGATGGTGCCTATGTTGCTAATCGCACAGGCTTTTGCCTTCCAACCAAAGCCCGCTGTTTCGTAACTCTCGAGCCGCAGAATGGAGGTGGCTGTGTCAAGTCTGGCCCCATGAAGGAGTAAGTGCAACCGCTCGTTCCCCGCCAACCAAATTAGAGTGAAACCGTTATGCATCACAAAATGCTAACCTGAAGCCAGTTGGAAAGTCAACATTGGTCCTCTCGACACCAAACTTGAGGGCGTCAAGCCGAATCCGCAAGCAGACGGTCTCGGCTACAATCCCCGATGCTTAACTCGCGACCTCAGCAAGCAGGCTTCGAGCTTTTCAACCGACGAAAAGGTCGCCTTCCTCATAAAGAACTCCACAAATATCAAGAGTTTCCAGTCTTTGATGCAGGATATCATTCCCGGCTCGATCGGTACTCACGGTGCTGGTCATTACACAATCGGTGGCGATTCTGGCACTGATTTTTACAACTCACCAGCTGATCCCGCCTTCTTTCTTCACCACGTTAGTCATTAGCCCTTTGGTTTTGTTCTTGAGCACCAACTAACAGGTTGCAGGCTATGGTTGACAAGGTTTGGTGGACATGGCAGAACTTTGATGTGAAAAGGAGGACGCATGTTATTTCCGGTACAACCACATTATCGAACGACCCTCCCAGCCGCAACACCACACTGCAGGATGATTTGTACCTTGGACATGTTGGGTTCCCAAACATTACAATCGATGATGCCACAAGCACACTTGGAGGGCCGTTCTGCTACATCTACGCGTAAGGTAGAGTGTTTTCAGGGTGACGAGAGGTTACAATACTGAATATTAGTTATGTTGCAAACTGAAGTTAGTTTCTATTACAGTTCAATTTCAATGGAGGGTTATTGTCCTACCAACGAGACAGACTGCGAGTCATGTCTGGGAAAGGGCCGATGCACGGTTATGGCGCGAACAGCCTCTAGCGAGCCTGTTCGGCGCCTTATTTCAACCTCGAATTTCAGTTCGGCCCTGATACTTCTAAACCAAAACCTCTAAGATAGGATGTATACGACGCTGCCGGAATTAACGATTTACAAAACCGCGCTAGTGCACCCAAGAAGAACTTTCTGGCTTCTGCGAATCATATGACTAGAGCTATAGAAATAGCAGGACGCGATAGGACTGCATAGAGCACTGGTCCGGTATCTGGTTTGTCAGCCTCACGGCGAAGACGGACTTTGTTTACCGGTGGATCGTGGTTCCCAGCGCCGAGTGGACCCTGGACGCGATGACCTCATCAGAATTAATAATGCAGATCGTGATTCGTATAAACAACAACACGCTCACAAGCTCAAGTGGACACAGAAGCAATATTCACATATTGGCGTCATGGTGATTGCTCTTACAAGCGCAACAGGCAAGCTCGGCGGCGCTGTGCTGCACGCCGTCCTTGAGAATAGGCTCATCGACCCAAACGAGCTGATTATCTGCGTATGTCTATTCGGATTATTCATTATGGTACAAGCCCTTATATCTCCTCCAGACGTCTTCAGACCCAAATGACTCGCGCTTCGATTCCCTTCGCAGCCAATCCATCACCCTGCGGCAAGCTAACTTCGATGATGCTTCCTCGCTGACCCGTGCCTACGCGGGTTGCGACAAGCTCTTTCTCGCCTCCACACCGCGCATTGAGATGGACTACAACGACGCGCCGCTCTGGCACGGCCGCGAGAAACACCACCGCGCCGCCATTGACGCCGCCGTCCAAGCAGGCGTACAGCACATCTACTATACATCCCTTGCCTTTGCGAATCCAAGCAAAGCTGCCGTCATGCGCGCGCATATCAGGACAGAGAAGTACTTGCACGATCTGGAGAAGGGGGGGAAAGTGAAGATCACGATTATTAGGGAGGGCTTGTACAACGAGAGTTGGCCGCTGTACTTCGGATATTACTTCGGCCTTAAGAATGAGACGAGGGGGAAGGTTGTAGTTGCGGGTGATGGGCCAGTGAGCTGGACTAGTATCCCCGACATGGCCTTTGGAACCGCGAAGGTGCTTGCTGCGCCGAGCGAGACCTGGAGCGGTAAGACATTTTACCTGAGCCAGAAGAAGACGTGGACGCTAAAAGACATTGCACGACTTGTAAGCAAGGCGAGGAAAGAGGATGTCAAGCTTAAGATTGTGAGCAGGAAGGAGTATGAGAATTTTTATGCACAAAGAGGTACGGAGCGCGCAAGTGTCGAATGGTGGAGTAGCTCGTACGATGCATTGGAAGCCGGGGAATGTGCCATCGACGACCCGACGCTGGAGGATATATTGAAAGAGGCGGGCAAGACCCCGACACCGCTTGAGACCACCATCGATGAGATGCTGAAGTAGAGAATACGGTCAACACTTTCATAAAAGACACCATTTTCCAATCCCCTCTTTTCCCAAGGGTCCATCGTTCACGCAGCGATGCCATTAACACGCCCTCCAGCCTAGAAACGGAACTGGAAATCCCTCTTTCCCTAGCCGCTTTCTTCTCACGCCGTCCATCTCCGCCAGTAAATCCGCTCTCGTCCCTGTCTTGATTTGTTTCTTACAACTGGCATTTTCGCCAGCACTTTCCTTGCCCTGCTCTTCTTTAGTAACATTTTCTTTCTTAGCAGCGACCTCTTCGGCAGCGTTCTCCAACTCGATCCGCGCCACCCGTCGCGCAAGAACAGCCCACATATCCTCGTCCTCCATGGGCGCACCATCCATGTACTTTTTCTCTAGCAACAGCCATTTGTCTTCGTCAGTGGGTGGCGAAGGAGGTAGTATGATGGATTTAGTCTCGACAACTTCCACGTCTGATATAATATTTGCAGCCTCGTCATCGTCGGCCGTCGACGGGGTTGCTGGTGGAAGTCCCGCGGCCGGACCCTTGTTACTTTGTTGAGTGGACGAGGCAGCAATCAGCGTGAGTGTATGCCTCGCTCGCGCTGGACAGCCAGGTAGGTCGGCGATGACCTTGGGATCGGTGCTGCGTTGGCGGGTTTTGGGGTTGGATGCAATGCGGCAAGGTGGTGGGCTTGACATCTTTGAGACTGGACAAAGGGTTGGGAAAGAGTAGACTTTTGTGAATAGGATGCAACCTAGACTATGATTGGGTCGGATTGGTTGAGCAAGGTGTTGTATGAAGAGTTAAGGTCGTTCAGAGTTAAGAAGATATAGGACTTCGGAGGACTGTGTTGAGCAGAGGGAGGGAAAGGGTATGTATCAGATGTATGGAGTTGATCAGTAGAAACCATGGTTCAGCTTTCTACAGTCTGGTTATGTGTAGCATCTGGTAGTTTTCGGGGCGTTGCAAAACTGCTGCTTGGAAACTGAATCTCAACTTGTAGGCGCAAAGGTGGTTCAATACTCCTCGGTACCACAAGCTGCTCAACCACACAGCCCAGTTTCACAACACCAACTGTAAATATATTTACGTATTCGTTCTTGCACAAGGCAGAATTCTCAATCGAATTTCAAGTCTGCGGTTCATTATTCTGATCTACAAACGCCGAGCGCACAAGGGAGGTATCCAAAATGTTTAGCACACATGTGTGATCCTAACGCGCAATGCCCAAATCAATCCGTCTTTCGTCTGTGTACGCCATTTATACTGCCGTTGGCATGGTTTTCAGTATCGTTGGGAGGTTGTGAATGTGCCTGGTGCCCTAAGCGGTGCAGATATTCCTTGACCTCGAGGCCAATCTTGAGTGACTGCTCTTCGTATTTCTGGATAGCAGTGTCATCTATTGAAGAACGATGTTGAATTATGCAATCGTGAAGGTGTATCGTAGCCCTGAAAAGGGCTACTAGTTCTTTTGCGCGTTGCCGAATGGCGATGTCATGATTCCAGTTGAGCTTAAGATTTGTCACCCTGCCTTCCTTTTGATCGGTCACAATCAGACTTGTCGACTTGGCTCTCTTGCGACTTTGTCCTGTATTTGAATTCTGGCCTCTGAGGCTTGATGACGAACATTTGCATGTTGCTAGCCTTTTCGTTGGCTTTGGATGTCGGGGTGCAGCGTTGCTCAAATATTTTGGCGGAGAGCGAGCGCGCGAATTGGATGCTGCCGAAGCCCATTCTGGCGTATTGGCAAGAATTTTGAAATGGTAGTTTGTATCGCTGAGTTGTTGAGCCAACCTCGAGGTCATGAGGCGTTGAAGTAATAAGAAGGTAATTCGAAGAGGGATACTCAATCTTGCTGTGAGTGTCCAGGAGTAGGTTGTGATGATGAGTTTGTAAAGCATTTCAAACGGCAATGCAGGTATGGTTCAAACTAGCCTTATAGAAATAATGTCTGAGGCGCCACTTGCAAACGGACCCTGCTGAGTTGCCAGGTAGTAACATAGATCAGGGTTCACTATGATCCAAGAACCAAGCGGATCACTTATCAAAACAGTGGCTTCACACTCGGTATCAGAAAGCCATAGCTTGAAACAATTTAGGCCTTGCCACAGCTGATCTCCTTGCCCCCAATTATAGCCAGAATTAATTCTACGTCAGGATTACTCCACAGCTATCCAGAAGCCTCCTAGCCGCTACCCATCCGCCAGTTTGATACATTGAAGCCTAAATCGCGATAGTGGTACTGATTAACTACAGTTCTAGGCTTAAACCATACATGACGCTCCTTGCAGCAAGGAGGAAAGCGTAGATTCGGGTAGCATCATCGCGGCCTCCAAGCCCATGAGAAGCAGGCAAGCATATTTGGAGGAAGTGGCTGGTATTGTCGGGTTACTGTGTATGCCTGAAGCTGGATGGATCATAGCCCAGGTCAGTGACAGCAATGGTGGCGGTGTGATGATGAAAGGATAATCGTGTTGTACTTAATTATTCTTTATACAAAAAATCTTTGATATGGACTTTTTGAGATAAGATCGTGTTCATAGCGCCGAGTAATTGATGTTATTGTCATGGTGAAGTTACGGAGCCTTGTCAGATCAAAGACGCTTCTGAAGACATCACAGATCCGTCCACTTGATCTTGCCTTGTCTTTGCCGAGAACGACCTTACCACCACCGACATCATCTCGTTTATGCGGAGACTTGGGTCCAAACAGTGCTAATCAGCCCAAACATTCTTGAGATCCCGACTTCAAGAGCTTTGTCTACACTACGTCAGCTTGAGAACTCTGTCGCTGTCATATCGAATAGCTACTCGAGCTGTTGAACGAGTTTTTAGGACTACCTATAGCCCCACAAACTCAACATTGCCATTGTTTAGTGCAAAGTGCTAGGCGGAGGCAAAAGTAATCCATAACTCTCATCTAGAGCTGCAGACGGGTTCCTTATTCTAACAATGTTAAAAATACTGATGATGCAGTGAGACAAACAGCTTGGGTACGTGAAAGCCCGTCCTCCACTTTTCCACACTTTGACGATTTCTGGAAATGACATCCGCCTTGTCTGTATTTGTTCTCACGCGTGTCAGCCTCTACCACATGAATTTACCTTGTACACCATTTGAGCAGTTTGAAAAGTTCTGATTCTGCTCTAGACATAAATTAAGGCACATTATGAACAACAATGGCTAACTGACGTGGATTTACCTGCCAGAAACCGGTACAGTGACTCGCCATATTCTCCAACCCTTGAAGTCCCATTACGAGATTTAATATTCCAGCATACCTACATTTATACCACTTCAGTCAATTCGAACTCAAGCAGAAAAAAAACTCTTCGAAGTAAGGAAAACCGGATAAACTCAGAGAAACAGTCCACACACGTCTGCCCCACGAGGAGCCTTCTCTCGCCCTCTAAACCCTTACACACCTAATATTCAAGAGGTTTTCATTATCGCCTCGAATCAAACTTTCTAACGAAATTAAACAAACTCCGAAAATATGTACGACCACAGCCATGTATCTTGGTAGACCCACTTGTCGAACCAAAAAACACATACCAAAGCAATACTCTTACCCACGGTAAAGCAGGACCCCCAAAAGAATTACTTCGATTGCACTGTATATTAAGAACAATCTTCTCTCCTTTCAACCCATACCAACCCCTCCATCATCCGCTTCATCTACACTCGCAAATCTCAGCCAATCCATCACAAACTCCAGCCGTAACCCATTTAACCACCAAAATAAAAGTGTCTTACATTTAACCAACCAATCACCAATAAAATCAAAATGGCACCAGGCGGCTTCGCCAGCATCGCCTTCGCGCGCGCCCTCTCCGCTGAACGCATCGCTTCAAAGTCCACATCGCCTACCTCCCTGCCGTCTTCGGCAGGAAACACATCAACATCGTCCTCGCTGGCTCAAATCACCGGAGCCGCCAGCCCCCGTGTCCAAGATACAGCAACACCTTCCTCACCATCTCGAAGTCCTCCAACCGAAACCACAGCAGCGCAAAGCATGCAGCCGGCTCAGATGAAGACCTCCACGCCGCTACGACAGCTTCCTGCTTCGCAGCCGCAGATCTACAGTCCCACCGCGCAGGGTGTAGGCATGAAGGCAAAGACGGTGCGTGGGGATATTCCTACTTCAACGCAGGGTAGTACTGCCGTAGCGAAGGCGAATGAAAGGACGCCGAATCAGCAGTTCGATGAAATTCTTGATGCGGAGATGTGGGAGAAGAGGAGGGTGGAGGGGGAGAGGGTGGGGAGGGGTGTTTGGTGGTGATTTTATTATTCGGTTTTGTGTCGTCGCTTCATTTCATTTCAGTCTATTGTACACTTACTTCACATACATACATAAATGCCTCTCTACTGTAATTCGAAAACCGCGTAACTAGGGTACGATATCACGCGATGCCAAGCGATGCCATACGCCTCTTCTCCCTTTCCTCCTTCCGGAATAACAACGGCTACGTCCCTCGTGAACAAACCCGATCAAAGCGCTCAGACTAAAGCGTCACGTCTAACCCCTAACCCGCGCAGCGTTCTCATCCCGTTTCCCCATGTTCTCGCCAAACCCGAAACCCTTCTTGCCCTTCTTACCCTTCTTGTCGCCGAACTGCTCGTCGAACTTCTTGATGGCGGAGAGCGAAGACATGTCTTCAGAGATGGAGGCGCTGATTTCCTGCAATGCTGCATCGAAGTGGCGCGGTAGTAATGTTCGGATGGCGGGGAAGTTGTAGTCCACGCCGCGTACAAGATGCGCTGGGGTGGGAGTCGCGGACGATGAGGGTATCGAGGGTGATGATGGAGGTGTGGGGAAGGATGGGGTGGGTGGTGGTGCGGGCGGGCCGTCGGTGTGGTGCAGGAATGCTGGTGTTGCTGCTGGATCCTTCTCGGCTCCTTCTGCCGCAGTGGCCTCTTCCGGCGGCGGCGTCAAGAGAGTGGCTTCCGCGGCAGCCTTGGCGGCGACTTCATTTTCTTCCTTTACGCATGCTAGCGCGGCGGAGACGGCAACGTTCTTCAGATCGCTGCCGCTGTAGAAGGGTGTGCGTTTGGCTAGATCGTCGAGGTCGACTGCGGGATCGAGCTGTTCACCCTTGAGGTGGATACGCAGGATCTCTTTGCGGTCTGCCTGTGTGGGAAGGTCGACGAGGAGACGTCGCGGAAGTCGTCGAATGACCGCGTCGTCGAGATCGAACGGCCTGTTTGTCGCGACCATAACGAAGACGCTGAGATCGTTTAGACCGTCCCACTCTTTCAGGAACTGGTTCAGGATGTCCCTGTGGCTGGTACGCTCGCGCATCGCATCTCTGCTTGCGAAAACAGCATCTGCTTCATCCAGGAAGACAATGCAAGGCGACAACTTGCGGGCCAGCGAGAAAATGGCAGCAACATTCTTTTCACCCTCACCCACATACTTGTCCATGATCTGGGAGCCGGACACTTCGAGCACAGTACTGCCAGACTCTTTGGCTACGGCTTTGGCGAGCAGTGTCTTTCCGGTACCTGGAGGTCCGTACAGGAGCGCGCCGGAGATCTTTTCGGTGGCGAGAATACCGTAGTTGAACGCATCCGGACGAAGGAGCGAGAGTGAGGTTATGGTGCGAATCGAGTCGACGGTTTCTTTTGGTACGTGGACCTGGTCGAATGTTGTCTTGATCTGCTCAGGGTTTGCGATGCCTGATATTAGGCGCTTCTCGTGCTTGGTCGCACTTGCGGTGATGCGCTGAAGGTCGCGCTGACGCTGTAAGTCGACTTCGCTATGCCTTTTCTTCGCCTTCACATGGGCTTCGGCTTCCGGACCCAGATCCTGCCGAGGCTGTTGCTTCTGTAGTGTTTTGTCGAACGAAAGGTACTTGACAGTGTCGCTGGTCTTCAACAGTCCCATAGCTAGGGCGACATGAGCCCAGTTCACCTGGCCTTGTTCAGTTTCTTGTTGTGTTGATCCGACGGGGTTCGTGACGTGCAACCCAAGAGCGGTCAGAGCTATCCTGTGTACCTCGTCGTAGGTCAATACTCGATTGAGGTACGCCTCTGGTATGATAGCTGCGAAGTTTCGGTGGTGTTGAATAGTCAATTCCATATCCGAGATGCGTGCAGCTGCCACAGGGTCCAACGATCGAAGCATGTCTTGCGTGTGAAGCATATTAATGCCACAGAACTTACCCCTTTCCTTTGGGGATAGAACCGTGGATCCAACCTCACCCTTCGACATGGCATTGGACTCGTCTAACAGAGATGTCTTGTCCGAGTCCGCTGCTACTACAATGGTCCTGAAGAAGCTGCTCTCGCCTTCGGTCTGCAGGCCATGCACGCCGCTAGCGGAGAGGTCAGGCGTAAGTTCCAGTGAGCAAGTGCTGCCAACGATCATGATGCTTTCGCCAGCACTTCGTCTTTTGCGGACGATTTCCTCGAGCTTTTGAATGATGCGACCACCATAGTGTGTAGCATTGAGCTCCTTGAAGTCCCTGACATAGATGATCTTCGACTTTTTTGGCACTTGGATTCCTGATGGAACAGAGCCAACATTTACAGACATATTTATCCCAGGTCTTGCGGCTGCTGGCAGAGCAGAGTTGAGTTCGAGCGGCAGACCTTCAGAGCTGACAGAGTAGTCGAAGAAGTTGGGATCACTTCCTCTGCGTTTCTTCGATCCCGCTTCCGGCGAGGTTCGCAGCTCGAAGCCTTCATTGCCAATAATGTTGCGGCTCTGCTTCAGCTCACTAGCATCGATCAAAGCTTCGAGCAGTGTTGCGAGCTTCAGGTCCTCCAGCTGTATCTCGCTCTGGCTTTGAACGCGGTTTGGTTCGTCGCCGAGTGCGTTGGCTGACGTCTCAAAAGGGTTTGACGAAATTGGCTGTCCGGCTTTGAACTTGTTCGAGAGCTCCTTGATCGATGCTAGCGCAGAGAGGGGTAAGATGAGGGGAAATGCGCCCATCTTGGGCTTCTCTGAGTGGTCCATGGACGAGGGCTGAGCGGATTCAACATCTTCTTCAGCCCCATCCTCCTTCTCCATCTCTTCGAAGGCGTTGGCAAGCTCGGAACTAAGGCGATAGGTTTCGTAACCCAGCGAGCGTATCGATCGTGGCGATGGCTCTACACCCTCGCCGAGGTAGTCTCCTGCCAATTGTGCAAGGTCATTTGCACGCAGCACGACCAGATCAGAATCCATCTCCAGCGCAATGGTCTCGACGGCCCTATCCAGGAGTAGTTCGTGATCAGGGACTGGCGAGTGAAGAATTAAATTGGTCTTGGTAGCCGGAAATGTGTTTCCGATGGATGGGCGTAGTGAAGACAGCGCTGCTGCCATGTTGGCACGGACCTCGGCGAGGACGACAGGCGAGAGACGCTTCGAGCCTCGTGATGACCGTGACTTTGCATGCTCCCTCTTGAGCATGTATCGCTGCGTCTTGCTGTTCAGCTCGTTCACTCGGTCGGCGAGCGGCTTGCTTGGATCCGCTTTCAACTCTTGGGTAGCATTGAAGAGCTGTTCGCGCAGCTCCAAACGGATACGTAGTTCTTCTTCGCCCATGGAATGTGCCTTGTTGTCTATAGGGCCCAAGGGTTCAGCCTCAAGACTTGAATCGGTCTCGGCGGCGATTCTCTCCTCCAAGTATCGCTCGATCTTGCGCTTCTCTTGGTCATCCAGACGCCGCCCCCACAGGCCTCGGACCAGGCGCGCGAGCACCTTGACGGCATCCAAGTCCTTGGTGGCTGGTATCGAACATGTCGCGCTCTCTCCTGTCTCTGTGTGTGTAATGGAAACAGAGAGTGCCTTGGGAGTGATGTGCTGCTGCAGCTCGTTGGGGACATCCTCGCGGCGCAGCACGCGTCTCTTGAGGAACCAGTCCGGGATGTTTACTGGCGGGAGGCCCTGCGCCTTTCTCCCCCTCTGCTGCCGGCGCTGGGCTGCAAGGTATCTCCGTGTAGTTTCCCGTGACCGCTGCACCTTTTGCGCCAACAGGTCGGGGTCTTCGTTTGCTATCTCGGCCTCTGTCGCCTTCTCGCGGTCGGTCTTGTCGGCGCCATTCTCGCCAACGGGGGTGCTGTCTGGTTCCGGAGGCGGTGTCGACGCGAATGCGAGCGCGCGTGTGGTGTGTAGTGAGCGTATGCGTGGAATCGACGGGTAGCGGCGGCCGCGGATTAATCGTGCTGGAGCTCGTCCTGTCGATGCTCGCAGTGCAGACCGTATCGCATACATACGGGCGTTGAGGGCAATCCCTGGGTGAGGACGGGAATGCGCCTGCTGAGAAGATGGCAGATAGGAGGGTTGGTTAGGGAGCGACGCGGCGCCGTGTCTTGTCACGTCGGCTTGACTTTTCTGACGTTCAAGGGTTCCTTCCCAGCGGCAAGCGGCGCGCTTGACGCGGGTAGTCGGCGAATCACAGGCCAGCAACGCCGCAGCAGTCAACGGTCAAGTGTTGCATGTGTAGATGGCTTGAGCTCTTGGGCAGGAGCTGGTGGTGTGCCACTCTGACTCGAGAACTTCATAATTGGAAAACTGTCTCTTGGATTGGTCTGGCGATAGGGGCACTCTGTGGATGCCGGCCTCCTGTGCAAAAGAACCCTGTATACGCCCCTTGTTGAAGCGTTGCCAAAGCAGGCATAACACATCCATCATCTTGTCCTCACAGCTGGCAGATGGAAACCGTAAGCTTTGGAACGAATGTCGTAGGTGTGGCATTTGACGATTCCCCACAAACATCTATCCATACTGGCTGCTGGCTTGTGCTTTGTTTACACAGCTCTTGTACAGCCGTCCAGCACAAGTCCTGCACAAATGCACAACGGCTGCGGTGATGTCAGACGATTGTGATAGTCGATGTAGTGCTCGTGCTGATGCTCCATTCGTAGCACGGCAGACGGGTACCTGCATGATCGATGCTGGGATTCCAAGCTGCCCACCCTCATGAGCGCTTTGAGGCTTGCAACAACGGTGTGACGATGCACAACAACTCGACCAACCTCGAGGACGTCAACTCGCGATGCCTCAACGGGGAAAGCTGCAAATCTTGGAATGTGACGGATGTGATAAGGCTTACCGAGCCCCTCTTACTGGACGGTACCTGAGGCTGAAGAGGCACGGCCTCGATGATCGCTCTCCTCGTCCGTGTTGACCGCCGACGAAACGGGGCGAGCTCTCCCCATTCATCGCGCATGGGTCCCTAGAGTTGCGGCAGGCGCGACTTTTCACTCTCACCCCTCGGCTGCTGCTCAATTGGGCACAAGTCACGACTGGACATCCCCGACGGCCCCGTGGGAGGAGACGCATTGCCAGGCTCGCGTGCCGGTGTTTCCTCACCAACGAGCAAATAGCAACAAACCACGATCAAACCCGCGCAGCTGCACAGCAAGCCCAAGCACATCCACAATCACCGCCGCCTTGTCTCGCAAGCAGACCCTGGACTGTGCCATGACGTGTAGTTGAGATGTCTGATAATAACCATCGCTCTCCTTCTCCTCGATTGACCTGGAGAAAGCGATGTCGCTTACTCCGTCCAACGCCCGGATGAGGGATGCAGCCCTCGGGCCCGGCATCAAGCTCACGCCCACGCCCTCGCCCTTCACGAGCGTCAAGAGCTATCCCCGCTCGCCCGTCAAGGCGGCCCGCGCCGAAGCCACTCTCGCCCTGCGGACCGTCATAGGAACGACCACCAGCTCCGCCAATGCCTTTGACAGTCTTCCCACCGCGCGCTGCTTCGCATACACCGCAGGCGCCGCTGCCGTCATATCGACCGTCGACGAGCAGCACAACATCTCCCAGCGCTTCTACCGCGCTCGGCCCACGACCAACCCTATCAATTCCTCCTCATCCATATACGGCGGGCCTGCGACGCCCACACAGAACGAGAGCCGCAACCGCGCAGCGGCGTCATTGCGCGATGCTGGCTTAGGGGGATCGCCACTTGCATCGCCAGCAACCAACGAGTGGAACGACTCGCCCAACAACAGAGCATGGACGGCCCGAGAAAGGATCAAGGCCGCAACGTGCGTCAGCTTCAGTCCAGACGGCAAGTTCTTGGCTGTAGGCGAGGTGAGTTACCATCCTCCCGTTAACCGCTGTACCGCATTCGCTAACCCATGCACAGACAGGGTACAAACCTCGCGTACTCATCTTCTCCAACGCCCCGGACGCGCCCTCAGATACACCGCTTACGGCCCTGGCTGAGCACTCGTTCGGCGTCAACTGCGTAGCTTTCAGTCCGGACTCGCGCTACCTAGCAAGCATTGGGACAGCCCAAGATGGCTTTCTATACGTGTGGAGCATCAACCCTCGCACTGGAGCCGCTACATTGCACTCCAGCAACAAGTGCGTCAGCAACATCAACCGGATGACTTGGATGGGGAACAAACTCATCACCGTGGGCACGCGACACGTCAAAGTTTGGTCTCTCGAAGAGCGCAATCCAGTCCAACGTGTCTCAAAACCACGCCAGAGCGACATGTTCTCAGGCAGCACACACAAGCCACTCTCTGGCAGAAATTGCCTCCTGGGAGACCTGCAGGACGCAACGTTCACGAGTGTGTGTCAAGTAGCTCCCAATAAGGCGATTGTGGCATCTGAGCGCGGCGACCTATGCCTCGTTGACGAGACAGACCGCGAGCAGAACTTTTCCCGCGTAGCGCACGCTGGGTTCTCAGTCAGTTCCATGGCCGCCGACGGCAAGGGACGATTACATCTTGCAGGTAGTCACGGGGGCTTGAAGACGCTCACAGTAACCAGCCTCACCAGCAAACTAACCCCGCCACCATCGCCGTCATCTCAAGGCTCAAGAGGCAACTCGCCTACTATATCCATTACAGACTGCAGCAATCAGATCAGTGCAATCGCGTGTCTTGCAGAACACATCGTGACAGTGGATTCTCAGCGCGCTATCCGCCTATCAAACCTGTGCGGGGCCAGCACGACGTCGAACGACTTGACAGCCGCTTCTCATGCCCTGGACGACGAGACAAGCATCGGCGATGTAATACACACGCTTCCAGCTCACGGCGACTCTGTGCTTGGCGTCAGAGTGCTCTCTCGACCCAACAATCTCGATGCATCATACTACACGTGGGCTGCTGGTGGTAGCGTCATATTCTGGAGCCACACTGGTAGCACTCAGAGATCTCTTCAGGTGGCACTCGAGCAGCCTATTGGCCCTGATTCTGTAACGAACGAACTACGGACCGTTCGTGCCTCATTTGATGCCAGCTTCCTTGTTACTGGAGATAAGATGGGTGTGTTGAGGATTATCGACTGCAGATTTGAAGCTGTAATCTTTGAGTCAAGAGCGCATTCGAACGAGGTCACCAGCATTGCCATCTTCGAAGATGACAGCTCCACCCTGGTTGCCTCTGCAAGTAGGGATCGTACCGTACAGATCTTCAGTCGGGACAAGGGCAAGTGGACGCTACTGCAGACTCTGGACGAGCATGCTGGAGCCGTCCTTGGCATACAGTTCTCACAAACAGGCACTCGTCTTGTCTCGTCGTCAAGTGACCGCAGTATCGTTGTGCGCGAGATGCTGTCCCGGGAAGAGGCTGGCGAGACCATACGCGTTTTCAACTTCCTACGCTGCATAGCGTTCAAATCCACGCCAGTATCAATGACCTGGGACGTTGATCAGGACGATGTACTGATCGCATCGACTGTCGATCGCCAAGTACACAAGTACGATCTGCAGAGTGGCCAGTGTCTCAGTAACTTCAAAGCATCAGACAGCGACGGAGGTGACGCTGTTGTACTGCACTCATTGGCTCATATCCCACGCGAATGGGGCTCCCCGCTTATTGCGGGAGTGTCCAGCACCGATAAGTCAATACGTATCTACGACGAGAGCGGCACGCTGCTCGCTCGTGACTGGGGACACACTGAGGGGGTAACTGATATTGCATTCGTCCAGCCTTCGAACTCACAGGAGGAAGACTCGCGTGAGAAATCGCTTGTCACAGTTGCTGTGGATGGAACAACTTTTGTTTGGGACTTGACATTGCAATCTCCGTATCGCCAGGAGATGTCCAAGTCGATGGATGTACTCGGCACACCAGCACAATCAACAACAGGTCTCTTGGCGAGCAAGCCTCCACTACGTCGTGTTCTATCGCAGTCAGAGATAGCTAAGTTTCAACGATCACCAGAGGAGAGCGGTTCCGCGACACCCACCGGGAACCGATCTCCTACACTGAAGAAAAAGTTCTCAAAATACACACTCGAGAGGACACAAACACCGAAGCTTGACCCATCACCACTGCCTAGCAGTGTGCGAGAGAAGAGAACTGGAGGCGCAGGAAATCACACATTCCTGCGCAGGAAGAACAACTCACCGTCGCCACCCGCCTCACCAAGATCACGTGTCTCACAAAGGCGTACTTCAGTAGATGTCAGGTCAAGATCAAACCTTAAGGCGGCTGCAAATGAGCATAGTACCCTTGCAGGTGCGAGCGAAGGATTCTGCAGGCAGCTGAAAGCGTACCGCAAACGCCTCACCAACAGTACCGAGACACTGGATATCGACCTGGTCAAGGAGATCCAGCGCGAGCTTGCTGCAACCGCACGAGCGGTCGGTGAGCGAGCCAAGACGAAGGAATTCGACGAGACAGTTATGGCAAGGCTTCTGGACCAGTACTCCGAGCGGCTTGTGAACATACTCGACGAAAGAATTGCCGCCAGCGTGGCTTTACGGACTCGCCAGGACAGTGAAGCTGCCCTATCGACGCCGGTGAGGTCACCTGCAGATTATAGGCGGTCACCTAGCCCACTTGGGCAGCATACTGATACGACTATGGGAGACGAGGAGGTCCTCACTCCAACGACGACAGCGACTGAAACGATAAAGGGGACATTAAAGAGGTGACGAGGATTTGGAGTGAAGATGTTATGATCTCGAAAAGTTCACGACAAGGCGTTTGAGTAATGGGTGGGTTTTAGAATAGCATTCGGCGTTGGATCTGTCACACGCATCACTAGTACTCAACATACTGTATTGAGTACACATAATCTTAGTCTTTGGTTCTGCCTTTCAGAACGCTCCAAGAGATAGCGTCGTTGATCTACTTCCTTCGATGGTAGAGTCTTGCAAGGCTATGAACACTATTATCTCTTGAGAAAACTGCGCCTGCCTCCAAGCCTCGATTGCTACGACGATCTCAGTCTGTGTTCGCACCCGCTCCTCTCAGCCCTCGACTGACTCTGACTCCCCTTTCACAACCCTTACACCAATGCTCATCTCTCTTCAAAAGCAGCAGATTCAATACACATTCGCCATCTCGATCTACTTCCGATTTTCCAAATCCCAAGCAGCGGGGCCCCCGCAGCGCTACCCACTGGCACCGACACTCTAGCCTGCACCTCGGATCTCCTGAGACTCCCATTGGTCAGCGTCATTGGGAATATTCACGCCTAGACTTGACAAACGTCAGCCAATGCTTCAACAGGGTCGACCGTGTGAGTGCAGCTCAACGGGATGACGGCGGCCAAGTATACCTCCGACCTTTATCGCAAGATGTGCACTCGAAACCTGAGTCTGGCCTGAACCGGCAGTGCTCTTCCGAAACTCAAGATGAGTGAACTCAGCTCGGCGTTTTCATATCAGCTCAGAGAAGCGAGCGACACGCAGACATCAATATCAGCTTCGAGTCTGATATTTCCCCGTCGTGTCGTCCGCAGCGACGGGTTTGTAGCCAGTGCGATCGCTAGGCGCCCGCTGCATGCAGTAACCCCCGGACAGCCATCAGAAAGCTTAGCGCAACTACACGACCACTAACCACCCAGTCGCGGCGAGTCCCTTCGTGACTTGCAGCTCGGGGAGCCGCACGTCAAATACCCCCAGGAGACCCCGGACCCCAGATGTACACGCCGACGTCGCAGAACAGCGATAGAATAGGCCGCGCTCTTGAATCGGGATGCTCTGCGGTTCGGTGGAGCGTGTTTTGCCGTTGCCGGTGCCTCGGGCTATTACTTCCCCAGGTCCGGAGCTGTGGACCCTGTGAATGCTTGCAGCTGTCGCGTGGTGGATAGGAACGCCGCAAAGCTGTGTAACCTCGAGTACTGCGCCTAGACAACAGAGCTGAGGATTGAAGAAGATCACTGCTCCTTTGTCTCTTCTTATGCATGAGATTATGTTAGGGTTTCAAAGGCAAATGCAAGGCAGATTGCTACAGCACGCCTTACGGCGCAGTTGCGAGCTTCTCGAAGTGAGCATACAGGAATAGGGTAGTCTAGCAAAGACCCTGGCCATACATACCAATGCAGTTTCCAATTATTTTCTACTGGGGTACATTGCACGCCGCCTGACTGCTGACCCACTGCTCATCTTGCCCTAGATTTCAAGATTTCAAGACCCCACCAGCATAACAAAAAAAGAGCTCCGAGCAACGGAGCAGTAGCAGCAACACGGCAGAACGAGAATCACAGTTCACGAGGCAATTTCCAGCGTCCAATTGTATAGAAATTGGGGTCAGCCCACTACGGCCGCGGTTATGGTTAGCATGTAATCCGGAGAAACGGAGCTGGGCTGGTCTACCCGCGTTGGTAAGTGGTCGACGGTTCAACCAACGAGCTGTGGGCCCAGACAATGGCCAGGGACTTGTTCGTCATATTCCATGTCCCCGCAGCGCGCTCGCTCACGAGGGGTAAAGTCGTAGGACTAGGAGTTCCCGGCTGTGCTGCGAAAGGGTGCGATCGGCCTTGTGACGAGCAGCAGCTTAAGAAGCCGCTCGCCCTTGGAGTCGAGCCGTAAACTTATTGCAACTTGAGCTTGACTACCCATCTCACTCTGCTGTGCCTGCCCCGCTCTTATTAACAGTACACTCTGCGCGGTAGACAATACCCCTATTACGCGACGAAGCTCCACTTTGACAGACACTTGTTCTCCGAGCTTGTCCCCAGCAGCTTCAATTTGGGCCCCTGCGGCAATCAAGCGTCCCACCGAGCCCTTTACCCGGCCATTGAGACATATAACTGCGCCAGAGACCCGTTTCGCCGACCTTTGGCCCTCGGAAAGCTCTCGCCCACTTCCCTCGTCCTTTGCGCGCGCTCTCCGAGCTCTCTCCTTTGCTTCCAGAGGCACTGCAGCTGCGCAAGCAAGCAAGCAAGCACCATGTCTGAAGGCAACGTCAAGCCCCAGAACCCCGTTGTGGCCGAGGCCCACGAGGTCGACACTTTTCACGTCCCGAAAGCCTTCTTCGAGTGAGTCTGCGCTCTGTTTGACATGCTGCCCACGGCTGCGGCATTCCCAAGCTTCGTTCGGTGGAGCGGGGTCACCCCGCCGAGCCGCCTCACACATCACGATCAGCAACAAAGAGCTCCAGAGCGGTTCGAATTGCAGATCAATTGCTAATATAGCTGCACAGGAAGCACCCACACAACAAGCCGCATCTTGCGAATCTCGAGGAGTACCAGAAGCTGTACAAGGAGTCCATCACAGAGCCCAAGCAGTTCTGGGGCCGTCTGGCGCGCGAGCTGCTCACGTGGGAGCGCGACTTCCAAACAGTACATGCGGGTAGCTTTGAGAACGGCGATAACGCGTGGTTTGTAGAGGGCAAGCTGAACGCGTCGTACAACTGCGTCGACCGCCATGCTTTCAAGGACCCCAACAAGCCCGCCATCATCTACGAGGCTGACGACGCTGGCGATGGCCGCATCATCACATATGGCGAGCTGCTCCGCGAGGTTTCCAAGCTCGCCTTCACCCTCAAGGAGATGGGTGTTAAGAAGGGTGACTCTGTTGCGCTGTACCTGCCTATGATTCCCGAGGCTGTCATCGCCTTTTTGGCTTGCACGCGTATTGGTGCCGTGCACTCTGTCATCTTTGCTGGATTCTCGTCCGACTCGCTGCGCGACCGTATCAACGATGCGGAGTGCAAGGTTGTCATTACCACGGACGAAGGCAAGCGTGGCGGCAAAGTCATCGCGACCAAGAAGATTGTCGACGAGGCGCTTAAGCAGTGCCCTGGTATCAGTCACTGCCTCGTGTACAAGCGCACCGGTGCCGAGATCCCCTGGACAAAGGGTAGGGATTGGTGGTGGCATGAGGAGGTTGAGAAGTACCCCAACTACATCGCGCCTGAGTCGATGAGCTCGGAGGACCCTCTCTTCCTGCTGTACACATCCGGCTCGACAGGTAAGCCAAAGGGTGTTATGCACACAACGGCGGGTTACCTGCTTGGTGCCGCGGCAACGGGAAAGTACGTCTTCGATATCCACGACGGCGATACGTTCTTCTGCGGTGGTGATGTAGGTTGGATCACTGGCCACACATACGTCGTCTACGCGCCGCTACTGCTTGGTGTAGCCACCGTTGTCTTTGAGGGCACGCCTGCTTACCCCAACTTCTCGCGCTACTGGGATATCGTCGACAAGTACAAGGTCAGCCAGTTCTACGTTGCGCCTACCGCGCTGCGTCTGCTGAAGCGTGCGGGCGACGAGCACGTCAAGCACGAGATGAAGCACCTCCGTGTGCTGGGATCGGTCGGCGAGCCCATCGCCGCCGAGGTGTGGAAGTGGTACTTTGAAGTTGTCGGCAAGGAGCAGGCTCACGTTGTAGACGTACGTATACCGTGGTGACCAAGACGCGTGGTATATTAACGAGTATCAGACTTACTGGCAGACTGAGACCGGCTCTCACGTCATCACACCGCTCGGTGGTGTTACACCTACCAAGCCCGGCTCCGCCTCGCTGCCTTTCTTTGGTATCGAGCCTGCGATCATTGACCCCGTGTCCGGCGAGGAGATCCACGGCAACGATGTCGAGGGTGTGTTGGCCTTCAAGCAGCCGTGGCCTAGCATGGCCCGCACAGTCTGGGGAGCACACAAGCGGTACATGGATACATACCTGAACGTGTACAAGGGCTACTACGTGAGTGCTGAGGTGTGAATAGTGGGGACTTTGCTAATATGGATAGTTCACTGGAGATGGTGCTGGACGTGACCACGAGGGCTACTACTGGATCCGAGGCCGTGTCGACGATGTAGTGAACGTATCAGGACACAGACTGTCGACTGCTGAAATCGAGGCAGCGCTCATCGAGCACCGTACGTTCCATACCCTTCACCTCAACACCACGCTAACACACGTAGACTCGGTCGCCGAGGCGGCAGTTGTTGGCATCCACGACGAACTCACAGGCCAAGCAGTCAACGCCTTTGTCGCACTCAAGGACGGCACCGAATCAAGCGACCAGGTCAAGAAAGACCTCGTCCTGCAGGTGCGCAAGTCGATCGGACCTTTTGCCGCGCCCAAGGCGATATTCGTCGTCCCCGACCTGCCCAAGACACGGTCTGGCAAGATTATGCGTCGCATCATGCGCAAGATCTTGGCTGGAGAGGAGGACCAGCTGGGCGACATTACAACGGTGAGTTTCTGCGCTTTCCCCGAGCTTGCCTCTGCAGCGTGTATTTGCGTTGGAGATGTTTTCTCCCAAGGCGCGAATGGTGTGGATGACGCGTTCGCACGAGTTGGGACATTGGCTAACGGGATTCGGCACAGCTTTCGGATCCGTCGGTGGTTGACAAGATCATCGACATTGTGCACCAGTCCAAGAAGAAATAGGTGTGGTGGATGGCTTGGCGCTGGGGTGCGTGATTGGACGGGAGGGCGGGTGTTGCGTGGTGGCGGTGCCAGGATGAGACGTCTGACAGACGTCGCTTATGTTGTGTTGTGCTGTGGTTTCCGTGTCGACGCAGTTTATACCATGATGAAGTGCATTTTCTCCTTGAACACGAACATGTTCTTTACGAAGACAATTTCTCCTGCTGCCGACTTCCGTGCGGACGAGCACAGGAGCAGCGGACACTCGTATTGCCCCATATGCACGCCGCTGACTGACATTTCAAGTCTAAAACTGCTAGTGTGTTAACTCCGCTGAACCTATGCACTGCCAAGGCCAAGTCGCTGCACCGCCCCTTCGAACGCTGACGACGGACGACAGCCGCCATCGCACCCTCTCTTTGCTTAGTTTGCTTCTCTCTTCTTGTTTATACCCCACCTATGTCGTTCACTTGCGCTGTTGCAACATAGAATTCCCGCCTGCAGTGCATCGCGTGCTGCCTCCCGCCTGTCTGAGCCCCTGTACTCCCGGGCCGCGCCACAGCCTCACGCAGAGGACTGCCTCCCCAGAGCATGCACATCCTCAGCGCCCTCGCCTCGCTGCTCGCCCTCGCCACACCGCACCTCGCCGCCGCCGAGTCGTCGCACCGCGCCCCGCTGCGGGCGATACAGTTTGCCCGGAATGTCGACATCCTCACCCCCAACCACCGCGTAACCGCCGTATCGACCTTTGACGTCGCCTTCGACGTCGGCACGCAGCGCGTCCGCCTAAGCCTCGAGCCGAACCACGACATCTTCGTCGACGGCGGCCGCATCACGCACCTCGCCGCCGACGGCAGCGTTGCGCGCCACGAGCCGATAGACCGGCTGCAGCACAAGGTGTTCAAGGGCACCGCCTGGGCGAAGCGGGGGAGTCGCTGGGACAATGTCGGCTGGGCGCGTGTCGGCATACGGCGCGACGGCGTCGACCCGCTGTTCGAGGGCACCTTTACGCTGAACCACGACCACCACCACATCAAGCTGGCGAGCAGCTACCGCGCAACGCGGCTGGCAGAGGACCCGGAGGTCGACGAGGCGGACGAGAGCATGGTCGTGTTTCGAGATAGTGACATGGGCATGGCGCCGCACGAGGACCACGCTGAGCTGCGGAAGCGCGCTGGTGTAAACGGCCAGGCGTGCGGGAGCGACCTCCTCGGCTTCAACATGCAGGCCGACCACCCGGTGTATGCGGGCATGCGCGCGCGGGATATGACGAGCCGCGCCTCGATACCGATCGAACGCCTGTTTGGCAGGCAGATTGACGGCCAGCCCGGCAGCGGCGGCGCGGGCGTCAACCTGGTCAGCACCATTGGCAGCACCCAGGGCTGCCCGACGACGCGCAAGGTTGCGCTGGTGGGTGTGGCCGCCGACTGCACGTACATCCAGTCTTTCAACCGGGACCGCAACCAGACACAGCAGAACATCATCCAGCAGATCAACGCCGCCTCGGAGCTGTTCGAGAGCACCTTCCAGATCTCCCTCGGCCTGGCCAACGTCATCATCACCGACCCCGACTGCCCGGCCACCCAGCAGCAGTCGACGCCCTGGAACCAAGGCTGCAGCGACGGCATCAACATCCAAAACCGCCTCAACCTCTTCTCCGGCTGGCGCGGCCAGCAAAAGGACAACTACTCGCACTGGACGCTGCTGACGACGTGCAACACCGGCTCTGCTGTCGGTCTCGCCTGGCTCGGACAGGCCTGCGTGCAGGGCTCGCAGGCCAACTCCGGCAGCTCCAGCGAGACCGTCGCCGGCGCCAACGTTGTTGTGCGAACGTCCACCGAATGGCAGGTCATTGCCCACGAGACCGGCCACACATACGGCGCCGTCCACGACTGCACGTCGTCTGCGTGTGCCGATGCGAACACCGTCAACTCGCAGCAGTGCTGTCCGCTGAGCAGTAGCAAGTGCGACGCCGGCGAGCAGTTCATCATGAACCCTTCCACCGCACAGGGCATCACCAAGTTCTCCCCGTGCTCTATTGGAAACATCTGCTCCGCCCTCCAACGCAACAGCGTCGAGCAGTCCTGCCTCACCAACAACCGCGGCATCACCACTATTGGTAACCCGGTGTGTGGTAATGGCATCGTCGAAGCGGGCGAGGACTGCGACTGTGGCGGCACCAACCAGTGCGGCAACAACAACTGCTGCGACGCGTCGACGTGCAAGTTCAAGAACAACGCCGTCTGCGACGACAGCAACGAAGACTGCTGCAAGGACTGCCAATTCGCCTCCTCCACCACCGTCTGCCGCGCTTCCCAGGGCCCATGTGATCCCCAAGAAACATGCAACGGCACCTCCCCCTACTGTCCAGAAGACAAGTGGGAGGAGTCAGGCAAGAGCTGCGGAAGTGGTCTGCAGTGCGCAAGTGGACAGTGCACGTCGCGCGACCAGCAGTGCAAGACGCTGATGGGGAGTTATACCCAGGGCAACGAGACGTACGCGTGTGACTCGCGGAGCTGCACGCTATCGTGTGGGTCGCCTGAGTTTGGGCGTGGAGTATGTTACGGCCTGCAGCAGAATTTCCTGGACGGCACGGTTTGCAGCGGCGGGCATTGTCAGAATGTAAGTCATCATCCATACCACTCATCATAAGCATTGTATACTAATGATATTTTCCAGGGTCGATGCGACGGCAACGTCGGCAACGAAATCAAATCCTGGATTGACGAACACCTCACCCTCGTCATCGGTCTCGCCGCCGGTCTGGGCGGCGCTCTCATCCTCTGCATCCTCTGCTGCTGCTGGCGCTCGTACCGCCGCCGCCGCAGCCGCGCCAAGTACGCTGCTAACGCCGCTGCCTTCCGCGGGCCGGTGCCGGGTCAGTCCGGCGGGAGAAGACGTCCTCCGCCGCCACCGCCGCCCATGCAGCAGCAGGGTGGGTGGGCGCCGCAGCACGGTGGTGGGTTCGCAGGGCAGCAGCAGCAGCCGCCGCCGTATGGGTGGCAGGGGAACGCGGGGATACCGCAGCCTCCGCCCCTGCAGCATAGGGGTTCTATGCGGTATGCGTAGTTTTTCTTTGCTTTGTTTTTTATTTGTGAAGAGGACACTCTTTTAGCGGTGCGATGGCATGTGTTGCGTTGCTAGTGTTGTGCATTTCTGGCGTTTTTCTTTGGGTTGGTTTTGGTTGTAGACAAGAGGAAGTCTGCATGGGTCTGTCTTCTTGCTGCTGGGTTTGGATTTCATAAGATGGGCTGGAAGAAAGGGATGGGATGGGGATTAGCTAAGTGTTGTACGGTGTGAACTAGTGGTGGGTGTGAGGTAGTCTTCACTAGCCTGCTAGGGTGTAGTGTGTAGAAGTATATATTTAATCTACACATACACCCTACTTACTCTTACTCTATACTATCATCTTCTTCTTCTTCTTCTTCTTCTTCTTTCGCCGAGGACAAGGAAACGTTTTTCCGCAAACATTTTAGCGCCAATATCTGCACCACAACCACCCATATCCTTCACATACGACCATAGGACGTTGAAAACAAGGCTTCCCGTTCGCTCAGCCCTATTTAAGCAACGTACCGGCGGATTAGTAGTTAGGTGGGTGACCACTAGCGAATACCCGCTGTTGTATGTTTTTTGCTCCTGTGATTGTTTAGTAAGACTTATGAAGCTGCGGGGACGAGGGGGTTTTGTTACTGAACTGAACTTTTTTTCTTGAAACTGCATTGACTACGCCAAGAGACCTGGCGATCAATCAATGCGATCGGAGCGTGTCCAGTGGCATTTGACAGTAGCTTGTTCCGTGCTTTGACCGTCTTCATTGGTCAGTCCAAAACTTTGTTGATCGACATGCTGCTCCCTGAGCACATTGATAGTTTTCCATAATGGTGTCTCCGCTTTTGAGCCAGTTTCTCGGGTCGGTCTTGCGTCGGTCCCTTCGATCAGCCGGTTGGTTAGAATCTATGTTCGCGTTGTGGAGAATACCATGCAATGAGTAGCAAACGTCAGATCAAAGACTGTGCCGGGCCGTCTCTTTTACGCTTCGCTGCACCGCAAGCTCAATATACCACAGCGGCATGGCGATGAATATCGAGCACCGACGTGTGGTAGAAGTCCAACGGGGCGTCGCGGAAGGTATAGCACGGCGCGAGCACGCAAGCAGAGAGTAGGACCGGCAGGATGAGCAGCACCCCGTGCCCAGCGATGTGATAAGACGCTGTAAAACTGAATGTCAGGAACCATGGCTCTGCGATTTGCCTGTTGCTAAGCTGCCGCACTGCGAACCCTGAAACAACAATTCGCCCCCACATGAGACGACACAGCTCATTCTGCCGTTCCCTCTTTGGCCAACCCGCAGGCTGAAAGATCGAGGCATTTCGCCGGTTACCTGAGATTCGGGGCTGACCTTCTGTAGCTTGCTGTCGCCTGCAATGTTTTGAATCCATGCGCCAATGTGGCACGGATGCGGAGGCGCGTACTGACACTGACACCTCGATAGCATACTTTACGCAGCGACATCTGCGAACGAATGAATCTCATGTTCAGATCTATTCTTCCTCGCAAATTTGTACCGTTGCAGAGTGTAATTGTTGATATCGAAGTAGCTTCAAGGTACCACGTGTTTGAGTTTTGCAGGAGAATCTCACCCACATTCACTTTCCACATTATTGTGCCGGACATATAATGGAAGTTCAGGCTCCTGGCGAGTTTGGCAGACTATACGATGTCTACACAGAGCTCGGAACGCGTGAGCCTTCCACTTTGGAGCAAGCGCGAGCCGTCATCGAGAACATACGGGCAGAAAAAGGGCATCTAGACGAGGATGCCTTGCGAGAACTGGATACAATCTCCCCAAGGAATCGGGAGAAATTTCTCAGGATCGTGCAGCTCAAGCAAGAATCTGAGGCGGCATACACCACGAGGTAAACGACTTGAAAGAAAGATGTAACCAAGCATATCTGACAGATTGCAGTATTTCGGAGCAGCTGTACTCGTCCAAGTACCGCTTCCTATACGAATTAGTCCAGAATGCGGATGATTCCTCATACCGCGCGGCAGCACAGCGTAGAGTGGCACCATACTTGCGACTCGACATTACTCCAGACAGGATCATCGTTGAAACAAACGAAGACGGCTTCACGAGGGCAAACGTGGAGGCCATTTGTGCGACTGGAAAGAGCTCAAAGAAAGCCTCTCAAAACGACGATCACATTGGCGAAAAAGGCTTCGGCTTCAAAGCGGTATTTTCTATTGCTGAAGAAGTCCACATCCAGTCAGGGCTTTGGTCTTTTGGATTCAAGCATCGCAAAGGGCAGCGTGGATTAGGCATGGTCACACCTTTAGACATTCCGCCAGAACCTCTGCCCGGCAACGCAACGACAAGAATAACGCTGCGATACTCCAGCCAAGCTAAAAAGCAGTATTCGAGATTACTTGGGGCGGTCAGGGATCTACCCCATACCATGATCATGTTCCTCCAACGACTCCGAACATTCCACATTGCCATTACAACTTCTGACGGTCAATGCGAGAGATCTTCCACAAGCAGGAGATACAACTCATCAAAGTCACGATGCACCATCACTAAAAGCCACGGCAGGAGCCACGCAACGGAAATGGAAACATGGACATATTTGCTGTTCAGTAAAACCGAGATAGACCTACCGGAAGATGAGCGTCGCAAGAACCGCACAGAAGCGAAGATCGAGCTCGCCTTCCCCATAGATTCACTCACGGAACAACCCAAGGTTTCGGATATGGGTCAGCACGTCTTTGCATACCTTCCGTTGCAGAGACTGTCAAAAATACCGGTTAGTGAGAGAAAATGTTGATTAACCAGGGCTAACAGTCGTTTGCCCAGTTCCTCATCCAATCAGACTTTATCACAGCGGCGAACCGGGAGAATGTGGCCGACTGTTCTTGGAACGATGCAATCTACGAGGGTGTCGCGGACGTCTTTGTGAGCGCAGTCACTGGAACTTTTGCGCAGCCTGACCATCCATTGCGGTACTCCTGGCTTGATTACCTGCCTATGCAATCGATGGACCCCCCATGGAAAGAGCTGACTTCTACAATCCAAGAGTCAATCACGGGCTCACTCAGGATCGCGCCTGTCATCCAGTCTCGAGAGCGAAGACAGTTCAAGGAGCCTGAAAATTTTCGACATCTGGTCGATGCTACAATGCACAATAATGAGCCTCTTCTGCCCGACCTTGCAGACGAGATATACATGGCCGATGAATACGATGATCGACATAGAGAATGCCTCAGTGCACTGGGCGTCGTTAACATGACCTGGACAGATATCATTTGCCTGCTGAAAGCTGACATTGTGAGACTGTCATCGAGGCTCAAGAGCAAGCCATCAACAGACTTATGGCACGAGACCTTTTCCAATCTACTAATCGAGCCCTTCACAGCCCCTTCTTTGTCGCACCTCCAGCGCCAACTTAAGCCACTGGCGCTGCTTCCGTTATCAGACTCACGTGCGTGGACCGGTGCTCCAGGAGTGAGTGTGGGTGGCCCCCGGAAGATTTATTTCGCCTGCGTTGGTAAAACGCCAATACCGAAGTCTTTGCCATTGAGTGTTCTTGACACAGTTGCATCTACCAATCCAAAGCGTAGAGCCTTCGCTGAGGCGATGGGAGTCGAGAAATGTCCAAAAGCCACTGTGTATGCAGAAATTAGGAAGCGACATTGCCAGACGGTACCCGTGATCGAAAATGATCAGTTCATATTTCTGTACCACCAGCAATGCAATGTCGACGACATCAAGACATGGGTGAAAGTGCCCTTAACCACGGGTGGTACAGCGAGAGCCAGATACACCAATCTTTATTTCGCTTCAGATGGGGAATTCGACATGTTTACGCTTCTTCCAAATCAGAATGCGACTGCGAAGTTCTTGGCATCATCTCTTCTCAACGCGCAGTCGCCTGATACTCTAGTCAACAACGAGGACTGGAGAACATGGCTCGCTCGTGTGACAGGCGCATGGTTCATTCCACCGCTAGTGGAAGAGGGGACTGGTGATGATTCGAGCATCTCTATACACCTGTCGCAAGAAGCTAGAGACGTCGTCGCCAAACACAATCCACGAAAGTTTCTGGGGATGCTCAGGGCACATTGGAATGAGTATGAAGAGGATTCTGACTTCTTCGAAGAAGAGTTGAAAAATTGTAAGGTGCACTGCAGATCCGGCAACTTAGTTCGACTGTGCACCACATACCTACCAACGAAAGTGGTCATTGAGACGATCAACGATCTCGGTATCTCTGAAAGCGCTATGCCTTTGCTCAGCGTGTCTGATGGCACATTGGACGAGTTCACCTACCGGTCTTGGAGGTTCCTGGAAGAATTTGGCGCCAGCTCAAAGCCAGACATGAACTTCTATGTTCTAGCCTTACGAGCGGTTGCTTCAAGTTCTACTGAGACTGACTCCCGCATCGTTACGCTTATCTACACACGCATGGCTGAGATGGCTACAGTACAGCACCACGAGAGACTTCGGTAAGATTTTGAGAATCTATACACTCCATTGCTTTTGCTGAGTGAATAACAGCGATGTTTTCAACGACACTAATCGTCCGACAATCTGGGATAAGCATTGCAGCTCATGGACAGTCCGCAGTAAGTGTATAACAGATGGTCCAGACTTTATAACCTCTCAATCCGTCTTGAATCGCTCGTATCGAGATAACAGCCTCTTGCGTGGGTTTTTCATGACAGTGCTTGGCATCATGACGTGGACGGTGCAAGATGTTATTCGAGAGCTCGAAATGCGACAGGCTCGTCCCCATGCCTCCACGAGGATTGCAGAGTCCCGGGAGATCTACGAATTCATACTGGAAAAAGTTGGCAGTGACACTGAATGGGAAGTGATTAAGTAAGTCAACTTTCACCTCGTCTTCCGCAACTTTCATATTTAGTCGGTGAAAAGACGACATGACTTAGCACGTCCCGCAGTGCTCCTCTCGTAGCCTGCATTAGCTCGAGAAGTTCGACGTAATATTCTTTTCTTCTGAGGAACTACCTGCTTATATCTATTCCTAGGACTGCATTCTCTGAGAAAAGGCTTGTGCTCGGCGAAAACGGTGACTGGCACGCATTGCGCACCTGCCTCTGGAGAAGTCCTTTCGCGCTTGGCGGCTTCCAAGATCTCGCAACGATATACCCCAATCTGGAAACATTGTTCGTCCGCAGACTGGGCGTCAAAAAAGCTAGCCCAAGCATGCTTATCAATGAGGTCAAGCGTATGGCAGAAGAGTCGGAACCGCGCGTTGACGATATTCGCGCTCGCCTGGTTGAGATTGGCACTATGCTTACCAAGATGCCCATTAATGACAGTGTGTCTCGTGCCCTGGAAAATCTCCAGACAGTCGCCTTCTTACCAAAGAAACAGAGTGGAAGTCCTTCGATGCTGGTAGGGGTGAAAGCGGATTTCGCTATTTCCGATCATGCACGATACGGTGAGGCATTCGCCGCGGAGGATATCTTGCTTGATTTCAAGATACGCGAGGCGCAGATAATGCATACTATGTTTCGACACTTGAAACTGACGCACCGGTACCTCTCGACAGAAGTCAAGGAGGTATCAGTGGTTGGTAATGGAGCGTCCGAAGACGAAGAGCTGTCAAAACAGTTGAGGTCGAAAGCATACGGCTTGTACTGGTGCGTATATTTCTACTTTTCGAGACTTCGATCAAGCCAAAGCTTCTCAGATTGTTGGCGTATTTTGACACTGAATCAAGCCTAAGCTGCTTGCCCGCATTTCTCGTTTGGTCGCTACTATACACGACCGAGTACATTGATCTCAATCAGTATTATATGCACTGACAAGGACTAGTTGCGCTGCAAAGTACAAAAGCAGTAAGGCCCTGCAGGAACAATGCTCACTGTATACACAATTGTCTGCACTAGTTGTTTCCACCTCCAGCGATATATCAACCAACCTGGTTATATCTCTACCTTCTGAGTCGATCAGCGTTCGAAGCAACAGGTCCTTTATCCACCATGAAATCCTTGACGAAAAAATCACAATCTATGTGCCGGACGATCAACGCGAACGCCGGTCCTGTTATCGATCGCAGCTACCAAAATTGCTGGCAAGCATATTGAGCGTTGGTGAAGCTGCTATTTTCGACATCTCTTGTATCGTCTCAGCTAGCCTGCGAGACCTTGATGATGTTCTCGAGGAGCAGGACATTGCGGAGGTTGAGTGGATTCCAAAGCCAGCCCATGAGATACAGGAAGAGATACTGGAAGAACTGGAAGAGGTTGAGCGACCGGGCACTAATATTGCATTGGTCGATGTTCGCGAAGCGCGACCTCTACCAGTCCCATTTGACATCATTACACCCGATTCGTCGCCTTCACGCCAAAGACATACACGATCGGATGCTAGCCCACCTGCAATTGCTTCGAACGTGAGGCTATTAGAATTCTCCGAGTTGGTCGAGCAGGTTGTCAGGGTTGCTCGACGGGTCGTCCACAGATACAGGAATCCGCAGGGTCCGGCTACTCAAGTTGGAGATGACAGCCAACTGCTTCGTTATTTCGACCATCTGACCACTTTTGGAAGCCGTGAGACCGACTCTTCCCATAATCGAAAGATCGGCGCTGTTGGAGAGGGCTATGTAAGTCAACCATTTCACGCAGCAAAATCCAGACTAACCCTCCATCCAGGTCTTTACGCTCCTCTCAGCCCTCAACCTCCCTAACTTCAACGAAACCAATTGGCCGAGCACAATACGAAGCGAACTTGCAGGCCGTTTTGGTTTCGAAGATCTGGCAGCATGGCATGGACACGAGACTTCTGATCTCGTGTACAAGGATGATAATGGTGCTTTCACTCAATTTCTACGCGACAACTGCGTAGAAAGCTTTACACCTTATATTTTCGAAACACGAAATATGCGAACGTCGCCGGTTGAGTACTACCTTGAAGTCAAGAGCACAACGGGTCGATGTGGAACGAGGTTCTATATGAGCGGGAAACAATATGAAAGGGTATGTCAACTTAGGCGCGTGGATCTGCGCGTGATTAGAATGGAGAATCATGCTAATCCAAGATATTAGATGGAGAGTATGGCCTTGGGTTTGCTCAAGCCTAGTAACAAGGTATATGTCATCTTGCGTGTGTACGACATGCTCACGCCGAATGTTGGGTTGGAAATTTTTGTGGATCCGCTTAGATTCAAGGGCACGAAATTGGAGTTCGAGACGGAGCAGTGGTATGTGAGTACGAAATAATTATTTTCGTTGGGCTGGTCCCCACATAGTGCATACACATGATCCCGGCGCCATGCAACCTGTAAACAGACGCCGCCTTGCTCACTCTCGCAAGTCACGAGTGTCCATTAACGTTAGGAACAAACCTTACCTGCACCTTAGGGACCAGCAGTCAGAGATTAAGGCCCCGATACCGAGTTTAAGCTCGAGGCTGTTGCTTGGTTGACCAGATGTACATATTTGTCACAGCTAGGACATGAAGTTAGTAGCTAGTGGTTTGCTGGAAATCTTGATTATCAGAACCATATTGGGTCGAAATCCGCCCAGCACGCGGTTCTGACTTCTCTCTATCAATCATCTCAGGACATGCACAAGAAGATTGGGAGAAGAATTGGAGATTGAGGAAATCAAGTCTGAGCTCACTATGATTCGGTTTACTGCTGATCATAAGTTGCACGATGAATTACTCCTCCAATGTGGCTAGATGACTTGTGCGTAAATCGAGCGTTGGACAACATACTATTCAAAACCAAGGCAGCTCCATGATCATCGTGCCCAAGAACGAATTCGTCATCGGTCACAGACCAGACTGGAGACACTACCTTACCACGGAACACACCGTGACTGGGGCTGAGTTGCAAGAGTATGGTGGTATCCTCGAAAAATAATTCGTCATCCTTAACGCTAGGTCTATCCACTACTGGATAGGCGACGAAGGCGCCAAAGATGTATGGGAGACGACAAGTAGCGCGCATTCCGAGATGATATTGATGGCTTCTATGAGTCTTGGGGCTGTCGGCCGAGTAGTGGGCGAATAGCTCTGTAAGTGTCGGATGTCGGCTAGAAAGATTGAGTCGAATAAGAATTTGTCAAATTGGGCCATGTGGCGTAACGCGAGAACCGCTTCAATTTCGACAATTGAACAGTATCCAGTATCATCATCGAGCGGCAACATTTGGTCGAAGAATACTGTGCCCAATGAATTGGATGAGGAGTCAAGAGCGTGGGGCTAAAGACGTGTTAGTGAATGGCTCTGTCTTAGATGAAAGATTGAGTCATTTACGAGCAAGCTAATGAGAGTAAAGTGGGACTTTGGCCATGTGATTCCATTAACAGGAGGGAGAGGATGTATTGAGGGCGAGCTCGATACATGACAAACGCTTGATGCCATGCAATGCGCAACATATTCGAACTCTTGGTCGACGTCTAAAACGGCATCTACAAACTTTGCTGCAAGTGATAAAGGAAAGAACGCCTCCAGTCGGTGTTTTGGTACAGTCATTTTGTACGATGACGGTGCAACTTTGTGCAGCTGTTATGTTAAGTTGCGGAACGCATCGCGGTCCGTCGGTGCGAAGGTAGCAGGTACATATGGCGGTATCGACGCTTGGACGTCCAACAGGTCCTGGTACGTTTCATCGCCATCTGCGTCAAGGTTCATATCTGCTTCTTGGAAGGGACCTGGCTAAGGTAATGAAGACTGTAAGACAGGATGTGAACGGCTTCTGTCAGTGCAGGTGAAAGGGCGAACCTCCATAACATGAATGTAGTAAAAGCTGGCTCCCGTGGGTGCAAGGCATTTTAGGCTTCTGCACAGTAAGCAACGCGCACTAGCGGATTTACATAGCGTGTTTCGTGACGAAGCGACTTGTCTATAGCAGATCCAGGAGCGCGATGACAAGGAAAGCTTTACGCCATCCTCCTAGCCGTAAATACCATATAGAAATGGAGCCCAGTATCTAATGGTACGAAAGTTGTGTGACCTGTACAGCCCCAGATAGTGTGCCTAAAGGCATAAATCCACGGACAGCTTCAGCGCGAACAATGCAAAGCAAGACCTCTACAAGTGAGACTAACTTTGCGTGTAGCCACTTTTTGGGCACTTTGCTTGGAGAAGTTAGGAAATATAACTAAGCATTTTTTTTGTACGGGTGCCAAGACTGTCTGCAGAAAGGCTGTCAATTCTGGCTGCATTGTCCTCCATAATTGTAGGCTGTGTTCAATGGATGTACATACCTTATCAGCAACTCTATCCATCTCTTTGATTATGCCAAGAGGTATAGCAACAAATCATTGCGTATAGACCATCTTTAGCCGCGCTAAGGAGCTAATTGTTCGTCGTTTAACTGTTCTTGTAGGTCGGCTCTGAACTTCATTCAAGCTAATTTTTTATGCCAATTTGTCGGGTCGGTTTCTTCGCTCAGCTGGTAGGTTAATGGCTTTTCCTAGCTCTGCATGTCTACTACACATACCTAAGCAAAGTAGTCGTGTGTCTTACAAACAGGAGTCGTATACGGCATGTAGATCCTGCAACACCGTCCCCTTTACTGTGCTAAGTTCTTCTATACTTTTCTTTCGGTTCTAAAGATGATTAGGATGCAGTGCCTACTAAGCATTGCTGCATCCAGATATGACCCACTCCTTGTTCCGGGGTTACGACCTGGGTCGGTCGCGCGCACGGACACAGTACGATCCGAATCCGCGCGCTTTGCTCAAAGTAGCTAGTCCTGCTGCAAGGTCATCATCTTACATTATGGCCGTTTACAGGTTCCCAGTGCCCAGTGGAGGAAACTTTTCGAAGGCACATAAAGACAGCTATATTTCAGTCGTAATCTAGTAGTTCTCGACATTTCCCACACACTGTCAATTTCGACGTCTGCAATCTTTAACCATGGCCTCACAAATGAAATACGTTAGGTATGTCCCTATACTCTTCTCCTAAATTCCTCCTAATTGCTTAAACAGAGTCGGAAAGTCTGGGCTCAAAGTCTCTCGGGTCATTCTTGGCTGTATGAGCTTCGGCGATAAAGATTGGCAGCCTTGGCTCCTGAATGAGGATGAAGCTCTTCCTATACTGAAATATGCCTTCGATCAAGGCATCAACACGTGGGATGTTGCCGATACCTACTCGAACGGAAAATCAGAGGAGATCCTTGGCGCAGCAATCAAGCACTACAACATCCCTCGTGCAGAGCTTGTTATTATGTCCAAGTGCTTCCAATTTGTAGACCAAAACAGAGGCCGTATAGACCCCGCAGCGCTGACAAGCAATGATGGACCTCGGGTTAACCAAGTTGGTTTATCTAGAAAGCATATACTTGATGCGGTCGACCGGAGTGTTGAGCGTCTAGGCACTTACATCGATGTGCTGCAGATTCACCGGATGGATCGTGACGTCCCACCGGAGGAGATCATGAAAGCCCTGAATGATGTCGTCGAGAGCGGAAAGGTTCGATACATCGGGGCCAGCTCGGTTAGTGCAACCATATGAGGACCAGAGGAGATTATTATCAGGCTGACTTTGTTCAATCCAGATGGCAGCCTGGGAATTCCAGATGCTACAGAATGTTGCTAGAGAGAACAGCTGGCACCAATTCATCTCCATGCAAGGAATGTATAATCTCCTCTACCGTGAGGAGGAGAGGGAAATGAACCCATACTGCAACGCAACTGGCGTTGGCTTGTTTCCGTGGTCTCCCCTAGCGGCAGGTGTCCTGGCACATCCCTGGACTGACCGTAGCGACCCTCGGGAGCAGAACGATCCGTTCCTCCAGATGCTTTTCCGCAGTGGCAAAGAAGGTGCGGATCAGGGCATAGTTCAACGCGTTGAAGAGCTTGCAAAGAAGAAGGGAATTTCCATGGCTCAAGTCGCCCAGGCGTGGCTAATCCATAAGAAAGGCATACCTATATGCGGACTTGAGTCAAAGGAGAGAATTGATCAGGCAGTCGGATCGTTGAAGGTAGAGCTAACTCAGGACGAACAACATTATCTAGAGGAACTCTATGTTTCCAAATCACCATTTCCTTTCTAAGATAGATGTTATGGTTTGTACAACTTATATGAGTCGTTTTTATATTAAATTTTCTACATTAATTTAGATGTTCACATTGTATAGAATATTACAACTAAGACAAAATAGTCTCAGATTGACTGAACAGACAGAATGGCTTGGTAAGAAACGGGAGATAAACAGGATAGTGAGGTTGCGATTCGGGGAGCGAGACTGCACAAGAACCCCTTTCATAGAATCGCCCTAGTATAATCTAAGCGTGACTAACTTTATTGTAATTAATCTGAACTTTGTATATGGCCGCTTTTTAGGCACTGTGCTGGAAGAGCAAGTCAAAATAACTAAGCGAGTTTCTCAAACAGGCGCCGAGGCCGTCTGCACAAAGGCTGTTATTTCTGGCGGCATCCTCCTGCACAATTGTAGGACGGATTTAAAGGAGGTACATGCCTTATCAGCGAATACCCGCTGTTGTATGGTTTTGCCCCTGAATCCCTCCTTCTCTACTCATCTGGGGGGACAACTGTTTTTTAGTACTGTATTGTATCTTCTAGGTAACGAGTGGAAGGCCAGACATCTGGCGCCGCCACTGTCAAAGCTATAATGGTGCGAATGAGTCTAGCAACAAATGAGATCCCAGGGAGCAGGTCCAGTAGCGCTGGATACTCAGTCAATCTATGCTCTGCCTATTCTTATAGGCTAGCTCTGGTGCTGTAGCTCACTGATGATCTTTGGTCATTCGTGTCCCGCTTTTGTGCCTGTCTTTCAAGCTAGTCTTCTGGGTTAATGCCTTGCAGCTATTTCATAGGTCAATTATCTAGTATCTTAGTACAATAACGTCAAGTTATATCTCTTGATTCCGTACTCGAGGCTGTTACTGAAATTCTCTTCCTCCGCAAAACAATCTGTGCACGAGATTCGTTACTGAGGTGAGTGGTGCGCCTTTGTATTGATGGTACGCTAACAATTGAAGATCACGCTCTGCCGCTCCGCAGCCATGAATAACCTCGCTCATCTTCTTGCAAAGCTGTGTTGCTATGAGGAGTCTCTTGCACTGTACGAAAGAGCATGCGCTGGGTTTCACGTTGTCTATAATGAGGATCAACCAGAATCGTGCGTGTCGCCAAGGTTATGCTATGGCTAGAATTGATGCAACAAAGACCAGCGTACACCTGTACTCGCCGCAACAACAAGATAGCAATTTCGGTGTACATACAGGGAAGGTGTCAAAGTTCGCACCTGGGCTAGCAGAAATTTAGCAAAAATTGGTATCAGAAGCTCAAAGACATCTTCGAAGTAAGAGTGTTTGATGTAGATTGATAAGCCGTAACATTATAGCAGAGCATAATTAGTCTACTTGCGTACATGTTTGCATTAAACTATAATTATAATTTTTTGGTAGCTCTTGGTCAAAGACTTAGTCGTGACAGTAAGAATGAACGATAAGCAGGTCTCCAGCGCAAGCGAGTGTGGAAAAAACAAGTGGATCGCTGGCGTGGATGTTGGGACGCTTCTTAGCTTGTTTCTTCTCTGCGCAGCGAAACTCCTGGGATCTAGGTTCCTGCTGTCAAACTAGCTCCCAACGTTAAAATAACAAAACTACTTACTAATAAGTTCTCTGTAGACCTCCGAAGAAGCACTAGGGCTAAGTTAATATATTTCCATGTAACTTGGCGTCTTGCCGGGACGTCACGGCGGTACGAATCAAGCCAAAGCGATAGAATGACTTCCGCACGTAAGTCAGGAAACAAACAGATTAAGTGCTTCCAAGATATCTCCTACGACTGATAAATTTCAAATATAAAAAGAACCTTATCGAGGCCAATACATCACTTGCTACCTAAGTCTCGAAGGCAGATCTGTTCTACACTGTCCGTAGTCACGCAGGCACTATCGCAGCTGCTGGCCCGGCTTACAGGATTAGATTGACAAAGGAGTCTAGAAAGTCAGCTAGAGCCGCTCGGTCGCTCGTGCTAGAAGTACAAAAGATACCGTACGCGTCTATGCTGATGCAGCGACGAAAGCTGAGGCTGAGGGGTCTGGCGCGCAAGGTTGGAGAATTAGTGAAGGCTGCGGGAAGCAAGTAGGATTGTACTCTAGTCTCAAAGTCGACACTTCTAGAGTATGTGAAAAATGAGCTTACCAAGCTTGGCATACACGAGCTGGAGAATGCTGGGGACATTCGTTACCCCTGAGACCATAAGGAAGGACAAGGACATGATGTTTGATGACTTGACCTGATAGACGAAAGCGCTTGGTTCTTGATAGGAAAGTGTGAGAAGATTATAGCTGAAATCACTACTGCTACTTCACTAATCTACTCTCTTCCCACTGGCTTTGAACAAGACCGTAGAACGACCAATTCTATCGAAGACGCCACTGAAATGCCAGTTGATGTAGCCTCCGTCTCCCAAATTGATAACTTTTCCATCTTTGAACACTACCACCCTATACGGAATTGCATTTTGTACTGGGTCCATGTAGTCCACAACCGCCTCTGCTACCACATCATCACTGTTGAACAGGTATTCGAGCTGCTCGTTAATTACCAGGCAGTTGAGCGTGCTCTTGTGTCTGTAATACGCGAAGTAGTTGTGCAGTCGCTCTACCCATTGCGCGCGATTCATAGTAGCGTGATCTGCAGCGGAAATAGAGACGGGAACCGGACCGGTGGTCGGGAGGGTGCTGGCATCGAATTCAGACTTTTCGTTGCTGGGCCGTTCGTGGGTGGGAAGTCGAGTCAATGTTTTTTTGCGTACGAGCCTGAGATAGAGCGTTCCGAGAATGAAAGCTACTCCAAGTAGAGAGAGAAATAGTGAAGTTGAGGAAAGGAGTTGCATGGTGACAATCATCTGAGTGCAGTCTACAGTCGGAGCAGAGTTAGCAAATTACATATTGGAATCCAACACGGCTGACTAAGCTGTACCTCAATGATCGGGTTGTTGTCGATCACGATTTGCGACAAGCACTATGGGCCTGAACCTGGAAGAATAATAAGTCGAGAGATCAGACTCGTGTCTCCAGCCGCTCTCTATACATGAGCTCCCCTCATCCCCAGGCAGAAATGGCGAAGGCGCTCTAGGCTGTCAGACTTTAGCGTGCTGCGACGCAGGAATACGTGGACAAATCAGCATTAAAATCCCGTTCTACAACCATACCATTTCACAGCCTCAACCATTTTGGGGCTAAAACACAGTCGCAGATATGTCTTTCGGCGAGACCGAACTTTCCATGAGGCTGAAACCTTTGTGACTGCAGTAGTGCTAATATTGCCTCAACTTTGCCAGGCACTTGCGCTTCCCTTCTCCACTCTCTATACATGCTTTATCCCAGAAGAAAATTCTCACTACGTCTGCCGTGAAACCGATGGAGGTGTTCGGCGTGGTCGCTGGGGTAGCGAGTCTGAGCGAGCTCCTCCTAAAAGGCTTCAAGACCCTCCGAAAACTACAACACGATCTCAACGAAGCAAAAGATGAGGTTGAACGACTGGTTCGCGCGATGCAGCGCTTGCAACATGTTATGGACGAAGTAGAGACGCTAGGAGTTTGTCACGGAATAGACGATGAGTCGCTCTGGACACGGTCCAGCCTCACCACTCAATGGGATGAGCACTCCAGCTCCATGAAGGCAGACCTGCTAGGGCTCGTGGCAAAGCTAGATTATTTACAGGTAGCGTTCGAAAAGCCAAGCAAGACGAGGAACGACGTCCGGGCGAGATTTAGGAAGGTGTTCGCGGAGCACGATATTGAGCGGTATGAGCGCATACTACAGGATCACCGAGCGGGCTTCTCGTTCATGCTAAGCGTCCTAGCGGAGTAAGTGGGTTGCGCAGCCATACACAATGATCGGCGCGTGATCACGGATATCGGTACTGACTGGTGGCGACAGACGACGTCAAAGAAGCATCGCGAGCGAATTAAAGGCGCAGAGGAAGTACCTGCAGATGATAGCCGCCAACTCGTTACCTGCACATACGAGTCAGACGATCATCATAGCGAACACAACGAACGTACAGAAGATCTCGAATACCTCACAGACATTGCGACTTGAAAGCAGTATTCAGAAAATGGTAGCTAACAAATTTGATGAAATGCCTTGCAAGAGCATCGAAGACGGACACACGAAGGAGATTGTCCAATCAGCGGTGACCCACACAAACGCCCACATTCAAACAGGTCCTGAAATCGATGGACTCTCCAACTTCTATGCCACGAGTCGCAGACCACAGATAACAGGGCTACCAACCGACAAAACATTGGCCAAACACGGGATCTACTGTCGAGTATTTACATACAATATCCCACTCGGTACATTCTCAGCTCGGAAAGTGACCACGAAGAAATTATGGCGAGGACAGTCGAGGGAGACATCGAGCTGGCATCTTGAGATGGTTTTGTATCCGTTAGAGGTTCTCAGCAAAGTCGTGTTCCGGCTCAATCTCGAATGGGGCCCGTCCGTGGCGTTCAGGTTTGGAGCAAAATTACATGCTTTCAACTCGAGTCCAGAATTGAAGAGACATCTAAACACGGGTAACATCTCCGCCATCTTGAGAATGTTTGAGGAAGGGTATGCACATCCGACAGACTTGATTGCGCCTTCCGGAAACACGCTACTACATGTCAGTCCTCCTACTAAGAGACTTGGAAACCAGTGCTGATACTGACGCACGCATAGGAAGCAGCAATGAGACATGGCTTAGGTGTACCAAATATGCTCGAGCTTTGTCGGGTTTTGCTCGAAGCATCAGTAGACCCTAACATGATGAATCTAAGGAAACGGTGATTATACCCTTCGTCAGACGAGAGTGCCTCGACGCTGATAAGGTCGCAGAACACCATTAATGCAGTGTTGTCAAATAATGCAAGAAGGAGATGCAATCAACAGACGAATGCTGCCTATGGCCACTCTTCTTCTTGAGTACCACGCAGATCTATCATTTCGCGACGATTCCGGAGAATCAGCCTGTCTACTTATCTTCCAATCTGGCTGTGGTCTAGAATACATGCAAAACATCCTCTATCGGCTCATCAGTTTAGACGTCTACCAGAGCTTCCAGTCTAAAGACCTCTGGCTAGTCTCGTCCATCGCCCGCACGTTGCCCACATTCCGCCAACGCCTCGAAGGCGAATTGCGCGATCTCCGCACACCAACTGGTCTTTCTTCTAGCATCCGGCCCCGGTATGAGAAGATCCTGGAACTTGACGCTGAGAAGCAGAAAGATTGGATCGCTAATGCCCCTCCGCCCGACAGGGTGTCCTTCATGAAAGCAGTCTGCTCGTACGGTACACCCGAGATGGTGCAGCCATTCATCGAAAGCTCTATCGACTTGAACGAGGTTGGTGGCCCTAACGATAAACTCTACACTCGGTACGCCGCAAGAATGGGCAATCTTGGCGTGCTTATTGCGCTTGTGAAAGCAGGTGCCAGTCTTGAACAAAAGGAGTGGTTCTGGCGCAATAATAATCTCTGCGCTTCAGCGTTGGAGGAGCTGCTCGAGAGATGGGCTTTCATCTCAGCAGGAAAGACTGTGCAGGGCAAGGAAGCGCCATCCGTGGAAAAGGAGTGCTGGATTTTGAATTGGTTGCTTAAGCAGCCAGGCCACAAGAGCAGTAACGCACTCTATTGCGCAATGCTCGAGAACCAAAATCACCCTGCTGTATTTGACAAGATCCTTAAGGCCGGCTACGGCCGACGAGACGGCCAAGCGCCATCATCCGATCACGTCAAGTACACAGGCTCTGAAGTCGTTGAAGCTGTCAAAACTCGGAATCCTTGTCTCAAGACCTTTCTTGATGCCGGGCTTGCACTCGAATGCGAAGACTGGCGAGGACTCTCGGCGGTCATTTACGCCATCGACATGGGCGCGACAGAAGACCTGAAGCTACTCATAGATGCTGGCGCAAATGTAGAGAGGAGGTGCGGGTTTGGTATGACACCCTTGGAACTCGCGAGCAGCAATTTGCGCGCGGGACATCCGCGAAAGCGCAATAGGGGGCTCGTAGATCCCTGGGGCTTGAAGGACGAATCTTTCGAGCTGGAGACAGATAGAGAGATTTATTCGATCTTGGTCAAGGCGCTGGAGAAGAATGGCAAAACAGTGCTTCCACTGTGTAGGTTTCACCCCAGGTGTTCCTTTAATCCATCTCGGAATTGCTTGACTAATTGAATTGCTCTAGTGCTCTGGAACGAACCTAGTACGCGCACGATATCATGGCGTGATTCTAAACTGGTGCAACTTGCTGTTGTAATGTTAATGACCATAATGGTTTTCGAGGGAGGGATCATATTTCAGTCTAAATTTGGAACCGCAGGCTGAAGCAGCCAAGATCCGGCTCTTCAACTCGACCTCTTAGGTGTCCTACTTGACCTTGACGTCTCTGTGTGATTCAATGCCGGGCCGGGCCAGGCGGAAGTTCTGATATCGTCGAAAGTAAAATTCGGCAGCTGGGACAGAGTTTCTACGGGTTCGAGACAGATGTCCTGCCAACTTGCATAGTCTTACTGTACTAATCATGTAAAACATGATCCTAGCTTTTCTGATAAAGTGTCTACCTACAGTGTTGATAGCTGTTGTGGTTTAGAGGCGCAAGGCTTCGAAGTCAGTAAAAATTACGCAAGCAAAACCTCTAGGAACGTTCCACTTAGCATAAGTATACATGATGATATAATTCTTCCACGACGTGTAACCAGATATGCTCCCCTCACTTCTTACCTACGCCAATGATTCCTATCAAACTGCTTTCCTGACTTTCACATAGTGTGCTGCATTATCACGATTATGTCACAGGGTGCGTCTCGTGACCCAGGGATAGACGTTAATGTTCATCCCTGCGCAGAATACAACAACTTAGTATAAGCATTATGCAACGCGGGGACGACTGCTTTTTGTCTAATTATGAACGAAAAACATGACACCAGGTAAGCACTACTATACTAGAATATCTATTACAGTACCTAAGGTTATAGACATTAAGTTATCATAAGATGTAGAGACTAGGTATATTTTCTTATTAGTATTTATTAAGGCTTCGTACAGTGTGTAGCCTAGAGGTCGTTGGTATAGAGCGGGCAACTGTCAACGCCATACTGAGCGATTTTGCGCTGCAACAGAATGAAACAGTACTTGTACTTCTTATAAGAGTTAGCCTTGAGGCGCTGGCTGTTGATACCGGACGTCTATCGCGAGATGAGTTGGATGCGGTGGCGGTGGATAAAGCAGTCAGCCTAGCACTTTCCTACGTATCTCTGCGCGATCCTAGCGGCAAAGTTGCCTGTTGTTTCTCTTGTAGGTCAAAGACCCCGCTGGGTAAGCTTGTCTATACACTTTACAAGCACTCGCTCTTGTTGTTAACTGAAGTTTTGTTGTTGTTGTTAGGTGACGGTGCATATGGAGTGCACAGACACGGTACGTTAATTCTAGTTTCAGCTCAACTGCATTTTGCTGGAACAGAAGCCTTGTTAAAATTTACAGAGACCTAGCTCTAACCCAACTGAACCCTCATTTGAGTCTGACACCACACTCGCACAATATACAGTTTAACCGCATCAGTCGCCTGTTTATATTCAATCGCACCAAGATCATGGACCAGAGCGACCGGGTCTTCTTTCTTCGGATAGCGGATGGCGCGAACGGACTTGTATACGCCAACCGTACTATATCCTACTAGTCCGCACAACCCTGGAGCGTGGTCAGAAGTCATCGCTTAAAAACAGGGCGATACGAACCAGCTGTAGGCTTGAGCACTACGTTACTTAAACCTTTCGCCATTCCAATGCTAAACCCGACGATGCCGTCTTCCTGTGCCCCATCGATTGGCTTTACGAACAAGTCCTTGAGGCCATCACCAAATCCATAAGCAAAGCTCTGTTGATGGTTAGACATCTCCAAACTTTATTTACCAGTATATACTTACTTGAGCACTAACTAGCAGCCCGCTCCTCAGTCCTGTTACGTTTTCAAACTGCCTGACTTCATCCCCGTAGGATCGAGGCAGATTATGGAATCCTCTCGTTAATCCGTGCATTACAAGCATTGGGAGCTTTACGGGTGCAGTGACAACGCGGCATAGGCCTTTCCCGGTCCCAATAGCGACTTGTGCTGCTAGACGAGGCCCGCGCTTCACATCGCTGATGATCAATGACCGCGCAGGGTCGTCGTGATCGTCCTCCCGTTTCGACTTGTAACGGGTGAATATCGGACTGGTCTGACGACCCAGCTCCACGGGGCCAGCGATCAACCCAAGCGCCATTTCTTCAACGCAGTCAAAGAACCCGAGAAGAAGTCCAGATATAGGATCCATGGGATCACGCCTTGCGCCTGGGTATTGTGAAATCCTGCAACAAAGTTCAGTGCTGCTAGCTTGGGGGTAGAAGTGTACCACTCACAACTTCAGGTCCTTAGGCACGATAATTCCTTCCTTAACAAGTACTGCAGCCGCCAGCGGCGAGAGCGCCATGGTCGTCCGCCTCACTAGCCATGTGGCGGGACGGTCGTGCAAGATATTGCACAGTCTGACACCTACAAGGTTCGCAGTTGTGACAGGCTCGGTGAGGTAGTAATTGAGCATCGGTGCTGTTGTTGATATTGCTACACGCGTTGACGGAGAAGAAGGCTGTGCGAGGAGAACTCGCTCGGATTCCTGCATTTGCTGCTCCATTCTGACCGGACTTTCTGTCGGGAGGGACACATGTTGTTTGAGTGAATCCAATGGAGATGTAGGACGATCCACGGATGGATCAAACATCTCTCGCTTTTCATCTCGACTCTCTTCCGCGTCAAGTGTCATTTCATTGTCGGCGACCAATGGATAGTATTGCGGTGGTGTTGCAGAGTATAGATCAGCATTGTGGCCACCATGCTCACCATACGCCTGTGAGAAGTCCTGTGGGAAGGTCTCATTCTCTGTGTTACATCCGTCAGCATTTGAGAAGTTCCGTAGAGCCCTGCGATATTACCTTCTCCACTCATGTTCGCTTGGTGCGAGGTTGAGACAGATCTAGTCGGGTTCAACATGTTGTTCAGAAAGATAGCCCAAAGAATAGGTACTATACTTTGACAGTCTCTATATGCAGAGCACGATTGGTCCGGCTGCGCTAAGCACGAAGTAGTATGCCTTGCGAGCGGCAACCAACATTGCAGCCTTTGACCATAGGTACTTTAGCGTTGGGAGGGGAAGTGGGATCGAGACTTCACTAGGCAGTTCTGGAAAACGCCTTACCCAACCGTTGCCGAACGCCTGGCCTTAGCGGTGCACTCTATAACGGTGCTAGTCTGCCGGGAAAGGTAATCAATGAATGCGATAGGTCTTACCTGTGGAGATCAACTAGTGCATGTATATGACGAGGGACAGGTATAAAGTTAATTCTAAATAAGAAAATAGGCGTACTTATCCAACTCGGCATATGCAGTGACCGCACCGCAGACTTGTAAGGTAGGTTGTTTGACAGCGATAAGTGTGATGTCATCATGCAGTGGACCCTGCCTCCCAAGAATCTGGCACACTACATGATCAACCAAGATTTTCGTAGACGTACGTTTGCATGTACCGAAAAGGTGATCTTTGCGAATGGAGCAATTCGCGGCAAATGCTCATCTCGAAGCTACGCCTCGCGATGACAGGATCTGGATTAAGGCTTAGGTATTGAAAGTCGATCGTTTTAGCGTCAGTCGGCTGGTGCTAGACCAGAACGTTCTTTTTTGGTGAATCATGCTTCCTAACGCTGCCACAACGTCAAATCTTGACTGAAGATACCTAGACGGTCCTCCCAAACCGGATCGTTATAAGCTCACCAAGTTCGTGCTACGGTTTCAGGCATAAGTAGTGTATGTGGTGGATGGCGTCCGAGGGTCAAGATTGGAAGACAAAAGAATACCTACTGGCCTTCTAGGCCAATAGGAGAAGATTTAACTGCTAACTGTTCATCTCATCGCCATTGAATTGCTGTTAAGATTTCAATACTTAACACGTAAGCACTATGTCACTCCTTATGTCTGCTACTATAGTAAGTCCAGAAATTCCAGTGTCACCAAACCTCGTTCTCTTATATTGCACACTTAGAGATTGTCTCACATAAAATCTGCATTATGAAGGCAGCATCCTCGAATTTGATACAAGACTCGTTCAAAGAACGAACGCCACTCCTCTCGGCGACCAACGTCCTCGACTCAACGAAGTCAACCATCTCATCCACTTTTACGCAATGTGAGAGAAACAAACCATGGAAATTGCTTGTTTCGCTCGCTTGCATCCTCATAGCCATGGTAGACATGGGTCGTTCCCTTGCCGAGGCTCCACGCACGCGTGTCTACGAAGCGAACATCTGTTTGGCACACTACCGCCGACATGACCCTACCCAGATTGGGGCGGATGGAAAGGTGCCCGAGCAGCTCTGCAAGATAGATGCGGTGCAACAAAAGCTGGCCGTGATATTCGGCTGGCAGGATACCTTTGACGCCATTCCCAGCATCTTCCTAGCCATCCCCTTTGGCACCCTTGCCGACAGAGTAGGTAGAAAATGGGTGCTGGCAGGGAGCCTGGTGGGTCTACAGCTGAATAGCGTGTGGGTACTGTTTATATGTAAGTGACACTGGGCAGACTTTGAGGAAACGCGCCTCCGACTGATGTTCATCAGGTTACTGCAACAGCCTACCACTGCAGCTCACCTGGCTGTCATCCGTTTTCTACTTCATCGGCGGCGGACCCATTGTTGCATTCGCTATTGGCACTACGATGATATCCGACATCGCCCCTCATGAGAAGCGCACAGCCATTTTCCTGTACCTGACCGCTTCCGTTCTTATCACTGAGACAGTGGCACCCATCTTGGTAGTACGCCTTATGGAATTTGGGGACTGGACTCCCCTCATGCTCTCTCTTACCGTTCAGCTAGCGGGTACCCTATTAGCAGTGCTTTTTCCAGAAACCCTGCACCTACGCGATCAAGAGTCCACAACTAGAAACCATCGGAGCATAGAACTAAGGACGACTGTCGACAATTCCTGGCTGAAGAACCAAGTGCGACACTTCCAGGCAGCGTATCACTTCTTTACGCGTGACTGCAGACTGGGCTTAATCATTTTTACGTTCATGGCGAATAAGTTAGGTGGACAGGCTATAGGTCTACTCTTGCGGTACGCTTCTAAGCGGTACAGTTGGGAGATCAAGAAGTCGGCTTACCTGTTGTCCTTTCGCGCAGCAACGAACCTTGTCGCTATCCTTATCTGCATCCCGCTTGTCAACTTCGTGTTGTTGAGATGCGGTCGCCTTCCTTCATACTCGGCCGACCTCTGGATAGCTCGTGGATCCATCATTCTCACCGCCATCTCTTTTTTGATCATTGGACTAGCGGCCCAGCCGTCCTTGCTTATTCTGGGTCTTTTGGTGCACAATCTTGGTACTGGCTTCAGCGCCGCCATGCGATCTGTCTCTGTTCATGTCGTAGGAGCACAATCCAGCTCTAATATTGGGAAACTCATGAGTACCATTGCGATCGCTGAAAGTCTTGGTGCTTTGGTTGCTGGGCCGCTGTTTAACCAGATGTTTCAATGGGGCATGAAATTAGGAAGCGAATGGCTAGGGCTGCCATTTCTCGCTGCTGTGGTTGTGTCTGTTGGAATATTTATCATCACTCTCATCGTGGATATGAACAAGTTAACTACTAAGTACAACAAATTTCCCAGCGGAGACGACGGTCAGGTTGGAGAGGAACAGGGAACGACTCCTACACTCACCGGAGAAGATATTCCTACGTACTCCTAGTTGTGAAGCTATAAACCAGATCACTACTAGTCTCTCAGTATCTCTTGAGATTACCATCGTCATTGCGTGCCGTAAAGGTGACCCTCAGCCTTCCCGAACATCTGATAGAACTATCGTAAACATGATAAGCCCGCACTCCGTCTGCCTCCAGAACTTCAAGTCTCCCAAACAGCCACGACGTAGACGTCAGATGATTTCTCAAGCGAGCTCATGAAGCTGCAAGAGGATGCAATGCACGCCATGAAGGGAGCAGAAATGTCGAACTTGCATTGGATGTACTGCACCGACAACGGAGACGATCAACAATGAATCAGAGTGGGTGTCTGGACGGTCAATAGGCTGCAGGACATCTGCAATTTAATCCACCTTACAAAACACTCTATGAGAAAAGACCTGCCCGCGCTCTTGTTCTTAGATGCCAGCAACCATCCAGGATCTTTGTCAAGTCTAGCGAAGAAGGATTATTCCTTGATTTGGTTGTATCCCTTCCCTCACGCATACTTATGGAGGCGCGGCGTAATTAACTTAGTTGCGAACAAGCTGAACTTTGCATATAATCGCCTTTTGGGCTTAGTACTTGCTTGAATGTTTGAGAAACAATAACTAAGCAGATTTTCTAAATAGATGCCAAGATGGTGCGCATTAAGTCTGTCAGTTCTGGCGGCATTCTCCTGCACAATTGTAGGCACTGTTGATGGGAGGTACATGCCTTACAAGCGAATAGCCGCTGTTGTATGTTTTTGTTTTGTTGTTTGGACTGGATACGAGGCTCTAGAGAGTTGAGTTGAGTTGAGTTGGGGTCCGGATGCTCTCTGGTTGGGCGTATCGAGACCTAATCGCGTGTCTTGATCTTGTGCGGTGACTTTGTTTGCGACGTCCTTGCCATGCCTAGGTTGAGCTTGGATTGGTGGGCTTGCAATACTGAGAGCTTGTGTTTGGGTGTGTCCTATCTAGAAGGTAGGTACCGCTTTGTGTGATCCGTGGTGAGTGAGATCGTGGGGATAGTATACGTGGGCGAGGTTATCAAGATGTAAGTAGACATCAAACATGTAAGACGCTTGACACTCTTGTTTTATATTTTTGGAGCGTGCATGATAGTATTGAAGTAAGACGAAGGGAAAGGGACGGCATGTGAAGGATATAATGGGTAGTCAGGGTAATACGTAAGGCAAGGAGATTGAGTCGAGGTCAGTTGGGTCAGGTCGGCTGTTCATGTTGATGTTGGCTGTCGTGCATACATTGACAACGGCTTCGAATGATAATATAGTGATTGGTTTGTGATTCGGTTAGATAGGCAAAGTAATTCAATTCGAAATCTCCCTCGTTAATGTTACAAGTCATCGAGAATTGCTGGAATAATTAAGAGGGAAGTTTATCGCAGGACATAAAGTGTGCAGGGCAGGAGAGATAACAGCCTTAGAAACCTGCTAGCTATCACGAAATGTTAGCGGTCAGGGACGGTGTTTTGATCAATGAATGACGAGAAACAAGGAATATGCGACGGTGTTAGAGGGGAAAGGAAGCGGCAAAATAGATTATGTACTCTTATTCAGTCTAGACCAAAGACGCGCACTCGTTGCATTGCTTCCCACATCTTTTTCCAAGAATCTGTGACCAAATACCTCCCTCAAGGTATCCAAGACACATGGGTGCAAAATCGATCACCAAATTATATGTACTTCGCTTACAAGAACGGAGCCATGGAGTTATTTGCCGCGGGGCCCTACAAGGTATCCATGCCTCCCGCCAAACCATCCACTTCAGTTCACGATCCCATCAGCCTTAGCCTCCTGTTATACACCTCGGTGCACCCATTCTCAAGCTGGGACTCTGTGACGTCGATATGAGGATGTCGGGAACCAAAACGGCTTGCATAGTACTACGGCGCTAGAACGAGGCGCGCGGAAAGGCGGATAGTCCAAAGGTCAAGATTTAAGGGATTGTTGACTCGTTTATTATGTTATATGCTGAGAAGTGAGTGTAGTGGAACAATGCACGGGTTGCCTGTAACTTGCTGTTTGTGGCGGCTTAAATAATATAACAGTCAGAGTATACAAGAGAGGAGGAAAACTAGCAGTACGTAGAGGAGAATGGCTAGTACACTAGTCTACGGAGGAAATCGTGCTGTGCTTAGTTAAAGCAGGTAGCAGACGGAGACAACAGATATGAAATAATTCTAGTGCACATCCATCTACAATATGTTCTATGGTGTTCATATGTTTGGTATCGTGCATGTAGAGGTCTTGTGAGTAACCACTTAAGAATTCTTGGCCCTGTATAGAGCTCCATACAGTTGTTATTGATTAAGTAACGCTGAAGTAGTAGCTATGGTTTGGAAGTAGACAAGAGCTAGAAAGCTGTAAATTTAGCCGCTTAGGAGCTTGAAGAAGAAACATTAGTGGTAGACTTCCGAACAAGGTCTTGGAGTGTGGGGGTCAGAGGGGTCACGAAGCAGCGTGGCAAGTTGAGGAATTTCAAGAAAATGAAGGTGTATTGCTGATGATAGAGAGGGAATAAAGGGGACAAAACTCATGTAGACTATCTAGCCCGGGTTCATTTATTCGCTGGTTTAGCTCGGCGGCAAAGAAGCCGATGCAGCAGAGCTATTACTGGTATGATATGTGATTATTCATCACGGGTACGACAGAGGAGAAGGATGAGGGTTGAGCGGTAGAGGAGGACGATAATTGTTAGGATATAATAGATATCAATAATAGAGGCATGTAATAAACGCAAAGTAGCTAGAGTAAGATAACAAGCTGAACAGAAAGGGCTATGCACGTCTGTTTACGAGATATCTGGTATCTCATATCTTAAATCTCTCTCCACTCGAGTCACAAGTATATGGTTTTTTCATCATCCTATCTCCGGCGCCCAGCTATGCACATTTGTATACTGTATACTATGTCTTCAATCGTGATCTTGCACAAGGTGCCACCCGCACTGGTCAGGAAATGGAATGTACTTATGCCGAAGTAGGCCCTGCCTTTAGGCGGGGGCGGGTGGGTCAAGTGGGTTATAGTTGAGTAGTGACGGAGATTGCCGAGTCTGTGCCTGCATTGTTGCAGTGCTTGTTTTGTGTCAGGGATAAAAACAAGGCTTCTACGTGCTTGAGGATTGGGAATACGTGTGATTAGAGTGTGCCAGTCGCTTTCAAATCGCGGCGATTTTGCCATACTTCTCGAGGGATCAGCTTCTTACACAAGTTATGGTCATGGGATGTATATGAACAGTAGGTCTCGTGTGGCTGTTTTGCTGATATCCGACGTGGTGTATTGTGGTGCCGTTGAAGTGCAACTATGTACCTGATATTCTCTCTGAATGTTTGCATAGATCATGCTTTGCCTCGAACTCAGACTGCATTGGTGGGTCCAGAACTCTTTTCATATATACACACTTGATCCGGAGAATTCTCAGCACGCATTGACAATAATAGTAATAATGCACTTCTTTCGATTGAAAACTATCCTTGTCGGTATCCCTGGCTCCCTGTGACGATGATTGATGAGATCGTGACGTATTTCTGTTATCTCGTCTTCCGGAGGGGCGGAAAATGCTGAGACTCAAACGACCGTGTGCATTGAGCGTTCTAACAGCCGTGTACACAGAAAAGTGGTCGGTCTCCGCACAGACCAGACGGCCTGCATTACTCTCTGATGGCGAACCCTCATGTCTCGATTATACTCTCGAAAATTGTCACGTTGTGGTTGTGAGATATAAATAGATGGTATTACGAGGCTGTGGAAAACGGTCCCCCATCGCGCTAACTGCAGTCGCACTAGCGCAGCCTGATCTCCATCGAACACGGCCGCAGTCCATCCTTTACCGACCCGATAAGCACCCTAACGGCAAAGCGACCCGATTTCAGACGCAATGTTGTACGAGCGTGAGCTGAATCTGCTGTGATAGGTGGTATCGCGCGAGCGTGCAGACATGTATGCGGTATCGCTGCGGTAAGGCTTACACTGCGTGCTGGGGCTGAGCGTGTGTGAGCGTGAGATCTGACTCGGCTGGCTTTAAGGTGGGCGCGGCTCCTCTCTTACACTCTTTTCTCCTCTTCTCTTCTTTTGCTTCGTGTTGCCGTCACGTGTTATTGATATTCCGAGTGACAATGGCCGATGGGATTCGCAGAAGCCCCCAAGACTGCCAGTTCGATGCACAGAGGCCAGAGTGCGCGAATCTCGCCAACCAAGCGACCACCCGGGTTATAGGAGTAACAACGCCTGTTGGACTAGATGGTAATCCAGAAGTCACGCAGGGTCCGGCGAGTCTCAATCCGACGAACGATGAATCCGGAGTGGCGGTGACTACAACCGGTACGAACCTAAACGGCGTAGTATGGACCAATGTGTATACGACTTTTCCTTCAAAAGCAACATCAGTAGCACCCACGCCAACAGTTTCTTCGATGGTGACTACGGGAGTACCGCCAGCCGCACAAGCGACAAGCATGGGTAGCAGCAACGACGGTGTAAGCAAAGGTGCCGTCGCCGGGATTGCAATTGCAACATCCATTGTTGGTGCGGCGATTGCCTTCGCCATTGCTTGGTTCTTGTTCAAGAGACGGGACAGAAAACTTGTCCAGAAGCTTTGTCCATCTGGATACCCTATCTACGCTGATTCCTCGCCCGAGTTGGTCATGGTGCAGAAAAGCGCGGCAATGAGAAGCCCATACGTCCAAGTCTCGCAGACACAGATGCGCACTCCTGTTCCGATCCCACCACGTGTTCCCAACGTTTCTCCACAAGAAGCCAGCGATGCTCTGGCTGGTATTCTCCCACCTGCGGCCAGCGAGCAGGATGCTCGAGCCCGCGTGTCGGGGCTGTTTGCGCAGATCCATCGGCATGTCGACACGTACTATCGCGATGTACACGCCAGCATTACCCCGAGCATGGACTCCGACCTGGAGTCATTTGGCAAAGACGTCAACATACTTGAGCTGCTGCAGAACTGTTCTCAACCTACTTTGGCGCTGAAGCACACCCTCGTCGCATTTATACTGAACACCACTGGACCGAAGCATGAAGGCGAGCAAACACTGTGGCCTGAGGAACTGAAACAAGTCTTGAAGTCGCAAAACTTTGGTACATCTTCTGCTGATCCAATGCACAAGCAATTGTTAACCTCGTTGTAGACTCCTCGCAAATAGCAACAGCACAGGCCATTCACCGCCGCCTCTCGGTCTACCTCTACATGCAGCAAAACTCCTTCACACACGCTAACCGGTCGCAATCTCGACTTTCCAATCTCTCCTCCCTGTCATTGACCCGCAAAACTGCTTCCGCCATCCGCGAAGCAGCCGAGCACTTCTCGCTCACGTTTTTCCCCTGGGCGAACCCCACATTTGGAGACCAAGAGAGGGAGAGTGATCTCACCGGACTCATTGGCGAGGCATTGGAATGTAGCATTTGGCTTATGGGGCAGCTGGGCGAGTGGGGCTTTGAGTGGGAGGCTCCGGGTAGATCGGTGGTTGTTGTTGCGCCGGCATTGGTTGTGAGAGAGGATGGGAGTGGGCCTAGGAGGGTTGTGCTAGATCAGAGTGTTGTTGGGATTTAGGCGACCTATGATGATATGCCTGTCTGAAGCAACGAGTTTAGTATAACGTGCTCTGTGATAATGATAATCACTTGAATTTTTTGGCTATCACTTTGGCTTGACTTGCAAAACATGACCGTTAAACAGGTCTTCTATATTCCTGATTGATCTAAAGTCCTGCAGGCACGTCCTGGCCAGAATCTTGACTACCGATTGCAAGTCCTTTCCTACCAGACTTTTCCTTATAGGGAAACTTTCATCACGACACACTGAAAGAACTTTTGAAGCTTACTTTAAACAAATGTCGTAAGCAAGACTCCATCATGTCTTGGTAATCGATATGATTTCAAAATATCCAGTGGCAGTCGTCTTGCCCACATCTTCATTGGCCTGTCTTTTTGTTGTGCTCTGCTAGAATGCCGATGCAGAGTGTTTTGGCAAATGATGTACGGATAGCCCAGGCGATTTAATGCCGCTGAAGAACTGGGCGAACGTTGTGGCGTCAGACAATGCCGCTAATGAGCCTGATCTCTCACTTTCTCCAACATTATGGCTAGCTGTCTTTGGATACAGATTCACTCTCGAGATTCGATTCAACTCTCCATCGTACATCAATCAGGGTTATTTTATTTGATAGCGAATCATTGAACATGACCACGACAGTCTTTTAATCTCCTTACATCAGCCCATAGTCGTAATCATCCATCGGCACTGGATCCACCATTACCAATTCGCCAAACTCGCTGCTGACCTCATCATCACTTTCATCAAAGCCGCCATGTACATCTGTTCGGGCTGCCTGTTTATCTTCGTTGTCTCCAGCATCTTTGACAACAAGCGCCTTGGTTACTAGAACAGCCCCGTGTTTAATCTGGACATCATCCACTTCCTTTGCCGTCGCTGGATGCGCTACACTTGCAAGTGATCTCGAATGGGTGCTATCGTCTGTGCCGCGGTCAGAGGACATGAGCGGATCATCTCGAGCTTCTACAGCGACTGGGATCGAGGTCGAAGGGTTTCTTCTTGGCTGCACAGCGGAACTTGAAGGAGGGCTGAGGTCGGAAGTTGGAGGCTCCGCCTCCGAAGCAGTCTCTGGAGGGTTTGAGTTTGCGAGCGAGTCCTGGGATAGAGCCGGACCTGTAAGTCGATTTGGACTTTCGATCGATGGACCTGCTCGTGATGCTTTTTGTCGGCCTGACTGAGATTGGAAGTACGAGATCGGGTGAGCAGGCGAGGATTGTTGATGTGAAGCAACTTGTGTCGACCGGATCTTCTCACTGGTGTTAATCAAGCTATCTTGATTGTCTCGACCAGCTTTTGCGTTATTTGGCTTGCTATTCACGGGTTCCAAAGACTGCAAAGGCTCGGATCTGCTTCGTTTGGCCTCTTCCTTCGCACGCTGCTTTTTCTTTTCAGCCATCTCCAATAATCGCTCTTGCTCAGCAACCTTGTTGATGTTGACATCACCTAATCCAACATTAACAAGGATCTTACCAACGAGATAGCGATACTTGTCGTGGCCACTGACAAGCTTGCTAACATCCACGTTCTCGATACCTTGCACGCCTCGAACTTCAGCCAAACCTGCGACGCCCATCTCAAGCTTTGTAGATCGATAGAGATATCCAAGTACGTAGTCCTCGCCACTGTAGACGTTTACTACGCGAGCTGCAACAACGGATCGGATCTTTCTCCACTGCCGGCTGTCTGACGGCGCTGGAGTTCCCATTAACACCACCGACTCGATGAGGCCGAATGCGTGCTGCTCGGCTAGTTCAATGAGACAGGCAAAGATGACTCGTGAGCCAACAGAATACCCGACGAGAGTGACAGGCCGCTTGCCTTGCACCCCATCAATGAGTGCATGCGCAAGAACCTTGCCAGCCTTGTCCGCGCGGGCAATGGCGACGCTGAATGGGTTATCAAGAACACTAGCGACTTTGATCAATCCTAGAGGCCACAGTCCTGCGTACAATGCCCCAAGTAATGTGCGGCTCATGACAGTGTATGTGAGGCCGTCCCAAGCATAACTGAAGAGTACATCCTGCAAAGAAGTGCCCAGTCGAAGCATCGCGCCCAATTCGAAACGTAATGCGAACGGTTCGCTTGTTTCCGTGTCAATGACCTCCCAGGGCTTGAACAGATCTGACGGAGAGCTTAGCCAACCGCTGATGCCGATTATTACACGCAACCGATGCTGTTCTCGCTTGGCGGGGTCGCGCGCATCTTGCTCATCAGCCCATTCGTTGTCTCGCTGGAGGGATGGGCGATCAGGGTCTGTAAAAGGTCAGCACTGAGCCAATGTACCAATCGAGTCATACTGGCATACCTTGAACAGGAAGAAACTCAAAATCCTGAACTTCTCGGGCGTACTTTTCCATCAATTTCCCTGTCATCTTCGCACCGTAAGCTCCGAACAAAGATCCCACTAACACTGAGCTACCTGCTAGTGCTCCCAGATATGTCGAAACGACACCTAAACCGAGGCCCCCCATGACTGTTCCCAGCCCGGCTGCTAACAACGGAGCAGCGAGACCACCAGTCACGCCAATGAGGACTGCACCCCCCACAGCAGCAAGACCGACCTTCCACCTGCGAGTCGCGGCGTCGTTTGAGGCTTGCTTCTTGGTCGTCTCTTCCGCATCCATTTGCGACGCAGCCGTTGCCAGAAGTCCTTGAGCGACCGACTTCTCATGTTCAGCAAGCAGATTTGTTTCTAACTCAAGGCTACTCGTAAGATGCAACAGCAGTACTCTGGAGTGAGCAGGATAATGCTCCAAGCTCAACAAGAGTAGGAGCAGGCAATGCAAGATCAGAACTCGCTTTTGCTCTTCGAAAGCCAGTATCTGCGTCTCGATCACGTTGTATTGGCCATGATGCTTTACCTTCCGTGGTGCGACCTGGGCGAAGGGATCGTCTTCAAAGTCGATCAGCGACGAAATACCCTGCTTCTGCCTTTCTGCGTCGTTCAATCTTTGCTTCCTCCTGGCCTTCGCTTGTCGGACTGTATCACCTCTCACACCAAGTACTTCGCATACACGATGCATGACCCCAGCACGCCATTTGTCAAAGAATGTTAGCGAACTCCTACGCAGTGCTTGCATCTGCGTAGAGTCCATCTCATTCTGTTTGTGTCCTTGATCATTGTGGCCTTTCACCGATGTATTCTGAGATGGCTCGTCGAGGCTGATAAGGTCTTGTGGGGCAGTTTGCGGTACGACGGTTGGTCGGGTGGTCGTGGATAGGTTCGTGCTATGCGTTTCGTCCGTGTCGAAGGTTGCGCTAAGATCATTTCTCATAGAGTCAATGCATAGCAGTACTAGGAGTGCTAGCTCTGTACGTAGGGCGGGCGTCGGAAGCACAGAGTTGAGAGATGCCCCTTCATTTTTCGGGGTGCTATCTGTACTACTGCCAAAAAACATCTTGTAAAATTATAGGACGGTCAGTGATACAGTAGCTGTCTGCTGTGGAGGTTTTCAGGACATCTGGGTGCCTAAGGGCGAGATGCGCCTTGTTGGCGCTTAGACGTCGCAGGGTTAAGGCCCCCATTCTCGGACCTGAGACAATGTGGGCCTTGTCTGAGCCCTGATCTGTGTCTGGATACTGTTGGTGATAGAGGACCCAGACCTTGACGATACTATCGCAATTGTTTCCAACAGGACAGGGAAGTAGAGAACTCGGACATAATGTGAACGTCAACTTGAAGGTGGAGCCGCGCCTCGCGTTGTCTCATGATTTCGCTCGGTAAATACCCATGTAGATGACCCACTTTTAAACCCCCACGATTGCATGTTCTTTTCGTCACATGAATTTTGTTAGGTAGCTCCATACGATGGCTGCCGTGCAAACGGGATACACCTGGCGACTGTATGCGAATACTTGTCAATAAAATGCTATTTCTTCCTTCAGTTAACTTCTTTTCTACTAGATATTTTCTGGGCATAATGTGGAATATACTGGTCACATTTTGCGGGCTAAACTGCTGTGCGTGGACTAATCCAGTATTGTCGAACAACATCACCGGGTCAAAGGAAAGGACAGACATATTCGCGAGCAACTTCTGTCTGTCCTTGATGGGTCTTGTTATGATTTCCTTCTCTCGCATCCGGCATACCCTACAATACTATGATGGAAACCAGAAATATCAAGAGAAGCTGTATCGTCAACACTGAGTACGAGGGTCGCGGATGAGCTAGGCATAGAGGTGACAGCAAGCATGCTCGACTCGCCGAGAGGCCATATTTGACTAGGTCACTAGGGAGATACTTCTCGTTCCAAATGTCTCAATTTGCTGCAGGTTGAAGCCCTTTCAAGTATGACAGTCTCGTCACAGGACACTAGCAAGCACAGCCCAGATTTAAGATTCATTGTGCTGGTTAAGAACACTGCCCAATGGTCCTAGAACTTATTCAAATGGGAGTTAGCAAATTGTCGCTCAGTCACGACCCCAAGCTCCCAATGATTCGCATAAACTACGATGTATCTTTCGAGAAAGCTGTTTCACAGACTCGTGCGTCTATATCTACTCTCGTCATCAATACATATCGTCAGGAGTTCCCACCCCAATGCCACCGTGTTGTTTGTTCATGTGAACATAGCAAGGCCCACTGTAATCGAACACTGCCATACAAACCCAGCAAATGTGCGCCCTGCAGCCTCCGCACGTCATGTGGTCACAACCGTCTGTCTTTTCCATTGGCGTCGAGCACTTTGGACAATCTTTGATGTTGAGTTGCTTCTTGAGCTTTTCGAGTGCTTCGTGGCCGCCAGATACAATATCTTTGTATTCAGCGCACGTGTAATCGCCATGCTGCGCGTGACAAGAAGTACATAGCGGCTCGAAACAGTTTGGACACACATAGCCTGGGAGTCCTGTCCCTACAACTGTAGCGCACCGATAGATGAAGCCGCATTCTGGACTAGGGCAGCAACGATAGCTCTCGGGATGGCGCTGGATATACTCCTCAAAAGAGGACCTGAGAACTGATTCGAAAGTGGAAGTGGAGATTTGAGCTTTCAACTCGCGCAGTTCGAATATAGCTGAGCAATTCCCCTCGTCACCTTGGCATTTGATCTGGAACTCTGCTTTGCTGTTCGACGCAGCGGATTTGCAGTATTCCTCCAGGCATTCTAGGCAGTATGTATGTTTGCAAGCTGTTTGGGTTGCGTTTTCAGCTTCGCAGAAGCAGATAGGGCAATCTTCGTGCGACCTGGTAGAACCATCGGGACTTGGAGAGGCGTGGGAAGCACTCTTGCCCATCATTACTGCCAAGGCTGCAGCATGTTGCTCGTTTGTGCCGTTTATCACAAGTTTCCTTGATACTAGATCAAACACGACGACATTTTTTCCTAACGCCTGTTCGATCTCTTTGAATCCACCTTGGATTGCCCAAGCAAGGCGCTCAGGATCAAGATCGATATTGTGATTGGTTGTCGTCTCTTTTTCTAAAAGCTTCACGATCTGACGAATTGCTTGTTCGTACTTCTCTGGAGGTCCGTGAAAGCGCAGTTGGCGCTTAGATTTGTTTCGAATAATGACCACCTCGAGATTTGTCTCGACCGACTTGAGTTGTTTCCATGAATCCCCATTGGTCCCAAATGCGGGACTCCAGAGCTGCTGTCCACCATCGGCGATGATCTCTCCACTCAAGATCTGATCGAGCTTCTTACGCGCGGTAGCCACATCTTTCGCGTTCTCGCCCTCAATTTTCAATGTTGTAAACCGTCGTTCAGTGTCTGTGTAAACGCGGAATGTCGTATGCTGCTCCTTCCAAGACCTCTGCTCCTCGTCGATCCTGGTTCTTGAGACGTCGTAGATTGTTGTAAATACTTTTATTTTGGCCGATGACACCAGTGCAACCGTCAATTTGCCATTTCCCAGAATGTCAAGTCGTATGTCATTCAGAGAGTATGCAGATCTAGCGTCTGCCTGGTCTCTGAACAAAGCTGTAACTTTTGATCGTTTCTTCGAGGCGTTGCAATCGAAATGGAACTGCTCAAGTGGCCCATGCCTTTCTAGCTGTGAACGTACTTCAACGCTCACCTCCGCATCTGTCGCTTGGTAACTGCTAGATCCCATCTCAATATGCCTAGGAGTGTCATAGTTCGATCTGACGGCTTTCTCGATATCTGCCCTTGTCGCTTCTCCAGGGATATCGCTCAGTGTGATGGTACAAGGAACACCGCCACTGTAGCTGAAACTGCGTCTAGTCGTAGAAGATTTGACCTGCCGGCCAAGACACTTGTACGTGCCATCGTTGAACTTCTGCGCGACACGGTCCGCTATCTCTTGCTTACCAAAATTAAGCCACACCGTGCGGGTTGCTTTGTGCCAGGATATGTAGACTTTTCTGCAATTTGTTCGCTTCCAGGCAATGGCGAGTGGCTCTGCGCTGAGCACAGGTCGACTCTGTTTGAGCCTAGAACTCAACTCTTGTGCGAATATTGGATCCTCCATCTTTACCGTTGCCCTGATTCCTGGCAACGCACCTTGTTCAAAGATACGAACATTATCAAGGTCTGCTGTGAAGCCTAAATCACGAAGAATATTTATCACTGCTTCAGGAGTGGTTGCTGGCGGTAGGCCTTTGATGCTCGCAACCGAGTAGTCTGCTTCCAGGGAGACTTTTAGGACATGGCCAAATTCATTGAACTTTATTGATGCGCCGGAGAAAGTTCGAGTGAGGTCTTCAAGGTCGTGTTCCTGTTTAAGCTGTTAGCCTTACTATACGATAGTCGATTAACATACCACTGACCTCGTCCTCTTTTCGTTCGAACTTCTCATCGCTAATATCCATGCTTTGTTGGCCTGGGATGGCATGAAGATATGGACAAGAGCTTCTTTGACAACCTCCCGATCGCGAAAGGAACCTGCATGAGACTCTTGCTCGCGAATCTGACTGCGCTTGGGTAGCATTGTCGTCTTGTTGGCCTTGAGTTATGTGTTGGCTAGCATTGGGGCTGCCAGCAACGGTTCGAACTGAAGCAACCGCGCGGAAGTGGCTATGGGTGCCTGTGTCTCTTTCATGCAGGAATCTGCAAGAGTCGCCATTCCTACACTGCCCACGAGAGAAGAAAACACACAAGGCTTGTGGTGCCATCCCAGTGGCAACTATCAGGCTGACGCTTCAAGCTGTATAGATGTAGTTCAACGAACGCGTAGGATAGGATGGTTTCTTTCGTTCAGTTGACCGACGCACTGTTACGGAAAGAACCTAAGATCTTCCTTGAGGTAACGAGATTGACGATATAGTAAGGAAGAGAGGCTACCTTGTTATCAGAGCGGGGTCAACATTAATGCAAGGCTGAGGTGGCACAGCATAGAAACTATTGGATAGGGTGGAAGTGATTCATTAGGATTGGCTGCGCTAAGCCATTTACAACTACACTAGTGGCCTGGAGGATGTAAAGAGTAGCCACAGGAAAAGTAGGTCGTTCCATGGAAGGATCGAACATGTTCGTATGAAATGCTGCGTGCCATGGGGAAAAGTTTCTTGTCTGTGAGCTGATCTTGTCTATGTGTTCCTCTATGAAAGAGCATTACCCTTTCGTCAACGGCGCATCCAAACAGCACAATTCGGTGAACGGTGAACAGAACAGTTGACCTAGGCACACAAGCCTGCAGCGCAGTTATACGCTGCTAAGAGAATTACTAATTACACGCCACGCTTCCGATTATTTTTGGATACAAGTAGCTTGGTGATCCTCTTTCGTAGGCAGTGTGTCTCCTTCTATTTATCCTACCTTTAAAAGGTATCCTGTCTATTCCCTCCTCCTTCAAATGAACCTCACAACATCGTCTTCGCAAAATGTATGCCCGCCGCCCAATGCCACAACCGCGCATCCACCGTCTTCCCCTCCTTACTGTACTGCACAAGCCTCTCATACAGCTCATCAAGCGGCACAACCACCCTCTCAATAAACTCGCCATCGTCCAGCGCCTGCTCCGGCTCCGCATCGCCCTCCTTGAGATTCACCTCCACAGTAGCAAGCTGCATATTTGCACTACTGAGCCCCGGATCCGCCACAATCGTCGGCGAAATAAACGTCAGTCGGCCTTTATACCCCGTCTCCTCATGCAACTCCCTCACACTCGCCTCACTCGGACTCTCCGCCGCATCAACCAGGCCTGCGGGGAACTCGACGCAGACGGCGTCCACCGGCGGCCGGTACTGCAGGATGATGATCGTGCTGGGCTTGCGCTTGGGATGCCGGATCACAGTTGTGATGGCGACGGCGTCGACACCTGCTTTTCCCCGCGTTTTGCGATTTGCGGCTTCCCAGACGCGCGGCTTACCCGTTTGGTCCTGCCATGAGATTTTTTGGAATTCTACCCATTTCGCTTCGTCGGCGGGCAGGGCTTCGATCTTGGTTATCTTTGGCGCATGCGGCATGTTGTAGGCTGCGCGTACGCGTGTTGATGTGCGAAAGGCGCGGGATGAACACCGCGAGAAGGTCGGGGTATGTGCAGCGATTGACTGTTTTCCGATGACGAAGAGCGGGCGGGTGTACATTGAGAGGGTGCGAAAAGGTAGTGGTTAGGCAGCTCGGCCTTGTCTTGACGTCGTTGATCTGGGGGAGGGAGCTATGGCCAGTTAGATCACTGCCCCACCGCGCGTCATTGATACGCGGTTTCACGTGCACAGCTCCTTCACGTCAACCCACACCTGATCATTAGCAATATTTGTTTTGATCTCTAGTCTACCATTCTATTGATACCGATGTCTTCTAGAACGTCTAATCGGGAACTCAACACCACTCACTCCCCTGTCGCGCTCGGCTCGGATGAGGCTAACAAAGGTTGGTTCTCGCCCTGCGGACCTGAGTCTGCATCCGCCGCGCAAGACTCAGTAGTTGAAGTTTTCAGCATGCCATACCAAGCAATAATTGCCACCATTGCCAGACCATTCAGGATACTGACTACCAACGCAACAATGCCTTTAGTGGTAAAACCGTCGGGTAGCGGTTCCGGAGGAGCCGGCTCTCCCTTGAGGTTGAGCAGATCAGCGACGTTACCGGCTGCGTTTCCTGTCGTGGGAACCGCCGGGTCGCTCCTTTCGCAGAGACTGTAGTGGTCGGATGGAATGGTCGTTTTCTGGAGCTCTCGCGGTGCTTCGACAAATGTTGCGATGAGCCCAGAGGCAACGTGCCTGTGAGCCAGTAGTCAGTTCGGATCATCTTAAACACGTATCGTGCTCCTACATCATCGTAACACAAGAAAGAGAGCTCACCATTCAATATGGCAGTGGAATAGCCAAACGCCAGGGTTATCGCTGCGGAATCGTAGAACTGCGTGGCCATTTGCACGTACCAGCACAGTGTCACGTCTCATGGGTACGGACGGGACGCTTTCTGCAGTGTCGACAGAATAACTACCCGCGTCCTCGTCAGAGCGCGCGACTACTTGGAACACATGTCCGTGTAAGTGGAAGGGGTGGTTCTGTGAAAAGTTAGACACGTACACGCGATAACAGAGAGTTCACGACGCACCCCGTCATCGTTGTTATTGACAACAATCTCCACAGTCTCGTTCCCGTTCAGCACGAAAGAGTTGGTGTGGCTGCCATACACTAGTGGGTTGGTGGAGTCTTGACCAGTAGACATAACTGTGTATAGCGTCGGGACTTTTGGTGGGACGTAGGTTCCGTCGTTGAAGAACGCACTACAGGACGTATCAGCATGGCACAAATAGATGAGGACTGATACGTACTAGTTCGCACCATCCCCAAGATTGTCCATCTTGACGTCGAGCGTGATACTCCTATCGACTTTATCAAGCGCGGCCAAGCCGTCCAAGGGTCGAAGTGAGTAGTCGTCCAAAGGCTCGAAAGCGTCAAGTTCCACTGGTCGTGGCAACTCCCGTGTGTCGTCCAACACGAGCCAGCCAGTGACGTTGGGGTTCAAATCGCTGGGGATCACATCGAACAGTTCCTTCACACTCATCAGACGACATCAATCATCAGGAACGGCAAACTTACCTCATCCATACTTGCCACAAAAGGAATGTTGGCAACACTGTTGCTGTCCACGGTGAGCAGGACAGAGTACCTTTGGGCTGCTGAGAGGTAGAGCACGTCCGCCTCGGCCGGCTCAGTGTAGATGCCATCCACTTCAACAACCCTCATCGAATAGCCCTGAAACCACACGTACATGGCCGAAAAGGCAGCCATATTGACCTATCTGAGTAAGCCCAGCTCCTACCCCATGACCGGACAACGTACCATGCGTATCAGATACGTCTTTCCTGGCTGGACTACAATCGTGACATTCTGCGAGTCATTGATCAAAGCAGAGTTCGGCACCGGTTCAGCGCCTGTAGGATTCGTAACGCGGACAAAGGATGCGAGCAGCGGCCTCATCTGATCATGGTACCAATCCGAGAACGAAAGCACAATCTCCTCGTCGAAATCATGCTGGAATGGGTTCTCCGGGTCGTGCACAATCAGCGGAGCGCGAAGTCCATCAGGGTACTGGCCTCGGGTGTGAGAGTGAAACCAGTACGTTCCTGGCTGATCGATCTACAAGATTATCAGCAAGGGATGTAATTTGATCTGCACCGCATCTTACCGTGAAATCGTACACCAGGCTATCGCCAGGCGGGATCTCGCACTGTGTGACGCCCGGCGGGCCATCCATATAGGCTGTACCATTCATATACAGGCCATGCCAGTGCAAGCTGGTTGTCTCGTTGCCGAGCTGGTTGCGCACTGTGATGACAACTTGCTCGCCTTTGGTGACGCGCAGCGCCGGTATGGGCCATTGCCCATTTATGCCCATTACGGGCCTGTCGTGTAGGCCATCGGGATTGCGGTTGACCCACGTGATATTGAACTCGAGGTTCGTGACGCTCGAGGCCGCTCCATGGATGAGCAGCAGGACCGACAAGAACACGGGGAGCATCGCGCTAGGGGTGCCGCTCGCAGACCAACAGTTCAGATACAACTGTTGGAGGAAGTCGCAAGCACGAGTATTCCCTATTGAAACAAAAGCTGGGCAATGTGGGTCGCCTCACCCGCTGCGAAATGCAAGCATCACTCGGCTAGTGCACGCATGATCCATCCATCGCCCTGACATCCGCCACAGGGAGCTCCAGCCCGCAAACTTGACTCATATGACCGTGGCAGAAACTCCGATCGTGCGGGCTTGGCTCGTGTGTGGAGACCAGCATTACGTGAAATGCCATCCATCCCATCCGAAGCCGATCTAACTGGCCGCACTTGGGAAAAGCGCCGCCCAAATTTTACGCGCTTGTCTTATCTGATCGGCTAGATCCGATGCGCCCCACAATTACTGACGAGTCTGTCCGCTGTCGGTGAAACACACATGCGTAAAATGACCCGACATTGCAGTCGTTCGCTCGGGCGAGTGGCATAACTAGGCCGTTGTGGTACTACCTCGCATTTGGAGATTCGCATCTCCAGATCTATCACGGCTCACGTGGACTGTACTGTACATAACCACTTCGCACTCTGCGTAGACGCATACGCGTAAAATCTGTTTCACGCACAGGTGAATCCACGTCTGCACGCCCACCATGGTGCAAATCTTCGCCGCCCAAGGTCCGCATCCCCGCCTGCATTCCACGCTTTGTACTGATATTGAGATGTAAAGTCTTTTTCATCGTCTTCCGCGAATGTCTGGAAACCAGCATAATTGTCTCTGTGCTGCTCTCCTTCCTGCAGCAAACCCTCCCTCTCGAGTCCGACAAACCCATCTACCAGAAGCTAGTCCGGCAGGTGTGGCTAGGCGTCGTCCTCGGGCTGGCGCTATGCATCCTGCTAGGCGCGATACTAATCGGCCTCGTGCAGCACTTTGAAACAGACCTCTTCGCAGCAACAGAGTATATCTGGGAATTTGCATTCAGCACGCTCGCATCCCTGATCATCACCGTCGTGGGCGCCGCGCTGCTGCGTATTTCCAAGATGCGCGAGAAGTGGCGGGTTAAGATTGCGCATGCTATGGATGCTAATAGTCCGAACGAGGACGAGGGGGGATTAGTTGCCGCTGGTGGGCTGCGCGGATGGACGGAGAAGTATGCTATGTTCCTGCTACCGTTTGTCACGGTCCTCCGGGAGGGGATTGAGGGCGTGGTCTTTATCGGCGGCGTTGGGCTGGGTGTGCCGGCGAGTGCGTTTCCGTTGGCGGTAGGGGGAGGGCTGTGTGCGGGTGGGGTTATTGGGTGGTTGATGTACAAGTGAGTTTTTCCCTTTCTTTCCCCTGATGCCTCTCTTGTTGCTTCTTGTCTGTTCACTTATTGCAAGATATTGCTTACAATTGAATTCGTCGTGACTAACGCAAACAGGGGCGGCAACGCATCCTCCCTCCAAGCCTTCCTCGTCGCATCAACATGCTTCCTCTACCTCATCGCCGCGGGGCTGTTAAGTAAGGGCGTGTGGTTTTTGGAAAACTACATGGTACGTACTCTGTCCTCCCCAAAAATCTACTCTGAAATCTACCACGTTCCACTTCATAGTGAAGGTTCATACTAACGACACCAGTGGAACAATGCCGTCGGCGGCGACGCAGCAGAAACCGGCTCTGGACCAGGCTCCTACGATATCAGGCAGAGCGTGTGGCACGTAAACGTACGTCAAGTCTTATCCCCTTCTTTCTCCCTTACCATTCTTCCCCTCCTTATTATTCTTCACCATCCCCTGTGCTCAGTTTAGCTCCTGTTTAGCTCCTTCACTCGCTATCGCTCAGTTTTTTTGTGCGCTCGCTCCGCTCGCTGACCATGTTTCTAGTGCTGCAACCCCGAAATCGACGGCGGCGGCTTCTGGGGCGTCTTCAACTCGCTTCTCGGCTGGCAGAACAGCGCAACCTACGGCAGCGTCATCTCCTACAACTTATATTGTGTCGCTGTGGGCGCGGGGTTCCTGGCCATGGGATTGAGGGAGAAGGGCTGGGAATTCCGTCTCCCGAGTTTCTTGCGCTTGGGTGGGAAGGTAAGGGGGAGGTCGTAGAACGGGAAGGGAGTGAGAGGATTGGGGTGGTGAGGGAGTGTGTGATGTAGTAAGACAGCATAGCGTATGTGTATAAGATAGGACTATTAGAGGTGTTTATTCACTTGTTGTAAAGCAGACTTCACAAGCACAGGAGAGCGATCTGGGAGAAGGAGTTGATTTGTGGAAAAGGGACAAAGCAGCAGACAAGGAGTCTGCTATCTAAAGCTTCTGTGGTATTACATACTAGTAGGGCCTCTTATCTAAACTAAGTAGAAGAAACAATCAAGTGAAACTATCAAGGGCCACGGTACTAGTAGGTTCTTGCCAGGTACTCGTAAGTTATGGCCAAGGAGGAGAGAATAAGCTAATCGACTCTATAGGATTGGGAGGTTGCGTCCATGGATAGATAGAACCCTGACACTTGTTTACTATTTTACTCCCACGAGTATTACAAGTACTACACTCCTAACAGCAAATACCACAACTACGCCAGAACAAAGTATATTTATTTATAAGCGCTCTAGAACCACCCACACGAAATCTCAGCCTAGCCACACCCCATTCACGTCCACGGGCCGCACACCACTCAACCAACTCCCTCACACACAAACACCCTCTCAGCACGCAATCCCAATCAAAACTCCAAAGGACCTATATCACACCATCTTACCCCCCTGCAACATTCAGCTCTACGCCGGTCTCGAAACTGCGCTGGATACTTATAGTTAGTTGTACATACCCCTAAATTCCTCGGTCTTACATTTATATTGATATTTACATTTTACCCAACTTTTCTTACTATCTCTTAACCTATGCTATCCTAACACATATGCATTTGTCCATCCTACATCGCCTGCATACCTACCCCTTCCTTACATCGAGCAAACGGTTCCGGCTAGAAGCGCGGTGATTAGGTGACGATGAATTAGTGGAAGGAGCTGCGAAGGTAGGTAGAGGAGGGTTGAGATATTTAGGGGCTGAATTTAGTTGAATCGAGAGGTGAAGGAGGTGGTCGGTGTTTGGGGTAGATAACACATATCACAACCAACTACATCCAAGCTTGACATCAAACCCAAGAGAGCGGCACACTATAAACCAAGGTATAGCTTGATAATAGTCGCGGTCGTAGGTAGTACACACATATATATATATAAAACAAAACGTACGATACGCTAAATGCATCTGACCCGTCCGTCTGATACGATAGAACGATAAACCACGTCTAATACAATATAATATATATGTATAATATAATATAATATAATACGCTAACCCCCAAATCTCCAACTAGACAAACAAATACAAGTCAAGTCGAGTCTTGCTTCCCTTCCCACTAGACAACAGAGACGAAGACGAAGAGGGACAAATGAAAGGCAACGCCGCGACGGTGTGGTATCATGCAAGTATGCAAACAAAAGAGAGTGCGGGGGTGTGCAAGCTATTCCATGCTATGCTGTGTAGTGCAATGCAATGCCGGCCGGTGTATGTTGTGGAGTTGGATAAGTATGTCGAAGTATGTGTGGGAAGTATGTCGAGGTAGGTATGTCGAGGTAAATATGTAGTCGGCGTCGGTATCGGTGTCGATCACCGCTTCTCAAGCCACTTTGCAAACCTCCCCTTGTCATTCGCGCCCGTAGCTTCAAGGTACGTACTACGATCGTACAATTCCTATCACAGACGTTAGCGTTGCTTCCCTCTATCTGAATAAGAGAATGAATACGTACATCGTCGTCTTTTGAGATCTTAACGTCCAGAATCAAGTTCCGGACTTCCTCGCACTTGCTCCACGCGGGGTACGGCGTCCCTTGTGCCCGCTGAATTCCAACAACGACATCGCCCATGATCTCGAATTTGCGCCAGTTGATGCGCTCCTTGCCTACCACGCCGCCCGGCGGGGCTTCCTTGCTGTCGCGGCTTCCTGCGCCGCCGGCGAAGACGCTGGTCCCGGGGTGCGGGCTGAAGGTCGGCGCGGTGGGCTTTACCCCTACGAAAGTGGAGCTGCCTTCGGAGGCGGAGACGAGATCGCGGCGGTAGAGGGGGATGTAGGGGATGCGCTCGCCGGAGCTGTTTTCCCAGGCGAGACGATAGGCGAAGTGCGACTTTTGCGGCCCCATGAGGATGTCGAGTTTGAGGAAGTCGTGGTTCACGGCCTGCGGGACGAGGTCGCGCGTGGCGATTAGTCTGTGCACAGCCGTCCCCTTGATACCGGCGATGACGGCGCCGAGCGAGTTGTAGTTGTTGAGTTTGCGCACCTGCCGGGCTATGCGCATCCACTTCTCGAGCATAATGGCGCGGTGCTTGGGCTTGTCGCGGAGGAGGATGTAGTTTGTGACGAGGAAGGCGATGTGGTTGAAGTGGGTGGTCATGCGGGTGACATTTTCGAGCTGCTTGCACTGCTTGCGGGCTTCGGTGGAGAGGGAGACGTGTCGGACGAGGTCGCGGGGGCGGACGGAGGAGAACATGATCCAGTCCATACGGGTGAGCTCTTTGGCGATGATTTCATCGTCGCAGGCCATGAGCTGGTGCCACTGGATCTTGGAGAGGGGCTTGATGGGGTTGGGTTCGAGCTGGCGGGCGAGGCGCTCGTTGCGCTCGACCTGGGTGACGAGGGTGAGTGACGACCCGAGCGATGCGTTTGTGGACTTGGAGCCGGCGGTCAGGCTGCTGCGGGCGATGGAGAAGCCGTCCGAGCCCATGGACATGTGGCCTATGGCTCTTGTGAAGGAGTCGTCTTCCGAGTCTTGGTCGAGGACGGTGTTGTAGAAGGCGGGGAACTGGTCGTTCTGCGCGCGCTGGCGGTCAGTGCACGCCCAATCGGTGTCGTCGTCTTCGGCGACCATTTCAAGATCGCGCATAATCTCCATGGATGCGACGGAGAACTCGCGGTTCGCTGCCAGTGCGGATGCGAACTTGCGGACCAGCTTTCGGGTGGTGGGGTAGGCAAAGTCGCCGGGGTAGTATGCGACCCATTGGTGGAGCACACCGAGATATCGCAGCTGGGCGATGACGCGGATCATGGGCATGTCTTGGTTCTTTGCGAGTGCCTCAAAGCGCTTGAGTATAGCTTCGAGGAGCTGGCTGGGGGTGACGAATCGGCGATACAGGGCGAGGAAGACGGCGCCAAACTTGGAGTCGTTCTTGGACATGGGCTGGGCCAGCAGGCGGTCGACGAGCTGGTCGAACGTGTAGCCGTTCTCGTCGGACGGCTGGACGGTCATGATGCTGCGGGCCGTGTCCGAGTCGGCCGAGTCCTCCGAGTCGTAGCCCGGCGACTCCTCGTTGAAGAAGGTCTTGTTGACATCGCTGGGCTTGTAGCGGTGGCTGCGGCCGCCGAGGGAGCCCTTGCGCGAGTACTGCGAGGAGAGTTCAGAGCTGGCGCGCTCGTGGCGCTTCGCCCACATGTCCTTTTGGGTCATGGAGAGGACGGCGGACGAGTTGGCGCGGCGGCGCGACGAGGCCTGCGAGCGCGGGCGGCGGGCGGCAATGGCGGCGCGGATGATGACCGACAGGCAGGCGCGGTGGGATTCCGGGGCGGCCTCGGAGGTGCTGAAGACGCTGACGTCGCCGAGGAACGACTTGGCCTTTTGCTCGACCATGGCCGGGTCGACCTCGCGGTGGGCGGGGTGCTGGTCGCACTTGCAGGCGGCGAGCACAAACGGCAGGCCGGCCCTGGCCAGGATGTTGAGCATCTCGGGCACGCGGGCGAGGCTGTCCTGCTGGGTGACGTCGTAGAGGGTGATGGCGGCGTCGATGCGCGGCGTGGCCATGTCGTGGGTCGTCTCGGGCCACTTGATGCGGTGGCGGTCGCCAATGTGCACGTCGTTGAAGGACATTTCGAGGAAGCGCACGAGGAACGGGCTGCCGTCGATGGTCCACTTGCGCGCGCAGGCGGCGGGCGCCGTGGCGTCGGGCAGGCCCAGGGCGCGGCGGATGAAGGTCGACTTGCCGGCGCCGCGCGCGCCCAGCACGGCGACGTTGAGGTCCTGCAGCGCGGGCGCGTCGTCGCTGGTGGCCGACGCCGACTCGGGCGAGTGGTCGGCGGGCAGGTGCTGCGAGCGGTGGGCGGCGTGCGACGGGCTCATGGGGCCCTCGGTGTCGCTGGAGCTGTCGGCGTCGGCCTCGCCGTCGCGCTGGGGGGGCTCCTCGGCCGTGGGCGCGACGGGCTGGGGGAAGTGGTAGCGCTGGAAGAACGAGTCGTCGGCAATCTCGTCGCCGTCCTGCGCCTCGTACGTGCGCCCGCCGTGCGCGAGGCCGTCGTGCGGCGACATGGGCGCCGAGTGCGCGCGCGACTTGAGCCCCGGCCGCGCTGGCTTGCTCGCCGTGGGCGCGCCCGCCTGCACCGACTCGCGCCGCGGGTGCATCGACTGCGCGCTGCGCGTCTGGTGCTCGCGGCCCTCTCTGCCCGGCCCTCTCGCGTCTCGCATCGCTCTGCCCGTCTCTTCACGGCTGCCCGGCATGGCAGGCTCTGCGGGTGCGCGTCGGTCGTCCGGGTGTGGCCCCCCAAGCAGCTTGCAGGGGCTCGGCGCCAGACATTGGGGGATTGACGGGCGAGGCGGCGGGCGGGGCAATGGCCGGCGTTGTGGGCGTGGGCGTGGGCGTGGGCGTGGGTGTGTGGGCGTGGGAGCGGCAGTGTTGAGCCCAGCAGTCGCAGTCGCTCACGTCCATCGGGCGCACACTGGCACTATGTATGTCGATATCGCGGGGCGAGCGCTAATGCGCCCTTGAAACTTCCCGGCCTAGCTCCGCGCGTGCGCGTCTGTGCCGCTGCGGGGCGTATACAGCGCCCTGTCGCACTGTACCCTGAATATCAATCAACACGGCCACCACGCTCACCGTCTACGCCCCAATCATCACCGCCGCCCATTCGGCGCAGTCGTTCCGAGCAGCGCGGCCAGTCCAAGACGTCAGACTGCACCAATGTCGTGCATAAACTTTGACTCGGCCCGACCCCCTCCATCTCCCATGTCGGCAGTAATGAAGGAGGAGACCAAGGAGACGAAGGATACTGCAACCATGTCCACGAAATTATGCACGAAGGATTCACTAGGAATAGAAGTGTATACTACAAGAATAGTCCATGAAAGAATTCACTTCAGGAATAGTCCACGAAAGATTCACTACGGTAATAGACTTCACTACAGAATAGAGTCCACTGCAGATAGACCACGGAATAGACTCCACGAAATAGACTCACGATAGCCCACGATAGCCCACAATAGACTCCACAATAGACTCCACGACAGCCTCACTACAGCTTCGCAACCCCCTGCATAACCCTCACGTCGTCCCTCGTGATCTCGCCCAGTCCCTTGCGCCCAAGATTGGCAAGACTAGAATCTGTATCCGCCAGCAGACAGCTCAACACGTGCCTCACTCCCTCCTCACCTCCCATCGCCAGCCCATACACATACGGTCTGCCCACCAGCACCGCCATGGCTCCCAGTGCAATTGCTTTCAACACGTCTGAGCCTGTCCGAATGCCGCTGTCAAAGAGCACCGTCAGGTCTGATTCCTTGACCTGCGCGTCTGCGCCAATCTCCGCCAGCGCGTCGAGAGATGCAATCGCTCCGTCAAGCTGACGTCCGCCGTGGTTGGACACGATAATTCCGTCCATGCCGTGCGAGATGGCGCGGTGAGCGTCCTCCACCGTCTGAATGCCCTGGAATATGTTAGCACACGTAGTCAAGTACAACTCATTTTCCTCACCTTCAGCACAATAGGCCCACTCCACAGCCTCCTCAACGTCTGCAAATCATCCCACTCCCTATAATTCCCCGACGCCACCAGACTCGTAAAAAACAACGCCTTGGGAATAACACCCACATGCCTCAACACCCTCACCGCCCCATACAAACTCCCCGGCCGCCTCACCACCCCCCACAGCTCCGCCAACTTCTCCCCCTTCGACCTCGAATCCTCAGCCTGCACCTTCGCATACATACGCTGGAACACGGGATCCGAGAACCCAACCTGACACCCCTGGCCCCAAATAAACGGCAAATACGCCTCGTCGAGATCATTCGGCCTCCACCCAATCTGGAACGTATCCAGCGTGACTACCAACACGCTGAACCCACTTGCCTTTGCGCGGGAGAGCAGTGACGCAGTGAATTCCTCAGCCTGCGGCTTAGGCCAGTACAGCTGGAACCAGCGATCCCCATCGCCATTCGCAGCAGCGACCTCCTCGATGCTGCGCGTCGCAGCCGTCGACAAAATCATAGGGACTTTTGCCGCGCGGGCAGCACGCGCAGTCGCTTCCTCGCCGTCCTGGTGAACAATCTCCTGGACGCCGATGGGCGCGATGAGTAAAGGCGAGGAATACGTCTTTCCAAACAGCGTGGTCGACATGTCCCGTCGTGTAGCCTGCACGAGCATGCTGGGACGCAGTCGGTACCGCGAGAATGCAGACAGATTAGCGGCATGGGTAGTCTCACTACTAGCAGACCCAAAGACGTAGAGGAAGTTGGGGAGAGGGATTGCTGCGCGCGCGGCGGCTTCCCATTCGTGGGGTTTGGTGGAGAATTTGGGGGCGCGTAGGGCGCTGTAGATTTCGCGCTGGAATTGCACCGCTGAGAGGGGGTCGGGCTCGTAGTGTTGTGATTTATCGGCCATGGTGGGTGATGGGCGACTTTACTGATGTGGCTTGTGTGGCAGTGATCCTATTCCTGTACTATCTCTTTCAAGTCTCGAGTCGCGTGATGCTACAGTAGATGGTATCCTTTCACCCGAGCCAGATATTGAAAAACGTACTGTAGTTGTTATGTAAATGAATGGCGAACGACATCGACCCTTGTACTCCCAAAGGCGGAGGTGGAGACAAGCCGAGGCCCATCTCGGAACCGTCCATCGTTCCGTCCGACGCGAACCAGAAACGCGCTCGCAGACCCTGAATCGACGTCATGCTATAATTACCGATCATCAGTGTCATATTAGGTACTGTATAGAAAGTTAATGACTGTTCACCGGCATTGAATGCTATGCATTTGAGGAAAGAACACAACGGTGGTTCTGTGTGAAGAAGGTCCGTTGAAGTGTCACGCTTCACCGCCTTCTCGTTTTGCTGTCAAACGCCCGTCAGTTATGCATGCCGAAACATGCCATTGCCCTCCACAGAGGCGAATATCTGACAATTCCGCGCGCTGTAGAGGATGAATGTATTCTACAGCCGGACGCTGCTGGTCCTCTGCGCTGTAGCGACCCTACTGTCCCTGTACTGGGGCTATGCGTCAAAGTGCTCATGCCCCTCGCTGGATACACAGCACACCGGCTACTTCGAATATGAATGTGCAGGGAAGCCTCACCACTCGAGCTGGAGCAGCTGGTGGCATCCACAGCGCAGAGATGGTAGCGTTCTCGAGCGAGGCCAGGGTGCGGGCGCCACGACAAAAGACTGGAATATACTCTACCACCTCGGCGGCAACGGCCCATGGGTAGAGAAAGTCATTGACGTGGTTGAAAGCGGTATTGCCGTCCCTGAGGGCTGCGAGGTCGAGCAGGTGCATTTGATGGCTCGACACGCTGAACGCTATCCCACCAAAACAGCCGGCCGCAACCAACGCGCCGTCGTAGAAAAGATGAAAAAAAGCGGCATCCACTTCACAGGAACCCTAGCCTTCTTCAACGACTGGCAACTCTTCTGGTCCGACGACGCCCTCCTCGAACAACTCACCACCACCGGCCCCTTCAGCGGACGCCTGGGCTCCTTCACAACCGGCGTCCGCCTACGCACCCGGTACCACCACCTCATCCCGCAAGCCGTCGCCAGAAACGCAACAACCTACTGGGCCGGTGGATCCCCCCGCGTAATAGAAACAGCGCGCCACTTCGCAGCCGGCTTCTTCGGCCTCGACACACCCTCCCACCTCGAAATCATCCCGGAGTCCCCCTCCCGCGGCGCAAACACCCTCACCCCCGGGCGCACCTGCCTCGCGAACCAACTCGACGCGGAAGAAGGAAAAGCAAAAGGGTACCGACTCATGGGCGACTTTAGAAACACCTACCTCCCCCCCATCGCCGCGCGGCTCTCCGCCCAAACAGGCCTGACTTTCTCAACGCAAGACATCTTCAGCATGCAGGAAATGTGCGGGTTCGAAACGACGGTAAGAGGAAGCAGCGATTGGTGCAATGTCTTTTCGCAAGACGAGTTTCTGGCATTCGAGTATGCGAGGGATGTCTTGCATTATTATCGGGCGGGGCCCGGGCAGCGGTATGCGAGGGCTATGGGGGGGTTGTGGGTTAATGCTACAGCGGAGTTGATGGGGAGGGGTAGCGAGGCGGGTGGGGTGTTTTTTAGCTTGTAAGTTCTGGGATTTCGAGCTGAGATGGTTGAGATGAGGTGGTGTGGGGATTGGCTAATAATAACAGTGTTCATGACGGCGATATAGCCCCCATGATAACAGCCCTCGATATCCTCACCGACGATAACCACCTACCCACCACACACATCCAGCACGACCGCAAGTGGCGCAAATCTCAGGTCTCGCCCATGGGCGGAAGAGTCATTTTTGAACTTTTGTCGTGCAAGACTGGCGACGAACGTCGTGAGTTCCACCAACGCACCGAAGGTGAAGACCAAGGAGGCAGAGGTGGCAAAGAGAAGTTCGTTCGCATAAACATCAACGACGGGATAACCGCGCTCCCCGACTGCGCCTCCGGGCCTGGACAAAGCTGTCCGCTGACTCAATTCATCGCGCGCACGAAGAAGAAGGGTGAGGAGGCGGGGGATTTTAGGGAGCTTTGTGGGTTGGATGGGGATGCGGAGGGGCGGATTAGGTTTTTGAGGCAGTTTGGGGGGTAAACCTTTTGTTTGCGCTCAGGGGCGAGGAGAGCAGAAGAGGGGCACGAGGGGAGGAGGAGAATAGGATAACGCTGTGGGTTGATAGATGCTAGGATATTGGACACGGATCCCCTGCGTAGGTGTCCAGCGTGAAGGAGACGGGAAGCAGATAATATGAAAGTCTTGTCAGGGGAGTCTCTACCTATGTTTTTCCAATTATGAAAGGTTGGGTTCTGCTAGTTGTTGATTCAATAACACTGCAGTAGCAGGACCCGGTAAATATATACAAGTGTAGCTGTTGGATGAAATTCACATTTATTGGATGATTGGACTAGATGTATAGACGCTGCGAATATGAGTAGGAGGGAGGGTGTACATTGTATGCGTGTCTTTGGGTTTACACAGCTCTATCGCTCAACAAGGTACAGAGGAGGAGAATAGGCATTACAGCAGTTTAGTAGGTAGATTGTAGCGCACGCAAGCAAAGGAAGTAGAGCAAGAATATTTTTTGAACGCGCCGATAATTCCTAAGACGTCGCCTGGAGTTGTTACTACCAAAGTATATACTGCGTTTGTATCTTCATCTAGAATTCATCCTTCAGACATGTTGTACTGTTTTTAGGCTTGAGCAGCGTGTGCAAAGAGTATATCTTTGTATTCATTTCGTACATAGGCATCTATCCTCTCAGGAAAAAGTTAAGTTAGCGCACATCTACCATGCGAACGCGCGTATCCTAGCACCGTTTAATATTCTTCACGCTGTGAAGTTGTACTATTTATCTGTTTATCTCTTCAATTCATCCTTGGGGTGTTTTGCAATGTATTATGGGCTCAGGCAGAGTGCTGCGGACACTATATTCACACACCGATTCATTACTTTGATATTGATCTACCAGGACAGGAGGTTGGTGTATTTGACTGTGCAATAAACTACCGCAAACGCGCGTTCAAGGCTAACACGGGCCTTTAATAAGCTGTCAAGAAATTGTGTGCATATCGTGTTAACATCTTATATCTATTCTTGGGGTATTCTGCGCAGTATTATGGGCCTAAGGATGGAGGTGGCGGTAGTGCATTTATTCTCGCACTAGGTTAGTACTTGGACATTGCACGCGAGGATAAGAAGGTAGGGCGACTTTTGCACCAGTCCAGTGCTTACTGTATATAATTGTACCCACACCACAAGAGTCAGTGCAAACCAAGTCTCGCGAACGCGCGTCTGAGGCTCATGCCGTTTTTGATGTTGACTGACGCTAGTCCGTAGGTACTCCTTTTTATCAACTGAATACTTTAGCAATAGCATAACTTGCAAACCTCATTCTACAATGCAATAGCGCTTGAATTTATTGCGACCCTTAGACATATAAACACAAGCTTAAATACTATATTATAGGTTTGGTTTCATTGTTCCGTTTGGGCGGAGGTGTTCTGTATGCTGAGTAAGATAATGCTCTCCAGGTTCGACAAGACCGAGCTCCTTCGTCGAAAGACAAGTGTACAAGTCTCGCGAACGCGCGTTCGAGGCTCACACCGTTTCTGACATTGACTGAAGTTGTACGTCGTGTTCGTCTTCCGATCGATCTAATTAACGCTTCGGCTGCGCCTCCTCACCGCGTAACATTCCTCGGCAACCTTAACCCAACGACCAACCACCAGCCCCTGACGCGCCCTGGCGTGCCGGCGAGCCAGCCGGCAAGGCATTCTCCACCCGTGCGTGCGGTGGTGCGGCACACGTTTGAACTTGATCAGCCACATCCTGGTCCATCGTCATTTGCGCAGCCGTCATTTACTTGGGAGGGACCCATGCCGAGTGTCGCTCGTTTCTGGGTTGCTGTTCTCAGGGAGATTGAGTGGCGTGAGGTTTGAACGTTCACTACACTCGAAGTACGGTACAGCACTCTCGACTACCTACTGCGCTGCACCCTGAACTGCTGCAGGGGCCGACGACACCGCTGGCTGGACAACATACGCACGACGACACGAATTGAGAGGCCGGAGGGTAGTCTGCACCATGCAGCCCGGCTTCACCCTCGCGCCTCGCGACCCGTTCGCGGACGCAAAGCAGACGCTCTCATCATGGGACAACTGCATGGCGAAGAACTACTGCAAGTCAGTGAACACCTGCCCTGTTCTTCCCCCACCTACTCACGCCGCATAGATGGCCAGTCATCGTCGCCATCATCCTGGGCGGACTCATCGCCTTCAGCGTCATCTTCTGCATTGCGCGCTGCATCTGCTGCGGTGCTGAATGCGCCATCTGCTGCTGCAAGTGCTGCACATGCTGCTGTGGGAGCAGCGGCTCTGGACACAAGCGGATGAAGAGCGAGAACCAAGGCTACCCACCACAGCCGTATCCCCAGCAGCCATACCCTCAACAGCCGTACGCCTCGCCCAACCCGTACGCTGAGGCACGCTCTTTTGCACCGCCGCCGCCGCCCCCGCAGATCAACACCCAGTACGAGTCGCATGCCACGCCGACACTGGCGCGGCAGGCGACCAACCCCAATTTCAACCCCCAGACTAACCCGAAATTCACCCGGCCTGCATCGCCCGAGCAGCCGCAGTTTGCGACGTTTGACGCCCACAGCAAGCCGGCGAACGAGGATGCGCTGCCTGCGATGCCCAGCTGGAACAATGCGCGAAGCGTGCAGGTGGAAGTTGAGGAGGAAGCCGTGCCAGAAAAGCGGGGCGATGTCGAGATGGACAGGCTGAACTACAATGGTAGTGTGCCCAACACATCGACTGCTGGTGTCGCCGGTGGCATAGGAGCAGGAGCTGTGGGAGCAGGAATGCGGGGATCGCCTGGTCCTGGGAGGAGCCCGGTGTCGCCCATGCACGGCACCGATGGCTACGGTTTCCCAGCGGGGTATCAAAACCAGTATGATCGCAGAGGCTCGCCAGCACAGCACCAAAACACATCGCCATCTTACGGCGCGAACGAAAACAACCGCGGCCCCTCACCCGCGCAGTCATACAGCCAGTACAGCCAGGCCTCGGACCCCTACGCCCGCCGCTCCCCGCAGCCAAACCCCTACACCAATGTCGCGCAGAACCCGCCCTCTGAGCGCTACGCCTCCCCCGCCCCACCAAGCTACCACACAACTGCGCAGCCAAACCCGTACGCCTACGCCCCTGCCCCGGTGCAGCCGTACGACCAGCCGCGCAGCAACACGCCCGGCTACGCAACCAGCGGGAACGCAAATGCAGGGTATGATCCTATGCCTGATCGCAGTCAGACGGCCACACCCAGTGCGTATCCGGGGCAGCAGACGTATCAGGCTTTCCAACCGCAGGCCCAGCCGCAGGCGCAGATGTACTCGGGCGTGGCGAGGAAGCCTGTTGAGGGGAGTCTGAGGGATGTTTAGTTGAGGTTCTGTTTTTGTGGTTTGGTGCATAGCGTGGTGTTTGGTGTTTGGTGTTGACGAATGAAATCTATGGCGGGGCTTTCGCCTTCTTCATGTTCTCATTTTGGATCCTTGGTGTGATGTAGAGTGGTGTGGTGTGCTTACGTTGCAATGTGATTGTGATTGTGAGTTGCTCAATGTTTTATGTATTCTTACGTTCGTCCATGATAATGATATATTCTTGGTCTTGCCTTCTGAATATGGGAACTCCGCATATGATAGGTCGAAAACGAGCAGGCGCGGCATTTTAGAAGCGATCCTTCCTCGCAGCGAGCGGTTGTGATTTCGTCACCACGCACTTTACTCAGCCTAGTAAGAGTATCTGTTATCCACCAGTCTTCTCTCACATTCGCTATCACATTCAACTGAACTCAGTGAAGCTAGCCACAACGTACCACCTTCTCTCGCATCCGCCATGGGTGACAACATTGTCCCAGGCTCGTCGCCGTACGCGAATGACCCCACTGCAAGTACCATTATCGACCAAACCGCCACCGACCGTGAAGCACAAGTAAACCGCATCAAAGACCGCCGCCGATACCTCTACCGCTTCGAACGACGTTACGAGACCCGCGACACATGGTCCTTCAAACCTGAAGCAAACGGCGACATCATCCGCGATATCCTCCTCGTCCACCGGCACAAACGGCCCCTCGATGGAAAACAAACAACAAATTCAAACAGGTTCCGGGGTATCGTGCAGCACGTGTATGGTGTGACCAATCTTCTCACGGGCGGAGATTATCCGATGCTTCTAGCGCCGAAAGAGTGAGTCTGAAAGAGTGTGCTGGAGGGCAGTGTTGTGCTGATGTCGCGCAGTGAGGAGCATAAAGAGATTATCGACTTCCATGACTGGTTTTACGAGTGTTACATTAACCCAACGAACTTTATGAACGGTACGGAGTTCGAAAAGGTGCTGAATGGATTCACGACTCGATACAAGGCACGCGAAGCTTTTAGAGTGGAAAAAGGTATACCAGGTGCCAGCACGACGTTGTTGCAGAGCGAGGATATGATTGCGATCCTGAATGCTCGTGGTACAGTACTCCTCAACTCAGTGTTTGCGGGACTTTCAGAGCAGGTCGAGGTTGTCAAGCTCGCGACGCTTGCCCTCGATCTGTACCATGGCCGTGTGCCGGACCTGGGGCCGGATCTGGGGACTTGGTATCTTCCGCTGATCAGGGATGATGTGGGGTCGTGCTTGCTCTCTGCTATTTCCAAGTTTCCTCCCGGACGTCTGAGTGACTTCCAAGACCAGCATATTGACGTCGTCAAAGCGGACATGCGTGCCTGGCGAAAAGACTGCAACTGGGCGACATAGGCTGAGCCTTCGGAACTAACTGAGGAGAAGCAAGCGGAATTCTTTATGCAAGTGGAGAGTCAGAGGAGCGTATGCATTGATCACCTTGCGCGTATCCATGACCACAGCGTTGCGATAGTGCAGCAGGTGGGAGTGCCTATTCGAAGGTCCGAGTTCAACCGAGACGCACAGTACATGGGTGGTCCGTACTACATTGACTATCCTGAAGGACCAGTGTTGGATGGTGAAGAGTTATTTTGTCGGTGGTTGGCGAAGAATCCGGAGGAAAGGTGGGTTTGAGCATGTCTATGGTTACAGAGGAGCTTGTGAGTGTGATGGAAGCACAACGCAGTTGATGTGCGAGTAGTCAACACTACTTAGGTATGTGTCCACAATAACACCCATTATCCAAATCCCAAGAAGAGATGATCACAGCACTTGGCGAATGTTAGCTACGTTTCATCCGATATGCACTCCAGACATCCCATCACGGTTCCCGTGCCCAGTCCCACATTCACCCCAAGCCCCTTGGCACAATCAAGCTCCGCCCCGCTCTATAGGTAATTGAAGCTTCCCATCCCAATGCCTAGACGGCAGTTCCTACTAAACACCTCGATCCGCTGCGACGTTACTGATCCGAAGTCCCGGCTTGCCGAAAACGGGAACTTTAACGCAGATCTTCCCCAGATTTCCCGCGCCCAACGGGACGGCGCAGATCGCATCTACAAGCATGACGGTGTGGCGTTTGTGTACAAGTAGGCTATTCGGGAATAAGTGTATGTCATGCTAGGGAAAGATTGAAATGTATTCGTCGCGCTGTCGTTTTCGTGCTGTAATTGCCATGCAAAGGACTGCGTTTATGAGTATTCGATTGCTGCACCTCAGTTCTCTACGACTCTGAGATCACAGGATATACGGCACTGCGCTCACGGATTCACATCTCTGCTCACAGGTTCTCGTCTTCGCTCACCATGGCGACCGCACACGAAGACCGCAAGCCTTCCCTCACAGACAAAGACGATGTCGCACACATCGAGAGAGCGACGGCCTCACCCCCCTCATCCGGTGAGATCATCGAAGATCCGGTCCTCGAAGCTCGTCTAAATCGTAAATTCGACACTCACATTCTGCCCTGGTTATTCGGCATTTGGTACGTCTTAATTCCGCATCGTCAACTTTCCGATGACCATATTCGCTCCATCGCACACAACTAACGCTCCAGGCTCTTCTCCTTCATCGACCGCTCCAACATCGGCAACGCCAACATTGCTGGCCTCTCTACCGAACTCGCCCTCCATGGCACACAGTACAACATTGCTCTCCTCATCTTCTACATCCCGTACATCATCGCCGACGTGCCTTCCAATTGGCTTGTCAAGCGCTTCCGCGCTGGCGTCTACCTACCCACGCTCATATCGCTGTGGGGCTTGGTATGCACGTTCATGGGCTTCACCAAGTCGTTCGGCGGGCTGGTGGTTTGCAGGGCGCTGCTGGGACTGTTTGAGGGAGGGATCCTCGGGGGTGTGATTATTTACCTTGCGTTTTTTTATAGGAGGGGGCAGATGTTGCTCCGGAGCGGGTTATTCTACTGTGCGGCGCCGTTGAGCGGGGCGTTTGGCGGGTTGTTGGCGAGCGGGCTGAGTAGGATTGAGGTTGGGGAGTATCGGCGGTGGCCATGGATTTTCTTCAGTAAGTTGAACGTGATCTTTTGGTATGGTTCGGACGATGCTGGATGAGTGCTGACGAGATGTAGTTGAGGGTGCGGTGACGGTTGTGTTTGGCGTTACGTGTTTCTTCTTCATGCCAGATACACCAGCCACGGCGCGCTTTCTCAGCGATGAAGAGAAGGACTGGGCGCTCAGACGCATGAAGCTTGATGCTCACGGCGCCACGAATGTTGACGTCGACGAGGAGAAATTCGACTGGTACTGGGTGAAGATGGCGCTCAAGGCACCGCAAACGTATTTCAACGGCTTCATCTGGTTCTTCCTGCTTGTCAGTTGCCTCAGTCTGAAATTCACATGTCAGTATGCTAATGTTAGCATAGATCCCTCTCTACAGCTTCTCACTGTTCTTGCCTTCGATCGTCGCAGGGATGGGCTACCACTCCACAACTGCCCAGCTGCTCACGGTCCCACCGAACATGGCCGCATTCTTCACCGTGCTCGCCTGCGCCTATTACTCCGACCGCTTACGCACCCGTGGCGCGTTCATCGCAGCCGGCACCATCGTCGGCGCGGTCGGATACATCATGCTTGTCGCCGCCCAGAACAACGCGACCAGGTACGCCGGCACGTTCCTTGTTGCCATTGGTGTTTTCCAAGGCAGTCCGATGGTCATTGGCTGGACGAGTAATAATCTTGCGCCGCATTATGTGCGGGCTACGGGCGTAGGTGTGGTCATTAGTATTGCGAATTGCTCCGCGTTTATTGGCACGTTCATTTACCTGCAGAAGGACGCGCCGCATTATACCTTGGGACACTCGGTCTGCTTGGGTGCGATGGTGATCTGCTTCGCGTTAACACTGGCGCAGATGGCGTACTTGAGGTGGGAGAATCGGAAGAGGGAGAGGGGCGAGAGAGATGGGAGGGTGGATTCGGACGCGTGGAGGTTGGGGCATAGACATCCCGAGTTTAGGTATACTTTGTAGCGTATTATCGGAGATAATTGGGTAATAAAGAAGGGCCGTTGATTCTGAAGTCAATGGAAATAAAATTTAACCAAAACCCTGGAGGTCTTGCAGTGTGTTGCGTGTTACGTGGGTGCTATAACTTTGTCGTCGTCATTGTCCGCGCAAGTGGATTCTTGCTTTAGTTGAGTTCTGGCACAGCACCATCAGCGTTGAGATGTTTTTGGTGATGCCTGAAGTTTTGTAGCCTCTATCTTTCGAGAGGCGAGAGGCGTGAGACGTGTTTGATGTATGCGATCGAATATAGTCGGACTTGGTAAGGTGCGGACAAATAAATAGATCGCACGACGTCACAACCCAAAGCAGAACGAGCCTCGGCCCAACGCGAAAGCCCGTCAACGCGCCGAAAGATCACCAAGTAAACACGCCGAAACACACAACGCTCGAAGCTAGTCATCCGGCTCGACCGGCATTCTGAACGATGTCGAGTGCGTCCTCGACCTCACAGAATTGGCAAACGTTTTTGTTTGTCATACTGCACAAAGCACGCCCGCTCCTTGAATTCATACAGACCGTCCTACTTCTTGGATCCGGCTTTATACTTCCTGAGCTTGTAGACGCAGTTAGAAGTATCGGTATGGGTGTCGATTTCAATCCAACGAAGGACATTGGGAGCCTGGAGGGCAAGGTCATCCTCGTAACAGGAGGTACTCTCACTCTTTCAATCTACGTACAGCTCGAAACTGACGCCTTCCAGGCAACGCCGGCCTGGGCAAGCAAACCATAACCTACCTCGCTGCCCACAATCCCGCACGGATCTACCTCGCCGCGCGTACCGCCTCAAAGGCCTCGACCGCCATCGCGGACATCAAGTCGGCCGTGCCCAATGCCTGCGAAGTCGTTCATCTCCCTCTGGACCTCACGTCCTTCGCCTCCATTGCCGATGCAGCGACGATATTCCATCGCTCCGAAGCCCGCCTTGACATCCTGATCAACAATGCAGGCATAATGGCATGTCCCTACAGCACCACAAAGGAAGGTTACGAGGTGCAGTTTGGAACAAACCACATGGGACATGCCCTACTTACCAAGCTGCTCCTCCCCACTCTACTCAAGACCGCTGAACTACCGGACGGTGAGCCGAGAGTCGTCACATTAAGCAGTGCTGGCCACGCGGTTGGCATACCTGGCGGCTTGATATTCGACCAGCAGAAGCTGGAGCAGCAGGGCACGTGGAAGCGCTACGGGCAGTCGAAGCTCTGCAACCTGCTCTTTGCGCGCGAACTAGCAGAGCGATACCCACAAATCACATCCGTGTCTCTTCACCCTGGTGTCATCTTCACCGATCTGTTCCAATCACTTCGCGTCAATGTTTTCATGAAGGCCGGATTGTGGTTCTACGGGCTGTTCTCTTGGCTCATTCCGGGTCATTTCAAGGACGCGAAGGGCGGCGCGCTGAATCAGACGTGGGCTGCAACGGTAAAGAAGGGGGAGCTAGTCAATGGCGCGTATTATAAGCCCGTGGGTGTCGAGAGTGAGGGCAGCAAGGCAAGTAGGGATAGTGGGCTGCAGAAGAAGCTTTGGGAGTATACGGAAGCGGAGTTAGGAAGACACGGGTTCTAGGGAGTGAAGTGTAGGAGATGTAGGAAGGCGTTGGAGGCCATGAACGAAGCAGTCCAAAGCCGCGATATTATGCGCGGGAGCCTTTGCGACTCTGAAAACCCGGTCTCAGCTTGACTGGATTCCCATACGGTCACTTACATGGAATGGCTCGTAGGTGGTCAGCACGGAAACGGGTAGCACACGGAAGGCACGTGCCGGAAGAGCAGACAGGCGGAGGATTTAACGGAAAGACGGGAAGAGCAGCATGGAAACCGCAATCTCGACTGCGCTGTGGTCGCACACAGCGGTTAATCTCCAAAGCTTTGCGCTAAGCACGTGGAGGTGGATTTTCGGCAGTTGTGTTTGACTATTAACTATAGCACATCCGAGAAACCTGCAAACCAGTGAGGCTGCATAGCAACTGACGGTACAAGCGAACCGCTGATTGCTGGGATTTCGTACATTTGGCGAGATATTGAATTAAGCTTCATCCTGATAACTGATAATAGCACTGAGCACGACCATCACTTCACTTGGTGAGTTCACATCGTCGGTGCGCATACTACATGTTCAGCCACTTAGTACATGCACCCACATGCGATCACAATTCGTCGAATTCCAAACACTAGGCGTGTCACATCGGCGAAACACCGAACATAGTTCGGCGGGAATGCCATAGTGAAGGCGACTTCATATTATGCTTAATTAAACGGCTGTCAATGCGCCACCGATGCAAGGAAATATGTTCATCCGCCACCTCTACCAGGTCCGTGATTGCGAACATCCTAAGCAAGAACAAGCTATGGTCTGAAGTACTGACAGCTTCTAGATCAAATTGGCGCTGCATCCCCCACAATCCTGTTAAATAATCCCCGTAACGGGTGTAGACGAGATTAAATATACGACTTTGGCGTTCAGTATCACCTAGGCTGCCTGTTTGATCAATTGTCTTCCACCCTTCATAGACGGCTGGAGGCAATCGCAGCCCCTTTTGCTGTTTGTTTCCCCGCTTTGGCCTGTGCGGGATGTTTCAAGGTCGGCAAACATGGGTACCGCTGCTTTATGTCCACTTCTACCGGTGGGAACAGCTTAATTCTACCTAACGAGAGACAAGATCAGAGATTGAGGTGTCACAGCTTCGAGATGAAGGTTGAGAGAGTATATAGTCGTCTGTCGCGACGGACCGATGATATTGAAACAACCAATTCCGCACACTTCCACAGTACTTTGCAAGCTACCAGCCTATCATGCATCTGTCCAGCGTTCTATCGACCAGCATTGTGCTGTTAGCCTCCGTTGCGCCTAGTCAAGCGCAGAGTTGCAACCTCCCTTCGGCCTACCGTTGGTCATCGACTGGACCATTGGCCACTCCCAAGAGCGGCTGGGCCTCGTTGAAGGATTTCTCAACTGTCCAGTACAACGGCAAGAAGCTTGTATACGGCTCAACAGCCAGCACTGGCGGAAAGTATGGCTCTATGAACTTTGGCCTCGTCAACAACTGGTCCGATCTTGGCTCTGCTAGCCAAAACGCAATGTCCTCTTTCAACGCCGTTGCGCCCACGCTTTTCTACTTCGCTCCCAAGAAGGTCTGGGTTCTTGCGTACCAGTGGGGCCCTACCACATTCACCTACCGTACGTCGACCGACCCGTCCAACGCCAACGGCTGGGGAGCGGCACAGCCTCTGTTCTCCGGAAAGATCACCGGATCAGACACCGGCGCCATCGACCAAACCGTCATCGGAGATGCCAACAACATGTACCTCTTCTTCGCTGGCGACAACGGCAAGATCTACCGCGCCGGCATGCCAATCGGCAACTTCCCTGGCGACTTTGGAACCGCAAGCACTGTCGTTATGACTGACAGCCGCAACAACCTCTTTGAGGCTGTGCAGGTGTACACACTTGCCAACCAGTCCAGCCCCAAGTACCTCATGCTTGTTGAAGCCATTGGTGCCAACGGAAGGTACTTCCGCAGCTTTACCGCGACTAAGCTGGACGGCACCTGGACTCCCCAGGCTACTGCCGAGAACAGCCCATTTGCCGGCAAGGCGAACAGTGGCGCCACGTGGACCAACGACATCAGCCACGGAGATTTGTACAGGACGAACCCTGATCAGACATTCACCGTTGACCCGTGCAACCTGCAGTTGTTGTACCAGGGCCGTGACCCTAAGAATGTCCCGAGCGACTACAACCTGTTGCCTTACCGCCCTGGTGTCCTGACACTGCAGCGATAGGAGGCTTCCCGACGGTGGGAGGATAGAGCTTGAACGTGGTCCGGCTCAGGCGTCAGGGCCTAGCCCTTTCGTCGCACTTTTTAAATTGATGTACATATCTTTAACTGAACCATTTACTACATTCCTCATCACAGAACCCTGTCAGTGAGTGAAAATTGCGCAACACATGACGTCCAAATACCTGGAAATCGAGCGGCCGTCGTCGTTCTGCAGAAATTTGTGGTCTCGAGGCTTTGTTTTCGTGTTGGAAATTGCTGACGTGCTTCACTGTAACTCTGCTCGTGGTAGAAAGGTTCTGACCCCAGCCCTTGTCGTGCTTATTACGCTATGTCAGTGCCGTGAGATAATATCCTTCACTTCGACGCATCGATGATCATTCATTGCACGGTAACCACAAGGCTAGCTATTGCCCTTCCAGGTCAATGAAGTAGCAACAAGGAAGGTTTGTGCAGAGCCATAGAAAAGACGAATCAGGCAAGTATTTAAAAACACGAGGTTTACTCTACTCGCACTGTATTTGATTGTTCATGCGCCTGAATTCACAACTTCGTGATTGGCCTTAAGAATTACCATATACAGGTACCTTAGACAGTATAGTTTGTATCTTTACAATTAAGATTATAATTTTACAAGTATATTACTTAAACCTACTAGTATTGTGCTGGTGTAGGAGGAGCACGTCCCGTATGCTCACCCGTTGAACGCAGTGGCACTATGGTAGACAAGGAAACCGGAATAGTCGAGTATCCATGGCAGTGGCATGGTACAATAAACCAATTCTTGTTTTTTTGTTAATACCTATTGTGGGTTGTTCTTTTCCAAGGATTTCTACTCTAATACTAACTATACTATCGGTTGTACAAATTACTAAGCACTTCGGCCACCACCCAGGTGGCTACCTTGTACTCCGGCACAGTATTAGTACTCTATACGAAGGACTTAATTATAACTTACTTAACTGTAATACTATTCTATAATCTAATGGTCCGTTTTATCACAGATAGCTCACACTGACGGACAGGTTGCCATTGTTAGTCTCTCATTCTAGTTGTTAGGTAGCTATAATACGGAAGGACCAATTCTGAGAGAGTTGGTGTTGCCTGATGATCTGCATCATTATTTTTTATTGCACTGCGCGGATGGGCAACCAAAAGAGGGAGCAGGAGATGGCAGCGCTCATAGTTCAGCAACGTGGAGAAGAACAGGTTGGTATCAGCATCGACTCTGATCTGACTGAGAAGCAAGACAAGCTGTTCCGCTACAGCTATCAGACTTTGGTAGACTCATATACCACACTTTTGGATATTGCACAGTTGGGCAATAAAATCCACGCGAGTGAATGCCTAAATACATATGATGAAGTCGTAAAACTGTGGCCGTTTCGTTTCCGTACTCATTGGAAGATGGTTAGGTTGTCAGGGAAGCTGGATGGTAGTCGTGTAATTGAGGAGCGTAGCAGCTTTAGAAGCAATATCTAGCATGTGGTGATAGTCGTACAACGCAAGAGCTGGCCACTGATTACATTCTTGACTTTGATTTGCAAAGTTGAACAACCCTCTAAAAGTAATTGTTCTGAACCCATGAAAAACGAAATCTGATGCTTCAGCATTCCAAACAAAAGAACTTCATAGTACAACTGTTCTATCCACAATGGATTGATGGATCCCCCAATGATACATCGACGCAATTCAAACGCCTGCACCCAAAGACTTGAACATTGATTTGAATTCCATCTCTAAATTCTTCTTGAATCATCAGGGTCATCTATATCTACATACGCCATGCTTGGTTGCGTTCTTGCTCAAGCCCACAGATCGCAATGTTGCCAATTAGACCAGAGTTCAATTTAGTTTGCCGGCCATCGTCTACCAAAAGCAGAATGACCGTGAACACGTACATCATGGTCAGACAGGCGAAGACTATACAGTTGTTCCATTTTAGGATGCAGGATCAAACTGTGACGAGCTGATGAAGGACAAAGCTGTCTCCACCAGCAGCTGCATGGGTCAAGGGTCTTCAAATGAAAGAGCAGGCGGTAGATACCAGCAATCCCCCTACAAGCACTTTGAGGGTTATTATATTGCTATAGCTGCAGCAGGTAATGCTTTAAGGAATCCAAAACATAAGTTTCACTGAACGGCAGGCTTGAATAGTTGGAGACTTTACAACAGAATTAAACACTCCACACTATCCCTTTATATCTTCTTTTGCAGATCTCGGACTAACATCGCTGCTGTATAATAACTTTAAAGACCGCAGAAGGCACTTTTGGGAAATGAAACACAACTTTGTTTCGTTCCAATGAGGAAGAAACCTTCTCCCCATTACTCTCAGCATAGAATGCCTCAAAAGTAATCTCAGGCGCGTGTCTCAGAGCAACGACTGGCCTACAGCCTTCCCTTCTGCTCTGCAGTTTGAGTTCTAGAAACTTGCCCTGATGCCGTACGACAGCGTGTATGAATCTCACATTGTCAACCTCAATGGTCAGATGCCCCAGTACAAAGAGTGTAAGACGACGCTGCACCCCATCAGCAGGTTTTACACGGTATTCGCCGTCACTAAATGAGACCTCGCCTCCATATGCATATAGCCCAATGATGGGGTCGTGTACCACAAGCACCGAGGCTGTGCGCAGAGCACCCCAGAATCCAAGATCAGCCTCCCCAGACCATGCCCACCACCTGTCAATGAATGAAATCCGCGACCATACGGGTTCTCTGCCCTCGCTTTGCCATAACCAGGAAGCTGCACCAATATTTGCCGGGTTGCATGAGATTTGTCCAGAGTTGATGTTGGCCCATCCGCCAAGGTATGCACCGTAAGTTGAGCGCAAGGAGTCTGCCAAAATCTCTTGCTGAAGTATGGAAGAAGAAGTGCGGATGGATGCGGAGGCGATGAGATAGCATTGCTGCTGCCATGCCCCAAGTTGTGTCTTGTAGCCAAGGTTCCAGTATTATTCACCCATCATGCGGTTGTCTGAGCTGTAGAAGTACCAGAGAGGTTGCAATCCCCGGCTTGCGAGAGATGCGTTTTGTGTCTTTTCTATCAGGCTTCTGTTTTGATTTCCATGGACTGCAGCGAAAGCAGAGACTGCTTCAAATCCAGTTGTGTCGATGGTCATCTCCGAAGCAAAGGGATATTTGATCTGCCTGAAATAGGAGAGCTTCCTTTGTACATACCCCTGCAATGTCTGCGACTGAGACAAAAGTCCCTCAAATTTTAATGCATTGATAATCTCGGGTACTATGGACTCACCCATCAGCCCGAGCTCGTTGGCTGCGTTGCCAATTGGATTTGGTAGGGGAATCTTGGAGTACATGGCGTTCAAAACCTCGTAAGCAAAGGTCAGGTACTCGAGAGGGTCATAGCGCATGTGGACATCATCATACGCTTTCCCAATTGTGTACATGTTGAAGAACGTGTTTGCAACATGGGTGTAGTTGTACGCTCTCCAGATGCCGGTGTCTTCTGGCTGATCATCTTGACTGTCAAACCATCGATAAATCTGAAATGTTCATTTGCCATCCGGCCCTCGTGCGCCCATCAAATAACCGAATAAGAAGTGCTCAATGTGATAGTCGATTGAGGAAATTTCTGATTGCTCAGGAAATGTGATGCACTTTTCGGACAGGAACGCAGCAGGGGCTAGTCCTAAGTCATCAGACCCACCAACAATCCACTCTTTCCAACCACCACCCGGATAGTCATCCCAGGTGATGAGATTCCGCGTGCTCATGTCCCATTGCAAAAAGGCGCCATTGTAACCTCTGGTTGTCTTTGCCTGTGGATATGCTGCCACAAATGCGGCACGCTTCTTAATCAAGGTTGCGATCGGCTCGACAGAGTAATACTGCAGAACGCTACATCGCGAACCACTGAACTTGACAACTACATTGTTCGCCCCAGGATCGAAGAAATCGCAGTTTGTAGATCTCGTATCCGTTGGACATCCCGGCGTGTGTTATTTGAATCTTTTTTCCACCCTCTCTGTGTGATGCGTCGATGCGTTCTAAGCAGCGGAGCGCGAGAGTCGCTGTAGTATCTGATGGAATTACCATCCCAGGCATCGAAACCACGTCAAGGCCACCAGAAGTGTAGATGGCGTTGCGAAGATCCGGATAGTTTGAAGCCCATCTAAAGCTCAACCCGTATTCCTGAGAAGCTCCTGGAGCGAGGGTGAGTGAACTAGCCGGCAGATACCTTCTTGTCAGATCCGTTCCGTCCGAAGAGGTATGCGCAGAGTGGATATAATACTCTAGAAGACCGGCCCATTGTGGTAGGTTCTCTCCATATATCCTTTGACCTTCTCTGTGCCTCCGGGTGAACTCCAAACGTGTATTAGGGTGCGTTGCCATGACCAACATCGAACCCTCGCCATTGGGCCGCTGCCAGTAGACATAAGATCCGTGCTTCGCCACAAAGGAATGGCCGTGCACGCGTTGCTCGTAATTTTGCGTCCGATCATCGCCCCAGAAGGAGTTCATGGGTAATGGCATGCCGATGTCTTCAAAGACAAAGACTTTCGATGTATCGTTCGTAATTTTGATCGTCCAATGCAGCACTGAGCGTGAAGGCTCAGACAAAGCATATGATTCCCTAACAGAGAACCCACGGAAGCCCGTCGGGTGTTTTGAATCACCCTGATAGCTGATAGTGATACAATCTTCAGAGTGTGTGACTGATAGTCGATCCTGCGTAAAGCCGGAGGTCATCGTTGTACCAGCGGCTTCATCGTCGTGTTTGACATAAAAAATGAGGTCTCCTGGAAACTTAGAGTCTTTTACTTTAAAACTAGGTGCTTCAGTAGCGATCAGAACGAAATTGGTGCCATAGGCGTCGGTGGGGTCGCGTATCGTCTCAATGATGGCATTCTTTGGATCAACCTGAACGTAGAAACGATCTGATACCAGGGTGATAGGAGCTTCCTGCATGATTTGTAGAAAGAAACTGGGTCTTGTGTGCACGAAGTGCTGCCAAAAGCGAAGGAGAGATGTAGGTGAGTTTTGTTATGTAGCCCTCGACCCTACGTCTTGTTGAAAACCATCAACTCCCCCTGCTAGACAGGGTACCAGCAGGTGATTTGCGATCAGGCTACGCAGTTTGGCAAGGTTCGCCGGACACGGAGCACAGTTCCGTGGGAATTTTATATTGTCGTTCCATCGTGCCTGCCTGACTTAGCTGGTTCACCAGAAGTGAAAATAAACTCCACCAGTGTGAGCCACATGAAGGTTGCCAAAGCCGCTATCACAGAACGTACACACTCATCACCGACATTATCAACCATTCAAATCCGCAAATGTGCCGCCAGGTGTCGGGTCGGAGCCGTGGCGGCGTATGCACACATGATAGGTCTGGGCACTCGAAGCCCCCTAATAGACGCGTGCCAAAGCCGCCGACACAAAACCAGCATGACTTTTTGATTGCTCATTAAATAATCGTAAGGGAATGTGCCTCCGCAATTCGACCTGAAATATCGCCGCGCCACACATCTAAGTTGCAACGGGGCTGCTATAGCGTCGTTAGTCTCAGCTCACCAGCGGCGGCCTTCAGCTCATCCCCGCAATGCGGAGTCTAGGGTCTCCGCTTGAATCTAGACATCGGTCGGAGGTCATAAATGGAGTCTATAAAACACCAATACTGCTATCAAGTTCATCACAGACTCAAGCCAGCAACAGCAAAACCCTCACAATGACACTATTCCATCTTTCAGCCAAATGGCACAACATGGACGCTCAGAAGCGAAGGGGATTGGAATTATTTCTCATTCTCTGCATGGCGTGGCTTTTCTACGCCTTAGACGGCTCGGTCATCAGCGTTCTTATCACTAACGCCGATTTTAAGAGGGTTCGTCTTTCAATTACCCATGTCATGTCTTTCAACAGTTTCTTCACTCATCTTCCGTATGCGCCAGGGACTAACAGTTGCCTGGTAGACCTTTAAACTTGACGCGAACCGACTTGGGCTATTTGGCCTGCTTCCTGCTGTTGGCGCTCTGATCAGTACTGTCGGGTTTGGTGCACTTATACCAAAGTATACTGGCCGCAAATGGGGAATTCAGATAGCCACGTGCTGCGTTGTGTTAGGCATGATACTTCAAACATTCACTGACAAATGGGGTATGTATCAGTACACTACCCTCTATCAGCTTTCTAACAAAGTATCCAGCTGCGCTCCTTATGGGAAGGATCATAATGGGCTTTGGTGGAGACTTGAACGGTTTGGTGCTTGGCTATTACGTGACTGAGGCATCTCCAAAGAACGTCCGGGGAAGAAGCTTGATTTTTGTTCAGTAGTTCTCGAGTATGTTCCTCTCTATTGCGGGATATTGGGTGGCCTATGGTACGTCGATCGTTGCTCCGACATTTGGTCTTCTCGAGCATTGTACTCACCCTCACTTTGATAGCCCTTGCATACCTCGACCAAGAGAAAGCCTACAGCTGGAAGATTGCGAATTCCCTTCAATTTGCGCCGGCTCTGGTATTCTTCATCCTGGTATTCAAACTGCCCGAATCCCCTCGATGGCTAGCCGGCAAATACCCGGATGACGATCTCCCGATGTTAAAGAGCTTATCGTGGCTTCGTGCTAAGCCCATGGACCATCCTGATGTCATCCTTGAAGCAAAGGAGATTCGGAAATACGACATGTGGGCACGGGAACACGAGTCAATGAACCCCTTGAATCTGTTTTCTGAGAAGCGCCTCAGAAAACGATACGGCTACGCCTTAGTACCTCTCCTGCAACAGCAATTCTCCGGCGTTGGCCTGTTGACTGTAAGTTATTCTCTCTCACATAGTCTCCTGAAGATGCTGATCAACCCCTAGATATACGCTGCCATTATCTACCAACAACTCGGGCTCCAAACGCAGCGGAAACGCTCTACTTCTCAACGCCTGTCTACAGATTCTATATGCCGCAGCCGCTCTGGGGTCCTCGTACTTTGTGGAACGAATTGGTCGTCGCAAGTGTATTGTGTCAGCATCTAGCATACAAACGATTGGTCTGGCATTTATTTGTGGCCTTGTAGTTGGCACCCAGGGGCAGAACAACAAGATCGCGAATGCCTTCATCGGTATGCACAACCCCTGAGTTAGATGGGTTACACCCATTAACAACACTTAGCTGTTTTCATCGTCATAAACACGGCTGTATACTGGCTCCTTTCCACAGGCCCTTGTGTTGTTTACGTCAACGAGATCTTCCCCACCCCCGTACGTGAGATGGGCGTCGGCAACGCCAATGCCATTCCGATTGGCATTGCTGTGGCCTTGGGTCAGCAATTGCCTACTGCTACGGATAAGCTCGGTCCCTATTCTTACTGCATTCTTCTCGGAACTTGCGCGCTTGGAACGGTGCTTTGTTGGGTCTTTGTCAGAGAGACAAAAGGTCTGTCGATTGAGCGCATTGATGTGGTATGTATTACCTGGTTTTGAGAATGTATATATACTAATCTAACGTAGCTCTTCGGAGAAGAAGATCATGTAGCCGAGATGGAGGACCGTCCTGATGGTGTGCACCGGCACAGCTTTCAGCTGAATGAGCAAGCTATCAAAGGCACTACTGAAAAGTATGCTAGTTCTGTTGAACATCGAGAAGTAGACAAGCCATGCTAGAGGACTCTACGGCTAGCGGCTGGAAAGCAGCCTCCGGAGCAGATGTGTCTGTAAGCAGTAACCGCAACAACTATAAGCCTATACGGGAACGGTATATGGGGCCAGTTGACTCTCGTACACGATAGAAGGTTTCTTAAGAGTATACGTCGATACTTTTCTAAGAAACACCTATGTAAGTCTCTGTAGTAGCAATAGTCTAACTTTCAAAGAAATCGAAGTATATGTATATGTACTATAGTAGCAATAAGAGCTTTACTACTATTTATTTAGCTCTACTTAAGTATATTGAAGGACTAGAGTTGAACATAGACTAGTGGGAAAACTTTGTCATAAAGACATTTCAGAGATAGTCTTTATTTTCCTTTGTGCTTGCTTTGTTGTCCTCTTGGTACGAGTATTCGCGTGGTAGAAGGTATCACTATCGTAGCTTTCACCTTTTTTGACATCAATAGTGCCTCAGAGTCACCGCATTCGCAAGGGTTGAGTTTGGCGTACGGTCATTTCAATGGAACTTGTGGTCGTACTCCAGCTAATATTCGTACTTAGTCGTGGCTCACCTGAACGCAGGACTGGCTTTCGATATCGGACAGACCCTAATGCTCTCATCGAAGGCAAGATCTATGCCCATATTGGCCGCTTGCCTGATGTGCAAAGAGCTATAATAGCTGCTGTGTACGCCTTCGCTGATCCTCGCTTCCCAGGGTTACTGTTAGCGAAGCAACCCTTCTCTATGTTAATGTCTCGAATCCCATTGGTCTCGCATTCAATCGGAAACTATTCACCTAAACTCAATCGTTATGTTTCCCCAGCCGAGACGGCTCTGGCATCGCGCTTTAGTCGCTATGGTTGCCTGTCTTCACCAAAAAGAAAAGAGAAGTAACAGCTGTTGTGCTTTGTTAACCAGTGTGAATACACTGTCTAACTCCAGAAAATATATACTGTCACGCGTCGAAAGACCTTTAAGCTTCTCGAATTCTTTGTTAAGGTCTCGGTGTTGCTATACCCTTCAAGCTTTGAAGATATCTGTACGCAACACTGGTAAACGGGAAATCAGGCTATATAGATTATAGAGTAAGAACAGTCAAAAATTCTTGCTAGACTTGGTAGATTACTCTTATTCTTTCATAATCCGCGAAATAGGATTTTACCTGCCAGACAGTATCTCCTTCGCCGCCCTCTCTCCACTACGAATAGCGCCATCCATGTATCCCGTCCAATATTCGCTCGTTTCGGTACCCGCAAAATGCAGTCCATCCGAACTCTGTCTTAAGGCAGCGCCATATCGGCTGAGTATATTTGGCGGCGCAATGGCAGTTGGGCCACCGCGGGACCACTCCTCCAAGTCCCAGCGGAACAAAACAAACTCGGTCACATTGGCTGCACTTGGTCCAAAATATCTCACGTAGTCAGACGTGATTCTCTTCTGGCCCTCCTTACTTGGAAGTTTGTCAAGTGCACGCATCTCATCTCCGAGAATAAAGCCCAAAATTGCGCCAAAGGAGGAGTCATGAGGTGTGCTGTCGAAGGTGACACGGACAGAGCCAGAGTCTGAATTGACCTGGGCGCTTAGGTTCTCCGTTGTTCGCCAAAAAGGAGTAGTGTAGACGGCAATGCCTTTCCCCAATGCCCCCATTTTTGTGTGTTGGTTCAGCCGCTGCCGATTCGCGGGTAGTGAGGGGTTGAACGTAATCTGACGTAGCAACGGAGGCGCCATAGCCAAAACAACGCTCTGGGCTAGTACAGTCCCAGCTCGAGAGACAATTTTGTAGCCTTTATGGTTTTTCGATATACTGACGACAGGAGCCTTAAGAACCACGTGTTCCATGCCGACTGCTTTGGCCAAACGTTCGGGAATGAGACCAGTGCCACCTTTGACGCGCAATTCCTGCGCACCATTCTCAACTGCGATAAGTCTGCCCAGACTTCCAACTGTTGTTTCATTCCCAGCGGCGGCTATGTATGCGATAACATACAGCAACGATATTTCATCGGGTTCGACAGAAAAGATGGCCTTGCAAGCAGTGGTGAGAACGAATCTTGCATCAGAATAATTGGCGTAGTTATCCAGGAAGTGGCCGAAGGTCTGGCTGTCCCATTTTGCAGCCTGAGGATGTGACCAGGGGGCACTGGTATTGATCTCAGCTGCCCAAGCATCCAGTTGCGCTTGCGCAGTCGCAATTTGTATGAGAGATAAAGTATCAACTGGAGGCGCGCCTCCGAGCTGCGGATCAGGACTGAAGACTAGTCGAGTGTCATTGCGCCACAACACTGAGTCTCCCTGGTTGTACGTTGTAAAGGTCTCGAGTCCCAGGTCGGAGATCATCTTGAGTACTTTGTCCTGGGTCGGTCCAACAAATTCAGCGCCCACCTCGGTCACGCCTCCATTGGTGAGTGGATAGTTGTAGACTTTACCACCAACACGGTCTCTGGCTTCCAGGACTACCACAGATTTTCCACCATTGAGAAGGGCTTTTGCAGCTGTGAGACCAGATAATCCTGCGCCTACTACGACCACATCTACTGACTCGGGCACAGCTGTAGAGGATATCGGCTGGAGCAGTGGGGCGAGTAGAGGAATGGACCATGTCAAAGAACGCATTTTATATAGTAGCAATAACGAATCAAGATGTATTGTTGGTAAAAGTTGAAAGATTGTAGTGACTTGTGAGTTGATGCGTGATTGGGAATGACTGTTGCACTTATATACCTCAAGTGGCGGTACAACATCAATGTCTCTGGCTCATTCAATTCGTAAGCTTACTCTGGTCCTGCCTCGGTTCGATTGCGGAAATACTTGGCTTGATAGAGGTTTCCCAATACGAAAATAATCCTGGATGAATGATGCATGAAGGATACACCCTAGGGTGTCATTCGACGCTGTCATTCGACGCTGCTCTGAAAACAGTCTTTAGTCATTCGTGCAACCAATTACTATCGTTGTATTTTCAGCATCCGAATAAAGTGGTCTTCTGCAGGAAGTACCGGGGCATGCGTCTGCCGAGTCAGCGCTGTGTAGCAACAATGCTGTCTCAATTGCTAGGCAGGTTGCCTAACCAGCCACCATCCAAGGGAAGTATGACATAGTGTCGGAACCGAAGAAAAATCCGAGATGCGGAGCAGGGGTCCTGGTAACAAAAAGGAGGCTTTGTGGTTGAGGTCCGTCAGCCGGATAAGTTCGGGGAGCCAAGACATCCGAATCAGGCTCAGCCACCAGGCTACCCCGCGGCACTTGCATTCAGCCACAAAGTGCCTCTAGGTAGCATTAATTACAACCGAAGACCAGGATAAATATCGCACTTTAGTAGATACAGGTTCAGTTGCAAGCTGCGAATATACTTAGTATTCGGCTAGAAAACTATACTGCGTTATCTCCTATTAACGTACCCTACGGGCAAGTTGTTACAGTACTTAGCCAAAAGTCTATTTGCCCAAAACGCACAGGCTATAACTACCCTATAATTCTTAAGAACAGCACCTTCTTTAACACTATACTATGTTAAGGTTATAAACTAAGCAAAGCTTGTAAATACTTCTAAGGTTAGTTCTCTAGGATAAGTGCTAGTATAGGAGGGGTTAGTATAGATACCTAGTAAAACACTATAACAACTATAGGGTTAACAATAAGTAGTACAGATAGTTAATCTGTCTAGCTTAAAAGTTAGGTTAAGTTCTAATAATAAAGTTAATTAATAAGGTTAAATATAATGCTATAAGGGTAGTGTTCCTAATTGCTATATACTATAATAATTATAGTAGCTTACCTAGCTTATTATAAGCTATATAAGCTAAGATTACTAAGCTTAATATAAGCTGTATAAGCCCTTATATATAGTCTACCTAGCTTACTTACTAAGAGGTAAGCTTATTATATAACCTATAATAAAACTGCACTATAACTATACTATATAGAAAGCCTTATATAATTATTATATTAGAGCTATTAGTATCTAAGGCTATTAGTATTCTAGTTAGCTAGTTATAAGTAGATTATAATACTATCCTTTCTTCTTCTAGAACTTACCTTAAGTTTTATTAGCTATTCTTTATAAGTATAGCCTTACTACTACTTAGTTCCTATTATATTATTATATTCTCTACTACTTAAAAGTGTCTATATCTTAGTATTAAAATCTATTACTATAATACTATTATACCTATTTCTTATAATTATTACTTTACTTTAGGCTATAATTATTTTATTATACCTTCTATAAACTACCTAAAATATACTAAGTATATCTATATTAGGTGTTTATATATTAACCTATCTTAAGAGTCTTTAGATAAGATATAGGCTAAATATAAGAAGAAGGTAGAAGAAGATAAAAAGTTATTATCTAAAGTAATTATATAATTACTATATAATAAGAAAATCCTAGCTTAAGTAAAGAATAGAGCTATAAAGAAGGCTAAGTGCCTAGTAAACAAGTTAGAAGAGTTAAGTAAAGATATCTATACTAAGAAGATAAACTGCCTTATAGTAGATATACTAGTAGAGTATTCTTCTATAATATAAGCTATACTTAATTTACTAGATACCTCTATAAACTTTAGAATAAGTTTAGTAGTTATTAGTAATTTATAAGGTTTATAACTAGCTCTTATATATTTTCTATATTAGAGTAGCCTAATTATTTAACTAGGTATTTATCTTTATAGCCTTTCTTTTAATATTATATTATTTCTTTAACTTTCTACTTAGTCTTTTCTTTAACCTAGTAGTAGAAGTCTTTCTAGATTAGTATATTAGGGTCTACTAGTTCTAATAGTAATATATAGAATATAGGGTATATCTTAGTATCTTATAGTAGTTTAAGTTAATAGTTTATAGGGCTAATTTACCTAGAAATAAAAAATAGCCTAACTTTAATATAATTTAGTTTTTTTATTAGTTTTTATATTTATAAGTTTTTTATAAGGAGATAGACTTTATCCCCCTTTTTTAGCTAAGGTACTATTTTTCTTTTCTAATTAATATAAGAAATTACTTATTATTAAGCTTTATTAATATTTTTAAGTAATTTTTAGTATACTTTCTTTAGTCTTTATACTAAGGTTATTACTAAATTTATTTAGATATTACTATTAAGAGATCTTATAAAGAGATTTAGATATCTTTTATAATTTATAAAGAATAGTATTATACCTATTACTTCTAATAATTTATTATTATATATAATTTATACTATAGGTAATAGTAAGACCTAGTTATCTTACTTCTAGTTACTATATATCCTTAAGTATATCTCTATAGTTTAATTTATCCTTTTTATTTATCTATTTATTTATATATAGTATATAGTTAATAGCTTTTTCTTAGTACTAATAGCTACTATAAGTATAGTCTAATAATTTAATATAAAGAGCTTATCTCTATTACTAATAATTAATTCTAGTATACTATAGTAATAGATAATTCTATCTAGAAACACTTATATAACCTACTCTATAGTATAACTATATTAAAATAGTATTATTTCTGCTACTTTAGTAAACCTATCTACTATAATAAAGATTAAGTTATAGGTATATCCTATAATAGGGTCTTTAGAGATTAGTAGTTATATAATAAAGTCTATTATAATATTTATCTATAGTGCTGTTAGTAGCTCTATTACTTATATTTCTTTATACTTTATATATATACTATATATATTCTATTAGTAATTAATATAGTTCTTAATAAATTTAGTAACCTTATTCTTTATATAGCTAAACTTATAATATTATCTAATAAGTTTTATTATTTATATTATACTAGAGTGTCTATAAAGTAGGTTATTATAATAATAGCTTATAATTTTATTTTCTAATTTCTCTAGTACCTTTATAGATATATACTATTCTTATTAGACTTATATTATATTATTAAGCTGCTAAGATAGTCCTAGTAATCTATTCTTATTAACTCTAAGTATAGTAAACTAGTTTATTATCTTTTCTCTAGCTAGATTATATTATTTACTAAGTATATTAGCTCTGCTATTATTTTTTTCTAGAGTATATAGTATCTTAAACTTATACTATTCTAATAGCTTAGACTAATATATATATTATTAGTTAAGTATCTTAGTAGTAGTAAAGTGTACTAGGTTCTTATAGTTAGTATAAATAGTAAGTTCTAAGCAGCTTTCTATATAGATTCTTTAATATTCTAAAGCTAATATAATAGCTAGTAATTCCTTATTATATATATTATATTACTTCTTTAGTTCTAAGAACTTTCTAGAGTAGTAGGTAATTAGGTACTATTATCTATCTTATTCTTATATAGTGTAAGCTTCTAATACTAAATCTAAAGTATCTATCTTAATTTAAAGTAGCTTTCTACTTTTAAATATAATTATTATAGGTAGCTTAATATAGGACTATTTAAGTAATTAGAAAGTATCTTCTTATACTTATTCCTACTTAAATAGTATATCCTTCTATATAAGCTTTATAAGTAGTAAGGCCTTAAGTAAGTAATCTTTAATAAAGTATTAGTTAAAATTAATAAATTCTAGAAATTTTTAAATTCTCTTAAAGAAGTAAGAGTTAGCTAATCTTTTATAACCTAAATCTTTATTTTACTTATCTTAACTCTATATCTTTCTATAATATAGCTAAGAAATTTTACTTCTTTCTTATACTATTTATATTTCTTAGGTTTAAGTTAAAGATCTGCCTTTCTAAAATATTCTAATACTTCTCTAATATAGTAAATATATTCTTCTAGTATTACTAAATATACTAGAATATTATTAAGGTATACTACTACTATAATATCTAAGTATACTCTTAATATATTATTAATAAGAGGCTAATATATAGCTAGTATATTAGTAAGCCTAAATAGTATTACTAAATACTTAAAATAACTATAGTATATTTTAAATATAGTCTTCTATTCTTTACCTTCCTTTATATATATAAAGTTATATACTCTATATAAATTAAGTATAGTAAAGTATTATACTCTAGATAACTAATTCTATAGTTCTTTAATATTTAGTAATAGGTATTAATTCTTAATTATAATATTATTAAGTTTCTAGTAGTTAATATATATTTATAATTTACTATCTTTCTTTAGTATAAAGAAGACTAGAAATCCTACTAGTAATTATAATTTTTATATAAATCTCTTCTTAAGGTTCTTATTAATATATTCTTTAAGTATACTAAGTTCTTTCTTAGATATTCTATATATAGGCCTAAAAGGTAGTTCTTTTCTTTTCTAGAGCTTAATCTTATAATCCTAGAGTTTATACTATAGTAATATCTTTATAGTCTTCTTATTATAGAAGAGTTTTATATAACTCTTATATTTATCTAGAATATTAGAAGGTATACTATTCTTCTCCTTAACTATTACTTTATAACTAGTAGAGTATTCTATATCTATATAGTTAACTACTCTATCTTAGCACGTCTTATATATTAAAGAGATATTATTAATCTTCTTCTTATCTACTAGTTATATTATAAACTATATAGGCTATAATATTGTAGTGCTATATCTATATTAACTTAATAAAAGCTATTAATTCTTCTAATTAATATCTAGATTATACTTTCTTAACTATAAAAGTCTTAAAATAATATTATAAGTAGCTATTCTAAAAGTATCTAGAGTTATTTCCTTATAGTATCTATAGATCTAGAAAGGTACTATAGTTACTTTATATATAATCTTAGATTTCTCTAGTATTAGTTCTTTATTAGCTACTTTAAGTAGGTAGAGTATTATTTTCTAAGTATAGTATAGTCTAGCTAGCTATACTACTTATAAAAAAATATAATTAGATTATACTCTAGAGTCTAAGAGTATATATATCTATCTTCTATTTACTTTAATAAGTAACTTAATTAGTTAGTAATTACTTTTAATACTATTAATAAATTAATCTCTAGTACCTACTAGTACTGCTCTAAAAAAGAATTCTCTTATCTAAAGCTATTACTTTATTTCTTTTCTTTATAGGTCTTATAGTAGAGATTAAGGCAGGTCTACTAATACTAATTAAAGTATTACTTATTTACTACTAGTTCTTATTATCTATACTTAGACTTATTCTAGCTAGAAAAGTATTTATTATTATATTTATCTATTAGGTGTAGTATATAGTAGTCCTCCTTATAATCTTCTTATTATAGTTTATATAGATATCCTTTTAGAAACTATTCTAAATTAAGTTTCTCTAAATAGTATATCTAGTATCTATTATAGTAGTATACTATTTATAATAGTGCTTTATAATATAGGTTTCTAGGGTCTAAGCTATAATTAGGTTCTAGGTAATTATAGTTCTAGCTCTAATATACTTCTAGTTAATAATATTATTAGTATTCCTTATATAACTTATTATACTAATTTTCTTTATTATTATCTACTTTAATAGAGAGAATAATTAGGTCTTAATATAACTTAGTATAGGCTTTATTATTAGCTTTCTTAACTTTATACTACTTATATTCTTAATAGTATATATTATATTATACCTTATATTATATAGTAGTAGGCTATACTAATCTATCTTAATTTTTATTATCCTCTAGGTATTATCTAGGTAGTTATAGTATATTATTCTTAGTATTAGTTATCTAGGTTACTTAGAATTTATAGTATAGAGTTATAGCTATACTAGAAGCTCTTAGAAGTTTAAGATACTCTTCCCTTAATATTTATATAATTATATATTTATAGCTATAAGGGTGTTTATATACCTATAACCTTAAAGGTACTAGTTTATATATAACCTCTAGTTTAGTATCTTTATTATATCCTAACTCTAGATCTTCTATAAGTTATCTAATTCTATTAGTAAGAATTTCCTATTTATTACTAGTATTCTTGCCTTCTAGCCTGCTAGCTAATATATTAATCTATTAGAATACTTTATTCTAGTAATAGTCTCTAGTAAAGTAGCCTAGTTTACTATAGTTATAATAGGTATTACTCTTATTACTCTTATTATTATTATATTCTTTTCTTTTATTCTATTATAGTTTTATAGTTATTAGTCTTTTATTTATATTAGACAGGTCTATTACTTTAGGTCTATATTACCTACTCTAAGTATTACTATAAATATAGTAACTTATATTAGGTTAGTAGTTATTTCTATAGTTACTATAATAAGTATAGTTATTCTATTAGTTATATTATAGTTAAGATAGCTAGCTTATAGCTTAAGTATAGAGATTATTATATAGCTCTTATTAGAGCTTATATAGTTTAATATTAAGGTTAATTACTATATTAATAAGGTTATCTAAGGTTTCTATACTTATACTAGTATATATTAGTTCTTTCTTTATCTTAGGTTTAAGTCCTTAATAAAATATTATAGTTAATATAGTATTATCTTAGTTTATATTAGCTATAAGTTACTATAATTAGTAGTAGATTAGGTCTAATAGATATATTAGATATCTTATCTAGTAATAGTAGGTTTATTTAAGACTTTAAAGATTAGATAGATCTTATCTTTAAAGGTATTAAAGTCTTCTATCTATATATTAACTTTATTAGAAGTATTATTCTTACTATAGAGTTAAATAAAAGATTTAATTAAAGTAAATACTTTTCTATATATATAGCTTACTACTAAGGTAACTCTCTTCTTAGCCTCTACCTTATCTTCTTAGAATATAAAGAATAGGTCCTATTATATTAACTAGTTATCTAGCTTACTATAGTCTCTTTTATAGAGATTAGGTTACTTAATATTAATAGTATTAGTAGTAATAGTTTCTTCTATTATATTAATATTAAAGTATAAGCTAGTAGAAGTAACTCTAGTTTCTAAAGTAGTTCTTATCTTAGAGGTATTTAAAATATTAAAGTTATAAACTAAGTAAAGCTTATAAATACTTCTAAGGTTAGTTCTCTAGAATAAGTGCTAGTATAGAAAGAGGTTAGTATAGATATCTAGTAAAATACTATAATAACTATAGAGTTAATAATAAGTAGTATAGATAGTTAATCTATCTAGCTTAAAAGTTAGGTTAAGTTTTAATAATAAAGTTAATTAATAAGGTTAAATATAATACTATAAGGGTAGTTTTCCTAATTACTATATACTATAATAATTATAATAGCTTACCTAGCTTACTATAAGCTATATAAGCTAAGATTACTAAGCTTAATATAAGCTATATAAGCCCTTATATATAGTCTACCTAGCTTACTTACTAAAAGGTAAGCTTATTATATAACCTATAATAAAACTATACTATAACTATACTATATAGAAAGCTCTATATAATTATTATATTAGAGCTATTAGTACCTAAGGCTATTAGTATTCTAATTAGCTAGTTATAAGTAGATTATAATAGAAACTACTATAAGAAAGTTAAAGGTATATTATTAAAGCTATAATATAAGAAGGTTATTTTTATTATCTATAGCTAGAGTAGTATTAGATAAGGTCTTATTATAGATTAGCTACTAGCTAATATTCCTATAGACCTTATAAAGAAGTTAGAGGTTTATATATTTAAAAATACTATAAACTATTTTAATAACTTACTAATTACTCTAGAGATAAAAGTAATAGAATATATTAAGTACTATACTAATATATATAATTTTATTAGTTATTAGAGTATTCTTTACTTTATATTAGTATAGACTAAAAAAGGTATAAATAACTATTTTAATAGCTATTATTTTTAGAAATATATAAAAGATATTATTATACTTTTTTATTAATATTATAGTATAAAATATACTAATTCTTTAATATTAAAAGGATACTAATTTAATTAGTACTATTTATTATAATCTACTTATAACTAGCTAACTAGAATACTAACAGCTATAGATGCTAACAGCTCTAATATAATAATTATATAGGGCTTCCTATGCAGCATAGTTATAGCATAGTTTTATTATAGGTTATATAACAAGCTTACCTCTTAGTAAGTAAGCTAGGTAGACTATACGTAAAGGCTTATGCAGCTTATATTAAGCTTAGTAATCTTAGCTTACACAGCTTATAATAAGCTAGGTAAGCTACTATAATTATTATAGTATATAGTAATTAGGAACACTGCCCTTATAGTATTATATTTAACCTTGTTAATTAACTTTATTATTAGAACTTAACCTAAACTTTTAAGCTAGACAGATTAACTATCTATACTACTTATTATTAACTCTATAGTTATTACAGTATTTTACTAGGTATCTATACTAATCTCTTTCTATACTAGTACTTATTCTAGAGAACTAACCTTAGAAGTATTTATAAGCTTTGCTTAGTTTATAACCTTAATATTTTAAATACCTCTAAGATAAGTACTACTTTAGAAACTAAAGTTACTCCTACTAGCTTATACTCTAATATTAATATAATAGAAGGAACTATTACTGCTAATACTATTAATATTAAGCAACCTAATCTCTATAAGGGAGACTGCAGTAAGCTAGATAACTAGTTAATATAATAGAATCTATTCTTTATATTCTAAGGAGACAAGGTAGAGGCTAAGAAGAGGGTTACCTTAGTAGCTAGCTATATGCATAGAAAAGTGTTTACCTAGATTAAACTCTTTATCTAACTTTATAGTAAGGATAATACTCCTAATAAGGTTAATATATAGATAGAAGACTTTAATGTCTTTAAAGATAAGATCTACCTAATCTTTAGAGTCTTAAATAAACCTACTATTACTAGACAGGATATCTAATATATATATTAGACCTAATCTGCTGCTAATTATACTGCTAAGTTCTAGTAACTTATAGCTAATATAGACTAGAATAATACTATATTAACTATAATATTTTATTAAGGACTTAAACCTAAGGTAAAAAAAAAACTAATATATACTAGCATAAGCACAGAAACCTTAGACAACCTTATTAACATAGCAATTAACCTTAATATTAAGCTATATAAGCTCTAATAAGAGCTGTATAATAATCTACGTGCTTAAGCTATAGGCTAGCTACCTTAACTATAACACAACTAATAGAATAACTACGCTTATTATAGTAACTATAGAAATAACTACTAACCTAATATAGGTTGCTATATTTATAGCAATATATAGAGTAGGTACTATAGACCTAAGGTAATAGACCTGTCTAATATAAATAAAGGACTAACAACTATAAAGCTATAATAGAATAAAAAGAAGGGATATAATAATAATAAGAGTAATAAGGACTAAACCTATTATAACTATAGCAAACTAGGCTACTTTGCTAGAGACTGTTACTAGAACAAAGTGTTCTAATAGATTAATATATTAGCTAGTAGGCTAGATAGTAAGGATACTAGTAATAAATAAGAGATTCTTACTAACAGAATTAGACAACTTATAGAGGATCTAGAGTTAGGATATAACAAAGATATTAAACTAGAGGTTATATGCAACCTAGCACCTAAGAGGTTATAGGTATATAAACACTCTTACAGCTATAAAACTATAATTATATAGATATTAAGGAAGAAATATCTTAAACTCCTAGGAGCTTCTAGTATAGCTATAATATTATACTATAAACCTAGAGTAACCTAGATACCTAATGCTAAAGACAATATACTATAACTACCTAGATAATACCTAGAGGATAATAAGAATTAGAATAAGTTAGTATGTTCTACTATAGTATAATATAGAGCGCAATGTAATGCATGTTGTTAAGAATATAAGTAATATAAAGCTAAGAAAGCTAATAATAAAGCCTATACTAAGTTATGCTAGGACCTAATTATCCCCTCTATTAAGGTAGATAATAATAAAGAAAATTAGTATAATAAGTTATATAAAGAATACTAACAATATTATTAACTAGAAGTATATTAAAACTAGGATAATAATTACCTAGAACCTAATTATAGCCTAGACCTAAGAAACCTATACTATAGAGCACTGTTATAGACAGCATGCTACTGTAATAGTTACTAGACACACTACTTAGAGAAGCTTAATTTAGAATAGTTTCTAAAAAGATGTCTATATAAACTATAATAGAAAGATTATAAGGAGGACTACTATATACTATACCTAATAGATAAATATAATAACTAATACTTTCCTAGCTAGAACAAGTCTAAGTATAGATAATAGGGACTAGTAGTAAATAAGTAATACTTTAATTAGTATTAGCAGACCTACCTTAACCCCTACTATAAGACCTATAAAAGAAAGAAGTAAAGTAATAGCTTTAAATAAGAGAATCCTTTTTTAGGGTAGCGCTAGCAGGCGCTAGGGATTAATTTATTAATAGTATTAAAAGTAATTACTAACTAATTAAGTTACCTATTAAGGTAAATAGAAGATAGATAAAGGTACTCTTAGACTCTAGAGTATAGTCTAATTATATCTCTTTATAAGCAGTGTAGCTAGCTAGACTATACTCTACTTAGAAGATAACACTTTACCTGCTTAGAGTAGCTAATAGAGAACTAATACCTAAGGAATCTAAGATTATATATAAGGTAACTATAGTACCTCTCTAGACTTATAGACACTATAAGAAAATAACTCTAGACACTTTTAGGATAGCTACTTATAATATTATATTAGGACTTCTATAGTTAAGAAAGCACAATCTAGATATTAATTAGAAGAATTAATAGCTTTTATTAAGCTAATATAGATATAGCACTACTATATTATAGCCTGTATAGTTTATAATATAACTAGCAGATAAGAAGGAGATTAATAATATCTCTTTAATATATAAGATATACTAAAATAGAGCAGTTAACTATATAGATGTAGAACGCCCTACTAGTTATAAAGTAATAGTTAAGAAAAAGGATAGTGCACCTTCTAATATTCTAGATAAATATAAGAGTTATATAGAACTCTTCTATAATAAGAAGACTATAAAAGTATTGCTATAGTATAAACTCTAGAATTGTAAGATTAAGCTCTAGGAAGGAAAGGAACTACCTTTTAGGCCTATATATAGAATGTCTAAGAAAGAACTTAGTATACTTAAGGAATATATTAATAAGAACCTTAAGAAAGAATTTATATAAGAATTAGAATTACTAGTAGGATTCCTAGTTTTCTTTGTGCTAAAGAAAGATAGTAAATTATAAATATATATTAACTACTAGAAGCTTAATAATATTATAATTAAAAATTAGTACTTATTACTAAATATTAAGGAATTATAGAATTAGTTATCTAGAGTATAATACTTTACTGCACTTAATTTATGCAGAGTATACAACCTTATATATATAAAGGAAGGCAAAGAATAGAAGACTGTGTTTAGAATATACTATAGTTACTATAAGTATATAGTAATGCTATTTAGGCTTACTAATACACTAGCTATATATTAGGCCCTTATTAATAATATATTAAGAGTATACTTAGATATTATAGTAGTAGCGTACCTTAATAATATCCTAGTATTTAGCAATACTAGAAGAATATATTTACTATATTAGGGAAGTATTAGAATACCTTAGAAGGGTAGATCTTTAACTTAAACCTAAGAAATATAAATAGTATAAGAAAGAAGTAGAATTTCTTAGCTATATTATAGGAAGATACAAAGTTAAGATAAGTAAAACAAAGATTTAGGTTATAAGAGATTAGCTAACTTCTACCTCTCTTAAGAGAATTTAGGAATTTCTAGGATTTATTAACTTTAACTAATACTTTATTAAGGATTATTTACTTAAAGCCTTACTGCTTATAAAGCTTATATAGAAGAATACACTATTTAAGTAGGAATAAGTATAAGAGGATGCTTTTTAGTTGCTTAAATAGTCCTATGTTAAGCTACCTATAATAATTATATTTAAAAGTAGAAAGCTACTTTAAATTAAGATAGATACTTTAGATTTAGTATTAGGAGCTTGCGCTATATAAGAATAAGATAGATAATAGTACCTAATTGCCTACTACTCTAGAAGGTTCTTAGGACTAGAAGAATAATATAATATATATAATAAAGAATTACTAGCTATTATATTAGCCCTAGAATATTAGAGAATCTATATAGAAAGTTACTTAGAACTTACTATCTACATAGATTATAAGAACTTAGTATACTTTACTACTACTAAGATACTTAATTAATAATAAGTATACTAGTCTAAGCTATTAGAATAATATAAGTTTAAGATACTATATACTCTAGAAAAGAATAATAGCAGAGCTAATATACTTAGCAGACAATATAATCTAGCTAGGGAAAAGACAATAAACTAGTTTACTATACTTAAAGTTAATAAAGATAGGTTATTAGGACTATCTTAGCAGCTTAATAATATAATATAAGTTTAGCAGGAACAGTGTATACCTATAAAAGTACTAGAGGAATTAGAGAATAAAATTATAAGCTGTTATTATAATAACCTGCTTTATAGACACCCTAGTATAACACAAATAATAGAACTTATTAGATAATACTATAAGTTTAGCTATATAAAGGATAAGGTTACTAAATTTATTAAGAACTGTGTTAATTGCTAACAGAATAAGCACAGTATATATATAAAATATAAAGAAATATAAGTAATAGAGCTACCTACAGCACTATAGACAAACATTATAATAGATTTCATTATATAACTACCTATCTCTAAGGACCCTATTATAGAATATACCTATAACTTAATCTTTATTATAGTAGATAGGTTTACTAAAGCAGTAGAAATAATACTATTTTAATATAGTTATACTATAGAGCAGCTTGTATAAGTGTTTCTAGATAGGATTATCTATTACTATAGTATACTAGAATTAATTATTAGTAATAGAGATAAGCTATTTATATTAAACTATTAGACTACGCTTATAGCAGCTATTAGTACTAAGAAGAAGCTATTAACTATATACTATTTATAGATAGACAGATAAATAGAAAGAATAAATTAGACTATAGAAATATACTTAAGGATATATAGTAACTAGAAGTAAGATAACTAGGTCTTGCTATTACCTATAGTATAGATTATATATAATAATAAATTATTAGAAGTAATAGGCATAATGCTGTTCTTTATAAACTATAGAAGATATCTAAATCTCTTTATAAGATCTCTTAATAGTAATATCTAAATAGATTTAGTAATAACCTTAGTATAAAGACTAAAGAAAGTATACTAAAAATTGCTTAAAAATATTAATAAAGCTTAACAACAAGCAATCTCTTATATTAATTAGAAAAGAAAAACGGCACCTTAGCTAAAAGAAGAGGATAAAGTCTATCTCCTTATAAAAAACTTATAAATATAAAGACTAATAAAAAAACTAGATTATATTAAGGTTAGACTATTTTTTATTTCTAGGTAAATTAGCCCTATAAACTACTAACTTAAGTTACTATAGAATGCTAGAATACACTCTATATTCTATATATTGCTATTAAAACTAGCAGACCCTAATATACTAATCTAAAAGAACTTTTGCTACTAGGTTAAGGAAGAAACTAAGTAGAAAGTTAAAAAAATAATATAATATTAAAAGAAAGGATATAAGGACAAATACCTAGTTAAATAGTTAGGCTACCTTAATATAGAAAATATATAGGAGCTAGTTATAAACCTTATAAATTACTAACAACTGCTAAACTTATTCTAAAGTTTATAGAGGTATCTAGCAAGTTAAGTATAGCCTATATTATAGAAGAATACTCTACTAGCGCATCTACTGCAGGGCAGTTTATCTCCTTAGTATAAATATCTTTGCCTAACTCCTCTAACTTGTTTACTAGGCACTTAGCCTTCTTTATAGCCCTATTCTTTGCTTAGGCTAGAATTTTCTTATTATATAGTAATTGTGTAATTACTTTAGATAATAACTTCTTATCTTCTTCTACCTTTTTCTTATATTTAGCCTATGTCTTGTCTAGAGACTCTTAAGAAAAGTTAATGCACAGACGTCTAATATATACATACTTAGTATATTTTAGGCAGTTTATAGAAGGTATAATAAAATAATTATAGCCTAAAGTAAAGTAATAATTATAAGAAATAGGTATAATAGTGTTATAGCAATAGATTTTAATACTAAGACGCAGACGCTTTTAGGCAGCAGAGGATATAATAATATAATAGGAACTAAGTAGTAGCAGGGCTATGCTTATAAAGAATAGCTAACAAAACTTAAGGTAAGTTCTAGAGAAAGAGAGAATAGTGTTATAATCTACTTATAACTAGCTAACTAGAATACTAATAGCTATAGATACTAACAGCTCTAATATAATAATTATATAGGGCTTCTTATATAGCATAGTTATAGCGTAGTTTTATTATAGGTTATATAATAAGCTTACCCCTTAGTAAGTAAGCTAGGTAGACTATATATAAGGGCTTATGCAGCTTATATTAAGCTTAGTAATCTTAGTTTATGCAGCTTATAATAAGCTAGGTAAGCTACTATAATTATTATAGTATATAGTAATTAGGAACACTACCCTTATAGTATTATATTTAACCTTATTAATTAACTTTATTATTAGAACTTAACCTAAACTTTTAAGCTAGACAGATTAACTATCTATACTACTTATTATTAACTCTATAGTTATTATAGTATTTTACTAGGTATCTATACTAACCCCTTCCTGTACTAGCACTTATTCTAGAGAACTAACCTTAGAAGTATTTATAAGCTTTACTTAGTTTACAACCTTAATACTATTTTAATAGTATATTTCTACTTAATAAGAAATATAGCTATAGAATTCTAGAGTATAACTTTTTTATAGACTTTAAGGTCTATATTAATAAATAGTCTAATAATAATAATAGTATTTAAAAAGTATTTTTATTTTAATACTAACCTATTTAGAATATTCTAGTTTAAAAGAGTAGTTCTAGAGCTTTACTTTTAGGCTAGTCTTCTCTACTTTTACCTTTACCTATAGTATATCTCTTAACTAAGAAAGTATTAAATTTAAGTAGACTATAGGCTTACTAAAATAGTAAAGTCTCTAATAATTAAAAGTATTAGATTCTATAGAGTAAATTTTTATATATTAATACTAGTACTTTAATTATATATTTTATTTCTATAATACTATTATCTTTATAATAATATTACCTAGTCTCTTTACTAGCTTAAACTTAGTATATACTATTCTTTAAAATATACTAAGCCTTTATAATATTTTTTACTATAAGTAGAAAAATACTATTTATTAAAAAATAAGTAAAGTACTTATTTTTAAGTAGTTCTATCTCTATATATATATTTTAATACTATATTAGTACTCTTAGGTTATATACTCTAGCTTTCTCTATATACCTAGAACTATATTCTATTAAAAATTATATATACTTTATAGCTTTCTTATTTATCTTATATAAAGCTTATAGCCTACTATCTATATCTAGCTTCTTAAATTTAGTAATATATTAATCTAAAAATTTAATAAGTAAAATAGAAATAAAGATAATATAATATACTTAGATAAATATACTAGTCTCTTTTTATAACTTCTTAGAATTAATAGCTATAAGGCCCTTCTTAACCTAGTAAGAGTAGATAATTTTACTTTCTACTCTTTAGCTTTCTCTTCTAGAGCCTTTAGGTTCTTACTCTACTTTTTAACTTTAATCTAAAATTCTTTATTCTTTCTCTACTATATATATCTTTAACTCTATAAAAAAGTTTAGTTACTATACTAGATAAGTTAGCTCTAGATATAGATTAGCTAGTACTAAAGTACTAAAATAAGAGTTACTAAAGATAAGAAACTAAATACCTTATAGTTATAAAGTTAGATAAATACCTACTCTATCTTAATATTTAATTATTACTCTTTTTTAGCTTCTATATATATAAATTATTTATACCTAGTAGCTAAGCTAAAAGGGCTACTAATACTAGTCTAATACTATACTACTTATACTATATTATAGCTTTACTAGCCTCTATATTCTTTTTAACTTATATTTTTATATAGTTTATTACTTATATTAAAGCCCTTACTTAATATAAAGATTATATTTCTTTATCTACTATCTTTTATTAGATACTTATAGATTAGGATTATTAGTAGTAGGCTAGTATAGAGTTAGTATCTCTAAGAGATTCTCTAAGTATTTAGTATTCTATCTTTAGTAGCTAAAGTACTATCTACTTTATATTATATAAGTTTATTAATAAGTTTATATTAGTAGGTAAGGTTTATCTAGTTATTAGATATTAATTTATATTAAGTCTTTCTATTACTAGTATAAATTAAATTATTACTTATACTATATCTATATCTAGTGCCTACTTTATATTATCTATTACTACTTTACTACCTAGGTAGAGTAATATATTTCTTCTACCTATCTATATATACTATAGTATCTTTATTTACTATACTATCTACTATCTATATTAAAATAAGAAGTACTTATTAAGGTTATAAACTAAGTAAAGCTTATAGACACTTCTAAGGTTAGTTCTCTTAGATAAGTACTAGTATAGAAAGGGTAGGTATAGATACCTAGTAAAATACTATAATAACTATAGAGTAATAATAAGTAGTATAGAGTAGACTATCTAGCTTAAGAGTTAGTTAAGATCTAATAATAAGATTAATTAATAAAGTTAAATATAATGCTATAAGGGTAGTGTTCCTAATTACTATATACTAAAGAGTATCCTATATTTCTTATAATATTCTATAAAGTTCTATAAGAGGCCCTATAGTTTCTATAAGTAGTTTATAGTTTCTATAGAATATATATATAGTGTCTTACACTATCTTATACTCTTAGTATAGTTTATTTCTATAGGATTATAGAACATTATATAGTCTTCTTAGCCCTATACTATTAATCTATACTTATAACTTTGTTATACTATACCTCCTCCTCTAAGATTATAATACTATTCTCCTTCTTTATAGTTTATATCCTTATAAACTAATAAATAGTTTTCTAAAGTACCTAAGCCTAATATATAATAAAAACCTAAATTAATAATATTAGATATCTTACTATAGTTGCCTACAAGTACTATATAAAGAAGAACTTACCTTATAAGATATCTTTATTATATAAGAAGTATAGGAATTATAAATATAATAGAATAAAGAAGTATAAGCCTATAGATTTACCTATTTCTAACTTCTCTAAGATTAATAATAAGATATTATATCTAGAAGAAATAGAAGATAAGGCTGCTAAAGCTAAGGAAGCTATAATAGCTATCTTATAGGCTACCTGCGCTAAATTAAATAAAGTGTATAAATAAAAGAAATTTCTAAAGTATTATAAATAATAATAGTTTAATATAAGTACCTAATTTATTAAGGATATAGAGCACTTAAAGTAATAAGAGTTATTACTTAATAATATTACTATACTTAAGAATAGGTTAATACCTAGCTTACTTGTACTAGACTAGGTAATATATCTTTTACCTCTAGACCCTAATACTACTAATACTAGTATAATAGCTAGTAATAGTTTATAAAGTTTATTAATAGTTCTTATATATTTTCTAAGTTAGAGTATTCTAACTACTTAACTAGGTACTTATCTTTATATCCCTTCTTTTAATATTATATTATTTTTTTAACTTCTTACTTAGTTTCCTCTTTAACCTAGTAATAGAAGTCTTTCTAGATTAGTATATTAGGGTCTGCTAGTTCTAATAGTAATATATAGAATATAGAGTATATTCTAGCATTCTATAGTAGTTTAAGTTAATAGTTTATAGGGCTAATTTACCTAGAAATAAAAAATAGTCTAACCTTAATATAATCTAGTTTTTTTATTAGTCTTTATATTTATAAGTTTTTTATAAAGAGATAGACTTTATCCCCCTCTTTTAGCTAAGGTGCTATTTTTCTTTTCTAATTAATATAAGAGATTACTTATTATTAAGCTTTATTAATATTTTTAAGTAATTTCTAGTATACTTTCTTTAGTCTTTATACTAAGGTTATTACTAAGTCTATTTAAATGTTACTATTAAGAGACCTTATAAAGAGATTTAGGTGTCTTCTATAATTTATAAAGAATAGTATTATACCTATTACTTCTAATAATTTATTATTATATATAATCTATACTATAGGTAATAGCAAGACCTAGTTATCTTACTCCTAGTTGCTATATATCCTTAAATATATTTCTATAGTCTAATTTATTCTTTCTATTTATCTATCTATTTATAGATAATATATAGTTAATAGCTTCTTTTTAGTACTAATAGCTACTATAAGTATAGTCTAATAATTTAATATAAAGAGCTTATCTCTGTTACTAATAATTAATTCTAGTATACTATAGTAATAAATAATTCTATCTAGAAACACTTATATAAGCTGCTCTATAGTATAACTATATTAAAATAGTATTATTTCTACTACTTTAGTAAACCTATCTACTATAATAAAGATTAAGTTATAGGTATATTCTATAACAGGGTCCTTAGAGATTAGTAGTTATATAATAAAATCTATTATAATATTTATCTATAGTACTATTAATAGCTCTATTACTTATATTTCTCTATATTTTATATGCATACTATACTTATTCTATTAATAATTAATATAGTTCTTAATAAACTTAGTAACCTTGTCTTTTATATAGCTAAACTTATAGTATTATCTAATAAGTTCTATTATTTATATTATACTAGAGTGTCTATAAAGCAGGTTATTATAATAATAGCTTATAATTTTATTTTCTAATTCCTCTAGTACCTTTGTAGGTATATACTATTCTTACTAAACTTATATTATATTATTAAGCTACTAAGATAGTCCTAATAACTTATCTTTATTAACTCTAAGTATAGTAAACTAGTTAATAGTTTTCTCTCTAGCTAGATTATATTGTCTACTAAGTATATTAGCTCTACTATTATCTTTTTCTAGAGTATATAGTATCTTAAACTTATACTATCCTAATAGCTTAGACTAGTATACTTATTATTAGTTAAGTATTTTAGTAGTAGTAAAGTGTACTAAGTTCTTATAGTTAGTATAAATAGTAAGTTCTAAGCAACTTTCTATATAGATTCTCTAATATTCTAGGGCTAATATAATAGCTAGTAACTCCTTATTATATATATTATATTATTTCTCTAGTCCTAAGAATTTTCTAGAGTAGTAGGTAATTAGGTACTACTATCTATTTTATTCTTATATAGCATAAGCTCCTAATACTAAATCTAAAGTATCTATCTTAATTTAAAGTAGCTTTTTACTCTTAAATATAATTATTATAGGTAGCTTAATATAGGACTGTTTAAGCAACTAGAAAGTATCTTCTTATACTTATTCCTACTTAAATAGTATATTCTTCTATATAAGCTTTATAAGTAGTAAGGCTTTAAGTAAATAATCCTTAATAAAGTATTAGTTAAAGTTAATAAATTCTAGAAATTCCTAAATTCCCTTAAGAGAGGTAGGAGTTAGCTAATCTTTTATAACCTAAATCTTTATTTTACTTATCTTAACTCTATATCTTCTTATAATATAGCTAAGAAATTCTACTTCTTCCTTATACTATTTATACTTCTTAGGTTTAAGTTAAAGATCTGCCTTTCTAAGGCATTCTAACACTTCCTTAATATAGTAAATATATTCTTCTAGTATTGCTAAATATACTAGAATATTATTAAGGTATACTACTACTATAATATCTAGGTATACTTTTAATATATTATTAACAAGGGCCTAATATATAGCTAGTGCATTAGTAAGCCTAAATAGTATTACTAAATACTTAAAATAACTATAGCATGTTCTAAACATAGTCTTCTGCTCTTTACCTTTCTTTATATATATAAGGTTATATACTCTATATAAATTAAGTGCAGTAAAGTATTATACCCTAGATAACTAATTCTATAGTTCCTTAATATTTAGTAATAGGTACTAATTCTTAATTATAATATTATTAAGTTTCTAGTAGTTAATATATATTTATAATTTACTATCTTTCTTTAGCAGAAAGAGGACTAGAAATCCTACTAGTAATTCTAATTTTTATATAAATCTCTTCTTAAGGTTCTTATTAATATATTCCTTAAGTATACTAAGTTCTTTCTTAAATATTCTATATATAGGCCTAAAAGGCAGTTTCTTTCCTTCCTAGAGCTTAATCTTGCAATTCTAGAGTTTATACTATAGTAATACTTTTATAGTCTTCTTATTATAGAAGAGTTCTATATAACTCTTATATTTATTTAGAATATTAGAAGGTATACTACTCTTCTCTTTAACTATTACTTTATAACTAGTAGGGCGTTCTATATTTATACAGTTAACTGCTCTATCTTAGCATATCTTATATATTAAAGAAATATTATTAATCTTCTTCTTATCTACTAGTTATATTATAAACTATATAGGCTATAATATAGTAGTACTATATCTATATTAACTTAATAAAAGCTATTAATTCTTCTAATTAATATCTAGATTATACTTTCTTAACTATAGAAGTCCTAATATAATATTATAAGTAGCTATCTTAAAAGTGTCTAGAGTTATTTTCTTATAGTATCTATAGATCTAGAGGGGTACTATAGTTACTTTATATATAATCTTAGATTTCTCTAGCATTAGTTCTCTATTAGCTACTCTAAGTAGGTAAGGTATTATCTTCTAAGTAGAGTATAGTCTAGCTAGCTACACTGCTTATAAAGAGATATAATTAGATTATACTCTAGAGTTTAAGAGTGTATATATCTATTTTCTATTTATTCTAATAAGTAACTTAATTAGTTAGTAATTACTTTTAATACTATTAATAAATTAATTTCTAGTACCTACTAGCACTGCCCTAAAAAAAGATTCTCTTATCTAAAGCTATTACTTTACTTCTTTCCCTTATAGGTCTTATAGTAGGAGTTAAGGCAGGTCTGCTAATACTAATTAAAGTATTACTTATTTACTACTAGTCCTTATTATCTGCACTTAGACTTATTCTAGCTAGAAAAGTATTTATTATTATATTTATCTATTAGGTATAGTATATAGTAATCCTCCTTATAATCTTTCTATTATAGTTTATATAGACGTCTCTTTAGAAACTATCCTAAGTTAAGCTTCTCTAAGTAGTATGTCTAGTATTTATTATAGTAGTATGCTGTCTATAACAGTGCTCTATAATATAGGTTTCTAGAGTCTAGGCTATAATTAGGTTCTAGGTAGTTATTATCCTAGTTCTAATATACTTCTAGTTAATAATATTATTAGTATTCCTTATATAATTTATTATACTAATTTTCTTTATTATCTACCTTAATAGAGAGGATAATTAGGTCTTAATATAGCTTAGTATAAGCCTTATTATTAGCTTTCTTAGCTTTGTGCTGCTTATAGTCTTATTAGCATATATTATATTATACCTTATATTATTCTCTAGTAGAATATGTTTAACTAAATTAATCCTTATTATAATCCTCTAGGTATTGTCTAGGTAGTTATAGCGTGTTATTTTCTAATATCTAAGTTGCCTAAGACTTATAAGTCTGTGTCTACAACCTTATAGGCGCTAGTTTATATATAGCTTCTAGCTTAATATTCTGCTTATATCTTAACTCTAGGTCCTCTATAAGTTGTCTAATTCTATTAGTAATAACTTCCTATTTATTACTAGTGTCTTTACTATCTAGTCTATTAACTAATATATTAATCTATTAGAATACTTTATTCTATTAACAGTCTTTAGCAAAGTAGCCTAGTTTACTATAGTTATAATAAGTTCTATCTTTATTACTCTTATTATTACTATATCCCTTCTTCTTATTCTATTATAGCTTTATATTTATTAGTCCCTTGTTAATATTAGACAGGTCTATAGCCTTAAGTCTATAGTAGCTACTATAAGTGTTACTATAGATATAGCATCCTATATTAGGTTAGTATTAGAGACTATATTATCTATAGTAAAAGTTATTATTATACTATTAGTTGCGTAGAGCTGTAGGTAAGTAAGTAATATAAGTTATATCTTATATATAAGGGTCTTCTCTTAGTTCCTATTAAAGGTTATAGAGCTTAATATTAATACTAATAAACTTATTAATAAGTTTATTAAATATATTAGTTACTATAGTAGTCTATATAAGCTCTTCCTTAACCTTAGGCTTAAGGCCTTATCTAAATATAGTTATTAGTATAGTGTTGTCCTAGCTAGTAAATATAGCTAGCTACTAAAACTTAGTAGTATAGTTAGTAGCTAATATAGTCTATTAGATATACTAAATATTATAATAAGTAATAGTTAGTTTATTATATACTCTAAATACTTATCTAATCTGTTTCTTAAATAGGTTAAAATCCTCTATCTATAGGTTAATATTAGTTAATCTGCCTTCTCTATAGTAATAGTAGATAAAGAGCTTAATCTAAGTAAAGGTATAATTCTTTATAAATATAGCTATAAAGGTAACTTATTTTTCTTTAGAGATGTGTTCTCCTTAGAATATAAAGAATAGATTAAACTTTATAAGCTAGTCTTTTAGCTTCTTATAAGTACTATTAAAGGTCTTAGGTTTAGCTACTAGGTAGACTAAGCTATAGTTAGGGGCCTAGGCCTCCTCTTCTATATTAAAGTTATTATTAGCTATATAGTATAATATATTAGAGTTGCTAGAGGTAGCACAGGATCCTAAAGTAGTACTTATCTTAGAGGTGTTTAAAATATTAAGGTTATAAACTAAGCAAAGCTTATAGACACTTCTAAGGTTAGTTCTCTTAGATAAGTACTAGTATAAGAAGGGTAGGTATAGATACCTAGTAAAACACTATAATAACTATAGGGTAATAATAAGTAGTATAGAGTAGACTATCTAGCTTAAGAGTTAGTTAAGATCTAATAATAAGATTAATTAACAAGGTTAAATATAATACTATAAGGGTAGTGTTCCTAATTACTATATACTAAGGAGTATCCTATATTTCTTATAATGTCCTATAAAGTCCTATAGAAGGCCCTATAGTTTCTATAAGTAGTTTATAGTTTCTATAGAATATATATATAGTGTCTTATACTATCTTATACTCTTAGTATAGTTTGTTTCTATAGGATTATAGGACGTTACGTAGTCTTCTTAGCCCTGTACTATTAATCTATACCTATAACTTTATTATACTATACCTCCTCCTCTAAGATTATAACAGTACTCTACTATCTCTACTGCCTATCTATATTTATACTAGTCTATACTATAAGCTTTAATCTAGTATAGATATATATTTACCTATACTATACCTATTCTAAGCTGTGTAAGTATACTACTCTTCTTACGCAATAGCTAGTTATAGAGTTATTATATATACTTTCCTAGCAGTACTATATTAATTTACTTAGAGTAGCTTTCTACCTTCTATAGCACCTTCTTAGTGCTGCCTTACTTATATATAATATTATGCGTAGTTAATTATATTCTAGGAAGTTATATTTATAGTATAGTATTTAGTCTTATTAATGTCTTTACCTCCTGCTTAGCAAGGCGTGCAAGCTTACACTCTTTGCTTGCAGGCAGCTACAGCACTGTTACTATATTGCTATCTCTTCTTAGTGTCTGCACAGTCTTATAGCACTAGCTAATATAGCTTTAACCTAACTGCTGTTAAGGTCTTCTTAGCGTAAGCACAGCTGCTTTGTTTCTTATTATTAGTACAATGTTACAAAACCTAAGCTTTAGCAGCCTACCCAGCGCCTTAGCCATTGCCGCCAGCTCTGCTAAGTACCATACTCTCTTATCAATCAAAAGATACAACAAGCCAACCGGTGTAAAGCTGCCACATTTACAACATATAAATGCACAACCTCCAAGTGCTCCTCCATATTGCAGCCAATCACCTCACTTATAGATTCCAACTCAGATTCCGCATAAGATGCAGAAGCGTCTGCTTTTCTCAGCAACACTGTCATTGCCTAGATTCCCTCGCTTTCCCTTCATCATCGCGTTAGAGAACTTGCTAGCGCATCAAATCTTGCAGCAAAGATAGCACGCAAAGAAGTCAACGCCAGATATCAGCTATTTCAATTCGGCCGGCCTGTCTCGAGCAGAATTATACTCTAGCCACATCTCTATCTCGAGAAGATCCCTCATGTCGTAACCTTTCTCTGTCACTTTGACAAGGCCCACATAACTAGTTTAGGCACCATTAATACGCCGGCCAGGTTCATCGATCTTGTAATAAAGCTCACAACAGGTGCTGCGGAAAGCGATGCGTGACCCATAGCTAAGGTTGGATTGGATCTCTAGCAGCATTTCCACCGGCAAGCTCGGTAAGGATAGTGCTGCCATTACAGTAGGCTGTAGTATGTCAAGGTAGAGAAGGTTCAGGTAAGCTCATCAAAGGCTATGCAGTCTTAATACAACTTGTTGTAAGACAAAACTGCAGAACAGCTAATAGGTGGAAAATTCAGCATAGAAATTCTAAATAGCACCAAAGCCAGCCAATTTGCCTTCCAAGCATAGTAACGTTGGACAACTACAAGAAGTATCGCCGAAAGCGGACCTCGCTTGATTCCTTGTTGGCTTTCCCTACTTTCGAGATGCAACCCAAAGTGTCAATGTAGTAGAGCCCGCATGCGTCCATTTCCATCCTTAAAAAATATAATATTTCGTTCAACCCAGTTACACTGTAATGACCGTGTTCCAGCCTCCCGTCTCCTCATATAGCTCGACCATTTTCATTAATCCAGAAATGGATAGTGACAAACAAACGCTACTCAAACTAACAGGGCTAGAACAGTTAAGTGAAGCAAGCGCAAGCGAGCATTATTGTAACAAGACTAAGCTTTCTCGGGAAGCGCATAGCTATAGCTCGGTGACAAGGCCCTCGAAAAACGCTCGCTCAACTCGTTGCAAACACTCGCTTATTATAACTGATTGACTCTGTTTATTCTAAGCGGAATATCCGGCTCCTTGGACCAATGACGCTAGTCAAGATAAGCCACAATACGGCGTGTCACGTCACAGCTTGATTGCAATCGTATTCGTTTTAACTCGATACGTCACGGTGATGAAGCCACCGAATGACGAACTTGTTTGTATCTCGCTAGGCAAACAAACCCCACTGATCTTCAGTTCTGAAAGCAGAGAAGTTGAGGATAGCATCCCGACGGCAACTTGAATGCACATGCTGCTTGCAAGTTGTAACACGGCATATTTGAAGGATTTCTACTACACTGTTCCAAGGATTACATGATCCCTCATATGCGGTACCCCGGGAACGTTGTTGTTGACAAGGCGTAGCGATGGAAAATGGGCATCTGGGGCGCAGGAGCATCCCGTGAGTGAGAGGCAGCCGCGCATTGCGAGACACAGAATCTCCCATGGTGGCTCCCCAACGACACTTCAGGTCTTCACTGCGTCGTTCTTACACGGTCAACTCTGTGTGTCATGGTGCAACTCCTCCATTCTATCACCATACCGGCAAAGCAGCTAGCGACCATGCATGACGTTACAGAATCGCCTTCCCCTTTTCACCACATCGGAAGTTCATATGATCGTTTCGTTGGTCAGTACTCCGTCAAGAATTGCATACTTCCACGTTGGCGGCCCTGCGTCTGACGGAACATGAAGATCCAATTGTGCGTGGTAGTCCCTTTCACCGGAACAGCTGGTAGATGTGACAGAATTTTCTTGGCCTCTCTTTACGGCGACAGAACATATACGCGGTGGCACGTTTCAAACCCAATCTTTATCCCATCGTACGAGAGTTGTTTCTTCCAAGGACGGTGAGCGCAGGTGTCCGGGTTGCAACATGAAGATGCTGCATCCACGCAATCGTCATCGTTCTGGCGAATATAGAGCAATGGAGCGGTCAAGCCTCAAACACACTTGAAATCAGGTGAAACATGCGTCGGAGAAGGCAACATATGTTTATTGATCTCGTAACCATTCTATGTATAACTTGTGACCTTGGACCTCCGAGTAAGAAATAGTGTAATATCTGATACTGAAGAGTTTTCGTTGATGGTGGTCTAAGTTCCCAGGCTGCAGTGTTCCGTCAATACAAGAATACAAGACAAAGTATCGCAGAGTAACTCACCTCAGTGTTGCAAATGGATCTAGCAGAAGGTTAATACCCTCTCCCAGAATGTAAACTTGAATATCGTTTAGGAGCCTCGCGAATTGCTTGACCTCAGGTAGCCGTTTTGCATCGAGCTTGATGTCTTCAAGAGAGAGGTGCCGCACTTCCTCCTCTGCACAACATCAGCAGATGCTGTTGTCGAAATCATTATCACTTACCGGAGTACATTGCTGCAAAGGCACCCAAGATAACGCGATCCTTATTCATGCGCGGCTTGAGCGCAAGTAGCATTACCGCGACTGGAAGAGCCCACCGTCCAGGAAACCATGTTTCCGCAATTGCGATAGCTCTTCGGACATCAGAATGATCTGAAAGTCTGACGTTATTGCGTATGCCGAACGGGACCCGGGTTTCAATAACTCGGTCTGCCCATCGATCCCAAGAGACTTTACTCCCGAATTCAGGCATGAGCTCGAACAAGCCACTATCTTTCAAATTCTGCATAGTCGCTTGAGAACAAATGCCGTTAATGTCGATACGCCCTTGGGAGAGGTACTCTTCCAAGTAGTATCCTCTAGAACCCTGACGCAATTCCCGGAGATATGCCAGGGTTTTCTGGATACATCATCCCGATCTACGATACAATCGACATTCTTTGTCCAGCGACGACTTCTATGGGTAGCTGCTCTTAGGCAGAGTCACATGTGCGCTGAGCAGGTCGGTTGATGATACAGCACCTGGTGAGAAGTACTGTATCCAAAGGGGGTTGTGAACAGGAATGGGGTCGAGGTTGTGGATACGATGAAGGACACTGTTCTTCCCATTATTTCTTGCCTGAGCTGAAACTCCAGGACCAACTCTGAATTCCGTACAAGCTGGAACTTGAGATGCTACCCGCTTCACAGCATCACGACAGGATTCGCAACTCCTCCATTCATTTCCCTTGAGTATATGATCAGCCTGCATCCGGCAATGACGATTGCCCGCGAGCTGTTGTAGGGACTCGACGTCCACTGGCTCAGGCTCAGCTGAAGCAGCGCATTCGGTTGCCTCGTATATGGTCGGCACCGGTGCAACCTCATCTTCCAGAGGGCCCCGAGTCGCTCGCACGTGACCAGCTGAAGAGAATCCAGAACCTGTGGCTCAACAGAGAACTCTTCGCATGACTCAACGGGGTCCGGAGTTTCGCATGACTCAAGTGCAGGAGGTTCTTCGCATGGCTCAACAGGGGGTTCTTCGCATGGCTGATGCACAGACGCCTTATCGTATGGCTCGGGAGGAGGCAATTCGAGATTCGTTTCAATGATTTTTTCTTTGGCATAATCGACATCAATAGAGCAAGAAACTCGACTCCCTGCTGGCAAAGGATGAGCATGACCTGTCTACAGGGAATAATCAATGGAGAAGGGATAGCATATGGAGACACAAGCAAATAAGTTAGAAGAGGGGATGTTTGTGTTCCACTCGTTCTGTCCGTGTACCACGCCACTCAGCGTCCAGCACGTTGCATGCGTTATTACAATGTCTTGGCGAGATAAGGACTGAACGCGGAAGACAATTGGGATCGTGATCATGAGTTCCACAGAATGCGGATACTTCGCCGGGTGAACCGCGCGCTATTTCTTCACACCACCGTGCCTACCGATGTGGTAGAAAAGGAGAAAGCAAAACCCTGGATACTCGCTTAGTCGTTGAGGCCGCGACAACAGCTGGGCCACCTCTGTCAAAGCAGAATCATTCGAGATCATTGGATCCCTGAGCATGCACAATCAATGACTAGATTCTCGACATGTCTCGCAGAGCCAAATCATGTCAGCCTGACAACCAATCATACTCACGCATTTCACATTTATGACAGCGCTTGATCTGCGAGATTCGCACGTGTCATTGACGAGCTAGCCGCGGTGTTCCGCATTGATCTACAGGTACACGATAAAGCCTCTCCTGCCCTTCCTGCGCATTGATAACAGCGATAGTCTCCCTTTCAACCAAAGCTCCGGCACAGCGCACTCTGGCCCCTCTTTGCTCAAGCTTGATTGCGTCGTGTTCATTATGACTCGATGCGTTACGACGATCTTAAGCGTTCTAGCTCACTAAGCAGACAAAGCCAACTGATCTTCAGTCCTGAAAACGGAGAAACCCAGATTCGCATCACGACGGCAAATTGCAATGCAAAAGCTGCTTGCAGCTTGTAACATGGCATGGCTGAGGAGCTTCAACCAGACTGTTCCAAAATTACATCTGGCATTCCTATAGACCCATTATGGTCCCCAATCTGCGGTAAGTAAGAGTTGTTGAAGTATAAAGACTCTCACTGTAAAGTATTTATACGTATTCACCTCACATTCCTCCAAGTTTACATCAATCCTGAGCTCAGACAAGCTCACGCACTTGTCGGAAAACTTAAGGCAGGCCCGGGATACTTTATCAACAAATTTACTATCATGGCAGGACACAACGACGGCATTCCTTTCGTTAGAGATATTTTAGCCGGCATCGCAAGTGTTACTATCGAGGTAGGCAAAGGTGCCATCGGGGTTGGGGCACAGACTTTCAATGGCGCCGTAGGAGATGACAGAACGAAGGAGATTGAAGGGAATTTCGCAAACGAAGTTATCAACAAAGCCAAAGACTTCCTTCAACACGCCAACCATGATCCAGTGAGACATCTCGCAGCTGCAATTTTGGACCTGGTTTGTCCGGTAGTCGCGCTGATGGACCCCAGAACACTTTTGACGTCTCTTCTGAGAGCTGGTAGGTGTGTAACCAATCGAATATGCAACGTCGGCACGAACGACACCACCCATTCGTTGACGGCTATCTTGCAGGATTCGTTGACCCTGGTCCTTCCGGCACTGGAAAACATCAATCCAGAATTGGTCCTGGCTACAGCCGTTAAGCTTTCAAAGATGGTGGTGGAAACGGTGCTGCTTAGAATCGGCCAAATTGGAGTCATCATGGCGGGAATATACAGCAACGAGCTCAACCCCACAACGCTTGCATTCTTCTGGAATAATCGTTCCGAGCTCGCGAGCTTTCTGTTGGACATAGTTGAATGCGCCAAGTGCTATGCTTCAGCCATGTCCCTTGACGGAAAATACGAGCCCAACTGTCTCCACGGGCAGGAGAACGAATTCGACTTCTCCCAAGCCATGAACCGGCATGCGATTATATGTCAGATTCAGAGACTGGCCAAATCCTTGATCTTCATCCTGGAAAGTGCGACCATGGCGACCCCTTTCACTGCAATCGACATGACTGAACGGACGCGATTGCAGAGCGACGTCGGCTGTGAACCGGGAACAGTTATCGAAGTCAGACCAGCTGGTTGGCAGAGAGTCATCCATCCGCAGAATGGACAATGGGCACGACCACCAACATCATCGGCGGGAGAGGCAGAGAAATTGCCTCTAAACAAAAGTCCCAAACACACAAACGCAGACAAAGTCAAAGTCGGTACTGAGAAATGGATCTTCATCAATGGAATCGCCACGGAACCTTTCTGGCTGCATCTCGCGTGCAAGAAACTAGCAAAATGGTCGTCAAGAGAGGTTACCGGGGTATACAACAGAGGAGACGGTATTCTATGGGACTTGATCGAATGCGGGGGCGAGAGAGATGAGAGAGGTGTTGGCAATGTCCAAAGCCAGAATAATCTCATCCAAATGACCATGAGCAGTCTGCGAGCCCAGGAATCACTAAAGAATCAATTAGAGGCCACCTTGCAGAGACCGACTATGGGCCAAGGAAGTTATTCACACATTGTGATGATTGCCCATTCTCAAGGCTGTCTCATTCTCCGTCTAGTACTGGAGCATCTAATTGCGAACAACGACTTGGACATTCGCACGTCGATGCTTCAACGGCTTTGCATCTTCACGTTTGGCAATCCGAGCGTGAACTGGCAGTTCCGCGACGGCAGCCAGCTGAGTTCGTATGTCCGCCGTACGGAGCATTTCGCGAATGAGAAAGACTTTGTTGCGAAGCTCGGAGTCCTGAATGGCCATACGTGGCAGGGCTATGGAACAGACGCCGTGTTTGTCAACAAACAGCCTGACTGGGCTGGTCATCTCTTCGGAACGCAGTACAGTCTGGATCCGAGCCATTACAGAGACAGGGACAGACCAGCTACGGCCAATCCAACGGGACATTGGTCGTGGTTGCTCCGATGTAGGGATGGAGTCTCTATGCCACCACTGGGCAATGTAATTCAAGTTGCCCCGGCGTAGACTGAAGAGGAAAAGGAAATAGTATTTTGATAGTAAATATAAGTCCAACCGCCAAGCACGACTTACATATTGTGGGATTTCTTGCAGAGATGTCAACAATGAAGCTACAATCAAGCACTTTGATCGGCTTGACGATCGTCAATTCGATCAATCCAAGCCTCGTCCTAGTATTTTTGCAATCAAATCAAGCCTTAATACGAAGCTTGATTGGTCGGCTTGATTGGCTTGATGTTTTAGTGTTGCGGGAGTGTTTAGCAACATGTTTAGCTTCGATTTCAATGCGGCTATTAAGTTTTGCTGTACGAGCGATCTGGCCATACTTTCTTGGTTGGTTGGTTGGTTGGTTGATTTTTGCCTAAGGATCTGCGTCTGCTCTATAAACCGGAAGGCTTTGGTTGCTAGCTGTGGCTTACTCAAGATAGCCTGGTGGTTATGTCGTCCAGAGAGGTTGCCGAATATCTGGTTCCGGAGGTCCTTGTACGTCCTGCAGCGGAGGACGTGGGCGACGGTCTGATGTCTCGCAGCACGGGCAGCGAGATCTGGTGACGCCTGATGCTCTTCGACTGAAGAGAAAGTCGTTCAGTCCGATCTTTTCAGTGCGCAGCTGCACCTGCAGCGCGTTCTGTCGTTTGTTGAGTCCCTCGTGGAGCTGTAGCACCTTCTTGGTGGGCAGCAGGGTGTGTCTGTATGTCGCTCGGCCTTTGGTCTCTGCTCGCCACTTGGCTCTCCACGCTCGCTCTGTCTGTGTCTTGCACTATATCTTGGCGGTCCATCTAAGTGGATGGAGTCTAGGCGGCGCGTCTGCCGGTTGGCATCTGCGGGCGGTCCTCTCTCCATTGGGTTGCTTCCTTGGCCGCTGTGTCCGCAGCTTCGTTTCCTGAGATTCCTACATGGGCAGGGATCTATCTTACAGTTACTGGCCGTCCCAGATCCTGGAGCTCCTAGACTTGTCGTGCGATCTCCTCAAGGATGTAGGCGCCAGATCATCCCTCTGCCTTGGCTATGGACCAGATGGTGGCCTGGTTGTTGGTGTAGATGGCGACCTTCCTCCGTTCGCCGCCTCGTCCTGTGTACTCTTGTGCTATCTGTAGTGCTAGACTTATGCCTTGTAGCTTAGCGGCATATACTGTTAAGACTGTATCTAGGCTCTATGTATATTGTGCAGGTCTGCTGCGTAAGTAGACATACTACTGCTGCGCCTATCTTACCGTCTATGCTGCTGCCGTCTATATAGATGCCTGTATAGATGCCAAGGCTCTAACCTATCTCGTTCGCTCTGTTGTGTTGGTAACGCGCTTTGTTAGCGTCCTTGTCTATATATATCTTAGGACTAGTTCGCTATATAGGGGTTATAAAAGGTAGGATAGACTCCTGCGCAGGCTTGTTAACAAATAAATTAAATTAAATTAAACTAAACCTTTAATCTAATTTAATTTACTTAATAACAAGCCTGCTCCTGCAGGCTGAGGCTATATCCTCTTCTATTCTGCATGTTGTTATAGATCTTTTGCTATAAGTTGGCGTGTCTTATACAGGTTCTGCCTATAGTAGTAGGTTGCATGTTACTTATCCTAAGGCCAACTATATCTGCAATGTCCCTATACAAGAGAAGTTAGATAATAACATCTAACCCAGATGGGTAGGCCAACCATTCCAATGGTTGATTTAGGGGTACGGATTTGTTAGGGACCAGGGCTACAGATTTGCCGCGGATATCTTATCATGGGTACGGTTGGTTTTTCTCCCAACTACGGTCGTTCTGCAACAACAGATTGGATCTGCTTCAAACTTGGACATATGTTTTGCGACAATAACCCGCATTACCTGTGCAAGTTGTAGCGAAATCGGCTTTGTAAATCATGGGGGTAGGGTTTAATGTTGTGGTTAGGGTTGCGCTAGCGCGCGGACAACAACTGCATCAACACAGCAGAACATCAACACTGTAAACACCAACGCAAGAAAGTAACACACTAAATGCACAGCACAGAGCAATTGATTACAGCACACTATGTGCCTGCAAAAGGCTTACAGAGCTCGATCAAGGTAAGCTGGCGCATTGCACGGGCGGCCGCAGGGCTGTTTGTAGTCCTTTGGGAGGGCGCAGGCTTGACGCTGTGGTTGTCACCATCTTCGCCGTCTTCCAGCTCGCTGTCTTCAATCTCCTCCACTTGCGTCGCTGATGTCGGCGTGTTTGCCTCGATCGACAGCGTTGCCTTCTCGCTGATGGATCCGCCAGAGATGCCTTCTGAGCCTAGCCAGGCGTCCAAGGCCATGCTTGCTTTGTGGGCCACCGGATTCGCCTTCGCAACCAACGTGAGCCAGATGTGCCAGAAGGGGATGCGGAGATCGTTCTCGACCCACGAGTTGGAGATGATGTCGTGCGGCATCAGGCAGAGCATACCCCAGCCAAGCTGCTTGGCTGCTTCGTACCAGCGGAGCGCTTGGTGCAGCCGCTTCTTGAATCGCTGACGCTGCTGACGCCCCGACGTAGCGGTGACGGACAGCAGCAGGGCGTCCATGGCCTCGGAGCTGACTTTGCCCCTGCCGCCTCGGTTCTTGGCATCCCTGCTGCGGGCGACGTCTTGCTCCTTGATCTGGTCCATCCTCTCGGTGTACGCCTTGCCGAGGAAAGCCATGGCCCAGCGGTACTTGATATGGATGATATCCAGCTCCTGCTCGTAGCGATCGCACAGGCTCCAGGCGGAGGCGAGCGCGCTCTTCGGCACCGTCGAGGCACTGCTCTTCTGCGACAGCGACCAGCGGGTGCGCGAGGAAGCGGGCGGGCGATCCTCCACGGACTCCTGCGCAAAGGGTGAACCTTGTGTGCGCCAGCTCCGCAGAAAGGCAGCCGCAGAGGCCTGGGAGGTATTATTGCCGATGGAGCGGGCCTTGTCGAGCATGCCAGAAGCTGTCAGGTAAGGCGCTGGGGCACTGCTGTACAGGTTGTCGCCATCATCGACCGGCTGCTTGAGGATCCAAGAGATGAACGGCTCATCCTGCCGCGAGATGGAGGCATAGGCACCGTGTTCCCTGCGAGACGCTGAGTCGGGCGGCGGTACCAACCCAAGGTCCTGTTTCTTCTGCGCTCGTATGAGCTCCAGCTTCCTGGCGCGCTCCCGCTCAGCACGGCGGTTTTTGTTAGAGACGCTTGTGATCTGGGCGGGTTCCTCCTGTCCAACCTGTCCATGGACGGGCTCTTTGGGGTCCTCGGCCGCCTCGGGTTCGCAGGGCGGCGCAAGCTGCTCAGGTTCCTCCGCTTCGTCCTCTGCTTCCAGCGGCGTCGCAGGGCTGGGAGGCTCGGTGGCTTGTCGGAGGCGCTTCAACGGCCGCGCTGAGCTGGATGCAGCAGCACGCTTTGTCGACGGTGGTGGGGAATCGCGGGGCCGCTGCGCTGAAGGGGGTTCCTTCTGGAAGCCGTCGCTCGGGCTGCTGGCAAGATCCTGCGCTGCAGAGACCAGCCGGGCCCAAGCATCAGCAGGCAGCGCGTCCTCGTCGAGCGTCTCCTTCAACAGCCATATCGCCGACAGCGCGGAGTGGGCGACAAAGACAGGCTTGCAGACACTCGTCTCGGCCGGAATCAGCCAGCCTGCGCTGTGCGGGCGCAATAGAGCATCACGCTGCGAGTCCGAGACAGTGGCCTTGTTCCAAAACAGCTTTCGGTAGTCCAGGTTCGGCGGGTCGTATGCGAGCCTGTGGGCAAAGCTCGACTCGCTGGCTAGCGGGAAGCTCCGGGGCCCGCCATCGAATTGCTCGGCGGCATCTTCCAACGCGGAGATCCAGGGTAGATTAGATGGTGACATAACTGTTTGTTTGTTGATGTAGGAGATACGGCGGAAGAAGAAGGATGTTCGTTGGGTTCAGCCCCTGACCAGGGTAACGGACCGAACGGAGATCAGCCCGTACAACATGAGCGGGCGCACAAGCTGGGGTGCGAAACTCAACATAATTCAGAGATAAGAGCAGTCGCCTCAAGGAAAAAAAACACACACAGAGGCTCGCAGAGGACCGCTAACATGTCAGAAGCCACCGTTGAGCATCAGTACTTTGAGCACTTGGCTGAGTACCAGGTAGCAGTGTGCAAGGAGTGCCGGTACGCAGTATGGCCGGACCAGATCGAGAGCCACTTGCAGAAGCAACACAAGAGGCCGCCAAAAAACGTTAGAGCTGTAGGGGATGCCGTCCGTCAGTGGGCGGGCTTGCTACAGTACCCCAGCGAGTGGACGGTACCAGACAACAACGTGCAGCCCATCCCCCAGCTGCCAGTATACGACGACGGCTTGCTGTGCCAACTTGAGCCCGAAAAATGCCGGCACATTGCAAGAACCATCGACTCGATCAAAAAGCACTGGCGCAAAGACCACAACGGCTGGTCGCTGGGAAAAAGGCAAGGACGCCCCAGCCGAACTCGGGCAGGGGCGTTGCAAGCCCAGATGGAAGACGGCTGCAAGCGCGTACACTGCCAGCGACTTTTCGGCAGCCGGCACGGATCACAGTACTTCGAGGTGCGTCACAACCCAGACAGCGGTCCGCAACCCGTCCCCACAGAGGGCGAGGCGGCGTGGGCGCGCGTGGGCGAGGAGATGGCCAAGACGTGGGCCAACGTCGAGGACCGGGCGAAGACAACGATCGAAGACGGGGAGAAGGACGAGGCGGCCCCATGGCTGGAGCGGACTGGGTGGCTGCCGTACTTGAACAAACTGGATCGTCCCGAATTGCTGGCGAGCATTGAGGAGCCCAACATAGACCCGGAGAAGGACGAGGAACCCGTCGAGGCTGCAATTTGGAACGCCATGGACGGACTGGCCCGCGTGAGCCAGGCGTCGGTCATCGAACGGACGGGCATATTCGTGCGTATGGAGGCGATCCGGACAGAGAAGCATCAGACCAGGTACACGCCGCTGCAGGCGTACATGGACGACAAGTCGATCAAAGAGCGATCACGCCCGTGGAAGCAGATACTGATGTTTTTTGCACGGACGCAGAGGGAGCACCGTTGGAAGAGCCCCAAGTACCGCTTCACACAGCAGCAGCGCGAGGCGTGGGAGGCATTGATCGAGCAGGCAGAGAGAGACGTAGGTGGGGTAGAGATGGGGGTAGCCGACGAGGACCAGAACGAGGACGGGGAGGACGAGGAGGACGAGATGATGATCGATGAGCTGGACGACGAGCAGGACCCGTCCGAACGCGACAATGAGCCCGAGCACGCGAAGCTGGGGCCGGTCGAAAAAGCGTGCTTGGACTTTTGCATGGCGCTGCTCAAACAGACCATCCGCCGCAAGGAGTACGACTGCGCGCTGGTGTGCGCGTTGGCTGTGCTTGGCGTCAAGGAGGACGGTTGGAAGGGCCCCGAGCTGTACCCGCCGATCTTGTCGTCCGTGATCAAAATCACCCGTTTCATGGTCGTGCAGCACGCACTGGAGCTGTCCGAGCCGTTTGAAGAGGAGGTGTTCGACGACGACAGCGCGTACGGGGGGAGCGACAGCGGCAGCAGTCCCCCCAGCCCGCGTCGACCAAAAGGCTGCTTGGAGTTTGTGCAGCAGATGATGGACAGCTTCATGGTGCGAGGCAGCCACAGCCCGATGCAGTGGATGCTCGACTTACGCACGTACGGGCTGAAGGTGCACTACAACACCACGTCGCGTGGCCACGTCGAGTGGATGGGGAAGGATGAGCTGCTGTACAAGAACTTGCACTTCACCATGGCCCAGTTCCGCGGGATGGTGCACGGTATGCAGGCGGAGGCTAAGCGGCTACTGGTGGAGGAGTTGCTGTTTTGCGGCAAGCAGACAGCAGGCCAAGTGCCCCAGATCCCGTGGGAGCAGCTGCGCGACAACCCGACCGATGAGCGGCCAGGGTGGAACTTTTTGAAAGACCACCGCACGCGCATGCCCGTAGATGGGGAGAAGTGGTTGTTTGAGCGCGCGGGGCAGGACGCCAACGTCAGGGAAAGGTTCATCAAGCCAGGAAGCCGTTCAGGCATCGACCGGAAAGAGGTGGAGCGGTACATGGATCGAGTGATTGCGTTTCGAGAGAAGCTGGCCGCGTTGGTGCACATGGCAGAAGGGCAACCCGCAAGGTGGCCAGAGCTGGGCAGCGTTCGACACAGCAACACCATCAAGGGGGGCCACCGAAACATTTTCATCGAGGACGGCATGGTCGCGTTCGTTACGCGGTATCACAAAGGGTATGCCGTGAGCGGCGATGTCAAGATCATCCACCGGTACTTGCCGCGCGAGGTGGGCGAGCTGGTGGTGTATTACATGTGGTTGGTGTTGCCGTTCCAGCAGCGGTTGGAGGCGATGGTGTGGGAGAAGGAGGCGATATCATCGCACATGTGGCCAGCCGACCCCAGCGGACGGAAGTGGACAAGCGACCGATTTCGGGAAATATTGAAGCGTGAAAGCAGAGTAGGTTTAAAGCAAGAGTTGACGATTGCAGCATACCGTGAGATTGCCATCGGCATCAGCCGGAGGTTTTTGCGGCCATCGTCGGCATTTCGAGCAGAGGAGGCAGAGGAGAACGAGGAGTGGAACGAGGAGAATATGCTCGCCACCATCCAGGACGAGCAGGCCGGCCACAGCGCGCACGTAGCCGGCATGGTATACGCGCGCGGGATCATGGAGATGGCAGGCGTCACAGCAGACAGGCGGCAGTTGTTCCGCAACTCGAGCACCGATTGGCACCGGTTTTTGGGTTTCCAGTCCGCCGTAGACGCAGTGGCAGACGTCAAGAAGCGGAAGAAGGCGCCGTTCGAGAGCGAGGCGGACGAGGCAAGGATAGAGAGGCTGGAGCGGCTGAGGAAGATGGACCCGGCAGCGCAACTCCAGCGAATGAAGGGCAAGAAAGCAAAGTTCAGAGGCGTGCAGAAGGAGGCCATCGAGGCGATCATTGCCGGCGAGAGCCCCGTCGTGGCCGTGATGCCGACTGGCGCAGGCAAGAGCATGTTGTTTATGTTGCCGGGGTGGGCAGAGCAAGGTGGAACGACGGTCGTCGTCGTGCCGTTGGTTTCGCTGCGTGGAGACATGATGCGGCGGTGCAAGGAGCTGGGGATATCGTGCGCCGAGTGGGAGAGTCGCTGCCCGCCCGACGCAGCAGCCATCGTGTTCGTAACGCCCGAGTCGGCCGTGGGAGAAGCGTTCGCGACATTTTTGAACCGGCTGCGAGCGACGCGGCAGCTGGACCGTATCGTGATCGACGAGTGTCACATTGTGTTGAACCGTCGATACACATTCCGCAAGCAGATGCAACAGCTCGGCAGGCTGGCAGCAGCCGAGACGCAGATGGTGCTGTTGACAGCAACGTTGCCGCCGACCGAAGAAGACGAGCTGTATCGACGGATGCATTACCAGCGAGGGCAGGTCAAGATGTTCAGACAACCGACCACAAGGACGAACGTGGCGTATCAGACCATCAAGATCAGCCGGTCCGTGAAGAAGAAGGACGTCGAGTCGATGGTCATCAAGACAGTGTGGCAGAAAATGCGGAAGTACAGGACAGGCAAGCTCATCGTGTACGGCAATTCGAAGCCGAAGGTGAAGGCGTTGGCAGAGCAATTAGATTGTCACGCGTATCACGCGGATGCCGTGGGCAAGGCGAGCATGTTAGCGGACTTCATGGCAGGCAAGCAGCGCGTGATCGTGGCAACGAGCGCGTTGGGAATGGGCGTGGACATACCGGATGTACGGTGCATCATTCACATCGATTGGCCGTTCACCATGTTGGATTACGCACAGGAGAGCGGCAGGGCAGGCCGGGACGGGTTGCGAAGCGAGGCGGTTTTGATCGTTCAGGATGGGAAACAACGCACCGAAGACAACGAGACAGAAGCCGAGCGGCAGTTGGTGAGGGAGTATGTTGAAGGTGGTGAGAGCGGGGCGGCTAGCTGCAGGAGGGAGGTGTTGGACGGGTATTTGGATGGGAGGAAGGATCGAGCAGGGTGTAGAGAGGAGGACAACGAGGAGATGTGCGACGTGTGCCGAGGGATAGATGGGCAGTTGGAGGAGGTGGTTGAAGAAGAAACAGAAGAAGAGAGCGAGACAGACGACAACAGTAACGATGGAGAAGAAATGGACGTCGTCGAAGCGGAGCGGGAAGAGATGCGGCGGGTGTTTCAACAGCAGGAGCAGGCGCGCCGGGGGCCGTGGCAGACGTTGACTGAGCATCGACAGCAGGAGTTTGCCGACGTAGAGTGGGTGCGCAGGCAGTTGGCGTGGTGGGCGAATCGCTGCGGGATTTGCGAGGGAGCAGGCGATCCACAGAGCGGACACGACATACGGCAGTGTTGGAGGGCAGAAAGCAAAACAGCGAAGGAGATGGTACAGAAGATAGACGACCAGGTTCGGTTCCACATGTTTTCAGGTTGCTTCCCGTGTGGTGGCGTACCGCAGGAAATTTGCAACAGCTGGGAGCCGAACGAGAAAGGGAAGTATCGAAGGGTAGGGGGAGGGACTTGTCAATACAGCGGGGTGTTGAGCGCAGGATTAACAGGCATAGTATTCGGTTACACGGAGGCAAACGCCCGATGGCAGGCCCGATTAGCGGAGTTTGGGGTGGACGATGCAGGACCGGGTAGGATGTTAATCGAATATTTAGGGAAGAAGCAGCCGCTGGACAACGTGGAGAGCAACAACTTGGTAAAGGAGTTTTGTTGGATTACACGGCTGTTGGCTGAGTAGGCGCAGTAGTAGCAAATGAAAGATTTTCCGTTCGCGATTCGCTGTGCAGCAGAGTTTGGTTCGGGCCGGGACGCAAGTTGGGGTAGTGGAGTTTCGGTTGGGCCCGGACGCAAGTCAGGGTGGGGTTACCGGTGTTTACGGCACGCAGATTATCAACAAGACAGACAAAGAAGCTGAGTGTGTAGGGAGCGCAGACAACGCGCATACGAGCGCAGAGAGTGTGAGCAGAGAGGGCAGTAGAGACAAGAGGAGGTGTTAGAGCTTGCAGTCAGGCCAGGACGCAAGTCAAGATTGAGATAGGGTTATACGTGGTTTGGTCAAGCGGGCAACAGCATACAGCATTGTAAAAGAACACAGCAGCCAGCAAGAGGTGCCCACCAACCCGAGTGGTTCCCCAAGTGGTTCCCCAAGTAGTTCCCCACGTGGTTCCCCAAGTAGCGCGCCACCCCAAGTGGTCCGAAAGTAGTCCCACCAGCCCAAGTGGCCCGAAAGTGGTCCCCCGCCCAACCAAGTGAGTCCACATCAGTGACGCCAAATTAGTAAGAGCCGATTATTTAAGAAAAACCAACAGCCAAGAAAGAGCGCGCAACCCAAGAAGAGCCCACAATCCAGGCAGAGCACCCGAAACCAAGTGAGTCCCCAACCCAAAGCACCCGTTTGTATTGAAAAGAAAGCGCAGGATCAAGACAGCGAAAATTTGGGAAAAGTAAGATGCGGAGAGGAGGCATTTGAAAAGGTCACCAGGGGGTTTAGGCAGATGGATCGGGATGGGGACAACATGTAAAAAGGTGTTTTGGGCGTTTAGAGAGGATTGTCACAAGATAGAACAGAAGCTAGGGGAAGTTTGGCAAACCCGATTGTGGTGCCGCAGCCAGAAAGGCATTCCCAAGCCCGTAGATGCCGTAGTGCGTGAGAGAAGGGTGGACAGTGGGCCCGCCAGGTGTCACACGAGAGCGAAGAGGCAGGTGCAGAGTTGGTTGGAGGAGCGGATGCAGGTTAGGGTTAGGGTTACCGGTATTTGGGGCAAGCCGACAAAGGAACAGAGGCCCGTAGAGAGACCCGTAGCCCGTGGAGGTGCCCCCGAACGCGTAGAAAGACAGGCAACAGGCAGGAAACAGCCGCAACCCGCGAAGATGCCCCCGAACCGGTGAAGAGACCGGTAATGCGAGGGTAAGAGAGAGAAGGGGGGGTGGGCGGTGGGCCCGTGGCAAGGTATCAGAGGGGGTAGAGACAAAAGGGCGGGCGGTAGGCCCGTAGAGAGGTATCAGAGGGACGAAGAGGGGTTGGCGGTGGGCCCCGTCAGGGCAGAAAAACAAGGCGAAGACCCGTAGGTGATTAGAGGGCTAAGAAGTGTTAAGGAGTGCGAGGAGAAGGGTTAGAGAGAAAGGGGATTGCGGTGGGCCCCGTTCAAGACAGAAGAGCAGGGCGAAGACCCGTTAGCGAGTGTGAAGATGTAAGAATGTAGGGGTGGGCGGTGGGCCCGTCAGGTGTCACAAAGCAGGCGGGCGGGGCGGTAGAGGATGAAGGAGAAAGAGGGGAGGTGGGTGGGGCCGTGATAAGGTATCACGAGCCGAGGGTGAGGGAGGCAAGAAGGGAGAAGAGAGTCGTTGAGGAGAAGGCAGAAGAGGGCGGGCGATGGGCCCGTCAGGTGTCACAGAGAAGCCGAGCGCAGCGGTGAAGTAGAAGGGGTGGGCGGAAGGCCCGTGGGGAGGCACAAGAAGCGCCGCGGTTGAGAAAAGAGAAGAGGCAGGCGACGAAGTCGTGGTGAGGTATTACCGAGAGGTCCGCAACCCGTGAAGAGGCCCCCGTAACCCGTGCGATAGTGACATGTAAAAGAGGGTGCAGCAGATACCCGTCCGAGTGGCAGGAGCCCGTAGAAAGGCCCCGGAGGCGCAAAGAGCGTAACGTAGAGCGGTTCAAGAGCGCAGCAAGGGTAGGAAAGAGCGAAGTAAAGAAGAAAAGAGCGGCAACCGGTAGCTGAGGGTAGGACGCAGGTAGAGGGTAGGACGCAGTTACAAGGCCCCGCAAGCCGAGGAGGTTTGCGGTCAGTAGCAGACAGCAGGGATCACATCATCAAGGCGTCAGGGAGGGCAAGAAGAGAAGTAGAAGGTAGAGGGTGAGCGGAGAGCCGGCAAGGTGTTTACAGCGTGAAGTTGGGTTCAGGGCCGGACGCAAGTCAGGGTTAGGGTTATCCGTATTTGGGGAAAGTAGACAACAGGACAGAAGCAAACGCGGAGGCCGAAACCCGGATCCCGTTAGCCGTTATCCGTTTCGGCAGTCCGCAAGCGCAAACCGTTGAATTCAAGGAAAGTTCAAAAGTTCAGCAGCTCAAAAGTTCAGCAGTTCAAAAGTTGAAAAGTTCAAAAGTTCAAGAAGTTCAAGAAGTTCAAGAAAAGTCAAGTTCAAGGAAAGTTCGAGAAGAGAGAAAAGATAAGCAGAGGAAAGGGAGTAAAGAAGAGAGTTGAAGTTAAAAGATCAAAGAAAGCGGGTGGGTAAGAGGGCGTAAAATTGAAAAGAAACGTTAAAGGTAAAAAGAAAAAATAAGCAGTTTAGTAGTTTAGAGAAATCAGTAAAGAGAAGAAAAAAGGATTAGAGAACACAGTAGAAAGGATTTGAAAGATTTTTTTCAAAGATAAAGAGAGTTTCAAAGAAGAGTTAGCAAGTAAGTGTTGAGAAATAAATAATAACAAAGAAAAGAGGTAAAGTTATAGGAAAGAAGTAAAGAGGAATAAGAAAAGAAATAGAAATACACAGGCAAACAGAAGAAACAAGTAGTTTAGTAGTTATAAAAAAAAAATCAAGGGAAGATGAAAAAGTTAAAGAGTTACAAAACGTGTTTAATAGAGAGAAGGCAAGGTAGAAACAAAGCAAGAAGGGGGATTAATGGTTTCAAAAGAAAGTTGACAAGAATAAGCAGGGGTTAAAGTAGCAAAAGAGGATAGAAGAGAGTGTTTTAAAGGAGGTGAAAGAAAGAAGATAAAGAAAGTAGTAAAGAAAAGAGAGGAAAGATTGAAATGAAAAAGATAGAGGGAGAATTAGGACAGAGGTAAAAGAGAAAGAAAAAAGGTTAGTTAAGAAAAGGGTGAGGGTAGAGACAATAGTAAGAGTAAGAAAGAAAAGAAGAATAAGTAGAATAAGTAGAAAAGAGATTCAGATTAGAATAGATTTAGAGATACAAAAGAAAGAAAGTGCAAAGTATTGTCAAAAAGTAGTAGGAAAAGAAGAGCGGGGTTAGGGTTTTATAGTTATAAGGAAAAAGAGATAAGAAGAAAGGAGGAAAGAAGTAATAAAGTAGATAAAAGACAGAATAAAAAGAAGTACAAATAAGTTTAAGTAGGGGTAAAAAACACGGAAAGAAATACAAGCAGAGGCGAGTATAGATACAAAGAAAAGGTGTAAACAAGTGAGGAGGTGTAAACAAGTGAGGAGGTGTAAACAAGTGAGGAGGTGTAAACAAGTGAGGAGGTGTAAACAAGTGAGGAGGTGTAAACAAGTGAGGAGGTGTAAACAAATGAGGAGGTGTAAACAAGTAAAAAAGGTAGAAAAGAAAAGAAAGAGTAGGCAGTAGGCCCGTAGGGTGTTTAAAGAGAGCAGTTATTAGTTAGTTACAAGTAGGGGATGTGGGTGGGGAGCCCGTCCGAGGGTGAGGGAGAGAGAGAGAGAGAGAGAGAGTGAGAGTGAGGGTGAGGGAGAGAGTGAGAGTGAGAGTGAGGGTGAGAGAGAGAGTGAGAGAGAGAGTGAGAGTGAGGGTGAGAGAGAGAGTGAGAGAGAGAGTGAGAGTGAGAGTGAGAGTGAGGTGAGAGAGAGAGTGAGAGTGAGGGTGAGGAGAGAGTGAGAAGAGAGTGAGAGTGAGGGTGAGGGAGAGAGTGAGGGTAGAGAGTAAGTGAGGGTGATGGAGAGAGTGAAGAACCTAACCCTAACCCTAACCCTAACACCTAAACCCTAACCATAACCCTAACCCTAACCTAACCCTAACCCCTACCCTCTTCTCACTCTCTCTCTCCTCTCT